>OX579673.1:5729343-7015782 GCA_951230895.1 Carpatolechia fugitivella | reverse complement strand
AGTTAAAAATATTAAAGATTTTAAATTCAATACGTATTCTACATTATTAGCTAAATTGTACATTATCATAGGTCAGAGTTATTAATTATTAATGTCAAATTTATATCAGTAATCTAGATCCAAAACAGTCAATTATAATAACAAAAGAATAAATGAAAATGAATATCCAAGACTCCACCACCACCAATTTGAAGGGATCGTCATGGCTGAAAACGGTCGTTAAAACATCATCATCACTGTTTCTTGTTTAATGGAGGATTTTCCGACAGCCAGATAAAAAAAAATTAGTTCATAAATTTTCGATAGATGGTGAAAGAGCACTTCATATCTCGCGTCTAATAATATTTTATTTTTATCATACATATATGTATTTATAATAATATTTCTGTTTATAATAATATTTTTTTTATTTTATAAATTTTTATTTTTAAGTAATATTAGGTATATGTAACTTATTTATCTATGAATGTAAGTATTGGTAGTGTATGTATGTATATGTAATAGTATAGGTATATCTATGTACTGTAGGGTGTTATTTAGGTTAATTTTAGCTTTTACTTAATTTTTGTATTCTGTGCACTTTCTTTTGTTTACTGTGCTATCTCATTTTCCACCACTGTGTAGGTTGGCTGGAAGAGATCTCTTATAGAGATAAGCTCGCTTCTTTGTACATTCATTTCTAAACCTGTGTATGTTTAATTGTGCATTAAACTGTTAAGCCGTCGACCCCAGCTCTTATAAGATAAGATAAGATAAAAAGATAAAATTTATTTCAATAAAAAATTAATCTAAAACATATTATGTAAAGAAGTAATCATTGTACAAACCATGACAGCCTTTGGCTCCTCGAAAGCTTTGAAGGGTTTGTGAGGTCGGCCAGCGATATTACGACAAACGCGATACGATGATGATGTACGGAATTTTTTCCGATTTAGTAAATGAAGTATTTTAGTATTTTATCTTTTAGTAACCATAATAGGTTTTTTTGTTATTAAAAATAAAAAACTAAGACTAAATGAACTTTAAAAAAATTTACTAAGCTCTACACTATTTATATTTGGGTATGTTAAAGCCAAACTATCGATATCGATAAATTTTCACCCTATCCCATCCCTAAAGGTCCTATTTCCGCTTGCGTCAGAAATGTACTTGACCTATCTATCTATCTATCTATTCCTAGCTCACCCACACAATTTTAACCTCTATTCTACGGACTATAAAGGTGAGTTTGGTAGCACAGTTTAAGTTGGTTTCATTATAAAGTGGGACACAGCTTTATTTTAATCTGAGTAAAGTTTAGATACTGAATTAGAAATTCTCTTTGTGAGTGAAAATGAACGGAAAACGGGGCGAAAACTTAGCTTTTTTGCATTAGACTGTGATAAAAATACAACTTGTTGTTTTGCTCTTACATACCGTGAAATCTAACTGGTTGTTTTTCGTTAAAGGGAATGTTCAGTCCGTTAAACTGAACAACTTTCCCCAAGGAACATGGGCTGTAAAACGACAAAAAAAATGGCCCGTTCATACAAAACCGCGCGCCTGGCTGATCGATTTACTATGGGGGAAGCAATATATTTTTTCATTTGCCAGCCCACATTCCATGGGGAAAGTTGTTTAGTGGACTGAACACTCCATTTAACGAAAAACAACCAGTTAAATTTCACGGTATATACGCTTAGGGTTCACGCTGGTCCAGTGCGGTTTGGTCGAATTCACGCAAAACCTTTGAATTTCAGGTTTCCTCACGATAATGTTTTCTTTCGTTCGCTCCGTTACGTTTTAAATAAATGTAACGAAATGGATATTCTAAAACACGTTGGTACGGACTGGGATTCGAATAGTCGTTATTCGAAGGAGAGGCACCAACCTTAGCTATATCATAAGTATTTATTTAGTCAAAACAATAATGAAGTGTTTTTTGTCAATAAAAACTAACCAAATTTCATCCCAATCCGTTCAATATTTTTGCGTGAAAGTAACAAACATCCTTACTATACCAAATTTCGCGTTTATACTATTTTAACGCCTAGCTAAAAAATGAGAACAATGTATTAGTAGGCACTAAGACTAGTTCTTGCTGTGTGCAATGTGTAAGGCATAGGATATAATACTGTAGTGTATGGCGTAATTGCAGAATAACAAAGGAAAAATATATTGTATTTTTAATAATATAAACATTGAATATCAAATTACAAAACGATCACCATATATGTAGTAACCTAATGAAGTTGTTTATAATAACAATGTAATAAGAGTATTAAATTCAATATTGTAATATGATCTATTTTAGATAAAGTAAATGTCACGGTTAATTCTAAGGTTCAAAGACCATTTCTAGTTTACTATAAATACCTATGTATTTTATTCAATAAATGTTCAGTTAATCACCAACATTCGTCGTGTAATTACAGCCCCCTACGCCGCCCACATTAATACATAGAAAAGGGATTGGCTACCTTTTTCTTTGTCTATCAGGTAAATTATTGAAAAGAGCGTCGGTGATCTAGTGGCTAGGGCCGCTGCCTCCCGTCCGGGAGACGCGGGTTCGATCCCCACCACGTACCAATGTGTTTTCGAATTTCGAATTCATATGTACGTTTATTCGACGCTCTTGCGGTAACGTCTTACGTAAGGAAATTTTTTCTGTTTACTTTATTTTGATGTACATAGTATAGTTTGTTTGATAACCTTCTGTTTGGTTCAATTTTGTTTATACACCGTGAAATTTACATCGTTTTGTTCCCGCCGTGTACCCGTCAAACTGAACAACTTTTCACGAAAGAAAAAATCCCTGCGACAAAAAAATTTTTGGTCACTCCATACAAAGTGAGACTCCCGACCGACCCATTTTGTATGGAGACCAAAAATTTTTTTGTCACAGGGAATTATTTTTTCGTGAAAAGTTGTTCAGTTTGACGGGTACTATCACTACACGGCGGGAACAAAACGATGTAAATTTCACGGTGTATATTTTTTATTTTTTTTTATTTAAAGTCGTCCAACCTGCTCTGGGCCAGCGTGGTCGACGAAGGCCTAATCGCCCTAATTCAGGATAGGCTCGAGCTCCTCGGTGGAGACGTATATGAGCTGTTGATGAATCCTTTATTCCCGTATGATGGCACCCTGTTAGCCACCGGGATGGCCAACGCCACTAAATTAGTTTTATATACCTTTAGTGTGTTGTAGCTTTAGTGGATTATGTTATATTTTTTATAAATAATTAATGATAGATAATGTTTATTGATGGACACACACAGGCCAGAAACAAAAAAACACAGACATTTACAAATAAAAATAGGCAAAGTTCAGAAACAAACACAAAACAAAAATAATTACAAACGTATAACTTACTGATTGATATATATGATATCACATAACAAAAATGATTAATATATGAAATAAATAGTTTTTCATGCTTGAGAAGGCACGTCGTAGCATCGTAAAAAAAAAATACGCTTCCCCCGCCACCAAAATTATGTATTGGTTCGTGTATCCAGAATTTAAAAGTTTTGCATCAAAAATAGTAGGATACAAAATTAAAATCTGAATGTGGCCAAGGAAAAAAAAACTTCTGTCCTTATCACATTTCAAATCCAAGAAACATACTAAAGTGTCACTAAACTTTCCCACCCCAGATAAGTACAGTACACTCACAGTCATAAGCCACAACGGTACAGTCCAGCGCAACATGTTAATCGCCAATAATAATAATAATAATAATTAAAACATTACCGATATACCGTCTGTTCATTGCACCCGAGTGGTCCTGCCACTTTCGAGGGGTTACTGACCCCAACTGGTTTTTAGGATGACCAATACATACGACCTATATAACTACCTATATATATGTATTTGTATGCTGCACGAAGGATAGGACAATTTAAGGGTATTTATAGTATCTCATACACGTCCCCACCGAGGGGCTCGAGCCTACTCTGAATTAAAGTAATCAGGACTTGGTCGACCACGCTGGTCCAGTGCGGGTTGGTCGGCTTCACACACTACCTTTGGATTTCTTCGAAGGAGTGTACGTACATGTTTCCTCATGATATCTTACTTCACGTAAAAGCGTCGAGTAAACGTTCATGAATTCGAAATTGGGAAACGCATTGCTACGTGCTGGGGATCGAACGCGCGTCGCTAGCCACTATACCACCGACGACGATCCTGTATGTATAGTATAATTATATCGCTGCTTAAAATCGGATCGAAACGTAGAGCGCTTTCGGTGCGCGCACGCACGCAGAAAGCCTTCCAATCATCAGCATTCAAGGCTCACGCCAGGCCAGTTTGCCAGTCGCCTCCGAACCGACCGGTCGCGACTCACACCGCTCCACACACCGCGGTTAAAACCAAAATTAAAAAGTTTTAAGCGGCCATCTTGTTTGATCAGCTGTTTTTTGTCAGTGCCCCGGTGAAATGTTTTGAGTTTAGATTCAGGCGAGGGACAAAGGTAGGATTTAGATTAAAGAAATTGTAATTTAAGGTTATATCGTATTTGTGTTGTGCGAGTTAAGAGGTTCAGATGCATAACGTCAGATTCTCAAATCATACTAATACTTCTATTGACAGTATGGTTTATCCTGAGCGACGAATCGACGCGTTTTTTATGAAGAAAGTCCAAATTCTTTAGAGTATGGTGACATATTAAGCAAGTTTTTACCACGGGAAATTCTTATTCAAATCGGAACACCGCGGGCGAAAAGTTAGTGAGAGTATTTAAATAAAAATTAAGTATCATAACAAAAATATACAAAAGGCGCCTTTATTGCTACAAAGCAATTTACATTAGGCTACCAAAAGCAGACTAGACCAAATTAGAGATGTGCCGTGGGGAATGTTCCCATTCCCAGTATTTTCCCTATGGGAATATTCCCGGTAAGTTACCCAAAGTTTCCAATGTTCCCGGGAATATTCCCCTACACATGAAACATTTAATATATTGAATTCTTTCTTTACCTAGTGTTTTAATTTAGTTTGGTTGGTTGGTTGGCTGGTTTGGTTAGAATGATTTAATTTGCAAAATTGATTATTTTTGATATAGACAATTTTATTTCATTTAAGTGAGAGATTTCACTCACGGTCATCTGATCCAAAACTAGGCAAGGCCTGTACTACGAGTATGGGTGTCAAAGATAGACAAATATACAATACCCAGACACAGAAATGACCCTTGATGTCTGCCTTTTTTTCTTTTCGCGCCTTAGCTTGGTACTATAGAAAACTGTAATTTTATTACAAATAGGTATAGGTATTAGTGGTTTTGTTAGTTACATACAGCCAAGTAGATGTTTGCCTGTTTATTGCTGACTGTAAGATGTGGATAAACTGTCTCGCTTCCTCTTTAAAAAACATTTTATTTGCGAATCTCTTTATTTGAGTAGCAACAAGGTCATCAAACAATGAAAGTGTCCTTTTTAGTTACCTGTTATTTAATTTGTAACTTGGTGCACGTATTTAAACATACAAACCTCGTTGTTAAAAATAAATCTGAATCTTTGTGGTCGGCTTTTAAAAGTTGCTTTGCTTTATACCTATAACTTATGAAAAACTTTTTGATCGTTCTGTGATTTGTTAATTATTTTAGTATACTTAAAATTGTTAATACTAAAATTTTATTGATGTTTAATTTTATTGTTGATTATATTGATAACGCATATTTGTACACACATGAATAAAAACTATCAAAATTTAACGTCTGTGTTTCTTTTTCTCTTATTAAAATACAGTTAAAACTTTCAGAACCTGCCCGGGAATATTCCCGGAAACATTGGGAATATTCCTAAAAACACTGGGAATATTCCTCGGAATATTCCCATTTTTTTGGGAGTTTTGGGAATATTCCCAGGCATGTGGGAAATTTCCGGTGATTGTTCCCGGTAACATTGGGAATATACGAAATCTCTTAGGTTAGTAGGTATTCAAATATTACTTGTGATTTGTCTCCTAAAACTTAATATTGTGACATATAAATATATAAAAAAAATAGAAGATTTCGACAACTTTCCCATTGTTTAAGTTCTCAAGGGAATATTCCCCGGAATATTCCCACACAAAAGTAATTTACTGGGAACGGCACATCATTAGACCAAATACTCCACATGTGGATGAAAAACTAATTACACTTAAAATCAAATTTAATTAAATTTATATGAAAAGTAATATATAAAAAACTAGCAATGATAATTCAGTCCTAAATGTAACAAAATAAAAAAAAAGTATATTTCAATTCAAAATTCAATTAATTATGTGGGTATCAGGCAAGGAATAGAACCTTGGATATTCTGCCCAAAAGGCTATACCTATACCTACTACCATTTAGAATAACCGTAAATAAAATCATTACTGAACGAATTCATTATTAACTAAAATTCTAAACTACTCTTGAGTATAAAGTTTCTTGTCAAAGTGCCAATTTCTCCTGTGCCAGCTCCACTCTGAGATCAAATACACAATTTATTTTGTTTACACAAATTGCACAATTCCAATGGACAGTGCATACTGACTACGTGTCCTTTTGAGTAATAATAATACTTGCTCTAACAACTGACCGAATGCAGCCTCCAAATGACGTAATTTTCGTGTCAACCTTTGGTCTTGTCTTGAGTCCGTTGAAAGGAGGCACAATATAAACATTTCTAATATCTTAATGAATGCGTAGAAGTCCTCACATTAACTTTAAAAGTTTTTGGATTTCAGTAAAATAATTTTCGTATCTTAATTTTTTGATCATAGTCGAGATAGGTAATAAAATAAATTAAAATTAAATAGCAAAACTTGGGCAATCTGTAGACTTTAGATTATAAGCACTATCATAAGAAATAGGCAGCATACATATCGCTTTTTTATTCTTTTCTTAAATTAAGAACGTTTTCCGTACCCCTAAAGGCACGTTAACCCGTTCTGCCGATAAGCCTAGTCAGCATTTTAGCAGTTTTAAAATTCTATCAAAATAGTTCTATCTTCTATAGCTATGATAGTACATACTATTAAATTATGTGATATAATTTTATTTGTTTCTTTAAAGTTGGCTAATGGAAACATCGCCAAATACTTATAGCATCATAGAAGTTTGTAATTGTAGCGCTCTAAATAACAATTACCCTTTGAAGTTAACTTAAGTAAGTATTACACTTATTTCAATACCAAAAACTATAATACTTCAAGCGCCAACCTACCTATCTGAGCAATTACGACTCCTCGGTTCTGAACATAATCGAACGCTTCGGTCTAAGTCCGACATTGTACTCAAGGCACCCTTAAGCCAGTCACAGACGGAGCTGTAATATATATTATAGCACGAGGCAGCCAGCTCTCTCATCACCATTCACTTTGTGTGCAAAGCGGGGGTCAAGCAGAATGGCCGGTTATTGATTGATTCACCATTTTGTTTGACCCCCGCTTTGCGTGAAAGCGAATGGCGACGAGAGAGCTGGCTGCCTCGTGCTATAATATACATTATAGCTGCCGTGTGTGATGCCCTTTATCTCGCTCGGGTTATTCACTGTGAGTAAAGAAAGAAGTCGTTCACTGTGAAAGCTACCCACCTATGGAATGCTTTACCGAAAGAAATACGTCACTGTGAGTCGTTAGCTTCTTTCAAATTGAAGGTTCACAAACATCCTGGCACAATCTGTTTGTAATCATTAGTATTTCCATTATGACTTTGATATATTTATGTATGTATGCATGTATTATGTTTATTTATTTATGTATGTTTATTGTATGTATGTATATAATATGTGTAGCATTTGTTGTACTTTTAACTTATATGTTTTATTGTATTGTTTAATTTTTACTCTCCTGTTTTCTTTTTTGCTCTTGCACTACCACAGTCTTATTTTTGAATGTCCTCTTCCCCAAAGGTTGTCTGGAAGAGATCATTACAAGCGACAAGGCCACCTTTGCGTACTCAAGCTATATGTTTTTGTTCTATTGTTTTGTGTTCCTTTTGTGTGCAATAAAGTGTTTTTACGTACTTACTTACCTATAGGTATGGGTAGTTGATATACCGCAGTGTGGTGACGGCAGAGTAGAATACATTAGTCACCAACCCCTACTCTTCCCGTGGGTGTCGTAAGAGGCGACTTAGGGACTACACATTGAACAGGGAACGGGCAGCAGCGCTCTCTGATACAGTATCCTTTTAATCTGCGATCTCCAACCCGCCTGCCAAGCGTGGAGATTATGGCAAAACCAAACACTTAAGTGGAGGAGGCTCATAGTCCAGCAGTGGACTGTAACGGGCCGTTGATTTGATTGATTTGATAAGTAGTTGGTGTCCGCGATCTTTACAACAAAAATTACTCAAAATATCATAGTTTTCAAGGTTCGTGAAGCTAATTACTATACCTACTAACTAATGATATAGTAAACTGTAGTTTTTGTATGGGAGCGTTTCGATTCAAACAATACGTTAACCTTGTATTTTCCCACAAAAACCTTAAAATACGTGAATTGTTTAACAATAGGTACCTGCTTATTATTTAATTTCATTAGCATGACAACAAGGTTTACAATATAATATTCATCAACATCAACGGCCAGTTACAGTCCACTGCTGGACTATGAGCCTCCTTCACTTAAGTGTTTGGTTTTGCCATAATCTCCACGCTTGGCAGGCGGGTTGGAGATCGCAGATTAAAAGGTTACTGTATCAGAGAGCGCAGCTGCCCGTTCCCTGTTCAATGTGTAGTCCGTAAGTCGCCTCTTACGACACCCACGGGAAGAGTAGGGGTTAGTGGCAAATGTATTCTACTCTGCCGTCACCACACGGCGTACCACGGCCACCACAATATACTCGTAATATTAAAAATTAGTAAATTAGATTCTTCTTAAAGAATAAAATCAAGAAATATTTGGATATTTTTCCAACATGAAGTGATTTGGAAGTTCTGTTTAGTTGGTAGTACGCCTGCAAACGAAGCACAGGATCGCGGGTTCGAATCCCGTCAAAGGCAAACATTCGTGTGATGAGCACTTGTGTTTGCCTTGTGTCTAGATGTTGTTTATCTAAACAACGTATGTCTGATCAGTAAAAATGTTGATTCTTCCTGATGAATGAACTCTATAAATATTCGGATACTTTTTCAGTAATTTATTAGGCGGTACCGTTATCTACTTGGTGGTTCGCTTGCCAACAAAGTCGCAGGTTCGAATACTGCCCAAGGCAAATTTTGGAATCAGGCAAATGGAATGGAACAGGCGAATTTTGGAAGGTCGTGTGTGAGATGGAGATGTCCACACATATTCACCCGTGGCGCGAAAAGCTAAAAAAATACTTTCGTTGGTACTATAACCAAACTATAACCTTAAATGAAAGCATTATCAACAATTCATATAACTGAATGGAAGTAATTAGGTCAATGGGTAATCACAATACAACTATATTTGTTCAGCTGTGAGATATTGTACAATTTGTTTATACAGTTTATTTAACCAATGTTATTTCATACAGTTTTTGCCAAATTACATTTTGTTATTATATTTCTATTTTATGTGAGTTGATACTGATCGTGTTTAAAAGGAAAGAATACTCATCATCATCCTTGGCCTTGACGTCTATTGCAGACGATTCAAGCAGTGTGTGTGAAACAACTTTTTTCATGGCTGTACACAGCCAATACGGGAACGACAATGACGACTCAACAAAATACTATCACACTATAATACTATGTATTCCTATTCCTACTTCCTATATCATCAACAACATCAACGGCCCGTTACAGTCCACTGCTGGACTATGAGCCTCCTCCACTTAAGTGTTTGGTTTTGCCATAATCTCCACGCTTGGGGTTGGAGATCGCAGATTAAAAGGTTACTGTATCAGAGAGCGCTGCTGTCCGTTCCCTGTTCAATGTGTAGTCCCTAAGTCGCCTCTTACGACACCCACGGGAAGAGTAGGGGTTGGTGACAAATGTATTCTACTCTGCCGTCACGACACGGCTAATTCTGCCGTGCGTATAAAAAATGCAGTATCTAACACGCTCTTAAATTGGAGTACTTCCTATACATCACACTAATATTAATAATGTGAAAATATATTTGGATGTTTAGATATTTGGATGTTTATTCCGCCTTCACGCCTAAACTACTGGACGGGTTTGGATGAAATTTAAAATGGAGATAGGTCGTACCTTAGATTAATGCAATGGATACTTTTTATTGCAAAAAGCATTATTCCCACGGGAAAATATTTCACAACGCGAGCGTAGCCGCAGACAGACCGCAAGCTTACTAATAAAGATACCATATACGTATGTTTACTATGTAAGCAGGTAATATTTTAGATTACAGTTCAAAGGCACTTAACCTTAAAGTTGAGCTAAGTTTGCTCTAACGTTACATACGGCCCCAAGGGTCTTTAAAATTGATACTCTACTTACACACAACCTTTAAAATAGGAATATACGTATGATATGGAGAGCGTCGTCGGTGGTGTAGTGGCTAGGGCCTGCTGCTAACGGGAGTCTGGAGACGCGGGTTCGATCCCCACCTCGTACCAATGTGTTTTCGAATGTTTTTCGAATTCATAATACATATTATGTACGTCTATTCGACGCTCTTACGGTGAAGGAAAACATCGTGATGAAACCTGCAAGCTCCTGCGAAGAAATTCAAAGGTTGTGTGGGAAGTTGGCAACCCTCACTGGGCCAGCGCGGTTGACTAAGGCCTAATCGCCCTAATTCAGGGTAGACTCAAGCCCACGGAGACAATTGTCTCCGTGGCTCGAGCCCCTCTAATCTATACAATGACTGAATTAATAGACGGTACGTTTATAATTGGATAAAATAATTTTAATATACTAAAAAGTTTACAAATATTTACACAGCTAGTGTGTAAATATAAGTAAACTTTTTAGTGTATTAAAATTATTTTATCCTACCCTATATTATTTTATCCTATATATATAGTTTGAACAGGGCAATTAGGGTTTGGATTTCACGTGAATGGTCCCCTCGAGGCTCACTTTGAAGACTCTACCTATTTTAATATGATAATTACTAACCCAATCACGAAAAGGAGATATTGAACGGTCTAGAAGCTAAAAGTATAGTCGACTAAAAAATGAGATTTCGGCAAAACTTTTCAGGTGGCAACAAAGCTAAAAAAAAAGTTTCTTCCAGAACTTTACAATGCATTAAATTGGAATGTTGTTTTATTGGCTTCAAATTTCAAATTTTTATTTATTGCATTTCCACAATTAATTAGGCACTTAGGTACTAGTAGTAAATATAAGGTTTTAAAATTATTAATTGTGAAGGCCCGTTAAGGCACAGCAAATTGTTGTCAAATTGTCAAGTTTTCAAATGGCTGAAGAAATTGCTACCGTAGCAATAAGGCCACCAATCTGTACACTCGATCATCTTCTTTATGTATCTCTGTACATTTATTTGCGTGTACTCACACTAATATTGTAAATGTGAAAATATTTTTGGATGTTTAGATGTTTGTTCCGCCTTCACGCTTAAAGTACTCAACGGATTTGGATGAAATTTAAAATGAATATAGTTTATAACGTGGATTAACACATAGGATACTTTTTACGGGAAATAGTCTTATTCCCACGGGAAAATATTACACAACGCGAGCGTAGCCGCGGGCAGATTGCTAGTAAACTAAATATACTGTATCAGATTGTAAGAAACCTACTTCCTTCCTTCACCGTGTGGGCGGATAGTAAGGTCTGCAAGCTACAACTGACCTCACAAAACCTGGTGTTACCTATAGTGTTACAGAGCCGCCAAGGGCTCGTGTAACCACTACTTACGTAGAAACTTGTAGCAGTACTGCTTCTGCTATTTTTTTTCTGACAATAGGGGATCGTAATACTTTTTTTTATTTTATATATCCAAACATCTTAGTTTCTGCTATCGAACACTAAAAGAATTTTTGCTTTATCTTTAAAGAAAGAAAGAAAGAAAGAAAATATTATTTATTATCCACCAATTTAAATCATTTTATACTTAAAATTATTAAAACTAAAGGCGGATAATAGGGAACGTCTCAGTATATGCTGCCAGCGGAACAAGTCCCGGGGCGGCCCTGTTTTTCAGAAATTGACCGAGTTATAAAGAGGCACATACCTATTTGTGACGTCATTTGCTAGTAACGCCATATAATCTCCATACAAAAAATCGTTTTTGAAAGAGACAGACATATTGAAACTTTAAAAAATCACTGTAAATTAGTTTTTCAACCGATTCTGTTTTTTTTCTTGTATCGTCTGCTACTAATCTATATTATATTTTATGAACAGTCCGATCTCCTATTCAGTACTTTTAAGTACTGGCAGTCTCATCATTCATATTCAATTTATTTTCAAATTTCGAATCCATCCGATTCGGTTCTGTCATTTTCATCAAAATTTCCTCACTCCACCTCAACTCGTCAGACTGTGATCATCTTATTAACCGTATTTTATTGATTTAATTTGAAACCCCTACTCTTCCCGTGGGTGTCGTAAGAGGCAACTTAGGGACTACACATTGAACAGGGAACGGGCAGCAGCGCTCTCTGATACAGTAACCTTTTATCTGCGATCTCCAACCCGCCTGCCAAGCGTGGAGATTATGGCAAAACCCTCCACTTAAGTGGAGGAAGCTCATAGTCCAGCAGTGGACTGTAACGGGCCGTTAATGTTAATGTTAAAAAAAATTAAAGTAAGCTAAGAGTTACGTTAATTTCTTCAAAGTCAAAATTTTTTATTCGAATTAAAATTTTTGCAAATCATTTTTCGACGTCTTACGCTAATAAACGGTGTGTGTAACTATCTGGACTGAACCCTGTTTTCTTCTGCCACGCTACCTCTCTACAACTACATCTTCTACTTCATCTTCACCACCTTCAAACTACTATCTATCATCATGCGGCCAGCAGTCCTGTCGTGGCAGCTGCTGGGCTACAAACTTACACTCGATATAACCCTATATTTGGGTTATTTTGTGATGAGCACTTGTGTTTCCCTTGTATCTGGGATGTTGTATATTTACATACAGAGGTCTCAATCAATCGAGCAATCAATCAGCCTATTGCAGTCCACTGCTGGACTGCTGCCTCCCCTCGGGCACGCCAAAGCGCACGATCACCCGCTTTCCTCATCCAGCCACCACCAGCGACCTTCCTCAGAGGTCTGCTGGAAAATATTTCTTTCTTTTTCTTTATTTTCTTTGCCTGTTGTGTCGTTTTTCATTTGTGTTACAGACATTATCTTGTTTATTGTGTATAATAATAAATGGTTACATAAATAAATAAAATATCTATTAGCGTTACCGTTATTTCAAAAATACTGGGTAAGCGTTGCCATTGGAATTCTAAAATAGGTTCTAAACTCTTCTAAAATAGTTTTTAAGCAGTTTGTTCCTAACCCATTTACTAACAAAACTATGGAATTCTTTTCTGAAATAAAGGTTTTATTATTATTATTAAGTACATAACATGTATTTATCTATATGTGTAAATACGTAAGCTGTTCTGCTTAGTTTGAGATCAAATATAACCGTGTGTGAGATATATTTTTTATTTCGTTTAAAGTAATGCGATTAGAATATGGATTTTAACGTAAATCGTAATAATCTCGTAGCGATTATTCAAATTATCTGCTATAGATTACACGCGTCCCGATATGAGCATTTGTCATTATGAGCAGGGATGTAATAGGAAGATGAATGAAGTCCTCATAAAAATAAACTTTAAAAGCACTGTATGTTAAAAAAGTAGGAGCGTCGGTGGTCTAGTGGCTAGGGCCGCTGCCTCCAGTCCGGGAGACGCGGGTTTGATTCAATTACAAGGTGTTGATAATCTTTTTAAGACAATATATTATTCTTTATTGGAATAGTACACTATACCTATACATAAATAATATTATTAATAGCTGTAGCAAAGGCGAGCTTAGAGATCTCTTCCAGCCTCGGATCAACCTCCCACTGGACACCACATACTGTACAAGTTACTAACAAACTAATTACGAAAAAGTTGCGGTGCGGGGGCGCGGGAACACGTCGTGATTGGTTCATCTCGCTTACGCAACGTATTGACAGGTCTCATAATTCGTCGAAACTGAAATGAGCCGCGAGGTATTGGCTGCACAGAGATATCTATATGTGCAAATGCACCTATGCGTTTCGGAAAGTAGCGCCCTGACTTGTGATGTCCAGTGGGTGGTTGGTCCAAGCTTTCAGCCAACCAATGTGTTGTGAGAGACATGTCATACAATGACTTTAATATGAGATCTTTAGGGCCGTAAAGTCCTTGCGCCGGCCCTGTTCTCGACACAGGAAAAGATCTTTTTATGTAAATTCGTGATCGTAAAAATGTTAAGTATTATCAGTAAGCAGAAGTTATGACATAAAAGTTCGAAAGCATCTAAAATAATATCTATGGATGGTATATTTGAAGCCGCGTATAAATATCATTTTATAGGTCTTACTACATTGACTTTAAATTACCCAGGTTGGCTGCTGCAGAGAAAACTTGGCTAGATGGGGTTTCATAGACCAGACGTATAACCACTGTGATTGTGGAGCCCCGTCTCAAAGCATGGAATACTTGCTCTCTTGCCCATTGTGTCCCTCCACTTGTACTAAGGAAGACCTAAATCTGGCATCGCCCAGCGCCATAGCTGTAGCAAAGTACTGAGCCGAGAAAATATGAGTTTTTGTCTTTGATTGAAAAGAAGAAGAAGATTGACTTTAAATACTTGAAAATAATGTTTAATAAATTAGACAATAAGTTGCCTCGTTAAATCACCTCAACAGCTCTTAGGGTCGGGCCACACTTATCGACGGCAATCGACGGTTTGTCTATACAAAACGCGCTCAAAGTATGGAAATCCTTTTGCATCCGACGCGGCGAATGATCGATCGCCGTCGATAGGTGTGGCCCGACCCTTATACGTCCTCACTGAAGGAGCTCAGCCAACTCTGAAATAGGATGATTCGGCTAGCCAAGTGCGGATAAGATAAATATATGAATATAAGAATGTGGGGACATCTCACACACGGCCATGTGATCCCAAACTAAGTAAAACTTATATATGTGTATCAAACAGATAGATAAATACATTCATATTTAGAAAAAAACATCCAGACACAAGGCAAAAACAAGTGCTCATCACATGAATGTTTTTAAAGAAAATAATAATAACCTTTATTTCAAAATATATCCCAGTCCGTAAGCCCGCTCCAAAATTGCCTACGTCTTATGACATCACGATATAATGCATGGCACATGGTCGGATAAATAACTTGTGCTGAGGGATAATCTCCACAGAGGGCGTACACTGGTAGTGAACCCATCCATGATAGCTTTGACGTCGAAAAATGATTTGAAATCTTAATTTAAAAAAATATGTTTGATTTGGTTTGATCTTGATCAGAAGATTATAGAACCTAAAATTGGCCGGAAGTTCGAGAAAATCCTTCACTTCCGGTCAAAATTATAAAGGTATATTTACGGCAATTCTGGAGTAGGCTTACGGACTAATACTCAAGGTAGATTCAAACTCGAGCCCCCGGGGGCTGGGTTAGTGTAGCTCACGGAGACAATGGTGTAGCTACATTCTAGAAGCATAGTATAATATAAGGGCTATACCTTATGAGGATAGGTAGGTACCATCTCTAACCAATTTGGGACGCAACAGCCTGCTACCTAGAATTTGTCGCGATTACAACAACATTTTTCTATCTTCAACACGTCACTCAGTAAATTCAAAAAATCTCTCATTTCTTTGAAAATAGATCACAACTCACAATTAGTTTAAATTAAGTTTAAATTAGACTTTTTTATTGGTCAAAATAATCGAATCATTGAATTGATAAAACACTATGTGCATGCTGTGTTTGCCTGTAATTGGGTCTACATCTCGAAATTATTACTAGTAAATATTATTGTTCTACTTTTAAGATGATTACCTGTTGGCAAACCTAATAAATAAATAAATAAATATATATATATATATATACTCCACCATTACGATATACCTAACTAAAGCAGTTCATATACCGTAAGCTCAGTAGCACGGTTGGTCGGCTGCCCAACGGAGCGTGCAAGGTTCGATTCCCGGCTCGACTGCATACGTTATCTTACGTTATGTTGAACTGCTTTTTTACCGTAGTTTTTTTACGTTCATCACGGATGGACAGAAGTAGGTCCTGGACTTTCCTGTGGGAACCTTTGTTGATGTTTTTTCTAACTACCTACAAGAAGAGTGTCGGTGGTGTAGTGGCTGGAGCCGCGGTTTCGATTCCCACTATGCGTTTTCGAATTTCGAATTCATATTTTTTCGATTAATTTATTCGACGCTCTTACGGTGAAGGAAAATATTGTGATGAAACTTGCACACTCCTGCGAAGAAATTCAAAGATTGTGTGTGAGTCGGTAAGCTCGAGCCCCTCGGTGGGGACGTATATGAGCTGTTGATGATGATGATGATAACATCTATCTATTTATAATAACAATTTTTCTTTTAGATAATTATGTTTTGAATGATTGCGGTTTAATAATTTGGTAATTTATTTTTGTTTCAGATCAAGTGAAAAGTGAAAATAGTGTAAGTGTAAAGTGAGAGAAACAAATCCAAGATGGCGTCTTTAAAGTTTTTGGTGTGCTTGTGTTTGGTGCACGTCGTTTGTGGAAAAGGTAAGTTTAAAAAGTAGTTCATAAGAGTCTAGACAGACTGACTGCATTTCAAATGCATCAAAGTTCGCTTGCAGTCGAAGTGTACTCTGACTTAATTTTTTTTTAACAGTATCGTCATGACTGCGTCACAACGATGTACAGTCCTTTTCAATAGAATCCGGCAATAATGTAAACAAACCAATTTAAACACGATTACTCCGTAATTACTTACGTTTGAGTATCAATCCTGATCATATTCACATTTCAAGGAACCATACATTCTTCTCGCCACCTATGATAGTTATTTTAGACAAAAACTTAGAGAATATCTGATTCAAAAGTGTATTTATAAACTAGACGACTTTTTACAAAAATAAACAGGATCTTACTTTCTCTGTAATTTTCTGTTTACTTTACCAGTTAACTGTAAATTCATTAATTAGTATTGGTCTTATGTAATCAGTTATAAGGTTTTATTTGTTATTTAATATTTTAATGAGATTGAATATAAATATTTGTATGTCATATTATATGACGGGGAATGGCCGTACCATGTTTAATTTAAGATTGTTTTGTTTGTTTTTTAATTTAACCTATTTCCAACAAATAAATTGTCTTTATCTTTAATAAAAAATACTTGGCCGACCAAATTTTATTAATTTTTAAAACTGCCATATTAATTTTTTACTCATTAAAGTATTGTTTCTCTTTGGAAACTTAGTGTCAAAAAATTATCTTGTTTACATTATCGCCGGATTCTATTGAAAGGGACCTTAGCTATAAATTACAGTAAAACTGCAAAAAAATGCACACATGACCTTTATTCAAAATATTTACGGGTTTTGATACATTGTGTTATGTTACTGCTAATAATAAATTTATTTTGATATGGTATCCAAACTACCGATTAAATTCGTTTGTGTACAAAAAAATCTATACACATCCTTAGCTAGCGAGTTCTTGTCTTGAAGTACCAGTCAAACAAATAGATCATTTAATAAAACTCTTAGAGTAAGATACAACTAATATAATCATGTTAGTTCTACTATAGAAAAATTATATAGTTAATAATAGGATAATCTAATAAAAAACTGCAATATTAATGCCAAATTCGTGCCACAAATTTTGGAACTGTGCCGAAACTGTGCCGAATTTCACGGCTCGATTTCGGGGCAGCCTCGCCACGGGCCAGGCTGCGTGTGGCTTGACCACAAAACACGTTATTGCACAAGAAGTGGTACCATTTAAATTTTAAACCATTTAAAAAAACATACACTCACCGGCACATCTAATCGCCCACCCTTGTATTTCGGGTTAATTTTTAACTACGCTTATTGTTATACATTACAATTGATTTGTTGATAATTTTACGATAAATTAAACATACTTAAATAAACGTTTAATTAACAACTTTTTAACTGACATCAGCTTATATATAATAGATTATAAAGAATCACGAGTATTCCCTGAAATGAAGAGTGGGCGGTTAGATGTGCCGGTGAGTATATATCTTGGGCTGGGAAAGTTTTGCTTGAGGGTTTATCTGCGAATCTCTCTATAGACAATTTCGTTTTTTTTGCGAATTGGACATTAAGCGAATCGGACATTCTGCGTCATCACATCCCCTTTTAAGCCAAAAGTTGAAATCTAACCTTAGTTCATCTTTTCGGACGATCCTTAATGTTTAAAATTAATATGAAATAAATCTGAATTTTAATCCGTATCTGAATCTGCTTTGATCTAGATCGAACCAGCCATACGATATTTTTGAACTTGTGGTTCTCATACGTATCTATTAATATCTAAAATATAATAAATGTTACTGAAAACGATTACATACTTACTTTTGAAAATAAAAATTTTAACACGTTTAATTTACAAAAATATAACGGTTGCGAGAGCTTTAAAAACTGGTAAGTTATTTAGACAACAAAGCTGAAATTATCTCCATTTCGCTTCTGCTGTTTCTAACTTCTGAGGCAGATAATAATAATAACGAGCCGTAGAATCGATTCGGTGCGGACTTCACTGTTATAGTTTTCAAGAAAACATACTTAGATACTGTGGTTAGAAAGTTTTCTGACTATTATTTGCTTACAATTGCGAAATAAGACCAAATTAGTATAACGCCATTATACTAAAATATCCTACTAATATTATAAATGCGAAAGTTTGGATGTTTGGATGTTTGTTGCCGAATCACGCTTGAACCACTGGACGGATCGGAATGAAACTTGGCACACATATAGGTTAGGTCTTGGAATAGGACATAGGTTACTTTTTACTGCGGGAAAACACTTCATTCCTACGGGAAAACTCATTAAACGCGGGTGAAACCACGGGCGGAAAGCTAGTATAGTATAAAAAAAAACTGGATTTGTTCTGTCTGTTCTGTGGTCTATTGTGGTCGGACAGAAAAACAAGGGAATAAGTTACTTTATATGGGTTTCGTTTTTCTTTTTAATACGCTTTTATTAGCTTCACCTGTATGCTTGTGTGTATGTAACCGACTCCTTTGTGTGGACTCCATTTTGACCCACTTTAAACGTACAGATTTAATTGAAACTTTGTACACTTATCAAGAACCGGTGACAATACAATAATTAAAAAAAAACATGCTTTCACAGTACATCAAAATAAAAAGTGAAAAATAACTCTTAATATAAGCTGAAAACAATAGTGAACGAAAAATACTAGTATTATTGTGAAAAAAGCGTAGGGTGCTTTTAGTACGTCCGCCCGTCTAAGAACGATATCATCAAAATTTCTGGTGGTTTTCTTCATGATATTTCGAAAGAACACGCTCTCGTGATCTCATAAAGCTGAGTCTTAGAGGGCGCAATCGGCCGCAGCAGTTTTTATGGAGGTGTGAAAACCGCCAAAATGCTCGTTAATTATCATTTAAGTCTGGTGAACGAATTTGCTTTTAACGTGTAGTCCTCGATGAACTGAGTATCGTGTATATTGTTAAGACGCAAAAAATTGGCCGAGGAAACGTTTAAGACCGCTCAAACTTCGCCATTTTTCTTTGTGCCATATTTTTCATAATCGAGCAACCCGCCATTACATATTTTTGTTCACTATTTTTTGAATATATTAATAATAGCTATTGTTTTCTTATTTTTCACTTTTTAGTTTCATGTTCTTTAAAAGCGTGTTTTTTAGTTTTTTTTTACTATATTTTTTAAGGTACCTACAGAATTCTAAAAATCGACTAAGTGATTGATACATGTTTGCATTGAATAAATTATTATGATGTATTTTCATTGATAGAGCGAGCGAGCGAGTGCGAAGCCCGAGCGAAGCGTCTCCCTTTCAGCTTGGCCAAAACTGCTTTTGTATAATATGTCCTCTATCAATCTGTCTGTTTGTTCTCATATTGCGTTTCTCAACAGATTCTCATGTTTTGTAAGCAGGTTCGATAGATATACAGAATATTTTTGTTGAGTCAGTTTTTTGGAAATTTTAAAAACAGTCAGTAACTCATAGTAGTGCAGTCTGACGAAAATAAAACTATTATTTGCAATCACAATGCAGTTCCATACAGGTTCAGACCTTTAATACGGGAAGAACAATTATTTACCTTTTTTCCACAATCTTTATCTTTCATAGGTATTATCTTATTCAATTTATAACTAATACAACATATTTCATAGATTACCGTTACCCACTGATAAGTTACTAAACAGTTTTTTTTCTTCATCTTTGTATGGTACGTTCGTTGCTCCCATACAAAACGTAAAACATACAAAGTGACAAAAGCAATTCGGCTACACCTACACAACGCACCATTGAAATTAATTAACCATACAACTTTGTATGGTAAGTGAATCATCAGGTAACGGTGTATGGAACGTCTTTTTCAGGTCATTGATCGTTTCAGATGTAATAAAAAGAACACTAATTAAGAATATGTTAATAAATGAATTAACTGAACACGGTGACATTCGTTCGGTGGTCTAGTGGCTAGGGCCGCTGCCTCCCGTCCGGGAGACGCGGGTTCGATCCCCACCACTACCAATGTGTTTTCGAATTTTGAATTCATATGTACGCTTATCCACGCTCTTACGGTGAAGGAAAACATCGTGATGAAACCTGCACACTCCTGCGAAGAAATTCAAAGGTTGTGTGTGAAGTTGACCAACCTGCACTGGGCCAGCGTGGTCGACTAAGGCCTAATTGTCCTAATTCAGGGTAGGCTCGAGCCCCTCGGTGGAGACGTATATGAACTGTTAATGAAGTTTCGCATCGTTACTTACGCACAACTTTATTAAAATAAAAAGATAAAACCAATATTTTTGAAAGTATCTTCAATCTGTTAAAGCAATGAAGTTCTAAAGACAATCAGAACATCCTGGCCACTAATCAACGGCTCGTTACCGTCCACTGCTGGACTATATGAGCCTCCTCCCCTTAAGTGTTTGGTTTTGCCATAATCTCCACGTTTGGCAGGCGGGTTGGAGATCGCAGATTAAAAGGTTACTGTATCAGAGAGCGCTGCTGCCCGTTCCCTGTTCAATGTGTAGTCCCTAAGTCGCCTCTTACGACACCCACAGGAAGCGTAGGGGCTGGTGACTATGTATTCTACTCTGACGTCACCACACCTGGCCACTAAGCCTTATTTAAATTGATAAGTAAGTTGCTACGACAACCTATTATAAGGACCATACCAACTGCATCTCTACATCTTCTATTTTATACAAATACCCTAGTATTAGTCAATCTCGTAGAAGAGATTGCGTTATTATCAAGCCAACTAGATTTCACAGCTATTGTCCGCTTTAGAATTGACCAATACTTCATTAAAATGAATAATCAATCGTCGACAAAAAACTTCGTTTGCCCTTACTTCTCAATCTAACTTTCTACCATCCGTTTTTGTTTAAACAACCTTGCGAAACAACAAAGGATGATAGATAATGGTGTCGATTCGGCACACGCCCAACTAAACTAAACTAAAATTAGTCCTGTCACTTTCTATAATTTTTAATTGAAAAGGGACCGAAGATCATCGGTTTTGTTGTCTTTGACTTCACGACTAACTGTCAATTTTAGTGGCTTTTATTCGTCATGGTGTTAGGTAGGCACTAAAACAAGACTAAATCAATTAAAAATTATAGAAAGTGACAGGGCTAATTTTAGTTTATTTGGGCGTATGCCGAATCGACACCAATATTTGTCTACTACGAACTATATTGGAGCAGACGGGTTCTCGAATGGAGACCGCGTCTCGGGAAACGTAGTGTGGGACGCCCCCCTGCCAGGTGGACTGATGACCTGAGGAAGGTCGCTGGTGGTGGCTGGATTAGGAAAGCGGGTGATCGTGCGCTTTGGCGTGCCCTTGGGGAGGCCTACGTCTAGCAGTGTACTGCAATAGGCTGATAGATGATTGATGACGTACTATATTAATGAGTCGACTTATCATCATCATCAGAAAGTACAGATGATTTCGTGCTTCAGAAGGCACGTTAAGCCGTTGGTCCCGGCTAATATCTAGTCGTTACACGAGCCATATCAGTGGCCTTCGACAGCTCTATAACCCTGATGATGACACCAGAGTTCGTTAGGTCGGTTGTCGACCCACACGAGTTCACACGACGAAGTAGAAGAAGCCTGCACAGTGGTGCTAATTTTTCTCCCGGTGGTGGTCAATACACTACCGTTTTAGCACAGTGTGCGCATTGGCAAGCGAACACGCAAAAAATGTAACTAACAAGGCGCATTGAACTCTTAAAGAGATGCTATAGGTACTTAAACGGTGATAACTGTAGCACAAATTCTATTCTATTCTATTCTATTCAACTATAGCTATTGTGATTCGATTGATGCTCTAACCTAACGGTTTTATGTTCATATACTATTTATATCTTTTTAAAAGAGCGGGGGCTTAGAGAGCCTATTATATTGACAAGAAAAATCTATTAATTAATTATTCCTTCCAATAAAGTCTAATAAGATAAACAAATAATTAAAAGAGAACAAGTTAGTAAGGGGTTGATTGAATAGGTAGTCAAATTAATGTTCTTTTTAATGTATTATTGCTAAAAAAATTAGATCAATCAATCAATCAGCCTATTGCAGTCCACTACTGGACTTAGGCCTCCCCAAGGGCACGCCAAAGCGCACAATCACCCGCTTTCCTCATCCAGCCACCACCAGCGACCTTCCTCAGGTCATCAGCTAAAATTAACTTATAGAAAGTCGCAGGTAATAGTTCAAATTCTACCATGTTAGTACATACCAACGTGATTATTTTAAATTTCGAATTCAGTTGGGAAAACATCGTGAGGAGCATACTCCTGCGAAGAAATTCAAATGTTATGTGTAAAGTCGACCAACCCGCACTGGGCCAGCTAAGGCCTGATCGCCCCAATTCGGGGTAAGCTCGAGCTCCTCCCAGATGATGATGAATGGAAAATTCCGGCAAGATGCAATGTATGCTGCCACAGTTTCTCGTAACTACATTACAACTAAACCACTTTACTGTTTCTAGAAGCAGTTGACGTCTCTTCAATAAAAATAAAACACGCCATGTATCTTATTAATCGCGCAGACAGATTCAATTAAACCTTTTTACTAGGACTTTCTTAATTGTATACAATTTGTATTTACTATCTTCTGTTTCTTTATTGCACTGTCAATTCGTCTTTAATTACAGTATTTATAATCTATGGCATAGTAAAGTAGGGGTATGCAGTATTTGAGTAAAATGGACGGGAGATTTACGATCGAATTTCAAATAACACACATGAAAATCTCGGTAACTAAGACCGCTAGCTTAGTGTAATAATAATAATATTAATGTTATAATGTTCCTGTTCTAAATTCAACAACTCAGTCAACTCAGCCTACTACTCAGCACGCGGGCTCAGTTATTATTACTTTCAATAAAAAACCCGGATCCATTTCTCTCGAGTGTAGTAGATATTATTGCCAGCTTACACACGTTCCAATCAAAAGTCTCAATCCTTTCTTAAACAAAGGTAATATAGTTAATAAGACTGTTTATGGTTATTTTTGATTCAGTGCACAAACTTTAATATTTTCTTTCATTTACAACATTTTCTTTCATTTCCGGAACCATGTTTCTTGGAGTAAGTTGTTCAGTTTCATGGTCTGAACAGCAAAGTTTGTGCACTGAATAAAAATTAGCCCCGTATTTTTTTATTAAATCACTGGATTTGATACATTTTATCTGAACAATAACCTTATGCTTTTATCCTTTATCCTTATCCTTTCTAATATTATGAACGCGAAAGTTTGTAAGAATGGATGTACCTATAGATGGATGTTTGTTACTCTTTCACGCAAAAACTACTCAACGGATTGGGATGAAATTTGGAATAGAGATAGTTTGTATCCTAGATTAACACATATGATACATTTTACGGGAAATAGTCTTATTCCCATGGGAAAATATTACACAACGCGAGCGTAGTCGCGGGCGGACCGCTAGTTCTTTATATAAATTCAATAGCGTAAAAGTAATTTCTAAAAGCTACTGTGATATAAAGACAGACGAATAAAAAAAAATATCGAAATTATTCCATAAAATAAAATAAACAATCAATCAGCCTATTGCAGTCCACTGCAGGACGTAGGCCTCCCCAAGGGCACGTCAAAGCACACGATCACGTTTTCCTCATCCAGCCACCACCAGCGACCTTCCTCAGGTCATCAGTTTAAAATAATAACTATGATATATTATTGTAATATAAACGGAACACTACAACAGTAGTTTCTGATAAAATCATCATTACGTTGAGTCGTTAATACAAAAACTATAAATAAATACACATTTACTACGTCACGGCTCTATTGCTCCGAACAAAAGATGTTTTTGGACTACAAAAAATGATTCACATCACTGGGTATGCTATTAATTTTTGATTCTAGTAAAAATATGGAGCAGAAAAAAGAAACAATAACTAGTTGGGAACGTTTTAATAAGTGTAAGTAGGTATATATATGTGGTTTCACACCAATTTTTGCTTTTTTCATCAACAGTTCATATACATCCCCACCAAGGGGTCGAGCCTACCCTGAATTAGGGCGATTAAGCCTTAATCGACCACGCTAGCCCAGTGCGGGTTGGTCGATTTCACACACAACCTTTAAAATTTCTTCGCAGGAGTGTGCAGGTTTCATCACGATGTTTTCATTCACCGTAAGAGCGTCGAATAAACGTACATATGAATTCAAAATTTGAAAACACATATGGTGGGGATCGGACCCCGCGTCTCCCGGATGGAAGGCAGCATTCGTAGCCACTAGACCACCGACACTCTTAGCTAGGCTTACTGTGAAATAAAGTAATCTTTTCATTAGCAAACGCTCAGTAAGTATACCCAGATTTGTACGGGTATATTATCATCCGGCTTTTATGTCGTTAATCCGGACTTAGGCCAAACTTTTCGACAGCCATTTTAATGTTGTACGAGTAGGAAGAGGATTTTTACATATCAAAATAAACCTACTAATAAATGACTTCATTAGATGTTACCTCTTGTATTGAGTACAACGGGTCAACAAGTGGACCATTGTTTGTGATGTTTCTCCATGACTTGATAAAAATGCAAGCAAAGTGCAAGAGATTTTAGCCTAGTTTTTGTCCCTTCACGTCCTCAAGTAGAGCACTGTGCAAGGGATGTGGCTAGCGGGCTGCCTCCGGTCAGAAGTAACAGTATCGATCGACGCGGAACACTTTTTAAAGGATTTCTAGTGATGCGCCGGCGCTGACACGTGGGAACTAGGGCCCAATGGCACACCTTGGGTTCAACAACCGTCGCGTTTCAAATGCCTCTACTCCAGTCACTCGTGTGCGCGAAACTTCAGTTATCGTTGTGCCTTGTCATCATCAACAGCTCATATACGTCCCCACCGAGGGGGTCGAGTCTATCCTGAATTAGAGCGATTAGGGCTTAGTCAACTACGCTGGCCCAGTGCGGGTTGGTCGACTTCACACACAACCTTTGAATTTCTTCGCAGGAGTGTGCAGGTTTCATCACGATGTTTTCCTTCACCGTAAGAGCGTCGAGTAAATGTTCATATGAATTAGAAATTCGAAAACACATTGGTGCATGGTGGGCATCGAGCCCGCGTCTCCCGGGACGGGAGGCAGTGGCCCTAGCCACTAGACCACCGACGACGACGCTCTCACTTGTGCCTTGTGCACCTTTATAAATACTTAACCCACGATCTTTTCTTTTGGTAACTTACGTTTACCTCTCCCTCCACCCACTTTGACGGACCTAATCACTATTTATACCAGAGTGGTAATATAGTGGGCGCGGACTTGCGGGGGAGCAGAAGGCTCGTACCCCTTAGGAAATTTATGACAACGTATCTGGGGGCGCCCTCAGACGGGCTCGGACCGCGGCGCGGCCCAGAACGTTGCCAGGAAGCGCGTCGGAGAAGAATGACCCCTGCCGGGGTCTTACTGAATTAATTCTACTATTAGTTCCGCGTCCCCGCCGGCGGGGCGGTTGCTACCTGAAGGGCATTATGACAACCAATATTATCTTTCCATTTTAAATTTCAATTTTCCTCCTCAACAAAGACCTCTAGACATTTAATACATCTATATACAAACGTGCGTAGGCAGTAAGGCCGTGGTAAGGCCTCATGTAGGATGATGAGCAATTCATACAATATTCAACCTTGTTACCATACACATATATCTGAATTCATAATCCTCCTATTTACATTACACCTAGCTGCTACACTTTCAAGGGATTTTGAACCATATTTAAATGAGATAAGATTAGTTTTGAATAAGTGTAAAAAGCAGTGTTGCCTTTTTTTAGCAGCCCTAAGGTTATGTCCACGCGTGGGTTTGCCATGAGTAATAATAATAATTATTCAATTAGTGTGAATAAACTTTTGTACTGATTGCAAGACTTTATAAGAAGTTGGTATAAAGTTGAGTCGTGTAGATTACCATCATTTAAAAAGTTATAAGTCAAAAAGCAGTTATACGAGGGTGGGTGCCGTAAGAGGCGACTTAGGGACTACACATTGAACAGGGAACGGGCAGCAGCGCTCTCTGATACAGTAACCTTTTAATCTGCGATCTCCAACCCGCCTGCCAAGCGTGGAGATTATGGCAAAACCCTCCACTGAAGTGGAAGAGGCTCATAGTCCAGCAATGGACTGTAACGGGCCGTTGATTGATTTGATTTTAATTGGCCGATGTACTAGTACACAGAAGCTATTTAAGAAAAAAATATAAGAGAAGTTTTTTTTTTATATGAGCAATTAAAGCCAAAACAATTACGCTTAGAATTTTTGTTTGTGTTCTGGGGGCCTACTCCGAGAAAATTGGACGACGCGACGCCCAGGTGTCGTTGTCAAATTGGGAGGTTCTGCGTATACCTCTTGGAGTATTAGGTATGTGAATTTGTGTAATTTAAAAGGTTTTCGTGAAATTAAAAGTAGTATTTATTTTGTGGAGCAAAAATCGAAATATCTCGCAAAAATAGCTGCGTCTGCACAGCTAAGTAGTTATTATTCTAAAACACAGTAAAAACACAATAATAATAAAGGTGACCGCAGACAACCCGATGGGCAGGTTTCGCCAGCTACAACAGGGTAAAAAAATACTTTCGTTTTCTTATTTTGTCAAGGCTTTGTAACGCACATTATCTATTCTGTGGTCTTGTGTGAAAACCTGTGTGAGATCTAGATTTTTATTTTTGTGTCATTTTGTACCTACGTGTAAACTATAATTATCTTAATTTATTTTACGTGGTCCTGTATGAAAACCTGTGGTGTCAACTAGATTTCTGGTTTTTTATTTATTTTTATGCTTTCATTAACAGCTCATATTTATGTCCCCACCGAGGGGCTCGAGCCTATTTTTTACTAGCTATAAAACAGTAGAATGATTATCACACTAATAGTATTATAAATGTGAAAATATAGTGTTTGGATTTTTGTTCCACCTTCACGCTGAAAGTACTGAACGGATATGGATGAAATTTGGAATGAAGATAGATTACAACCTGGATTAACACATAAAATACTTTTTACGGGAAAAGTCTTATTCCCACGGGAAAATCTTACATAACGAGAGAGAAGCCGCGGGCGGACCGCTATTAATGAAACAAAAAACAGCGAAGGATCATTCATTTGTTGCAAATGGTTAAATTCAATATTCAGCTATTTTCTATCCGCTTATTTAACATCATATATCGATGTCAAATAATAAAGTTTTTACGTTGAAACACATTTTTATTAATTTTTTTAATGGTACTAGTTGTCTTCTGTGCCAGTGTCAACTTTCTACTTAAAAATCCTACTTTAGTTTGCGAAATTTTTAAGCAACTTACACACTAGTCCACGTCAACACACCAAATAAGGCAGCTTGCACACGTCCGATTACCATATGGGTCGGTAACGGCGACTAATCGCGCCGTATTGCGATAAACGTCCGTCTGTGGGTGGGCTTATTCATCAATTTATGTTTCATAAGTTGGTAGTGTGTTAGTGAACTCACCCAAAAAAATGTTATGACGGATCTAAGTGATGTAATAAAATCCTATGGAAATAAATTATTTTGACTTTGACTTTGTAGTGTTCAAGTCTTTCAACGTCTAAGGTTCCGGGTTCGATCCTTGGACAGACAAAAATGTTTCAATGATAGAAATAATAAAAGAAAGAAAAACATCTGTTCTGCACTTTCAAATCAAATCAAATCAACGGCCCGTTACAGTCCGCTGCTGGACTATGAGCCTCCTCCATTTAAGTGGAGGGTTTTGCCATAATCTCCACGCTTGGCAGTTGGGTTGGAGATCGCAGATTAAAAGGTTACTGTATCAGAGAGCGCTGCTGCCCGTTCCCTGTTCAATGTCTAGTCCCTAAGTCGCCTCTTACGACACCCACGGGAAGAGTAGGGGTTGGTGACAAATGTATTCTACTCTGCCGTCACCACACGGCTATACTTTACGATGTTTGAAATGCGTCATAATTTCGAAATTTAAACATACTTTGGTATTAGGTGGGATTAAAGCCACGACTCCGTTCACTACAACTCATAGAAAAACATTTTAACTACATTAATGACGTTTTTTTCCTTCATAACAATGTGTATTTTTTTTTCACTTAATTGTATAAGAGATCTTGCATCGCGCTCTTACGCGTAAAACGCGCATAGAAAAGACATCAACGAGAGCTATTTTGAAATTCCCTTTTTTTATATTTACAACGAGGTACCTATTTAAATTATTATCATTTAACTTATCTCATCTCTCTTATCTCTTTTCTTTTTACTTGGTGGTGGTGGTGGTGGCTTCTCAATCTACCTGATTTATAAAACTGATCGATTTCTGCCCTAAAACTTCTCCAAAACCTATTTCCATCCCAAAATAAATTCTAACTTTTTACACAAATATCAGGTTCACTGAGTCAATTTGTATGAAAAATTATCATATTGTATTTTTGGATACCTACTCAAAAAGTTGTGGAAGAGTTGTTCAGTTTTAGAACCACCAAGAGGTTTCTTTTATTTTGTTTGCAAGTCGTATTTACTATAATTTTAGTTCAAATTTAAGATAATAATAATATATATATTTTTTTTTTATTGTATCCTGCATTTTTTTTTTTTGTTAATAGTCGCTGGCCTTTTAGGTCGTTGGTCCTAAACAAATAAACAAACTTCAAGTATTGTTAACCGACAGGCCAACACCTTAAAAGTCAAAGTATCTCAAATCGCCACTCATCAAAATGTATGGGACGCGTTCCATACAAAACGCATTGTTTCCATACAAACTGCGCCGGTTCTTGGTATAAGAGCGGCGTAATTAAAACTATTAAGTGCAGTAACTTGCGAGTCTCGGCTACTTGCTGTATTTAAGGGGAAGGTTTATAAATAAAAACGTGTCCTTCGAAAATGAAAAAAATAATAAACAAGCAAATTAAGTCCAATAAAAAAATAAGTAATTGAGTACTATTATTTTTCTTTCAATGAAAATAAGAACTAAATAATTGAAACTGTGCCTTCAACGTAACGTTTATTCGACGCTCTTACGGTGAAAAAAAACATCGTGATGAAACCTGCACACTCCTGCGAAGAAATTCAAAGGTTGTGTGTGAAGTCGACCAACCCGCACTGGGCCAGCAGCGTGGTCGACTAAGGCCTAATCGCCCTAATTAAGGGTAGGCTCGAGCCCCTCGGTGGGGACTTATATGAGCTGTTGATGATGAGTACTTTAAAAATCTATTATTATTATGTAGTTAAGTTTAGTCCAAATATTATATTGTTGCGAATTATGTTTTATTATTATTTAGTCAGATTTTGTTTTTTTTAGGAGAATTTTTGATATGATAATTAATTGTTATTGACTGATTTTTGATAGATTTTAAAAAATGTTGACATTGATATTTATTGATTACCTTATATGATTTTATGATTTACTTTATTTGCATGTTATTTTGTTTGATTTGTATTTTATTCTTTTTTTTTTACAATCTTTCGAATACAAATAATTTTGTTTGCGAAATAAATAAACTGAAACTGAAACTATTCTTTTGTATACTAATACTCGGATTATTTTAATTGATATTTTGTTGGTAAACACTTAAATAAGCTTTGACTATTTGACTTTTTATATACCCTTTTCATTTTTCTTATTTTCTTCTTGATTCTAACTATTTTTTTTTAACCAGCAGCATTCCTTCCTAATTTGAAATCTCATTGCATTCAATACAAATTTATTCTATGTTGAATATTTATTCTTTGGACTCGGACAGTGTAGCGTATCCTTAACAAGCCGAAACGCGCGAAATATTTTCTTAACGATACAACTTTGAAAATAGAACAAAAATTGAGAATGTTTTAAAAACAGACTTTTGTTTTTTGCGCTATTTTCGCTCACACAAAGCATGTTCTTTTTTTGAATTTGTATTATATTGTGGTTACTGGTTTGTAGGTGTTATGGGTTTGTGGTTAAGTATGCTATACATACATTATGTAATGCATATACATATCTGCCTTGTGGTCGGGACTTTGTATGAACTGATACCAAGCTTTTAAAACGAAAAGAAATAAAAGGGGTCAAGTATTGTTTTGAATTTACTATTTAAAAACCCGCCAAGTACATATTGGGCGATGCAAAGTGTAGAGTTCTGTTCTTGCCCAGTACTACTTACTTAGGTGCCTGTTTTAGATACTTATTAGAAAAAAAAGAAAGAAAGAATATATAGTCATCGGAAGATTGTGAACTACTGAAAGACAACCAAGAATAGCCGCGCTGGACATGTCAAACGTTTAACCAATCAGCGTGCAAGGTGCGTTCCGTCGCATGCCAATTTTTAATCAGTTCACAATTTGACGGTTTGACATCGTAAGATTATAAACTAACGAGAAATAATACTTACGTAAAATCACAATTTTCCGTAAGTTTATAATATCGCGAGTAAGATTATAAACTAACGGCGTTCACAATCTTACGGTGACATATACATAGAAATAGACTCTTCATCAAATAGATTCATACTATTCATGAAAAAATCAATTGGTATGTATGTAAAAAAGTACACATAAAACAAAACAATAAAGGAAAAGAACAAAAAACAAAAAATAAACAAAAATAAAATGTTAATTGTTTTAAATTTAACTTAAAAATACAAAATAGTAGAAGGAGTGGTATTACTTCGTACAACTGTTACGGTACTTCGAAATGAACAGGTACAAAAAGTACAGGTTATAAAAAGAACAACTTGCCATCTTTTTGCTACGAGTTTAAAATTTTATCTTCTTCTTCTTCTTTGTCGTGTGGGTTGTAAGGTCAACAACCGACCCCGATCGAGGTTGTTTTAATATAACCGTATCTTAGTGCCGTGTGGTGACGGCAGAGTAGAATACATTAGTCACCAACCCCTACGCTTCCCGTGAGTGTCGTAAGAGGCGACTTAGGGACTACACATTGAACAGGGAACGGGCAGCAGCGCTCTCTGATACAGTAACCTTTTAATCTGCGATCTCCAACCCGCCTGCCAAGCGTGGAGATTATGGCAAAACCAAACACTTAAGTGGAGGAGGCTCATAGTCCAGCAGTGGACTGTAACGGGCCGTTGATGTTGATGATATATCTTGTATTTATTTTTTACCTACCGGACAATACACATACAATACATGACATCTAGGGCCGCTGCCTCCCGGGAGATGCGGGTTCGATCCTCACCTCATACCAATGTGTTTTAAAATTTTGAATTTATATGTACTTGTACAAGTACCTACGTTTATTCGACGCTCTTACAGCGAAGGATAACATCGTGAGAAAACCTGCACACTCCTGCAAAGAAATTCAAAGGTTATGTGTGAAGTCGACCAATCCGCACTGGGCCAGCCTAATCGCCCTAATTCAGGGTAGGTTCGAGCCCTTCGGTGGGGACGTATATGAGATTTAAAAAAAAAAAAAAAAAATTTCAGGCAATAAAATATTAAAACCTTTGGCCTAATGCAGCCCATATTCAAATGCATGTCACAATAATAATACTAATAATAATAATAATTTTTACATAAAGAAGAAAGATTTACATAAAGAAAGAACCCTCCCTTAACAATGTTAAACGCTCGGGTAATCTAAGTATACTTAAATTAGCTACTTAGTATTCTTATTGAGCTTCAATTCTTTACTTCGTCACGACAAATGATCTACAAGTCTGCTGGGTTATTGACTATAGTCTCGACTACAAATATTGGATCATGACTACACGATACTGCCGTGCCGTGTGGTGACGGCAGAGTAGAATACATTTGTCACCAACCCCTACTCTTCCCGTGGGTGTCGTAAGAGGCGACTTAGGGACTACACATTGAACAGGGAACGGGCAGCAGCGCTCTCTGATACAGTAACCTTTTAATCTGCGATCTCCAACCCGCCTGCCAAGCGTGGAAATTATGGCAAAACCCTCCACTTAAGTGTTTGGTTTTGCCATAATCTCCACGCTTGGCAGGCGGGTTGGAGATCGCAGATTATCGAGAGCGACGCTGCCCGTTCCCTGTTCAATGTGTAGTCCCTAAGTCGCCTCTTACGACACCCACGGGAAGAGTAGGGGTTGGTGACAAATGTATTCTACTCTGCCGTCACTACACGGCAGTTTTTTTAATTCATTAATTGTAATATTTCAAGTTCCAGATAAACACATAAAAAATATTTTTTCAAATATTTTGCTCAGAAACACAGGTATAAGGCTTCAAAGGTCCGACGTGACATGTGACGTCATATGTCACGCGTGCCATACATCCGCCATAGAAAATTTTGTTTTCGTAAGATGGACACATATAATCTAGCTTGTTTTTTGATCAATTTCGATTCTGTTTTGACTGTCAGTATTCTATTTTTGTATACTTTCAGATAAACTATGAAAAAATCTAATGAGCGAAAGTCATGAAAAAAAATAGTCACAATCAGTTAAAGGCCAACGCGTAGTAACCAGACTATAGCTCAAGCACGCATGACTAGTTGTACCCTGCGCCTGCGCTCGCCGACTTCCAGATAAATTGTAATTGAGTTATTACTAGTCGGTAAAAGAAATAGTATTTATTTGCAATGTCTGCGTTTTTATTTATTACTGCCTTCGACGGATACGGTCTAGGTGTTGGAGATAGTCAATTTACTTAGTGTTTAAAACTTCTTTTATTTTTGTTTAATCTCTACATGCTTGTTTTATTATTCTTCTTAGAGAATAAGATTTAGTTATGGAATAAGAAAGACGACAGAACTGCCTACTTATTCTTTTAAATAAGCTTAATTAAAAATCATTTTTAAACAAGCTTCTAAAGCCGTGGAGTGGAGTATCCTTGTAAGACAAATCCAACAGGCCCAAACACGACTAGGTTCTGTTGTGTATTAGGGGAGTTCCTATAACCACCTTCCGTCTTCATCATCAGACCAGCTCCATGATATCATAATATTGCATTGTCATCGCGGTTACATAAGTGTACCAAATTTCAGCAAAATCCAATGGCAGCAAGTGCTTCAAAATTGGGTTGCAAGATTTCGCCCGAACATACCCACATACAGTGCAAGCTAAATAAAAGCTTGTAAAAATAGCTTTCAGACAGACTCAATGTTAAGAAAAAAGGTAAGAAATAAAAAATATTTCTTTTACGTTTTCCTGTGGTAAAAAGTAAACTGCTCCTGAAAACGCTCGGACAAGACACCGGTTTTCCAAATATTGTCGGCTATTCAACAAAAAACGCGTAATTTTATTGTATAAATAATACGAGTAACTCACGAAAATTATAACAATATTTATTACTAGCCTGCAAAATTTCATTACATGTTCTCACCCCAAAAAAGTAGCATTTCTACTTTGGAAGAAAGAAAATAATTTATTCATAACACAATGAAAAAGTACACACAAATAACTATGTTAAAAGGTTTACATCATGCAATGAAAGACAATTTAAACTCAACTCCAAAAATATTTCCCAAGACTTTGATCTGAAATGTTCCGTTGTATTACCAATACACTCACGCGCACACGTTAAAAAAAACGTCGCCCCAAGCCAATAACTGTCTTTGAGTATTATTGAAGCCCAAACTGCAGACTCAAATGACTGGACGGTTGCCTGCGGCTAAGATGTCAATACAAAAAAGTTGCTTGGCTGTGATACTAGATACTAAAACATCCGTAGCCGAGCGGTAGGGCATTTGGCAATCTTTACGGTCCCGGGTTCGAGTCACGGTGGGGACCTTATTATCATCTTTGTTTTTGACCAAAGTGGTAGGTAATACACCGTGAAATTTAGTGGTTGTCCAAGGTCGGTGGTCTAGTGGCTAGGGCCGCTGCCTCCCGTCCCGGGACGCGGGTTCGATCCCCACCACGTACCAATGTGTTTTCGAATTTCGAATTCATATGTACGTTTATTCGACGCTCTTACGGTGAAGGAAAACATCGCGAGGAAACCTGCACACTCCTGAGAAGAAATTCAATTGTATGTGATGTCGACCAACCCGCACTGTGCCAGCGTGGTTGACTAAGATCTAATCTCCCTAATTCAGGGTTGGCTCGAGCCCCTCGGTGGGGACGTATATGATAATGATGAACGTTATGCGCCATGTCACAGACTTTTGGCGGCAGGGTTACTTAGGTTTAGTTAGTGAGGTCTGTTTAACCCACCTACACCACCCATCTTTCCCACCCATCCACCCATCCATCCACCCATCTTTCTCCTTTGGAAGTTAAATATCTTACCCTTGCCTTGTTTATACATAAGAGATATTAGTTTATTTGTTAGATTACACCCTGAGATATTTAAGAAAAACTTCGAAGTAATAGATAGACCAACTACTCGAAATAGAAATAACTACTTTCAACCACCATTTCAGAATAAAAATTTATAACCACTTACCTGCAAATATAAAAGATTGTGAATACAATGTTTTTAAAAGAAAATTAACAACATGGCTCATTAAGCACTGTTTCTATATTATCAAACAATTTTTGGAACATAAAGAAAATTCCACCTACGTTTTTTAGTTTTAGGTACTTATATAATTTTAGAGACCTTTGTTGTTAAGACTGGTAGGTATTATTTTATACCTACAAAATATTTGCACACCGAATACTCGGTAAAATGCATTGTTACGTTTTTATTTTTAAGATCTATTTTTTATATGTATTTTGGCAAATAAATAAATATTCTATTCTATTCTATTCCTGCATGTAATTTAGACTAAAAATGTCACAATTTTCGGGTTTGTTGCCAAGGTTATACTTATTTAATATTGTTACCTCGATATATCGGAACGGCTGCACGCTCCATGGTCACGAGTAGACTCACAGACCACCGTGGTGACAAACCCGAAAATTGTGACAATTTTAGTGTTGTTAAAAAAAAAACAAAAATAACAAAAATATTAAAACATAAAATTAACAATATCAACGGCCCGTTACAGTCCACTGCTGGACTATGAGCCTCCTCCACTTAAGTGTTTGGTTTTGCCATAATCTCCACGCTTGGCAGGCGGGTTGGAGATCGCAGATTAAAAGGTTACTGTATCAGAGAGCGCTGCTGCCCGTTCCCTGTTCAATGTGTAGTCCCTAAGTCGCCTCTTACGACACCCACGGGAAGAGTAGGGGTTGGTGACTAATGTATTCTACTCTGCCGTCACCACACGGCGAAACATAATTACTCGTATATTGCATGTAATTTATTTTGAGCTGAGCATACCTGAGACCCCGAGATAATCTGTAAATAATTCCCTTCGTTATTTAAATCATTTAACCTCAATGTAAATCGGCCTTTAGAGAAATAAATAAATAACCTTGATTGTATCGGATGACGGCTCCGTAGCTCAGGTGGTATTGTATCTGCCTCCAACGCATAGGGTCGCGGGTTCGAATCCCGTCCTGGGCAAACATTCGTGTTATGAGCACTTGTGTTTGCCTTGTGTCTGGTTCTTGTTTATCAATATAAGTATGTATTTATCTATTCGTGTAATGTATATCAGCTGTCTGGTACCCATAGTACAAGCTCTGCTTAGTTTGGAATCAGATGGCCGTGTGTGAAGAGGATGTCCCCACATATTTATTATTATTTATTTAATTATCTAAATATCAAACGTATACAGGCTGTACCAAAAACATAGAAAATATTCAAGTGTATACAGATTTTTTATTTTATGCCGCGTTGGTCTTACTTGTGAGCACCTGTACAGAAGAAACTGCTAACTACCTAGCAATAAGGCCACTTGTTGACATTCACGCTTTATTATCTGTTCTGTATTTTTTATGTTTTGGTGTCAGTTCTTCTTCTTCTTCATTGGTCAACAACTGACCTCACAAACCCACCAGTTTAACACCAGTTAGTTTTATAGAGTTTCCAGGAGCAATGGCTTAACGTGCCTTCCGACGCACGGAATTATCTTTCTTTTCGGATAATCAGGTGATTCAGCTGCCACTAGGGAAGGAGTCAACATCAACATCAACGGCCCGTTACAGTCCACTGCTGGACTATGAGCCTCCTCCACTTAAGTGGAGGGTTTTAGTACGAAGGAGGTCTAGGGAAGGAGTAGTAACAGTAAATGTATTGTTATTCTATTTGTTATATATAGCATAGGTTGAAAAATATTGTCGGTCTTAGCACCAAGCTTTTTGACAAATGTTTGTACAAGTACTTTAGTAATTGTAATAACTTGATGATCTAAATACCATAATTTTAACAACTGCACTTTTAAAATATTATTTCGGCGTTTCGTACACCCTGTATAGCCAAATCGCACATCCAAAAAAACAACACTACAGTTGGGTTATAATAGGATGGGTTCTGACAGCTTCAAAAATTTTCATACGTCGTTAACAACTTTTTTTAATAATATTCAGTTTAAAAACCATAATAGCTAAAATATTTAAAAAAGGTAACTTCACCTCTTTTATCATTAAACAGTATATAATTTTACTTATTAAATAAATAAATAAACGAAATAATATTAATACGTTTGTACAATTTTAAGCTGTCAGAGCTCATCCTATACTTAGTAACCCAAGTATAGGAGAATGTGCGTGTAGTATTAAAACCTTTAATGCTCTGAACTTGTAGTAAACAGCCCGTTATATCAGCAATGCTATAATACTCGTAATAACATTTGTGAGACTATGAGGTCTGCCATAGCGGCCAGTCTTGTAACTGGCTGCACACAGAAAATGTTATTGCTGTCGCGAAAAAAGTAAGAGTTCTATTTTTAAAAACAGCGGCCATTTTTGTTTCTCTCGGAGCCATAAGCCAGCCAGTCTGGATACGTGGAATTATTGAAATTGCACAACACTAGCTTACCGCCCGCGGCTTTTTTTGCACAGATTTAAAACATTCCCATGGGAGTTGGGACTGGTAGGCGTTTTTATTTAGTTCACAATTTTTCACTAGATGTCAGTGTAAAAAAACTAGTACTGGTTGTTTCTTTTTTCTCGAAGCCCTTTGGGAAAATATTAATAAAACTGTTAGTAATTTTAGACCCTTTCCTTGGAACAAAAGCGGATAGACAATAAATCTGAAAAAAAATAAAAGCCAAATAAATAAATAAAATCGCCTAACTTCATGAACTGCACCAATGAGGTTCATAAGTCTCTCGTGTAACGACTAATAGTAGCTGGGACCAACGGCTTAACGTGCCTTCCGAAGCACGGAATCATCTTTCCTTCCGGACAATCAGGTGATTCAGCCTGCAATGCCCTAACCAAACTGGGGAAAGTCTCCCAAAGACATTTTTGTTTGACAGTGTCCCCACCGGGAATCGAACCCGGAAACTCCGTTATAGCGTCGACATCCCGACCACTCGGCCACGGAACATAATGTATAAGGTTACATAAAAACCAGTCTTATAATAACAAACCCGTAAATTGTGCTAATTTTAATGTAGCTTTTGATAATTATGGTTTCTACGTAATGATTCATTAACAGCTCAAATTTACGTCCCCATCGAGGGGCTCGAGCCTACCCTGAATTAAGGCGATTAGGCCTTAGTAGACCACGCTGGCCCAGTGCGGTCAACTTCACACACAACCTTTGAAATTCTTCGCAGGAGTATGCAGGTTTCATAGCGATGTTTTCGCGTCGAATAAACGTACAATTCGAAAACATATTTGTGTGTGGTGGGGATCGAACCCGCGTCTCCCGGACGGGAGGCAGCGGCCCTAGCCACTAGACCACCGAAATGCTTCTGATAATAATAAAATTATGGTTTCTACGATTATATTGTCGATAATAGCCAAGACCAACAACGGCCTATCCGATATCCTTCCAAATCATCGAAATATTTTTAAAAAATTGTCAAAGAAAAAGTCTCAAAGTAATTTTGTCAGTGTTCCCACCGGGATTCAGACTCGTAGCCACCAGATGTAAAGCCTACTGCTCTTTACTACGAGCCCACGGAGGCAGCTATAAACCAATAAAAATAAATCAAAGTCGGAAACCATTTTCGATCGCATCTCGACGACAGCCGATAGCTGTTATAATACCTGTTATTACGTAACTATTACGAGGTGTTACTGGACACGATACTCATACATACTAGTATGTAGTTATCTCCGAACTGATGGTTTACTGGGAACGCAAGATTGTTTTATTTTTTTACTGGTGGTGTAAATGTGGTTAAGAGTGTGAATTTTTATTCTTTTAAAGGTTCTATAGAATTCCATGCTGTTCTGACCGAAATAACGAAATGTTAGTAAGTAAAATATGTATGGAATTATTAAGATTTATGTAATTACTAACGGTCCGCCCACGGCTACGCTCGCTTGTCTAAGATTTTCTCGTGGTAATAAGGCTTTTTTCCGTAAAAAGTATCATATGTGTTAATCCAGGGGTGTCCAGTCCAGGGTACAAACTGTCTCATTTCCAAACATCCAAATCCGTTGAGTACTTTAAGCGTGAAGGCGGAACGAACATCTAAACATCCAAATATATTTTCACATTTTTAATATTAGTGTGATGTGTTAGTGTGATTTTAGGCCTCAGTATTTTCAGTTTTTCTGAGTTAAAATGGCCAATGAACTTCTTCTAGGATATAATCAACAGTAGTGACGCCATTTTGTTACAACAAAATTTTGTGGCCTTTGTTGTTTGATGTTGTAACACGTTGGTTTTAGCTACATAACGCAAACCCTCTCAGGCGGTGGCTCAGACCATAAAACAGAAAAACTTTTGTTCCATAAGTTCCACAAAAACACATTTTTTTTACTTTTCATACATACTCGTACAATAAACATAAACAAAACATAAACATATATATATTTTTTTATTTTTTTTTAACTGGTCAGCTGAGCGAGTCAATTTGTATGAAAGTTTTTTCTTGCGAATTTAAAAAAAGAAGTTTGACCTTCCACCCGAGAGTTTTTGCGTTATTCTGCCAACACGTTGTATAACACTGACACCAGGACTCGTGAGGTCGGTCGGTGACCTTACTACCTACGAAGAAGACTCGTACGATAAAATAAATAAATAAATATGTGGGAATATCTCACACACGGCCATCTGATCCCAAACTAAGCAAGGCTTGGTTTAAGGTTGTATGTGGCTTGTAGCTTAGTATCAGACAGCTGATCTGGGGGCACGGCAGTGCCCCCGCCAAGTCGAGCAAAAAAGCGGCACGGCCGTACCATACTTTTCTCGAAGCAGTTCAGGCCATTTTCGACCCCCCTATAACTTCGTTGTGGATAAAACTAGAAGCCTGAGTATTCAGTAACCAAGCAGGCATTGTATAAATACGGTATATTTCAAGTAGGTAGTAGGTGTTCAATCAATTTGAACCAGTAGTTTATGAATTATAACTAGTCAAAGTTTCTTAATTTTGTCACTCACTGACTGACTGACCGATCATCAAAACTCTAAGGCACTTCTAGCAGACATAGAAGCTTCAAATTTAGAATGGAATTAGTGTTTAGTGTATAAACCAAGGAAAAACTAAAACATTTTGCAATTTCGGCCCAGTTTTCTAGATACATCATTTGCTAGATAACTTTGTAATCCCATATAAATCTTGGGGCATTATATAGGATTACAAAGTTACATTTGCAGTAAATGAATCAGTGTACCTGTATAATGGAATATAATTGAATAAGAGGTGCAGGGTAGGTGTAGGGTAGGTGTAGGGTAGGTGTTGGATAGGTGTTGGATAGGTGTAGGGTAGGTATAGGGTAGGTATAGGGTAGGTGTAGGTTAGGTGTAGGTTAGGTGTAGGGTCGGTGGAGCGTAGGTGTGCATTTTTACATTGTGTTTTCATGCGATCTACAAAAAGAAATGAGATGCCATCAAAAACATAACTTGTAAAAAAACCAAGTCTCGCACGCAACTTAGTCTACCGTAAAAAGTTGTGAGATCCATGTAATACCAAGTCGGTTAATTTATTCAGTCCCTACTTAAGAGTCCTTCTGTCTTAAGTTATTACGTAATTAGCTCACCTAACAACATCTTATAGTGACCAGATCAATATTAAAAATCTCTTATGTTTTAAATAAATACATAGATTGACTTGGCAATCGCACTAAACAATCAAATTTAATATAATAATGTATTAATTCTGAGATACATTGTGTTTTCATGCGATTGCCAGGTCAATCTATGTATTTATTTAAAACATAAGAGATTTTTAATATTGATCTGGTCACTATAAGATGTTGTTAGGTGAGCTAATTACGTAATAACTTAAGACAGAAGGACTCTTAAGTAGGGACTGAATAAATTAACCGACTTGGTATTACATGGATCTCACAACTTTTTACGGTAGACTAAGTTGCGTGCGAGACTTGGTTTTTTTACAAGTTATGTTTTTGATGGCATTATTATATACATATAGATAAACAACAACCAGACACAAGGCAAACACAAGTGCTCATCACACGAATGTTTGCCCTGGGCGGGAATCGAACCCGCGACCCTGTGCTTCGAAAGCAGGCATACTGCCGACTAGGCTACGGGGTCGTCTAAATTACTAAATTACGAATATCCACAGACTTATTATATTACTACATTTTTTCCGAAGGCCAAGGCCGTACTATATTATTTTCGCAATCGATCCCATTCTCACTACAATCATGTCAATAGATATTATCATTTCGCACGCTCGGTGACCTGCTCACACCTCAACGTTGCAGTAATGTGTGCATGCGCATTGTTTTTTTTATCATTATTTCGAAGTGTATACAGAGCCTTAGCACAGAGAATAAGATTGTAACAACGTAAGCCTTGCTAAGCAATTTAAGGTAGTAAGTTTATTTAACCTAGTTCAGTAAAAAAGAGCGTCAGTGTTCTAGTGGCTAGGGCCGCTGCCTCCCGTCCGGGAGACGCGGGTTCGATCCCCACCACGTACCAATGTGTTTTCGAATTTCGACGCTCTTACGGTGAAGGAAAACATCGTGATGAAACCTACACACTCCTGCGAAGAAATTTAAAGGTTGCGTGTGAAGGCGACCAACCCGCACTAGGCCAGCGTGGTCGACTAAGGCCTAATCGCCTATTCGGGGTAGGCTCGAGCCCCTCAGTGGGGACGTATGTGAGCTATTGGTGAAGTAAAAAGGAACTAAACACATTTTATTTCTGGCTGCAGTTTTTAACTTTTCGGGACTTGATCTCTTGACTTGGCATCTAAAAGATTGCATTTGTAAAGAAACTTACATTAATCTTATTTATATCTTAAGATTTTGTACGCAGTGTGGTGACGGCAGAGTAGAATACATTTGTCACCAACCCCTACTGTTCCCGTGGGTGTAGTAAGAGGCGACTTAGGGACTACACATTGAACAGAGAACGGGCAGCAGCGCTCTCTGATACAGTAACCTTTTAATCTGCGATCTTCAACCCGCCTGCCAAGCGTGGAGATTATGGCAAAACCAAACACTTAAGTGGAGGAGGCTCATAGTCCAACGGTGGACTGTTACTGGCCGTTGATGTTGATGATAATTTAAGACCCGATATAAGTTTATTTTCACCTCAATTCCAATTGGATGGGAAATTCTTCCATTATGTTTATCGATTACTATCTCGTTATGTCAGTATTCATTATATTTCTTGTTTAAGACCATTTAAAATCAGGGATCATGTAAAGTAGGCAGGTAACAGTACAGCGAAGCAAGTTTTCAGTTTCAAAGGTATATCAAGCCGTTGTAGGTTCGGGCTTTAATCGCATTTATCATCAAACCAAAAAAATAACATAATAAAACAAAAAAAAATCTTAACTTACATAGATAAGGTAGGCAGGAGTCTCCCAATAAGTACATCACTTGTGTTGGGAGGCACGGCTCTTCTCTCCAATGAAATTAAAGGTACGTATGTGTGCGTGTGTGTGCGTGTGTATTTTAATGTTAAATTAATTCCTTAAATATAGAGCAAAAGTTCAAAATAATCGCGCAAAAATTTACCCAAACAAAATAACATGCAGTCAAATACCGTTTTTCTTAAATTGAACCCAATTATGATGTAAATAAGATAAAAACTTTCTCATCCACGCCTCTCCGATGGCAACAGCAGATAAACTTGAGAACACTGTATAGACGAGCGGTTTATAAACGCTATGAGAAACAAATCAATATTTACAGTTTGCCAAACTTACTCGTAAAGGATATTGATCACGGGAGCACGGGTAGTATCGCAAATAGTTGACCCAGAAAAAAATATCTTAAAAAATAAACTAGGTAAGTAAGGACAATTTATTCCATACAAATCAATTTAATGACCACCTTATCGCTAAAGTTTTGTATCCTTTGAGAAATCTTTAATATTTAGGGTACTTTCCCAGGTATGCCGTATGTATATGCCGAGTTCCATTGCATAACATTTTTGCGAAACCTGGTTCTAGACTTTAGAGCAAACCTCTATGAGCCAAATCAATCAACCAATCAAATCAATCAGCCTATTGCAGTCCACTGCTGGACGTAGGCCTCCCCAAGGGAGCCAAATAGAAGAGTAAAAATAAACTTAGTGAGTAAGAGCGTGAGGTGGCTAGATGTTTCCTTTGAATATAAACTAAACTAAAAACTTAAAGTGTCTTTATTTAGGTACCAAATAAAAACAAAACACATACAGACTAATACAAATAGAATATTAAAATCAGAGATAAAAGATATTCTCTAGTGCGTCTCCCCGCGGCAGATGTTTCCTTTTTTCGTATATAGCGTGAGTTAACGTATAGACTTGATGTAAACTGAATAATTCGTCACCAGCGTTTTTTAACTGCCCGTCTACTCGCACCGCAACAAAAATACTTGCGCGGGAGTCGGTATTAAACGAATTATACAAAATTGTAGTATTACAAGCCAATCTGCGTCCGTGATACCGATCTACTTAGTATTGTTCTCTGTAAGAAGATGTCGCGTTATCTTATTATCATTAGCCTCCGTGTCCTAGGTTCGGTTCTCACCGATTTGTTCGGGGTTCAAATCCCGTCCAGGGCACACATTCATGTGACGAACACTTGTTTTTGCCTTGTGTCTGAGTGTGGTAGTATAATAATTATTCTCGTTACGTTTATCAGTTACTTCGCAGCCTCCGTGGCCGAGTGGTCGAGATTTCGAAGCCTATTACGGAGGTTCCGGGTTCGATTCCCGGTGGGGACACTGTCAAGCAAAAATCCCCAGTTTGGTTAGGACATTGCATGCTGAATCACCTGATTGTCCGAACAAAAACATGATTCCGGGCTTCAGAAGGCACTGTTGGTCCCGGCTACCATCTAGTCGTTACACGAGCCATGTCAGTGGCCTTTGGCGGCTCTATAACACTGACACCAGGGTTTGTGAGGTCGGTTGTCGATCTTACCACCCACACGATAGAGAAGATCAGTTATCTATTTTCCATAGTACAGTACAGGCTTTACCAATAGGTAAAAATCTCAAAATATTGAGATCTGATGACTTTGTATGATGGAGGAAAGCGGGTGCATGATCGTGCGCTTTGGTGTGCCCTTGGGAGGCCTACGTCCAGCAGTGGACTGCAATGATTGATTGATTGATGTATGATGTCCCCAATGTCCCATGTGGATTGTTTCACAAAGTGATTTTTTATTCGGTGGTCTTATTTAGAGCAGCCTTAATTAGAGCCGCCAAAGGCTGATATGACTATTATATAGCAGGGACAACAGCTTAACGTGCCTTCTAAACCACGGAATCATCTTTTTCGGATCAGGTAATTCAGTCTGCAAAGTTCTAAGCAAACTGGGAAAATCATACAAAGACATTTTTTTGTGTGACAATGTACGTTTGGGGTTCGAACCCGGAACCTTCGTAATAAGAGTCGTAAGCTTGACCATTCGACCACGGAGGCGGTCATACTGTCGACCACATTGAAAGGATTATCGTCGTAAACCTCGACCTCTTGCTACCATAATAACCCGCTATCGACCACTGAGTTTTATAGAACACAGGCCCGAACTGGGAGACCTTTTTTTTTTTTTATGGCACTAGGTTAACTTTGTGCCGGTGTCAAGTTTCATCAACGGCCCGTTACAGTCCACTGCTGGACTATGGGCCTCCTCCACTTAAGTGTTTGGTTTTGCCATAATCTCCACGCTTGGCAGGCGGGTTGGAGATTGCAGATTAAAAGGGTTCTGTATCAGAGAGCGCTGCTGCCCGTTCCCTGTTCAATGTACTACACATTGAACAGGGAAGTTAAGTCGCCTCTTGCGACACCCACGGTAATAGTAGGGGTTGGTGACAAATGTATTCTACTCTGCCGTCACCACAGTGTCAAGTTTGGACTGGGACTTCTTATTTGACACGGAAAAGCTGGCCCCGATTTTTAAATCAAAAAGGAAGACAAAAAAAGGAATAAAATTATTTTGATTTAATTTTCATTTATACCCGAGATAACAGTTTGTTAGTAATTGATTAATTTTAATAATTTATCAAGGCCATAGGAAATAAGCGAAAAAAAAATTTGGTATTTTGAAGGGGCTCTTTTGTAAAATGCATTTACTAAATTATGCAAAACCAAAGCCTATGAAACTGAACATTTTTTGATCCACGAATTCCTTAAATTTTAAGGTTTTTTCTTACAATCGACTCAGTCAGCTCAATTAGTTTTTATGAGAAGTAAACAAAAATATACTATAGTTTTCTTTTGTCCAGTTTCACGGCCGGACCTAAAATCTAGATATTTTGCGTTATTTCATTGCGTTTAATTTATAAAGAAGCATGCAAAGTTTTAATGTTTCAAAGTTGAGTGAAACTGATAAGAGGAAGTGGTTCCAAATTTTGTTGCAAGATTCGACCCACATACTACGATAACTTAAATTCAAATTCAAATTCAAATAATTTATTTGCAAGTCACAGTTTGGTAAAGATCTTAAATATAAATACATCCAGATAATAGTGACGCCCTGTAAGGGCACAGCAAACTTGCGAATATTGCTTAAATAAAAGCTTGTAAGAAACACTTTAATTAGTAAATTAATTAGCGACTCGTCCCATCCGGCCCTGTGCCGTCTGGCGCAACCTGTCCGCTAACCTAGCACACAAACACACATCCAGTACCGGCCCTACTGACCCTAGGCCTAGGCCCGGTCTAGACCAGACTATCCGGCATGCGCCTGCGATGGTGAAGCACTTAGCACCGGCTCGCACCGGTTTAGGGATGCCAGTTTTCAATATCGATATTTTTCTTTTCTTTTTTCCCCTAATGGACATAATCGCTATTTCTACCAAAATAGTAATATAGCGGTCGCGGGCTTTATTTTATCGACACTATTATAGACATGATTGGAAATAATAATGTTGGTTTAAAATTCACATACACACAGACACACACACACAACACAAAACCTTTAACCCCGAAAGGGTGAACAGAGGTTAGTGGGCTTCTAAGGTGTATGTTACTAAAACCACATTGGACAATGCTTTTCTCACAAAAACAATGAATTAAAAAAAAATACAAACAAGTAAAGACACGTTCTAAACCAATCTTCAGCGAATATGCACAAAAAAAAACGGAAAATTTAATTTATTTAAAACACAATGACCCTTTGATATTTTCTATACCCAAAAATCAATATTGTCACATCAGGAACGTAAGAATAACAACATTAATATCGATATATATTTTTGCTTCGATACTTTTAATAATATCGATACAACACTACACTAGTTTACAGTTGTTACACTTCAATGGTTGTTAGGACGTGATTGATGTGTGAAGAATGTTGTGTTTATGTGTTATTGCGATTTCAAATGTTAAGCCATTACCGTCTGGTCAAGACTTCGACTATTATGTACGATATAAGGTGACTGACGACTTGTTACATGTCATGTCATGTCTTGTGTCATGTCTTGTTTGTAGTTATTTAAATAATTGTAGATAGAATTTTTTACCTACAACAGATTTCATTTTGATTTTAATAATAATTTAACTGCTATCAATGTTGTTATTTTTAAATAATTTCTGCCTGATACAGGAATCGACCCTGCCACACGTAAAAATAGACGTCCCGTATTTTTTTTAAATATAGATTTAGAGAATCAGAAAAAGAAGAGATAGAATCTAACTTTGAATAAAGATTTTTTATCTTTGGATACCACGTAATACAACGTTTTTTTTTCTCAAATAATATGATAAAAGTATGTCATTTCACCGATGTATTGGAGCGTTTCCCGCGTCTCAAAAGGCGTGAAATCAGGCCAAGCAGGTTGACCATAATACCAAAGAATGCCTCGGTATACGTACTATCAAGGCACACACGCTGGACCTTAAGGGCCCCGGAGACGGTCAAACGGTTTGATTCAAACACGTAAAGTTTTTGTTTGACTCAAACCATTTTAATCGTTTACAAAGGTGGTTTGAACGGTTTGTGTTTGGTTGTGTTTGAAGCATGTTTGATGCAATTTCATATTTTTGTTGTGTTTGACGCGTCAGAAGTGTAATAACGACAGCGTACAGAATCAGACTGCGCAGAGCCATTTGACAAACCGTTCAAACCAACCTCAAACCATTTGATCAAACACGTAAGGTTTGAGTCAAACCGTTTGACCGTCTCCGGGGCCCTTTACAAAACCTTTTTTTCGTCGAGGATGGAAACTGAGCTCATACCAAATTACTCGTAGGTCGTAGGTACGTTCATTAATATACTTACAATTTTATAGCTAGCCATGCTGCTATTCGATAATGGAGCAAGTATGGCGTGTACAAAAATATATGGCAGGTAACTGTTACAGCAGGGATGGGATATTACAGTACTACATCGATATCGACTTGTTAGTTAGTGAATAGTATCTAGGATTAGAATTGCTTAAAATTCAATGAACATAAAAACTGGAAATAAATGGTGCCACTACTGTGGAATGTTCCTAAAAGATGTCCATTAGTTATCAAACAAATGTCAGATGGTATTTTTATGTTTTACTGTCCAAATTCTTACATTTAGGAACACTCCACACTGGCACCATTGCAGTTTTTATCCCTATTCTATTAAAACATCATTATTATATTTAATTATACGCATTTATTACTAAAATGTTATTTGTAAATGATGAAAATTCCGCCAGGTTTCGTAAACAAAAAATGCTGAATATGACTTTATGACATTTTAAATCACAAAAAAAGTATGAAATGGTGACATTATTTCAGTAATGGATGTCACTAGAATAGAAAGTATCAAAGATTCCCATTAAACACTTACGTAAAGCTTTTAACTCTTTTTGGCATAGCATTATTTATTTACACCTACTCAAAAATCTTTTAGTGTATGCAGGTTTGTCTAAAATTCCTTTATCGATATTTTTCAATCTTTTCCCATCACTATTGGATCCTGAACAGTTTACCTGCACAATGCAAGTACCTATGTTTTATTTTTGTATCGGTCGTTGTAAAAATAGATTGGCTCCATTTATCGGCATTTAGCGGCCATGCCCGAGTTGCAGTCAAAGTCAGAAGATAGGGTATTCGTAACTTTGTCAAGGATCCCTATACACGGGGGCGACTGGGAATAAACGGGTTTATCAAGCTTAGTTAGTATATACCGTGTTTCATTTGTTTTAATGTAAGTATGCAGTCTGTAAAACTGAACAACTTTCTCCAAAGATGATTTTAAAAAAATTCTCCTTTCATACAAAAGTAGTTGCATTATTATTGATTTTTCATTTAATTTTGACAACTTGTGACTTTCGGACCTTCCATGGTGATATTATAAACGCGGTTTCTTCAAGTAGTGTAATGCCCAAAAGTAACCGAATTTCGTATTCAACAATGTAATAACGAATTTTCACTTCATCCTATGGAAAAATATTATTTATATATTATCAATGACTTTTAATGCAAGTAGCAAATAAAGTTGTAGAAACCAAAATATAGGTACATGTCTCACATCACAACCCGCCTAAAAATATACTCCGAGTCAACATTATATTTACATAACTGCCGGCAAATCTTGGGGTCGCGGGTTCAAATCCTAGGCAGGGCAAACGTTTTGTCATTCATATGAATGTTTTTTTTTTTAATATGGTTAAATTTTTACAATATACGTAGTACATAACACATCTAGCTGTTTCCAGCATGCAGCAAAGTGTAATTCAGGCTTAAGATTAGACAATATCAGGTTCACCCATATTTCTCTCTTTATCAGCCGCATTAAGGGTCTACCCTATGTGAACACTAGCGCCACTTCGATAATAGTTCATAACTTAGTGAATACACAAAATATCAAATATCTGGACGATCAAATTGTTATATAAGTCTTGTTGTTTTTTTAGAATTAATTAATTCTGTAAACTATGGTTAATTGTAGTTACAGATAGCGAAAGTGCCAAAAACGGCCGTTTATTGCACATTTTTTATTTCTTACTACAGCGCATATGGTATTATAAAATTAAAATTTTAAAAAATACTAAAATACCTACACTTCAAAGTGATCGTACATATTTTTCATATTTTGTGTTTTCACTAAAATGTGATTTATGACTAATGATGTGTTTTCTTTAATTCATAACTTAATGAAAACACGAAAAAAAATCGTACGATGAATTTGAAGTGAAGGTGTTTAAGTGTTTTTTAAAATTACAAATCTTATAATATGTTATTATGCTGTAACAGCAGCTGCTGTAGAGATAGCAAATCTGCAAAAAACTGCCGTTTTTAGTACTTTCGCTATTTGTAACTACATTTAGGTTTAGGTGGATTATTATTAACCATCGTTTACTGAATTAATCAATTCTAAAAATACAAGAATTATATTAGAATTTGATGACGAAACTGAGAGATGTAACATCCAAAAGTTAATAAACTAAACATTTCATTTGATCGTTCAGATTTATGATATTTTGTGTTTTCACTGAGTTATGAATTTTTATCGAAGTGGCGCTAGTGTAACCCCATAAGTAGTTACGCCCCGAAGAGTATGCTTTACTAAATGGTTTATTTTTGACATTAAGTTAAAACTAGATCGTTTACTGTTAATAAATGTTATTAATAGATTTTATTACGATCACTATCCTTAGTACATGTTTTATTAGCGTTCCATTCTATGGTTATTAAACCCGTAGGACTCACTATTGACTACATACCTAAACCATACCTATTAGGTAATTCCGCCCTAATTTGCATTTTTTTTATTCATTAATCGAAATATTTCAAGTTCCAGATAAACACATAAAAAATATTTTTTTAAATATCTTGCTCAGAAACAAAGTTATAATAGACGGGGAGGTCCGACGTGACACGTGACGTCATATGTCACTCAGGCCATACATCCACCATAGAAAATTTTGTTAAGAGGGACAGATATAATAATATTTCTTCAATAATGTTGTACTTACCTGGTTTGTTAGGGTTCCGTAGTAAAAAAGGAACTCTTATAGTTTCGGTCTGTCCGTCTGTCTGTCTGTCTGTCCGCGGCTTAGCTCAGAGACTCTTAGTTCCAGAAGGCTGTAATTTGGTATGGATATACATATGAATCATGCCGACAAAGCTGAAGAATAAAATCTTAAAAAAAATTTTTTAGGGTTCCTCTGGTACACGTCAAGAGGGGGTTATTTATTTTTTTCACGATTATTTTATAGTGTGAGGTATCGTTGGATAGGTCTTTTAAAAACAAAGGGGGTTTGCTAAGATTATTTTTCGATGCTAGTGTAAGTTTTAGAAATATTCCGTTTTAAAGTGCTTATTTTTGTTAGAGTCAAGTTACCCCCCCCTCTACCAGCGAAACCGTTGTATATGGAAACGTGAAAAAAATCATGGTAGTAGTGTATATGATGAATTTAAAAGGAAAACTATCTACATCAAGTAGACTTTACAGGTTATCGAATAATAGACCAACTTATAAAAAGTACTAGTACAAGTAAGAAATTTGGTACTACAAATATCATAGAAAAATATTTTGATGGATGTTAAAAAGCTGTAATTTGGCATGGACATACATTTTAATTATGCCATCAAAGCAAAAGAATAAAATCTTATAAAAAAATTTTTTAGGGTTCCTCTGGTACTCGTGAAGTGGGGGTTATTTTTTAAATTCACGATTACCTTATGGTGTGAGGTATCGTTGGATAGAGTTTAAAAAAATAATGGGGGTTTGCTAAAACCATTTTTCGATGCTAGTTTACGTTTCAGAAATATTTTAAGTGCTTATTTTTGTTAGAGTCAAGTTTCCCCCCCCCCCCTACCAGCGAAACCGTTGTATTTGGAAATGTGAAAAAAATCACGGTAGTAATGTATATGATGAATTTAAAAGGAAAACTATCAACATCGTGTAGGCTTTACAGGTTAACGAATAATAGACCAACTTTTGAAATGTACTTGTACTAGTAAGAAATTCAGTACAAATATCATAAAAAAATACTTTGATAAAGTTTAAACTGTCTATGTAGTAAATTTAAGTACGAGAAAAGTAAAAAAAATGTGAAATAAGTAGGCTTGACAGGTTAACGAATAAAATACCAACTTTAAAATGTACTTGTGCTAAGTAAGTAGTACAAGTACAAGTATCATAGAAAATGACTTGATGGAGTCCGTCTATGTAGGTAGTAAATTTAAGTAGGTATTAGAACACTAAAAAGATTGCGAAAAAATAAAATCATAACATCATTTACTAAAATAATTTCATAACCTATTTACCTTATTTACCAGTCAGTTTTAAATGTGTAACAATCGCGAGTTGCCAATGGAACATTCGAAACATTCGAATAAAACTATTTTGAATTTCGAATAAAGCGCGCCGCGCCGCGGAGCTTACGGCTCTGCGAAGCTTGCGCGCGGGGAGTCGATATAACAAATAGAGCGGCAGCCGCGCTCATTAGCGCGAGCGACTAGATGCTGTTCGGATGTGCCTCGAAATCCTACCTATTAGATTGCAATTATTAGCACTTTGAATATTCAAATTTTTTGATTATTTTTGTTAGAATTAAGTATACTAACATATTAATGTCAGAAGTGGTTATTTCGTAAAATAAACTCCAGCTTAGGTAACAAACTGTTTATTCATACAACCTTCTCGGCACAAAGTTACAGCAATACTGCCTCAAACGTCAAACACACTCGTATTTTTATAAGCTTATGCTTATACTAGCGGCGGCGCCACTGGCTACCCATAGTGGCGCCAGTCGGTACCAATTCACAACTTATATTTGGTGCCACTGACTACCAATAGTGGCGCCAAGTGGTACTATAAACTAAAATATCTTTTTAATTACTATATTTATAGAATAGAATCGGGAAACTAATTCATTTAAAATAAGATAGATGGTTGACAAAATAGACAGTGAATATTAATTATTAATGTAGATATAGTTATCCAATGTTATCATGAATTACTTAATTAACCTAACACAAAAAGACAGTGTATATTAACTATTTATATAGATACAGTTATCCAATGTTATTATGACATAATTAACATAACAATATGAAAGACTTGAAATTACAATACTGACTATTTCTCTTTCAATTCCAGTTAGATATTCCATAAACTATTATAATTTTATTTAGCCATTTAAAACCTACTACCTACTTTTATTTCCAAAATCTTAGTTCTCAGCGGAGCAATTTTCATTCGTAGTACGTACATAATATTGTAGATAAAATTAAATATAGGTACTACCTATATAATAGATTATAGGTACGTTTCTTTTTAAGTTTCTCTTTAGCTATTCTTTTGTTAGATGTTATTTTATTTAGCAATTTAAAGTCGTATACGTACTTACTGGCCTTCTCTTACTTTCAAAAACTTTACTCTCAGTGGAGCGGATCACATTATTGTATTTGTTTTTCTTCATTTATAATAAGTATATTTAGGCTCATAATAATATAATATTTTAGTTTGTTAAAGTAGTAATTAATAATAATTCTCCTCGTGTTTACTCGTCATTGATTTCTAATAATCTGTAGCTCGCACCAAAGATACAATTTTTGTTGTTCCTTTCTTTTAGGTACGTAATCCCGTAGGTAATTAAGATTTTTCCGTGGGAATAAGACTTTTTCCCGTAAAAAGTATTCTATGTGTTATAATAGGGTACAAACTATCTCTATTCTAAATTTCATCCACGAAAGAGTAAAAAACAACCGTCCATACATCCCTACTTACAAAATTTCGGGTTTATAATATAAATAAGGAAATTTTTTATCATTACTTATTAGCTCCGTGTGCTAACTTCTGCATATTAGGCAACTACGGAACCCTACACTTTGCGTGGTCTGACACTTGCTTGGCCAGTTATTTTCGATTCTGTTTTGACTGTCAGTATTCTATTAGTGGTATACTTTCAGATGGGCAACTATTTTTTATGCAAATTCTCTATTGCCATTATTGGGTTAGGAATCGGCCTCGTTTGTCTCTACCTGTCTCGTTTTTCTAGGATTTTTCCTATACCCTAAGGTATAATAAAAGAATAGGGTATCAATTTCTTCCAGACAACCTTAAGGCAATGATAATATTTTATAAACAGTAAACAGGAACCACAACAGTTAAAATAAACTACCTACGCTATGTTTCGGTTAAACTAACTTAATTATAAGTTAACTCCCGACCCGGTCGTTAAAGTTAGCCATTCCAACAGTTCCCAACTGTGCAAATTGCAGTATCCATAATTAATAAGATGCACACTGCACTGCGTTTATACAGGGTGTCTGATTTATGTTACTACGACGTGCTAGCAAAATATCTAGGGTAGGTAACTCAGCTCATAAACATGAAGTTTTTTTTTCAATTGACCTAATAAGGGATCGGACTGCTTTTTTTTATTTTATAAATCCAAACTTTTTAGTTTCTGCTATCGAACACTAAAATAATTTTTGCTCTATCTTTAAAATTGACCGAGTTAAAGATTTGAAATTCAAGATTAGACACAGAGGCACATACCCACTTGTGACGTCATTTGTTAGTAACGCCATATAATCTCCATACGAAAAATCGTTTTTGAAAGAGACAGACATATTGAAACTTTAAAAAATCACTGTTAATTCGTTTTTCAATCGATTCTGTTTTATTCTTCGCGAATCGTCTGCTACTAATCTATATTTTAAAAATAATTCCTAAAATATGGTAAATTCATAAAATATGGTGAACAGTCCGATCCCCTATTGACTAAAATAGGAGAGGCGTACGTGAATCTGAAGTACTATTTTTAAATTTCGAAATGAAAATAATGTTACTGCTGCACTGATTCGTAATTAAGAATTTATTATTATTGTTAGTTTAAAACTAACTTCGCGTTAGACTTTGGAAAGTTCTAAAAAAATATAAGTTTCACGGACTATTACAATTCTAAATAAAAGAATATATGAGAAATGAATGAACCCCTATTTCTCCTGGTCACGCTCAAAATTTGAGAACGGCTTTACCGATTTCATTCATCTTTTTTTTAATTTTTTCTAATACTTCGTAGAACCTACATAAAAAAATTAAGAAAAATGCGCAGGGTAGGTGTAGGGTAGATGTTGGGAAAAATGGCAGGACAACATCTGCCAAATCAGCTAGTTCTAAATAAAAAAGAGGTTTTGCGTTACTTAGTTAACACGTCGTTTAAGACCCTTTATAAGGACCATTTATAAGGACAGGAAATTCATATCGCAAATTAATTAAATTATTATTCATACAAACAATTTTGTTCCTTTTTGTACGAGTTTTATAATGTTTTCTCTTCACACGGTTATGATACCTTTGCAAAGAAAAACAATATTCACACACACCCTTTGAATTTCTTCAATATTCTGCATAAAGGGACTAATTCGAGAAATTACGTTTTAATCCTTAATATAAGTTCGTTCGTCCTTTTCGCCTTTTTAAAATAAAATGGGAGGGGTGGACGTATTAATTTTAGATTTGTCAAATATCGAATTAAACTTTAAGGGCTTCGCCTGAGCGAAAGCGACTTTTATACCTCTGAGAATTACACTATTTTAAAGCAGACGTAAGAAGACCTAAAAATTACCTGAATTACATGGCTCGTGTAACGAAAACAATAGATGGACATTAAATTAAAGATTAGAGCATGACCTACCTAATTGGGGAGCATTGAACTAAACATAGGCACATGGTTTTCGTATAAAAGCAACATTATACTGTCCGCGCGCGATCTGAATGCTTCGTGGCCATAGTAACAACAACACAACACAATTTTATTTATTTCATTTTTATTTTAGTGTTCTTTTTGTGAAAATTGACTTCTGACAGTAACGACTTTTTCCGTAGATAACAGCCAGGTGCCTTCCGAAGCACAGAATCATCTTGCTTTTCGGACAATCAGGTGATTCAGCCTGCAACATCCTAACCAAACTGGGGAATGTCTCACAAAGATACGTTTTGTTTGACAATATCCCCAACAGGATTCGAACCAGGGACCTCCGTAACGAAAGACGAACACTAACCGCTTGGCCACGGAAGTAGTCAGTCAATGTTATTCGAATTTACTTACTAGATCTATAGTGGTATAATCGCCGCTATATACACTTGAAAAAAAACTCAAAGGTGATCTAGAAACTTGAAAACAAAACACGATGAGTAATAATTGTATAATAATAATCGGAAATTGTAATAATCAACAACATCCACTACATTCTCACCATCACACAAGATTTTTTTCATATTTATTACTTTTTTGCGACAATAAGCAATTTCCTCCAGATCCTCTTTTCTCATTATTACAAGTTTCTTTTTTGCGACATCCTTATGTCATCGATGGATGCGCCGGCGCCGTCCGGCGCGGCGGCGGCGGCGTCCGGCGCGGCGGCGGCGGCGTCCGGCGCGGCGGCGGCGGCGGTTGGCAAAAAGCGCGACACTTACGTGACAGGATTGTAAATGTGGAACTGTCGGCTGTGACTGTGACGTCATCGACTCTAGCGCAGACCACCGCTTTGAATTTTATTCGGAAATCCGTTATTGCTCTGAACTAGAAGGATACCAGTGAAGTATAGCAATACAATACAGATATATGAATGAATGAATGAATATACTAAAAAATAATACACTATAATATATATTTTACATATCTGTATCTAAATCAAGTTATTGCTTACTGGACATGACTCAGAGTCACTGCCTCCCAAGACACAATTTTAATCTTAGTTTGGGAGACCGGGATTGAAAATTTGTGATTTATTTTAAACACATTCATTCTTTTTCATTTTTTTTTTTATTTTTTTAAATTTTAAACTTAACTGAATGTCCTTTTTACTTAATAAACTTACTTACTTACATGGTCGTACTTTATTAAGTTTTTTGTTTCCTAGTGTATGTCAAAGTATATTTGGTTATTAAAACTGTCTAAATATCTTGTAAATGTTAAAAATAGATATTGGACGTAAAACCTATTTTTAACATGTCCACCATGTCCAAACTCTACTTTTAAGCCCTACACCTAAAAGCGTAGCCTAAAAGTAATAACTACAATATATTGGCTCGCGTACAAGCCCTAACTTATTGATATGTTCTCTTTACACGTCTTAAGACCTACTACATATTTACAAATCCAAGCCCTACTATTAACTGGACTAAGTTTTCTACTTATTCTGTGACCCAAGCACAGTAACAATCATATTAATTTGTGTCTCTATCGTGGCCATGTCGTAGAATTGTCCACTTCATGAAATGCTTGAGAATTTCATGAAGTGGTCGCATTTCATGAAATTTTTCACTGTCCAATGGCCACATCATGATGTGCCTTGGCCAGATCAATAATTACAAATCGTTTGTCGATATGTTCAACTAAAAACGCACTTCATGAAATGGTCAAGATTTTGATCATGTCGTAAAATTGTTACATTAATTGCCGATAGAGGCGCTGGAAGCGCTTTGTTTATGTATCAACATGACTGCCGCTGACAACAATGTTGTTTCTCGCAGTGAAAATGTGAATAATTCGTTATAAAATGAGGAAGAAAGTGATAGAAAAACAGTTTACAATGAAAATGTACTCTGAAACATGTCGGACTTAGAGAACAATAAGTTCCTACATATTCGAGATTTTTATTATATATTTTATGGATACCCTATTTTCACGATATGGCCAATCATGAAATTCTCGAGCATTTCATGATGTGGGCATGTGGGCAATTCTACGATAAGGCCACGACATCTCTACCGTTTACATACCAGCCATTATTTTTACCTCAACTTTTTACAAGTCCAAGTCAATTTCCATATTCTAAACTCACTAAAATTCCTTCCTCAATTGTTTATTTTGAGTGAAACCCTCGCAAATACCGTCTCTTTAATCTCTTATCGAGAATCCCATAAGACGACAATGTCCCCATAGCGATGCTGCTAGCCAACAATGGCGGACATCGTTGCAGTGCTATCTGCTATCTATCATTTCCCATTGTCTGCTGAGTTATGGGCTCTGAGGGTCTTTGAAGTTAGGCGAAGGAAAATATTCGATGAAGAAGGAAATATTCAACTATACGTTCTTGCAGTTAGGCTGGTGTCTGTATTGATAATAGATTAGTTTACAGTATGAAACAAAACAGACAGAAAATGGTGACTGACCCAGAAAAATACGTCTTATTATTTTTATTTAAAATGGCATCCCTCGAAATGAAACGAACATGACGTTCCTCCAAATCGACTTGCCAAGAAAATTACCAGGAAGAAGGTCCAATAATAATTCGGTTTATATTAGGTTGAAAGTATATTTATATCTTATTGTATTGTACCTATATATTGTAGCGAACAGTTGAAATAGGTATTATATTAAAATAACATTTCGCAACCAATATTTCAATTGAAGCTATCGAATACATTCCAAGCACGACCCAATAGCAGCAATCCCACATCTTCAAATTAATATACGAATAAACTAATAATATACGAATGGACGAATATGGCCAACACCTTATAGGATTTTGGATTTATGGGAAATGGAAATAGTCAAGATTTTTAGAGATGGCATGTTCCAGTTAGAATCTTAAACCATTTTGTAACTAGTATTTTAATACTAGGTGGAAACGGGTGCGATATTTTGCAGCTAATATTTTAGTACTATTGGTACTTGCAAAACTGGGTATAATAATAAAGCAAGGAACTACACCTCCTAATGGGAGAGGAAAAAAGAAAGAAAATAATCATTTATTCAAGTAATTAAGACTCAAAGGTGTTAGTAGGTATAAATTACAAGCTATGTTAGAAATACATTCACAATTAATTATAAAAAGATAAAAAGAAGAAAGTCATGGTATACAGGTCATTTCTGCCCCATCCCATGAGAAATGGTGCAGCAATGACCCACATAATATAAACAGGAATAATCACAAGTGACTTGATAGATAAAATTCGGGTTCATAAAGTTAAACGTAAATTCCATCATGGATAAAAGCCTAGTGGTAACAACTGCTGTTGTTTGCATACAACTGATTAAGTTTTCTTAGGTAATTATTATGTTTGGGTTTGAAATTTCTTATATTTGTGCAGATTGGTAAACTGTACAGGTACCTTTATAAAATTTCATATCAAAATACATATATAAACTCTCCTGAGAAAACTTTATCGGTGACAAGCGACCTGCATGGTTATGTCCTTTGACGACTGTACAAAACGTACCTATTTATATAGAGGTACAAACTTTAACCTCCTTTTTGTGTCATGTATCATTCAACACATCTACATATATATACTCACCGGCACATCTAACCGCCCACCCTTGTATTTCGGGTTAATTTTAAACTACGCTTATTGTTATACATTACAATTGATTTATTGATAATTTTACGATAAATTAAACACACTTAAATAAACGTTATATTAACTACTTTTTAACTAACATCAGCTGTAACTAATAGAATTATAAAGAATCACGAATATTCCCTGAAATGAAGGGTGGGCGGTTAGATGTGCCGGTGAGTGTAGATTAATTTACCTATAATCTATATACATATAATAAATCTGTAAAGAGGCCAATTCTGTACATTGAAAATAAAAAAAAAAACAAAAATACGTCTGGGGGTCTTCTTAAACGTAACAGATACCAAAAATATGATTTTTGAAATTTTTGTCTGTCTGTCTGTCTGTGTCTTGTCCGCGATTCACGCAAAAACCACTGAACGGATTTTGATGAAACTTTTTTGTTGTATAGCTATTGGTCCTCGGTAACATATAGGCTATAATTTATTTTGGAGATCGGAATACCTGATGTGGAACTATAGCAGTCCAGCTAAACTATGAGAGATATGAAAATAGCGCCTTAGGAAAAGTTGTTCAGCGTAATGAGCATTTTCTATTGACGTATAAATATTGAAGGTCTGGTATACCTGATGTGGAACCCTAGCAGCACAGCTAAACTATAAGAGATACAAATACAGCACTTTAGGAAAAGTTGTTAAGCGTGATAAGTATTTTCTAACGACATACAAAAATCGAAGGTCTGGTACACCTGCTGTGGAGCCCTAGCAGCCCAGCTAAACTACAAGAGATACAAATTTAGTACTTTAGGAAAAGTTATTAAGCGTAATAAGTATTTTCTAATGACATACAAAAATCAAAGGTCTTAAATAATATAATTATGGAACGCGTTGACGGGTCACAAGTAGAGTACACTGCGATTAACAATGTTGTCGACCGAGATGAAGCAACAACTTACCCTGTCAAGTTTTTAAATTCTTTGTCCGCTCCTGGCCTTCCGGCACATATTATTAAATTAAAAGTCGGTGTGCCCATAATTTTACTGAGAAATTTAAGTCCCCCAAAACTGTGTAACGGCACACGTTTAAAAGTCATATCACTTCAACGCAACGTGATAGAGGGGCAAATTTTAACAGGATGTGGTGCTGGTGAGCGTGTTTTTATTCCTCGGATACCGCTAATACCGAACAACTATCCGTTCCGGTTTAAACGTGTGCAGTTCCCAATAAGTGTGAGTTTCTGTATGACCATTGATAAAGCTCAGGGACAGACTATGAGTCGCGTTGGTGTAGACCTGCGGAAGCCCTGTTTTTCACACGGCCAGCTTTATGTAGCTTTGTCACGAGTAAGCAGTGCACGAAGCCTGTTTATACTCACTGATACACAAAACAAAACATCAAATATAGTTTACGAAGAAATATTAAAATAACATGTTTACAATATAAATATAAACATGTTATAATATTTCTTCGTAAACTACTATACAATTTCGTTTAAATGTGTACACAAATATAAACACTTCTTCGTGAACTCAAAATGCTTGCGCGAACGAAGTCGCGGGCACTGCTATATAAATAATAATATTTGAACCTCAACGTTTACATATTCAGTAAGTTAGATTTAAAAACGCAATACTTATATGATTCGGTTTTACTCGTAGATGAATACAAAAATTAAATATTTTTCTAATCACATTGCTGTTTACAACGCAAAGTTTTATCAAAACGTTGTTTTACGAAGATATCCAGTTGGAGCTGTCCACACACACCGGTCTACTTGTGACCATGGAGCGTGCAACCGTTCCGAAATATCAAGGAAACCATATTAAATTGAAATTTATATTGAAATAAAATTTATCTTTATCTTTTATCTTTAAATATAACCGTGGTAACAAACCCGAATTGTGACAATTTTAGTGGAATTTGTAAGTATCTCAGTAACAGGTATTATTATATTAGGCACCAAGATACTAGTTCCTATTGTTGATGTCCCGTCTCTAGTTCGACACATAAATCTCAAGAAAAGGCCTCACCGGCTGTGTTCAGTTTACGTGGACTGTTAAAACTTTACTGGTATATGTCATAAGCGATAAGCGAGTAGCAAATTAAAAAAAAACGATAATGCCACACTAATGCCCGGTTTCCACCAAAGCGGAGAGGAGAGGAGTTGTGTTTGAATAACCAATCAGTTTTCGTTATTTCCCCATCTCTCCGCTTACCTTCAATAACGAAATCTGATTGGTTATTCAAACACATCTCCTCTCCTCTCCGCTATGGTGGAAACCGGGCCTTACAGCCTCCATGGCCGAGCGGCCTGGATTCAAAGTGAATGAGTTACGCAACCACCAAACGCCTGTCATGGACCGTGTAAAGACTCCAGCCAGGACCAACAACGGCAAAAAATGTCTTTCGAATCTTACTTTTCGAGACGAAGATTCATGTTGCTGTACCTTCAAATTTCAAAATCAAAATTATTAATTCGAATTAAGATTTTCCAAATAATTTTTTGACGTCAAAGCTATCATGAATGGCACATGCACTACCAGTGTACGGTCACTGTGGAGAAGAACGGCGAGAAGAAACTCAAGAGGAATCGTATTTTTTTATAATAATACTAATAACACATTTATTTACGGTAAACAAAACTTACTTTCGTACTTTTCTTTTAAATATATAAAGAATTATACATAAGTCATAATTACAATATACTCCGCTGATTTGGAACTTTTAACTCTGTCCGCCACCGCTGCATCTTATGCCTTGTCCAGTACAATAAGAAGTAAACAATAATTGTTGACCGGTCGCCCAAGTAGGTAGGCTGGTAGGCTGTTAGCTGAAGAACCACTTACTTAGATTACTAATATCCTTTTCCTTAAGAGACATTTAATGGACTCTACACATAAGTCGCCGACCCGCCAACACAACCCGGCGGCTTTTATGTCAGTGCTCGTCTCGTCGATGTCGGAAAATTTTGTCGGCGGCACAGAATCAGCAACTTTTTTGGCAGTAAGGATGGGTAGCCAAAAAAACTGACACATTTTTTTTGTGTTTCATAGTTTTACAAAATTATTTAAAAAATTGTTATGAGCTTAGGTATATAGTGGCCTCAATTCGGGATGTCACGCTCTAATCCTTAATTTAAGTTAGTCCGTCCTTTTTACCTTTTAAAGATTGAAAAGGGACAGGAGATGGCCATCCTAATATTAGAGCTGTCAAACATCGAATTTGAATGTTATGGCCGTGTCGATTGCACAATTTTAGAGAGCACTTAAACATGTGACTTAAAAATCTCTTAAACTGACAGCTATGCCCTTATTTGTTATCATTCGTTCAAATGAATATCATTCGTTCATCACCTCTCTTTCATTGGTCATAAAAACGAAAAGGATAGCTGGATTTTAAAATTAGAATTAGAGCATGACATCCCGAATCGAGGCCAGTATGTATTTATGTGTGTAAGTTTCTTTATTCCATCAAAACTTCTAAATGCCTGAACAGATTTTGGTGTATGGGGTGTCGTTAGAATCCATACATCTGTCCGAGTGACATTGACTATATTTTTTTGGCAGGGTAGTATCATAGATAAATAAGGGATAAATAGTATTAAAAAATAATTTAGTACGTCACTAACTAACTAGGCGGAACGCACGTCGCCGACATGGTTGCCACGAGCGCCTGGTACCACGCGCGGGCTCATGTCACCAACATGATTCTTGTAAAATTTTGTCGCCGACAAAATGTCGCCAGGTTGTGTTGCCGACTGTCGGCGGCTTAGATGTGTAGGGTCCTTAAGGCTAACCTCTTAAAGTTTATAGTTAAGTTTAAACCTTAGTGAAGAACACTTCCGACAGGTTATTCTAGCTTTACGTGTGTCGTAAAAAACGACTTGAAGCTATTTTTAAGGTTTACGAACTATAGAAACGTCAGTCTCTGTAATAGAGTTTCATTTAGGTATCATCAACAGCTCATATACGTCCCCACCGAGAGGCTCGAGCCTACCCTGAATTAGGGCGATTAGGCCTTAGCCAAATTAATAGGGAATCACATTGGTGTGGCGGGATTCGAACCCGCGTCTCTCCAGCCCAACCCTCTACACCACGCACAACGCACAGAGCAATATCTACTGCAATTACCCTTGGTCATTAAGCTTAGGGCTCACAGCACACAATCTCCGAAAGGCAAGTTCGCACGAGCGATGAGCGGACCGGAACGAGCGTCGAACCTTGGACCTCGGTGATCCAGCTAGTAAACGTAAACAGAAATGTATAATTAGAGGCGGTTAGGGTCGGTAAAGCTTACCTATTTAATTTAAGGGCTGTGTCTACGAGTAAGAAGCGCTTATCGTACGAATTTTTCTTTACGAAAAACAAAACATGCCTCCAGAAAAAGACAATAGGCCTGTGTCGTAAATTTCAAAAATGGCTTATTTCGTTAGTTTAGTACCTGTATTACCCCAAAAAAATAATATTTCATGATAAAAATTATATTTAAAACACATATTTTAAGTTTTAAGAAAATATTTTTAATCTGGCGTAAAAACACAAGAAAGTGTCATGACGTCGTGAATGACGTCACATAGTGGCAAACGATTGTGTTCACTTGTGCTGTTGTATGAAAAAGTTAACCAAGCGTCAAAACAACAATGGCGGCATACCACTATGTGACGTAATACGTTCTGATTGACGTTCACAGCGGAGGGGCCAGGGGGGGTATTTATTTGATTTTAATTTGTAAAAATAACAATAATCATTAATTTTTATGTGGAATTATTTCGGTTTTTCCTGTTTTTTTACAATTTACGTCTAGAAACATTCATTCATTGATTTCATTGTTAGTTGACACAAGCCTATTGAAACCATGAAGGTCAACAGGCGACTTTATTGCAATATCACTGTTTATAATGTGTGTATTTTATTCAGAAAGCACGTACAGAAAATCTTTGACTGGCGGATAGATGTTTCTATAGCGTAAGAGAATACATGGAAAATAAATAGAAAATAATTTATATAATTTGCACGCCTGCGCGCAGCCTGGATATAATGGACTATTTACCTAGTTTTTAATACCTTGACATTGTATGCATTTATCCTGGCAAATAAATAATTTCTTTCTTTCTTTCTTTCACTCTCTTCCAGGCAACCTTAGGAGGCCGGAAAATAAAAAAAATAAGTACAGTAGCATATTATGCGCAGATTGCTACGTCTAGTACGCTCTGACGTTGCAGTTCTATCTGTTTTTTGTGTTGTGTGCAGTAGGTTAACTTTGTGCCACAGTTCTATCTTCACTGAACCGCTAAAAAATAAACCTATAATTTGCTCAGAGGAACAAAAGACGATCGCATAGGCGACGCGCGTCAGAAATCTTTGATAATTTGGATATTATTATGCGACTGTTGACTACGCCACAGATTATGCGTCAATTATTGAGAGGCAACACTCGCATATCTGTTGTTTCCTAGTTCGAAGGGTAATACTGTGCCAAATGTCTAGGTTAGAAAGTCGTAATTTGTGACTAAAAGGTTTAAAATAAAGAAAAGTAAGAATACAAATTGTTAATATATCTTTCTTCAGATCTAAAACCTAAAAATTGTTATGAAATATAAAAAAATGTTTTTTGTCATATCGGGCAACATAATATTGGGCAATAAATTGAGATTTTCACACGAATAAAATTACTGAAAAGTAAGATAATTTCGTGCTGTGGCGGTACCAACCACAGAACAGTGTTGGCTGTGCCCTCCGTGTACTTAAAATAAATAAATAAATATGTGGGGACATCTTCACACACGGCCATCTGATCCCAAACTAAGGAGAGCTTGTACTATGGGTACCAGACAGCTGATATACATTACATAAATAGATAAATACATACTTATATAGATAAACAACAACCAGACACAAGGCAAACACAAGCGCTCATCACACAAATGTTTGCCCTGGGCAGGATTCGAACTTATATTAACTCTGTGCTTCAGCCAAAGGCATAAGCCCAATAATTCTGAAACCAGGGTTCGTGAGGTCGGTGGTCGATCTTACAACCTGTCGTAGATGGAAGAGAAAGACAGACAGACAATCATCAAGGCAGTAAATTCATAGTGCAGGCAATCCCGTGGTCAATTAACCAAACGTGTCCGCCTGCGCTGGCCGAGCGACGCCGCGGACCGGAACTAGTCCGTGAACCGAGACGGAGCTTCCGCGGACCACCCGTATACAGGGTGTCCAATAGTGTCTATCTAATGTACGAAGCGAGCTCATCAGCGGCTCATTGGCTTAGCGGGCCATTGCCCCGATACAGACAGTCATGATGCTCTAATCCTAATTTGAAAATCCAGCTATCCTTTTCGTTTTATGACCAATGAATGTATTCATTAAGAGCTATGTAAGTATTCATTAAGAGCTGTCCACCCTCGCGTTGTGGATGTTATTACATCACTTAGATTAAGTATTTTAAATCCGATATTTAATTTGATCGAATATTTTACGTCTGCTCTAAAATTATAGTTATAAATACAATCGACGCATCCATAAGGTTCAAATTCGATGTTGGACAGCTCTAATATTTAAGAAAATTTAATTCATCTCCTGATACTTTTTTAAATGTGAAAAGGACCGACGAGCTTAACTTTGTATGAAAATTATTATTCTGCGAATCTCGAAACGTCTTCGTAGTAAAGTCCTCAAGACTTTTTTATTTATTTATTTAAGTGAAACTTAATAAATAGTCACACAAATGTCATTAACGGGATGAGTAAGGCTAAACTACCATCCATATAGAAAAAGACGCCAAGTAAATCTCGTCCATCAAAACTTTTTTGATAATCCACCGCTACTATATAACACGCTGTGTACCTAGTGCTTACGTACCGTATCGATCGGGTAGAGTAGATCTCGCCAAGAAAGTTTATCAACAATCAAACCTCTAATTCTGGTTTGGAGATAGCTAACTCACCATTTACAGCCTAGTATTTTTTTTTGCTTAGAAATTGTAAATTAGAAGCTTGTACGGCGTATCTTGTTTCTGGGAAACATTTTCGATAGCTGAAAAATGATGTAGACTGTATCTAATTAAACTTGCAAGTTGCAAAAAATACACCGAAAAAATGCACTCAGCAACTGATTGCAACCGAATTGCGAAATCCAGTTTCAGGCCACCTTTTTGACGCTAAAATACCGTCTGTCTGCGAAAACCTTAAGGAGTTAACCTCAGAGGACGTAGTGCTGCTGTCGCAGTCATCTGGTTGAATCTGCTATTTGATTGAATGACTAGCGCGTTCATTGAATGACAAATTTCAATTGAATGACTAAAGGACAACTCGTCAAGTCGTTGAATGTAACGTTCAACGTCTTGACTGAACGTCATTTAGCGAAGTCGTTGAATGGGATATAGCCGACTTTGTTGTTCGTATTCAGCCAGTTTCGCCTCAATTTTTTCTTTAAAAGTAGCCGGCGGTGGCGTAAATCCATGCAGTCACGCAAGAAAAAATATCAACACAGTGCTATCTGTCCGAGCTGTTTGACGCCATATTTGTTTTGGCGACTACTAGCGCTGCAGTGGAAAAAAAATGAACTAAATTTGAATCACCTGACTGATTTTACGTCCGCTATGTTCAAAGGGTTATGTTACAATCCGCTAACTAGTTGGACGTTGAGTGACGCTTGTTCAACCAACGTTTGGCCTAGTCATTCAATTGAATGTTGTCATTTAATGAACGCGCTAGTCATTCAATCAAATAGGAGATTCAACCAGATGACTACGACACTGCCACCTTAGCGCTTTCGGAGTTAGATCTAGCGCTTTTTTGGGTAACTTGGCGCTGAAATTTTAGTTTTAACTCCTAGCGGAAAATCTAGCGCTTTTTATGACAGACCAAACTTAGTAGTGTCACGTCGCAATTTCGGCAAAATTTAGGAAGTGAGCAGCAACACCGCAAGTCGTTTAGCTTCCGTTTTATATATTAGGGTATTCTCCGAATAATAATCCTCTCTAATATTGCTGCTGGTATTGTTGACGTACCCGAATTACTATCGTCAATTAAATTGTGCGTTCTGTTACGCGGAAGCCCTGTGTTGGTTTTTTAAAAAAAACTATTTATTACAGCCAACACCATTTATTCATAAAGAATGAATAAATCTCAGCTAAAACGACACGTCGCGGAAAAACGGGAAGACCGGACCGAACAAAAGCTAGACTGCAACTGACTTGCAAATGCGTTACAATTATATTTATTAAAACAAAGCACATGGCGAAAAGATGCGCATGGTGCTAGCTCAGCAACTATAGCTAAGAGATACAGGGTGTAACACGCCCCCCCTTAAGATTGAGCTTTACGTTTTTAAATTAGGAAAGCGAAATTACGAATAGAAGAGAATTTAACGAAATAGAAGTTTGAGCTGAGATAAAACTTAGAGTAAGACAGAAAACTTAAGAAACTAATTAGAATAAGAACATAGTAGGACTTAAAATTAAAATAAAATCAGACAATTAGTTTCTTACTTAATTGTTAGTTAGATTCCGCTGATAAGACTTGAAAGACTTATTACTTTTAGCAAAAGAAAGGTTTTCTGGAAGAGATTTAACTGACTTAATGTCATAATCATCAGAGATTTCTGTTAACTCAATAGAATTATGAAATTTCGAATCATGTTTAATATTCTTATTAGTATTACATTGATTGAAAATTTGTATACAACAAGTACTACTGGTATACTTTTTGTTACAACAATAACGATACATTTTATACCCTAAATAAAGAAAAATTACAATAATAGAAAAGACAGCTAATGAAGAGTAGTAAGTACTATATTTTACGAAATGAGTCTCAGATTGAGCTCTATTTATTTCATTTTCTAAATTATCTAACTGTCTGTAGGAATGTTTAAGAGAATCAAGATCTATATTACTTATAGTAAGAGGTGACAGAGCTGGTATTGACTTGTTAAGAATTTCTTCTTTACAACAATCGTCTCGTGTTATGTCAAACTCAATTTTAAATTGGTTATTTAGTTGTATATTTACAGAATAAGACGGCTCAAGCCGTATTGTTTTGGAGAATGCAATACAATCTTCTGTTAGGCTTAGAATACCTGTACCTAAAATTGAATAGTCATTTATTACGTTATTACACTTAGTTGTAAGCTTAGTTTTCTTAGATTGTACATAAATCCATTTATTATTGTATACTTTTTGCCATATGTCAATATCTCCGTATAAAAGTTTAGAGTTACATTCATCAGGCAGAGATAGAATAACTTCTGTTAATAGTTTCGTCTCGCAGGACGGGTTCGTGACACTAGAATAAATGTTTTCTAACGGGCAAATAGAGTGTAAATTACTGATAACAGAGCATTGTTCCATATTATCTAATAAAGTGTAATGCAACCTATCGTCTGTTAAGGCGACGAGAGATTTAGTAGGAGTTATTAAGGCGAAGGTATTAGGGTGAGTTTTATCATGAGGAGTTGGAAGAGGAATTATTTTAAACATAGTATATTTAATTGGATATACAAGAGGGATTTGCAAAACAAAAATTATTTTATTATTATAATAATAAGATATTAGTTTAGAAACATCTATTAAGGAATGGATATTGTCAAGACTCAGTGGAACAGGAAAATCTAATTTACTGTCGATAGAACTGCTACGTTTCGATAACTCATTGAACAAACTGGTAGGGTTTAGTATAGAGGGATGTAAAATATTAACCTTAGAAAATAAGATAGAATTAATAATAGTGTCTAAGAAATTAGATATAGTTAATAAAGAACCTTCGATTATATTTACAAGATTATTAAGTCTAGTAAGAGAAACGAGTTTATTATTGTTCTGACTCGTTTGCAATAGAAGTACATTTAATTTTTCTATCTGAGAGTTTAATTTAATTTCATTCTGATTTAATTTAGAAATTGTAGAATTAAAAGACGAAATAGATGATTTTACGACATGAATGTTATCTTTCATGAGTTTAAATAATTCTTGCTCATTTTCTGCACAAGCATTGATGGCTGCGTCGTATTTGCGAGCATCATCTGCGTCAAGTGTTCCAAAGAAGATCTTAAGAATTTCTCCACCGAATTCTAGGGATCTTTTAAACCTAAGTGGGACTTCGTGAGAAATAATATGAGACAAGGAATTAGCTTTTACATAGTTGGTTTCTAATAGAACTTCAATAGAGTTGAAAATGTCTTTACAACCGGCATAGTCTTCGGTTTGAATTTTAGCACATAGTAAGGATGACTTAACAATAAGTCTGTCGATGCTATCAAGTTGAGGTTGTATAGACTGTATATTAACATGAGTAATTACTTTCCAGAAATCATTATAAAAGTAGATATTAGTAACATGATCAAAATATAATCCGGGACTGTGAACAATAGGAGTTATCTCGGGCTCGGAAGACACGTGCTGACATAGCAATCTGGAAAGAAAGATAATAGAATCATGTGGAAACGGGTTTTATTTCATTAACATGATGCTTGACGTGTCTACGACCTATAGCTAGGGACACGTTACTATTTGCGTGAACTTTAACGATTTTATAAGGGCCTTTCCACAATGGCGATAAGGCCTTACGAAGTCTGTGATGAACTTTGAGATAAACCATATCACCTGTTTTATAAGGGACTTTTCTAGTAGATTTATCGTAATAGACTTTAGATTTTTCTTTACTTTGGTTAATATACTCCAAAGCTCTCTGTCGAGTTAGTTTCATGCGGTATTGCAAAGCGCGTATATACTCGTGATATGTATTGTTAGTGACGTCATACAAGGAGCTAGGAATGCTAGGTTTATGACCGTATAGGAGTTCGTGAGGTGAAAATTGAGTCGTTGAGTGAGGTGTCGTGTTATATGCCAATATAGCAGAGAAAATAAATAAATGCCAATCATTTTGATTTTCGTTTACAAATGATTTGAGATACTCTTTTAGAGTAGCATGGCTACGTTCAAGTGCGCCATTCGTTTGGGGATGGTAAGGAGTGGTAAAAATGTTTTTAATTTTACAGATCTGAGTTACTTGTTTAAATAAGTCGGACGTGAAAGCTGTACCTAAGTCGGTAAGAATAGTTTTAGGGAAACCGAAAAGAGACATAAAATGAATAAGATTACGAGCTATTTCTTCACTCGTGGAAGTAACCATAGGATAGGCAGAAGAGAATTTGGTAAGGTCGTCTTGGAGAGTAAGTATGAACTTGAATTTTTGAACACCAGCTTCAGGTAAGGGACCTACGATGTCAAGAGCTAACCTTTCAAAAGGTTTGGTGCTTGATGATGTTATTTCCATAGGTGCTTTGTTAGAACAGCGAAGAGGTTTATTGACCTGACACAATTTACAATTTTTAACGTAATTTTCAATGTCAGACCGCATAGACTTCCAGTAATACGAAGCCTTGATTCTGCTATACATGCGTTTCATACCGGGGTGACCGGCGATGGGTGAATCATGGTTTTCCCTGAGGATTTTAGGTACTTCAGCGGGAGTAGGATAGATGATCCGATTTTTGTAAACATGCACTTTGATATTAGTATTATGAAACACATATGCAATCATATTAAATATTTTGTCATATGACAGCTTAGAAAATGGGTCAGAGAAATCGGATATAGCAAGGTCACTGACGTCAGGGTTTTGTAGAATGATTGTGTCACGTAGTTTCATTAATAAGTCGTAAACGGTTTTGTAATTTACGTCATCATAGTGATGGGTTTTAGTATAAAGGAAATAGTACATTTTGCCGTTTTCAAAGACTGACGTCACAGTGTTTGCTTCACGCTCAGAGGCGAGAAGGTCACTGGTTTCTTGGAATTGGGATAGGACTTCAGAGATATGAGGTATTGACTCGTCGAAGTCTAGTGAGGTAGGACAAGCGATTAAGTTACATTTAGTTAGGTGCAGAGATTGTGCATGCTCTTCAATTTCTGTGTTATTTACAATAGAGTTAGTAAATTTATTTTTAAAGTATTGTTCATAGGTAGATTTATTTAGGTTAGTAGAATTTATATGATTTATTTGGATGCGAGACAAGGCGTCGGCATTGACATTAAGTTTGCCTTGTTTGTATATCATTTCATATTGATATTCCTCAATTTTGAGGCGCCAGCGCATAAGGTGGCTGCTAGGGTCCTTTACGTTCATGACCCATAGAAGGGGTTTGTGGTCAGTTACGATTTTAAACTTCTGGCCGTATAGATAGGGACGGAAAGTTTTTAAACCAAAGACAATGGCCAGGAATTCCTTTTCAGTTGTCGAATAATTTCCTTCCGCTTTGTTTAAAGTGCGGGAGGCATAAGCTATCGGCTTATCTTTGCCGATTTCTCCCTGAGATAGAATAGCGCCGACTGCGTAATTAGACGCGTCAGTCGTCAAAATGAAAGGTTGACTAAAGTCGGGATACTGGAGCAATGGGGCTGTAGTAAGTTTTTCTTTTAAGAGATTGAAAGCCTGCTCTTGTTGACTAGACCAATGAAAAGCTGTGTCCTTTTTTAGGAGAGAAGTAAGAGGCTTTGTAATTTTGGCAAAGTTTTCGATAAATCGGCGGTAATATCCTACCAAGCCGAGAAATGACTTAATCTCTTTAGGTGACTTAGGAGTTGGAAAATTCGTGACAGCTTTGACCTTCTCGGGATTTGGAGAAACACCTTTGTCGGTGATAATATGACCTAGATAAGTGACCTCACGACGTAGAAACTCGCACTTATCAGGTTGCAATTTTAAATTGAATTCGCGAAGACGGTCAAAGACTAATCGAAGTTTGGTCATATGAGACTCAAGGTCGTGGGAAAATAGGACACAATCGTCGAGATAAACATAACAGTGGAGACCTTGAAGTCCTGTCAAAACAATATTCATGAGACGTTGGAAGGTTGCAGGGGCATTTTTCAGGCCAAACGGCATACGTGTAAACTCGTAATGACCGTCGCAAGAACCACCTGTGCCTGTGATAGTAAATCCAGTTTTAGCCGCGTCAGCAGCACTCAGCTGGATCTGGTGAAAACCACTCGCTAAGTCGAGGGTCGTGAAATATTTTGAATGACCTAACTGGTCGAGAATATCTGTGATAAGAGGCAGTGGATATATTTCTGTGACAGTGACGTCGTTCAACCGACGATAATCGATTACGATTCGCCATTTTTTCTTGCCCGAGGCGTCCATTTTCTTAGGAACTACCCATACAGGGGCGCTCCATGGCGAAATAGAAGGGCGAATAATGTTTTGATCGAGCATTTTCTTTATTTGAGAATCGACCTCTTCTTTATGACAGACCGGAAAACGGTAAGATTTCACATGAATAGGAGGTGCGTTTCCGGTATTAATTGAATGCTCTAAGGCGTTAGTGCAAGAGAGAGGCTCACCCTCTAGATGAAAAATGTCTGTATACTCGGAGCAGCATTCTATTAATGCAGACTTTTCTTGCGAATTAAGATGTGAGGTGCGAATCTGAGATAGTACTTTATTTGACCTAGTAGAATTGGATACATGATTTATTTGAGCTTCGTCATTTGTAGACACTTGAGAGCTCAAACTTTCTTGGAAAGGAGTCACGTGAACTAGAAAATTATTTACCGTTATTTCGGTTTCAGTGGTATTTAAGATTGAGACATTGACTCTTTTGTTTGGTTTAATTGTCACTATACAGTTAGCGACAAACACACCTTCGCAAATAGCGTGGTCTAATACGAGGCCTTCTGTAAGGTTTGAAATTTCGTCTAAGTTAGAAACAGCGCATTCAATGACAGTTTCAGACCTTGCAGGTATAGTATATGAAGGCTGACTAAAGCTAATTGGAATATTATAGCCTTGAAAATGAAGTTGGCAATTAGAATATTGAATATTAGCACCAAGACGTTGCAAAATGTCTGAGCCTATTATGCCATCATAATTTAGATTTATGTCATCACCAACTACATGGAATTTAAAATTGAATTGTATCCATTTAGGATAGACTTCATTTTCGATTGGATGATTAAAATAGATTTGTGTACACCCTAAAGTCTCACAGAGCGATTCAGAGTCGTTGATACCTTTCAACTTGACTCTGTCGTTAGACAAAAGCGACGAAGGCTTGTTACGAAGTGCAGACATTTTTACGATACTTAAGGAAGCGCCTGTATCGACTAAGAAACAGAGAGGCTTGTCCGCTTGCTGTGTCTCTAAATAGACATTTGGTAAAGATATTTTAGAATTTATTCCACTCGTCTCGAAGACGGGGATTTCCGATTCAGTGAGATTCTTGTTTTGTTCTTGAGTATTTAACTCAGAGCTAGAAAAAGAATTAGTAATAGGACATGATTTTGCATTAGTAGAATTAGTATAAGATTTAGCATTAGGTTTAGTATTAGATTTAGTATTAGATTTAGTATTAGATTTAGTATAAGATTTAGTATTAGATTTAGTATAAGATTTAGTAGTAGTATGAGAATTGGTATTAAGTTTAGTATTAGCTTTAAGTTGAGTGTTGTCTAAAGCTTTAGCATAAGATTTAGTATTTTGTAAAGATTTAGTATTTATATTGGGCGTAGTATAAGATACAGTGTTAGATTTAGAAGTGCTAGCCTCTAAAGATTTAGTGTAAGAATTAGAAAAGTTTAGTGAGTTTTCGAAAGAAACAGTGCTTGTGCCATTTGAGGAATTAATTGACTCCGGTAGGCACTTGCGCGAAGTCTTATTTAGTTTAAATTATCATGTTCTACTAAGTTATGCACATTAGTAGAATTGGGCTTGAAAGAATGAGGATTCGCACGCGGCGGCGGTGGATTGAAAGAGCGTTGTGGAGAATCGGATTGCACGCCGGTGTTGTTTGTGTGCATGCGATTATTATATTCTCGCTTACGGCACTCTGCGATCAAGTGACCCTTATTCTTACAATATGCACATGTTTTTACATTGTTAGAGCTGGAAACATGATATGACTTGTGTGCATTGTGGGAATTAGAATTGGAATGTCTAGGCTTGTTTCTATAGCATTCTGAAGAATTATGCCCAGCTTTGTTACAAATAGTGCACTTTTTAAAAGTATTTGTTTGGTTTACTTTTGAAAAATTATGTAACTTCTCTTCGTCAATGGCCAATTGTATGGCTTCATTGAGAGTTTCAGGATTTCGGCATCGTACAGTTTGTTTAATAGAAGGGTTTAGCCCTAGTAAGAATGAGTTTAAAGCCAAATCTTCCATGCCTGCGATTCTGCCAACGAGCTGTGTTTTTTCCGTACAGGAATTATGAATATCAGCTTGTAATCTGGTCAGACATGACTCTATTCTTAAACCAAATTGAGTTACGCTTTCTGAATGTGCTTGACGACAATTTTGGAGATCAGTTAATAAATGGGAATGATGTTTCTTTTCACCAAATGTTGTTCTTAAAAATTCTTTTAAATCTGACCAATCTGAAAATGTTTTGAGGCTGCAAGCAATCTGTGCTTTGCCCTCAAGTTGTGAAATTATAAAAGTAAGAAGAACTTTAGTTTCAGTATTAATAGCTAACGAAATTGCATTGTCACAATTGGTTAGGAATGCAGGAAGGGTTTCTCTGTCGCCATTATATGGTTTGATAAATTTACATAAGAAACTTAAGGTAATTTTTTCCATTTTAGGTTCAGTAGTCATTTTGTTTTTTAAAAATTGAATAAGAAAATGGTAAAATAGTAAATTATTTGAAAATAGAAAATAAACTATAGATAAGAGTCTCTATGCAAGATTTAGTAATAATGAAATAGCAAAAATACTGAGAAACACTTTGTCGTGACGTGAAGCACAAAACACAAACACAATCACTTACAGTGCGATGATGATGAGGCTCCAATCCATAATTCGAAGAAATAGAATGGTCTTGGATGTTGAAGTGTGAGTTGCGTCTTCTCCTAAAGCCTGAGCGACTCAGCGAGTCCTATCAAGGCTGTACCGATGAAAAAAGATCGCTGTCGATGTAAATTCGGCGTCGTCGAGATATCGTCGTCGTCGTTTAGGTGTGGTGATGGCAATGTAGCCGGTGCGGGCTCACGCAAAAAGCGGAGGCTTAACGTCGACCGGTGGTGGCTGTGCTATCCCGGGCGGCTCACGCAAAAAGCGGAGGCTGACCGTCGTCCGGTGATGGTTGTGTTGTCCTGGAGCGGGCTCACGCACAGAGCGGAGGCTGACCGTCGTCCAAGGGCGCTGCTACGGCGCGGGCACTCTCGCTACACTAGAGCGGAGGCTGATCGTCGAACACGGTGATGCAGGCTCTCGTAAAAGAGACTGACTGTCGATCACCTTACACTTCACAATTAGGCACAGTCACAAAATTCACAAGGCGACAGCGTGGGATGAATGCCAGTGCTTATTTCGGAATAAACCTTTAACTGACATCCCACTTCTGACACCAATGTTACGCGGAAGCCCTGTGTTGGTTTTTTAAAAAAAACTATTTATTACAGCCAACACCATTTATTCATAAAGAATGAATAAATCTCAGCTAAAACGACACGTCGCGGAAAAACGGGAAGACCGGACCGAACAAAAGCTAGACTGCAACTGACTTGCAAATGCGTTACAATTATATTTATTAAAACAAAGCACATGGCGAAAAGATGCGCATGGTGCTAGCTCAGCAACTATAGCTAAGAGATACAGGGTGTAACAGTTCGTAACCATAACTCAAGAAATAGTAATCTCAGACTTTCTCTTCCCATAGCATTTACTAAATATAAACAAGAATCATATTTCTGGCGTGCTGGCAAGAATTTTAATGACCATTTTTCCCAATACATAGATATTTTTAATACTAGTATCTATTCTGATCTAGGTCTATTCTGATAAAAAAGGTGATGTCTGACTCATTTTTTGGCGATCAAAATTAAAATAATGTTTGCTCTAATTGTTTTTGAAGCGCACTATGAACTGCTGATCTCGTGGACTGATCTATTAGGCACTAGTTCACGCCTTTGTGAACTTCAACCATAAATATATAAAGGTTGCCTGGAAGAAATTGCTACGAAGCAATAAGGCCGCCTAACTGTACATGACTACCTGTTCTTACTTCCACTCTGTCATTTATTATTTCTGTGTGTGCAATAAAGTATATTCATTCATTCATTCATTCATTCATATTTCTTATATTAAAATTTTTCATCTTACCCGTTCTTACTTATGTTCACAGCATGCGAACGTCTAAGATTTTATAATTACTTGTGTATCTATGAGTGTATGTATTAAATTATCCAACATTGTTTCACAGGCGGAAGCTTGTAATTGGCTCAAGTACTGTATCTTAGCTATAGTTATGATATTACTATCTAAGCTGTATCCCTTATATAAATAAAATAAAATAAAATAAGTTGTTTCGTCGAAATCGATTAGCCATCATACTTATTAATATCAAGACTATTTTAGATTTAAGTTGATAAATACAATTTGTATTTAAATAAACAAAAAAAATCTTACTGTTATGCCTTTTTTTGTTCATGAATGCTAGCGGATTCTAGCGCTATTTTTAGTTTTATGCAATCTAGCGGAATCTAGCGCTATTTTCAAATGCTTTTAGCGCTGATTGGCCTCAGAGAGGTGGCAGCGCTAAGACGATCGCTTCGCTCCCGCTCGTTCTATCTATAAAGCGCGAGGTGACGCGCGTCAGAAGTCATTGGAGTTAACACAGACGTACAAAAGTGACTTAGCACCTTCGTAACGACTCAGTTTACAAGGCATTGAACAGCACAAAACACAACAAATTCGACCCACTTCGGACTGTTGCTCAATCAGTAACATAACAACCTACACGTCTTATAGCACGAACCAAAGACAAGGTTGTATGGTTGTACCATAAGGTTGTACTTACCTATATGGATTGTTGACCGAGTGAGCGTGAAGCGCCTCCGTTTCAGCTTGGCCAAAATTGCTTTTGTCTATCTGTCCATCTGTCGATTTGTTTGTTCTCATCTACAGGTCGCGTTTCTCAGCGTTTCTTGTCGTCTTATTCCCACGGGAAAATCTTACACAACGCGAGCGTAGCCACGGGCGGACCCGTATTAGTTGGCCATGGCCATAAAAACGTAAAGAAGAGCTGGATTTTAATAAAAAATTGGCCCTAATAATGTATGACAGTTTTAAACACATTTCACTTCAGTTTTCTAAACGGAATGATAAGTTTCCCAGAAAACAATAGACACCGTAAGAGCTTTTATGTTCAATTTCTATGCAAAACAAATTACTAGGCCGTAAATGGTGAGTTAGCTATCTCAAGATAAACATTCTTATAAACCAAAAGTTACGCTTGGCGAGATTTCTTTAAGCGATCGATACGGTTCGTAAGCAAGCTCTGTAAGATCGTACCTGTCCACCCACGGCTACGACTGTTTTATTTGCGATTTTCCCATGGGAAAAAACATAATTCCCTTGCTAAAAAGTAGCCTAGGTCGCTCTGTTCCTCTATTTCTGTACAAAAAATCTAGTTGATGTTCTGTTACCGCGTGAAAGAAGAGCAAATCAACAAACAAACGAACTTTGGGTATGCTCGAGCCTACCTTACATTCAAGAGACTAGGTCGTGCCCTACCATACATCAGCTGATCAGCTGACAATGCATTATTATTTGTAAGTAATATTTAAAATGTCACCGTCAGATTGTGAACACTGTTAGTTTATAATATAATCTGACTCGCGATATTTTAAACTGATGTAAAAATGAGAACTGCAGCCAACCATTTACAATTCAACGTATTATTTCTTGTTAGTTTATAATCTACTTTAATAATTGTTACTCATATGCATCATATTTCTAGCTAAATGGGTATTCTATTTTCGCTTATATCATCAAAATATCGCGATAACCTTGACCGTTAACACGAAACGCATTCATGCATGATGTAATGCAGTGTCATACTTCATACACATAAGGTCATTCGTGTACAGGCGTATCTCACAAATCACGCAAATTAAAAATTAGTTTTATAAAAATTATTTTTTAAGTGACATAATATTATGTATGTACTTAGTCACACGAACAAAACAAAAACATATTAAATTATCGTATTTAAGAATTTGTGCTGCATCATCCATTTTCGTCGTTTATCAAAGTATTTTTTATTGTAGTTTTTGTAGAAAACAATCAAATTCCTAATTTAATTTAAACGTGAACTCTTAGAACACTGTGTGTATGGAGCAACGTGTTATTATACTCGGATTTATATTTTTGTTTATACACATATACTCACCGGCACATGTAACCGCCCACCCTTGTATTTCGAGTTAATTTTAAACTACGCTTATTATTATACATTACAACAGATTTATTGATAATTTTACGATAAATTAAACACACTTAAATAAACGTTAAATTAACTACGTTTTCACTAACATCAGCTGTAACTAATAGAGTTATAAAGAATCACGAATATTCCCTGAAATTAAGGGTGGGCGGTTAGATGTGCCGGTGAGTGTATATATATACTTACATTTACTAAAGCTGTGCTCGCTCAATCACGGCTATCTATATCGGCACAACTGGCTAATGATTCCACACTGATATTCCATACTTTCTCTTTGTTTTCAGGATCAGAATCCCAGATCCAGTGCACTCCTGAGGTGATGAAGGTCACAATACCGATGGATGGCGACCGGCGGATCTCATACCTCGACCAACTTAAAGGTCAAGAAGCTTTTTGTAGTGGTGCCCAGAGCCGCCACGGAGCTGCTGGGCACTACACGAAGAGTGTTGTAGAGGGTTTTGTAGCTATAACCAAGGTTCAGTCCGAAGAAAAGGAATTTATATATTTATATATTATATTATTTATTATATAATTGTCATGGAAAACGGTAGAAAATAGTAGATAAGCTGTTTACTATCGGAGATCAGGACATGAAGTGAAGAATTTGGCAGAAAAAAGACAAAATCGAAACGTAAGAAATCTAAATTTGAAAATGAATTTAAAATGAAAGATAAAACTGCCAGCAAGAAAGGTTGCCAAACATGAAACAGGAAAGAGGATGAGATGAGAATGCCTCGTTACAGTAGTATTTCACATCATACTTCTTCCTCTTACTCTTGCCTATGTTACGTGGGGTCGGCATAATATGTTTTTAGGGTTTCGTATTCATCAAAGTACCCTTACAGTTTAAAGATCATGATTCTTAAAGATACTTTATTCGATGTAAGATTTAACAAAATCATTTTACGGCGTCAAAGCTGTTAAAGGACAAAAGAAGTTTGTCCCTGGTTGTCACGTTAACTACAAGTGTACGCTCTCTGTGGAGAAGAACGGCCGAAAGAAACTCCACCGGACTCGTAACTTCTGAACTTTTAAAAAAATATATTGTTTTACCATTCCCGTTAGTCTGTCTGTTACGGCAACCATCCTACTTTGGAATTAAGTTTCACTTTCTTAAACAAAATAATAATTTAACAACAAATTACAAACAAACGTCTAACTATTGTTAGTCGTTTGTTTTGACTTTCTTGACAACACATAATGTTAATTTCATGTAAATTCACTCTCGCGCATGCACGGAGAAAACTGACTCGGCATTATAATACTTATTAAGAGTTACAGTGCGGCTTCAGTGAGGCTGGTATCTCAATCAGTCACTAGAGTTAAATAAAAAATGTAATACATCCAGAAGTCCAGTTATATATAGGCAAAACAAAAATAATATCTACTAAACTTAACCATAAAATCGCCATGCGAAGTGATTTCTTGTGTCTATTTTGATAAACATACGAACATTACGAACTATATAACCAGGAATCAGCAAATATTGCTTGCAGTTTACCTTTAAAGCTAAATGATATGGTGATAGATACAAAACTAAGTATTCAAAAGAAGGCGGTTTGTTTCGAAATGTCAAAGGAAAGAATACATTTTATAACATAAATTATTGCGTTATAATCTCTATAAGGTGCTATACGGACGGAGTATTACGGAGATTATTAGAAACACTGTTCATTTCTCAGACAATCATCCTGTCACTGCCATTTCCGGTGGTTTCACAACCAATCAAAATAGTGTTGTCATTGGGAACAAAATTCTAAATGTTTTGTTTGTTGCACAAACAAACTTAAACATACATATACTTTTAAATATAAAAGAAACATCGAATTTAGTACTATCATTGTTTAATCAATCACAGTTCCCAAGTGAAAGTAATGACAGTACCAACTAACTTAACGAGGCGTCTTCACACAACAATTAACCAAGAACAATCGTTTGAAAACATGTAGAAGAAATGCTCTAAATTCCAGTTTTCTTACAGTTTAATGCGATGCCAGTTGTTCTTGATAGTTGGGTGATATAATGTTGAGAAAGAACTGTTTAAGTGGAGTATGTTAGGTAGATTTCTTTATCATTTAAATTTTCAAGCCATTCTTTATTCTGATGTATAAGGGGGGTGTTATAGAGTTGACATGTTTATTTTTCTGTGGCATCATAGTTCAAATCAAACAGACGACGGCGCCGACGACGACGGGTTGAATAAAATGCGGATTTTAAATATATTTCACGGATTCTCTCTAAGAAATAAGAGGATGCGCTATAAACTAGTTCCTATTAACATAGCCGACTCAAAAGTCACAGATAGATTGAAAATTAATCATATTCACCTAGATCTAGGTCTGTATTCACGAATGCTAAAAGTATCTGCAGAAATTTTGAATATCTAATACTAATTGTCTCCATCATTTTCCACCATCTACTCGTAGATAGAAATTAAAATCTTTTGATTCGGGATCGTAAATTCATGCCCTGATCGCCCTTGGAACTTTTGGTGTGACATAACATACGATTTGATATCAATGATTGCCTGTTTCAGACTATAGGCCATGCATGCCCTACATGGAGGGTAATGCTGCTACCTTCATGCTGGACTTACAGGACCATCACAAATGTGGCGTCACCAGGGTTCTCAACACAATCTCGGTCAGTATCTTCTTCAGATTCTTCGTTTTCAATCTCTTGCTTTTGTGCCACGTTGCATTTGGTCCTCAATGAATTAACATTATAATAATGTTTCTTTTAAATCTATATATTAATAAATATTCAAAATATGACTGACTACGAAAGTGACGGTATTTTTCAGAACAATATATTTGTAAAAAAAATAAAGTTGGAAGTTCATTTTAAATCTATTATGTAGCAGAAGTTTTGAAATCTCTACGAACATCTACTACGAGTGTGAAAAAAAATACCTCTTCTTCCTTTCTTATCGTCAGGTCAGGCCATGTTAACAACTTTATTACAACTACCTTTATTACTTTAATGGTTAAGGTTCTTATTCCTCCGGTATACCGCTATAACTACAACTTGAAAATTTTATTTACTGGTTTTAAGTCACCTATCTCAATTTGGTATTCTTACTTTTCTAGGGCAAACGCACGTTCTACCACAAGATCGTAATAGAAGACATGTCGGGTGGTCGCGAGACGGTGACTGTCCGTTGCATGGTCACCGGAAAGCTTCGAGCATTGACAAGGAGAGCCGTGGACAGCTTTCCTTTGGACTTCAATGAGCCTGAGTGAGTAGCATTGTGTGAGAGAGAGGGATGTATTGCGTTAGGCTGCAAGAAAGGGGTAGAAGACATGTCTAGTGGCCGCGAGGCATTCTGTGAGAGAGAGGGAATACTAACTCAGTAGTTAGGCTGCAAGAGAGGAATAGAAAAGCTTCGAGCGTTGACAAGGAGAACCGTGGACAGCTTCCCTTTAGACTTCAAAATATTATAAACGTGAAAATATATTTAGATGTTTTAAGGTTTAGATGTTTGAATGTTTGTTCCACCTTCACGCTTAAAGCCCCTCGATGGGGATGTACGTATATGAGCTGTTGATGATGTGTGTTAGTTATACCGTTATAGTTTCGTTTAATTTAATTACCGTGTTCAGTTTTTATAATATTAAAATGCTCTATTATTTTGCTTTCAGTGTCCTGAACATCACGAGGACGGAGGAGGGCAAGGCGCCCGAGCCTGTGCTTGGGACAGTCGTCAAGCAAAACGGAAAGCCGTAAGTGGACACCTCCAACGAATAAAGACTTATCTCGACTTATGCCATTTCATATAGTTTAATTATTGTATTGTTAAATGGATACCTCTATTATTATAAAAAATATTATAATAAAAAAAGCATATATTCGATAGTTTTACAAAGATACTCATTTAAGTGCTATATTAATGACCAATTACCTGTAAGTTATACTTAAAAAATGAAAATTAGTTAATTGTACAAAGTGAGCAATGCGACATCTTACACAGAAAAAATCCTAAATATATTAATTGCCATCTTTCCAGTGTATCTGGAGAAATCTCAGTGAGTCCTGGCACCCCTCTCTCCATGGAGATCTTCCTCGACAACACCTCAGCGCCAGTCTACGGACTTCTAGTCAACTACATGCATGTCACCGACACTGGCAAGCAGCAAGAAACTATAATTTTCAATGGGTATGTGTAAATTTTAATACTTGTTTAGTTAGCTTATAGGCCCAATTTTACAGTGGAACCTGACAGTTCCACTTATTTTCCACCTGTAACACTGTTTTTGACGTCTACTAGGACAAAACTTATCTTCCTAATGATCTACGGATACATTTATTGTGTAATTTCTTTTCGCAATAGGGGATCGGACTACTTTTTTTTTTATTTTATAAATCCAAATTTCTTAGTTTCTGCTATCGAACACTAAAAGAATTTTTGCTCTATCTTTAAAATTGACCGAGTTATAAAGGTTTGAAATTCAAGATTGGATAGAGAGGCACATACCCACTTGTGACGTCATTTGTTAGTAACGCCATATAATCTCCATACAAAAATCGTTTTTGAAAGAGGCAGACATATTGAAACTTTAAAAAATCACTGTAAATTCGTTTTTCAACCGATTCTGTTTTTTTCTTCGCGAATCGTCTGCTACTAATCTATATTTTAAAAATAATTCATAAAATATAGTAAATTCATAAAATATGGTTAACAGTCCGATCCCCTATTAGGTAGAACATTCACGGTTCACCCTTGTGACGACAAGACTAGAAACACAAATGTTACTAAATTTTATCTTATTTTCCATTTCCAGGTGCTCTGTAGACCCCTATCTCTTCGACAACTTCCTGACGACGGACGGAGATGTCCTCGCTGCAAAATTCAGGGCGTTCAAGTTTCCTGACACCACATATGTGCAATTCAGGGGGACAGTTACTGTGTGCCTGGACAAATGCCAAGGGGTAAGTATGGTCAGATATTACTTGTGGACCTAGAGTTAATAGATAGAAATTGTATGTCTGTTACAAAAAAATATATTTAAAAGTCTGCTTCATGTTTGTTAGTAAACCGACTGAAACAAACATAGTCTATTTCGCAGTTAGATAGGATGTCTGTGACAATTTATGATGTATTATAAAATACATCACCTTAATATTAGGAAGTCATTAGGAAGAGCAGGGCCTCCTAACACAGGCTTTGCTTAACAGGAGACCCTGACAACAAACTGTTATAGTTTTTCATAAGCTAATAAAGAATTTTAATTTAATTTAATTTTTTAATTTAAATATTTTCCACAATTTATCGATCTGTGACTACTATCTCTAATGTTGTTACTAGTTTGATGTGGATGACCTGGTCCCAGGGGCGTGCACAGGCATTAGAGCCGGGGTAGGCGGGCAGGTATAAAAAGGATAAAAAAGCACTTACCAAAAAATATCATGAATTAGGTTACTGTAGGTTACTGTTGACCGGTGGTGTTTCCATGCAATGAGTGATGTAATGTAAGTGGCCCCTAATCATATTATTAATCTAAAAATTTTAAAGCAAACTATTGATTTTTTCAGGTACAATGCAGCAATGGTGCGATGGGTTACGGTCGCAAGCGACGTTCGATAGCGAGCAATGCTGACTCTAACAAAGTATATGAGGTCTCACTCACTACTTTCATCAAGGTTGACTGGAAAGACGAAGACATGCGGGATGCTGGTAAGTAGATAATGCAATCGAATCTTAGTATCACCTTTACTATGATAATGTAATTACTTCTATATGATTTACAATTCTAAAATATAATGTATAATTTAAGTCACATGCGCGGGTAATTGAATAACAAAATCATGCATAAAAGCGATATTTTCTGGGAACACCGATGTATAATTAAAGATAGAGTCGAAAGATATTATTCTCGTCATCCAAAACCATTTAATTTTATATTGTTGTTTATATAATTTTTTTATGTACCCCTATTGTGTCCCAAAATATAAGAAGTATTTTTTTGTTATCCATAGAATGATTTTACATCATTTAGATTCGCCATAACTTTTTTTATATATGTTCACTCACAATGTGTCAACGGTGTTAACTACATTAGTAATATCAATGTAATTACTCGTATGCTTTTATTCAATTCTCCAAATAATCCATGATAAATAGATAATAAATGCTTGTCTATGTCTAATATTGACTGCAAACATAAGACATTGAGCAACTACCATAAAGGCAGATAGATTTGATTTAAATCTTTCTTAGTCGCCGTCTCAATTGGAGTAGATAGATAGAGCAACGCACTAAAATAACTACTTTTACAATTTACTCGTATTTTTTTCAGAAGACGTGCTAGCCCTCCTCAAAAACCTGAAAGTAGCCAATCAGAAGTTAGACCTGGATGGAACACCGGCCACGGTCGCCGAGCGAACCCAGGACAACAAACTAGTTCTACTCAATCAGGAGGGACAGTCCGTTAGTTCCGCTAGCTATATTAACTGCAATTTGGTTGTGTTGTTTGCTAGTTTGCTTATAGTGCTGTTTAAGTAAATTTTTAACAAATCCTAATAATACTACAAGATATTTAAGTGGTATACAACAGATTAAAAAATAATACATTAAAGCGACACTTAAAAGTACAGACAGCAGTAAGTTTAATTGGGATTTTTTTAAATATAAACAAGTCGCAAAGAAACTTTACCTTCTTGTGGTAGTTGAGATCCACGTCCACTCGTCAGAACTTGTTACCGTTACGAAAATACAAAACTGCATGATTTTTTCAGAAGACAGCAAGTGGACTTTAAAAGAATATAATATTTTTTGTATATTCACTTGAAATGTGCAAACTTGCATTATAATATGACAAAGCATACTATATTTTATGACAAAGCATACTATATTTTATGACAAAGCATACTATATTTTTCAATCACTGCCGAATGGACTGTTTTACGTGTATAATTAGTAAAAACTGTAGAAACGTTATATCTATCTATCTAAAAGGTACAAAGATAAGTAGGTACCTTAAAATGTACGAATTAAATTATCAACAAATACTTTCCTAAAAAAGTATTTGCCTCCAAGTACAATGATATTTTTAAAATTCCATTGCAAAATCCTGGCTGGAAAGCAAATTAGATCTCAAAATTTATACGAAAACTAGTAAATAGGTATTTGGAGCTAAATGACTTAAATCTTACCAGATCAAGGAACTGTTAAGAGTACTTTCTACTTAGTGCTAACTTAGGTTTTAACTTAGCTTTAAGTACAAGTGATGTAAAGTAACCTAGTTGTAAGTGCCTCTCTAATTGTAACTTTTAACGTAAGCCAAAACAGATGTTAAATTGAAGTATAAAAAATGTTAACTCGTATTTTCGACATGGAGCAATATAAGTCTTTTTAGTCATTTATTTCTTTTGAATGGTAAAACCATTCTTTATCTCTGTGACATAAGTAAAAGTCTACATTTCAGAAAGACTTTTTTAAATGACCATAAAAATATTAGAAATAAATACGACAAATACTTATTCAGTTGCACCAAAATTAGACCATTAAAATTTCGTCGCTCCTAAAAATCGGTTTGCTCTGTTTTGGCACTACTTAATACAACCGCTAGTCTTATTATAAAATACTATGATTACCTATTTTGCAGTAAGACACTCTTATTAAAATTTTCAAGAGGATCACGTAATCGACGACGATCATGTATTCTTAATTCACATAGATTAAAAGTTTTTGTAATTACAGTTATTTAAAACTATACTTTTTTCTTGGCCATACTTCTTTTTACTATTTAATTTCTTATTTTTTACGGGCTGTAGGGAAATGGATCAGGCTTATTTGCAGTAGTCGAACAATCAATAATAATGTCGTTAAACTAAAATGGCATACTTAGCTACAATTTCTTTTATCTTAGTAGAGAGAGTTAGCTTCCTATAATTACTTGCTTAATTTAATTTTGTACAGCATTTATCCCATAAAATTTGTCTTTATGCACAGTCAACTGATACCTGACTCCTCCCGCTCGAAGCCGATAAAGATTTCTCGGGTAAGAGTGCTCTGTCATGAAATTTTGTACATTTTATAGATTAATAAATCGTACAAGTATATAAAATATTTTGTAAAAATATAAATAACCTGAGAAAAAACAACTGTTTCGAGCGGGTGGGGTCAAGTGGGGTCAAGTAATACGGGCATTACATTTTACATTTTTTCTAACTTTTTCATATCCATTTTAGTGAATAATGGCAGATTTAGTAAATTGATTTTTTACGACTAATGTAAATGATCCTTTACATATTCAATGTTATTATTAAGATATTCGGATTAATTCAGGCGAACACAAATTACAAATTATTTGACAATACAAAAGTTATTCTCCTATGTGAAGAGCGAAAAATATGGCACATAATTTGAATTTGTCAAATAGTTTATTAAAAACGTTTGTGTTCGCCAAATTGACACCACTTACTTGTATTACTACTTCTTCTTTTTACGTGTGCTTGTGTTACTTGGTGCTTGTAAAACAATATTAATTACCTAAAGTCTATTTTAGGGAGAAACCAATTTATTATTTAATTAATAAAAACAAATGACTCAATAAAAAATATCTCATAAAAATGCGTTTTTATTGTTGCATTTTTTTATTTAATAAAATCTCTAAATACTATATTTTGCACATAACCCTTTATTCCTGTGACCTGGAAAAAAAATGGTTTAAATTGAATGAAAAGAATGGGATCAAACGTGACAAGTAAAAACGAAAAATTGAGTATTTCAGTCTTTTATTAGAACCATTACAATAATTAACTGATTGAACTAACAATATACAGAGTTATAAAAACCTTAGAACATTACAAATACATAAAGATGTCTAAACTCAAAACTTGAAAATTATTGTTACAACTAAGATAGTTTTAATGTTACGAATAGGTTTAAAAATATAGGACGATACATCAAGTATCGAAAAGGGTACTTACAATTCAATGCGACAGAAACGAAACGGTGTTACTTACAAATTAAATAAATGCTTAAGCTGACTTTGTAGTAAGAGAGTTTTGGCTAAAAACTAAAAAGGTAGTGATGTCAAAATTCAGTAAGTATTATCAAAATTCAATATTCTGTATTATCTATACAGCATCCTTATTTTTTGTTTTTCTGTCACACTAAATCGATTTTCATACTGTTTTTACCCACTTATAAAACTTTATTTTAATGCAGTCAATTAAATTCAACAATCTAGAGATGGAAAAAGGATTTGATACTTTACTTTTTGACACTAAAATTATCCGAGTATCTACTTATAATTATATAAAATCAATTATAAAATTGGAAGCAAAATATACAATTCCATCGAAACACAATAAAAGACAATTCCTTGTAGCATCGCAGAGAAGTCACATATCTAAGTTATTATAATATCGTATCACTATATAAAAATAGGATGTACAGTAATTAGTGGGTAACATAATTTTTAAATGTTGTTTTTCCTTTTGTTGGTGTAGTTTGTGGCTTTATGCTCAATAAAATGTCTGTCCATGTTTAATTTAATTTAAAAAAAAACAATACAGTTTTAGCGAATATTTTCACGAAAAGTGGCGATGGTCGGCTTAAATATTTTTTATCGCTTTCGGTGACAAATTTGAAATATGTACCTAAGAATTTTACAAAATTCGTCCATTTTGTTTAGAGAATTACTGCACTTTCTACAACAGACTTAAAAATAGGAAAATCACTTATACACTTTTTTATTTAAATAAAAATATTTACAAATTATTGCTTATTAATATTATTATGGAGGATTTTTGAAAATTTAAAAAGGAATAATAATATCGAAATAAAATCAATATCTGAAAATGGCAAAATCGATTGGCAAGAACAATTTTCAAATAAGTTATCGGTTCAAATTGTGATTTAGTTTTCCTTTCTGCTAAGTTAAACAAGAAAATGACAATAACACAAAGAAAAACGACACAACAGGCCTACTTATTTCTAAAGAAATATCTTCCAGCAGACTACCTAATATTTTGCAGATACGTCTCTTTTCTTCCAACAACAGCGCAACTTTATTTTTAATTGAAAAGATATTTAAACATCACTTGAGATACGAATATAAAATCCTAGTTTGGTCGTTTCATTATTTAAAATATATAAAAACTTTCTACAATCATCTACTTGGCACAATAACTACACATTTTACAGATTGGCAAGGCTATAAGGTCACATACACTAGAAATAACTAGCTAAAACTAGAAATAACTAGCTAAAACTACAACAGTGCTTTTTGATTCACCCACAGAAAAGAATTAGATACTTACAGGGTTGTTTTAACATCAGGGCAAATATTTAAATATAGAATTTCCCATAAAACTTGGGTACTACTATATTTAATATTTAACTTTACTATATTTAACTTTGTTGGCGATAGTTAGCAGCTATCCAACGCTTTTTTAATCGAAATTCGAAATTAACATCACTTGGAACAAGCTCTCATGTAACATGCTCATAATACTCGTATTTAAATTTTCGGCACTGATATAGAAATAACCCATTGTAGGCTACGATCCTACACAACAAGATGACCAATATTTCTTTAGGGGTCGAAATGTGATCTCTATCCCTTTTTAAATGGATTTATTAATGTTGCTATGGGTCCAAGCTATGGAGTAACTGGAATGAATGTTAATTGATACCTAATTATTTTATTATTGCTCATAGATATCGTTCGCCAAAAAGAGAGCCAAGGATGCGCAAGCACAACACAACACGCTATAACGATCGTTCTTTGTTTTTTTTTTTTTTTTTTAATGAACTAGTTAGGTTTTTACTACATTATAATGTAATAAATTGAAGAAAGTATTCATTCGCACAAGCACAAAGTTTTAAAAATATTTTTTCGATTCAAGACGGTGGGTTTCAAAGGCACTCTGTATAAATATCTACTTACAAAAACGGCAAATATTTTAGTAAAATACTATAACTAAAAAAAAGGAACAAAAGACTCGTGAAGAATTTATTTCCCACAAAATAATATAGAAATAAAATAAAATCGAGTATTTATCAATCACATTTTTATAGAGAGCTTTTTTCGAATTGTTATTTATTTACATTAATAAAATTATTGTTAAAACGATTAAGTTCATTTTCAAATGGGGCGGTCGCTTTTTCTGTATTATTTAAATAGCAAACTTCTAATTTATTAGGTAGAAATAATACTTAAAAATTTATTTATTTATTTTATTTTATTCACGATCCGTTTCGTCCGATTTATTACAATAACGTGCAATTCGATATAAAATTGCGCTCATATTTTATTTTAAATTAACCCAGACTCATTACCGTCATTATCTTTGTTAACTATCAAGTAAATTTTCCAGCCTGTAGAAATCATACCTTTGTAATATGGGCAATCTAACAGCCTCCGTGGCCGAGTGGTCGAGATGTTGACGCCATTTCGGAGGTTCCGGGTTCGATTCCCGGTGGAGACACTATCAAACCAAAATCTCTTTGTGAGACTTTCCCCAGTTTGGTTAGGACATTGCAGGCTGAATCACCTAATTGTCCGAAAAGAAAGATGATTCCGTGCTTCGGAAGGTACGTTAAGCCGTTGGTCCCGGCTACTATCTAGTCGTTACACGAGCCAAGTCAGTGGCCTTTGGCGGCTCTATAACACTGACACCAGGGTTTGTGAGGTCGGTTGTCGACCTTACAACCCACACGATGATGATGATTATGATGACGGGCAATCTAGTCAATCAGTTACTTGCTTCTCAGACCCGCTTTGCCACCCGGAATCCATAGTATTAGTGTCACTATAGCAATGACGGTGGTTCGTCTTTAGTATCTCTTCCTTCTCCTCCCTAACCGTCTCATATTGGGAGTCTGGCCCCAGACATTTGGACCTGGAACTTTCCGGTTCGTTCGTGTAAACTTGATCCTGCCTGTCGTCATCAGAAAGCAAGGTTTCTTCAGTTTTAGGTGATAAAGGAGAAAGAGTAGGAGCAACAAAGAATTCTTTGTTTGAATCTGAACTGGACTGCCTAGGATGTTCTTTTAGTAAGTTCTTAGGGCTAGACCTAGCCATACGCATTGGGCTACCGTCGATCCTCATGCTCGAATTCAAATCTGACATTCTTCTGTCTTCAATCCGTTCATTTAGTCGCTCACTTAATCGCGAATCGTTCATTCTGTCACTCATTCTCGAGTCATTCGTTCGGTCACTGATTCTCGACTCGTTGAATCTGTCACTACTTCTAGTGTCAGTCATCCGCTCACTCAATCTCGACTCGTTCATTCTATCAATGCGTGAATCATTCACTCTGTCACTGATTCTCGATTCATTTACCCTTTCACGCGATTCCATGCGTTCCCTCTCGCGATCGCTCAATCGTTCAATCCTTTCGTTCAGCCGGTCTCTAGAATCGTTCCGTTCCATTCGTTCACTCATTCTCATCGAGTTGTTTAGTTGTTCAATTTGGTGTTCAGTTAACCTGATCGAATTGTTCATTTGTTCGTTTAATCTAAACGAGTTGTTCAATTCGTTCATTCTGAGTGAGTTGTTCAATATCTTTTCTTGGGCCTTCAAGTGCTGTGCGTGTTTTTCTTGCCTGCAACAAAAATATGAATCAATGAGAGAGGAGAGCGTCGGTGGTCTAGTGGTTAAAGCCACTGTCTTCCATCCAGGAGACGCGGGTTCGATCCCCACCACGTACCAATGTGTTTTCAAATTTCGAACTCATATGCACGTTTACTCGACGCTCTTACGGTAAAGGAAAAGCCTGAGAAGGAATTCAAAAGTTGTGTGTGAAGTCGACCAACCCGCACTGGGCCAGCGTGGTCGAAAAAGGCCTAATCGCCCTAATTCAGTGTAGGCTCGAGCCCCTCGGTGGGGACGTAAATGAGCTGTTGATGAGATGATGAATTTTAAACTCATGCCTTCCCCATGCCTTTGTTAGAAAAAAATGCAAAGCAGCAGCATGCAAATGCAGATGCAAAGCACTGCCATCGTGGAGCCTCGCCCCAAAGCTTCCACATTCTTATTTTTCATTGACACGAAAGTTTGTTTCATTGATACGAAAAAGAAGACCTGAATTACCTTGGACGTCTCTTGGAGCCAACCTGCGGCTGCGGCCGTTGCTGGCGCGTGAGCGTGAAGGAGCCGGTGTCAGATTCCGACGTGGACTCCGGGTGGTTCTCTATGGTGCCCACCAGCGCGGACACATTGGGGTTCATAGCACAGCAGTCCGCCTGGGGAGATGAAACAGATGTCAGTTGGTAGAACAAACGTACCCGTGGCCGAGCGGTCGAACGTTCGACTATTATTTATGGAGTTCCGGGATCGAAAGTCGATGGGGACACTGGCTCAGATTCGGGAAGTCATGCTCTGTTTCTTATTTGGAAATCCAGCTATTCTTTTCGTTTTTATGACCAATGAAAGAGAGGTGATGAATTCAGATGAACGAATCATACTAATTTGAACGAATGATAACCTAAAATAAGGGCATAGCTGTCAGATTAAGAGATTTTTAAGTCGCTTGTTTTAAGGGCTCTCTAAAATTGTGCAATCGACACGGTCTTACGGTTCAAATTCGATGTTTGACAGTTCTAATAGTATGATGGCTATCTCCTGTCCGTTTACAATCTTTATAAAAGCTTTTTAACAAAAAAATCAACCAACGAAAAAGTAACTAAAAAGAAACGTACGACGAACTTAAATTAAGGATAAGAGCTTGACAGTGAGAATTAGCCTCACTATCAAACTAACATCTCTTTGAGACTTTCCCCAGTTTGTCTAGGACATTGCAGCCGGAATCATTTCATTGTCCGAAAACAAAGATTATTCAGTACTTCTTAAGGCACATTACGTTTGCGCAGGCGTGGCACAGTCCTGGATCCCAGCTACAGAAGTATTAAACTATTAACCCACAAGATAAAATCTTCACGGACACGTTTCTTGACAAATACATCACTAATTTGAAATGGAATTGAGCTAGGAACAATATCCTAGGAATTGGGCATTTATGTTCAACTCAATCGCAAATGCCCTCCCCCTTAAAATAATTTAAAAGAAACTACGTCACTAACCTTAACAGACACGTTGCAGCAGCTGGATACGTCAGCGAAATACACCTCAGATTCAGCGTTTTGATTGGTCCTGTTGCAGTCCTGCATTGAAGACCGCACTGGGGAGTTTTTGTCGTTCGTGAATCCAAGATTCTCCTTGCCCAGCTTCTGCACGTTCTGACAAGAATCCGTGCTTTGGTCTGATACTGAAAGAAAACAATACATTAATATTTCCGCGTGATAGATGGCACTGATAAAAAATTAAAGACACGAGGATAATAAATGAGCGTTGGCCTTGAATGTGACAACTTCTTTCTCTCACTCATTCCGTAAAGTGCTGTATATAATTTTGTAATATAGGCGCGTGTTGAATATGCCTTCAGCCAACTCTTCAGCGTTGCAGACACAATGCTCTATGTTTTTTTATCTGGTTTTTATGCAGTGCCACCTATAATGAATCTTTGAAACCTTTTTTTGCTTTTATTCAAAAAGTATTGGATCACACTGGCACAGTATAAGCAACAGAAACTTAAAAGACAAGCCTAAACCTAAAGGGTGCAGGCGAAGGAAAATAATCAATATACCAACCTTTACTAGCACTCTTCTGATGCAAACATTCAATAGTCATATTATCCTCCATCCTGCAGTCCCTGTGCAAGTTCCCAACGCTCATCCCGAGCGACCTCTGACAACCTCTATAAGGCACTAAATGACCTCTCAAAGTATTGAACCTCCCTTCTTGCACTCTACCCAACTCCGCTTGCAAACGCGCCAATTCTTCAGGCGGATAAATCTGCGCCAAATGTGCCAATTCGGGACTTAAATGTGCCAGTTCAGGATTCAAATGCACTAGTTCTGGATTCAAGCGCGCTAGTTCAGGGTTCAAGCGCGCTAGTTCGGGATTCAAACGAGCTAATTCTGGATTCAGCTGTTGCATCATGTATGAGTTTCTAGCGCATGTATGAGGTTGTATGGGAAGGTTTGTGTGGTCGTGTATGGGTATTGAACTTCGGTGGACGTCGATGTGGTGGTGGTGGAGTAAGGTGGCCGCTGCTGGATCTTGGTGTAGATGATGCCTGAAAATATGTATGTTTACTGAAAAACTGGCCATTATCGGTAGGTAGTATAAGAATAAGAATAAGAAAACATTTATTTACGGCACATAAAACAAAACACATAGTTCCAAACAAAAAAAAAACAAAAAAATGAACATAAATCAGATGTCACCACAACAGTGGCGATCTGAGCTGTCAAGGAGTGTTCACTTCACACCAGCCAGCGCGTGAACAAGCCAACCAAAGATTTCTGACGCGCGTCGCCTCGCGCGCGATCGTCTTCTATTTCCTCTGAGAAGCCAACTGATGCGAACACTCCCAGAACACAGTAAATAAAAAAACGTACAATATCGTGCGTTCTATTTTGCGCACCGGTAGAACCAGTTGTATTACCTATTGCTGGTACGGTCCTGGTCCGGTGGCAATCTGATAAGGGTAACTTTTAAAGAATACTGACTAATTTATAGAAAGACCAAAATACAATTAATTTTATAAGATTTATTTTAAACTAGCGGTCCGCCCGTGGCTACGCTCGCGCTATGTAAGATTTTCCCGTGGGAATAAAACTTTTCCCGGTAAAAAGTATCTTATGTGTTAATCCAGGTTACAAACTATCTTCATTCCAATTTCGTCCAAATCCGTCCAGTAGTTAAGGCGTGAAAGCGGAACAAACATCCAAACATCTAAACATCCAAATATATTTTCACATTTATACCTATAATATTAGTGTGATATAAATTAGGAAATACGTTTCCTACTGTCTCTAATCCCTTAATATATTTTTTTACACTTTTATTTCTTTGTGTTAAAGAGTCTTAATTCAAGATGAGTTTAAAAATGATGCAAGGCTGTCACTCACCTACTACCACTCCTTCCTTGAGGACTATAAGGCGGCGGCGGCCCCCAAACTCCGGTGGTAGCATCAAAACTCCCACTGGCCTCCCCAAACCCCTCCTGGGCGTACCCTTGGACAAACCCAGCCTGGGCAAACGCACTCTGAGCCAACGATCCAGGCGTCTGCGGGAACGATCCAGGGTTTTGCTGATACGATCCAGGGTTTTGCTGGTACGACCCAGGATTTTGCTGGAAAGATCCAGAGTTTTGCTGGAAAGATCCGGGGTTTTGCGGGAATGATCCAGGGGTTTGCGGCGGGAAGGTGCCGGGTTGGTTGCGTTGGAAGGGTAGGTTGGAGGGGTAGGGGCGGTCTTCGTATTGGGCCGCGTTTGGGTTTTGATTGGTGTCAGTGTCGCAGAAGCCGTAAGCGCTGTCGCCTGATTGTGGGACTCCACCCATTCGGCAACGGGAGCTGCTGGAAAATAATTATTAAGTCATCATCGCAAAAAATAAAATCTTCAAAAAAAACATGATCAAATTATAAAGACACTCAAAGTCTTTAAACTTGAATTTTTGAGCTTTTCAAAGTGTGTTTTTTCACTCTTTACCTAGGGAAAATCCTACAGGAAAAATAAAAAACACCACAGGCTGAGCCAATTGTGGCAACAAGAAATTATCTGAGCGCCGACCTTGATTAAATGTGACAGAATTCTCTCTCTTCATCACTGCTGGACCAAGGCCTCACCCAAGGATCTCCACAACGACCGGTCCTGCGCTGCCCGCATCCAAGCGCTTCATCAGATCGTCGGTCCACCTTGTGGAGGACCTACCCACGCTGCTTCTTCTCTCTCGTACAGTATTAGGCGACAAATATTGCACATCGGATGTTCGGTTTTGTAGAGCGTCGTCTCTCTCACACGTAGCATTAACAGATTACTCTCTTTCCAAAGCCCGATGTGCAATATTTATCGCCGACGCCTAGTACTGTGTATAAAGATGCGAGGAGATCATTCCCCCTACACTTTTACCGCGTTCATACACCATTAAAAACATGTGAAGTCGCCTGCTATGCATCTAGTGGAGCGTATTTAGACTGCCGTGCGCGTAAACCCGCCTCGTAGGTGCAATAATTTCTTATGTGACTGCGCGGCCCCTACGTCGTAGGCGCGCTGTTACCAGACGCGTATGCGGCCACCTACCGAGGCGGGTGGGGGCGCATGGCTGTATTATTGCGTTTTTCTTTTCAGCAGCCAAAGAGTTAAATAAAATCTTGTAAAACTGTCTTACTTCTGGCTGTTACTCCTGGGCCACGGGAACCAGCTCCAGGCAGACGTCTTCCGACCAGTGCCAGGGTTAGGGGAGTAGAGGTTGCCTATGCGACCTGGATACATCGAATATTACAATACAATGCAAATATACTTCATTGACACCAAAAACATAAAACATACAGAACAAGATAATTGAAACAATGAAGGTCAACAAGCGACCTTATTGCTAGGGTAGCAATCTCTTTCAAACAACCTAAGGATGCAGGAAAACAATATTTAAAAGTTAAAGCGCAGCGGGTTGGTGGCTAAAAATATAATAAACTAAATAAAAATAATAAGTTACTTAGCACTAATATTGATAATGGTGTTATTGTTACTATCGAATATTGTTATTGTTTTGTTTTTTGTGTTGTATTCCTAAAATGGTGAATGCGACTTGCGCACACAGCGTATTACGTATACACTGATAAAGGGGATTCGACATTATTAATTATACGAGTATTTTTTTTGACGGACCTAATCACTATTTATACCAGAGTGGTAATATAGTGGGCGCGGACTTGAAATTAGACGAGTACTATAATTATTTTGTCGTCTAAAATGTTGACATAGGTATTTTGTGTTTTCCCTTACGAATAACATAATACATTAAAAAAATATTAATTATTTCTAAATAATGTTGTTTTCTCAAAGAAATTTCTTTAGTGCCTAAAAATGTCTGGTGCTTTTCTTCATGATATTTGGAAGGAACATGCTTAGGGGGTTATCCCAACCCGCTGCTGCGGTTTTATGGAATTCTTTCGTTTGTGCATCCTTTTCAAGTTGTCAGTTCAATCCACGGTGATGTAAATACCTGGTGCCCAGAATCTGTGCTGCAAGCTGATGTCCCAAGCCGGCTGGGACGGGTGGCACTGAGCACAGCAACTGCAGTTGTTCTGGAACGAGAAGTCAATGCATGTTTCATCTCCCGAACAAACTCCAAGGTCTAGAGGTTCTGTTATCATATGAATTCGAATACAAATTGGTACGTGAGGATCAAACCCGCGTCTCTCGGACGGGAGACAACGGCCCTAGCCACTATACCACCGACGCTCGATTCTATTCAAGTCAGGCAAATATAAACACGACTGATATTTACCTGAGCAGGTCTTCCAGCGGTCTGGGCTGGCTGTCCAGTCGGCGGGCGGTACAGAGACCTACAGCGGAGTTCCAGCTGTTCCCAGTACATCTTCTTACGTTCATGGCTAGAGATAAAGAAAAAACAGAGGTCAATAAAGTGTCTTTTACTGATATAATTTTATTATACACCGTGAAATTTACATCGTTTTGTTCCCGCCGTGTAGTGATAGAGTACTACCCGTCAAACTGAACAACTTTTCACGAAAAAAAAAATTCCTGCGACAAAAAAATTTTTGGCCTCTCCATACAAAGTGAGACTCCGACCGACCCATTTTGTATGGAGACCAAAAATTTTTTTGTCACAGGAAATTTTTGTTTCGTGAAAAGTTGTTCAGTTTGACGGGTAGTACTCTATCACTACACGGCGGGAAAAAAACGATGTAAATTTCATGTTGTATAGTGCGAATAGGGATTTTTTTTAAAATTCATTAAGTAATCGAAAATATTTCTCTAGATAAATACATAAAAAATAATTTTTCAAATATCTTGATCAAAAACAAAGTTATAAGACTTCAAAGATGATGGTTAGATAGAGAGGTCCGACGTGACATGTGACGTCATATGTCACGCGGGCCATAATCCGCCATAGAAAATTTTGTTTTCGTAAGTGGGACAGATATATTTGTTTAATAATGTTGTATCTAGTTTGTTTTTCGATCAATTTCGATTCCGCTTTGACTGTTCAGTACTCGTATTCTATTTTTGTATACTTTCAGAAGAACTATGAAAAAAGCTAATATTTTTTTATGCATATTCCCTATTAATAATCCTTTTAGCGGTTCAGTGAAGTTGGATCTGTGACGTCAGAGCGTACTAGACGTGGACCATTGGTCGAAATGTCGACGCTCATTACTGAGGTCCCGAATTCGAATCCCAGTGGGAGAGTTTTAACAGTTGTCAAACAAAAAATGGTCGGACTTTCTTCTAAAGAAGGAGTCGTTACATGAACCATGTCAGAAGCCGTAAGTTATCAACAGCCCATATACGTCCCCACCGAGGGGCTCGAGCATACCCTGAATTAGGGTAATTAGACCGTCGACCCCGCTGGCCCAGTGCGGGTTGGTCGACATCACACACAACCTTTGAATTTCTACGCAGGAGTGTGCAGATTTCATCACGATGTTTTCCTTCACCGTAAGAGCGTCAAATAAACGTACATATGAATTCAAAATTCGAAAACATATTGGTACGTGGTGGGGATCGAACCCGCGTCTCCCGGACGGAAGGCAGCGGCTCTAGCCTGCCTGCAAGATACGGATATGACCAAATTGCAAAAATAACTGCTTATCATAATCATCTAAGTTTCAAAATAATCTATATATACATACATTAACAAGCCAATGTCCTAATCCTAACACCCTGTATCAAAATCAAAGGTATGGAAATAGGTCGGGTCATAAAATTGCAATAAAACTGTGAATAGAACCTATTTACAGACGCCATAAATCGTCGAACTCTAGGCCTCGCGAACAAAACCAACGTCATTCGGTACTATGGCAACGACACTTCAGCTAAATAACACCCCTATGTCAACCAACATAAACATGCAGCTGGAAATCACATGTTCATTGCGATTTCACACTTATGCTACAGGAGTTAAGAGTCATAGTGGGAGCACTCGATAACGTGGTTAAGTTTGCTAGGTCACCTAAAGTGTGAAATAGGGTTGGGAAATATTTTAGGAAGTGATTCAATTGACTCATTTTAATTTGTTTTCTTTGGATTTCGTCGAAATAAAATATGTTCTTTAATACCCAAATTGAATCTGTCTAAATTTTTACCATCGATTTAACTAATCTGAACAGCTGAAATGTTTTTTTTTTAATGTTAGAGTAGTTTTATATTTAAAGTGCATTGCCGAGATCTAAAAACCGCAAAGTGTACAATATAATAATATAAATATTGTTATGTCTATGCCTACATACAAAATACTACTACAAGTCACCCTTTCATTATGCAGGTGTTCACAAATGATTGCTAAGATTCAGGCATTCATCAATTACTAGATAACAACACTTCGCTATGATTGGTCAAAAAATAAAAATAATTTAAAGTCAATTTGAATAGTTTCAACTTACTATAGCTCAATAAAAAAAATTAAAAAAAAAACTATTTATTTCAAAAGAAAACATATAGGGTACATAGGAAACTCAGCGCTCAATCTCCTACATTGAGATTATGTGCGTTGAGTGGTCAACACTCGGAACGTTTCTATGACAAAAACAAAACAAAATCATAAACACTAAATTAACTAATTAATTAATTATTAATTAATTAATTAATTAATTAGTTATTATGAATTAGCTTCTAAGCCCTAGGACAAATCGAGATTAAACGAACCTTAAACGAATCAGACATGAATCGTACTTCAAACAAATCAATGAAATGAATCATTTGATATGAACAGTTCCAACTCACTAACTCAACCCGCCCCACCCCTCACCCCTAAACTCGAAACTGACGCGAGTTTTTCTATCAAATCGTCGCATTTTTCATCACGTGTATATATGTTTTTTTATAATAATGTCGAGTCAACACAGCCAGCAGAAGTTCCACAGGTCCAGCATTAGCCAGCACTCCAGATCAGTGAGCCAGTACATCAGTGCCAGTGACCTGGACGAGCTGACTGATGAGGAACTCTTAAAACAGGTAACAAAAAATTCTTTCTTTACGAGTTTCTACCTTCTAAGCTCGAGGTTTTGAGTTCGATCTCTGGCCATAGACATATTGGGATACAGGGAATCTTTGTGGAAAATCACCAGAGTTTCAATTCAACTTTCCCCTAGTTGTCTGTTTATATACGTCCCCATCGAGGGGCTGAAGCCTATTATGAATTTAGGGTATCAGGCACGCTGACCAGAATGATTGTCAAATACGCGTAAATATGAATTTAGAAATTCTAAAATATATTATGCCGTGGTAGGCTTCGAACCAGCGTATCACGGACGGGAGGTAGCGGCTCTAGCCACTACACCAGCGACGCTCTCAATTTTCCAATAATCTTTTACTTTAGGATCACAGGAACACTTGTAAAGGTAGGGCTTTTTTGATAAAGACCAATGGGACAGTAGGACGCAATCTATGGAACACCAGCTATATTTCCCTGACTGCCCTGTTCTTTGCACTATGCAAGACCTGAATGAGGACAATAAACAAGGTGCTAGCCTACATTTTGATTGAAAGAAAGAAGAATAAGAATGAAAGAAAATACATTTATTCAGATCTCAATGCATGCTATTTATTAGGATACAAAATAATAACTTATTTTATTATTTATTTTATTTTATTTAATCTTCTTCTTCTTATCGAGTCGATTCGGTGACTATATGGTGGAAGACCAGTACTCCGCCACAGACACGGCTGCGTCCGTGGCATTGTACAGATCCTCGCGTGTGCAGATGCTAGGACACGCTGGGCAGGATAATAAATGGGCCATTGTTTGAGGAGAGATGCCACACAAGTTTATTTTGATTTATTTTGATTTTATTTATTTGGGAAAGTAAACAGCTGTATACAATATGATAAATTAACTAACTTAGGTAAATTAGGTATTAATTAACTTAGGTATAATTTGCACAAAACAAAACAATTCACATTTGCGCAAAGCAACATGCTGTGCGATGTGAAAAGGCGCTGCCTCAGCATTAACGTTGCAAGTAAAAATACTTCCAACACTGATTTTCAGTCGATTGATTTAGCCCTCATCCACACGAGAAGAAGAAAGCGAGCAATAGGTATGTGTAGTGTAATGCGTGTATTTTATTCCCCTGTAAAACCCATCTCTCGCCAGGTTTTAAAACCGAAATATCTTTTCCAGGTCAATAACTTAAAACGCGACATCACACTTCTGACTTTAGAAAATGAAATCCTAGAGAAAACCATCTTGCGAATGGAGCCAGCGCTGATGCACGGTGTCCAGCAGGCCTTCGAATACGCCATCAAACTTCAAAGCTGCTCCTCATTGAATGTCGGCAGCTTCGTCAAGAGCAACACCTCCAAATTCGGAATTATCGACTCCCCTTCGAAATTACTGACCAGCCCTTCGAGGGTGAGTAGGGGAATTAGTTCTGATTTGTTTACGAGATCACATTATTGCATAAGTGCAACCACAGATTTGAAGTGCAACGCTCTGTGCGTCAGTATTTCCGGACTTGTACAATCTCAATAATATATTCAAGATAACAGTGAATGGGCATGTACTGGGTGAGCGTGTTTCTCCTTCGTCTATCTTCTTCTTCATCGAGTGGATTGTAAGGTCAACAACCGACCACACAAACCCTAGTGTCAGTGTTATAGAGCTGCCAAAGACCACTGAGATGGCTCGTACGGCTAGATATTAGCCGGGACCAACGACTTTACATGCCTTTCCTTTCTTCAACGATCAGGTGATTCAGCCTACAATGTCCTAAACAAACTGGGGAAAGTCTCACAAAGAGATTTTTGCTGAACTGTGTTTTGAATCGAACCCGGTACTTCCGTAATGAGCTGCGAAATCTCGACCACTCAGGCACGGAGTCTGTCACTGCTGCGTCCATGTCGACCTTGCGTGATTTCAGTTTCCATCAACAGAAATTGAGGTTAAAAGCAAACCCGTTAGTTAATTTGTTTGTGGTATCTATCACCCACGCCCCACGCAATATGAAAACACAACAAACAACTACCACGACAACGATGATAATAAAGATTAAAGACTTACTCAGTTAATTTCAAACCAAACAACTTTACAAAAACTTATGTTGTTTGATGTCATGTCTCCGATTGTTTCTAGACTTGACACAAAACATTTTTAATTTCTTCGCAGTCTGTGTAATAATCACGTAATAATGCCCCTTCGGTCGTTTCAGCCGTTTATAGAACCGGAGTTTCGAAGAGAACCCTCTGGTGGTTTAATTTATTTACGTCCTAGTGCCCATTTCGTTATTCAGAGAAAAAATAAAATAACGACATGCTGTATTCCGATTTTAGCAAAATTACCACTTGGTTAACCTCACAGGTGTCCACAAAACGAGTGGAATCTTCAGCAAGGATGGGAGGAACCATCATTTTTGGATCAGGACCAAAGATCAACGTCCTAGAACGATCCGAGCTGGCGTCTATGGAGACAGAGTTTTTGATTCGAAGGATGGAGAAGTCCAGGAGCAAGGCAGCCAGAAAGCACGCTTTGCTGAAGGCTCAACTTGAAGAGATTGGTGTTCGGAATGCTGAGGTGGAAAAGGCCACGGAATCGTTCAATCAGCAGGTTAGTGCCAATATTTTTTATCATCATCATCATCATCATAATCGTCGTACCACAATATTCGTGACCGTTTCTATGGTCTGTATTCGTGACGGTGCAACGGTTTTATAATTATCTCTGAACTTTTTAGTGTCTTTCAACCGCATAATATTATCTAGCATGATACAATAAACGCACTATATTAGTTTAATGTCACATCTGTCGCAGAACTGATTAGCGTTGGCGCAGACGAATGAATGTTTCTCGAATGGAGACCACGTCACGGGGGACCACACACTACCTAGTGTGGGACGCCCCCCTGCCAGGTGGACTGGTGACCTGAAACAGTTTTCTTGGGGATCACTATCGACGCAAGGTTACAATGGGACTCTCATTTAAATGCTCAGCTCGGCGGCATACGCAGTCAGAAAGATTCTTCAACTGACTGACGTTGCTACTGCCAGACTTGTATATTTCAGCTATTTTCACAGCATTATGTCCTACGGAATTTTATTGTGGGGTCAAGCTGCTAACATAAATAACATCTTTGTGTTACAGAAGAGGGCGATACGTTCCATATATGAATTGCGCGGTCGCGATTCCCTAAGGGAATTGTTTAAAGAAATTGATATCCTCACGGTATCCTCACAGTACATATTTGAAAACATCTTGTATGTCCGGAAGAACATAATGCTATTTCCTAAGAATTCTGATATATATAATATAAACACTAGAAATAAAAATAAAATAGCGCACCCAAAGTTTAGACTGTGTAAGATTAATAATTCATTCATGGGGAACTGTATTCGCTTCTATAATAATTTAAAGCTAAAATTAAAACTATTTTATGTTCTAAGGCATATTATACGATAAATGATTACTTAGATGATAAAAACGTCTGGTCAGCTGTTGTTCCAAATCAGCGGAGTAGATTGTAATTATGACTCATGTATGATTCTTTATATATTTAAAGAAAAGTACAAAAGATACAATTCCTGTGGAGTTTCTTCTGGCCGTTCTTCTCCACAGAGGGCGTACACTGGTAGTGAACGTGCCATCCATGTTAGCTTTGACGTCGAAAAATGATTTGTAAAAATCTTAATTCGAATAAAAAAAAATTGACTTTGACTTTGACTTTAAGGAAGGTCGCTGGTGGTGGCTGGATGGCTTTCTTCCAGCAGTGGACTGCAATAGGCTGATTGATTGATTGATTGATTGATTGATTAATTTACGATGGTCTGTCATATAAAGACCGAAGAGAACTAATTACGGTTCAATATCTGATCTTTACAGGTCATAATAGAAGGATGGGATAAAATAGCCAAACGAATCCCAGCCGAAGTGTGGATCAGATACATGAACGAGTGGGTCAACCTCTGCGACAAGGAAATCGGCAAGCTCCGCCTAAGAACCAGCACTGCCAACACTCAATACTCAAAACTCAAAGGCCAGATCACAGTCAAAGCTGAACTATCAGAAAGCCTTCGACCAGTCGACTTCGAAAAGCTCAAAATCGAGAACAAAGTCTGTCTAGAAACCATAGACAAGAAGCTAATACAACTCAAGCTACTGAAAAGAATGACTGGCGATGCGAATTTGAATTTAGCTGTTCACAAGCAGGCCATGATGGAACAAAACAACTATTTGGCGAAGGTACAGGAAGACATAGAAACCAAACATGTACTAACGAAACAGCTGGGCAAGGAGACAATCAAAATAGCAATACAGGCCGAAGACTTAGAAGTGAAATATCAAGACGTGAAGAAGATAAGGATGGCCTACGAAGCGCCGGATATCATGGATTACGTCAGAATTAAGTCGCAGTTAACAGAATTGAAACGTACAGTCAAATTACTGGAAAACAGACTTCATATCCAACAGATCGCGCTGAAATCACTGAACAAACAGATACAATCGATGTTCTTTGAGTAGTGGTAGTTATTACAGTATTTTTTATCTTTAAATTATGTTTGCGATAGTATACCTACCTTAGTTAATAAATTTTGTGCTACGGGCTTATTTTCAAGTATCAAATTTGTAACCTAAGCTAACTGACGATCATTTAATATAGGCCCAAAACTTTATCGGTGAGAACCTTTACATTACCCAAAAATTAAATATGCCCAATACCCGTGGGGGGAGTCGAAGAAAACAGTTTGACCCTTTAGGCGCAGTTTCCAGATAATCTAATTTAAGGAATGCTGAACATTATTTGTGCCTTATGGCGTAGCTGCGTCGGTATTCTTTATTGTTATATTTGTGGAGTTATATATAATTCTGGATGTACAGATTCATCATTCATAATCAACTCAGTCTCAAGACGTTGTTGTGGACGCTGAACAGCCCACAAAATCTCCACAGCAACCGGTTCTGCTTGGCCCCCATTCCAGCGATAACGCCTTCACCTGATTGTCGGTCTCTTGTGGTGTCTTACGAGTCGTGGACTCTACCAAAACTTTTCTGCTCCATCGACCGTCAGTTCTACATACTACTATTGACTACTATATAGTGGCTCTGTGAGCTGGACCTCACGAGATATTTTTTTTTCGAGGTAGCTGTAATATGTTTTTTTTGTGTTTTTAATCCCCATATCTAAATTTATATTCATTTTGAAGAACTTCGAAAAATACCTATTCACTAAATTTCATGAGAATCAGTTGAGAAATGCGACCTGTAAACTAGTGGCTCTGTGAGCTGTAGACCTCCCGAGTTTGTATGTCTCTTTATATTTATTTTTATTTTTCTCCACAAACATCCCCGACCCCATAAATTTGCTTTACTCAAACTACCTGCTGGCCCTGTCGGCTGGATATTTTGTTTTTTTTTTTATTTTTTTTATTGGTTAAGAAATGTGACCTGTAGGCGAAAATAGCCGCAGCGGTAAACCTTGTAAGCTGGCAACCTCCATAACTCCATATATTTTTTTAAATTTCCATAACGAATACTGACTCGACAAAAAAATCGGTTAATTTATCGAACCTGCTCACAAAATTTCACGAGAATCGGTTGCGAAACGCGATCTGTAGAGTAGAACAGACAGTTGGACAGACTTATGTTTCTGATTTCTGATTTCTGACATACAAAAGCCATTATTTTGGCCAAGCTGAAACGGAGATCGCTTCGCTCGCTTCGTTCGCTCGGTCAACTACGACCTGTAGAGGAGAATAGCCGGACATCTGTTGGACATCTTTTGTATATTTTTCCTCAAGCTGAAACCTCGGTCGATTGCTATAGATTCTTTAAGCTCACCTGAGCAGCTGATAAGCCAGCATGCAGCTGAAGATGCAGACCAGCACAGCACTGACGGACAGCGCGAAGACCCCTCGGAGACACCAATACAGGGCTCCGTGCACCACCTCGCACCCGGTCACGCCTTCGAACACGCATCGCACTCCTGGGCGAAGGAAAGTCAGGCATTAGGTTCGGGTTGGTAGAGAAAAGAATAGAATAGAGTAAATTTTTATTTAGTGTACCACTACTAAACACAAGATCCACTACAGGAATAAGTTAGTGGAGGTAGTAAGTTCAAATAAAAATTGGGTTCGCGACTTTTGTTGGTTGTACTAGAAGACTAGACCAATTACAAATTGGGTTCAGAATATGGTTTGCAGGATTAATAGGTAATTGAATTGAGTTCTGTGCCACCGGACCAGTTTTGGTACAAGTGGGAGTAATTTATCCCAGTTGTACCATTACTCCCCCGCTGATCATAAAAATGGCATTCATAGACCCTGGATTTTGTAGATTTAATCTGGAGCTTGAGACTGGTATCACAAAGAAACAGGTTCAAATGATTATTATTATTACAGATTACGTCCGTTAACGAAATCCTACTAATATTATAAATGCGAAAGTCTGGATGTTTGGATGTTTGTTGCCGAATCACGCTTGAACCACTGAATGGATCGGGATGAAACTTGGCACACATTTAGGTTAGGCCCTGGAATAGGACATAGATTACTTTTTACCGCGGTAAAACACTTAATTTCTGCGGGAAAACTCATTTAACGCGGGTGACACCGCGGGCGGAAAACTAGTATCTAATATATTATTAAGCAGAAATTGAACAAATAATAACATAATTAGTAATGCGCCTGTGTCCGGATAGCCAAGGAGCATCAGGTTCGTTGATTTGATCTGGTTATATTTAGTACCTATTCTAAATAATTATTCCATGCAATGCCTCTTCACTTATACATGATTGAAATTTGGTCTTTGAGTTTACCTTCATCATCAGTACTATGCGGGGTGTCGTGAGGCATGGAGTAGCAGGTGCAGGTCCTCGTCAGAATCGTGTAGTCGCAGAACCTCAGTGTCTGCAGCCTGGAATTATCAATTTATCAATGCAAATAGGTACCTATTCACTTTTTGAAAACCGGACTCTAGTGTTTTCGATACCATACCAAAACAGGAATACAAGGTTCCTTGGAGTTCGTAATGTCGTATGTCTTTGTTTGGGTCCAAAGTTTCATTATGAACGTTACACCTTGCATGCAAAATTGACGAAGTCTTATACATCTTAAGGAGTTTAGTCGCGTACTTTTTTTTAACAATATGATATCTGAATTTGTCTGATCAACTGGTTGGTTCCATGGGAACATATGGCTTTGTCAGCTTCCATTCTGCACAACTAGTTGGTCGGTTCAGTTGGTCGTAGTGGAAATACTGGAATATGACTGCCTGTTCCATCTAGTTATTGGAGTTTTAATGTAACTAAATTACATGGTGCATATTCCATCCAAGTAGTTTCATTATTTTTTTTAATCTATTGGACTTATGGCTTGTCGACTAAGACCCACATCAAAAAATATTTTCATAAAGAGAGCTCACTTGTTCATGTGTATGACGGTCGTCGTGATGGTGACCAGCACGCAAGTCAAGGCGCAAACGAGGCAGCAAGCACCCACAACCTTTATCTGGAAACAAATTAGATAAAACATAGAGTTATTGAATTATCATAAAGTACAGTATAATCGGTTCGTCGAGCTATATGGCCCGCCCATTGCCACTTCAAAATGCTTATCCTGAAAGCTATTGGTCTTTCTACGTATCTCCTCATTTCTGATTCGATCACGTAAACCGGGAACCGATGGGGAAGAAAGGTTCTCAAATGGCGGAAGGCGTGGTGTTGGACGGCCTCCCACAAGGTGGACAGATGACTTGGTGAAGGTTGCTGGGCGCCGGTGGATGCAAATAGCGCGGGACCGTTCACGTTGGAAACCGATGGGGGAGGCATATGTTCAGCAGTGGACGTCTTCCGGTTGAGATGATGATGACAGTATAATCGACCAATTTAAAGAACTACATCAACAATTAGAAGTTCTTTACATTTGTCGCATACTGGCACAGTCTGCAAAAGAGATAGTCATGCAGGATGCTTGAAGCCATTATGCTGTGGTTATAGTCCCCGCTACAGGGTTTGTCCTGATAAAATCTAACTTGTCAGAACTTATACTATATTTAAAAGCAAAGAACATAATATTTATATAGGCACGATTAAGGAGCAAATAAAAAAACAAACTGAACAGAAGCGACATACTTTTCTTACCATATAGCTGTATCTGTTCCGACGACGGGCCAAGCTCATGATGCAGACTCCTGTGAGGACCAGCTGAGGACAATTACACCAGATGTTAGCGCAAGTTTCTAGCGTTAATATTATAAAGAAATTGAGAAATTTGTTATTTCCGATGTGTTAGCTGGGCGTGAACATTTTTCATTCGAGAGCCTTTGTTGTGCTTGAGTTGACCGAGTGAGATAAGCTCATCTAGAAAGAACTCATGAAAAGCAAGCTCAGTCGAGTGCTAAGTGAGAAGGATTTGTAAAAAGTATTTGATTGAGTTCATCGTTAATTTTTTGCTAATTACGACTACTCTGGTAGCAAAATCTATGATCATAAAAGTGATGTGGCCAAATTATTGAAGGATTTCATGTGTATTTAAATGGCAAAGAGTTTCAATGTGGAGGTAAGCGTGTCCTACAGGGTTCCACTCTTGGTCAATTCGATTATATTTAGCCATCCCACTTTTATTATAAATGCGAAGTTTGGGTGTCTGTTACTCAAACACGCTTAAACCACTGGACGAATCGGGATGAAATTTGGCACACGTAATAGTTTAGGTCTTGAGATGTGTCCTATTTCAGTCCTGAAATAGGACACCTTTTACCGCGGAAAAACACTAAATTCCCACAAGAAAATGCATGTTGGTCGACTTCTAGCTTTAGCTATTACAATTTACTGACCATTGCAGCTGGAACAGCGGCCGGCACGGTTTCCAGGTGGTGTGGGGACGCGGTGTACGCCCGCAGCAGTATATGCTGCGCTGCCAGCAAGCCGCCCAGTGCTGCTGCCAGCGCTCCGCAACCGCAGCACCACCACGCGTACTTGCGGCGGCGGCACGATGGCTCACTGCCGTTGCAGCCGACTGATGCTGCGGAAAGATACAAAAACTCATGAATTATAAGTTTTAATTAAACATTTATTTTTAAACACGAGCTTTTAGGAGGAGTATACTTGTAAGCAGACTACCGTTTTGAGTCCGTGCTACTAACCGTTGAAGAGTTCTCTCATGAGGAGACAATCCTGGCTGCAGTACCAGTTCATGATAAAGATCATATTTAACCATAAATATGATATTTATCATGAACTGGTACGAACTGGTATGAACTGGTATTCGAATAAGTACCCACAAACAAAAAAGAAAGTGGTATTTTCAAAAATGTGTTTACCAAAATACGGTGGCGGCGGAACATAGTGCTGTGCCACGTCGGCGGCGATAGTCGATTGAGGTGTCGATGTCGATACTTCATACTGCAACACTTGCATCACGCCGCACGCCATTTGCATTTTTTTATCATCAGGACCAACGTCTTGCATTTATACAGCCGGGTTTTGTTTCTTTTTGTATTTAAAAGTAAAGACTTTATGGGGATTTTCTTCTATTTAGTAACTGCACTGTAATAACGTAATATTTAACTAGTAACGAATTAGCTAAATGACTCATTTAAGGAGTTCTGAACAACATTATAATATCACAAAAACTTTGAAATTCCCGCGCCATCTTCGCAAAATCGATATGCACCCCTCATAAGCTCAGAGTAAGGAACAATGACCTCTCGGCGGCGAAATGTTATTTTCATTTTATTTACACTTTATTCGCACTGGCCACTCGAATTATTCACTGGATTCACAAAAAAGTAAACTTCCTATTTCAAAATTGGAATTTCTCCAATCACACACACTGAGATTTTTATGATTTTCCCTCCTTTTGCTTTGTTTATGTCAATAAAATTATTCACAGTGTAATATTTGAGATTTACGAACACTGGGTTAAATACGAAAAATAGGTAGTGACTTTGTCACTTATTCCACAGGAAAGAAATTGAAGATTTGTTACATTGTTGGATTGGTTTAAGGGACTAGGTTATGTGTTGACAATGGCGGTTACCGCGCAGAATCAGAAAGTACAGTCAGCGTGGTGAATACGAGCGGTGTAATTTTATATATTTTATAGCGGTAAAGGAAAATTTAGTATTCCAGCTAAATATTTTAAAAGAAAATATACCTACATACTGAGTGAGCCCTTCGGTAGGTGGGTATGCATACGAGCTAATTAAACAACATCAATTTCTAGAATTCTTAAGTGAAGGTTTTACCTGTTCTTCATAAAAAATAAAGAATACGTTTTTAATTTTCAAAAGTTACTATTGTTGTAAAATCGTATATGTCATGAAGTATTTCACAAGTAGGCACATAATTATAATGCTTTCCATTGGTACTAATATAGAAACAGAAATTGTATAACGGTACAAGCGTTTTTAGTGAAAAGTGCGTAAGAACTCGATGTTTTTTTGTTAGCATATCTTAGGCTCTGCATTTTTTAATTCTCTGTTATCTGAAGGTAAATGCGCAACTGACTGTACCTCATGGGGTTCAGGTAGGGAAGTATTGCAATCTGAGCGTAAGTTATAGATTTTGCTGAATATGGGTATGGTGTAGCTATGTTTATTTATAGTTATAGCTCAATCTGTTATTATTTACGAGAGTATACAAGATGGCGGACCGGTTAAGGAGGGCGAAGATTTCTGGGGTACTAAATTGGTTACTGACTTATTTTAAATACATATTTGTTTATATTGTTCTTTTTACTAGGGTTTATAAATATAAATTAAGACCTTAGCTCAACAAAATTATTAAATTTAACTCACTTTGCAGTTCGTTTAAATGTTCACAAAATTTCTTATAATGGTTTTATCAACATTCATAGCACTTATACATTCATACATCAGAACAATTTAGTATCTAAATCGACCTATGCTTAGTTTAATATCATTGATATTCGCATGAAGCAAATCTTTTCAATACGGCCGGCTACCTGTGCTTCTGTGTGTACTTCATTACTTATAATAATAACAAGCCTATTGAAAAACATTACGAAACCAAAGTCGGTGCTCCATAAAATACCTTTTATATTCAATCCAACATAATAAGCTAGTAAAAATACCTCCCCGAAAAAAAGAATAAAACCTTTTTGATACAAATACAAAGTGGAGCAGGTAGATTTTTTTTTCTCCAAATTCTTATTGTTAATATACAATATCTGGAATCCTTGTAATGTTGCGACTTGCAATATGTACATGTATTGAATTTTCGAAATATCTACGTGGGAAGGTTTCTGAACGCACTAGCTTTGTAAGAGTTGCGATTTGTTGCGCGCATGAGATTGTCATTTATGTAAGTTTTTCTATTCAAAGAATGTGTGATGGTCACTAGCAGTTTTTGATTGTGATAAACGTTCAAAAAGCGGAAACATTACGAAGGAAAAAGATACGAATCTACCTGTGTGTAAAGTGATTCAAATAAAAGAGAAAGAACCACAAGAAGAAAGCTTCAGTAAAAGCTCCAAGCTTTCTGGTGCATTGGCATTTAAATGTTTACTCTTTCTGAAAGAACGGCTACGTAAAGAACGGCCTCTCACCGCCACCCATCAATGTCTACACCTCAACCCACCTCGCAGTCCGGGTGCGAATTGGGAGACTTCTTTTTTTGAGTCGACAGCATAACTCGGATGATCTATAAAATTTAGCTAAGCGAACCGCACTGTCAGTCATCATCAACAGCTCATTTACGTACCCACCGAGGGGCTCGAGCCTACCCTGAATTAGGGCAATTAGGCCTTAGTCGACCACGCTGGCGCAGTGCGGGTTGGTACTTCACACACAACCTTTGAATTTCTTCGCAGGAGTGTGCGGGTTTCATCACAATGTTTTCCATCACAGTAAAAGAAAACGTCGAATCGAATCGTATCGTCGAGCGTCGAATAAACGTACATATGAATTCGAAATTTGAAAACACATTGGTACGTGGTGAGGATCGAACCCGCGTCTCCTGGACGGGAGGCAGTGGCCCTAGCCACTAGACCACCGACGCTCTCAGTAGCTTTTATCAAATCCTCTCGTGTGCAGGAGGAAGGACACGATATAAGATGGCCCTTCCTCTGTGGAATCGCACCACACTTACACTCCAGGTTGGAACCGCCTTTGAATCCCCACCAAGTTTTCCTTGCTTCGGCCAACCTGAGTCCGAAGTCTGTTTAGTTATAGAGATTTGGGGTTGGTTTGGGAGTATCAAAACAGAAACGCCGCGCGCGCAGTCTGTCGTACAGCGTTAGGTTCTTTCATGTAAAAAGAACGATGGACGAAGAGGAGCAGATATCTTTAAATTGCGTGTTTGTTGCTTGAGATGGTAATGTATGAAAGTACTTTACCTATTGATTTATTTAAATCTCAAAAGGAAACAAAAACATTGCATTGTCCAAGTTACTTTGGTGCGCGTCTGTGCCAAATTTAAAGCAAACACGTACCCTTCATCCACAGCTTCCCCTTCATCATGAGAGAATTCCTCAATGGTTAGTAGCACGGAATAAAACTAAATATTTCGCAAAATCTCAATTCGAATAAAATATTTTTGATTTGATTTGACTCGAAACTTTGCGAGCTTTATCATGGACTGATGCTGCAGCCCAGATATTATGAGGGAATTCCTCAAAGGTTAGTAGTGCAAACTCGAGACTTTGTTTTCAAGGTGGTCTGTATACAAGGGCACTCCTCAACGGTTTAAAAGCTTGTGATAAACTTTTAAAATTGATTAAAAACATATTTACTCTTACCATTATTTCTTCTGGCGCTCAGAGGGGCAGGCGGCCGTGGGGGCAGCGCGGGAGGGGTGTCGGTCTTGACGGGGGGAGGGGGGCCTGGGTCGTCTGCGCGCGCATACTGAGCCGAGCTGGGCTTACAGGTGCATGCTACTTGGTACTGGAAACAGATAAAGAGGTTATGTAGTCTTACACTACAGACTACAAGGTCCTTAAGGATTTTAACCAAGTCATCCTCACATCCATCTGTATTAATCTGAACTTCTGAATCGTGTGGGTCGTAAACTCGTAAGGTCAACAACCGATGTTACAAGCCCTGTTTTTTTTTTACTTTGGCCGCCGATGGTTCCGCCGATCTGTCTTCTTTATTAATAAAATAGTTACCTCACTTAGGGCGACATTCGAAGACAAAGCTTATAAATTTTAGCTAAGTTTGCTTGAAAAATCCCCACCACGTACTAGGTAATGTGTTTTCGAATTCATATGTACGTTTATTCAACGCTCCTACGGTGAAGGAAAACATCGTGATGAAACCTGCACACTCCTGCGAAGAAATTCAGCGGTTGTGTCCCAGATAAATTGCCATTAGTTACTAGAAACTTGACACTTTGATCTGTATTAAAGATGTTTCCGCAAAGTAAAAGACCAAACACGTCTCAAAATAACTTTGCGTTGGAACGCACTGAAAGCGAACTGACTTCCTGCGACTCCTATTTCACGTTTACTGGGAAAATCTACAGATATCTTGCAGTGAGATATTATGATAAATCTAGATTTAGCTAACATAGAATCTGGAATGAATTTAGTTGCCCTGAAAAACCGAAAATTATGAAAAAACAAATGGTGGTTCCCCTACGCTATCACTAAGTCTTCTCTGTCATGTCTGTCTGTCAGTCCGTGCTTATGTATGTATGTCACCTGGCTGTATGTATCTCATGAACTGTAATAGGTAGACAGTTGAAATTTTTACCGTCTTTCTTTCTATTGCCGTTAAAACAACAAATAAAATTAAAGGGGAAAACAAGAAACGTGATGACCTGTATGTACGTTGGTACGAAACTTGGCCGGTTATTTCCTCCGCGATCGGTTTTTTTTTTCTTGAAAAACTTCGTGTGCGAGTCTGATTCGCAGCTGATCGCGTATGATCTCCAGACAGGATTCCTGACGGGTTGTTGTTACCTTGTGCAAATCCGAAGTAACACTGGCGCTAGTATCGCACTCTGGACACGTTTCCGGTTCCGGCGAGCTCCGCGCAGACGTCACGTCCGCTAGCGACATCTTGGATCTTGAAAAAAATTGCAAAGTATCAGTATTTTACAAATATAATAAAAACATTTTATAAAAATATAAAACAAATATAGTTTATCGATAACAATTAATCTATATACGCGTAACACTGTTTATCTACATGTTTATAACATTACTAGCGGCCCGCCCCGGCTTCGCACGGGTAGATTAATTCATACTAACCAATTTCAAAATGGAGGAGGCTCGTTTTTTATAATTTTTTTAAATACCTTCTTTAAGGCCTTTAAGTCGGGATTTCAAAAACATTTTGGAACTCGAACCGAATAATTCAGTCTTATTGTATAATTTTTTAAGTTCCTAACTTTAAAAATGGCTGACATTCCATACAAAATATAATCCCTACTTCCCTTTTCAAATAGGGATTTCGAAAAAATCCTAAAAGACGTGTCAAATCATTTACTAATCTTAGATTACATCCAAATTTTCAATTTTCTAACTTTAGAACTGGACTTTCCATAGAAACATTTAACCCTACTTTCCCCCTCAAAATAGGGAATTTGATAAAATGCTATAACATGTATCAAATGAATTATTAATCTCAGTCTAACACCAATGTTTACGTTTTTACCATTTAGAAATTACAGACTTTCCATACAAACATTTAATCCCTGCTTCCTCCTCAAAATAGGAATTTCGTAAAAAGCTTAAACACGTATCAAATCATTTATTAATCTCAGTCTTAATAAAAATTTTGAATATCCTACCTTTAAAAATGACAAACTTTCCATAACAAAACTTTATCCCTACTAAAAGTGAATGAGAAACATGTCAAACGATTATTTTTCCTTAGTCTAAATGACAATTTTAAAGTTCTTGCCTTAGAAATGACACTTTCCATGAATCCCTACTTTCCCTATAAAATAGATTTCGAAAGTATACTTCAATACGTGTTAAAATATTTATTAATCTTAGCCTAAATCCAAATTTTCAAATTCCTACCTTTAGAAATGACGAACTTTCCATACAAACATTTAATTCCTGCTTCCCCTTTAAAATAGGGATTTCGAAAAAATACCTAAATACGTGTCAAATGATTTTTTAATCTCAGTTTGTATCCAAATTTTTAAGTTCTTATCTTTTAGAAATAACAGACTTTCCACACAAACATTTAATCCCTAAAAAGTTTAAAATTTAAGCTGTTTAGTATTGAATAAAAACTTATCAGATTACATTGGGTCTTACCCTAATCTTAAATGTAAAAGATTGTGCGGCAGCCCTTAACATGACGGGTTTATGTTGGTTTATTTAGGAGGACGGGGGTGCATCCCCCTCAGACAGCACTAAAGATTTATAGCTATCCTTTTTACAATGTTTTTGATATATTTGGGATTTGTCTCATTAATTACTTTTTCTGCTAAAATTTTTGGTAAACTATTCAGTATCTGAGGTAGGATGCACCTCCCGACATCATTGTTAAATTTAGGTATGCAACACAGAGGAAGATTAGACAATTTCCGCAAGTTTTTAGCCCTGGATATTATTTCTAAATTTTTGACTTCTGAACAATAATCGGATACAATAGTGAATTTCACTTTATCGAATATATTTAAAACCCTGGAATACTGGAATAAGTTATCATAATTATTTTTGTACTTATATTTGATCTTTAGAGGAACAATAGCTTTTAATAGCCTTAAATAATAGCCTTAGTTGTAAATTATAAATACTTTGTACATAAGTTTTATACGTTCTGCCATAGCTAGAAATACCATAGTTAATAATTGAATTTGCCATTGACATATATAACAGTTTGTACTTAAGAATAGGGATTTCTAAAAAATGCTTAAACATGAATCAAATGATTCGTTAATCCAAATTTTCAAGTTCTTACCTTTAGAAATGACAGACTCTGCATAACAACATTTATCCTTACTTTCCATTTAAATAGGGATTTCTAGAAAGGGCTAAAATATGTGTTAAATTATTTAATAATCTCTGCCTAAATCAAATTTTTTAAGTTCCTATCTTTAGAAATGACAGACTTTACATACAAACCTTTAATCCCTACTCTGCACCCCAAAATAGGGATTTTGATAAAATGCTAAAACACGTGTCAAATGATTTATTAATCTTAGCCTAAATCCAAATTTTCAAGTTCCTACCTTTAGAAATGACAGACTTTCCATACAAACATTTAATCCCTACTTTTCCCCTCAAAATAGTGATTTTGATAAAATGCTAAAACATGTATCAAATGATTTATTAATTGCAGTCTAAATCCAAATTTTCATGATCCCGACTTTTGAAATGACGGACTTTCATACAAACTTGAATCCCCCTTTCTCCCCCTTAGAGGGGGAATTTTCCAAAATCCCTTCTTATTGCTTCTTTACGCCATAAATGTAACCTACTGTGTAAATTTGGTATTTCTAGCTTCAGTAGTTTCGGCTGTGCGTTGATGAGTCAGTCAGTCAATCAGTCAGTCAGTCAGTACGGACTTCTCTCTTTATAATAATAGTAATAGATAATAGTATAGATAACTTTACCAAACTCTATTGATTACCACTATTGTTTTTTTTTTATTACGAGCACGGTATTCAAATCAAAGCAGCCCATGAATTCAATTTATCAAATAAAATTAATAGACTCGGATAGCTGATCAATTTTAATGAAAAGGGTTTTTTTTTAACATTTGACTTTCTTGAACGGTCAAGTCGTTCAATTTAACAGACCGAAAAACTACACAAGAGGTTTTGTGTAAATCAGTTTATTTGCCTATAAGAAAACACTGTGTACAGTACAAAATTACTCACTTCGCACTAGGATAACCACACAGGCCTATAAAGCCTAAAAGGAGACACCAGCCCCTTTGTAATGGTAGAAAACTGTTTTAAAATGAAATAAATACATTTTTATTTTATTTATTTATAACCTGTGACGTCACGCGGCAATCCAATCGACCATTACCAAAAATAAGTGAAAGTGAATAAATCCTTACATACTAAATTATACCTAAATTATACTCAGTGCACCAAAAAATTTTGTAAAAATGTTAAGTAAGTATTTACAAATTAAATAATAAAGTTTTAAACAGATATTTACTTAATAATAGGTAGGTAGGCATACTAATCGATACAATACTATACAATACATGATATTGTACAGAGGAAGTAAATACACCGTGAAATTTACATCGTTTTGTTCCCGCCGTGTAGTGATAGTACCCGTCAAACTGAACAACTTTTCACGAAAAGAAAATTTCCTGCGACAAAAAAATTTTTGGTCTCTCCCATTGAAGTATAATGTACTATAATAGCTCAATGGTCTCTCCATACAAAGTGAGACTCCCGACCGACCCATTTTGTATGGAGAGACCAAAAATTTTTTTGTAACAGGAATTTTTTTTTTCGTGAAAAATTGTTCATTTTTGACGGGTACTATCACTACAGGGCGGGAACAAAACGATGTAAATTTCATGCTGTACAGGTACAGGTATTTATATAGGTGCCAGGTGGACTGATGACCTTAGGAAGGTCGCTGGTGGTGGCTGGATGAGGAAAGCGGGTGATCGTGCGCTTTGGCGTGTCCTTGGGGAGGCACACGTCCAGCAGTGGACTGCAATAGGCTGATTGATTGATTGATATTTATATAAGTAGGTAAATAATAACTACACAGCTTCCTTAAAAGTGTAATTCAGATAATAATAAATTTAACCAGATTTGTAATTTTTGTTTACCTCTAACAGAACAGTGTTTATTTATCGTGTTATAGTAGATAGATATGAGGGTAGGCAAAAGATCGCGTTGGACAAATGTAGAGTTTACTCTAGGAATGTGTTATTATTATAATATTAAAAAAAATATCAGCCTGTATTGTCCCACTGATGAGCAACGGCCTCCCCACGTTACTCTTAAGCCCAAGTCACACAGAGCGGGCGCGGCGCGGTCCGGGGCCGGGACAAGCGGGACGACGCTATGTCGCGCCATAGCACTGTCCCGCTTTCCCGGCCCCGGACCGCCCCCGGCACGGCTCTGTGTGACTTGAAAAAACCTAGTGCTTATTTCATAGGGACCTTATGTACTTATATGATCGCACAGCTGGTAGCCGAATATATAGTATATCCGGTCAGCTGTGGCGTTCGCAAAACAAGAACTTGCTACGAGTATGAGCGCCAGCCGCATCTGTATGACTTCTTTGTCATACGGATAATTAATTCAAATTCAAATTCAAATTGTTTATTGCACACCATATGGTATAAAAGAGATCGTAGGTTTACATATTGGTATCATATATGGACCCGGTAGGGCACAGCAATTTTTCTTAAAAACTAAGTAAATTATAAAAATTAAAGGAAAACAAAAGTTAAAACATAAATACCTAACAAATATCAATTAAGTATGTACTTAATAATTATTTTATATTATCACATATAAAGAACTCTTGCAGGTTGTAGAAACATTTAATATATTAATGAGTAATTCAGAACGTTTTTAGCCGACTTTGCTCGCACAGCAAAAGGGAAAAGATCTATAACATATTGTTTATATTCAAACTAAAAAAAATACACAAGGGGTACTCCCTTTCGGCCTTTTCTGAGATTTGGCTGAAATTCTATGCGAGATTATGAAAGAAAGTATGTGAGATGTCCTCATATAATCCTTTGATACAATCAGTAAAATTGTAACTTGCTGATGTCTGTATAAAAGATATTGATCACTAAAAATCATAAGTGTAAGGGGTCTTTATAAGACCAGTAGAAGCCAAAACAACAACAAAACAGTCAGCGTCGTCGGTGGTCTAGTGGCTAGGGCCGCTGCCTCCCATCCGAGAGAGGCGGCTTCGATTCCCACCACGTACCAATGTGTTTTCGAATTTCAAATTCATATGTACGTTTATTCGACGCTCTTACGGTGAAGGAAAACATCGTGATGAAACCTGCACACTCCTGCGAGGAAATTCAAAGGTTGTGTGTGAAGTCGACCAACCCGCACTGAAATGAAATATGTGTTCACTGCACGATGTGCGGACTCTGTGGAGAAGATGACTCCTTTATTCCCGTATGCCACCAAAGAAACTCAACATGCGTCAATAATCAGTGGAAAGGTAAAGTACTAAAGCGCCAAATTGGCGAAAATGAGTTATATGTATACAGTTCGATTGCATTTTTTTTGCGTCGATTAGTTTAGGTGATTTGTTAATCTGAGGACTTTTTTGGCATTTAAACCATCCAAAATTTTGGGTCTGATCGTTAGGCCGATGACTAAAGCGACGCTTTTTTGGTGTTAATCGTCTCTCCTGTAGAGTTGTACTTTGGCGCTTTAGTACTTTTACCTTTCCACTGACGATATAGTTATTTACAAAATTCATGCATTTTGGTCCGTTTGGCGGCTTGAAAACTCGCCCTAGCCACAAGAGTTACCTTCATCCTTCTAATTACGTCATATTAAATAATACATGGATCCATAATCAACTACATAATCTACGAACAACTACAAAGGCAGACAAGCGCTCATAAATAAACGCAGCCCACACAAAAACAAAGAAATGACGAATCGGGGGCGACGAACTCGCGACAGGCGAGACTATCGAGACGGACGATCACTCAATCAGACAGTGCAGTGGCTTGAGGAGAGTTGTGGGATTATACAACATAACCCATATAGTCTAGAAGAGTAACTACGCTTCAAACTTGACTCCACCAAAGGAAGCGAAATTTAAGATCTGTAGTTGGCTGAAGGATTTTGATTATAATTCGACGGAGTCTTTATTGCCCGGTTGGTTGAACTTAAATTGAATTATAGATGGCATTTTCTTTTCATTACTTTAAATTTCAAATCACTATAACACACAGGTACTCGTACACACACAAACCACATCTTTTCTTCTCAAACTAAAATATCATGTTTATTATTTTTAGAGATTTGTACTCTCAAATCACACAATCATAAAAATACAGATTACACTCGTATCTAATTTCATTATTTTTTTCTCTTACTTCTACACATACAGACAAATCAGGCATTTAAGCTTTTTGTAGGTTTCCCAAGATACAGGCTTCGCCTAGTTTGGGGACCTCTGTTAATTGTTTTAGAACCTAGACGTAAATGTATGTAATCTTATTTCTGTATTGTAATTTTATAAGTGTCTAAGTTAATTCTGATACCAAATAAACCTTTTTTCATTTTTTTTTTCATTTTCAATACCAAAGAAGCAAAAGTATATGACATTCGAATACGGGAAAGTATATTTGTAATTTTAATTAATTTAAATGTGGCGGTATCGACTTGGGATCTTCCTGTAATGATACCGTTTTCTATGTATACTTAGTTTAAATAAATAAATAAATAAAAATAAAGTAAATAAATAAAATACGCGGTACAATGATGTTTTATATGACTCGGTTTGTAAGAACGTCGTAAGTAAGCTTCAATGTACAGCAGCGACATCATCTGCCTGTCTATCGTCGTCGTTGTGCCATGTTTTAGCGGGCTTTGTTAGACGGTTACTCTTGTAGACTATAGATAATTCCTCCAAAAAGTGCTTCCCTACATCACACCGAAACATGCAAGTAACTTCGTTTTTTTTAACCAATGGTGTTTCTTCTATGACGCGGGGCTATGGGACTCTCTGACAGCAAACACTTCAATAAAGAAATCAGTACTCAAAAACATCAAAAATCTGGCATAGTATAACAACCGTTTTTAACACCTTCGCTATCTGTACTTACCTAACTTTTTTTAAATTAACCATATTTATTTCTATCAGTCCTAAAAACCTATGAAATAATTCTGTCTACGAGATTTTTGTGGCGCTGTGCGAGTGTGCAAGTCAGGTCGAATTTTCTTTCAAATCAAATCAAATATCCTTTAAAATTCTTTCAAAGGCAATTGTATACGCTATTACAATAAGGTCCCTACTGATATTAAAAACTTGCCTTTTTAGTTTAAAATAATTATTATAAAACATAAATTGTATAAAAAAGGTTACTATAGGATATCTGATTACTTAGAGGACAGATGTCCATGGGAATAGATTGTTTGAGTGACAGGCTTTTTCGATATATAATAAGCATTAATCTTGTAATTAACAATATTTTATTTAAAAAAGGAAACGCAAGAGATGCGACGACTGTGGAGTTTCTTCGGTGAGCTCTTCTCCTCAGATTCCGCCATTGTGTTAGTGAACTCACCCAAAAAAATGTAATGACGGATCTAAGTGATGTAATAACATCCTATGAAAATAAATTATTTTGACTTTGACTTTGACTTTTTATTGCACATAAAAACACTCATACAAACACAGACGATACAGGAGAAGGCAATTGGCGGCCTTATCGCTTTAAGCGATTTCTTCCAGGCGAAAAAGAAAAACAAAAGGATGAATAGGCGGGTGTGCAGAAATAGTACCTACTGTACAAAATACAAAAAAAAAATACTATACAGAATATATACAGAATAATATACATAATATAATAAAAATAACATACGTATAACACAAAATATACTAAATACTAATACAACAGTAATATGCACAAAATCTTATCTGGCTATAACACGCACGAAGCAGCTGGAAACCAAGCAGTACGAGTAAGAGTCAGACAGCTGCATCTCATAATGACGCCGGAGGAGGGATTTGAAGTTTCTTTCTGCGATGATGGTTTGCTTTATCGACGACGACGTCATTTATGATTAATCACTTTCTTTAATTACAATTTAAATAATGGATTTAATTGATGTCGTAAATAGAGATCCCTTACTTAAGGGTCTTACTTATATTTGAAATTTCGCCCCGCTTTGAAAAATAACCTTAATCTGCAGCTGACTTTATCTCTCGTGCGTAGCTGATGATGCAGCAGTCGGTCGAACTGCCACAACGCTGCAGCTGGGATGTAGTTTCGGGGCAAGGCGAGGCCTTATCCTAAATTAGCAACTCAACGCCCTTTAGTTGAAAGTTCAACCGATGTATTACTGAAATAACGTTCATATTAGCGTGCGATGCTTCACGGAGGTTACGTCCGACACTGCGCAGGAATCGTGCGAAAAACTTGTTTTTTTAGAACTCTTTTCTCTTTTTTGTGAAAAATATAGAACGAATTAAAAAAACTAGCTGATTAAAAAAACTAGCCGTTTAGGTATTAATATAGCCACCCAAAAAATACAAAAAAATATGTTGTTGTTGCTGAAACTATTGATAAAACAGATTTGCAAATTTTAAATGTGGGGTGATTTTCGGTGATTTGAATTATTTATTTTTGCTTTATTCCTTGATTATATGTAAAATCTACTTGATTACGTCGCTAAATGATAAACGCTTCTCTTGGTTGTAATTTTCTTGATTTGGAACATATTCCGAGACGTGAGATACGCGAGTTAAAAAAGGGGCCTAAGAACGATTTTTCAAATAGGGCCTCGCCTTAGTCGTGCGTTACCAAATTTCGTACAAAGCCACGAGAGTCGTTTCAAAAGATTTATTTCTTCAAACTCAAGATGGGATACGGTTATTTGAGCGAACTATTGAAAAAATAATGTTATTTTTGAGAAGTCGTGACTTTGAGAACGTGAGAAGAGTAGATAGATTTGAGTACTTTAGCCACATTTAGTAGGAACCAATTTGAGTTAGGTACGGACGAGAATTAGTAAGTATATAAGCTGTAGATGATGACATAGGTACTTAAATAATAAAAGTCAGACATAAAATTGTACTATTTGTATTGATAAAAATAATGCCATTATTTATTTATTTTATTTAACCATTTATTGTACACCATAAACAAGAAAATGACAACACAACAGACCTACTTATTTCTAAAGAAATATCTTCCAGTCGACCTACGGAAGAGAAAAGGAAGATAACAATAGACGCAGGTAAAACGTGCACAGCTTAAAAAATAAAATACAATATAGTAATATTAAAAGAAGACCCAGATGGATACCTTTTATCTAACATTATTATATTATTCTGTGACATTATACGCAATAAGGATAAATAATAAGAACTTGCACCTGGGCCCCATTTCACGAAGCAACAAGTTACAATTTGATATACATTGCGTAGCCAATTCGCCTAAACTGTAAGCCATTATCGTTTTATCTAATCGTCTACGCAATGTACTTACGTCGAATTGTACTTGTAATTTCTAACTTGTAGCTTCGTGAAACGGCCCCCTGACAATACTCATACTTTAAAAAAATATGTCTGTAAACGCGGGCCATATAGGTATTATATTTTATGCAATTATATTATAATATATTTTATTGGTTTGCAAGTAGGTATTATATTTTATGACAAATCAGTCTGATGTACATAAATCGCGCAGGGTACTTTCGCCCAAAAATAATTGGTGAAGTAGATAGGTGTACGGTGTATGTTTATTTATTTATGTATTTATACAAAGCAGTTACCATTACTATTTATTATGCTTTATTTATTTATTTCAATATTATATACATAACAATATAAGTAGGATATAAGATGTTCGTCCGTGCCGCGTTTCTGCAGGGCTCACGGAAGATCAGCGCCGTGGTCTACCTTGCTAGGCTACGGCTTTTGCTGAGTGAGGCCCTTTTTGTCTGGGTGTCGCAACACCCAGACAAAAAGGGGCAACTTTGTAAATATGTTGTGTTTGTATTTTTCATTTAATTTCTGTTGCATTATGTACTATTTTTATGTATGATGTCCTGCAAATAAATGTTTCTGATTTCTGATATATACAAGGGTCATTTTATTTAATCTTAAGAAATTTTAAGTGATGGGAACTTAGAGCATTAATTAATGCTCTAAGGATGAGAATTAGGAATAGGTTTCGTTGAAAATCGATATCGATAATCTACATACAGCATGAAATTTACATCGTTTTGTTCCCGCCGTGTAGTGATAGTACCCGTCAAACTGAACAACTTTTCACGAAAAAAAAATCCTGTGACAAGAAAATAAAAATTTTTAGACCATTTTTTTTCTATTTTTTTTTTTTTTTTTTTTAGACCAAAAGGTCTCTCTATACAAAATGGGTCGGTCGGCAGTCTCACTTTGTATGGAGAGACCAAAAATTTTTTTGTCGCAGGAAATATTTTTTTCGTACTACACGGCGGGAACAAAACGATGTAAATTTCACGGAAAGGCGCTCGAACAGAAGTGTCATTTTGAATCCTAAAAAGGAAAGTGTTGGGAATAAGGTTATGATAAAAATCGTTATCGATATTTACAATCAAGCATGCTATTATGCATGACATAGTTACTGTATTGTTATTAATATTACACTCATTTCAAATAACCTATTTGTAAATTTTAGATACAAACAGCGTTTGTTTAAGTTCAGTATAAAATTGATCGGTCAGTGGGTAAAAAACATAAAAAAATATTCAAAAGGCAATTAAGACGTTTGTATGGCTGTAAACTTTTGTCACGGAAATAAAAATGTATTTAGCTCAATAAAAGTTAACTGTCAATATTCGAGTATTCGTCAAGGCTATTTGTTTTATTACGTGGATACATAATAAGTATTTGATGTACAAATGTACTATATAAACAGTGGTTTTTGATTTTTTTAGGTGAAAAGGTTAATAACGCTTCTTGAAAGAAGTTTCTGTTTTTGTCGATAACGGAAGCTCTTCACAAAGCAATGTGTGTCCAGTGTCCAGCTAGATATACCTACTAACTTGAAAACTACTTTTAAATATATTTATTAACATTATTCTAAAAAAATGTGTAAAAAATAGTAACAAAATATTAATATAAAATAGTTAATACTACTGCCATCTGTTGTGGATTTAAAGTACTAACTGTCTGTGGCTACATCCTGTTTAAAAAAAAAAGTTAGTTCGTTACCAGCAACTGTGGTGTTTCCTTTATAGGTTATGGACTTGCACGTTTAATTAAATAACTCGCGCTAGCCGCCCAAAAATACAAACGTCAAGCAAAGATAGAACTAGGGATGTGACACATTATGAAACTGTATAGGGATGTCTTAGTCGATCGGCAAATTTTTCCCGGCTAATACTACCAACCTAAATAAATAATATACTATTATAAGGGGTTGGTGGGTTAAATTATTACTGACAAGAAGAAATTTGAGCAGATCCTAAAAGTGCTAAATCCTTTACTGCATTCAATTATGCGTTCTTCGGGGGGAGTGAGTAGTTTGAGTCACGCTAATCCTTGCGTAGACGGTCCCACCAGCTGGATCAATCAAGTGGAACTAGGCTACAACGCAGCTCGGGGATATAGCCTGAAACGGTTTTTTTTCCGAACTGATCTAATTGCATAATCTCTTTTGCCTAACTGATCAATTAAAGGGTAATAGCGCATAGCATAGCGGATGCGGACTTGTCTCGGACTTAACCTGAAATGGCATTCACAGCCAGTTATACAAGACATGAAACCCTGCGTTTCGAGACGCGCTGAAATCGATTAAAGCATCCGTAATCGCGTACCGAATTACTGTCACCAGGCATAACTCATACGTTTTTTTGCTTTTTTGATCGCTGACGGCGCTGAAAGTCTGATTCGGAATGCGCCCAAATTGATACCCCGTTTTCACATCAATATCAACGGCCCTTTACAGTCCACTGCTGGACTATGAGCCTCTTCCACTTAAGTGGAGGGTTTTGCCATAATCTCCACGCTTGGCAGGCGGGTTGGAGATCGCATATTCAAAGGTTACTGTATCAGAGAGCGCTGCTGCCCGTTCCCTGTTCAATGTGTAGTCCCTAAGTCGCCTCTTACGACACCCACGGGAAGAGTAGGGGTTGGTGACAAATGTATTCTGCTCTGCCGTCACCACACGGCTTAATACCGCCTTTTAATAACCCAGTAATGTCATCTGTTGACTGTGACAGACAAGTAATAATAATAATATTATGATGTGCCATACTATGTTTTATGCAAATCTTAGCCTTTATTTTCTTTTTTTAATTCTTAAAGTATTTAAAAAAGACATTTATTCTCATTATGAATATATCATCGAATCTTTGATGTTACTCTACACCGTGAAATTTACATCGTTTTGTTCCCTCCGCGTAGTGATAGCACTTGTAAAACTAAACAACTTTTCACGTAAAAAAAAAATTCTTACGACAAAAAAATCTTTGGACTCTCCATACAAAGTGAGACTCCCGACCGACCCATTTTGTATGGAAAGCACAAAAATATTTTTGTCGCAGGACTTTTTTTATTCGTGAAAAGATGTTCAGTTTGACGGGTACTATCACTACACGGCGGGAACAAAACGATGTAAATTTCATGCTGTATAAATCAATTTCAGATTTACTACGAATACTTTTCCAATCAGCTAGCTTGTTTGTATACATAAGATTCTCACGTTTATTATACAAACGTGTGGTGTCGGCAGAATACAATACATTTGTCACCAACCCCTACTCTTCCCGGGTGTCGTAAGAGGCGACTTAGGGACTACACATTGAACAGGGAACGGGCAGCAGCGCTCTCTGATACAGTAACCTTTTAATCTGCGATCTCCAACCCGCCTGCCAAGCGTGGAGATTATGGCAACACCCTCCACTTAAGTGGAGGAGGCTCATAGTCCAGCAGTGGACTGTAACGGGCCGTTGATGTTATACAAATACTGACAATGCCTCTATTAAAAATAAGTAGATGCCTTCTAGTCAACATCGCAAAGTTTCCGGCTTTCACTTGACAAAAATTTTAACATTAACTCTTTACTACTTAAATCTTTAATAATAACGAAATTACCCCGAGTTTTATGAAAATCCTTCCATTTCGTGACCACTTCTCTTTTTCAATTGCCACAAGAGAAAGTTTGTGATAGTATCGCGTATGCTATGAGCAATTTGTTGGCCATTTTTCATCACACAATGTGAAACGTAATAGATGTTTTGAGTAAAATTGGTGCCAGAGGTTAGTGGAAGTATTGTTTAGATTAGAGTATTTGGGTTTGACGTAGCGTATCTTTATTAAAAATACCTGTAATTATAGTCGATGTTGTGAAGTGACTTGTGAATTATGTCCATAAAAAGTTCTGGCAGGGGGCCGTTTCACGAAGCTAAAAGTTACAAATTACAAGTACAATTCGACGTACATTGCGTAGACAATGAGATAAAACGGTAAGAGCTAACAGTTTAAGCGAATTGGCTACGCAATGAATATCAAATTGTAACTTGTTACTTGTAAATTGTTGCTTCGTGAAACGGGACGGGACCCGGGGACCAAACTATCCCACTAAGATATTATAAAAATAAAAAGCTTGCATTATGCTGACACTTGTGAAATCTATTTTTGAGAGGAAAGCATCACATTTTCTCAGGAATAATAATTAAAAACAATGCTAGCAAACAGCATTTGATTTTTTATTGTCTACCTCTTTGAAATGATAATGGCTAGGTTAATAATACATTCTGTTTGACCACAAGGGATCGCTAATCATCAACATCATAAAGAGCTCATATACGTTCCAACCGAGGGGCTCGAGCCTAACCTGAATTAGGGCTACTAGGCCTTAGTCGACCACGCTGGCCCAGTGCGGGTTGGTTGACTTCACACGCAACCTTTGAATTTCTTCGCAAGAGTGTGCGGGTTTCATCACGATGTTTTCCTTCACCGTAAGAGCGTCGAATAAACGTACACGAAAACACATTGGTAGTTGGTACGTGCGTGGTGGGGATCGAACCCGCGTGTCCCGGACGGGAGGCATAGCGACCCTAGCCACTAGACCACCGAGCGACCGACGCTCTGTTCTGTTGCTCTACTCAAGCTAATAATTGATGATAATTTATTATATTTTTTCAACCACTAACCAATAGTACTCTACATTCATAACGTTATTAACGACCACTCAATGTTTAACTCTTCGTGACGAACTACACAGAGGTCAATTAAACCATTTGCAGCAATTGGCAAAATGGTGTCAGGATGGGAACTTTTTGTTATATCGTTAGCAGCTGCATTTACAAAAATATTATACTAGAAGATGCAGAATGGAAACCATCCAGGTGATGATAATTTTTCCGACCGTTTTCGGCCATGGCAACCACGGAGACAATTCGTCTCCGTGATAGCAACCACTGTAAACTAGTAGCTCTGTGAGCTGTAGAGCTCGCGAGTCTCCCTATTATTATGTTATTTGAATGTTGTGTTCATCTTTAAGTGTCATATGTATCAGTCTTAAACTCTATTGTTACTATTCCATCAATGTGTAATATATATTATGATGTTGATGATCCTAAATAAATAAATTTCTTTATATTTATTTTTATTTTTACTCCACATAATACATTCCCGACCCCTTGAAATTTATTTATCTCAAATATGTATTATTTTTTTTATTAAAAATCAAAACAGCCTCAACGGTAGACCTTGTAAGCTGGCAACCTCCATAACACCGTAATAAAAAAAAAAACGAAAACTGACTCGACAAAAAAAATCTATTAATTTATCGAACTTGCTTACATAATTTTACGGGACAGACAGATAGCAATTTTGGCCAAGCTGAAACGGAGACGCTTCGCTCGCTCGGTCAATTAGATTGAGTTATCTAGTTGTTCAGTTGGTGCTTTAAGAAAGTTTCTGAGTCTTTGTCCAGTAAAATAAGTCTTTTTTCTAAACAGAGAGTTAACGACGACACTCAAAATATTCATTAATTTTCTTACTTAACTCCAAATTTAATGATCTAAAAGAGTGTAACTTTTTTTACGAATTATTTATTACGCACGTCCAAATAAAACGGAAGCTTAGGTTACAAAGCTATACTCAAATTCTAACGCCTTAGGATAGAAACGTGAGGCTGTTAATTACAGACTAACAACATTTTTTAGAGCTTATTTAAACCATCTAACAAACATATTATCCATTCTCACGCCTATCACTGGCGCATATCGCAATACCAACATGACAGGAGGACCAATTTAATAAAACTCACTACAATGAGCATTTGTTTTGTCTTGTTAGCCGTTTGATACCGAGTTCACAGGGCGTCTGGGAGCTAGATTATAATGCATTCCTTATGGTTACCATGTTGCGATTAATAATGCTAATTAAATGTGGCAGAAGCATCTGATGGGAAGACTAAAGTCTGGACTGAAAGTTTAAATATAAGTGGAGCTAAAAAGGATTGCCAAAGGGGAGCAACCAAAATAGGCTTAACCTTGAACAGCCACAGCCAAAAAATTTTAAATCACGAAACATTTTGTAATAATATATAATTAATTTAGGCGCCTATATGGGAGTATCAAAATAAATTTAAAAAAAGTAATGTTTTGTAAGACTTTCAATCGATTGATGACGCCAAAACTAGTGTTACCAAATACATTCTGACGAAAGTAATAAGAACTTTGATACTAAAATTCCAACATTTATGTGATATCCTTAATACAGACAACTCAAAACAGTCAATATTATAATAATATTTTTATGTTCACATTGAAGCCCAGAGGTCAAACGTTTTGGTTTCTGTCATTTGGGAATTTTACTCTAACTCTACGTGGACGTCGTCATAAGGTGGTCTGCGTAGAGAGTCACGCACTCCTTTTAGCGGTTCTCAAACATAACCCACGATTGGATTCAAATGAACCGACAAAATAAATTACTTCATAAAATCAAAACACTGCTTCTTTTAAACTAATTTTAGACAGTGATAGTGGACTTAACTATTTATTTGTATCCATTCAATGTACCTTTCACTACATAACAGACACTAGACAACAAAACAATATTTTTTATTGACAACAAAAATAAACAAGGTGAAAAACAAGATCTGCACAACTTAAAAATTGTTTGGGCTACCGCGCTGTTCACCCATCTCATCCCTCCTGCGTGTGGTAAAACCCAAATAGGATGCAAGTAAAAACCCTTTGCTCCATTTTCATAACTGATATAATTCCCCAAGGACAAACATTAAAATTCAAAAACTAAACATTATTTTTAATGGTGAAATAAAGACGCTTTCGAAGTCTTAATCCTGCTACATTCATACATAATAGGTTGACCAGGAGGTTTTCTCAAAGCGGAAAACATATATACCTAATTTCAAATTGAGATTGAATTTAACAGTAATTCAACCACAAAATGGCTTCTTCCTTCATTATCACAACTATAAATAATCACATACGAGTAAAGGCCGATTACTACCACAATCACAAGCAAACTACGAATGGAACATGATTGTAAAGACATCAACCAGTTTCGGGTCAGAAGTCGATAATGTCGATAATTATCGACTATCCGAATACGTGTTCGACGACCGGATAATTATCGACATAATTGCTGTACAGCACTGACTGAAGTTATGAGCCTAAAATGTATATTTCTGAGTGAGAAATTATAGTTGTTTTTTTTTTTTTGTCAATATGGAAGCCTTACGCTGGTTGTGAATCGCTGAGTTTCTTTGATTTTAAATGGGCCTAAATTATTTTTACTTATAAATATACGTAGACATGATATATACAGATTTGATTAACTTTTATGGGTTAATGTTATAAATTGTAAGCCAGGTTGGGTTTTAAAATTAAGCTGAGGGTATAGTAAGTTCCAAGTTTTCGCTAAAGTTTAACTTATGATAGAATTTACCAATAATTACCAAAGTTAAAAGATACGAGTACATACACATTTATGTTCATTGTTTTTACTACCGAACTTCCAATCATCGGAAGACACTGGATATGGAATGTCTTAAATCAAGATTTATTAAAACAATTTATTGCGATTTATAATGTAAATTATCTATTAATGATTATGAAATGATACACAATGTGCCTCAGGGATCAGCTTACAATCGGCTACTTCAGCAATTCGATATCTGTGAGAGTAAGAACGCATTAACCTAGGACGTGGTACAGTCAACTCCACGTCATTTTTTGAATGAATGTATGGTTGACTGACTTCTTATCTTAATAGACTGATTAGTTGAGGATTTTAACAAAATTGTTTTCTATTTCTTGGTTTTGTAGTAGGTTGTCCACCTTTACTATTTTTATCTGATAATGTAGTTTCTATTCAACCTGACTGGACAAATATTGCACTATATCTCATTTTCTAGTACTGTGTTGTAATTTGTGTTATACCTATGCTATAAAATAGTTATTTAATTCATTCATTTAATTACCATACAATGCACTTTGCGGAACTCTCATAATACCAAACTCGACAGAATCTCGATAATCTCTAACCTCTCTGTTATTTTGCACCGTCTAGACTGAAATGCATTATACCTAATGAATGTTATTCCAAACCAAATTTTCGGCATTTGTGAATATGTCACCGTGAGATTGTGAATATCGTTAGTTTATAATCTGGTTCGGGAGATTATAAACTGAGGTAAAATTGTGAACTGCAACCATTTACAATAAAATTTAACGTACCTATTATTTCTCGTTAGTTTATAATTTATCGAAGTCAAATCGTCAAACGTGAATAAAGCTGCAGAGCTCATAATCTATCGGGTTTTATCCCCCGTAAAATTGTGAACCGTGTTCCTGATTGGTCGGTTTTGGCAGTAGCTCGTTCTGTATCCATAGTTTTATTTTTTTATTCATTGCCGCAGCTAAAACTGACCAATCAGGGACGGTTTGCAATTTGACGATTTGACTTCGATAGATTATAAACTAACGAGAGATAATACGTAAAATTGTAAATGGTTGGCCGCAGTTTACAATTTTACGTTAGTTTATGATATCGCGAGTCAGATTATAAACTAACGGTGTTCACAATCTTACGGTGACAAATACATGACCTGCCCCTTTTGTACCTAATTATACCAATCTGAAAAATAGCAAACCGAAAGTATTTTAAAAGGTGGATAATAAAACTATTTATACACCTCTGTTATGATTTTATTGAACTTCCTTTTCAAGGAATGTCGCTCGGCCCATTCATAGAGGTTTTTTTCCCGCGTCCCTAAAGCGAGGCAGGTGCCTCTGCCTGCTCTGCAATAAAAGCTTAGTATTTTAATTAACTTAGATATTCATCTTGGCCTTAGTCATTTAACTGATCCAGTATTTTTTAGATGATTGAATGCCTATTATAAATGAATAAACCTTTAAAATTAATACTTACATAAGTAGGTATAAAATAAAATATAAATAAAGACGTAGACATAGTTTTTAACTTTGATGTATATTAGCTGATGTTAATAATGATTTAACTTTTAAGTATCTCTATCAGTCAACATAGAAAAAGCTAACCAACACAGCATTAAAATAAAATATCGATATCCACAGGCATCACAATCCCAACGCTATTTATTCCCGCCAACGCATTTTTTTTTCATAACTGACAAAAATCAGGCAAAGGTCCACACACATCCTTAGGTTAACGAGCTAACTACTAGACAAAAAAACCTCTTACTTTTAAAACTAGTCCACCGCCGCCGCCTTTGTTCTACAGATCCACTGTGTAATCTTTCACGTTTCAAATAATAGGTTCCATTCCATGTAAAATCTTTGTGAAATAGGCACTTATCTGTGTAACGGTTGAAAAAACAAGTAATAATTGGGTCACCTTTGTTTTTTACTATCATTTACTTAATCGTTATTATTAATGGAGATCAAATGATAACTTAATTACTGAAACACCATATTAGTAATACTTACATTCAATTCAGTTCGTTAATAATCAGTTTTAATCAATCTTTTTACGTTTAAATAAAAATCAAAAACTTACTTACCATACCACACTTTATACCACGCAATCCTGTTCTCAAAATCTCAACATCCTTTTCGCACTATTACCACATCCTCATATTCACAAGATTTCAAACGATATATCCATTAAAATCACTTATTTCGTACTGCAATCACATCATTGATAACTAATTGTTTAACACTAAAGTCATTAAACTTAGTTTTTATTCACAAATCTAAGAAATAAACTGAAGTGATCTAAAATTATAGAACGCGTTCATGCGCCACCGAATCGCGTTCTCAACTGCACTGAAGTTCGTCCGAGAGAACTATTTTTACCTGAGAAAGCAAAAAAAGCTCTCAAGTTATCTTAAGAAACTTTCAAGCTTATTCTCAAGCTCTGAAATGGCAAATTCCTTTAAAGGCAAAGTTCTGAATGGCCTGATGGTAGCTACATAGGTGAACAAAGAAGTTTGATATCTACGTTATTGGCATTGAGTAGAAAGTCGAAGAGCTTTGAGTTCGAAAGCTCGGACCGTACTCATGCGCAGGCAGTTGGTCAAATCAGCGTGTCTCAACCTTTTGAAGAAATATTTCCATCCCATATCATAACCAAATTGGTATAATAATATCATCAAGTTTTTAAGTACTTAAATTAAAATATAGGACACAACGTAACGCATTTTAATGTCTTTCTCTGAAATTTCACTTCTCTAAAAAAAGTATCAATCGATAACCTATGTCTTTCTTTATGTTTTCGTCTTTTATTTAACTTAATCTATACTAGTGGCTCTATGAGCTGTAATAAACCACGCGAGTACCTATTTTTTTTTCACAATGTCTGATTTATGATTTTTTCACATTTTCAACCCTATTAAATGAGTAATTTTTTTAAATTTCCAAATATTTATCAAATCTGCTCACAAAATTTCACGAGAATCGGTTGAGAAACGCGACCTGTAGAGTAGAACAAACAGACAAACAGATGGACATACAAAAGCAATTTTGTCCGAGCTGAAACGGAGAGACTTCGCTGTCAGTACCAAGAGTACCAACGAATCATATTAGTAAAAGGTGTGGCGCCGGCACACGAATGCGTGGGTATTATTTCAGCCCCATTCTGGCAACGTTGCATACTTTGAGCACCGCTGTCTAGGACCCGCCTCGCCTCGAACTGGTTTGGTCGTGGTGATATGAATTAAACCGTCACGGGGTCCGTTATGGGGATTTCGATACCGATGCAGCGTCGGTTATAAACAGCCAGTTCAAACTGAAATGTGACGGCTTTGGTAATGTTACTGAAGCTAGTCCTTTTTATAATGGATACGTAGGTCTTGTTTTAGTCTTTCCATTTTTGTTCTCTAGCGTTTTAATTCTATGTTTTTGAAATAGAATTAGAAAAGACAAGACATAAGGAGTTATTATAACGACGAATAGAAATTTACAGTTTTACTAACTTACTATTACCCAATAGAAACCTACCCAGCATTGACTTTTTTTAGTAAATAATGCGATTAGAAAAGCTGGAATTCAAGATAATATTAAAACTAAACTCACCTGAAATAAAATATAAAAAAAACTTAATAACGCCTGTTATACTTTTTTGGGCAATGTTGTACGAGCTAATGGAAAGTTCTCGTTGTTTATAATAATTAAGGCGTCAAATAAATAATGTTCTGTCTGCGTGCCCGCCCGACAACTGCATGCAAGAAGAAAAGGATTTTTATCCGAAACTTAAACATGGTATTTTTTTTATATAGGTAACTAGGTCATCATCATCATCGTGTGGGTTGTAAGGTCGACAACCGACCTCGCAAACCTTGGCGTCAGTCAGTGTTTAAGAGCCGCCTAAGGCCACTGACTTGGCTCGTGTAACGACTAGATAGTAGCCGGGACCAACGGCCGTACCTTCTGAATCATCTTTCTTTTCAGACAATCAGGTGATTCAGCCTGCAATGTCCTAACCAAACTGGGGAAAGTCTCACAAAGAGATTCACAGAGAGAGAGAGACGACGTCGCCACCGGGAATCGAACCCGGAACCTCCATATTGGGCGTCGAAATCTCAACCACTCGGCCACGGAGGCTGATAATACACTATCACTCAACACTCAAACTAAAATCTATCCAATCTATCCAACACTTTAGCTTGCTCAATACCTGGTGATGCTCATTTTGGCACGTTTTGTAGCTGTTCTTGCTTCTAGTTTTAAATTGTCTTTTTATTTTATTTTTGTCTTTTGTTTGTGGAAATATGTTTTTGTTTTGTTTTGATTTGTTTGTTTAAAACTGTGTAGTCTGTTTTTCGTGGGCGCTTTTCGCTCACTCTCACTTCTAGGGTCACGACTGAAAGAGTCAGCGTTACTGGCCAGGCTAGTGACAGTATGCTGAGTCGGCATCTTTTAAGCATAGTTACTCTTATTGTTGTTGTTCCTTGTTCATTTGTGTTTAATCTGTATTGTGCTGTTTTAAATGTTACCATTTGTATTGTGTGCTATGCTGAATAAACGTTTTTCTATTCTATTCTATTCTACAATAAAAGAAAACTAAAACGCAAGCACGACCACCATTGACGGATGCTAACAATCAACCCTACAATTTTATTGTTAAACCGAATCATCATTCGGTCATAGAAGTTCTTCTTTGGGTCTTAGATTTAATCCTAGTGCAATTAAAATAATGTAAAAACAACAAAATTCTTTTAAATTAATTTATTACATTTACTACTTACATTTACAGCTCAGCATAATGTACAAAATTGCTTCGTTCCTGAATATTGTGAATTATAAAAAAAAGTAGGATTTCGAAATAGCTATTTAGTTCTAAAAACTGTCAACAGTCAAACAGCTCTTATATTATAGAACTATATGCTATGAATTTTAGAAAACCACTGCATTTGTTGTTCGTTACTAATGCAAACGAAAAGTTGTTAAGATTTAAACAAAAATGAGCCCTTTTTTATAATTTTGTATTGTGCTCATGTTAAACGCTGGTCTTGCGTGGAGGCACCCAGGGTTCGATCTTGGGTCGGGTTGTAGAGTAAGGTGTCCACTGGCCGGTGGTGCCGGACATATTCTCGTTCCAGTCCATCATCCAAGGGTAATGGGGGCGGGCAGGATCCTGGAAAAGAACGAAAACATTTTTTTAAGAATTTATATATTTTTTGTATGCAATGTCAGTTAACAGAAATGAGAATGCTGAGATGGATGTGTGGAGTAACAAGAATGGACAAGATTAGGAATGAATATATAAGAGGAAGTTTGAAAGTTGCGCCAGTGATAGATAAAATGAGAGGAAATCGCCTTACCTGGTATGGGCACGTAATGCGGAGAAATGAATGTTACGTGGGGAAAAGGTATTGAATTTGAATGTGGAATGGATATGTTGGGAGAGGACGACCAAAGAAAAGATGGATGGATTGTGTAAAAGATGATATGTTCAGGAAGGATGTGAGCGTTGAAATGACGGCTGATAGGGATGTATGGAGGAAGAAAACATACTGCGCCGACCCCAAATGATGGGATAAGGGCAAGCGATGATGATGATGATTTCTTTTATTCGTGCGCTTTCGGTCTGCTCTGCAACCAAAGGGTGAAATAGTTCTTACTCATAGAGCAGGTCACCCGTCTGCGCTCCTCGCAGACGTCCCCCGTATACATACATAATATACATACATACATAGCCACAATACTGAAAATACCAACGATTTAATGTCTTTAGCTGCTGAAAAAAAAAAACGCAATAATACAGCCATGTGCGTGCACCCCCACCCGCCTCGGTAGGTGCGCCGCATACGTTCGAGGAATTTGGTAACAGCGCACCTTACGACGACGTAGGGGCCGCGCAGTCACATTAGGAAATTATTGCACCTACGAGGCGGGATTACCCCCTTCTGTCTGGGGTGAATCGTATAGGAAGCTCCAGCAAGCGCTTACCTGGAGCGGTGGGGGAGGATGCGTGTGGGGGCGGAACTCGTCCGGGGAGAGCGAGGGAACAGAGAGAAATGTCCGATGCACCGCGAGTCCGAAGGGCGGCAACCGAACTGGGAATTAGGGGTGAAATGGTTCTACACACAGAGCAGGTCACCCGTCTGCGCTCCATCGCAGGCGTCCCCCATAAGACATACATACATACATACATACATACATACATACATACATACATACAAACCCGTACGGAAGTCTGAGCACGCTCCACCTATGTAGTAGGTGCATAGTAGGCGTCGTGTTAGAAGAGTAACTACGCTTCAAACTTATCGGCGGCGATATCATGAAAGGAGCATCCATTAATACTGGGATTAAGGGTGAAATGGTTCTTAACTATAGAGCAGGTCACCCGTCTGCGCTCCTCGCAGACTTCCCCCTTATACATACATACATACGCTTCAAACTTGACCCCACCAAATGAATACCAAAGCAAAACTATACCATACCACATTCGAATACGCAGTACAATGTTCTCTCAAATTTTAAAATTATCAGGCGTAAAATTCTTCTAAATTTTTATAATTTCATTTTGTATCCTCCATTGTTTTTTACCCAATGTCTTGTATCAATAATTAGTGAAAACTTAATTGGCTAATGTAATGTTTCAAATGTTATTGTCTTATTTGTCATGTAAGCTGTATGTTTTCCGTAAATAAATAAATAAATAAATAAATGTTTTATATGACTCGGTTTGTAACAACGTCGGAAGTAAGCTTCAATGTACAGCAGCGACATCATCTGCCTGTCTGTCGTCGTCGTCTGTCAACATTAATTAGGTGCCATGTTTTAGCGGGCTTTGTTAGACGGTTACTCTTCTAGACTATAGATAATTTGTCGGAAAATACCTGTACAATCTATAGGTATTCTTTCATTCATACATTTATGAAATTAGTAGTAATTAATTATTGTTGTAATTACCTGGTGCGGTGGTAGGTCAGTTTTGTAGTGCATCCAGCCATACCATTCAGCGGGAATCTGAAATAATTTAAATATGTTGTGTGTGTTTCCAACTTCAGCTATAAATAACACAAGTGTAAGGCTGTGAAACTCGAATCACAGAGCATTATCTTATATTATTCCATTATTTATATAAGTATTATATTTATTGTATTTTAATCATATATTATATTTTATATTTTAGGGTATTAATTTTAGAATCATATTGTGTTAGTTTATTTATATATATTTACATAATATTATATATAAGTAATTCTTGTGATTGTCTTGTCTTTTTGTATTTCATAAAGTTGTGCAAGTTTTATCTGCGTCTTACTATCTCTTCTCTCCATGGGTCTGCTGGAAGATATTTCTTTAGCAATAAGCAGGCCTGTTGTGTCGTTTTTTCAAATGTAATTTTATTTTTGTTATCTTTTGTGTACAGTAAATGGTTAAATAAAATAAATAGATAACACACTATTGTCAGTCTCCTCCAGACAACTTCGGCACTTTCTTAAACTTGAATGAATGAATGAATGAATATACTTTATTGCACACACAGAAATAATAAATGACAGAGTGGAAGTAAGAACAGGTAGTCATGTACAGTTAGGCGGCCTTGACCTTCTTCTGACTTGACACTTTCCTAACTCGTCTCATTTTTAACTTGGCATTTCAGTCAATATGTTTACAAAAAAAAGACATCTATAAATATACCTCAATTTAGAACCTGACTTGTATCAATCGGACGTAGTTATGGAATATTAGATTAAGCGACACCCGGGTCAAACTGAGATATTTAGCTTCAAAGTTTTCAAAATGAAAATTACCGCTGAGTGTGGATTTTTTATGTTATGAATATAATTTTTAGTTTGAATGTATAAAAATATGTATAGTTTAGACTCATTAAGATTTTTTTACGATACGTTACGAACTTTCAAAGTTTCAGGCTTTTTTCCGCTTAATTCGTTAATACATTTTGGTATATTCAGACAAATTTAATTTGACAACAACGTACTATGCGACTATTACGTCGTTTGATTCGTTAATTCGATTTGACTTGGGTTAAAAAAAGCGCAATATTAGATTAAATCCATAAAGTTTTAATGTAATTTGCTTATATTTTAAGTTTTAAACATATTCTAATTAGGAAAAAATATATTATTTCCATTTTAAAAGGCTTTATTCTCATTGTAGTACCTACAAAAAAAGAAGAAACTAAAAATAACACTCTAAACTTAAATCTTTAACTATGTATCATCAGAAACTTAACAACACTTTTCTTATTTTTTTCATTCTTCTCTTGTATTTTTTTTATCAGTTTTACAAATCTTAGAAATCAGTCTGAAAAACTCTATTCAAAAATAAAAACTTATTTCTTATCAACATAAAATAATAGGTAATCTTAGTTTTCTACCCTACATCTTCTATTTCAAAATCAATATTTCCATCAAAACCGTCAACATCATCTTCATCATCTTCATCATCACCATCTTCATCATCTTCATCATTTCTGTGTGTGCAATAAAGTATATTCATTCATTCATTCATTCTTCTATATCATGAGACCCAGTCAAATTTTCATAATACTGTCTTGCATCTGATGGTATGAGATGAAGGAGGGATTTTATATCATCAAGCTTTGGTTGAGAAATAGGCTTTCCTTCTGGCCAAAGTTGCTCATAGTGCCTTGATAATTTCAATGTGGGGCTTGTTTCCCCTCTTTTAAGCCTTTTTTGAATATTTACTTCATGAGGTTGACCATCATGAGTGGTTGAAAGATATAACCGTCCAAGTTTGTCTTTGAAAATATTTATTTCTCAATTTTCTTCCAGCTCACGGAATTTCCTTCTGTATCCTTTTTTCTGTTGACTATTTTCTTCATCATTTCAGAAACTCCGACAAAGTCTTTTTTCTCCATTTTAACAGCTGTCAGTTTGTTTCTCTTGTGACAACTGGTCATCACATCAATATAGTCTTGTGGAGTATATATCCGGGTATGCGTTTTTAAAGCCGATTCTATATCACTAAACTCGATATCATTTTCTAGGAAGCTATGCCCAGGAACCATAAATCGCAGGGTGATTGTCTCTAAACCATCATGTTCTTCAAGTAATGCAAGTAGTAACAAAGTTAACTTGATATTACGGTTCTGGCCACCACATGAATCTGACCAAAGGATTAGTTCTTTGAAATTTGAATCTAGTTGTAAATATGTTTTCGCAAACTTGAACCAACTTCTTGAGCCCCTCTATCTGCTGTTCCTTCCACCCATACGTAACAAAATCCTTTACCAGTTTTTCCTGAATGAACGCCGCAATTGTATAACCACAGTTGGCGTTTGTAAAAAACTATGTTGGTTAGAATTCTTGGCAAGGGTAGAGTTTTTTCCATGTCGAAAGTAAGGGTTTCAATATGTTGACATGTCTTAGCTAAATCCAAATGCATAAGACGCGGTACTGAGATCCTTGGCGCCCGCACCGACGCGCGACGCCTCGCACACCACCACTTATTCCCAAATGTCCTTGAATTTTGAATTGTAACAACTAATCATACGCCATAAATTGGAGCTTCATTTGCAATTTGAGTAAAAGATCGCGCGAGTCGTGATTTGTAACACCGAATTAAGCGCCATTTTAGGCGGTTGATTCGATAATGCGTTTAAAAAACAAATGCACCAAAAAACATAAATGGATTATCTAATTTTTTTTGGCGTTCGATCATGCAATTTGAAATCTTGCGTTGTGTATTTTGTAATAGTAATTTAGGCACATAATTCTTTATTGCGTAGCGACAGTGTGCACAATTTCTAACAAACTTTTACATGTCGCTTGATTCACCCCTTATTATAAGGCACTAGGAGTGATTTTTGAACTGAAAATTTGATTGAATACATAGATTATCATGCCTAGAATTGAACTGCATTCATAACTTTTTTTTTTCAATTTGGTCGCTTGATTCTATATTACATAACTGCGTCCAATTCAGAAAAGATATCATATAAATACTTATAGGTGCTTTAAGATTATTATGATACAAATTACTGCAAACATTTAATTTTTCATATAAATGCCACAAATAAATAGATAACTCGTATACCTGACTGGCATCATAGTTCATGTGGAAATTGTCCGAGTACTCCACCCAGCGACTCCTTCCAACAAAGTAACGCGGATTGTGGTAATACTTGTTACCATAATTGTCTGTGCCCACCAGGATCCCATCTTTTACTTCTTCTTGCCTGAGAGAAAATGAAACATTTTATATTTACTCAAGATGCAGGCTTGGTTCTAATTTGAGAACCTCTGTTAGGTTTAAAGACATTTATTCTCATAAAAGACAATAAGCCACTTACATGAGAACAGAACATAAACGTAAATTTGGAATGGTCATTCGCACTATACATTAATAAACAACAGGTTCATATTACACAATATAATCAATAAACTTCTTCTGTTCCCTTAGTTAAAGCTGTAACTAAATTTAAACATTTATTTTACAACATTTTTTTTGAGCTACCAATTCGATACAAATAATCTACGAAATTTAAGTATTTTCAGAAGACGAGGCAATTTTTTATTTTAGGCACTGTTGTTGCAGCCAGACCCAAATGATTACAAGTTTAGAAAAATTAAGCGAACAGGACAATCATAGTGCTTAAAACTTGTCTCTTATACCTTTAATTTACTTTAATCGCTATTAATAATATTATTTCTGTATAGTGTACTGTTGCAATAAAGAATATATATAAATTCATCGGACAAAGGTACAAACCAACAGATAACTCGAAAATTCCTGAACAAATTAACCTATAAAAAAATTACATAATAATGTGTTTACCTGTAGAGTTTCCACAGGGTGCCTCTGATTCCACCATTCTGGCGGATCACATTGATGGCTGTGGTTAGTTTGTCTAGCCCTAACCACTTGGAAACGGACATTTTTTACGAAAAACCAGCTTTTTGTATTCCTTGGAAAATAATGACAACAAAGTTAACAATGTCATTTAAGTCAGCTGAGTTTTGACAGATTGAGTTTTTAATTTAGAGATGACCTGAAGTAACGGTTACAAAATAATAGTTTATAAATGTATGGATTGAAAATACGATGGAAATAAGCTAATGGCAACACCACATAAACCGGAAGTGGCAATGATTGACTCATTTCTTGCCAATTTAGAGAGCTTTCGCGGGAACGTTCAAGCCGAGGTCTATAATGTTTTGTTTGCCGCACACTACACAAAACATTATTTAATTTTAAATATTTCACAATTAATTCGCTCAGCTCTCACAAATAGAGAAGACGTTTAACATCTTATCATTGATCTGACCGGACATTAAAAGCATAAACATTTGACTATGTAAGTGGCGTGCTCACGTGCCCTCGCTGTGCACGGGAGTTTGCTGCTAAGATCGGCTACATAAGCCATCTTCGGGTGCACCAGCGCCACCAGCGCCTTTGACTAGGAGTAGAAGTGGTCGCCATGGCCGAAATCGGTCGGATAGATCATCATCATCAAACTTTTGATTCAATGCTTCTATTTTCTACCTACGTATAAGAACGAAGAAGAATTCTTTGTTTACTACCCAACAAATAAAAAATAAACAAAAAATACATACTTTTGATTTTTTTGTGTAGCGTTATGGACAGCGTGGCAAAAAAGAATTTAACTAAATATTATGTATGGATATGCTGGCTTGCTTTTTACTATCCCATTTGTTTGCCGCATTGGTTTTTATTAGTTAATTTTATAATAAGAATAAGAGATAAATAAGTCATTTTCGTTTACTATGTGACTGATGACCACATGTTATCATAGAAAAGAAACTCATTATTCACTCTAATTTTTCCAAACTCTTTTCTGCCAAGCTGTACGGCAAAACATGCGCAGTTAACTGGATTTAAAATAACAAGAAAAACAACAAGAGTATTTTCTATTATTAACAATTTGTATTTTTACATATTAAATCAATTTGATATAAATATAGAGGTCCATCTTAAACAGATTGCAGGGAAGTTTGCGCAAGCTGGTTTCTCTGAAAAATTGTGTACGCAAAATCTGCAACTTACATTACGCCGCCTTCTGTATGTTTGCAAGACACTGTACCTATTTATCTTTTTTTGTCTTATTTTTCTTAACAACATGATCTACCTCCATTTCTATGTCATCATTTTGTATTAGCTTCTTTTTCTTTTTAGACTTAGAGACAATTTCACTTTCTAGTTCATTATTACTCTTTCTCTTCGATATTTTACTATGAATGGCTACATCATCATCAAAATCTTGTTTCTCTTCAGGCACCGTTTGGAGAGTCATGTTGTCAGTATTGATTGACGAATCTTCTTTGCTATAACAATGTTTTCGCTTCTTCTTTTTCTTTTTACTTTGTTTGCTATCTTCATCATTTAAAGTACTACTTTCCATGACTTCTAGGTCCATTCCCTCTGATTTTTCCTTGTCTTTTTTATCCTTTTTTGAGTGGAAGTATCCAGTGTACTGTGGTTGGGCTAGCAGCATTTGTTCTTGACGTTCTATTCTTGCTAGTTTGCCAGTTGCTCGTAGACCGTGGCGAGCACCTCTGTGAAAAGCGCAGTTGTTGTTATACTTAATGCATCTTGCATCGACAAGTAGCAAACTTACTAAACTTGAACAATCTGTAATTTTTGTTCTCAATGCTTTTGAATTATGAACTTTCCTTTAGATCTGACAACTATACCAAACAGACAAGAAAATAATAATACAATATCTAATCAAGTGTGCTTAATTCTGTTACAGTTAATATTTGATAAAAGATGCTTGCTATGATTGATTTAAATAAAAGAGATCAGTCAATTGTCCCAAGGACCACTGCAACCTGAGAAGGATCTATTGTAATCTAAAGAAGCTTGTTTGACCGACTATTCAGGCGAATTATTAGCTATTTTTTATATTCATAAATATATCAGAGAAATGGTAGGAGAAAAGACCAAAGGCCTTGCACTTGGACCAGGCTTTGACCAACTGGTACTGGTACCTGAAGGAGTAATATTATAAATAATAACACTTACTTGTGGGCTGTTCTTCCTTCACAAGCAGCAAACAGTTCCTCATCGGTCATTTGAAATACATCCTTCTTTACATCTTCCCTCTCTTCCTCGGACTCAGATTCTCTTACTTTCTCTTCCCGACAGCCACCATTTGTTAAAACAGCTTTTTTTACAAAGAAATCTGAGTACTCTTCATTTTCATTTGCATCAGACTTGTTTAAATGGTACGAACTATTGGTTATTTTAAATTTATCATCTTTTGTTTTGATCTTCTTTGTTTTTCCATTCTTTTCTTCAACCTGAAAATGTTTACAAAAAAATATATTTTATTGTTTCCTTTTGTATACAAGAAGCAGTAGCAGCTGTCACCATGGCCAAAATCAGTCAGGAGCTCATCATCACAAAAACATTACACTAAATAAAAGTAATTGAAAATATACAAACCTCCAGATTCTTAACTGCCTTATCATACAGTTTGTTCCACCAGTGGTCTGTGTGTTCCGCAGCTTGGTCGTGGCCTATCCCAGCCACACTTCGTTTCAATTTCGGTTTGATAGGTTCCGCTATCCCATTCTCATTCTTGCCTAGACCTTTGCCTGAATTAAAAATGTACACTTATCTTAAACATAAAAATAATAGACCCTCATGCTTACCATTATTTAGTGAGTAATGTAAAAAAATAGGTAAGTAATTGCATATTACAGAGAAAACAATACCTATAATCATTGATTTACAACAGGCTATAATACAAAAAAATAATAAATGTTACCGTCTGTCCACCCGTATTTTTCTAGCTGTTTTCTTGCAAAATCCATGGTATTCGTAAGAGCGTATATATTCTATAGCTTAAATTAATTACCTAATAATTTTGTAAAACATCACGTTGCATCGCATCGCAATACCAAACATAACCTAAAAATGTATCTCGGTTCTCGATCAGCTGGCAAGGTTTTTTTTTTTTATTTGGCATGGCGTATGTATGTAGCTAGCTAGCTCGTCTTGTCAGTAACTTACTCAGTTCATTACTTGTTTTATAAGGGAAAAATACCTTGCCAGCAATATATGCAAAAATATATGAAAGCGATACAATACAAACCATCAAAAAAAAAAAAAGCATCGTTGTGAGAATCGGACCTCTGAATACGTCTAATAAAATAGAGATGAGCATAAAATACTAGATCAATATGTAACAAAATGATACTTGAGGTTGAGGACTGTTTTTTTTCCATTCCGTCCGACCAACATCAACAAGTGTTCGAAATAGATGGCGTTATGAGCATGGATTTATATTATCGAGCCCTAAAAGGCAGAAGATCGTAAGCGCCAAAACACAAATTTTACAGGAGGCGTTATTTTTGTTTATATTAAAAACTACAACAGCTATCTTTTCAATTTACGAACAGAATAAATTATTTTTATACCAGCTATGTAATGTGATATTAGTTTGTAAGCTGATAGTTGTAGTTTCTTAAATAACGGCGGATGCGATAATAAATTCGTCCAATAAATACGTCCATTCTTAAAATTTGTCGGTTAAGATACAATTACAATGATTTAAAAAATATTGAAAACAATTAAAATGGTATATTCAGTTTAGGTAAGTACTTAAGATATGCTAAATAATCTTAGTAGAAACATTTTATAAAATTTTGATGAACTACAATTAGAAAAATAATTATATTTATACATATTTTGTCAGCCTTTAACTCCGATCTCCCATGGAATTGAAGGTTGAAACTTAGGTAGGATAATTTAATTTATTTTAAAGAACCTATTGGCTCATAGTCTGTTAGTATTGGTGTCTTAATTATTTTGAGTTTTGGTTCAAACATTTTGTACCTTCTCCTTTAAAATTTAAAAAGGTTCGATACCTAGCACTAATTTCAAATCACGAATTAGATTACCTATTATTTACCATGAAAAGATAACCTACTCTCTTAAAGATCTTATTAAATTAACTTTTAAACGCATACAATTTTTATTTCTTGTGAAATTAGGTAGGTATCAAATCACGGATTATATTACCTATTATTTACCTCGTAAAAATAACCTACTATCTTAAAAACCTTATTCAAATAATCTTTTAACACATATAATTTTGATTACTCGTAAAATTAGGTAGGTATTCTAGGTATATAGGCGAGTGACAGACTGTGGGCGCCTGCGCATCTCTGTTTGAAACTACCTAATGAATCAACTGAGTCAATCTTTCTTTCTTAATGTGTTTATCTATATTCAATCAAAACCTTGCAAGATTTAATATTACATAACAGGTAAACAAACCATCTTACCTTTGGAGCAGCGTCTCCTAACACAGGCATCTTAAGCCTACAAGGAGACACCAGCCACTAGCTAAGAATGTACTGTTATAGAAATAAAGAATTTTGATTTTTTTGATTCTCCGAGAAAACAAAACACAACACGTCATTCACCGAAAACACAACACGTACTGACTGGTTTGATTTGAACTCCCAAGTTTGCAAGGAATTAGAAAGGAAACAGCAGACTTATATCTGTCCCATTTTATCGTAAGCCTTATACTTTATAGCCATCTCTTTAGTTCATGTTTCTTACGATGTACGAAATCGATTTTTTTTTATCGCAACCGCCATCTTTTGTTGGTTACGATAGAATTGTACCTGGCGTTTGCGATATATTTTGTAAGCATGGGCCAGGTAACGATGAAAAGCAAAATTGACACATGCGAAAAGCACTCAAGGTACATTTTTGAAAAAAATTGAGCTTATGTAAGATAAAATGGCCTTTCGTTTACGATAATAAAATGGTTTGAGGATTTCTGGCGCTTACGATGTTCTGCCTTTTAGGGCTCGTTATACTCGCTTGAAATAAATCAAGAATAAATCAAAAGCTAGAATAAATCAAAAAGTATATTTTCGATGGTCCCACAAAAAATACTTTATTGTGTAAAATTACATATATTGCGTGCGCAATAAACTTTAGTATATATACCTAATAATAGTGATAATAAAATTATCTAGGTAAGTAAACAATTAGTAATGTAATTTATTTATATATTATTCATTTTCGTATTATATCGTCAATATCTTCTACCGTGGATTCATTGTTACTGCAAAAGAAAAATAAATAATGTAAGCATTAGTTAGTATCATCAACAGCTCATTTATCATCATCATCAGACCACCGACGCTCTGTGTCTGTTGATGACGGGAGGCGCGGGTTCGATCCCCACTACGTACCAATGTGTTTTCGAATTTCAAATTAATATGTACCGTGTACGCTCTATATTCTACGCTCTTACGGTGAAGGAAAACATCGTGATGAAACCTGCACACTCCTGCGAAGAAATTCAAAGGATGTGTGTGAAGTCGGCCAACCCGCACTGGGCCAGCGTGGATGACCGAGGCCTAATCGCCCTAATTCAGGGTAGGCTCGAGCCCCTCGGTGGAGACCGTATATGAGCTGCTGATCCTACCAAGGGACTCGAGCCTACCCTGAATTAGGACGATTAGGCCTTAGTCGACCACGTTGCTGGCCTAGTGCGGGTTGGTCTATAGTTTCTTAGTGTATTGTAAAATTCGTAGATAAACAGAAAATGTATATTAAATAAATTATTATTATCGTTTTGTATTTTTTTATAAATTTTCCAGTAGGTGTTTGTCTATTGGTACAGGAACTAAACTAAAGCTTTAACGATGAGCAGGTTATCATAATTTAAGTTCTGGGCTAAGAATTTTTACTTATACCAAAATGTGTTGCGTAAACTAATGTTTACCGTTTGTCAAATAAAATCAAACCAAATATTATTGACCGAGCGAGCGAAGCGTCTCTGTTTCAGCTTGGCCAAATTTGCTGTTGTATGTCCATCTGCTTGATCACAGACATTACTTTAGTTGGGTCTGTAGGAGTCATAAAAAATTAATTTTGATTAAGTCGATTAAGGGTCGGGCCACACTTATCGACGGCGATCGACGACGGTGCGTCCGATGCGAAAGGATTTCCATACTTCGCGCGCGTTTTGTATAGGCAAACCGTCGATCGCCGTCGATAAGTGTGGCCCGACCCTTAGGATTTCATTTGCTAGATAACTGCCGATCGTGGAGAAAAACTCATTACAAGCGGTAAGAGAATCAATAGGCTAGCTTTTGGAAGTGAGCAACTCAGAATTAATGCTATTAGTGCGGTTGAATTCGCAAATTGAGGAGATTGTTTTCCACAGTTTACGAGGGTCATGAGAATTGTACCTGAACCAATAGACTATTAGTCTCTAATTTCAACTCTATAATCATAATTGGGATCTCTTTGAGACCTCTCCCTGTAGGATAGCCCATGAGTTCCTCTGGATGAGTAGTTTGCCATTTTCTCCCTTGTAAGGAGATTTCTCTTGAATTTCTTTAAAAAGTAGACCCAGGCTTGTACAGTTTCTGTTGTACCTCTGAAATTACAACAAGGCATTAAAACACAAAAAAGTAGATAAAATCGTAGGTAAGTAGAACTTTATTGCATATCACATAAAAGTAGATATTCACCCCTTATTGACTTCAATATCATCAATCTCTCGTTCATAATATTTAGGATGGTCTTCTAAAATATCTAATTTTGATAGCATCTTGCTATCAATTTCATAGATTTCACCTACAACAAAACAGGTTACAAATTTAAAAAAAAGGAAAAGATTTCTGACAGTTGATTTAAGAAGAATAGTTCCAAAAAGCTCATTGACTGTAAGGGCGCATTTAGCCCTACGCTGACGATTAGGACTTAGGACGACCGACGACGTCGGTGACAACCCAAGGTGACAACGTAGCAATGTAAAAAAAAAAGTTGTAGTGATTATTTATGCTGGGTGATAGCAATAGCTAGTATAGACTGCTCCGCTGCTGTGTCCGAATCCGGCGTCAGTCCTGACTGAAAATACGTGGGTAATATTTGTGGGAACAAGCATTCTGCCTTTGATTGTGCCAAATTATGATACAAATCTACACAACGCCATCTATCGTCTTTGATTAAATAATGTTTATTTTAAAATGATCATCTTGTAATTTTCAGCCAGTTACTTCTTGTGGTTTCATACTATTTGTCAAGCTTACAAATTCCTAACCTTTTTCCTAATAGCATTAAAATATTATGTACAGTACAATATGCGGCTACGCTACAACCATGTTGTTTGAGATAAATTTCCCCATTTCAACTTTCAAAGACTCACGGCGCCATCTTTGAATGCGAAGATATAACCTATATTGTTCCGAGCGCGTTACATAGATGGCGCAAGACATTGGTGCCGATTCGGCATGTGCTCAACTAAACTAAACTAAAATTATTAGTCCTGTCACTTTCTATCATTTTTAATTGAAAAGGGACCGAAGATCATTGGTTTTGTTTTGGTCTTTGACTTCACAACTAACTGTCAAATTTAGCCTTATTTTAGTGGCGTATTTTTCGTCATGGTGTTTAGGTAGGCGCTAAAACAAGACTAAATTTGACAGTTGGTCGTGAAGTCAAAGACAAAAACAAAACCGATGATCTTCGGTCCCTTTTCAATTAAAAATGATAGAAAGTGACAGGACTAGTTGAGTTGGGGGGCGTACGCCGATTGGACACCATTTTCCATTTACCAAACAATTTTAAAGCAATAACAGACACACAAACAGAGTTACTTTAGCATTAAAATTTATATTATTAAAGGATATTAACTTTACCTGTAACATGGTGGCCATCGCCAGGATTGTGCAGTAGAAACGGTATATTATATTTTGTAGCAATAATAAGAGGATATTTCTTTTTTGTTGTCCCTTCCGCCATAAACTTGCTTAATCCATTGCTTGGGTCCGTTAGCCAGTGATGATTCGGTTCGTTCCTCTTAAGCGTGCCATAAACAAAAACTTTATCTGACATCTGCAAAATTGAAAGAATGAAAATGAATGGTATTTTTAAAAGCCTTATAAAATAAGCTTCTGCTCTATTCTAGGCACATTGTTGATGACATTATCACACAGCTCAAAATTAACAGTGACTAAAACTGGTTTAGCTGTTTAACCACAATACAACAATATTTTTATGTAGGTACGGGATAATACGTTCATATAAATAAAAAAGAGGATCTAGGAGTACCTAGTTTATAACTTGCAACTACTTACAAGGCAGGCAAGAGCAAGACCCTCAGAGAGACAAAAGACGATCGCTGCGACGCGCGTCAGATATCTTTGCCAAGACCCAATTCAATTTTTTAAATAAATGGCATTCCCAAATGATTTCGCCAATATCAAGTGTTATTGTGGCAAGACCCAAATTACGACCTAACTAATTAAAAATAATATACCTTAGATGTTATGACAAATAGTTTTCCAAAATAAACAACATAACCTACTCACGTTTTTGATAATATGAACGCAGAAGCTTTTGGCACGAAGTAGTAGTAATATACGAATCGCTATCATGAGTTCAGTACCTATTTATTATCTGGAATATATAAATAATAGAAAAGACAGAAAACAAACAAACAAAAGTAAACTGTCTAAATCAGCTGATAAAGTTTTTTTTTTATTATTTTAGCTCAAACGAAAAGAGTAGGAAGCTTTGTCCAAAGCTTTGTCTTTCGTGCGTGTCTCGTTCGCTCGACTCTCCGCTCCGCGTATCGTGTAAAAAATAACCGAACCGGATGTGTCAGTAATAGAGTTGCACCACAAATTTTTGGTATCAATAAGTTCAAAATGTGCTAAGTCAGTAGATAGGACCTTTTTTAATTTACAATAATTAAAAAGAAGCGTTTGTTTTCTTTTAGCTTTTTGATCCCGATATACTATAATAAAATAATCTCCTAGCTAGGCTATGTAACTGACATCATCATTCATGTTATTCCAGTTGAATGAGCTAACTCAGCAGCTGATACATATTCTCCTCAATACAATAAAACGGGTTGTCGTGTGCATCACTAGCCAGTTAAAAATTTTGCGTTTTCACGGCAGGTTGTTTTTTGCATTTTGCAAATTATTTTCTTGATAATATTCTCTCTTTTTCGCGTAAGATCTGTGCTACAATGAGTGTCTGTATTTTGTAACTGTGCTATTAAGCAAATACTTGAAATATTTTTGTGGTGAACTGGAAAACAAAAATCAAAATGAGGCTTGCTGGAGCTATATTTTCAAATGTGACCAAAATGTTGGACTTTTATTCTCAATTTAACCCTTCGCCGCTCTCTATAAAGCAGTTTATAGACTTTGGTAAGTTCCCTCTGACTTTTTATAAGATTCATGTGTGTTTGTATGTTTTCTGGCTGACTCTCGAACCTACCCAAGGCGGCGCATCGAATCGTGCTATCGTAAATACCTACTTTTATTTACGCCGACGCTCGATTATGCATTTAATTTACTCTGTACCACAGTGGATGTTTTCGTCGTTATTTAAGACTGATTTTCTGTGTGAAAACTGGTTTACCTTGTCCCAGATTCACCTTTTGCTTTAGCATTCTAGGTAAAACCTGCATCAATTTGGCAAGCGACGATGTTTGTTACTGCAAATCATTTAAGTAAAATTGAGCTGTAAAAGGGAGGGGAGAGGTTTTTTAAAAAAGTGACCTTGATAAAAGTATCTCCCCTTAACCCCCCCCACCCCAATGAAATAAAAAAAATGGGGGCTATGTAGAGTAAAATTTTTCAAAAATTACCATTATGTCTTTCCTATAGAAACAAGTAGTAAGCGCTAACGGGGGGGGGAGGAGTTTTTCGTAAAAATGTCCCGAATAATTCTTTCTCCTCTTGATCTCCCCCACCTGATAAAACAAAAAAAGGGGTTATTAAGACTCAAAAAACTTTGATAAAAAAAAATTACAAAATAGCAGGTGGACTGCTAGTCAATTTATAAAATAGGAAACCCATTAGTTTAATTAATTTTCAGACTAATTTAATTAATTTTCAGACTAATTTAATTAATTTTCAGAGAAAAGGTACCATAGTTTCCAATCAAACTAGGTAGCTACCTATAATTTTAATCCATCATAAAAAACATTAACATCCAAGTAGGTTCACATAAATGCCTATTTAAATATACACAATGGATAGTTAAGTACATAATGCAGTCTTGAATGCATTGAAACTGAATATGGACACCAGAGTGTAGAGTTACTCATTCATTGCACACTGACCCCATTAACAAATGTGATATCATGTTTCTGAACTGCATTTACTGTGTTTGTTACAACTAGGTTCTTTACTAACAAATAATGATCTTTAAATTATTTTATTATTTTATTTTTGTTCTTATTTAAATAATAATAAAATCACACTGTTATTTTAGAAATACACAACTGCTACTCTCAGTACAGCCACAGCTCAGTAAAAAACTGAGCTGTCGCTGTACTGCTGTTTTCCTGCAGTAAAAAATAGCCTATTAATAACACCGGGTTATTACCACGATTTTGATTTAAAGTAAGCTTTTTAATGAGCTTACCGATATTTCGACTATGTTGCAATAGTCAAGCTCACTCGAGTGAGTTCCGGTAGTAGTGAAAAAGGACTGAGAAAGAGGGTAGACAGATATGTCTGCCCATAATATTCCGGCTAACCCCAGCAAGTACTTCAGTTCTGGCGTGATCATCCCGTGGGTGTCGTAAGAGGCGACTTAGGGACTACACATTGAACAGGGAACGGGCAGCAGCGCTCTCTGATACAGTAACCTTTTAATCTGCGATCTCCTACCTGCCTGCCAAGCGTGGAGATTATGGCAAAACTCTCCACTTAAGTGGAGGAGGCTCATAGTCCAGCAGTGGACTCTAACGGGCCGTTGATGTTGATGTAAAACTGTTATTGTTGCTTACTTCAATTGTAAAACTTTTAATGTAGGTCTAAATAAACAATTATTTTTTATTATGTCTACTGTGACTGTGTTTATGATTCTATTATAAATAAATTGAACTTTTGTGTTCAACTTCAACCACAGTGAGTTCTACTTTTAGATAAGAATATTGTTACTGTTATCAAGAAACTGATTTAATATGCAATGCAATCATTTTCTAACATCAATGTTGGTATTGAATATACTTAAGTTACTAACAACTCCTAAATGAACTTAGTCTTGTTCTATAATAAACTGCAAGAGTTTGGTATGATTTGGAGAATGGGCGGTATATTTTTAAATTTAAAAGTACTTCTAAAGTATTACAGTTCCTCGCTCGCTCGCTGAGATACAAGTCTGTGATCATTTTCTAACAGAAAAGCGACTTTTTAATATCACTCGGGATACTCCATGTTGAGGATGACAAATAGACAATACAAACACAAATGACACCCAGACTCAGGTACACACAATCATAGTTTATTCAAATATCTGCTGGGTCCTGTTTCACGAAGCAACAAGTTACAATTTGATATACATTGCGTAGCCAATTCGCCTAAACTGTAAGCCTTTATCGTTTTATCTAATTGTCTACGCAATGTACGTTGAATTGTACTTGTAATTTGTAACTTGTAGGTTCGTGAAACGGCCCCCTGGAATTAAACATTGCACTTCAGTGCACCGATGCACTGCCAACCAAGTCTACCAGTTGATAAGTAAGTAAAAACACTTTATAGCACACAAAAGGAACATTAAAACAATAGATAGCAAACATATATATATTGAATGCGCAAAGGCGGCCTTATCGCTTATAGCGATCTCTTCCAGACAACCTTAAGTATTAAGTAAGTCTTTAATATAAAAAAATACTTGCAATATTTATCCTTATATCTATTACTCACTGTTACTTTAATTATAAACATGTTGTTTACCTTGAATGAGAGTTGTGATGAAAATTATGTACGTTTACTGGTTTGGATACAGGCTAAATTATACATACACAATCGAAGATGACTAAATTGGTTATAAAATAACAAGGCAAATCCTTCGCCTTCATAATACAGTCTTTTATCTGGCGCATTTAAGTGAAGATCAGCGCTCATAAATGTTTTCGCGATCTGATAGTAAAGTATGAATTAAACTTTTTGGCGGTTTCATACAAAGAGAACTGTATAAATTCCTTACGACTCGAGCATAGGCGATGATGATCTTATAATCCTTACTAATATTATAAACGCTAAAGTTTGTATGTATGGATGTTTGTTACTCTTTCACGCAAAAACCACTGAACGAATTGGGATGGAATAAAGATAGTTTGTACCCTGGATTAACACATAGGATACTTTTTACGGGAAAAGGTCTTGTTCCCACGGGAAACTCTTACACATCGCGAGCGTAGCCGTGGGTGAACCGCTAGTTAAGGCGGGGCCCTATTTGAAAAATCGTTCTTGGGCCCTTTTTTTGACTCGCGTATCTCACGTCTCTGAATATGTACCAAATCAAGAAAATTACAACCAACAGAAGAGTTTATCATTTAGCGACGTAACCAAGTAGATTTTACAATAAAGCAAAAATAAAAAATTAAAATCACCAAAAATCACCCCACATTCAAAATTTGCAAATCTGTTTTCTCAATATTTTCAGCGACAACAACATATTTTTTTGTATATTTTGGGTGGCTATATTAATACCTAAACAGCGAAGCCATCTAGTTTTTTAATTCGTTCTATATTTTTCACAAAAAAGAGAAATGTTCAAGAAAAACAGTGTGCAATAACTTTAATACGTATTATGCTTATACTTATACTTATTTTGAAGATACAGGATGCGTAGTTAGTTGTGACGATTTGCTAACCAGCTGCAACCTGCAACTTACTAATCTTCTTCCCCATTTAAAAATAGATTTACTCGACTCGATCTTACTATAAAATACTGGGTAAGCGTTGCAATTGGAATTCTAAAATAAGTTCTAACTCTTCTAACATAGTTTTTAAGCAGTTTGTTCCTAACCCATTTACTAACAAAACTATGGAATTCTTTTGCTGAAATAAATGTTTTATTCTTATAAAAATAGACATTCAACCAATGTATAAGGTGACCCCTAATCAGCTAATATTAGAACGGAAAGTACACGATTAGCCAATATTTGTGGCTAAACTATTTTCGGCGTTCGCAACACATTTTTTATCTTTTAAGTTAGATAGAGAGATAGAAATATTTATTGAATGACACATACACACAGCACAGTATTGCACACCAGAAACAACAAAACACAGACATTTACAAATAAAAATAGGCACAGTTCAGAAACAAACACATAACAAAAATAATTACAAACATACAATTTACTCAGAAGTTACTGAACACAGCCAAACTGTTATAAAGTTCGCGATATTTAACATTAGCTCATCCTTCCTTCATCGTGTGTGTTGTTTCAGTATTAGACGCCAAAGGCCACTGACATGGCTCGTGCAAACAGTAGCCGGGACCAACGGCTTAACGTGCCTTCCGAAGCACGGAACCATCTTGTCGGACAATCAGGTGATTCAACCTGCAATGTCCTAACCAAACTGGGAAGAGATCCTTGATTCAGAATACACGTTAATTCGTTGTTGGTCCCAACTGTCATCTATTGATGTAGTCGTAACACGAGCCTTTTTAGTGGCCTTTGGAGGGTCAACACTGCTCAACACTTAGGTCGGTCATCGCCCTCACAAAGAGTGATGATGATGATGTAATCCTGTAATCCCTCATCAGGGACATAGGGCTCGAAGAAGAGATTTCTACTTTTCTCGATCTTGTGCGGCAGCTTCCAGGTCCTTCCAGCCGAGCCCAGTTGATGCAGCCTCTTTATCAACTGAGCGCCTCCAAGTGATACGGGGGCGGCCCGGCTTTCTTTTCCCATACGCTTGCCATAAAGAGTATCGGGGATAATTTAACCTCCAGGAATTCGACTGCTTTTAATGACGCGTTAAATATTTTCTGAATGGAAACGTTCCACTATAAAACGAATAAAAACATTAACCTTAGGCGTTGGGAAATGGCTGACAGCCAACACGCGGAAAATGACGCCAAATCACATCTTTACGAACCGACTCAAGTTCACGGCAAGAATATTTTGTTCCTATAGTGATACGGAGTTTATTTTTGGCTGGATTTATCGATTTTTGAACTAGACTTTTCGATATTTCCGTCACTGATAGATAGATATATTATATGTCGGAGTGTAGGCAATGTAGATCAAATTGGAGCGTGAGTTTACAAGCTCACGGATGGAGCCTTGAGTTGCTGTTTGGGAACCACTGAAAAAGTATGGGAACTACTGGACTATGGAAGATTAGCTAAGTACATGTGCGTAGAGCATGGTGTGACGATTTTGAAGGGGCAGTCTTGCTATGACGCCCGCGCACGGCAGAGGGCTCAAGGATTCATCTTTCAATTTCGGCTCTGCTAACCTACATTCACAATAAATGCCCACAAGAGACTTTTCATTGAATTTTCCCTTCGGATGTTTCCGTCGCGATTCGACATATATATTATGTGGGGACATCTCGCACACGGTCATTTGATCCCAAACTAAGCAAAGCTTGTACTATGGGTACCAGACAGCTGATATACATTACTTAAATAGATAAATACATACTTATATAGATCATAGAGAACAACATCCAAACAAGGCAAACACAAGTGCTCATCACACGAATGTTTGCCCTGGGCGGGATCCGAACGTGAATACTATTAAGATTATAGTAAGTAAGTAAGTAAGTAAAAACACTTTATATATACTAAGAAAGATCGCTTTTATAAACGACTAGAGTATCTAATAGGGAATATGCATCAAAAATATTAGTATTTTTCATAGTTCATCTAAAAGCATACAAAATAAAAGACAGTCTCAAAACAGAATCGAAATTGATCGAAAAACAAACTAGATACAACATTAAAACAAATATCTGTCCCTTTTACGAAAGCACAATTTTCTATGACGGATGTATGGCCCGCGTGACATATGACGTCACATGTCACGTCGGACCTCTCTGTCTAACAATCAATTTTGAAACTTTGAGCAAGATATTTGAAATTTTTTTTATGTGTTTATCTGGAACTTGAAATACTTCGATAAATTAATTTTTAAAAATTGTGCGTATTCCTATTGCCGACTAGCAACTGCCCGCAACTTCGCTTGCGTGGTCAAGTTTTATCTCCGTGCTGAAACTTTTCAGCACAAAAATAAAAAATAAACATAATATCTCCGCTTCTAGGCGGCCGTATGAAGATAAAACATGCACCAGTTGGACATCCAGCAATACAACTTTGAAAACTGCATTCAATTTCGTTCTGTAGTTTCCGCGTGATGCGCAAACAAACATATCACACATACAGACAAAAATTCCAAAGATTTTCAACTGGCTTTTCAACAGCTCATAATATACGTCCCCACCGAGGGGCTCGAGTCTACCCTGAATTAGGGCGATCAGGCCTTAGTCAGCCACGCTGGCTCAGTGCGGGTTGGTCGACTTCACACACAACCTTTGAATTTCTTCGCAGGAGTGTGCAGGTTTCATCACGATGTTTTCCTTCACCGTAAGAGCGTCGAATAAACGTACATATGAATTCTAAATTCGAAAACACATTGGCACGTGGTGGGGATCGAAGCCGCGTCTCCCGGACGGGAGGCAGCCGCCCTAGCCACTAGACCACCGACCGACGTTCTCACTAGACCACCGACGCTCTCGTCCCAAAGACCCTTCATATTGTTTTTACCAGACCCTTCATACTGCTTTAGAATAAGGAGGGTTATGTTTTTTTAAATATTTTCCACATACAAACATCAACCATTTTCAATTGTATTATACGTCTAGAATAGAAGAATAGATGTTTCAGCCGAGTTGAATAGAAAAAAAATATACCCATTTTTTTGTTATAAAACCTTCAATTGGCCACACGTGCGCGCGTCTAACATAACATAAAACTATGTTGCTACGGTTATAGATTATTAAAATCAATATTATGAGCTTAAGTATAGCAAGTTAAGTATAGTGTTCATAATATCATATCCGTGATCGCGTCATTGCATCCACTGGTGGTTCTAAATATCCTGCAATTTAACAGATTGCATTGGTCACAGTGTAAAAATATCAGTAATAAAATATCGTACATGACATGGATGATGATGGATGCAAAACTCTAGACCAGACGAAGTGCATTTAAACTGCGTTCTAAAATAAAGACATTATTTTTACAAAAAATTGATTCATGTCGTTTGTACAACTGCGGTGACGAAAAATCAATGCATTCGGCAAAAATGCACTCTTCTCTATATTTTTTTTTTGATGGCGAAAAAAAAGTGATTTGATCAGAGAGAGACAAGGTTCGGAATAATCTATCTAACATAAACTTAGAAAGCCAAAGATCTGAACATATTTCATCTAAATCGATAAAACCGTTTTCTTAAACCAATGCGTAATTTAATGATCACACGAGATATGCTCATATTAAAAGTTGACTAAAGTTGTTTACTTTGGTATGTACGTAGCAGTAGGTTAGTTAGAAAAAAAAAAGGTTGTGTATTTTCATCATCAACAGCTCATATACGTCCGCACCGAGGGGCTCGAGCCTACCCTGAATTAGGGCGATTAGGCCTTAGTCGACCACGCTGGCCCAGTGCGGGTTGGTCGACTTCACACACAACTTTTGAATTTCTTCGCAGAAATGTGCAGGTTTCATCACGATGTTTTCGTTTACCGTAAGAGCGTCGAAATTCGAAAACACATTGTACGTGGTGGGGATCGAACCCGCGTCTCCCAGACGGAAGGCAGCGGCCCTAGCCTCTAGACCACCGACGCTCATTTTATTGCATAAGAAATCGATACCTGTAAGTATTGATATTTAAACTCGCTCCAGATCTTAGCGAACCTACCGCCAAACGTGCACTGTGGCTACTTGGCTACATCTCGCTGTATTACGCTATGTGCTCATGTTTAGGCATGGCGGACGTGACCACTCAAGCGCCTGCGCTATCCGTCTTCATAGAGGAAACTTGAGTAGAAACTCATCAGTTACGGTACGGTCAAAGGGTAGCATTTTTTTATGATGAATAGTCTAGAGTAACTACGCTTCATACTTGGTGGGGACAGCAAAAACTATACCATACAACACTCGAATACGCGGTACAATGATGTTTTATATGACTCGATTTGTAAGAACGTCGAAAGAAAGCTTCAATGTACAGCAGCGACATCATCTGCCTGTCTGTCGTCGTCTGTCAACATTAATTAGGTGCCATGTTTTAGCGGGCTTTGTTAGACGGTTACTCTTCTAGACTATAGATAATTCATTGGTTGAATGGCGTCAAATTTCCGAGAAGCCTTTGTTCTTGTATGAAACTACGTGGGACGTGGAGTTAATAAGACGTAGATTACGCACACCATGTACTTACACTTCTCTTTACTAGATACCACCACGTCTATTACTTACAAGAGTTGTTATTTATTTTTTACCTAAAGATAATGATTCATCAATCGATCAACCTATTGCTGTCCACTGCTGCATGGTGACTGCTGGACTGCTGCCTCCCCAAGGGCACGCCAAAGCGCACGATCATCCGCTTTCCTCATCCAGCCACCACTAGCGACCTTCCTCAGGTCATCAGTCCAGATAATGATTAAAATGACTTTATTCGATGTAAAATTTAACAAAATAATAAAGGACAACCTATTACCTGATTATTAATAATATTGTCTCGGAATTAGTGCCAATAAAAATAATCGCCAAAGAAGGTAAATATCCCGTTTGGTATCCCCGCAGATTAATAAAATTAATTAACAAAAAACTTAAAGCCCATAAGAAATGGAAATGTTATAATAGACAAAGCGATTATAATACTTTTTCGGAATTGCGTTCCCAGGAAAAAAAATTAATAGTGACAAGTTATGATTTATTCGTTTCTAGTTCCGAAAACAATATCCGTCAAGACCCCAAACGGTTTTTTTCTTTTATTAAATCAAAAAAATCCACTCCTAGTATCCCTGATACGCTTTTCCTTGATGATAACACCGTCACTGACGGTCAGGCAATAGTTGACACTTTTAACAATTTTTTCCAGTCAGTTTTTGAAAGTGATGTTGGTACTAATCCATCTTCTACTATGGATACTGATAATAATAAGTATGCCAATCTGTTAATATCCTCAATGCACATATCATCTGAAACTGTTGAGAAGTATCTGCGTCGCCTTGACGTGTCTAAGGGTTGCGGACCTGATGGGATCCCTCCCGTATTTTTAAGACGTTGTAGCAAAGAACTAGCCTATCCTATAAGTATTCTTTTTAAGCTTTCTTTATTGAACGGTATAATGCCAGCTATTTGGAAACGCTCCCTCGTCTTACCTATATTTAAAAGTGGGAATAAACATGATATGCGTAATTATCGAGGCATCTCAAAATTGTCTACAATTCCGAAACTTTTTGAAGAAGTGGTATATGGCATGTTATTTCCGGTGGTAAGGCCGCTTCTAATTACCCAACAGCACGGTTTCGTTAATAGGCGTTCGACAGAGTCTAATCTTTGCGAGTACTTGGACAAAATTCTGGTGGCCATGGATGGGGGTCACCGGGTTGACGCTGTGTATACCGATTTCTCCAAATGTTTTGATAAAATCTCCCATTGTTTATTAATTAGGAAATTGGAAGAAATCGGTATACACGGTGACTTGCTCCGATGGTTCGAGTCCTATCTTAGGAACAGAACCCAGGCTGTTGCCGTGAAGGGTTTTACCTCCGCATTCATACCTGTGACCTCAGGGGTTCCCCAAGGCTCGCATCTCGGGCCCCTGCTTTTATTAATGATGTTTTAAAATGTTTCCATTTCTCCAATGCCTTATTATTCGCTAAGTGCTTCCAAATTATTAGATCTAATCAGGATAGCATTAATTTACAAAAGGACTTGGATCGGTTTGGCGAATACTGTTTGCACAATAAATTAGTTCTTAATGTTGATAAATGTTGTACTATTTCTTTTAGCAGAAAAAAGAACCAAACTTCTTATAGCTATACACTGTATAACAAACAGCTCATAAGAGTAAACGAGGTGCGAGATCTGGGTGTGTACTTGGATGACAAATTATTGTTTAAATCGCACATTGAAAAAATTGCGTCCAAGGCCTTCAGGATGTTAGGTTTTGTCTTTAGACAAAGTACTGAATTTAAAAAAGTTGAAACTTTGCTTGTACTTTATAACTCTCTTGTAATATCTCATCTTGATTATGCATCTACGGTTTGGAATCCACAATATTCTGTTCATAGAACTGCGTTGGAGAAAATCCAGAATAAATTTCTGAAGCGTTTAAAGTACAAATTTAAAAATATTCCGCTTAACTTGCTGCATAGCTTGGAAGTGCGTCGTGAGCACAGGGATGTCGTTTTTCTTTATAAAATCTTACATAACTTAGTTGAATCTCCTTACCTCCTCAGCATGGTCTCTCTTAACTGTCCAAGAGCCAACCTTCGTCTATCAACTCGAGCAACCTTCGCATTGCCGCGTTCGCGTACCAACTACGCTAAAAACCGCTTCATCCGACGAGCATGCAATTCTTATAACACTAAATTCAAAGATGTTGATATCTTCCATCTTAAGTTTCCTAAATTTGTTTCCACCATCAAACAAATCAAGTAGTATTTCGATTACAGATAGGTAGCATCTTTATTTTAAAATTTTAAAATTATCAGGCGTAAAATTCTTCTAAATTTTTATAATTTCATTTTGTATCCTCCATTGTTTTTTACCCAATGTCTTGTATCAATAATTAGTGAAAACTTAATTGGCTAATGTAATGTTTCAAATGTTATCGTCTTATGCGTCATGTAAGCTGTATGTTTTCCGTAAATAAATAAATAAATAAATAGACAAGATGTCCCTGGTTGGCACGGTCACTACAAGTGTACGCTCACTGGAAAAGAACGGCCGGAAAATACTCTACAGGACTTCTTTTTCCATTACCTTGTTTTTCACGTTTGAATGGCAATGTAATTTCGCCTGTTGGGTTATTATAGGATGAGTTCTGACAGGTTCAAAATTCTTCATACAACGTTAACAACTTTTTTTTATAATATTCAGTTTAAAAACCATAATAGCTAATAATTAAAAATAAAGTAACTTCACCTCTTATTTTATCATTAAACAGTATGTAATTTTACTTAAAAAATAAATAAATAAACGAAATAATATAAAAAAAAAAAAAAAATCTGTCAGAGCTCATCCTACAGTAACCTAACTATAACAAGATATTTTCAAGTCAGTTACGACTTTATATTACCTATATTTAATGGTAGCTTTATTACTGATTTATTATCAACTACTTGACTATTGAGAATTGGTACCTAAGTGCCTAAATTGAAGTGCATTGCTAGCGAATAAAAAAAACACAAATCATACTTAATGTTCCCGTCTAGTGACACTGATCACACTCAGACAGAAACAACTTGATCATTTATTTAAATAAGATAGCTGCACTACTAGTTAATGAGGCTAATTCTCACTGCCGTCCGTCCTTTTCACCATTTAAAGATTAAAAAGGTATAGGCCAGTCAATATCAACAGAAAAAAGGACAAACATAGCAAACGCGCATGTAACTACGATTTTTTTATATATTGTTAGGTCCCTTGAGAGTAATTAACATCCAAGTTTGCAACCCTTTGCTACCCAAAAACCTCGAAAAACCGCGAAAAACGCTGACCCAGGACAAAGTGAAGACCTTGGCATCAGTCACCACCTCTGTGAAAGTGTTCATCAAGAGAGTTGATGTTGATCCCCTAACCATATTCCAAAGAGTCTGCGTCACAAAACAATCAGATGAACAATTGAAGCAGTTCCAGGACCATTAGTTTAGCCAGTACGTGTCTTTGAATAGGACCCAAACACAAACCATACACTTTTTTTTTTTTAAAGTCTACCTTTCACAAGCTGTATCTCTGCAACTAATAGACCTAGAGTGCTGGGGTTAAACTCAAATTGTAGAAATACTAGTTAGCTTTATTAAATTATACGGCAAACATACTTGAAAAACGCTTCCTTAGGGTAGTTAAAAAAGAAAAAACTGAAACGGGGGGTAGCACAGGGTTTTCAGGGTTGCAAACTTGGGTGTCAACTACTCTCCCTAACAACATATAAAAAAATTCGTAGATACATGCGTGTTTGCGATATTTGATGTCGATTTTGACTGGCCTAGGACAGGAGAAAGCCATTCTAAATTAGAGCTGTCAAACATTGAATTTGAACTTTATGGCCGCGTCCAAGGGTAGATTTAAGGGGGCACGGGGACATGTCACATCCTATGTGTTAATCTAGGGGACAAATTATCTCCATTTCCAAATCCGTTCAGTAGTTTAGGTGTGAAAGCGGAACAAACATCCAAACGTAATATTAGTTTGAGTGTGATAAATCGCTGCTTAATAATATTTTATGAAGCCGGTCTATGATAAATATTCTCCCTTAGAAAGATAAAATTGTTTCCTTTTTGGAATGTTTAATTACATTGCGATTGCGATGAAAGAAATTTTTAAGCAAATTTTTTTACACGTTACTGAAGTTTTAGCAAGGATCCCTTATTGTTTCTAATGTTATAGCCTATGTTACTCAGGGATAATGGCATGGCAGGGACAATGACTCAGGCATTATCCCTGAGTAACATAGGCTATAACATTATAATGGTGAAAGATTTTTTAAAATCGGTTCAGTAGTTTTTGAGTTCTTCTTCTTTGCGTTTCGATGACAAATTAAATCACTCCGGCCCAGAACTTAGCCACTTCGACTGCACTATTTGTGGCGTCCATTAAGTCCTGCTGCGAACAGGTAACAGGGCAGGCAGGACAGGAAACTAGATGAGTCATAGACTGTACCGCTGCTCCACACTACAGTTTAAATTTGGGTTTTCCGAGAGTCCCCACCTGAACATATTCTCCTTGCTCCGGCCGACCTGAGTCCGAAGTCGATTTAAAGACTTCCAGATCGGCCATGGTAGTCTATGTCCAGCCGGTAGACTCTCAGAAAGCGGACAAAGGGATCAGGAAGCGGTGTACGAGCACGCCACATTTTGCATCTCGCTTGAGAGGGCTCAGTTTGAGTTTATTCGTTACAAACATACAAAGCTTTCCTCTTTATTATATTAGTACAGACTGGTCATCTACATATTTTATGTTACTTATGTTATGCATTATGAAAGTATACCGCTACACAAACACACTCTCACACACACAATACACAACACACACACAAACGCAATGCCTTGGAGGTTCCTACTGTATAAATAATTGTTAATCATCATCATCATCAACGGCCCGTTACATTCCACTGCTGGACTATGAGCCTCCTCCACTTAAGGAGGGTTTTTCCATAATCTCCACGCTTGGCAGGCGGGTTGGAGATCGCAGATTAAAAGGTTACTGTATCAGAGAGCGCTGCTGCCCGTTCCCTGTTCAATGTGTAGTCCCTAAGTCGCCTCTTACGACACCCACGGGAAGAGTAGGGGTTGGTGACAAATGTATTCTACTCGCCGTCACCACACGGCCTAATAAATGTTATCTTATCCTAAATATACTTTGTTCTAAATGTACTTTATTCAATAAGAAGACCATTGTTATGGGAAAACGCTGGAGCCTGTAGCACAGTTTTTACCACCGCAGGCTCCAGAGTTCCAATATAAAACGCATTGTAATTATTAAATAAATAAATTATTATTATTCAATAGAATTTCTTCTCAAGCGTCCTTTGTTCAATAAAATGTGACGAATGAACGACGAACTTTCCGATACTGCAAAATTCTTGTTTATTTATAAAAAAACAATACGAAGTGACGTGCATCGTATCTGATTCAATCGTTTATCTCCCGCAAAAACACATGTTTCCAAGCAAAACCGACGAATCCGGTTGGAACCGGATTGGCCCGGTGTGTTTTGGTCTCGTGCCAATAACACACAGACAAGGAATGGCAATGTTAACAAACATCATACTGTTGCATATTGTATAATCTTGCTCACTTTTACTTTTTATTAACAATACTTACAGTGACCTTGTTATAGTTCACGACATGTAAAAAGAAAAATGGACAAGAGTGTTTGCTTAAAAAAAATGAGTACAGTGTCGCACGTATCTAAGACAAACATCGTGACAGAAACCAGTAGAAAAAAGGTTGTGTGTGAAGCCGACCAACCCGCATTGGACCAGTGTGGTCGACTAAGGCCTGATCGCTCTAATTCAGGGTAGGTAGGCTCGAGCCCCTCGATGGGGATATAAATGAGCTTTTGATAAAGAGACTGCGCCGGCTAGAGTTGTCTCATGACGCACTGGTATAACGGTGATAAGATCATGTGAACTGTCCGACACCGTTTCGCTGACTGAAACACAGTCTGCTTTTCTCTGCCCTCTACTCTCCACTTTTCTCCACTTCAGTGGAAACATACCTCTATTTTTACGGAGCCGTCCCTCCCTGAGGCAGGTGGAAACGCACCCTAACAAACCTCAACTTGTTCCCGAATCGATCACTGACTTTTTGTCTTCTTCTTCGTCCTAGCGTTTTCCCGGCCTAGTGCTGGGGTCCGCTTTCCTACTCAATCTTCTCCACTTTGCCCGGTCTTCGGCATCCTTAGGTGTGAGATTGTTCTCTTCCATATCCGCTTTCACGACGTCCAGCCAGCGCTTTTTAGGCCTACCACGTGATCTAGGGCCCTGGACAGTGAGGTCGAGGCATCTTTTTCCTACATAGTCTGACGGTCTGCGGCTTATATGGCCATACCATCGGAGGCGACTTTCCCGAAGCTTATCCGCTACGTCACGGACTCCGAGACTGCCACGGATGTGTACGCTTCGTCACTGACTAGTTGTGATAGATCAAAACATGAGATGATCTAGTGAGAATCTCTGACTAGTTGTGATAGAGCTACCAGAACGTGGGATGGGCTAGTGAAAATCCCTGACTAGTTGTGATATAGCTACTAGAACGTGGGATGGGCTAATGAGAATCCCTGACTAGTTGTGATATAGCTACTAGAACGTGGGATGGGCTAGTGAGAATCCCTGACTAATTGAGATTGCGTAGGATAGACAAGTGACGTCGATCCTGATGACGTCACTTTGGAAGATTGGTCACATGCCAGCAAAATGTTGACAAAACAATAAAATTGACCGGTTACGTTGCCAGTCGCGTTGTTCCAAATTTAAAATACTCTTGACATTCATGTCAGGAAAATTCCTTGAACAATTAAAAATTAAAAAAGTACAAGCAAATCTTTTCTGAAGTAATGTTGACAATATGACAATGATATTGTTATGTTGTGCTACTTTCTTTACATTATCCTCATATTGTTGTTTTAAACTTTATCTTTTAACGAAAACCTTAGAACAATAACAATTCAATGTAAGGCTATCTATAGCTTATCAATAGACTCCTTGTGTGGTGGATCAAGGCAATAAAATAAGTATATAAAAAGCCATTTTTAATATCTACTTTCAGATAAAGATGTTTATTGAAAATAGTATTATCACTAACTACCTTTACATATTTCATGTTTATTGTATAGTCGACCAAGAAAGTGGTTTACCATTTTTCATTCAATTTCCTAGTTATCGAAAATTTCAATAAGGTTTATACTCGGTATCTGACAGATCGTTCTGCAAACGAAAATAATCTTTGTTGTTCTATAATTTGCAACTGACATTCAACCTTAGGGTGGTAAACCAATTTATTGGTCGGCTTTACATAATGGCCTCGAATCGGGAAGTCATGCTCTAATCCCAATTTTAAAATCCAGTTATCCTTTTCGTTTTTATGACCAATGAAAGAGAGGTGATGAATTCAGACGAATGAATGATATTAATTTCAACGAATGATAACCTAAAATAAGGACATAGCTGTCAGATTAAGAGATATTTAAGTCGCATGTTTTATGTGCTCTCTTAAATTGTGCAATCGACACGGCCATAAGGTTCAAATTCGATGTTTGACAGCTCTAATATTAGGATGGCCATCTCCTGTCCTAGGACGGACGAACTTAAATTTTTTTGGGGGTTTTCAACCCATATTCCTTAGGAAAAGTTGTTGCTTATGATGGTCTGAACATCATAAATTCAAATTTTGCTAGGGATTACAAAATTATGCTGTATATTCACAGATTGGTACAATAATATTTTAACAATTTTCAACTTCAAAAATACTGCAAGTTGCATTAATTATAATATTTACAAATAATCACATTTTAATATACAAAGAATGCGTTACTTACTGTTATCGCTATCAGCAACCTTGATTTTTCTTATGAAAACGATTGACATGCAATGCCGATGTCAAGTATTTATTATCCTAAGTGCTTTTATCTTGGGATTTCGCTTACGATTCTACGACGTTACTATCACGCGCCGCTTTACCTACTTTGTGTTACTATACACGATTATCACTGGAAAGTAAGCTTAACATAAGAATAGTCAATCAACATCAACGGCCCGTTACAGTCCACTGCTGGACTATGAGCCTCCTCCAGTGTTTGGTTTTGCCATAATCTCCACGCTTGGCAGGCGGGTTGGAGATCGCAGATTAAAAGGTTACTGTATCAGAGAGCGCTGCTGCCCGTTCCCTGTTCAATGTGTAGTGTAGTCCCTAAGTCGCCTCTTACGACACCCACGGGAAGAGTAGGGGTTGGTGACTAATGTATTCTACTCCGCCGACATCACACGGCAATAGTATCGATGGAGGAAAAGTATCCATATCCTGCTGGTAAAGATAAATAAATTAAAAAAAAAAACAATTATCGCTGAGATATTCATCAACAGTACATATTGGTCCCCACCGAGGGGCTCGAGCCTACCCTGAATTAGGGCCCAGTTGGGATATAGGGAAACATGGGAGATAAATGCCGTATAACAAAAAAAAATATCAATTCCTGTTTCTTTTTTTTTAATAATAATAATATTAATAAATCTTTATTGATTAAGCCTAATTACATTTATCAATGGTGTCTTAAGAGAAAAGAACAATAAGGTTAATGGTAGCATATAAGTGTAACGAATAGCTCCCAAGCTAGAATAATCTGTATTATGGGAGCCAACGTTCCTCTGAGTGACAATAGCAAATAATGAGTATACAGATGAGTGAGTGTTTATGAGTTACAATTTGAAAAGGATCCGGTCACTTAAGGCCACTTCCCTGAACGGCTACACTCCCATGAAAGGCCACTTCCCTGAACGGCCACTTTCCCATGAAAGCCCACTTCCCTGAACGGCCACACTCCCATGAAAGGCCACTTCCCTGAACGGCCACACTCCCATGAAAGGCCACACTCCCATGAAAGGCCACTTCCCTGAACGGCCACACTCCCATGAAAGGCCACTTCCCTGAACGGCCACTTTCCGTAATTAGGTTGAAATAAATAATATATGATATGCGTGTGTGTGTGTTCTTAAACCATAGCGTTAATATACTCTCTAAAAATCGGATGTTACCTGGCATTTTCAGTACTAATTGCCATCCTGTGGCCTTTGATGGCTCTATAACACTGACACCAGGGTTTGTGAGGTCGGTTGTCGACGTGAAGATAGAAGACCACTAAAGAAGAGATGTAATCGCTGCTAAAGACTGACGTCGAGCTTCTCTTAAGTCTTGTAGTTGAAGCTATTTTTTACCGCTGGAAAACAATTTATTCCCATGGTAAAATAAGAAATGACGTCACATAGACCGCTAAGTCTTGTCTTGATTGCTAGTCGTTGTTCTCATTATCTCTTTTCGGCTATCTATCATTATTATTATGTTTGTAAGAAAACAACATGGCGTCAGAGTTCAAAACATTACGTAACTAGATCATCATACGATATCATATAGGTACTAAATAGTTGATTATGTATTTTATAAGCAATATTTATTCTGAAATGTTATAGGAATCAAACGTCAATGAACGTCGAACGTCGGGAGTGTAAGGTAGAAACAATGTTTTGTTGACCTTAGTAAATTATATATCGTGATTAGACCCGGTAGTACATATAAAAAATGTTATAGGAATCAGTCTAGGGATGCTAATAACAACTACCAACATTTTTATACAACTGTTTTTAAATACCTATTAACTTTAAGCTGCTACATATTAGTATTATTTAGTTAAACCTAGCGTGTGTTAAGTATGCAAAATACCTACGTGTAGTGTTGATAAGAAATAATGCTAAATAATTATTATTAACAACGTAATCACAGACCAATCTGTGAATGAAATAATCTGGGTTTTAAAATAATAGAGCGAGAATAGATTTATTGTAGAATTCTTCGGCTTATAAGTCTAGCAGAAAAAAAAAATGACTTTCTCAAAAATATTCGAAACAAATGATTGAAACAATATTTTCTAATTTGAATTAATTTGAAACATTGAAAATCGCAATTTAAAATTTGATACGGTTCGCGCTATATTTTTTAATAAATGTCTGATTGATTTATTTTACTGTTTGTATTCTACAAAACTGGTAACATTACAGTAGATACGGGTTTAGTCTCCTAGTAAAGAGCGTCACTGATTGATTCAATATATACCTAGCTTAGATTAGAATATTTGATTATTACTGAATAAAAAACACGCTTAATTAAACTTCTGTTGCATTTCTCCCTAGGATGGAAAATGTGCATTTTCTTACTCAACACGACGATCTTTACAGCGTATTTTTTTTAACATGACGACTTTGCATTGTTTACTGAACTAAGTGTATAATATAATATAACATACATTATTTTGTTAGTTAACGTATCATTCAACAAGATATAGGACATTGTGTTTAATCTATTGCACTGTGTCAATAGTAAATAATAATCCTTCTACAAAATGTATTATAAATAAGACTAAAATATTACTTTTACATCTGATTTATTAGCGCTGAAGTAATATCTCTAACAATTTACTATCGGCTATTAATTATTATTATTTATCGTTTACTTTACCACATAATATAGGACGTCAGTAATTATCACATTGTGACATCGTGACACATAATCATTGCAATGATCTATTTACTACATTGCACGATTTATTTGCTATATTTCCCCATTTATCAAAGTACAATCAGTTGCAAAAGTGGGGTTATGTCACGTGTTTTATACTTAGAAATATATTTTCATTATTATGACCTTTATTATGGCATATTATTATTTATATTAATAAAGTCCCGTACACACGTTAATACAAAATCCAAGAAAAAATAACTATTAGAAAATAAGTTATTTCAAAGTATAAAAACACGTGATATGACCTCACTTTTGAAGGTGACCGTTCATGTCCTAGCGACGCCATTGCCATGATACTGGGAAATGTTGGCAATATCAAATTTACCTATAAAAAGTTAGGTAAGTAGCTATTCATACAGTCTAATTTTGCATTCATCAACAGCTCATATACGTCCCCACAGAGGGGCTCGAGCCTACCCTGAATTAGGGCGATTAGGCTTTAGTCGACCACGCTGAACCAGTGCGGGTTGGCCGACATCACACACAACCTTTGAATTATGTAAGGTCGACCAAAGAAGTGGTTTACCATTTTTCATTCAATTTCCTAGTTATCGAAAATTTCGATAAGGTTTATACTCGGTATCTGACAGATCGTTCTGCAAACGAAAATAATCTTTGTTGTTCTATAATTTGCAACTGACATTCAACCTTAGGGTGGTAAACCAATTTATTGGTCGACTTTACTTTTGCATTAACTAGACTCTATTCTCACTTTTTAGTCACGGTTTTTTTCTAGAGATGGTTCTAGAGCAAAAGTTTTTCAGTTTCATAGACTGATCAAGTCTGGACCGAGAGAAAGACAAATGGAGAGGTTCTGGAGATTGTTGGAGAGAAGAGGAATCTGATAAAGACCTTAGAAAACAGAAGAGGGAAGATGATGGACACTTGATAAGACACGACAACTTTTTGAGAAACATAATGGGAGGGAACAATGATATTATTATATACATACAAGAAGTAGATATGCCACCAACCAACGCACCAAACGCGTGCCGTGAATTGGTCCTAATTGTGACCACAGCAGTCAGTCGAGCTGTGATCGCTGTCTCTTTCACTCTTACGCTTTGCCTATTTCCTGTCGCACTGTTCCTAATCTTGAATATCATGTCGCCTCTCTGTCTAATCTTGAATATCAAATCTTTATAACTCGGTCAATTTTAAAGATAGAGCAAAAATTATTTTAGTGTTCGATAGCAGAAACTAAGAAGTTTGGATTTATAAAATAAAAATAAAAGTAGTCCGATCCCCTATTTATGTTGTGCGTGCAGTATGACGTGACGTATCTTTCTTAAAATATCATTGGAAGGGAAGATTGAAGGGGAAAGATGAAGAGGAAGACCAAGAAGAAGTTATTTCGAACAAATCAAGGTGTAAAAGGTAGTGCCCTAGTTTAGGTAGATTTAGGGATCACTACGCTATTAAATAAAATCAACGGCCCGTTACAGTCCACTGCTGGACTATGAGCCTCCTCCACTTAAGTGTTTGGTTTTGCCATAATCTCCACGTTTAGCAGGCGGGTTGGAGATCGCAGATTAAAAAGTTACTGTATCAGAGAGCGCTGCTGCCCGTTCCCTGTTCAATGTGTAGTCCCTAAGTCGCCTCTTACGACACCCGCGGGAAGAGTAGGGGTTGGTGACAAATGTATTCTACTCTGCCGTCACCACACGATAAATTAAATAAAACCGTAGACTATATTACAAAACTGCTGGTTGTATTAAGACAAAGAAAATATCAAAGGTTATAAAGGTCGTAATGAATGCGTTAACAAAGGCTAGTAATGAATTTACTTTTTGAATTTGAAAGTAAAGGTGGTCTGTTTACAAAGATAGCTAAGAAAAGTATACAAAGACAGTTGTTGAAAAATAAATAAAAGTTAAAGTAAAAACGAAACGTAAGTTCATGATGAACCATGTTCTTAAAACAAGGAAAAAGTGAATGTCGTGTCTTAGCAAGATGTTATATCATTGGCGGAAAATAGAGACAAATTGGCAATTACTACCCCACCACCATAGCTCTTAAATTTGAGAGAGAGGCTGATTTACCGCCCGAAAGGATTTGTCTTTGTTGAACTACGCGACGTCAAAGCATATCCTTTGAAAGATCTTTCTAATGTTATCTGAATACCCTGTAATTCGCAAACTAAATTTTTTATCGCAAACCGTTGGTAAATTTAGCTGAGAATCTAGTAATTTCTGGCCTGGTGTACTTGAGTTTTATTAGGTACATCGCGGAAAGTTTCGTTGATGTATTTTTAACAGACTCTTCTGTACTATTCCACGTAGCAATTATGTTTTCGAATTTCGAATTCATGTGCACGTTTATTCAACGCTCTTACGGTGAAGGAAAACAACTTGATGAAACCAGCACACTCCTGCGAATAAAAAAGATGAATATTAATTTCAAAACCCGCACTGGGCCAGCGTGGCCGACTAAGGCCTGATCGTCCTGATTGGGGGTAGGCTCGAGCCTTATAGTGAAGTGGTGGGTGGACAGTTTAGACTAGGAAAATAAAATGGACGTGCTCTCGGTTAACTTCAGGAGAATCTCTTGTGTATTTTACAAGCTTTTATTTAGTTTCACCTGTCCCGTTGTCTGTCTGTCTGTCTGTAATCAAATCTTGCAAGTTAAATTTGATCCACTTCCCAGTTTCCGATTGAGCTGAAATTTTGCATTCATGTATAAATCGGATGACAATGCAATATTATGGTACCTTGGAGCTGGTCTGATGATGGAGACGGAAGGTGGCCATAGGAACTCCTCTAATACAGAACACAACCTAGTCGTGTTTGGGCTCGTTAGATTTGTCTTAACAAGATCTTTAGCCATACGTGATATCCAGGGTCTCATGATGGAGCCGGAAGGTGGCCACAGGAACTCCTTAAATACACAACACAACCTAGTCGTGTTTGGGCTTGTTGGTTTTGTCTTAACAAGATCTTTAGTCATACGTGATGTTCAGGGTCTCATGATGGAGCCGGAAGGTGGCCACAGGAACTCCACAAATACACAACATAACTTAGTCATGTTTGGGCTTGTTGGATTTGTCTTGACTAGATCTTCAGTCCTACGTGATGTCCAGGGTCTCATGATGGAGCTGGAAGGTGGTCACAGGAACTCCACAAATACACAACATAACATAGTCGTGTTTGGGCTTGTTGGATTGGTATTGACGAATACTTTGATACTAAATGGTAACCAGAGTCTGATGATGGAGCTAAAAGGTGGCCATAAGAACTCCGTAATTAAACGACGCAACCCCACCGAGTTTGGGCCCATTTGATTTGTCTTGACGAGTACTTTGATACTACATGGTAACCAGGGTCTGATGATGGAGCTGGAAGGTGGCCATAGGAACTCCGGAACGACGCAACTCCATCGAGTTTAGGCCCATTTGATTCGTCTTGTCGAGTACTTTGATACTATATGGTAACCAGGGTCTGATGATGGAGCTGGAAGGTGGTCATAGGAACTCCGTAATTAAACGACGCAACCCGATCGAGTTTGCGCTCATTTGATTCGTTTTGACGAGCATCTTAGTTGGCGTGAATATGCAACTCCAACAGATTTGGGAAAAAGTTCGTTCCGTTTGTAATGAATGTGGATTATTATATGTCTGATTGATTAGATGGATGCCCCAATGCCAAGGTGAGCACGTGCCGAGGCTGAATGGTATGAGAGTGTATAAACATTTCATATCGCTAACGTTGCGCCTCAGGGTACCAGGGCGAACCCTGTTGTACTGAAGCCCTTATCCCTCTACAATAGACCTCGGCAAGGATGGCATTCACATAATACAGCCTAAATCAATTCAATTTCCTGCTAAATTTAATTACGGCACAGCTGAAAGAAGAATGCTTCCGATTGTCTTGTCTTGGGCTTCAACTGTGCACAAAATGCATGAACTACTGTAGATCATGCTGTTATTTATCTAGGCTCTAAATTATTTGCTGCTGGTCAAGCTTATGTGGCTTTAAGCAGAGCTAAGTCTTTAGCAGGACTTCGAATCGAAGAACTTGACTGCTCCAAGTTGACTTCGAAGAAACCTTGTAATGTTGATGCATTAAAAGAAATGGATAGAATGAGAAATGTTACAAATAACTAACTTGTGATTACATAACTAATTTAAACATTAGTTTACCCTACTACAAACAAAAAAATGAAATATTTAAATATAAATAAAATACATAAACTTTAAGTGCTCAAAGCAGCACATTATTATGTGAACGTACTACGGACTACATAACGGAAAAACGCTGCTACGCGCTACTAACTACGTCGTAGTAAATCTCGAATTAAACATACTAAAAAGTTAAAAATAAAATTAAAGAAAAAAAACCTTTTTTAAAAACAAGCTTTTATTATTTGGAAAATGAACTAAAAAGTTAAAAATAAATTAACTCTAATTAGAAGTATAACACTTTATAAGTTCATTGTAACCTTTAACGATAATTAAGCTTCTTTGTCTACGACAAAATAATTCCATATCGTAATCATATATTTTTAACACCAAAACTTTACACCTTAATTATTAAATCTTCCCGTTTTTATTACAGTCTCAATTTTATAAATAATAAAAGCATGTTACATTTTGATGGTATAATTAAGCTATCACAATGTAACACGCTTTTTTATTTATAAAATTGAGACTGTAATAAAAACGGGAAGATTTAATAATTAAGGTGTAAAGTTTTGGTGTTAAAAATATATGATTACGATATGGAATTATTTTGTCGTAGACAAAGAAGCTTAATTATCGTTAAAGGTTACAATGAACTTATAAAGTGTTATACTTCTAATTAGAGTTAATTTATTTTTAACTTTTTAGTTCATTTTCCAAATAATAAAAGCTTGTTTTTAAAAAAGGTTTTTTTTCTTTAATTTTTTTTTTATTGTTCCCACCATGTCGCTTCCCACAATATCGCTCCTTCCAACGCGCCTAGCTAGCCTTCCTCCGTACTCGCTGTGATACTGTTCCCACCATGTCGCTTCCCACAATATCGCTCCTTCCAACGCGCCTAGCTAGCCTTCCTCCGTACTCGCTGTGATACTGTTCCCACCATGTCGCTTCCCACAATATCGCTCCTTCCAACGCGACTAGCTAGCCTTCCTCCGTACTCGCTGTGATACTGTTCCCACCATGTCGCTTCCCACAATATCGCTCCTTCCAACGCGCCTAGCTAGCCTTCCTCCGTACTCGCTGTGATACTGTTCCCACCATGTCGCTTACCACAATATCGCTCCTTCCAACGCGCCTAGCTAGCCTTCCTCCGTACTCGCTGTGATACTGTTCCCACCATGTCGCTTCCCACAATATCGCTCCTTCCAACGCGCCGAGCTAGCCTTCCTCCGTACTCGCTGTGATACTGTGCCCAAATGAAATGAAATGAAATGAAATGAAAATTTTATTTGCAATAAATGTGGTGAGATAGAGTTCTTAAATTACTGTTCTTTAGTATCACACATTTAACCAAACATTGGTATGCAAAATTTTTATAAAATATGATTTAAATTATTATAATAATAAATTCAAAATAAATTAACAAATATATCACATGCAATAATACCTACTTAAAGTGCAAACTACATCATAAGGATTTTACAGAATAAATGCATTTGTCACATAAATACTTGTACAAAGCGCTTTTAAAATTTTTAACAGGTAATTCCTTAATTTCATCTGGTATTTTATTGTAGACTCTTACAGACAAATTGTAGACATTATTGGAGAAACAAGCTGTAGTGCCAGAAAGTGCTACCAACCGATTAGGGTACCTGGCCAAAAACCTGCACGCTTCATGCCTCCTCGTAAACAGTTCTGGATTATTTTTTACAAATATGCACAATTCGAAAATGTACATAGCGGGTAGTGTTAGTAGACATAACTTTTTAAAAAGAGGTTTACAGGAGTCCAGGGGCCCGGCTCTACACATAGCTCTCAGACATCTTTTTTGAATCAAAAAAGCATTGTTTAAATCCACTGAGTTACCCCACAAAATCAAACCATATCTCAACGCAGAACATACGTACCCGTGGTATGCCATTAGGGCCGCCTTTTGGTGACATATGTTGGTGAGACGGTATAAGGCATATGTAAATCTGTTTATTTTAGCACACACTTCGTTGACGTGGCATTTCCAGGTTAAGTTTGCATCGATTGTTATGCCCAAAAACTTTGCTGTCGAGACCTCCTTTATAGGTTCATCGCCATGCTCTGCCGCTAAATCCAAAGGTTTTCCATTTTTGTTAAAGAATTGTATATATTTTGTTTTTGATATATTTATACATAAATTATTATATTTCAACCATTTTACTACATTATTAATTGTATTATTTATTTCAGTATTATAATCAACATTTTTAGATTTATTAATAATAATCGATATATCGTCTGCGAATAACGTACAAGGATATTGAACAACTGATGGGAGGTCATTTATGTACAAAATAAACAACAGAGGGCCGAGAATACTGCCTTGAGGCACGCCAAAGTTATTTGCACTATATTCGGATTTATAAGATGATAACTCTAATGATTCATTTAATTTTTTGATTTCTACTCTCTGGACTCTCCCACCAAGATAAGATTTAACCCATTCATATGCCAGTCCGCGTATACCGTATGACTCTAATTTACTGAGAAGCGTTTTATGACATACGTAATCGAAGGCTCTACTCAAATCAAAAAGAATCATGGAGACTGGGACTCTTTTATCCATAAAAGCTGAAATCTGCTTAACTATCCTAAAACATGCCAACGACGTAGACTTTCCCTTTTGGAAACCATGCTGCTCTGATCTTATTATTTTAAATTTCGTGCAAAAGGATGTTAGTCTTTTGTGGAAAACTTTCTCAAATATCTTCGAGATTATAGGAATAAGGGTGATTGGTCTGTAGTTCTCTATGTTATCCTTCTCTCCTTTTTTAAATAAAGGTTTAACTATAGATAACTTTAAAGCTGATGGGAAATGACCATTTTGAAAGGACAGATTCACTAAGTGGGCTAGTAAAGGTGACAGTTCAGTCGCGCAAGATTTTATAATTTTTGTGCATATGTCGTCATACCCAGTTGAGTTTGTATTATTCAATGATTTTATAATACTTTTTATTTCATATTCGTCAGTGGGGGTTAGAAAGAATGTTGCATAGTTGTTTTTCAACTGTCCTGGGTTAGAGCTAGTTCGGTTAAAGTTCTCATTCGGTAAATTTATAAAATGATTATTGAATTCAGATGCGATAAGTGTTGGATCCCTTATAGTAACATTATTTATAGTCAATTCTTTTACATCATTTATTTTTACACCATTTTCTGAATTATTGATAATATTCCAGGTGGCTCTACATTTATTATAGGATTTACTTATGTAGTTATGGTTTGTTAAAGTTTGGGATATTTTTAAAGTTTTTTTCAATACCGAGGCGTATTTTCTATATTGTTTTTTAAATAAAGCTGATTTATTCTTATAATACAAAATGCGTAACTTTCTTTTATTTAAACATGATATTCGCAGGCCTTTTGCCCACCATGTCGCTTCCCACAATATCGCTCCTTCCAACGCGCCGAGCTAGCCTTCCTCCGTACTCGCTGTGATACTGTTCCCACCATGTCGCTTCCCACAATATCGCTCCTTCCAACGCGCCGAGCTAGCCTTCCTCCGTACTCGCTGTACTCGCTGTAATACTGTTCCCACCACGTGGCTTCCCACTGTCGCTCCTACAAATGCGTTTAGCTAGACTTCGTTCTGTGAGAATGACGTCACGGTTTGCGTCTTATTCTTTAATCACATTGTGTATTGCCGCTAATGTTACATAAATTAATCCGTTCTCAAGGTCCAATTAATTAATAGCTGGACGTACAGTCGACTGTATGTAACGTAACGTAGAATCCGTATAAAATGGTTCCGTAGCCGTAAGGGTCCACACAGACGATCAGCGCTGTAACTGCAAAATGACAGTTTGAATGCAGTTTTAGCAACTACATTAGTGTTGTCGTTGCCACTTGCCACTGTTTATTTAATCATCGATCGGTGTCATCCAAAAATGCTGCCCTATTTCTTGTAAATTATTCTACCAGGAAAATATAAAACTATCTTTGAAAAGATATATTTTTAAAGATACAAGTATACACCGTGAAATTTACATCGTTTTGTTCCCGCCGTGTAGTGATAGTACCCGTCAAACTGAACAACTTTTCACAAAAAATAAATTTCCTGCGACAAAAAAATTGTTGGTCTCTCCATACAAAGTGAGACTCCCGACCGACCCATTTTGTATGGAGACCAAAAATTTTTTTGTCGCAGGAAATTTTATTTTCGTGAATAGTTGTTCAGTTTGACGGGTGCTATCACTACACGGCGGGAACAAAACGATGTAAATTTCATGCTGTATACCCAAAAGCCAATTTTTAAATACAGTAAAGCTGAACTGATAACCGATGGGGAAAAAAGGTTCTCGAATGGCTATAAATAAAGCTATCACCGTCACCACAAATACCAAGTTTTCTCTCCTCGTCTACTTATTTACATGCATTACTATGATCTATAAAATAAATAATAATAATGTAATAAAATCACAGAGGTATTTTTCTTTTCCTATACTAACCGTAAAAACAAACTCGGAAAATGGCAAAAAGGCGACTGCTCCCTGATTCTGATGCACGATAGTGACGATTAATTCAGGTACCTCTTTTATCAAAATTGGTTCAGGCTTTGAAATGTAATCACACGTAAACACCGTTATCGTGTTACAAACATTTCAGCTCTCTACTGTATTCTGGTGACAAAAACATAAAATGTTTTGTACCTAACTTCGCGTTGGACTTTGGACTACTCGCTTTCTAACAATAAAATGCGTGTTTAGACATCGACTATAGTACTATATTCATCATCATCATCATCATCGTATGGGTCGACAACCGACCTCACAAACCCTGGCTGGTGTCAGTGTTATAGAGCCGCCAAAGGCCACTGACTTAGCTCGTGTATACGACTAGATAATAGCCGGGACCAACGGCTTAACGTGCCTTCCGAAGCACGGAATCATCTTTCCTTTCGAACAATCAGGTGATTCAGCCTGCAACGTTCTAACCAAACTGGGAAAAGTCTCACAAAGAGATTTTTGCTCGACAATCGAACCCAGAACCTCCGTAATGGGCGTCGGAACCTCGATCACTCGGCCACGGAGGCTCGCTACCAAGCTTTGTGAGGTCTATTAACTTTTTTTTTTTAGTCAGTTGACTTCAACATTAAATTTATAAGGTGAAGATCTTTACGTGGTTGAGTCACAACGAACAAATTTTGATATTTATAAACAATCTAGGATAGAGACGGACTTTGGGAGAAAATAAAAATACTTTGATTTTGGCACTCCAAACTTTCATGCTTTGGCAGCGACAGTGACGCCCTCTGTGAGGAGTTGAGCGTGCGCGCTTGAAGGTCAAACTTGTTTATTATTATAATGTAATGCAGTCCAAGGTCCGGCGTTTGACTCCTGTCTGGTCTTATGTGATGTGATTAAATTTGAGATATGACAAGTATTATACAGGGTGTCGGGGCTTTGTTTTTTTTTTTACTTTTAGATTTGATATTGTTCTGTAACATCAGTTATTCCCACGAAAAATGGCACGTTTATTTTATTCATAATAATTAATATTTATTTTCCTTGCCTCAAGAATTGATGGACATCAGATTTACCTATTCGTCCCCAACGAAGGACTCGAGCCTTCCCTGAATTACGGTTATTAACTTCACACACGCCAACCACCTTTAGATTTCTTCGCAGAATTGTGTAGATTTCCTGGCGATGTTTTCCTTTACTGTACGAATAAACGTACGTATATGCAAAGTGTTACAAAAATACCAAAAAAAGAATATTCTTCATCACAGGCATTAAATTAAAATTTTCCCATCTCTTAGTGTCAATTGACACCTAAAATATAGAATATCAATTCTCAGAACGGAAAAGTATTTGTACACCATTTGTGCCTACATTTTTAAAAGAGATGTACTTAAATCAATTTATGTTAGAAAAAAATTTCTTTTTTGCGTTAATTATCTTGTTTACGTATTTTACAAACATAAATATTATTTTGAAATATTTAGTTATTCATTTCATAACAATTATTTATTTTTTTATTTATTTATTTGTAGTTTTTTCATTTTGAAATTAATTGTTCTAATGTGAATGTTATGGTACAAGTAGTACACGTAAACATTTTTAACCATAGCGGTAAAATTAGGCACATTGACCTAAAATTACATATCTGGTCCGAATATTCTTTGACACCGCTGATTACTAGAGATGGGAAAATTGTAATTAAATGCCTTTGATAAAAATATTCTTTTTTTTTGTATTTTTTGTAACACGTTGTAAATTCGAAAACGTTGCGTTGGGGTTCGAAGGAAGGCTCTAGCCACAGACCACCGACGCTCTTAGTTCTTACCCCACGTTCATCAACAGACCAATAATTACCCTACGTACTATGGAGTTTATATACTCCGTGTACAAACCGCGCTTTCTTCTTCTTTTATAAAATAGTTTCTAGTTATTGCTGGCACTCTGGATCTGCCGTTTATTGTAGAAGAATGAGAAAAACAAAGATGGAGTCATAAAAATGATCTGCAGTCGAAGACTTTGTAAAAAAGTGTATCATTAAAATAGGAAAAAAAAACGTTATTAAGATGCAAAGCCAAGCTGTTATAATTTAGTAAAGTTGCTCTATCGCAGGAGTCGTCCCCAGTCACATAATAGGCGACACTACACCATTCTTTTTCCTCGATTCGAGGGTATAAAACAAGACGTCAAATCAGTTTCAAACGTCACAGGTAGTCATACACACCACACACACACATCACACACACACAATCATCACGTGGGGCGTCATATTTGCAGCCAAAGTCCAAACGCCAACGGAATTAACTTGTTATTTTCAGCATGTTTACTCGTTTATTTTAGCGAACTGTTATTTTCTCATCTCATCAATTTTATTTTTTGAACGCGACGTGATTTCATTTCAGTCAGCAAAGATCATAATCTTTGCTGACTGAAATCACGTCGCGTGCATCATAATGCAGAAGTGTTACACCTTTTTTAAAAAGAAATAGAAAGAAATAAAGAAAATAATTTATTAAAAAATAAAATATAAAAGAGGGGTAGTTGGTAGGTGATCGTTGAAAAACGGGGTGTGGGTGGTAGTTTTTTTTTAAGAGATGTAGATTTTGATTTAGACTACTTTATGAGCGCTCGGCTTTTTGTTCTTCTTACGGAAAGAATGAGTGTAATCTACTCCGAGCATTAAAGTAAAAAGCAGTGATAAATTTCGTCGACTTTTCACAGAGCTTGGTGGCATAATAGGGGATCGGACTGTTCCTAAATTTACCATATTTTATGAATTATTTTTAAAATATAGGTTAGTAGCAGACGATTCGCGAAAAAAAAAACAGAATCGGTTGAAAAACTAATTTACAGTGATTTTTTAAAGTTTCAATATGTCTGTCTCTTTCAAAAACGATTTTTGTATGGAGATTATATGGCGTTACTAACAAATGACGTCGCAAGTGGGTATGTGCCTCTCTGTCTAATCTTGAATTTCAAACCTTTATAACTCGGTAAATTTTAAAGATAGAGTAATAATTATTTTAGTGTTCATTTTACTAAAATAAATAAAATAAAATTAAGAATCGAGGACCATGTCTTTACCTACCAACGTACCCACATACATATTACAGAGTTATTATATTGCAAAGGAAGTAATCACACGACGACTGACGACGGTTAAGGCCACTTCATACACATGCGGCGTGTCCTGTCAAGGCCCAGTGTGTTTCCGGTCCGTTTGTATCCTGTAAAATTAGTTTATAAATGAGAAAATGGCCCCGATTCACACTGTCACGCTCGAATCCTTATTTTAAGTTAGTCTGTCCTTTTTACCTTTTAAAGATTTAAAAGGGACAGGAGAGGGCATTCTAATATTAGAGCTGTCAAACATCGAATTTGAGTTCAAATTCGATGTTTGTTGTGCAATCGCACAATTTTAGAGAGCACTTAAAACATGCGACTTAAAAATCTCTTAAACTGACAGCTATGCCCTTATTTAAGGTTATCATTCGTTCAAATTTATATCATTCGTTCATCACCTCTCTTTCATTGGTAATAAAAACGAAAAGGATAGCTGGATTTTAAAATTAGAATTAGAGCATGACATCCCGAGTCGAGGCCATTGTTGTATATTTAAACCATACTAGTATATAAATGCAAAAGTAAGTCCAATTTGTATTATTACCTTTGACGGACAAAGGTTACTTTTACCTAAGTACACCAATGTATGTCTAGCATTTATATTTGACGAGCTAGGCATTGGTATTATGATACTGATAAGACGAGTGCATTGCTCTGCCCCGAATTGCGGCGCACGCGTCTTTCGGATTTCGATCTCTTATGTGTTGCCAACTTTTATTACGTTAGGTACAAAGTACAGCATCATAATAATTAATAGGTAAGTTATGTCATCGACAGCTGATATTTACGTGAATAGCATACTTTCCTATCGGCAGCGGCGCGGCAATAGGGGATCGGACTGTTCACCATATTTTATGAATTTACCATATTTTAAGAGTTATTTTTAAAATATAGATTAGTAGCAGACGATTCGCGAAAAAAAAAACAGAATCGGTTGAAAAACGAATTTACAGTGATTTTTTAAAGTTTCAATATGTCTGTCTCTTTCAAAAACGATTTTTTGTATGGAGATTGTATGGCGTTACTAACAAATGACGTCACATCCCAAGTGGGTATGTGCCTCTCTGTCTAATCTTGAATTTCAAACCTTTATAACTTGATCAATTTTTTTCACTAAAATTCTTTTAGTGATCGAAATGAAATGAAATGAAATGAAATGAAATGAATTTATTTGTATAGATTTTCGGTACATACAAGATTTAAAAATAAAAAGTTTGTGTTCAGCAAAAACCTGCCCGCAGGGCGTACAAATATTAATAGTCGAAAGCAGAAACAAATAAGTTTGGATTTGTAAAATTAAAAAAAAGTAGTCCGATCCCCTATTGTTGTTGTAGTACTACTCGTATTTACGCAGGGTGCCGGCAGAATATCAGCGCTGCAGACCATTGTGCAGCACATTTGAAGAGTTAGAACCCTTTCCTTGATGCAATACAGCATTCACAACTCTACGTCAATCAATCGGCCTATTGCAGTCCACTGCTGGACGTAGGCCTCCCCAAGGGCACGCCAAAGCGCACGATCAACCGCTTTCCTCATCCAGCCACCACCTTCCTCAGGTCATCAGACCACCTGGCAGGGGGGTGTCTCACACTACGTTTGCCGAGACGCGGTCTTCATTCGAGGACCCGTCTGCTCCAACGCTCATCGGTTCTGTGACAGACGACGTGGCCAGCCCACTGCCACTTCAGCTTGCTACACACAACTACATAGTGTCTTTGTATTATTTATGGACCGAGCGAGCGCGCCTTATGTAACATCTTCTTGCTTGTACTATGCTCTTGCAAATATTTTTTTATGAATTATGAAGCGTCTCTGTTTCAGCTTGCGCTTGGGCAAAATTGCTTTCGTTATGTCCGGCGGATGTCTGTTCGTCTCCTCTGCATAACAGGTCATATTTCTCATGCTCTGAATTTTTGTGAGCAGGTTATATAATTTATAATATCTATTTTTTTATCTATTCGGTTTTACGATTTTTTTTCAAAATGAGGGAAATTGAAAATAGTGAGTTAGAAGCGTTAAAAACGTAAAAAAAAGCGTACTTCAGCTAAACTTGTGAGGTCTACAGATCTCAGAGCCACTTTGTTGTTGTTGTATTGTGATATTTCAAGGGATAAGACTTCACATACTTCAACGGCCCGTTACAGTCCACTGCTGGACTATGAGCCTCCTCCACTTAAGTGTTTGGTTTTGCCATAATCTCCACGCTTGGCAGGCGGGTTGGAGATCGCAGATTAAAAGGTTACTGTATCAGAGAGCGCTGCTGCCCGTTCCCTGTTCAATGTGTAGTTCCTAAGTCGCCTCTTACGACACCCATGGGAAGAGTAGGGGTTGGTGACTAATGTATTCTACTCTGCCGTCACCACACGGCGCACATACTTACAAATTTACGTTATAATAAAAGTAGCGTTCTACAAATTCTTCTACTATCGACTCAAGTATGAAATAGGCTACTAACTAAAAGGTCATATCTTCCGCTAAGCCGTAAAATTGTTTTCAACCCGCTTGACAATCATTTTCTGATCCACTGACTGAGAAAAGTGTACTTTAATCCATCGTATCTCGGGTGCGAATTTACATTTTATAGCATTTCAGCAATGCCTAAATTAGCGAAAGGTGTCGTCTGAACTAAATTCCAACCTCTGAACCTTTTATTCAATTTTTAGGGGTCTCATCTAGTGGCTAGGGCCGATGCCTCCCGTCCTGGAGACGCGGGTTCGATCCCCAACACGTACCAATGTGTTTCCGAATTTCGAATTATTCGACGCTCTTATGGTGAAGGAAAACATCGTGATGAAACCTGCACACTCGTGCGAAGAAATTCAAAGGTTGTGTGTGAAGTCGACCAACCCGCACTGGGTCAGCGTGGTCGACCAAGGCCTAGTAGCCCTAATTCAGGGTAGGCTCGAGCCCCTCGCTCGGTGGGGACGTATATGAGCTGATGATGATGATGAGCCTTCTGCTCCCGCAGGTCCGCGTCTGCAAACACAACACAACCTGCAAGACTAACTGGTCATCTATATCCGTTAGAACCTGTTATACTTATGCTATGAAAAAAAACATCTAAATCGGTCCAGTTACCCATGTGGAAAATCGGGGATCCGACTACTTTTTTTTTTTTTTCTTAGTTTGAAATACAAGATTAAACAGAGAGGCACATACCCACTTGTGACGTGATTTGTTACTAACGCCATATAATCTCCGTACAAAAAATATTGAGAGTTTAAAAAATCACTGTGAATTCGTTTTTCTATCGATTCTGTTTTTTTCTTCGCGAATCGTCTGCTACTAATCTATATTTTAAAAATTATTCATAAAATATGGTAAATTTAGGAACAGTCCGCTCCCCTATTGTAATTGGACTAACCACGAAACAGAAGCACAAACACTACGACTTACTACCTCCCCAGAGAGTATGTATCTTTCTTTCTGTGATTTAGTTATTAATAATTATCCACCCGCGGCCGTCTTAGTTACGCTTTTTTCCCGCGGTAAAAACCTGTTACTTTCCAGCCTATAAACTATCTCTGTGCAAAAGATCACGTCAATTCTTCCTAATATTATAAACTATTATGGATAGATGTTTGTTACTCTTTCATGCAAAAGTTACTGAACGGATTGGGATGAAATTTGGAATAGAAATAAATTGTACTCTGGATTAACACATAGGATACTTTTTACGGGAAAAGGTCTTATTCCCACGGGAAAATCTTACACAACGCGACCGTACCCGCGCCCGCGGGCGGACCGCTGCTAGTCCTTTATAACTTTAATTAGTATGATAAAATATACCTTATAGTATGGTGATTATAAGAAGAACGGAAGAAAATCATTATATCATAGTAATTACGAAATAATTATACTTAAATACCTTGTTTACTAGTTTGCTATGTATCTGCGATCTCCGCCCATATTAAAATAGTCAGTTCTCAGGTAGGTATACTGGATTCAAGTAAATTACTAGTTCACCTTGGTTTATAAATGTACTAGAATTAACTATTTGGTGGATAAGAAATAACTAGTGTACTGTTTGTTTTAAAAAATACTACACTCACCGGCACATCTAACCGCCCACCCTTGTATTTCGAGTTAATATACATTACAACAGATTTATTGATAATTTTACGATAAATTAAACACACTTAAATAAACGTTAAATAACTAACATCAGCTGTAACTAATAGAATTATAAAGAATCACGAGTATTCCCTGAAATGAAGGGTGGGCGGTTAGATGTGCCGGTGAGTATATAATTATATATAAATGAAAAAACTGCTTATGGAGTAAATTTTTTTTCGGTTTCGGTGACTTAATAAATTTTCTACCTCAAAAAGAAAAAATGAACCATTTTTCTCCGAAACAAGCCCAAAATCGATCTTTTTTTTTTACAAACTTACTGATCGAGTCGGTTTCTATAAAAAAACCTATTTTTTTTTATTTTTAAGTAGTCTTTGAAGAAAAGTTATACAATTTGATGGCTTGAGCTACTGTCTACCACCCAAGAAGATTTTGTGATAATTTTTGTACATTTGAATATTGTAAAACACCTTAAATATTCAAAATTAATATGCCTTTTTCTTGTTGCAGGTCTAAATGCGTGTGAAAGGAAATCCTTCTTTTTTCTTCGGAAGGAGCTACCAGTAAGGTTAATATTGTGTTTTTTAACTAACTTTTGGTAGTTTTAGGCATTGGCCTCGATTCGGGAAGTCTTCTTCTAATTCTAATTTTAAAATCCAGCTATCCTTTTCGTTTTTATGACCAATGAAAGAGAGGTGATGAATTCAGACGAACAAATGATATTATTTTGAATGAATGATAACCTAAAATAAGGGCATAGTTGTCAGATTAAGAGATTTTTAAGTCGGATGTTTTACGAGCTCTCTAAAATTGTGCAATCAACGTGTCATAAGGTTCGATATTTGACAGCTCTAATACTAGGATGGCTATCTCCTGTCCCTTTTTAATCTTTAAAAGATGTATTAAATTAAGGATTAGAGCGTGAGCGTGTGAATCGTGACCATTGGTCGAATAACTAATTCACTTTTTTAGTGCTACACAAGAAGCTTTAGTTTACGCGCTAAATCAACGCCAACCCGTCATCAGGGATGAGTAGATAGTATGTTTTGTAATCAGGTCTTATAAGTCTTCACCAAGTGGATCGAGCCCACCCTCCTTAGAGAGCCATGTCAGCGGCTTCATAACTCTAACGCCAGGGTTTGTGAGGTCATTACATACAAAGGTTTCCAACTTACTTTATAAAAACAATAAAAAGAACTGGCTCTACGGAAGACCAGCGCTGCAAGTAGGTATAGCGGTTATGGCCTTACTTGCCGCTTATGCTGAGAGTAGAGACCATTTTTAGCATTTCACATAGCAATGATTTTTAGACTAGTAATGTTTAAGTAAGTGTGTAATGTGATTTGTTCAAAATAAATAATTCTTCTTTCTGCTTTCTTTCTTTCTTTCAACCATAGTTTCTGTTTCAGTTTCTAAGTTGTGTGTTTTTGTTTTGCTTTTTTAGTATGTATTTATGTAAGCGAATGATGTCGCGGCGAACGAGATGTTTTTTTTCTCGCACGTCAACTTCGTAGTTGTTAGGTATACAAGCTGGGCCCCGTTTCACGAAGCAACAAGTTACTAGTAACAAGTTACAATTTGATATTCATTGCGTTGCCATTTCGCCTAAACTGTAAGCCCTTATCGTTTTATCTAATCGTCTACGCAATGTACGTCGAATTGTACTTGTAATTTGTAACTTGTAGCTTCGTGAAACGGCCGGTGTTACCTGTGAAGACGTGTATTTTATTTATTTATCTAACCATTTATTGTACACATTAAACAAGAAAATGACAATAACACAAAGAAAAACGACACAACAGGCCTACTTATTGCTAAAGAAATATCTTCCAGCAGACCTGTAATTGGCTCTCTGTTTTTAAGTCCAATGTCTATTTAATTATTTGTAGCTGTTGGTTTTCAAATAAAAAAAAAAACATTTTACAGGGAATCCTAGGGAGCTGTAAATGTAATAGTTTCTCAAAGAGTTATGAGTTTATAAAACTATAGGTAGGTAATTATAATATTGTCAAAAGCCAGTGACAAAACAGCGTGTCCATTTGGAGTTGGTGTGATTAATTAGGCCGCCTCATTTAAAAAAACGCGCGAAAACAAGGTCGAATCATTAGGTCATTTCACTTAGCATTATTTATAAAGTTAATTTATAGTATCTACATTACATTCACATCTCTAAGTATGCTCTTCCTGTTTCAATTAAACTGCAAATAGTTTATAGTATTATTAATAATAATCGCTCTCTCAGATCTGGACGATGAGATCACCGTCGCGATTAAAGCTGCCATTGCGTGTAAGCCTAACACTACTACAGAATGCCCTTCAGGTAGCAACCGTCCCCGCCGGCCCGCGGGGACGCGGATCTAATAGTGGAATTGATTCAGTAAGACCCGGTATACTCGAATAAAAGTACATTATGAATTTTAAATTCGAAAACAAAGTGGTACGTGATGGGAATCGAACTGAAGGCGCCTCCTGAACAGAAAGCCGCGGCCCTTGCCAGTTGCCACTATAGCTCCGACGCTTCTCCTCCTTATCGTATCCTCGCTCCACACCTTCCGATCCTCCGTCCTAAATCAGAAATCCTCATTCTCTACACGCTGTCCTAACTAGGACCTGTTGCCCTATACTTTGTCCGATTTCTTCCGATTTGTCGGATAGGACGGTGCAGGATCGGAAGGTGTGGAGCGTATCTTATTGTGATGTACCTTTTCTCTGTCTCTCTCATATCACAAAACTGGTTTTGCGATAAAAATGTTATCTCTCATATCTTTAAGTATGTCTTCAAAACAGAGTGACTCGTTGATGAATGCTTGACATTCGGTTTCTCTTCTCAAAAACGCTACACTTACAATTCAATGATGTTTGTAAACACAACCACATAATTCAACAACAAATATTACGTGACGCATGGCTTTGTACGAAATCAAGGTTCCAGTGAGCTACTGATGGTTCTCGATGATATAATTGATTATCACTTTGTTCTCACTATTTTTAATGAAGTAAAAAACTTAAAATACATACGTATACATACATAAAAGATCGCTCTGATATCCCCAAACTTTAAATATGTATTTATTAATGTCTATTAAAAACAGTAAAATACATGGTGTGTAATTAGTGACAGGTATATGTCTATGTCTTCCTAATTAAGGTAGGCTCGAGCCCCTCGGTGGGGACGTATATGAGCAATGGATGATAATAATATGCCTATGTCCAGGTCATTATAATGATAAGGTTCATTCAGCCCATGATTCTCAATGATATTTCACCATCAGAATTTCTTTTCTCAATGTCATTAAAAATCCGTGTAAAAACCTGTCAATTATCCTCTTAACTGTCATGTCATAAAAAATCGACAAATAATTTTACCTTAAAAAAATCAAGTAATCGTCCATGCCAGGTGCATACCATTTACATCATCAACAGCTCATATACGTCCCCACCGAGGGGCTCGAGCCTACCCTGAATTAGAGTAATTAGGCCTTAGTCGACCACGCAGGCCCAGTGCGGGTTGGTTGACTTCACACACAACCTTTGAATTTCTTCGCAGGAGTGTGCAGGTTTCATCACGATGTTTTCCTTCACCGTAAGAGCGTCGAATAAACGTAACATATGAATTCAAAAACACATTGATACGTAGTGGGGATCGAACCCGCGTTTCACGGACGGGAGGCAGATGCCCTGACCACTAGACCACCGACGCTCTCATCCATTTACATAAAGGTGAAACTTTTACATCTTTTGTAAGTTCTGTGTGCAACCAACAATGAACAAACTTCCTTGGTTAGCTTTGACTAGTAACTAAAAAATTTGCACTATCTCGTGCTACTAAAACATGTTACTTGAGAGACCTAACTGTGCTCTGTGCCTACATAATTATCTTCCTGTTCTCCACTGTGTGATCATTTATGTGTGTAATAAAGTACTAAAGTACTGTAATAAAGTATTCTTCATTTATTCAAAAAAATATTCTATAGATTTTATGTTTTATCTATTTGCAATGTATAATATTTTTGTGAGTTAACCACGAGTTTATGATGAGTTACGATAGTAGTCACCAGATCGGCACATCAATCAAGGTCATACAATGTTTGCGATTCAAGACACACCACCGTCCACTCAATAGACGATAAATACATAATAGGTACCTACTTACGATAAAACTATAAAAATATCGTAAATGACCTGCTTAAATATTTTATAAAGGCGATGGTGTGTTTGTTTATCATTTCGTTTGTAAGCTGGTTTTCTAGTGGTTTTTACTGTGTACTGAACTCACGGGAGTTCCGAGTTATTTAGCAAGCTAACTTGCAAGATATATAGCCTAAGTATTAGCATATTAGTTTATAATTTCTAAGTTGTTTAAAAATATGTGTTTTTGTTTTGCTTTTTTAGTATGTATTTATGTAAGCGAATGATGTCGCGGCAAACGAGATGTTTTTTTTTCTCGCACGTCAACTTCGTAGTTGTTATACAAGCTGTTGTTACCAGTGAAGACCTGTAATTGGCTCTCTGTTTTTAAGTCCAATGTCTATTTAATTATTTGTAGCTGTTGGTTTTCCAATAAAAATAAAAATAAAATAAAATTTCACAGCTCGGTTGAGCTATCGATCTAGATGAAATTTTGCGTTCAGAGAGATAGAAGATAGGAAAAAGACAATCTTTTTACCACGGTGTTTATCGAAAAGGAATAGGAAAGTGTTTACCTGTTTAAAATATGTTTCATTTATCAGCTTATGCTAATTTAGAGTGATCAGGCCTCACGCACGCATGCCCAGTGCGAGTTGATCACTTTTTTTTCAACGTAAAGAAGAGCGTCGAATAAACGTATGGTCAATGAAATATAAATGAATGAATGAATGATTTTGCTGTAATCAAATTTTTACTCTGGAACAAATTGGTAAAAATAGAACCGCTCTCCGTTGACGTTTATTTCGTTCAAATACCACTTTTTTATTAACATATTTCACTTGTTGCAAAATCGATCAATCATACGTAACCAAACTTGCAGAGAAGTAGAAGGTTCATGACCCTTTGACAACGAGCCTAAAGATACCAAATAGGCCCCTATTTAGTATCTTTAGGGTTAATTGATATAAGAGTATAAACACCCCAGCACAAATTCAGTATACTAACCCCATCTCTTTTTAACTTGCAGGCTAGCGAACATAATGAAAGAGATAGCGCTATTGCCGGAGAACCTGCTGCGGATGCCGTCGGTGGGCATGGTGAACCAGTGGTACGAGAGGTCTTTCGAGGAGATCATCCAGTTCGAGAAGATGGAGCCGGACCCGCCTATACTGGGCCAGTAAGTGTCTTGAAAAGGATCACGTCCGTTAATCGGGAACCGATTTTTCGTAGGAGATAAATTGAACGTACTGGGTCCCGTTTCACGAAGCAACAATTTACAAGTAACAAGTTACAATTTGATATTCATTGCGTAGCCAATTCGTCTAAACTGTAAGCCCTTATCGTTTTATCTAATCGTCTACGCAATGTACGTCGAATTGTACTTGTAATTTGTAACTTAGAGCTTCGTGAAACGGTCCCCTGATTAAAATAGTGCAACGCACATGTCCTACGAAAAGTCGGCCAGAAATAAAATCGGTGAATCCCCCGACCGATCTGATTATCGGTGAAAAATGGAACGTTCGGAAATGTATGCGTTAACACCATTGATTTACAACAGGCACTAGAAACATGTCACCTATTTTAAAGTACGCTGGGATTAAAAAGTGATATGTGTATTTTATTAATTGCAACCTTATTGTCCATTATAGTAGTATTTTTATTGCCATGTACTGCGGTAATGTAGTGCTTGAGCACCGCTTTGTCGGCCCATTTTTGAGCATTCATGTTCTATCTAGGCCTGTTAAAAAATCAATGGTTAACACACACACTCACCGACAGTCGGCTGCAAGACGACGCGACGTACTCCTCCCTCGATAGCCACAAAGTGTTTGACGTGTGCGTTGAGTTGGTCACAAAATCGGTCATAAGAATCGGATGAAAAATCGGCCCGATTATCGGTCCTATAAAGTCTGATGTGGGCGGGCTTGAAGCTGTTGTTTTGTCGTCTCGTTCTAAGAACAGTGTGGCACGCACGAAAATTTGCCAATCATCGATTACAATCCGTCATACTTTTAGACATACATGAAAAGTTAAATAATTGACCGAGCGAGCGCGAAGCATCTCTGTTTCAGCTTGGCCATCTGTCGATCTGTTTGTTCTCGCAAGGTCACAGAGCCGTAATAGATGGATGTTAAACACAGGGTGTAAGATACGGATGTATTTATTAGCTAAAACAACCACCACCATCGCAGAAAAGATTCTGACTATCTGATAAAACGATGGTTGAATCTATAATCTGCATAACAAGGACTAACTTTCCACAGGAAATTCTTCTTTTTTTTAACCGACGAAATGAACAAAAAAAATCGGAGGAGGTTCTCAATTCAACACGTATATTTTTTTAATCTTACGTTGCACATGCGATTCACTACTTTCTGCAAATACGAAAAACAATAAATTAGAATTTTACGCAACAGATGCGCATTGCACTCTCAGCGACGAGATAAAAAATGAGGTCTCATTTCTATAAGATCAAATTAAAATTTCTGAATTATTCTCGGAGTATACTAACTAAATTCACTGTATCAGTTGAGAACACCCATGTAAAAACCTATGGAATGCAATAAAAACTTTGAGTATTGAGTATTGAGACTTACAGCCTGTATATGACCTGATACCATCCCTCATCATTCCCAGATTCTGCGAACGCCTAGCCCTGATCAGGAACCGCCACGCCGACGTGGTGCAGACGATGGCCCAGGGTGTGCTGGAACTCAAGGAGTCGCATGAAGTGGACACCAGTACCGAGAACTCCATACAGTACTTCCTGGACAGATTCTACATGAGCCGGATATCAATCAGGATGTTGATCAACCAGCATAGTGAGTATCATAAATCAAAACAACGGCCCGTTACAGTCCACTGCTGGACTATGAGCCTCCACTCCGCGTGTTTAGTTTTGCCATAATCTCCACGCTTGGCAGGCGGGTTGGAGATCGCAGATTAAAAGGTTACTGTATCAGAGAGCGCTGCTGCCCGTTCCCTGTTCAATGTGTAGTCCCTAAGTCGCCTCTTACGACACCCACGGGAAGAGTAGGGGTTGGTGACAAATGTACTCTGCCGTCTCCACACGGCGTATAGTGAGTATAGCCACAGAATACAAAATAGTACGTAACGTCTGCGGTGCAGTGGCTAGGGTGACACGAGTTCAATCCCAACCACAAAATAAAAAGTTTACAGGAGGGCCACTCCCGCCTTCTTCAAAAATAATTACGTCATCTTGCCAGACTCTCTCGCTCACTCTTCGGGCAAACGCTATGGAGCACTGTTTGCACACTGTTTGGGAGCTGCGTGGCAACGCCTATAAACGATACGTCAACATGTGCGTGCGTGAAATTTTGCGTTTGGCGTTTTGTTTTGAGTGGACTCTCTGTCTGGGACCCCGCACCGCTTTATCAATGTGTTTTCGAATACATCATTTTATTATGTACGTTTATTCTTATTTAGTTATGTACGTATGTACGTTTGCTCTTACGGTGAAGGAAACCATCGTAATGAAACCTGCACACTCCTGGATCGAACCCGCGTCTCCCGGACGGAAGGCAGCAGCCCTAACCACTAGACCACCGACGCTCTTACATACAATTCAACTAACCTAGTTTGAAACAATTCAAATTGTACTAATTGCTGTACTAAATAAAATTTAGATGACAAATGAAGCTAGAACCATGACTCAAAAATAAAACTGGGAATTTTCGTAGCAGCTAAGAACCGTCGTTCCGCAGGTTCTAGTGGCGACCACGCACCAGAGCGTCGGTATGGTCTAGTGGTTAGGGCCGCAGCTTTCCGTCCGGGAGATGTGGATTCGATCCCCACCACGATCCCCAACGTGTATTCGAATTTCGAATTCATATGTACGTTTATTCGATGCTCTTACGGTGAAAGAAATCATCGTGATGAAACCTGCACACTCCTGCGAAGAAATTCATAGATTGCGTGTGAAGTCGACCAACCCGCATTGGCCTAATCGCCCTAATTCAGGGTAGGCTCGAGTGGGGACATACGTCCCATACATGAGCTGTTGATGACGACCACGCATCGAAAAGAGTTAGCATGGGCAGGCCTCCCAAGGTATACTGAAGATGCTAAAGGCCGCTGGATGCGGGCCGGTCATTGTAGAGACCCTTGGAGAAGGTATTTGTCCAGCAGTGGACGTCTTCGGCTGAGACGATTAAACAAAACATTCTTGTATTTCAGCCCTCTTATTCGGGGACGAAGTGGGCGTGGGCAAACAGGCGTCCGTCCAAGGCATAGGCTCGGGCGGCAGACACATCGGCTCGATAGACCCCGCGTGCGACGTGGTGGCCGTCGTCCGCGACGCGTACGAGAACGCGCGCTTCCTCTGCGACCGCTACTATCTCGCCTCGCCCGAACTGCGCCTCACTCAGAGCGGAGGTGAGTTATAGGCACTCGAAATGACAAAGGGTATACTCGAAATGACGTAAGATATGCTCAATATTGCGCTAAATACGCTCAAAATGACGTAACATGCTCAAAATGACGTGACAAACGCTCAAAGTGTAGTAATAATCCGCAGCATGCTCAAAATAACGTAAACTACTTACACAAAATCACTCAATCTCCGCCCTATTTGTTACATATTCAAAATGAAATGTCGCTACATTATACTATTTTTTTTTATCACATACACTCATACACAAAATTCCGTAAACAATTTGAACATTCAGAAAGTTACATTATAATAGGGCTTACATACAGCAGAACTATGCTACGTGAAGGGAAGCTGCTTTAAATATGCTGGACTATGAGCCTCCTCCACCTTCAAATCAACAACGGGCGGTTACAGTCCACTGCTGGACTATGAGCCTCCTCCACTCCGCGTGTTTGGTTTTGCCATAATCTCCACGCTTGGCAGGCGGGTTGGAGATCGCAGATTAAAAGGTTACTGTATCAGAGAGCGCTGCTGCCCGTTCCCTGTTCAATGTGTAGTCCCTAAGTCGCCTCTTACGACACCCACGGGAAGAGTAGGGGTTGGTGACAAATGTATTCTACTCCGCCGTCACCACACGGAAAGAAGACTTCACTTTCGAGGACTTAACGAAAAAGCCTGCCAAAACCGGGAATCGAATAACCGGCCAAGCACGTGTCGGGCCACGCATAGTTTAGGGTTCCGTAGTTGTCCAATACTACAATACTACCTGTTTAAGACAGTTAACATTCGCCAAAACATTTTTCTATGATATTTGTGTCAAATTTCTTCTTGTACATTTTATAAGTTGGTCTATTATTTGATAACCTGTAAAGCTTACTTACTGTCAAGTTGATACTTTTCCTTTTACGACCGTGAATTTTTTCACATTTCTATATAACGGTTTTGCTGGTAGGGGGGGGGGGGGAACTTGACTAACAAAAATAAGCACTTTAAAACAAAATACTTCTGAAACGTACACCAACATCGAAACTATAAGGGTTCCTTTTTGACTACGGAACCCTAAAAAAAAAAAGTTTCATAAAACGAAAGACATTTTAAAAGTACCGTTTTGTCGACAGTGGCGAGCGAGCGGCCGATGCCGGTAGTGTATGTACCGTCGCATCTCTACCACATGCTGTTCGAACTGTTTAAGAACGCGATGAGAGCCGTCATGGAACACCATGAGAACAACCCGCCACCCATACACGTTAACTTAGTCGAGGGAAAGGAGGACATATCCGTTAAGGTAAGAGATATTCAGCAGGTGGTCAGATGACTCGGTGAAGGTTGCTGGGCGCCGGTGGGTGGAAGAAGGGCAGGACCGTAAACGTGGGAAACCTATGGGAGAGGCCTTATTCTTGTCTTATCTTATTTAGCCTAGACTGTCCCACTGCCGGGCAAAGGCCTCCCTCTTCTTCTTCCATCCCTCCCTATCCTGGGCTTCCTCATCCCAACTCCTTGAAAAAGTGTCGAGCTCATCCCGCCATCTCCTACGAGACCGTCCACGTCTCCGCCCATCTCTTTGTGGGCTCCAGGTGGTCGTTTGTTTTGACCATAGGTCTAGTGGCACGCGGCAGACGTGTCCGGCCCAGTCCCACTTTAGCTTGGCGGCTACATGCGGGGCGTCGGCGATTTGAGTTTTGGAACGCAGCTTGCTGTTTCTGACTCGATCGGTCAGTTTCAGACCCAGCATGCTGCGCTCCATAGCTCGTTGGCATACAGAGAGCCTGGATCTCTGATGTTCCGTCAAAGACCAAGTTTGTGCACCGTAAGTGAGGATCGGGAGAATGCAGCTGGGGAGGTGTATGTTAACCAATTTTCGACAACTATGAAACTGGTAAACCACTATCGTGGTCGCCTTTACACTGATTAAAGTAACCCTGTAGAAAACTATTGTTGTTTTTTGTTTCAGATGTCAGACCGCGGCGGCGGCATCCCGCGCAGTGTGTCCGACCTACTGTTCAAGTACATGTACAGCACGGCGCCGCAGCCCTCGCGCTCGGGGGACTCGCATAACGTGCCGCTGGCAGGTAACACCATACAACACCTCTATCAATCAATCAGCCTATTGCAGTCCACTGCTGGACTTCTGCCTCCCCTCGGGCACGCCAAAGCGCACGATCACCCGCTTTCCTCATCCAGCCACCACCAGCGACCTTCCTCAGGTCATCAGTCCACCTGGCAGGGGGGCGTCCCACACTACGTTTCCCGAGACATGGTTTCCATTCGAGAACCCGTCTGTTCCAAAGCTCATCGGTTCTACGACAGACATCTTAAATGATTGACTGAAATCTCAATTATTGCTTGACATCTAAAATTATTGACATCTAAATGACTGATTGACTCTTAAAATTATTGACGTTGCAATGATCGATCGACACCTTAAATAAATTAATCGCCATACACAATGATCGGTCGACATCTTACCCGTTTGATGGACGTGTCAATCCCCGTGGCCCCACCAGCTCTGTGAGCCGGTGTGTCCGCGGGTCTCGCATCATGTCTCTGTCCGCAGGCTACGGCTACGGGCTGCCCATCTCGCGGCTCTACGCGCGGTACTTCCACGGGGACCTGCTGCTTATGAGCTGTGAGGGGTACGGGACGGACGCCATTATATATCTCAAGGTAATTATAACTTCCAAATAAAATCATAATATACTTCATTTCAAATAACATTGGAGAAAAGACAAAAAATATTTATGGCAGAAAAAAGGTTATTCGTGATTCACACTTGTCATCATCATTCACTTGTCAGCTAATCGAAATAGGGGATCGGACTACTTTTTTTTATTTTATAAATCCAAACTTCTTAGTTTCTGCTATCGAACACTAAAAGAATTTTTGCTCTATCTTTAAAATATTCATTGCGTAGTTAATACTCCTAAACTGTAAAGCTTTATCGTTTTAATCTCACTGTCTACGCAATGTACATCGAATTGTACTTGTAATTTGTAACTTGTAGCTTCGTGAAACGGCCCCCAGGACTTCTGAGGTCGGCTATCGACCTTATTGCTTTCTCTTTCTTATTTTACTTACGTTGAATTTTTTCGCAGGCGTTATCAAACGAAGCGAATGAACTGCTCCCAGTGTACAACCGCAACACTTCCAAGTTCTACCAGCCGACGTCGCAGATCGCCGATTGGTCGGGATCACTCAACACCGCCGCCAACTCGGGCAAAGCGAGAGAGAAACAGAAGCCGTCCGTCTCGCACAGCCTATAGCACACGTACGTCGGTAGAATTAAGGCGCAGTTGAAGAAGATATTCGGTAGGTTTTAAGTTTTTCTTTTGAAAAAACGCTGTCGTGTCAAGTCCGCCATTTTGATTGTTTCAAAAGTCGGCCATCTTGTTTGGGCGCCATTTTGTATTTATATTAAATTATTTAATTGTTTTTAAAGGCATATTTTATATTTATGGTAAAATATTATAGCCTTTTTTTAAGAAGTTTCTTGGTCAAATCAGCTTTAAGATGTCCATTGCTGGACATAGGGCTCCTTTAGGGATGACCGCATTACTTATAAGTACTGACAAAAGTTCTGTTATCAGTTTTGTCTTAATAACAGTCGTATACACTACTTACAATATTTCTACTCAATTAGGAAAATGAAAAGAAAATGCTCCCGATTCTTGCAACAACGCTCTTGTTCTAAAATTAATGTCAACCTGTCCTTTTTGCTTTTTGAGAAAAAATAGACTGAGGACATCTGACTTTTTAAGGTGTTAAACACAAAAATTTGGACTTTAAGGTGAAAGGACATTTTAACAAAATATTGGCAGCTGCCCGTTTTATTTTATTATCATTAATTCAACACATCATTCGTTCATCTTCTATCCTTTTTCTTCATTAAAATGAAAAGAACAGGATGATTTTAAGTTTAGTTGAGAATAAAAAAATTATGCCAATATCATACACTATATAAAATTGTAGACGGTAGACGATGTACATAGCTGAACAGTGTGACTGTTTTTTTTTTTTATATTGCTATCTTAGGCAACAATGTAGCAAAGGGCTAGTGAATGTTATCATGCCGTATCTAAGTTATTTATAAACATGTTTTTTGGATTTCGAAGAGTCTTATGTTGAAGAAAAACATTGTAAGGCAAGAAATTGACTGTAGGATAAGTCATGGTCGCATAAGGCATGGCCGGCCCTATTTTAAGTAGGTTCGTAATAGGGGATCGGACTGTTCACCATATTTTATGAATTATTTTTAAAATATAGATTAGTAGCATTCGCGCAGAAAAAAAACAGAATCGGTTGAAAAACGAATTCACAGTGATTTTTTAAAGTTTCAATATGTCTGTCTCTTTCTAAAACGATTTTTTGTATGGAGATTATATGGCGTTACTAACAAAATATGACGTCACAAGTGGGTATGTGCCTCTCTGTCTAATCTTGAATTTCAAACCTTTATAACTCGGTCAATTTTAAAGATAGAGCAAAAAGTCTTTTAGTGTTCGATAGCAGAAACTAAGAAGTTTGGATTTGTAAAATAAAAAAAAGTAGTCCAATCCCCTATTTTCAGTTGGGATTTATATGGGATGATAGATAACGTATCTTTTTAGGAGATGAATAATATACGTAGAGAAATCTAACGCAGCCATCCCAGACTAACTTTTTGGGTTTACAGTTCGATTATTTTGTGAGAATCGACCTCAAAATTAAAAGCATGAATACATTCACTGCTGAATTAGATAGAATAAGGTACAATGTATATAATTTATTTTTAAACGCCCATTTTTATAATTTATGGGTTAAAATTCTATTGTGATCATTTTGTTTGAAAATAATTTGTTTATGATATTTTAAGGAAGACTATTTTGGAATCAAATGTACTCTAGCTAGACTAGTAATCGTAGGTATTGAGGGTGTTGCTAGGAACCGATATAATATTTGTTAAATAATTATTATTTCTGTTTTTTGTATCACCCTGTATAGAAAGGTTAGAAATGTATAAAGTGTGATTATTTGGTTTAAATAAAATGGTATCGTAATGTTTTAGAAAGTGTCTCTGAAACCCAATGAATTATCTATAGTCAAGAAACGTAACTACGCTTCAAACTTGACCCCACCAAATGAATACCAAAGAGGCAAAACTATACCATACGACATTCGAATACGCGGTACAATGATGTTTTATATGACTCGGTTTGTAAGAACGTCGGAAGTAAGCTTCAATGTACAGCAGCGACATCATCTGCCTGTCTGTCGTCGTCTGTCAACATTAATTAGGAGCCATGTTTTAGCGGGCTTTGTTAGACGGTTACTCTTCTAGACTATAGATAATTCGTTGATTGATACGCAAATGTATTCTAGTTCTGTTTTAGGTAACGTCATTTCACTTATAATGACAACCTTTGTAAGGGCGTTGCAAATCGCGAAATCGCATGATCATATTACATACCTCCAGGTTTAATTTTTTTGCAATATGCCTAGATTTTTACCCGTGAAATGTAGTTCAAAAAAGGCTTTTTCATTACTCATACTCGGAAAGTAGGTCTGAAGTCTGAAGTTGCCTGAGGAGTGGATTGAAGGTAATATTTTTCAGCCCGTAGGGAGAATCACTTTCAACTGACAGCTGTCAAATTATTAAAAAAAAGACTGCTTCTAGTTTCACATTTCTATTGAACTATGTTCCCATCTTTCTACAGCCACTCAATTACAACGCAATGTTAAATTGAAATAACATAAAGTTAAGTATTAATTAAAGAATATATATTTATTATTATTTAATAGTACATTACGATACAAGGATCGTAGGTGGCATATTACAAACGCAGGCGAGGGTTTATAATGTCACGAGTTTGTTATAAAACCTAAGATCCGTGTGTTGTACTTCGTTTTTCAATACACTTGTGAGAAAACTGATAGTAAATAACTAAATTGAAATGGTTACGAAAGGTACATACATAGTAACCTACAAAAGCTATGATACTACAGGTCCATTTTATCATGTAGAAGTTGTAAAAACTAACCTTTATTATATCGCGCCCAGTTTGAGTATCCTTACTATTCACATTTATCATTAAATATCAACACTAAAACACTCATAAAACAACATTCAATGTAAAACAATTAAATGAAAATTTTACAAACTTGGCGTCAACTACAAATCGATAGTATGTTTCTTTTTTATAAGCATAATTACGGAGAAAAGGCTCTGGCGAACATTCAGCCTCTACGAATATTATTTATAGATAGGTAGATAATTTTATTTTTATAATTAAAATATTACTGGCTAATAATATTTTTGATACCATTTGTTGAAATAAAAAAATATGAAATACTTTTCTCTTTGTATGAACCGATTTAAATATTTTTTATTGTCAAAATTATCCTGGCTGAATAATAAATTCTGAAGATCGTAAGAATTAAAAAAAAAAATTGTAATAAAATCGCACTAGTGCGGTGAAACGCATTTACCGCACAGTTTACTGCCTTCGTAAGTTCAATTTTCGAGCAAGGTGTATTGAAAATGACTTTATTATAATTGACTTTCAACTATTTCTTTACAATAAAATAGATTTGGGCAGAACATTTAAACATTTTTCAATGATGGAAATTAAAAATAATGGCTCAAAAGCTGGCCGGCTTGTCCAAAGAAAAAAAAAATAGGCGGGAAAGCAGTGATTATCATTTGTTTCTCGAGTTGTAGGGTTTTATTTACAATGAGTTCATCTGATTCAGATATGGAAGTCACTCATTTTTTCTCTGGCTGATTCGTGTTTTTATTTTTACTTTCCTTGTATTCGTAATGAAAAGCACAGTGTTTACCACGGGTTAAAGACTTATTTAGTGCCTCGAACTATTAGGGCCTGAGCGTACCCTCGTATAACAATGTACTATTGAAGTGGCCCCGCTTTGGACAGACTTGTGAAACACGGAAGTACCTGGGTCCCGTTTCACGAAGCTACAATTTACAAGTAACAATTTGATATTCATTGCGCAGCCAATTTGCCTAAACTGTAAGCCCTTATAGTTTTATCTCATTGTCTACGCAATGTACATCGAATTGTACTTGTAATTTGTAACTTGTAGCTTCTTGAAACGGACCCCTGATGGTAAAACTATATACTTGCTAAGGGGGCCGCCGTTGATTGACTTACTCAAGTATTGGCTTTATTTAATAACTATAGGTTAGACTACCTGGATGAAATAGTAGACCGATACACGACGATACAAATCTTAATCCTACTAATATTATAAATGCGATAGTTTGGATGTTTGTTGCCGAATCACGCTTGAACCACTGGACGGATCGGGATGAAACTTGGCACACGTTTAGGTTAGGTCCTGGAATAGGACATAGGATACTTTTTATACCGCGGTAAAACACTTCATTCCCCCGGTAAAGTAGTTATAGCAAGACGCGGCGTTTTCGTGTGCTTTTGTGGAAAGTGGAGGGCAGACAACATGAGACTAATAATTGACTAGCGGCGCCCTCTGACGGGCAAAACATTGCCAAGGAAAAATCGAGACTGAGATGAAATTGTAGTAGTCGGGAAAGTAGAAAAATGATAAAATTTGTTTAGTTTTTTTATGGCAACCCTAACCGATCATGATAGGTTGAAAATTCAGTGTTTCCAACAGTGCCCTTATTAATACTTTATTAAAGTTAGTATGTTTTTGAGTTTGTCAATCAAGTATTAACGCGGTTACAGTTTGGCAAAAAAGTCGTGAAATTAATAGGGGCGCCACCTCCTTTGCGGTGTTGCCATTTTATATGATGCTATCCTGCTCTGACTTATGGATATTAATTCCGATTCAAGACTTTTTAGACAAACTGTAAGTACCCCTCCCCAGTATTTCAAAAGTGTATATTTAAAAATGCATTTTCTATATATTTCTTTCAATAAGTGAGTTGCTATTCCAAATCAATTTAAGTGTAGGGTTGTTAGAGAGAATAAATTTAATTTTTACACAATAAAAATATTATTACATAATAACTCATCGTTTTATTCGTAACTACTTATTTAGGCCCATGAGACGAGAGACGATAAAAATGAAAGTACCTACAGTCCCTTTCAATAGAATCCGGCAATAATGTAAACAAACCAATTTAAACACGCCCTGCGTTCCGAGACACGCTGAAATCGATTAAAGCATCCATAATCGCGTTCCGAATTACTGTCAGCTGTCAAAACGCATACGTTTTTTTGCTTTTCTGATCGCTGACAGCGCTGAAAGTCTGATTCGGAATTCGCCTACGATTACTCCGTAATTATTTTTTTTACATTTGAGTATCATTCCTGATCATATTCACATTTCAAGGAACCATACATTCTTCTTACAATCATTTCGCCCCCTATTAAGTTCTTTATGGTAGTTATTTTAATAAAAAATACTCGGACGACAAAACTTTCAATAATTTGTAAAACAGCCATGTTAATTTTTTACTTATCAAAGTCTTGTTTGTCTTTGGAAAGTTGGTGTCAAAAAATTATCAAAGTCAAAGCCAAAATTATTTATTTCCATAGGATGTTATTGCATCACTTAGATCCTTCATTAAATTTTTTGGGTGAGTTCACTAACACAATGGCGGAATCTGTGGAGAAGAGCTCACTGAAGAAACTCCACTCTGTATCTTGTTTACACATTCAAAATATTAATAAGAAAATAAAGTACAGTATTCAAAGTGTGTGCCACAATGCTAAAAAGGCCACAGCTCAACATAATGATTCGCTTTTGGCAAATCGCTGATATTCTGCGGCAGGTAATAGGATGAGCTCTGACGACTTCAGAATTCTTCTACGACGTTAACAACTTTTTTTTATAATATTCAGTTTTAAAAACCATAATAGCTAAAATATTAAAAAAAGTAACTTTACCTCTTATTTTATCATTTTACAGTAATTTTACTTAATAAATAAATAAACGAAATAAAGTTTTTAAAATTTTAATCTGTCAGAGCTCATCCTATAGTAACTCGGGTACCTACCACTACTGCATACGTGTATGTGTTGATGTAAAAGTGGAACACCCGATGTGCAATATTTTCGGCCGGGGACTATACTGCCTTAGAAACTTCTTTGCTGCGCTCTAGGACTTTTCTCCCGAGTGTAATAACATCATCATCATCACTATGTATTAATGGCAATATCCGTTTTTCCACTTAGACAAGCTAGACGGAACAACTAGTTGTAATATTGCTAACTCTATACACTGCTTTCTCTGTTACCCGCTGCTGAAGGAACTTATAAAAACTTGGAAGCACTAACATAATGACACTACCAACATGGTAAAAAAAAACGGAAATTCAGAAAGCTGTTATGCATTTATTTAAAGATACAAAATGCCTGTGCATATAGGCAATAGTTCAGCTAAGTTGGATGGTACTTAAAAATCATGATGAAACGGTGTTCCAAGGAAAAGTATAACAATAAATTATAATATAGATAGCAATAAAACTTAACTAAATGGCAACCCAAAGCAACTGGTCCCATTCGCAACTCGTCCCAACATTCATCATCATCATCGTGTGGGTTGTAAGGTCGACAACCGACCTCACAAACCCTGGTGTCAGTGTTAACAACATTAATCATCTTATATTATTAACATGAAATAAGAATATTTCTGATATTTTGTTGATTATTTATTTAAGAAACGATGTTGATTGAAACTCGCGTTGTTAAGCCGCATAAATCATAAACGCAGTAAGTCGCATTTTCGCGCCAAAAGAGTTTATATGTGTGGCAGTATAATTTAAATATGATGTGATTCGCATTTTAGCGCGAAAATGCGACTTACTGCGTTTATGATTTGTGCGGCAGAATAGATTAATATTTTTTCTAAAACCACAGCTAAATCTAATTGCGCCGTCTATTTTGTCGATGTAGTAATTGCAGTGTGTCCTCTATCATCATAACACTCTTTGTTAATCTTGAATCTTTCCAATAATGTATTTATAAAAACACTTTTTAGAATTTTAATTCTTTGAGACAACTTGCGATTGGACGATTTGCGACAGCATGACGAGTTCTGCAAATGAGACAATCTACTACCTACTTATATAGTTCTTTATTATTTAAACAAATATCAGACGGATTTCTGACATTTATTCAATTCAATTCATTAAAAATTCTGTCAGGGCCCCGTTTCACGAAGCAACAAGTTACAATTTGATATACATTGCGTAGCCAATTCGACCCTTATCGTTTTCTCTAATCGTCTACGCAATGTACGTTGAATTGTACTTGTAATTTGTAACTTGTAGCTTCGTGAAACGGCCCCCAGGTGACAATAGGGAATATGCATAAAAAATATTTGTTTTTTTCATAGTTCATCAGAAAGTATACAAAAATAGAATACTGACAGTCAAAATAGAATTGAAATTGATCAAAAAACAAACTACATACAACATTATTAAACAAATATAATATGTCCCTCTTACGAAAACAAAATTTTCTATGGCGGATGTATGGCCCGGACCTCTCTGTCTAACCATCAACTTTGAAGCCTATATCTTTGCATCTGAGCAAGATATTTGAAAAAAATATATTTTTTTGTGTTTATATGGAACTTGTAATATTCTGCTAGTATCAGATTGGGGAATGACACGTGATTACTTCAAAGCAGCACTTTCACTTGAGGCACCATTTAGTTCCAGCTTTTTCCATCGAAACAGAATTCAGAATAAATGATAATAGAAATCAAAAACTAAATTCAAAAGCTAGGTAATGTGAACCATAGGGAAATCCCCATGGACCACCCAGGGGTAACTAAAGGGAATACCACCAGGTGAACCATAGGGAAATCCCCATGGACCACCCAGGGGTAACTAAAGGGAATACCACCAGGTGAACCATAGGGAAATCCCCATGGACCACCCAGGGTAGAAAACCACCACCAAGCCCTGAAACATTATCTATTAGAAGTTAACTCAAGCAGTTCAGCAGTTCATTCGGTCTTGTCATCCGCATTCTTGGGCAGAAGTCCTCGGATGCTGAGGTCGTAGACCACTTCTTCGATCTTCTTCACGTCGTATTTGAGCGCGTCAAAACGCTTCCGTAAGTGGTCGTTCTTCAAGTTTAGTAATCTGTTGAAATGTTATAAATTTTAGCTCAGTGGTAGAAGCTGTAGACCTCGCGAGAATATAATATACTTTTATTCAATGGCTGATTTATGTTTTCGTTCGCGTAATTTTTTTAAATTTCCTAAAACTGACTCGACAAATAAAATCAACAAATCATAATCTTAATCGTACCTGAAGCCTGCGTTGAGCTCCATGACGAACTTGGATATCTGCAGAGGCTTGTGGAAGTCGCCTCGAGTCACCGAGTTCACTGCCAGTCGAGACTGCAACAAGACCGACACAGGTTAAATATTTTCAATAACGGAAGCTATTGGTGGATTATTCTGACTTCAGGGTTTGTAGGGTCATTGACCGTATGACTCACACAATGTGATGATGAGTATTTTTGATAAGATATAATGTTTATAAGAGCCGCAAAGTATTATTGAATTCTAATTTACTCGGCGCTGTATTGGTAAATGAAAACATTGTGAGGTTATACATGCCTGCAGGTAAATAAAAAGATTGTATGTGAATCCATATGAAAACAATAACAAAAAAAACACAGTTAGTAGCCTTCGGTGGCTCTATAACACTGACACCAGTTTTCAGGTCCGTTGTTGACCTTATAACCCACCAGTGGCGAAGGGTGAAATTTTGACAAAGGTAAGCCGGAAGGGCGCGACCTCAGAGGAAATAAAAGACGATCGCTAGCGCAAGGCGACGCGCGTCAGAAATCTTTGGTTAGGCTGACAATTTTCGGGTTACCCAGCGGCCATTACTGGCAGCATATAAACCTAATCACGCGCGAACGACCGATTGCCGATCGGCGAGCGCACGATACATTGCCGTGTTTACAGAGCGTCGTCCACCTCGACTTGTATTAAAAATTACAATGTATCTTACGCTTGCGTGTTTTCATGAAAGTAAATTACTAGTTCTAGCATTAGGCTGCTGGAGCGATTTCTGTAAGGTAACCCGATGGGAATCGGCATGTATGGACCCTTCGCCACTGCAACCCACGCTATGAAGAGAATGAAATTAATAACAATAATAAAGCCTTTATTCGGACAAACATTAAATACAATTTTGACAATTACAACCCGAAACAAGTTATTCACAAATTTGATGTTTTATTACTTTTTGAATGTCCGTTTGCAAATCGGCAAAGGCAGGACGTTTCCAATCTCTTTTTGGTCACTCTGGCCCATGTATTCCTAGTGACTTGTTGGATATCATCACCCCATATTTTCTGTGATCTACCTCTCTTTCTTTCTTTCCTATGAAGAGAAAGATAAAAACAATATAACTAGTAATAATAGTTATTAGAAACTTACAAGTTCTGTGCACATCTGCAACAAGCCAATGAGATAGTCCTCTATGTCTAAATGGAATCCTTCCTTGCGTTCAATGGGACTCACTGAAACAATAAACAAATACTTTACAATTAGGTATATACAATATGTATGGGTACAATAAACACCAAAAGTGGTTAAATAAAACAAATTACTGATGTCTTATTATTGGGGTAACTGGAGCAGTTAATATTTTTATTATTTTCCACTGAAATCAATAAAGAAGAAGCAATACAATAGGGGAGCGGACTACTTTTGTTTATTTTATAAATCCTTCTTATATTTTCTTATAGTTTCTGCTATCGAACACTAAAAGAATTTTTGTTCTATCTTTAAAATTGACCGAGTTATAAAGGTTTGAAATTCAAGATTAGACAGAGGCACATACCCACTTGTGACGTCATTTGTTAGTAACGCCATATAATCTCCATACAAAAAATCGTTTTTGAAAGAGACAGACATATTGAAACTTTAAAAAATCCCTGTATATTCGTTTTTCAACAGATTCTGTTTTTTCTTCGCGAATCGTCTGATACTAATCTATATTTTAAAAATAATTCATATAATATGGTGAACAGTCCGATCCCCTATTAAAGAGAAAAATCATGTGATTAACAGATATGAAGATTATATGCATTTGAAAAAAAAATTGTAAAATTTAGATTAAATATCTTATTTAGCCTAGACTGTCCCACTGCCGGGCAAAGGCCTCCCTCTTCTTCTTCCATCCTTCCCTATCTTGGGCTTCCTCATCCCAACTCCTTAAAAAAGCGTCAATCTCATCCCGCCATACGAGGCCGTCCACGTCTCCGCCTATCTCTTTGTGGGCTCCAGGTGGTCGTCGTTTGGCCTAGATACAGATATTCATGGACATACTCCACTCTCCCGTCGTTCACTGTCACTTGGCGTTTTGTACCGTTCGTCATAAGTTTGGTCTTTGACATATTCATCATTAGTCCATACCCTCCGCTCGCCGAACTTAGATCTCGAAGTATCTGTTGTATCTCTAACGCCGATGACGCAAACAGGACTATGTCGTCGGCGAAGCGAAGATTTGTTAATTTTCTTCCGCCGACGTCAATGCCCTGACCGTCCCATGCATCCGTCAGCTGTCTAAAAACTTCTTCCAGAGCGCTATTAAATAGTTTAGGAGACAGTGGGTCACCCTGTTTAACACCTTTTTGTATTTTGAATGATGGGCCTTTCGATTCTAATTTGATGGCTGCAGTACTATTGTAATAAATTATCTTTAAAAGGTTAATATATGTAGGGTTTACTTCTTGTTTGTGTAGGGCGTTAAACAGGGCTGAGTGATGCAAACTATCGAAGTCCTTTGAATAGTCTACAAATGAAAGGTACAGTGGAAGATTAAATTCGTGGTGCTTTTCTATAATCTGATTTAAGCTGTGTAAGTGATCAGTGGTGGACAGTCCGGGTCGGAAACCTGCTTGTTCTGGAGGTTGATGTCATTCAAGAGATCCCGAGATACGACGTTCAAGGATTTTGATAAAGGCCTTATATAAGTGCGAGATGAGACTAATTGGTCTATAGTTGAATATTTCAGATTTGTCTCCTTTTTTATGTAGTAGTACTATATTTGAATGACAAAAGATTAAATAAATAATAAAAAACAAAGAATAATAAATACTTAATATTTCTAATCAGCATTACACCGTGGTCTACTTGCAAATGTGTGTTTTAATGTGACTCGGCAAAAATAAAAATACTTACAGCCAAGTATTTCTGCGACCGTGTCCAGCGAAACGAGGATGCCTTTCTCCAGCCAAATGGTGAGTGATATCAGATAGCAATACCGCTGCGTCATGAAGCGCCAGTGGTCTTGGTATCTAAAAAAAAATATATTTATTATTTTTTCAGAAACAAAATTAAAAAGTAAAGTAAGACTGTTTCCAAATAAGAATTAAATTTCCAAAAAAGAAAAGAAATCAAATGTTTCTGTATAAAATCTTAAATGGAATGATTGAGTCTCCTTACTTATTAAGTTCTATTACTTTTAAATGTCCAAGATTAAACGCCCGTTCCAAAAACTTATTTGCTCTACCGTTTTGTAAGACTACGCGAAAAATCGCTTTATCGTTAGGGCATTTAATGGGCACGATGAATTCTATTCTCATACTGATATATTTTGTAATAAATATAATGCATATGTAAATGCAATCAAAAATAAATAGGTGCTGTTGTTGTTGTTAGGTTAATTATCTTTTTATTTTATGTAGACTTGCTATTTACTTTTACTTCTGAGTGGCTTTCAGTGTGTTGTCGTAATCGACTAATTTTGTAATTTTTTAGTGGAAACTTTATTGGCTTATATATTTATTATTTAGTTTTAAGTTTTTGTGTTGTTGATGCTGCTTCCCATTGTAATAAAATAAAAAAAATAGAGCTCTGGATTTCTGGGTCTTAGTATTTAAACTGGTCTTCTTATTCTTATCATAGGGTTGTAACTGTTGTGAGTAGTGTTGTTGCGATAGCGATAGTCTATCGATAGTAAAATCAGTTTTTAACCTGAATGCAGTTTAAATATAGCTACTGCATTATAGCCATTCTGCACTGTTGTATGCAGTCCTGTTGCAGTCAGTCCAACTGCATTAAAATGCATCAGAATGGTTCAGTATCACATTAGTCATAAATTCTGCTCATGCTCATTATGCTGAGTGGAAATCCTTTTTGATCACATCACAATTATTGTTACACCTTATAGGTCAGTTTTTGGCAAGTAATTTTAAGTTGGGTCCAGGGTTAAAAATTTCTATTGAGGTTCTAACAGATTTGTTTGTAATTTGCAAAGCTCAGATAGAGCAAAGCCTGGCCTAGACTATAGGATATTTTTTATGCCCGGAAAATTTCGCAGGAACACAATATAGGTCTAAGTGGCGGCTCCCCTTTACTTACTAGCACGCCCACGCCGGATGACCGCGTTCAATGGACCGTACCCACGACGTCGGCACCCTGTTCGTCGTCCAACAAAGACTCTTCCGCTCAGACTGTTATATTTAGTGACGAAACAGGAAAAGGAATAGGCTACTTGCTTAGTAATAATGTTAAGCAAAAAGTATTAAATATTAGTATGCCGGGCGCCTCCTTCAAAGAAATAACTGATAAAATGTTAGGAATGAGCTATACAAAAAATACAACAGTTATTTTATTACTAAGTAATAGTAGAGGTTTGGATAAACAGGGTTTAAATAATTTTATTCAATCCTGCTCGACCCTTCAGGTCCAAAAATGTATAATAGGCACATTACCATATATAAAGTCGCAGGAAAAGTCGTATAACAATAGTTTATTTAATTTTAACAAATATTTATACAATTTGACTTGTCATAGTGACAAACTTTTTATTTTTGACATTAATATATTTAATTCTTTTTATTTGACAAAAGGTACATTGTATCTAACTCATTTTTATAGAAAACAATTAGCTAATTTGTTAGCTAAAAATATTTTTGACCCTGTTATACAATGTATAACAAATGATTATAGTCACCGCGGTATTCATGTATCTAGGAACAGTAAATCTCAAAATTTAAACTAGTTTCACGGACAAAGGGAAAGCAATTTGAGATTATTCATCAGAATATTCAAAGCTTTTCATGCAAGGAACTTGAGATTGAGTTGTTCCTGGAAACTAGGAAAACCGACGTTTTATGTTTAACAGAACACTGGCTGAAAGACAATTATTATATTGCCAGTACCTTCAATCGAAAGTCCGACGGTGGAGGCTCATTTATATTATTACGGAAAAACATAAAATCTAAAGAGCGCAAAGATATTGTTGGACTTTCGAAGGCAGGTTGTATTGAACTGTCCTCTGTTGAGTTGGTAAAACATATTATAGTTTGCGTTTACAGACCCCTTTATGACCAGAACTTTCAAAATAAATTAATAGTAAAGTCTAATAATAAATCTCACATAGTCTGCGGAGATTTTAATGTAGATTTGTTAGTAAATTCAACCTATAAAAGCAGGCTACTTGGTTTATTTAAATCATTTAATTTGGTTAACATTTTCCTAGAGCCAACAAGAATCACAGCAACTTCGGCTACTTGTCTCGATAATTTTTACTGTGATTGTAATTATTCCAGCAAACAAATAATAAACTCTCTTCAATCAGATCACAATGGACAAGCAGTGACTTTTCCTATTAGTCCAAAAAAGAGAGTATTTCAATAAAGAAAAGATCTGTAACCGCGAGTAAAATTGAAAAATACAATAAAGCATTATGCGATAAACTGCCTGTTCCAAATTATGATTTGAATGATCCAAATTGTTTTTATAAAGAGTTCTTTTCTTTATTACATTGTGAGTTTGAGGATATATTTAAAGTTAAGACAATTAACATTAAGCCTAGATTCAGATTTAGTGACTGGGCTACTAGGGGCATTCGCATTAGTAGAGATAGGTTATTCGAATTATATGCTGAAAAGGCGTATAACCATAGTGAAATCTTCATTGAATATGTTAGAACTTTTTCAAAAACTTTTAAAAAGGTTTGTGCATTAGCAAAGGCCAACTATATTAAAAACAAAATAGTTTCGGCTGATAATGTTGTAATGACGATTTGGAAGGTGATAAACTGCGAAACGGGAAAAGCTAAACTATACGACAACAGACATTCATTAAATACTGTTAGTGGTATCATTACTGCAGATGAAGATATTGCTCAAGAATTTGAAACATTTTTCACAAACATTCCATTAAAAACTACAGAGCCGCTTAATTCCTCACCTTCTTCTGCTCGCGATCTGCTGAATGCTAATGTTCAAAGGTGCCCAACTGCGTTTGAGTTTAGGCATATAAACCCGCAGTTAGTGATTAAAACTTTTAAGGAATTAAAGCTAAAAGATACTGAAGACTTATTTGGTATGTCGGTTAAGTTGTGTAGTTCTATAATCGAAACTCTGGCACCTTACCTAGCATTTTTATTCAATTCTTGTGTTGATCAGGGTGTGTTTCCAGATTTAATGAAACATAGTAAAATAATACCTTTATTTAAGTCAGGAGATAAAAAAAGGATCCCGGTAACTTTAGGCCAGTGTCTATACTTCCGGTACTCAGTAAAATTTTTGAAAGGATAATACTTAATCAAATGCTGTCTCATTTTAATCTGAACCATCTACTCCATAATCAACAGTTCGGATTTACTAAGGGGCGTTCGACCACCGACGCTGCAGTTGCTTTCCTACATCACGTGTACGGGGCTTGGGAGGAGTCGCAGGATGCTATTGGGGTGTTCTGTGACCTATCTAAAGCTTTCGACTGCGTCGATCACGAGACGCTGCTAATAAAGCTGGAACATTATGGAGTTAGATACGGAGCCCTAAATTTGATCAGTTCCTATCTAGAAAATAGAATTCAAAGAGTTCAAATAAACAGCACGAAGTCACTGGGATCTAAAGTCAAAATCGGCGTGCCACAGGGCTCAATTCTTGGACCGTTCCTATTCTTAGTATATATAAATGACCTGCCTTTTATGGTACAAAACCGATCTAGGATAGTGTTATTTGCTGATGATACTTCTCTAATTTTCAAAGCTAGCAGACATAATCAAGATATTGACGAAGTAAATGACGCTCTTTCCCAGATCCATGATTGGTTAACGACAAATAATTTAATGTTGAATCCCAAGAAAACAAAAAGTATAAAATTTTCATTGCCTAATGTAAGGAACAACAACTTAGCTATTGTCTTGAATAACGAAAATTTGCAATATGTAAATGAAACAGTTTTCTTGGGGATCACTATCGACGCAAGGTTACAATGGGACCCTCATTTAAATGCGTTATCCGCAAGGCTCAGCTCGGCGGCATACGCAGTCAGAAAGATTCGTCAACTGACTGACGTTGCTACTGCCAGACTTGTATATTTCAGCTATTTTCACAGCATTATGTCCTACGGAATTTTATTGTGGGGTCAAGCTGCTAACATAAATAACATCTTTGTGTTACAGAAGAGGGCGATACGTTCCATATATGAATTGCGTGGTCGCGATTCCCTAAGGGAATTGTTTAAAGAAATTGATATGCCATCAAAAACATAACTTGTAAAAAAACAAGTCTCGCACGCAACTTAGTCTACCGTAAAAAGTTGTGAGATCAAGTAATACCAAGTCGGTTAATTTATTCAGTCCCTACTTAAGAGTCCTTCTGTCTTAAGTTATTACGTAATTAGCTCACCTAACAACATCTTATAGTGACCAGATCAATATTAAAAATCTCTTATGTTTTAAATAAATACATAGATTGACTTGGCAATCGCACTAAACAATCAAATTTAATATAATAATGTATTAATTGTGAGATACATTATGTTTTCATGCGATAAATACATAGATTGACCTGGCAATCGCATGAAAACACAATGTATCTCACAAGTAATACATTATTATATTAAATTTGATTGTTTAGTGCGATTGCCAAGTCAATCTATGTATTTATCGCATGAAAACATAATGTATCTCACAATTAATACATTATTATATTAAATTTGATTGTTTAGTGCGATTGCCAAGTCAATCTATGTATTTATTTAAAACATAAGAGATTTTTAATATTGATCTGGTCACTATAAGATGTTGTTAGGTGAGCTAATTACGTAATAACTTAAGACAGAAGGACTCTTAAGTAGGGACTGAATAAATTAACCGACTTGGTATTACATGGATCTCACAACTTTTTACGGTAGACTAAGTTGCGTGCGAGACTTGGTTTTTTTACAAGTTATGTTTTTGATGGCATCTCATTTCTTTTTGTAGATCGCATGAAAACACAATGTAAAAATGCACACCTACGCTCCACCGACCCTACACCTAACCTACACCTACCCTATACCTACCCTATACCTACCCTACACCTATCTAACACCTATCCAACACCTACCCTACACCTACCCTGCACCTCTTATTCAATTATATTCCATTATACAGGTACACTGATTCATTTACTGCAAATGTAACTTTGTAATCCTATATAATGCCCCAAGATTTATATGGGATTACAAAGTTATCTAGCAAATGATGTATCTAGAAAACTGGGCCGAAATTGCAAAATGTTTTAGTTTTTCCTTGGTTTATACACTAAACACTAATTCCATTCTAAATTTGAAGCTTCTATGTCTGCTAGAAGTGCCTTAGAGTTTTGATGATCGGTCAGTCAGTCAGTGAGTGACAAAATTAAGAAACTTTGACTAGTTATAATTCATAAAATACTGGTTCAAATTGATTGAAATTTGAAATATACCGTATTTATATAATGCCTGCTTGGTTACTGAAAACTCAGGCTTCTAGTTTTATCCACAACGAAGTTATAGGGGGGTCGAAAATGGCCTGAACTGCTTCGAGAAAAGTATGGTACGGCCGTGCCGCTTTTTTGCTCGACTTGGCGGGGGCACTGCCGTGCCCCCAGATCCTCACAGTATCCTCACAGTACATATTTGAAAACATCTTGTATGTCCGGAAGAACACAATGCTATTTCCTAAGAATTCTGATATACATAATATAAATACTAGAAATAAAAATAAAATAGCGCACCCAAAGTTTAGACTGTGCACAGTTAATAATTCATTCATGGGGAACTGTATTCGCTTCTATAATAAAATACCAGATGATATTGTAAATCTGTCCGATAGCCAATTTAAAGCTAAAATTAAAACTATTTTATGTTCTAAGGCATATTATACGATAAATGATTACTTAGATGATAAAAACGTCTGGTCAACTGTTGTTCCAAATCAACGGAGTAGATTGTAATTATGACTCATGTATGATTCTTTATATATTTAAAAGAAAAGTACAAAAGATACAATTCCTGTGGAGTTTCTTCTGGCCGTTCTTCTCCACAGAGGGCGTACACTGGTAGTGAACGTGCCATCCATGATAGCTTTGACGTCGAAAAATGATTTGATAAGAATCTTAATTCGAATAAAAAAAATTGACTTTGACTTTGACTTTGAAGTGGGCAAAGCTGCGAGGCGAAGGCTTGTTATATAAAAATACTATTTAAACTAAATAGGTAGATGTAATTTAACTACATTTAGCGGTCCAAGCTTCTTCAACCATTCTGTGATCTGCCTGTTGCCTACCTCTCACCTAGGTAATCTAGGTTAAGTTTTAGTGAGTAACATCAACATCAACGGCCCGTTACAGTCCACTGCTGGACTATGAGCCTCCTCCACGTGTTTGGTTTTGCCATAATCTCCACGCTTGGCAGGCGGGTTGGAGATCGCAGATTAAAAGGTTACTGTATCAGAGAGCGCTGCTGCCCGTTCCCTGTTCAGTGTGTAGTCCCTAGGTCGCCTCACGACACCCACGGGAAGAGTAGGGGTTGGTGACAAATGTATTCTACTCTGCCGGCTGAGTGAGTAAGATATCTAAATATAACTTTGATAATATTCAAAATAGTATTTTATCATTTACTTTTTTTCTAGAACTGCACTAAAACTACTCTGGGCTGGTATCTGCAACATGACCACTGGTGCACCTTTTCACACACAAAAAATAAACTTATCTTTTTCTTCTATTTTGTAGATAGGTAATACATACTTATAGTAATCAGTAGAAGGCACTACTTCTTTCAGTCTTGCGTAGCCATTCTTAGCCGTCTCAAACAGTTCTCTCACTCTTGCGCATGCTGGCGTTACTGAAAACATTTGGAATTATATTTCTAATTATGTTTTTAAGACATGGTGGTAACAATACAAGGAATGAATAGACCTTCAGATTTAAAGGAAGAGAAAACAGTGAGGATTGTAAGCAAGTTAAATTAACACAACAATTTGATGGGCTTGTGCAAACTACATTCAATCATATAATGGTTGTACACTGTCTTTTTTATATGGTTGCACACTTTAATTTTATCTGTGGACAAATGAGATTCGAGTGAAGTTCGCACAAGCACCACCAGCAGCACCATTTAATTTTTATTTTAGTCACACTTTAGTTGATTGAGCGAGCGAAGCGTCTCCGTTTCAGCTTGGCCAAAATTGCTTTTGTATGTCTGTCTATCAGTCTGTTTGTTCCACTCTGCAGGTCACGTTTCTCAACCGATTCTCGTGACATATTGTGAGCAGGTTCGATAAATTATTCAAATTTTTATGTCGAGTCAGTTTTTTGAAATTTTTAAAAATTACGTATTTATGGGGGTTGTCAGCTTACAAGGTCTACTGCTGAGGCTGTTTTCTTCAACAGGTCATATTTCTGAACTAATAAAAATATAAAATACAATAAATAGGTAAAATAGGTAAAATAAAAAAAATGTGATGAATAAAGGACATGGATCTTTTTGGTCTATTCACTTAAACATCTAACCACTATATAGAAAAAACATACGATTCTAGACTTAAAACTGAGCCCACATGTCCAGTTGTGGGATTTAAGTGCCCCCCATTTAGAAGTTTTTTTTTTTTTTTATATTTGAATTTGAAAAAGTAGTCCACTCAGCAAAAAGCATTGTTAAGATTCGCCAGGTCTACAGCTCACAGAGCAACTAGTATTTAATGAACTTACTGGCAGCTTCATTATGGTGAATGACTTGGAGCACAGTGGTGGCTTCACGAGACACCGGGTCGATTTCCTTGCAAATGTTCCTGATAACCTATAAGTTAATACACATTTGAGCAATTCACATTTTTTGAGATTGTAAACTATAGTTTTTGCAGTAACATCGCTAAACGTGGCTAAACTAAGCATTCTAGCATTTAAACAACCTAAATTTCAATGCAGTTTCAACAAAAAAGGCAAAAATAATAACGCGTAGTAAACTGTAAGAAAATTCAGGTGTTTAAATTTTTACCTCACGTAACTCTTGCTCCTGGTCGAGATTTTTTTGAAATTCACTGAATATTGTAGTAATAATGGGATTTTCACTCATTTTTAGCGTTTATAAAAACAATGCCGCAAAAACCCTCAACCGACTCGTGTCAAAACAAACAAAGATGGCGTTTTTTTTATATATTGTTTTAGGGCTCTGGGTTCGGAGCCCTTTTGAGCCGAACCAACCCTGCGTTCTGAGACCAATGAGGAAGGGTCTAAGACACGCTGAAATCGATTAAACGATTAAAGTACCCGTAATCGCGTTCCGAATCACTGTCAGCCATACATTTTTTTGCTTTTCTGATCGCTGACAGAGCGCTGAAAGTCTGATTCGGAACATATAATCTCATAAAAGGAAACGGTCACCCAGCTCAGGTAAATATAGTACAAATTAATTTAGCCGCATTACCATTTAAAAATGTTTTAATTATTTCGTAAGCTTACTATATAATGTTTGTTCCCGCACTTGTGACATACAATTAGCGTCTCTTGTGTTTGTGAACTATAATTCAAATAAACTATTTACTTGCTGTTACTAGACTATAAATATAAAAGTTGCTACGTTATACAAGTGTCTGCGTAGTTAAACAATAACATTCAGTGGATTTGGTGCTAAAAACTGTGTTTTCATGCAAGAAAGTGTGACCGTTATTATAAATCATTCAAAAGATGTAAACAACTTTTAACACTTCGCGCTTTGTGTACGACTAGTAGCGACATCTTTTGACCTAAATGAACAATTACGTTCAGGTCATTTAACAACAACGCCACCTCACGAAAATGCTTAAAACAAATACAACACCAATGGATTAGTATTGAACCTTATTTAGAACCTTTAATAAATTATTACAAAGACCTAAAAGATGGCGTCACTTTGTCACAAATGTACCAAAAAAATTGTAAATAGACAATTACTTACCTGTTTAATATGCAAAGGAAAATTTCACCTAACTTGCACAGTTATCAATGAAAGAGTATTTGCTACCATGGATTCTGAGAAAAAAAGTATATGGAAATGTGTGACATGTAGGAAAACTGCTAAAAAAGCACCCGGTTCCGAAAACAGAGATGTTAGTTCTAATATTACATTCTGAAAAAAACAAACGCTCGTCACCGAAAGAGTGCTGTCGTCACATGAATGTAATAATGATGATGATGAGCTCCTGACAATACCAATAATACTTCAATTGATGTGATGTCTTCTGCCGATTCAACAATAAATAAAACTTGTTCTGAAAATTGCGCACATGAAAAAGATTGGGAAGAGTTACAGGAACTTAAATCGAAAATATCGATTTTAGAGGCGAGACTTGAGAGTACAGAGAATGAGGTTGAAAGATTGTTGAGTGAAAATTATGTTTTACGAACAGACATTTCTAAACGTGATGCGAAAGTGAATCAACTCACTCGCACATCTCGATCAAAACCAAAAAGTGGCCAAAAAAAAGAAATTTCACAGAAAAATAATGCAACGGAGAATGATGATAGTATTATTCTATTTAGTACACCAAACACAACAAACTTGGATAAAAATACCTCCCGCTTGCAGCTTGAACGCGCAAAACAAGACACCATATTTGCATCACATAGTTCTGAAAAAAACATACCTAAACCACCTTTTAGTAATTCACAAAAGACATTGAATATAGTTTCCCGTGATAAAACTAAGACCAAAGTGTGTTTATTAAGCACCTTCCAGTTCAATAATACTAGGTCGATCGCTCAAAGAAATTTAAAAATAAATAATGAAATCTGTCATTATCTCATGCCAGGCTGTGGAATAAAGCCACTTCTACAGGGAATTGAAAGCAAAGTTGCTGATTTTACAATGAATGATTATTGCGTTGTTCTTTTAGGAGAAGAAGATTTTAATACCTCATGTAATTATTATGAATTGATTACTTACATACGAGAAACTCTTAAGGGTATTAACCATACTAACATATTAATATGTGTACCTACTTTCAAAAACAGCCGCTTCGCAAATTTTTTCAACTGGAGAGTCGAAACGTTTAATAACTTGTTATACTTGGACATTATGACTCACGAATATGCATTTTTGATTGACTCCAACCGCCATCTAAAATATGATGATTCAACGTTTCATAAATATTCAGGAATTGTAAACAACAAGGGCATGCATATCATACTCCAAAGCGTTAATGAAGAAATATGCTATATAAAAGAAAATAGACCTGAACATGAATATCCAGCAGATGAAGAACTCCTACTATCCGCTAATAACCCATCAACATTTTTTCGTCAATAACTGCTTAGATACTAGCTTAGGAATATTTCATCAGAATATTGCGGGAGCCCTCAATAAACAAGATATTTTATTTAGTACATTGTGTGACCTTAATGAAGGAGGATGTCATGTTGACGTAATATGTCTGACCGAAACAAACATTCTTAAGGGTACAGAGTTTAATTTTAAATTACAAAACTTTCAAATGACTGCATCATTTTCAAGAAACAAATGTAGAAGAGGAGGTGTTGCAATTTTAGCTAAAAATAATATTGAATTTACCTATTTAAAAGAATTAGAATCTATCACAGTACCATATATATTCGAATGTTGTGGAATAAATATTTTAAAATACGGAATAACTGTAATCTGCATCTATACAAATAAAACGCCAACCTCAACTTCTGCACTATTTTTCCAAAAATTAAATGAACTTCTCTATAAAATATGTCAATACAAAAGAAAAAAAATCGTCATATGTGGAGATTTAAATATTGACCTTTTAAAGGTGACAAATATTTCAACAGAGCTTAGAAGGATATTTGAGATATTTAACTTAAAGACTGTTATCGAATTACCTACAAGAATTACCGCTACCTCAAAAACATGTATAGACCATATATTCACCAATATTGAAGATGGTGACGCGAACATTCACAACTTAGGATTATCAGATCACACTGCTCAGACATACCATGTTCCGATCAAAAAACGACTTTCTCCGCCGCTGAAGTGGTGGTATGAATATAGGAGAGACTACTGTCAAGAGAATCAAAACAAATTTTTAGAATGCTTATCTTCCCTCTCTTTTCAGGAAGTTTTTGATGAGAATGATGCATCTAAGTCTTTTAATATTTTTTATAACTTATACACTCTCTTTTATAATTTGTGTTTTCCCATTATTAAAATAAAGATATCTAATAGAAATGTAAATTCAAGTAGGTTAACAAAAGGTATACGCAAGTCCTGTTTCATAAAAAGACAATTATACCTTAAAAGTAGGCATATACCAAACTTTAAAGATACGTATAAAAATTATTCCCGAACTCTAAAGAAATGCATAGTCCATTATCATAAATCACGAAACATTAGATGTATAACTAATAGTAAGAATAAATGTAAGGCTGTTTGGAGTGTTATAAAAAAATATTCTTCCGCAGATAACAATAACAGTAATAATATAGATAAGTTAACAATTAACAATTCTGTGATTACCGATCCTGATCTCATTTGTAATTCATTTAACAATTATTTTATTAATGTTGTAGAAAATAATTGTTCTTCTAATATTTCTAATGACATTAAAATTAATAACTTAGAAAAAAGTATATTTTTAAACCCGTTAGGATTAGATGAATTGCTTGCTATAGTAAAAAAGTTAAAGAACACGAACTCTGTGGGATATGATGAAGTTCGTACAGATATAGTCAAAAACAGTATACATCTCATAGCAACACCCCTGTTACACGTTATTAACTTATCCTTAGTGCAAGGCACTTTTCCTACTGAATTAAAAATATCTATAGTAAAACCCCTATTTAAAACAGGCGATAAAGATAAAGTTGATAACTACAGACCGATCACACTAATACCAATTTTTTCTAAAATTTACGAAATGGTTATGTATAATAGGTTAGAAAAATTTCTTAACAAAAACAATATAATATCTGAGGAACAAAACGGATTTAGAAAGAAAAGAAGCACTTCACTTGCTACTTTCAAATTAATTAAACATATAATGACTTGCGTAGATCAGAAGATACCAGTCACTGTGCTGTTTATGGATATGACCAAAGCTTTTGATTTCGTAAGTCATTCTCGTTTAATAACAAAATTATTTAAGTATGGTATTCGAGGTCCTGCCTATGAGTGGATCAAATCTTATCTGAAAAATAGAACTCAATGTGTTGAAACAACAAAATATTGTCCATTTAGTAAATCTGTTCAAAACTATAAGTCATCATACATTAAAAATAATTATGGAGTCCCACAGGGTAGCATACTAGGACCACTACTTTTTTTGCTATATATAAACGATTTACCAAATACCCTGTCTCATGATAGTATATTATTCGCCGATGATACTACTCTTGTCATAGAAAGTAAAAACCCCCTCACATATAACACAGAAATCAATAAAACTTTAGCACACGCCGTAACGTGGCTAAAAGAAAATAACTTGAAAGTAAATATAAATAAGACAAAGTACATGCAATTTCATACCACTAGAGGTCATAAACAATCATTAAATATTATGTATGATGATGAAAAAATTGAAGAAGTTACTGAAACAAAATTTTTAGGCTTAACTTTAGACAGTTTCTGTAGTTGGAAAGAGCATGTAAATAGTATATGTTCCAGGATTAACAGATTTATTTATGCAATCAGGAAAATTAGTAAAATTGTCTCACTACAAGCAGCCATAATAGCTTATAATGGTTATGTGGATTCCACACTACGTTATGGTATTGTGCTGTGGGGAAATTGTGTTGACATAAATAACATTTTTATAATTCAAAAACGCTGTATGAGAGCCATGTTTGGACTCTGTCAAGTTGATTCATGTCGTCCATATTTTAAAAAATACAATATCCTTCCTATACCATGCTTGTACATATTCGAGATTTGTTTATTTGTATTCAAACATAAGTACCTTTTTCAATTGCAGCAAGATGTTACAAACAGAAATTTACGCTCTAAATATTTAAAAAAATTACATAAGCCACCTGTAAATTTGTCTTTAGTCTATAAAAATTCATTCACGATGTGCATTGTTATTTTCAACAAGCTACCTGCCGGTCGATTGCGTAAGCGGACTTGCTTTGCTTGGGGCGGGTTTGAAGACCGCCAGCGGCTTTCAAGCGAACGCGTAAGGAGCAAGCCAAGTCAACGAAGACGATTACAAGTGAGACGTCAAATGAATGACGTTGATTGAGTCCATATATTGTACATCCAATAAAGTACAGCCAATAATGCACAGCCCGATAATTCGAAGCCATAAATGGATTCGAAATATCGGGCTGTACATTCCTGCCCGTACTTTATTGGCCGGTCTTTATCAATGCGGTCCGATTTTGTCCGCCCAGGATTGTACAGCCAGTAATGTACAGCCAATAATTCGAATCCATGTACACGAAATATCGGGCTGTGCATTACTGGACGTGCAATATTGGCTGTGCATTATCGCCTGTACCGAGAATGTCCATCCAGTAATGTACAGCCAGATAAAACGAAGCCATCCACAGACAAAAGAAATCCTCGGGGCTGTCAATATGATGCCTCGTTTCCATAGATGTCATGACATGACAATGATTCTAACGCGAGGTTTTTTCCGCGTACTGATTTCTCAAATTCTCACTGTGGCAGAAAGAAAATGGATTTATACCCGAATAAAACTTATTTTTTTAAATGAATCTGCGATGACAGAATATCTACGACGATCGGAGTTTTCCCTGAATTTTATTCTGCTGAGCTTAGAAAAATGAAAACTGCAATGTAAGTAGATCTATCTAAATAAGTAAGTAAGTAGTTCTATCTAATAACTTAGTTGGTTAATAGCATAATTTTATATTATGTGGATGTTAAATATCGTTAGGTTAGGGCATTATTTACTTCTATATTTATAATTAGCCGTGTGGTGACGGTAGAGTAGAATACATTTGTCACCAACCCCTACTCTTCCCGTGGGTGTCGTAAGAGGCGACTTAGGGACTACACATTAAACAGGGAACGGACAGCAGCGCTCTCTGATACAGTAACCTTTTAATCTGCGATCTCCAACCCGCCTGCCAAGCGTGGAGATTATGGCAAAACCAAACACTTAAGTGGAGGAGGCTCATAGTCCAGCAGTGGACTGTAACGGGCCGTTGATGATTGATGATACTTATAATACTTTTTTCCTTTGCAGGGCTGCAAGAGTATCATTAGGAGACGACGCCCGTTATGGGTTATTTACAGTGAGTTGTAATTACTTAATTAGTAATAATAGTTCAATGGTTATTTATGACTAATACTACTTAAAAGAACCTGCTGGATGAAAATGAGAGTAGAATTGGATCCAGATGGAATTTCTTGTGATGCTGTTATTGAAGTGAAATGCCCAACTATTGAGACAACAAAATTTAATTACATAAAAAATGGAATGTCTAGCTCAATTCGCTCACTCAGCTCTTAAAAATTCGATATTGTGTTTGTTTTGGTTTAATCCTTGTTTATATTTGTTTTCTTTTCAGTGTTAAAATGGTTCATTTATAATTACTGAGCAGTTTATCAGTGTGTAAATCTCAGCGAAGCTCCGCTGGCCTATTTTACAATGGCTTCATTATACAATGGCTTCATTAATTGTGTAATAAAGAGATTGTTTTGTTATTAAAAGGGTGTTTAATTAAAAATGCTTCAAATTTTGTATAATTTATATTTATTATTAATTTTAAAACCTAATAATCAATGTGGGTGTGGGTGGGGTGGCAGTTGCAAAATTATAAAATTGAAAATTCCTATTTGAGAAGACTTAGTAATGATACATATTCACTATTAATCAACATTTGACATATATTCCTAAATATACACATTTTTCTGTTATTCCTAACATCTCGCTTCGCTCACCTAGCTCCCTCCGCCATCCTCTTCTAACCTAATGTTGGGGTGCCCCGACTCCCGTGCCCGCCCTGATTAAGTCACAGCAAGAGCGACTTTTTAGCAGCTTTTTATGTTAAAAAATAATAATTCTTTTGATTAGGTATTTAACAAATATATAGTGGCTAGTCCAATAAGATATATTCTACTTGGCTGTATGAACATAGTGGAACTTACTATCTACAAAAAAAATATGCTCTATAAAAAATAAAATTTATTGGTTTTCAATAATTTATTTCTTGAAAACTATAAGTTTCCTAAACTTGAAACTTTGCACAAATGTTCCATAAATATAGACCTCTTTACCAAAAAATTACGAACCCCCAAAGCGTGGGCAATAAAGTACAGTTTAGCCGTTTTCACTTCACTTATAACAACTTCTTCCACAGTGATGCTGTCGTCTGACTTTTCTCACATTCATGAGTTGGGAAAACCCTAAAAAGCCATATGACAAATGCAGGTCGGGAAGGCTCAAGCCCCTCGGTGGGGACGTATATGAGCTGTTGATGATGAGGTCGGGAAGTACTATAGTATCACAGCACACATTTGTTTTCTATGATCTTGCTGGCAGCTAATCTGCGGCATGGTTCTGACGTCAACATTGCTTTTGATCGAAAGCTAATGAATGATCCCCTGATATCCCTATTGAAAGAATTTTATGCCGGAAACGCATAGTTTTTGAGAAATATGCACAGAGAACCTTTTAATAATACAGGAAATATGCAATTGAACGTTTCTTAATTTTTTTACGTCTTTTTGTTTTACTGTCATTAAAAACAATAAGAAATATGTTAGAATGAGACGAATTCTAGGGCGAAATGTTAGTGATTTCTCTTTCTTACATATTTATTATGTTAATCTATGGTTGAAAACTTTTTTTTTGTTATGGCACTAAATAGGCTGTATTCCGAATCAGATTTCACGGCTAAAAGTATTGACAGCGATTACTCGCGTACCGATTCAGAAATCGCGATAATAGTGCAAGTTTTACACAACAATAAAAATTGTATTATTGAGCAGAGACGATGCACAGCATCTATTCTAGTGAGAGAGCGCCACTTACTTCGTCCAGCAGTTGGCCCATTTTGGGCCAATCATTCTTGCAAATATTGGTAGTTGATTTGACTTACTCTGATTTCCCACCAATTTTAGTCACCTGAGGTTGAGCCCGTTCAACGTTTCCTCATGAGTCTCTCACCAGGAGACCTTAAAGGGATGCTGTGCATCGTCTCTTCTCAATAATACAAGTTTTATTGTTGTGTAAAACTTGCACTATTATTCGGCATGTGACGATGCACAGCATCTAGTGAGAGACGTGTTTATTAGCTCCTGGTGACTACAAGTACGACGCTATGTGATTGATATTGTGCTGTGATTTCCAGCAAAATAAACTCGTACACAATTTAAATAACGAAGAAATCAAAATGTTGAAAAACTATCAACAATTCTAAGGTCTACAAGTATAATATCTCACTTTTCAATAGAGTTGAATAAAAGTACTGTCGAGTTTCTCCACCGATTCCGCTATTAATCCAAAGTGATGTAAAAACATTCTATTTATACCTATATATATATATTGCTTGTGAGATAAACGACGTGACGTGCCGTGCGAACATCTTAAACGGCGCGCTGGCTATCAATAGCATAGGCGACCGAAAGGCGCATCGCAAAAGGTTCGCTTCGCGTCCCGCTGCTCGTCTCTGCTTTTACCGTAACCAAAATATTGTTGTAAACCTGTTTGGATTCAATTAATAATTATATTATTTCTGTATTAAATATATTTTCTGAGCTGAGCACACCCCATTATGTGGTTCTAAAACATTCTGGCCCTTAAAACTAACGCTGCTTCTGGGCAAGATAGAGGTGGACTTATAATGAGTAAGGAATCCTTAACTTCGTCAAGTCGTACAATCCACAACTTGATGGCTATCCGGTTATTATTATTATTTAGAATAGTACTCTGTGCTAAGATAAAACTATCCTGACAATTCTCTTAAGAAGAGACATACACTGGTAGGGCATCAAAACTTGGTTATGTAACAAGCAATAGACAAAAGTTCTTGACAAAAATATCCCCAAAAGATTGGCCATTTGCAATTTTTCTCCCAGAAAAAGACGAGTTAGATATTCTACCAGACTATGACGAGAGACAAAAATAAATAGTGGAATGACTATAGTTTACCATACCTGTTTAGTGTGTTCTCTCGCTAGCTATTCAATACGAGGGGCTTTTCAGCGACCGACCAGCTCGTCATTCCTCCCCCCCCCCCACCTTGAACTATTTAACACTAAGAATTATAGGAACTTATTTGAGGAGGAGGGCGGCTCGCTGTTGTTTGATAGCGAACGTGGCAAGTATAGACTTTTTAACCTCAACTGCCGGTCTAATGCAGATTCAGTAGCTCGGCTCTGTTTCACAGAGGCGTGTAAAAATATACGCTTGGTCATAATTAGTGCACTGAATAATAATGTAGGTGTTGGTCACCCTCATCCATGAACGCGAAAGCCCATTACTGATACACTGTGCACGTGTGCGTTACATTTGCACTATATAACGTAAAAAGATCCTTATTCAGGCTTCATAACGCAAAAAATAAATAAAAAGAAAAGTTATTACTCACAGTTGGTTAATTTAAGAAGATACCATTCCGGACAATATTTGCCTAGAAAGATATTGTCTGCCATGCTACTGAAGTCGATGTTGCTAGTAGATCAACATTGGTTGGGGTTCTATCCAACCGATTTCCACATTCGTTCGTTCAGAATTTACAACAATAATGGTGCGCTTGCCAATTGAACTAACTGGCCAAATTGCTATGTTTACTAAGCGGCAATACAGCAGGGCACTGACTTCCAAATTTAATTATCAAACGATTAATGTCAGCCACTCTTTAAATTAAAAAATAGCCAACAAACAAAATCAGACAATTCTAAACAGCTTTCCTGGATAGAAAACCATTTCGACAAGTCACGTAGTTTTTTAACCGAGTGTCCCACTGTAGTTGACTACCAGAAAGTGCCGCGTTAAGATTGCATACAAGGTTATCGTTACGTGAATTAGCAGAACTCCTGGGTTAGACCTCGAGTACCTAGAACAGAATATCTCACACACAGCTACCTGATACCCAATCAGACAGAGCCCGTCCCTATGGGTATCGGACAGTTTATCATCAGGCACAGGTATTATGTACATATAGATAGGACATAATTATGTAAAAAATAAAAAAATAAAAAACTGACACAAGTAGGTACTATAGTACCTACCTACTCATCACACAAAAAGCTTGTCCCGGGCGGGGCTCGAACCCGTGACCCGGTGCTTTGAAGGCAAAGCCACCTTGCACGAGTGCCAAGAAGTTATGATAGGTTAAGGTAAAGACTTTCGGAACTTTTGATCTTGGTATTGTATCATTAGCCAGCTTTGGTGTGCAATAATAAAAAATATTTTGCGAGACTCAACTTTGAAAAAAGGTTTAGAAATTTTAACCGGTCATCTCATGTATCATTTTAGTTTAGTATAACTTTTTATAAAACAACCCAAGAACCTGACGAAACCTGCAGTCGAAACAAAAAAGCCTGCCGATGCATGGCGGACATACCTGTAATATCCGTCGAACACTCCAATCAGGTTCAGTTTGTCGAGTCACTTCAGGTGGAACATAAAGTTCAGTTTGAGCCGTTGTTCTTCTTGCGTTATGTTCCATACATTGTGCATAGAACACAAATTCGCCCTGCGTGTAGGGCAGATTGCACAGTGTTGACAAGCAAGCACCGGCTAGAAGGTAAATGTTGGCCGCATTCGCGACATAAGTTTGCACAGTGTTGACAAGGCAAGCACCGGCTAGAAGGTAGTTGGCCGCATTCGCGACATAGTTTGCACAGTGTTGACAAGGCAAGCACTGGCTAGAAGGTAAATGTTGGCCGCATTCGCGACATAGTTTGCACAGTGTTGACAAGGCAAGCACTGGCTAGAAGGTAAATGTTGGCCGCATTCGCGACATAGTTTGAACAGTGTTGACAAGGCAAATGGCGGCCGCATTTCCAAGATTGTCGACAGGTTGGTCTTCCGAGATGAGCGTGGCTGCCACTGCTACTGATGCTCAACAGTTAAGGTAGGTAGTCATACCCTTTCCAGTATTCGGAGACTCTTTAATAGTGATGTAAATGTGACATAATATACTATACAGTGTTGCCTGACAAGGCAGACACTGTCAGAGGTAAATGACAGACCCATCCCTGAGATGATTCACAGGTTGGCCTTCGGAGCCTGACGAGCCTGCCACTGCCCCGATTCGCTCGGAGGCAGCCCCTGTAAAACGTCAATCATTCTGCGAAGCTTCTTGGCATTCTTTTCTACGATGAATCAGTGTTAAAATCACTCAGGCTGTACTTTAGATACGAATTGTCTATGTCTAGATATCAAGTATTTTCGAATAAAAAAACTTTTTTATTCATCGTAGGCTCGAGCCCCTCAGTGGGGACGTATTTGAGCTGTTGATGAATTCATCGTAACCATCGCAAGCTTTCAAGTAGATTTCAAAGGTATCTACGCATCGTCCCGGAAAAATTGATGTGCTTGTAATAGAAAATACTGTGTAACATCTTTGTTCACCTGCAAGCCTAAATCAAAACACAAAAGACACACCAACAAAAACAAATATCAAATGAATATTAAATATTTATAGGAAGAGTTTCGCGTAGCCACTATTTTTTTTGTTCTGTGGTTAGGCTTAGGGGTTACTGAGTTTCTTGTGTAGATTGCCACCGATCTCTTGCGAAACTGTTTAAGGTGATCTTGTCTTGTTAAGCATAAATAACTGAAGATAAAAAGATAAATAAAAACTAAGAAGAGCTTAATGAACATAGAACATACCTTCCATGAGCCCCATTGTATTATAAATATATCTTATTATACCCAATAGGCGGTGGCCACCCATATGGATGTGACTGTTTCAAATTTGAAGTTCAAGTAACATATTTCCCACCCATGTGGACTTCACTTTTCTTTTTTAGCCACCCCACACAAGTATCTGAGCGTAGGAACTTAGTACCTTGCGGTAATTATCTATTCCGGCTTAAAAATCCTGAGAAATAGTAGGTAAGCGAACAAGAGATAAAAGCGTCAGCCTGTGAAGACGTTGACGCGGTCGATATAGCACCTGACACGAGCCGTTATGGTACTTGACGACGACTGTTGTTCGGTTTTGCATTTGGATTTTGCAATAAAATAATAACATGTAAGGTACTCACCAGTTCAAAATATAATTATAGAAACCTTTACCGTACACTATTTTCTCGTTGTCCTCGCGTAAGTGATCTTTCGGAGTCACCCACGTGTGCTTATTTCAATATGGTAGGTACAATGTACATACGCTGTGTTATCCGTAACACTCATTTCCCTTTAGAAAACATTTATAAGTCTACTGAATTTAGAAGAATAATTTTCGAAGACACATTAAAAATAAAAATTTGGGCAGAGTTTTTACTTATGATGTTGCTGGTTCGAAAGTTATCGACGCTATGAGGAAACGTTGAACGGGCTCAACCTCAGGTGACTAAAATTGGTGGGAAATCAGAGTAAGTCAAATCAACTACCAATATTTGCAAGAATGATTGGCCCACAATGGGCCAACTGCTGGACGAAGTAAGTGGCGCTCTCTCACTAGATGCTGTGCATCGTCACATGCCGAATAATACGGCTCATGAGCGAAATCAAAACAGAACGGCGTTTGAGCGCGCTGAAACTGCTTATAACTCAGTCTTGCCAGATGTTGATTACCGTACCAAAACTGGCAAAATTCTAAATTATTATACGTATTAAAAAAGTATCGTACAGCTGTGAAAACAGCACTTTTCGCATGGCTAGTACCCAAAATAAGAAAAGGTATGCGATTTTTTAAAAATGGAGATGTAAATAGGCACATGAAATTAAAAAAATACAAAAAAGAATGTTTGATATTTATATTAAATATAAATTTTATATTTTATCAGATTGCCTATGATATTATCTTATGTATGTATGTGCCTGAGTCAAAACTATCTTAATATATACATAACCTACTCGATACTTTTACTATCGAACATCTGGCAACCCTAACCTACAAAACTGATTGATTTAAAATATTTCAGTAATTTATCTCCATTTCATAATTGAATAACGTGTTTTTAATTTTGTTCAACCAAATAAATATAAGACACGTTAATTTTACATTTAAACATTAAACATTTAACTTTTAAAAATAAATACACAATATGTCAAAGTCGAATTTGACATTACGCTTACGTGAATTTCGCTCTGGAGCATGGGCGCCGTTAGCGAAAGATGGCGGCGGTCATGACGCAAACCGTGACGTCACAATGGCTGCCGTAATCCCAATGACAGTGATTCGGTACGCGGTTTTGGGTACTCAAAGTGCTGTCATTGGATCTTGGTTGGATCATCCCTTTGGTCCCTTTGCCTACCCAAAATGCTTTGCAACCAAACCCTGCGTAAAATTAACCCTGCGTTCCGAGACGCGCTAAAATCGATTAAAGCTGAAAAAAAAGCTCTTTTAGCTCTTTTTATTTTATTTATTTATTTAAAGCACCCCTAATCGCGTATACTGAATCACTGTCAACACGCTGTCAGCCATACATTTTTTTGCTTTTTTGATCGCTGACAGCACTGAAAGTTTGATTCAGAATGCGCCCTATATAAAAAAAAACTTTTCTTTTCAAATTAACGGTTTTTTTTTTACGAACGGTTATTAATTGTAACGGAATTGCCAGACGTAAAAAAATATCGAACTTTATCTCAATCTGTCACCCTGTTGAGTGAGATACATTATAATCTAATATTATTATTTGACAAAAATAGGAAAGCAAAAGATGCGAATGATGCGATGCGATGCACGTGGAGTTTCTTTTGTGAGTTCTTCTCTGTGTATTGATTGAATTCACCCTAAAAAATTTAATGACGAAACTGAGATGTAACATCTAAAAGCTAATTTAAAAAAACAAAAAACCCGTCTGCGTGATTAACAATAAATGAACTGAAAAGATGCAAACAAGTTTTTTTTGTTTGTTTTGTTTTGAATGATCGTGGTTGATAGTGTTCACAATATAGCAGTCGGACGCATCAATTATTCACAATTCATTATTACAGTCTGTCAACAAAGTCATGAAATTAAAAAGTGGCAATACTGTAGTGCAGAGATGGGTGGTGAGTAAATACCCATTGTACCCTACCTGTGTTTAGGTATTGACCCGGGTAGATTTGGTAAATACCCAAATTGCTGGGTATTTTAAATCTGTTCTTAATTACAAAATTACAACAATTTTTGATTACACTTAAATTTGCTTACCTCAAAATAGAGTGAGATTAGGTAGGGCATAGTAAAATATCAATTAATCAACAGAAAGTTTATATTTTTACGTATTGTCTTTGTTTGGTCTGTTAGTTTTTTTAGTTTTATCGGGTTATTTATGTTTGTTGTTTATAGTTATTTGCATTATATTAGTAAAACCTTCCTATTTAAAATGATTGCTAGCAAAACATTATGTTCAAGTAGGTACGTAGTTTTGCATAAATGAGATGGCTTGGAGGTAGTGTTCCAAAGGACCATGGTCTTTTATTTAGCTCTCTTATACGGCGCCCGCACAGGCTTTTTGTGGGGTTTGCGAGTGTTTTATGTTTTTATTTTTTGAAATATTTTTATATATTTTATTATATAAATATTATATTTAAAATATATAAAAATATTAATGATTGATTTAAAATATTTCAGTAATTTATCGCCATTTCATAATTGAATAACGTGTTTTTAATTTTGTTCAACCAAATAAATATAAGACACGTTAATTTTACATTTAAACATTAAACATTTAACTTTTAAAAATAAATAAACAATTTGTCAAAGTCGAATTTGACATTACGCTTACGTGAATTTCGCTCTGGAGCATGGGCGCCGTTAGCGGAAGATGGCGGCGGTCATGACGCAATCCGTGACGTCACAATGGCTGCCGTAATCCGGTTTGTGATTTGGTACGCGGTTTTGGGTACTCAAAGTGATGTCAGCGCAAATCGGAACGCGGCCTAAGAGATGTAACATCTAAAAGTCAGTAAAAGGGTGCATAAAAAGAGCCTCCCCGCGGCGCACCCTGGAAACAGCTAGACACCATAACGGAGTGTCTAGGCTGGCAAATCTTTTTACCACGGCAAATAGGCGATCCATGCGACTTAAACCAGCCCTATCAAGGGCGCCCAAAATGGTCCTTTTCAGGACCAACTAAAAGGCTCTTTTCAGAGCCAGCCCTGACTGTCATCACGATTAATATCGAAGGCTTTTCAGATGACAAGTCTATCTTACTATCCAGACTTTGTCAGAGGCACCCATGCGACATTTTGTGTGTCCAAGAAACACACCGTGGTTCTGACCAACAAAGACCACAAATAGCAGGTATGGTCCTTATCGCTGAAATCGAGCACAAAAAGTATGGCAGCGCAGTCTTTGCAAAACCATTCACCACAGTTCTTTCAGCTGACTGCATCTCAGAGGGTTCGATCGAATATATCACTGTCGACCTCGAAAGCTGTACAGTGACCTCTGTCTATAAACCCCCGAATGACGACTTTAGATTCATCAAAACCAAGAACTTTGATAATCACCCCACTAAACTAGTACTTGGCGACTTTAATAGTCACAGTACCACCTGGGGCTATGCAGCCAGTGATTCAAACGGAGAAGCTGTAGAGCGATGGTCAGATTCGCACGGCCTGGAACTCATCCACAGTGCCAAACTACCTGCATCATTCTACAGCCGCCGTTGGCGTCGCGGCTATAACCCGGACCTAGCTTTCTGCAGCGCGAATATAAGACCACAATGTACCAAACAACTGTGCTCTCCAATACCCAGAACACAGCACCGGCCTGTAGTGATTCAGGTGGTGGCTACCATGAGACCTTTACAGGTCCCAGAGGAAGGTTCAACTTTGCCAAAGCCGACTGGACCAGTTTCTCTGAAAAAGTGGACCAACAGCTTCTCGATCTACCACCTGAACCTCAAAACTACGACGGGTTTGTAAAAGTTATCTGGTCAGTATCCCGCCGGACCATACCCAGAGGCTGTCGCACATCATACGTCCCAGGCTTGACAACAGAAGCCTCTACCCTACTAACACAATATGAGGCACTCTTTGCAGAAGACCCCTTCTCTGAACAGACCATCTCGATCGGAGAAGAGCTCCTTAGTCTGGTAGGCGACAGCAGGCAGAAAAAGTGGATGAATACAGTCACGACTATTGATATGACGCACAATAGCAAGAAAGCGTGGTCCACAATACAAAAACTGACAAATGACGCGCCCCCTCCATCACTGCCGGGCCAAACCACAGCCAATCAAGTAGCCCACCAGCTTATACTTAATGGAAAGCCTACTGGAAGACTCCACAAAACACCAAAATCAGCCCAACATACGCAACAGACATGCAACAACATCAGCATGCCTTTCACACTCACTGATATCATAACAAGCATAAAAGCACTCAAAAACGGCAAAGCTGCTGGCTTAGATGATATCACAGTCAAACAGCTGAAGCAGTCACTAACTGTCCCGCGTGCTCGACCACCTGCTCACGTGAGGACTTACTTGTTAGTAACCAGAGGGCTACCACGGTAGCCGCTAACTGGGCACGTAAGATTTAGCCCGTGTTCTTGCCGACACGAAAGAAGAAGAAAGTAAACTACCTATTCATTATAAGCCAGAAAAGTAATTAATTTCATTTCACTTTTTATTCAGGTACCAAATAAAAAACAAACAATACAATCACAAATAAAAGATATTTCATTTCACTCATTATTTAATTTCTTCCACGTTATAAGTAAAAACAGAAAATTCTTGATAAGTTTTTTTTTGCTACTTTGACTGGGACACCTCTGGCATCACTGACTGTTCATGTTCACTCATTTGCCCGCGCTCTTTCGTGAAAGACGTGTGCGAATAGGTAAATTCAGGATATTTTTGTTGAAAGCTATCATTTACTTTTTTAGATGTCGTACCAGCGGATTCCCGGTTATAAGGGCCAGAGCGAGTGGTACTCCCGTGATGACCACTTCTATGTAGCCACCCGGACGCGAGGCAGCTCAACGGTGATGCGGTGTGCCAGCGAGATGTGCCCAGTGAAGTGGTCGCTTCGAGGTGACCAGCCTCAGCCAATTATTGGCCAACATGACCATCCACCTATATCTTGGGTTCCAAATCGGTGAGTTTACATAAATGCTTTTTATCATAAAGGCAAAGCAAAAATAGGGCTTTACATTTCTTTCTAGCGGGGTCAGAAAGTCGTCTTTAAGGAGTCAACGGGTAGCGACCTTTGGATTAGGTTAAACCATTGCCATTTCCTTGCTCACCAGCTGCTTCCACCGTTCGTATTTTATTCTATCCACTTCTTACTTTCTCTTTCTTCTTTTCTTCTTCTTTCTACTGAAACTCGTTGTCTAGATAATAGTCGGGCATGAGAAGTCAACTATGCCAAGTAATGCCAACTAATAATGTAACAATAACTGCTGACCCGCCCTGAAGGCGACCCTCTGCCCCCTTAGGTTTCACATGTTTTTAGTAGGATATTAAAACAATAACTATGTATGTATGTATATGTATGTATGTATAAGGGGGACGTCTGCGAGGAGCGCAAACGGGTGACCTGCTCCATATATAGGAACTATTTCACCCTTAATCCCAGTTTTGATGGATGCTCCTTTCATGATAGCGCCGCATCAGCTCAGCCGTATCGCGTGATACTCACCACGGTAGGTGAGTTGTGTTAGGTCTATCCCTTGTTCTCTCCGCTTCTGGCATGGGGTGACCCAATGGCCCCCGCGACTACCCAAGAAGAGCCAGCTTGGCAACGGCTATTGCTACTACCAGCCAGCCCCCCCGAGCACCGCGTGAGTCCCGGTGCCCCCCACGCCTTAAGCTTCGAAAATACTGGGTTCCCCCACACGGTTGTTCTCCCCCCGTGAGATCGCAATCGGCCGGGCCTGCCATCGCCCACCCTCGGTGCACCCATCGAAGGAGTACTGGTTTTATTGTAGCTCCTCCGTGATGGCCCCCTCAAATCTGCCTGTTGCTTTGCAGTATCTCAGTATGTCCTTGAATGACAGATTACTCAGTTCTTCCTTTTCGATGCTGTCTGTTCCTAGTATTTCCCATCTCGGCAGTGAGTACATCGGACATTCTGCCAGGAAGTGTAAGCTTGTTTCATCTTCGCCGCACTCTGGACATGTGGGGCTCTCTGCTCTCTTCATGATGCTGAGATGTCTCTTTAGCGTGCAGTGTCCTGTCACTATACCTGTGATGACTCTAACGTCTTTTTTCTTGTGTTGAAGTAGGTGCTTAGTACGTCTGCGATCAAGTGTCCTGATGAAAAGTTTAGACTGCCGGTATCCGGTGGCCTTTTCCCATCTGGCATTGGTTTCTACTCTTGTTTTCTTCTCAATAACTCCTTTTGTAATTCTTTGTGGTATTGGTAGGCGGGGCTCAGGACCTGTGAAGGTACTATCCGCTCCCTTTCTGGCCAATTCATCTGCAGTTTCGTTCCCCTCGGTGCCTTGGTGTCCAGGCACCCAGGCAACAGTAACGCTACTTTTATTTGCAAGTAGGTTAAGTGCTGACTTGCATTCTTTAACCAGCGCTGATGTTGTTACTGGTTTATCTAATGCCCTAAGAGCTGCTTGACTGTCACTGTATATTACTACAGTGTCAGTCTATAGATCTTCCATATTTTTGATCTGATGAGCACATTCTAGTATAGCGAAGATTTCCGCCTGAAAGATGCTCGCATACTTTCCTAGTTCTATTGAAGTCTTTAAGGACCGCTCAGGCCCAGTGACGAGGATACCTGCCCCTGAGAGTCCTGTTAATTCTTTCCTTGACCCATCCGTAAAACATATCAACGCGTTGTCATTATGCTTTACTTCCCATGATGTTCTTGGTCCTATGTGTATTATGTATTTTTTGTCGAATATTCTTTGCTTCCTGATCAGATCATTATTAGCCAGAATCATCGACATGTTTCCCTCAAATTCTTTATCTACCACAGAATGTCCTGTGTCATTGGTCTTAAGACACCACATTCCGTGGGATTTTAGTCTGTAGTATTGTTCTTGAGCTCTCTTTTTACTTCCAGATCAAGCGGATTGAGATCAAGTATCATATCCAGCGCTGCTGTCGGAGTGGTCCTAATTGCCCCTGTTGTCATTAGCCCTGCTAATCTCTGAACTTGGGCAAGCTCTTTGTAGTTTTTCTTGATGCTTGCTCTAAGCCACCATACTATAGACCCATAGAGAAGCCTCGGGAGAATAATGGCCTTATATATCCACTGTGATATACGTGGCTTCAGACCCCAAGTCCTCCCTATAGCTCTGCAGCACTGCATCATGGCTATCTTAGCCCTTGTACATTGTGCCTTTATGAGTTGAATTGCAGTTTGCTATCAAGAAGCACTCCTAGATATTTAATTTCCTTAACTGTTTCCAGAGCCGTTCCATCTATTGTGATTGGGTTGGTCATTGTGTCTTTCCTCTTATTTGTGAATATGATGATTTTTGTTTTCTCAGGGTTGAGATTTAGTCCTTTCTCTCTGCACCATTTTAGTGCAGTTTTAAGGCCCATATTAACGATGTTCCTCATCATATTCAAGTCCTTACCTGTCACTAATATTACTCCATCATCAGAATACGCTTGCATGTATATGACTTTGCGAGTAATTACCCTGATCAGATCATCTAGAAGTAGACACCACATCAGCGGAGACAGACAGCCCCCCTGTGGGAAGCCTCTGTTTGCTCTTATTGTGTAAGTCTTTCCCCCTAGTTCTGCTGTTATCGATCTGTGCTTTAGCATGTTCATTATCCAGTTGCTAACCTGGGATGCAATGCCTTCTCTTGTTAGCGATGTCTTAATTGATGTGCTAGTAGCTTTATCGAATGCTCCTTCGATGTCAAAGAAGCACCCAATTGCTGATTCTTTCTTATCCAACGTGTCTTCTATTTTGGTTACCAGATTGTGGAGAGCCGTTTCGGTTGATTTATTCTCCATGTAGCCATGTTGATTGGCATGTAGTGGCCTGGTACCTGTTTCTATGCAAAGTCTAATATGTCTATCTATCAGTTTTTCTTGACCTTTTAACATAAATGTCGAGAGACTGATGCATCTAAAGGATTTGGGATTTTGATATGTCTTCTTCCCTGGTTTGGGGATGAACACAGCTCTGACCCTTCTCCAGCTTTTAGGGATATAACCTGATAGTATTGATCCTCTGTAGAGTTCAATAAGTTCTTCCTTGATATACCTGAATGCTTGTTGTAGCATTTTAGGAAATATGCCATCTGGACTTGCAGCTTTAAAAGGTGCAAATGAGAATATGCTCCACCTAACTACATCTTCGTTAACAATGTTGTCCACACCATCAGCCATTGACGGTGCTTCCATTGTTTCGCTTTCTGTTTCATCCTTCGAGCACCCCGGGAAGTGCGTTTCCATCATAAGTTCAAGGATTTCCTCTGGCTCGTTTATGATGTCATCACCAATCTTTAGACATCCTAACTTACTTGCCTTATCATTGGTGAGCGCTCTTGCTAGTCTCACAGTTTCCGGATAGTCGGTTATGCTGTTGCAGTACGTTCTCCAACTTTTCTTGCTTTCCTTGCGACATTTATTGCGCAGGTTGTTCCTGTTAGCTCTGTAGGTGTCCCAGCTGTCTTGATCGCCCTTATTTAGGGCGACCCTGAGGGCTCGGCGCGCCTTTTTTCTGTCTTTTCTTAGTGTTTTATTCCACCATGCTTGTCCTCTGCCACTGGTTATTTCTCTGGTGGGGCATGCCTGATGATTAACCAAAGATTTTTCCAGGTTTGACGCTCTTTCTTCGATTTCCTTCGCGTTGCTTGGGGTCCCGTTACCGGATGGACTGTACGTCTTCATGATGTTATCGAAGAGTGTCCAGTCCGTTTTACGGATGTTTCTTATGCTAGTCTTACCTATTGCACTGTTTATTTGGAAAGTGATCCTGCGGTGGTCCGAGAAGGAGTCTGCAGTGTGCACCATCCAGTCGCTAATGTGGTTGTTGATGTCGCTTGAGGCCAGAGTGACATCAAGTACCTCTCTCCTAGTTCTAGTGATGAACGTGGGTGTGTCTCCTACATTCGTAATTACCAGATTATTGCTGATTATATATTCTAGAAATAACTCACCCTTTTTATTGCAGTCGGTGCTACCCCACGCTTCGTGGTGTGAGTTAGCATCGCAGCCAATGACTAAAGGAATATTCTTACCATTGTATTTTGCAGTGGCTTCTTCAAGTTCTTTTGTCAGTGGTTCAAATGTTGTCTCGCTGGGGATGTATGCGGACATGAACACAACTTTCCTCTTGGTGCCGTCTTTCATGGGTAGCATTATCTGTATCACCATGAGATCTCTGTAACATTCACACTCGATTAGTCCTAGATTCCTTGCCCTTTTGCTGACAAAGATGCATGTTCGGGGATCATCCTCACCGTGGTGATAGAGTATTTCTCCTCCCAGGCATCCCAGCCCCGCCACACGTTTGTTGAAGACGTATGGTTCTTGCAATAGGGCAAGGTCTATCTTATTTGCAGCAACAGTTCTGCATAGTTCAGCAGTAGCCAATTTGCAGTGTTGCATGTTTAACTGAAGTATCTTGAGTGTTTGTGTGTTTTTGTGTAGTGTATTTGTTTGTGTAGCCATTGTAGTGTTATATGTGTATGTGTGTGTGTGCTTTGTGTGTGTCTACACATCATGGCGCTGAGTCGTACCCCTTCCGTCGCCAACGTTCCTCGGGTCCCCGCGGTTGCCCACGCTTACCGAGGCGCGAATGGTGGCGGTCGGGTCTGTCCCGTTGCCAGTGTGCTGTGGTGCGCTTGTAGAGGCAGTGTCCTCCAGCTCCTCATCCGACGACATAACCTGCACATCGACGTAAGGCGATGCGCACTGCATATGATCGTCGGGTTTGGCGCTTTTGTCCACCGCTCCTTCCGTGTCCTGTTTGGGTACTCGTGTGGTGTTCTTGTACTTGATGAGTCTGGCCTGGACCTGCGTGCCCTCTAAGCTGATCCAGATATGATCTTTATCCTCAGCAAGAATACCCTGCGGTATGCCTACTACCAGTCTTTCTCCCAGCGGGAAGGCCGTTCTGGATAGCAGGACCCACTCTTTGACTCTAAGCTCGAATCTGTGTGAGTTCTGGGCTTGGATCATCATCATCATCAATTCTTGGTCGAAGTGATCATCTTTCTTACCCGGAACCCATATGGAGACCCTGTCCCTGTCTAGATTTCTAATTCCTATCTCTACCCCGTTGTGTTCGCCGAAGTCTTGAGAGAGCGCCCATTCCCTCGCCTTGGCCGACATTGGTGTAAGTAGGAAAAATCCTTCCGACACCAACCCCGACGTAGCAAAGGACAAGCACTCCCCTCCGATCCCAGCCTTGGCCCCAACAACGAGAAGTTCCCTGAATTTCTTCCGGATGGTCGCAGCGAATATTTCGTCAACCGGCTCCCCATCCTTCCTGAAGATCATTAAGGCGAGATCGCAATAACTATACCATCTGCATTTTTTTTCCAGGAATGCCATGTTTCAGGCCCTTAAAAGAAGGGCAGCAGCGGAAACGATTACTCTTAATGCAATTTATGAAGAAGAGGCTACGAGGTATGCATCTTCACACTTTATTTTCATTACTTTGTATATATTTTGTTCATCTGTCTATGCGTCTGTCAGTACAGTTTAGCTCAGGGTTCCAAACTGCAATAAAAAGATGTTATGGTAATTTTTTATAATCTTTGAATTTAAGGTTATGGAACTCACTCCCTCTGACAATAAGACGTCAGACGATCTATTGATTAAAAAACCGTCTGCATTTCAATTTCCTAGTATAGGTAGGTACCTATCTACCCCATTTTTCAGTGGTTCCCTATGCAGTAATGAGTAATTTAGTTGAGTAATTTAAAATCAGTTCAGCGTAGGCCAAACTAGTTAAGCCTTAAATACTTAGGCCAAACTAGATTATCCTGGGCTAAATTAGTATATCCTGGACAAGCTTAGGATGCACTAGTTTGGCCTAAGACAAACTAGTTCAGCCTGAAATGGGGTTTAGTCGGTAACATATACTTAGTCAGGTCATAAGTAGGTATTGTCACACAGTAAAAACTTTTCTTTTAGAATGCTGGCTACAAAAAAGTTTATTGAATTCGAATTTCGAATTGTTCATGAAAATAAAAATGTATACTTTTTAGAATTTTACTCATTTTTAAATATGGAGTGGACGCTTAAAGAAGACCGTGTTGCAGTTATTGCGTTGCATCGTTGCGGTTACGCGCCAATTCAAATTTTTGACATACTGAAAAATTTGAATATAACCAAAAGATTCGTTTATCGTACCATCAAACGATACAATGAAGACTCTAGTGTAGATGACAGGTCAAGAAGTGGTCGCCCTCGGTCTGTTAGGACTCCAGCAGTGATAAAAGCTGTGAAGGCGCGAATTCAAAGAAATCCCAAACGTAAGCAGAAACTGTTGGCCCTTCAGATGGGATTAAGCAGAACCACGGTGAAAAGGGTGTTAAATGAAGACTTAGGGCTTCGGGCATATCGAAGAAAAACAGGACATCATTTGAATGCTCGTCTAATGGACCTGAGACTGAAGAGATGCCGCGCTTTGTTGAAGCGGTACGCGGGAAAAAAATAAATTCTTTTTTCGGATGAAAAAATTTTTACCGTAGAAGAGAGCTACAACAAACAAAATGATAAGGTGTACGCACACAGTAGTGAAGAAGCGAGCAACCGTATTCCGCGTGTCCAACGAGGTCATTTTCCATCCTCGCTCATGGTATGGTTGGGAGTGTCTTATTGGGGCTTAACAGAGGTACATTTTTGTGAGAAAGGTATAAAAACGAATGCAGTTGTGTATCAAAATACAGTCCTGACGAACCTTGTGGAACCTGTTTCTCATACCATGTTCAATAACAGGCACTGGGTATTCCAACAAGATTCGGCGCCAGCTCATAGAGCGAAGAGCACACAAGACTGGCTGGCGGCGCGTGAAATCGACTTCATCCGGCACGAAGACTGGCCCTTCTCCAGTCCAGATTTGAATCCGCTAGATTACTAGATATGGCAACACTTGGAGGAAAAGGCGTGCTCAAAGCCTCATCCCAATTTGGAGTCACTCAAGACATCCTTGATTAAGGCAGCCGCCGATATTGACATGGACCTCGTTCGTGCTGCGATAGACGACTGGCCGCGCAGATTGAAGGCCTGTATTCAAAATCACGGAGGTCATTTTGAATAAACTTTAGTGTCATAAGAATCTATGTTTTGTTAAGTTCATTTTGGTATATAAATGGTTACATAATGAATAAACTTGTTTCAATTATTTTATATTAAACATGCGACAGAATTTATGACCTGACTAGGTATATATTTTGTACTTGAATTATGATTTGAAGAGAAAGGATCGGCAATACAGTCCCGATGACCACTGCGACCCGAGAAGGATCTAGTCAATGCTAAATAGCCTCCTCTGTACTAACAGCTGTTTTTAATACCTGTATGAAATTTTTTTTTATTGTTGGCAGGTATCCAGACGCCGCATCTCATCTGCTGTGGGACTCCGTGGCTCCTTCTATGAGGAAGTGGCGTCGCGCTCATCAGCCGGATATACCGGCTAGCTTGACGGAATATGCGGCAGCGCTTGCGGAACATCCGAGTCACAGCAATATGCTGTTGGCCACGGTTTCCGCAGGCGGTGCTACGGCCGTCATACTAGCCCAAAATGGGTTTGGCCAGTGTCTCCGCGACAGTAATACTATTGTCGTGGATGCCACTTTTTTAACTGTTCCCGCCGGCGTGCCTGCTGCACAAATACTGACTGTACATGGTGTGATTCAGGGCCACAATTTTCACCCGGTATTGGTGCTGATGGAGAACAGGAGGACGCCTCTTTATGAAGTGGTATTTAGGCGTTTGTGGCAGGCAGCCGGCAACCCTCAACCTGAGTACATTGTAACGGATTTTGAGACCGGTCTTCAGACTGCACTCGAAACGGTCACCGGAGTACAAGTGCAAGGGTGCCTTTTTCACTTTGTGCAGGCTTTGTTGCGGCAAGCGCGTAGTTGCGGCATTCCGGTGGACCGCAACACGCCCGGCTGGCAGATGGTGCAGCTGTACGCGACCCTGGCGCTGCTGCCCGCTGCCCAGGTGCGCCTGGGCCTCGCAGAGCTACCGGCCATCGTTGAAGAGCGAGGACTGCCTGTCAATCAACGTTTTCAGGAATACTTTGAGAGCCAGTGGATGACGCGTGTAAGTTTTTTAATATGCGAATGAAACGAAAATATTTATTTGCAGACAAAATCAACCACACTAATAGTAGCTGGGACCACTTTTGAAGCACAAAATCATCTTACTTTTTAGACAATCGGGTTATTCAGCCTGAAATGTTCTAACCAAACAGGGAAATCACACAAAGTGGTTTGCTTGCCAGTGTTTGCATCGAGATTCGAATCCGGAAACTCCGGGTTGAGTGAGGGCCAATCTCTGACCATGGAGGTTTTTAAATATAAAACTGAAATTAAATTAACTATTATTATTATAGCTACAACACTGATAGTATTTTACGGACTGCATCTTAAGTATTCTCATATGTATATTTTGTATCTAGGTTGGGCCAGAGCGGTTCAGTGTGCATGGTCATCCACACCAGACATCGAATGTCGCGGAAAGCTTTCATGCTACGATGCGTCGTTCTCTTGGAGCATCCCCAAACATTTGGCGGTTCACGGGTATTTTCATTATTATGTACCTACTATATTTGATTAAAATTATGTAGATTGACTCTTATCTAGTATTAGTAGTATGTCAACGGAGGTCCTATTTTATATTATTTGTATTTCTATATTTATAAAGGAACAATGAGTTACTAACTGTCGGACTGTAAGATCAATACCTACAGAGCTAAAACTACAAGGTCTAGACTAGAAGCTTGAAATAAGGACAGAAAGACAGGGTTTTACTACATTTTCCGCGCCCACTATATTACCACTCTAGTATAAATAGTGATTAGGTCCGTCAAAAAAAAAAAAAAAAAGGGTTTTACTACAATGACATAATGCACTATGAAGGTATTTAGTAAACTGTGGGGATTGAAATTTGTATATAAATTTTGATTGTAGTCTGTAATTTTTATATTTAATAAATTTGAAAATTGGGCTTTAGATATGCCCGTGCGAAGTCGGAGCGGGTTACAATATATCTACAAGTGGTTTAAGTAACGGTTGATATTTTATGCTGTAATCTGTTGAAGTAGTAACTAGTGAATTATTAATTAGTTTAGTACTTTACTTATATTACATGTTCATATAATTTATATCTATATAATCTATTTTAGTTAGTCTTATTTATGAGCTTGTTAGTAGAATTCTCAGTTTACAGATTGGCGTAAGACATCATAGCTGTTACCTGGCGCTACCTAACATCATAGAGGTAAGTTGTATAAGTATTTTGTAAATGTTTTTGTAGTTAATATATTTGAAATAATAAATATAATGCGCATGCCAATGTCCTTTTTATTTATATACGTTAATACAAAATTTATATTAACCACAAATGCGGGATTAGGTTTAAATATTTATTAAATTTTGTCAACAATTTTATGTATAAGCATTCGTCTATTGCAGACATAGCGGCGCAGAAATTCAGCATCAGCGAGTCGCGCTTGGAGGCTCAACGACGGGGACAGCTGCCGAGGAGGAACCGCGAACGTAACTATGTTCGCACCAACGTCCACGCCGGCAACCAAAGAGCTCTGGAACGAGGACTTGTCACCCTCCGAGAGTTTGTCGACCTAACGAGTCGGTTGCTGGACGTAGCCGCTGGTGTTATCGCCGAGAACGTTCCCGAGTTTGCGCAGGAGGTTGAAGTTGCGTTGGAGCCTGAAGTGGCTCCTCAGGGAGCACTTCAGGTAGCCGCCCTACCCGGACCTCAACGCGAAATCGCGAATGTGCCCGACGAGAACGGGCTCGTTGTTGGACTGGAGCCAGAAGTGGTTCCTGCACAACCGAGACCTGTTGTTCAACCTATCGTGGTGTGTAGAATTTGCCTAACAAATGAGCCCACGTTAGTCTTAATCCCGTGTGGTCACGCTTTTTGCCAGCAATGCTACGACCAACTTGTTCTTTGCCCTTATTGTAGGTCTACTATAAGAACTGCATACCGCTTGTACTTGTAGTACTAATGTATGTATTTATGTATGTCGAACTTCAACCAGTTTCACAGTCTCCTTGTCCGTTAGGGTTCTTCTTTTTTAGTGTTTGTCAATATTAATTATAATGAAAATTTTCTTGGGGCTTTGTTGTTGTTGATTAAAGGTTTGTTTCATAGTGTTTTCCAAAAAAAAGTAATTTTCCTTGGGATTGTTGTAAAAATTTTTGGTTCATAATGTTTCTTAATTTTTGGGGTAAAATTTAATATTCTTAATTACTTTAATTGGGGTTTTGTAACGTTCAAGGAATAAATCTGTGCAGTTTTCCTTCTCTCGAAACACCGGAACCCATGGAACGGACCGACCGGTGGTCACCTTTACTATGCAGTTCCCGTGCTGTGATGATGGTGTGTATAGGAAGCAAGGTTCCGCGCAAAGTGGAGCGCGACATTACGTCACTTGTTTCTGATACTCAGCGTCATTACAACATGTCCCTTTTTATAATACGTAGGGCCCGTACCCTCTTTTCCCGATCTTAGCCCGCGGCGGGCGCGTGGACAGGAGAGTACATTACACGTGGCTTAGGATGTAGCCAGGCACTCACTGGGTTTTGCCACAACTCGTCTGTTAGTTCGTTTTAGCTATCTATCTATTCATGGAAAGGTGAATTCAACAGAGAATAGTACAATACAAAAAAAAGGTGATAGATTACACACTTGTTTCGAAACCAGCCTACCACACCGAGTTTAACGTAAATGTAAGATATTATTTTGTTTATACTTATCTCTAGCTTTGCTTATACGAGTTGAGGTACACAAGAGTAAATTTTATTTTATTATAGAGTCACATACAGATTAGGGACCTTTTAAACAATACTTAACTTTTGTACCGCTCTTCGGTTTGAGCCTTGCTAACGTGTGCTGAGGGTTTGTTAGCCTCTTCGTTACCTCTAGCGAAACACTAGAAGGGGTGGTCAATTAGGTGAGAATAGGTATATTTGAATTAGGAGTAGGTAGATAGAAAGGGGTGTGTGGTGGTCGCCTCCTAGTGTGGGAGAAGAATGATAATCCGTGCGGGTACTCGTATCCTATCGGAGGATCATCCTTCTCCCCGGCACACCCCGGGCAACACGGTTAGAGACTGGAGCAGTCACACATTCTTTCTCTAGCCGTGGCAAAGAACCACCAAATCAATATCCTGTTTCAGGGAAAGACAGTGATGGCGTGATCACCATTCACACCAATTTTTACTATGTGGGGCGATGGTGGCGCCTCGTACAGATCCTTGGTAATCTCTTGGTGTTCCTAAGTGATCCTAACCAACTTATTTTTCTTGCAGCTTGGAAAAGATTTAGAAAATTATCAGTATTGGAAGCTAATGACGGGAGATTAAATAAAACCTAATGCTGAACTACATACCAACAACGAAATCATCAAGTGGTGAAGAAACAAGTAGGTACCCATTGAGCAAATAGATTAGTCTTTATCATATTATTTTGATAAACATAAACCATGATTTTTCTTTTACATAATAGCACCTACCTGTTTTCAAAGAACTAATACCGGAACAGAGAATCTGCCTGATTAGAAGTTGTTGTGTAATAAAGAAACTCGCATACATACATACATGAACCCTTAACATAATATCACACTTTGGTTGGATGATCATATTACTTATACATTAAAAGGGTGAATAATTAATACTTTTTTTTACAGGTTGAAGTTGCTACGTAATTAATACAAACTTGTTTGGCAGTAGATGGTATTATCTCCTACGCCCTCCCACTCCCAGTGTGTATGCATCAAATAAACCAACAAAGGGTTAAGTGGTTCAAACGTAATAGCAAGTTTGCGAGTTCACATAGAACAAAATCAAGAAAAATACACATTTTTATTTATATCTAATTTTTAACGAGGCTTAATCACTCTTGGTGACTATGCCAGCCTCATAGTTTTAGACAAGTTATAAAATTGTGTATATAATTTCAATATAATAAAATTAAAATTAATTAATTTTTTGACTAAGCAAGATATTAAATTTAGACATATGGTTTTGTGGAATGATAAATATGGAGAGTCAAATAATAAAATAAGATTAAAATATTTTAATGTTAAGTACTTATTTTCATATTCTTGCAATAGAAAATTGTTTTTAAAAATAAATTTCTCCTAAAAGTAAGTGACTTTAGTTATTAATTCCGTGACATACTCTTCATTATGGGAATGGCCCAAATCTCATACATTAAAAACCCAGAATCGACAGCAATGATATGTGTACCAATGGGTTGACTATAATAGACATTTGAAGGTACCAAAAGGACAACCCTCAAATCCATGGGATATAGGAGCTATATCTAAATAAAAAATAAACATTTAAAATAATGTCATAATAGTTTGTAATTGTTGGTTATTGTTGTTTCGTTTTCATGCTACGAGTTTGGTGGAAAAAAAAAAGAAATTGTATGTATATCTTTCATTTATTCTTAATATGATTCTAAATCAATACACACCGCGTCTAAAAGTCCTGCAGGTTGAATCAAGTTGCCTTCATATCTGGCCCAGGACAAGTAATATATTATCAAAATAATGTGGGCACAACTGCCTAATGTGCGGCGCCATGAATGCAACTACAACAATATTCGGAGATTGCATTGTGCGTTTAGACGTCGTTCATCAACATAATCAGCTAGTAGGTTTAGCATATTTACATTTCGATCTAAATCAGTGGATTATCACTGTAGCTCTCTTGGGTTGTGTTGATCAACGCTGCAGCTATTTTATAATCCGTCAGAATAGCTTAAAGTTCTGTTTCATTTTCCCGTTGATGGTTTCTACCACCCATCTGACCATAGTTACCAATCTTGATTTATTTGAGGCTTCAGTGGACAGTTGTCTTTCGTGCCTGCCAAGCGACTTTGGCGTGCAGACTGTAAATCCACATTCTTCGGTATATTCCAATGCATCCCTAAATCCTCTGTCTAAGATCATCACGTCATCAGGCTCAAAAAACCATCGTATTGGAGCATCTTCCATGTAGTCATCGTGATTATCCAATATCTGTATCAATAGGTACTTAGAAAGGTCTCTTTGAATGTAGATTTGCCACGTGAAATAAATCTATTATTTTCTGCTGCATACATATGCAAGTCCTTTCTGCAAGCCCTATGTCCCTGATGAGGCATAGAAGGACATCATCATCATCTTTGAATGAGTTTGTCGTAACAGCAAAGGCCTCCCATGACCATTGTTCTCTATCTTGTGCTGTTCTTGTCCATGTCCTGCCAACCATTTTAACTAACACATCCTTCCATCTTCTTCTTTGCCTTCCTTTTGCTCTCTTTTCTTCTCTGGGGCACCACCGCAATTTCTTCAGCTGGTCTTCAGTTCTAGTTTGCGATAGTTTGTTTGTTCATTTGTTGTAGCACTGAGCAAGTAATCACTACGTTGTTGTAGTGGTTTTGACATTCGCACTTTTTATTCTATATTATAAATATTTGTGAAATTCGTGAAAGAGATAGCGTTATACAGTTTTGTTCTTTCTAATATTACAGTTAAAGCAACACTGTCATGACATGTATGAGATCTGAGATGAGAACGAGGCATCACTTTGACAGTCCCAAATTTTTTTTTGTCTGTGGATTGGCTTCGTTTTATCTGGCTGTACATTATTGGCTGTACATTATCGGTACAGGCGATAATTCGTGTACATGGACTCGAATTATTGGCTGTGCATTCACGGTTTCGAAATATCAGCCCGTACATGGATTCGAATTATTGGCTGTACATTATCGGCTGTGAAATATCAGCCCGTACAGATTTTGTACAGCCGATATTGCACATCCAGGAAAGCACGGACGATAATTCAAGTACAATGTACTCGAATTATTTGGCTGTACAAGTTTGGCTTCGAAAGATCGGGCCGGCCTTTATCTGGTCGTACATTATCGGCTCCCACGTTGATTGAACAATGAACGAATAATGTCCATACAATTTGACATTTGAAACCGATTCAGCTATTGCGTAAAAATAAAAAAATAAAAATGGTTCCCGCTCAACCGTATTCAACTGTCAATTGAAGCAAGGTGCAAATTTAGTACCTTGGTTCAGCTGCTGTCTTGGTAAAATCGTTTAGATTTTGCTGATTTCTTTTGTGTTGTGGGTTATTTGAGTGTGGTATATTAAATTATAATATTATTGAGGTATTTGAGTGACATTTACTCGAAAACCGCTGAGCGCAAAGCCGCACACGGGCATACGAGATGGATGCGGCTCATATACTGCTGCTGGCTGCAGCAGAGGAAGAACGGCTGAAAAAGAGGGAGATCATCGAGCGGAGGACACTGCGAGAGGCGTCCCGACCTCTCTTGATGCCGAAACAGTCGTTCAAGGACAATTTTCGATTGTCGAAAAACGACTTTTTGGCGCTATGCGATGACTTGATTCCTCTACTGAAACCGAGTCAGAGGAGTACTGCTGTGCATCCAGACATTAAGGTTTGTTCAAGCGATTAACTTTTCATACACCCACTATCACAAGTTAATCCCCAAAGTGCTTAAAAACATGGGCCCTGTCGAGCATAGCAACATAATATAATATAAACTTTTGCTGCCATAGAATATGGTCCTGAATGGACTATTTCCATTGTAGAATTTGGTAGGACCAATCTACTTTCTTTCTGAAGTCATTTTGGAGTTGAAAATGGAATAATTTTTAGAATAAAATGGGCTAACCATTCTGTTTTTTTTTTAGATTTGTGATGCTGATCTATGCATATTATATGTAGGTCCATCCTTTGGAGGACAGAGCCATGATTCCCATGTGTGTAATGGCAGCAGTGAAGCAATTTATGCAGCAGCTTCACGAAGAAGGGAACATATACTGAAACCGAGTGCATCCAGACATCAAGGTTTGTTCAAGCGATTAACTTTTCGTACACCCACTATCACAAGACAGTATGTCAGTAAAAGTGAACAGTAACATAATACAAAGCTTATAATTATTATTTTGTACAACTGATCAAATTTATTTTCAGATTCTGGCCGCACTTCAGTGTTTCAAAGCAAGACTTCAAAAGTAAAAAACCTAGAAAACAAAATTGCAAAAAAAAACGAAATGAAGCAGCTCACATGTTAAGTAAAAAAAGGGAAATACTTGATCAAAATAAGTGTATTATTTAATATATTTTCACTTTCAGCATCACAAGCATTATGATTAATAAAGTATTTCAATATACACAAGTTTTGAATTATATTTATTGTTTTGTTTGTAAAATTTAATAAATAGCTTTCATTTTGTACAATTACAAAATGGTTTTATTTTAATGGCATAATTAAATTAGGGATGATTTTTGGTGGAAGGGATCGGGCAAATTATGTCCCAATTACCACTGCGACCTGACATGGATCTATTGTAGTCGTAGATTAGGGATATTAATATTGGTATGATTCAACATAAGAGAGGTTCAATGTTTATTTAAAAACATGTTATAAATATAAAATATTTATAGTTACATACTGTTACATTACACTAAAGTTACATTTAACCATAGGTAAAATAAAAGAAACATATTATTATTTACAATATTGTTGTACAATGCCTGTATAAGGCTAGGGCAAATGATGAGCTAAAACCTAAAATTTAGAAACAATAAAAATAAGATGCTCTTGGTCATTGTTAGTTAAGCAATAAGAATAATATTTTATTTGATTATTTGAAGTATAAAAAAATGATAAAATAAATGTCTGAGGTAAGCTGCAAGAGCAGGAACAGCAGCAACAGCAGTAGCAGGCGGCTCACTGACAGCAAATTCTATAAAGAAAATAAAAATATAACAATTAGACATAGACAATTAATAATTATAACAGTATTATTACTAAAAGTAACGAATTATGATGATGATGTAGTTATATACTAAATCCGGATGTCTGCATTGTTTTATATAAAATTTTGAAAACTTTGACTAGACCAGACACACTATTCTTCCTCTACTACTAACTACCTACACAAAATCCATCCATTTAGAAAGTTTGCCCACAGGTTTAGATACATGCAACCAGCATCTCTCAGGTTCATCTAATCATATCTTACCTATAGGTATTATAAATGCAAAAGTATGGATGTTTGTTTGTTCCATTTTCATGTCTTTACGGATTTGGATGAAATTTGGTAAGTAGATAGATCAAGCACTGGGCTAATATATAGACTTCTTTTTAAAAAAAAAAAGTGAATCGAGTACTTATCTGTCTACCAAAAACAAAATTTCATCCAAATCCATCTAGCCATTTCAGCATGATGGACTAACAAACATACACAGGCGCATGTATGGTAGACAGCTCATCAAGCTATACATTTTTGTTGCAAACTAGTTGTTATTACCAACGCGCAAGCAAGATACCCCAGTTCACTGTACAAACTTTGCATTTTAATTAAAAAACAGGGTTTACCTTTGGCAGAGGGCTTGGCTGGGTACCATTGAGGTAGTGATTGAGCGGGGCACTTTCCTGAGGTCTTGAGGAAGAAGCCTGCAGTGCTTAGACATCTTCAACAGACTCCTGCAAAGCACATAGACACATTATTTTATTTATAGAGTTGTAAAATCTGTGGCTGAGTAAGTAAACTGTAAATTAGAGGTCGGGTCCCGTGGCCTTGTGGCTTTCTTGACTTATAATTCCCCATATTATTTTGTTAACCGCAACTACCAATGCGGTCTGTAGTTCACCAGTGCTAATGTTAACCATCCCGTCACTCACCTCAACTGAAGGATATCAAGAATTTGCCAAGTCTGGAGTGGTTAAATACAGTTGACCAACCAATGTCTCACATAAAATCCATGCAAGTGCAGACAAATGAAAATGGATATTTAAGTAGTTGGTAAGAAGCAGTAAAAACAAAATAGAGTGGCAGTAAACTTACATCTCTCCATTTCATCGCAATTTTGGTGGCACCAACCCCAACTGCATTGTGCTATTCTGTAAGGGGCTTCCACTGCTCTCGAGCTATCTGCTTAGCCTGTGCCCCGTCTCTATTAGTTACTCGCCCGCAAGGGAAGTCACGGTGGTTCTCCATGAACGTCAGCAACAGCTTTAGCTGTTGCTCGCTAATCAGTCTGTGAGCAGGCATTCTGAAATGTGCATAATGGTCAGTAATAGCGATTATGGCCTGAATTAGCCAACTTACAATACACATTCATGTATCTCAAAAGACAAAAATCTACTTACTTTGCTTGTAGTAGGTATTAATAATATGACACTCTGATCATAAGCTATCAAATCAAACTAAATAACAAAACTTAATAAAGTCATTGAATATCATAAATAAACAACACACGACAATTTCGACACTGTTTTTTTTTTTATAAATGAGAGAAAGTTTAGTTTCGTTATTTGCATACTTACAACTAACATATTTTTGTGTTTGATATATGAAATAAAATAATTTTTACTGTTCATTTATCACTTTTGAGTTATTATCATTGTTTTATTGACATGTTTGCACAACAGTTAATAAAAATTGATTTTTCTAACACGTTTTCCTATCTCAACAACTAAACGCAAACATTTCGTTCATTCATGCAAGATAAAAATATTTTTACTCTTTGTCCCCAAGACGATTACCGTCCCAAAAGTTAGACAATTCCTACAATCGGAATCGGAATACCGTTCAACTTGCTTGAAGCCAAGCAAGCTCGACTTACGCAATCGAGGCCCTCTTTTAAGGATGATAACATTACTTTAACTACTTTTAAAAGACTGACTAAAACTTGGCTTTTAGATCAATGCTTCTATAGCTTAAAAGAATTCATAGAATATACCTAATTTAAATTGTAAAAAATACTTATATGAGCATTTTGTTATTGTTATTTTCTGTAAAAATTTTATTAGAATAAATATGTATATTATCAAAGAAATAGGTAAGTATAGTAAAAATATAGGTTGTATAGTAGCGTTCTTTGGTATTTTTAAGTTTCCACATCTATGTTAAGTTTCTTTCTTTATAGTTTTTTTTTTTAGTTTTTAATAATAATTTATGTGAATACACCTGTAAAGGTAGGATCTGGAGACCCCAACATATTATTAAGCAAATTCATCTGCAAAATTGTTACCTAGATTTATATTCACAATAAAGATTTCATTTCATTTCATTTAATCGTTTTGGTGATTTACAGAATCCTATGTACCAGGACAGCAGCTCATAGCTCAAGTACTGTGTAACAAGAACATACCTCAATCTCATAAAATACTAACAAACTTTCGCTTTTATAATATTAGATTATTAGTAAGGATAATTATGTAAAGCTTTAATTGTATCTTGTGCGTAAGGCAAGAGTGCTTATTAAACATTTTTGTAGAAAAATATTTTCATTTTATATCAGGTCTGCATTTTATGTTCAATCTTGTATTTTGAATTACCATAATACAAACATTGGAATCATAAAATGAGGATTTGATTTCGATCCTTATCTATAATAAAAATTACATTATTAAATGGAGCCTCAATTCCCACCCTGTACATTCTATCGATATCGATAAAAACCGCACGGTAGCACTATTTAGTCTGTTAGGTTGGTACTCCTGTTTTAGACAAGGTTTTTGATGTAAGTTATTATTGTTTGTATTGAAGTGCCATGTAAATTGATGTTATTGGCTAGTTACCGAGTCCCGCCTCTTAAACCCCTTACATCCTCTTAGATTAGCATTGATTCACGCGCATAAGAAAAGTAATTTTAAACAAAAATGTCTTTATTAGTACGTAATATCACATCACATTAAATTAAAATTAATTAACCAGGGGGCCATTTCATTTGGCGGCCTCCGAGGATGTGGATGTGCAAGTGATAGACACTCTGCGCGCCGTTTTTGCCATCATTAATAACCAAACGGAAACCTGTCTTGTCCAAGCCTTCCTTATGGGCCACTTTGCGAGCAGCAATCAGGAGATGACCTGAAATAAATGATATTTTTAAGCGTGTGATAATGATTTATAACAGTTATAAAATGCCTGGAGTAAGAATTTTTTTTTTCCAAAAACTAGATTGTAATAGAAATTTCCAAGTAGGTACTGAATTACAAATTTTTTACCTAAAAGCTGTTCGTCACCATCTTCAGCCTTCGAAAGCTGTTGGATTGGCTTCCGTGGGATTACCAAGATATGAGTTGGAGCTTGGGGGCTCGCATCGTGAAATGCTACACACTGAAATGAAGAGCATAACGATATTATAACATTTTATATTTTTGAAGATATTTTTTTGCAGACTGTACATTTTATATCTGAGAATATAGTTTGCCTAAATTGAAGCCTTTTTTGTAGCAAGTAATTAAGAATCAACAAAACTCTTATTTATGTTGTTTTAACATAAATCAATTGCTTGAAATCAGGAACAGCTAACCATAAATGAACCGGCAAATGAAGTTTGTACGGGAAGAGCGAGGTAATAAAATAATAATGAAACCATTACCTGATCATCCTCGTAAACAAATTTAGCAGGTATTTCCTTCCTGAGGATCTTCCCAAAGATAGTATCGCCGCCAGGAGCAGCTGTTTGCGCTTGTTCAACTTCACCGCCCGCCATCTTTATTTATTATACTTTTTTTTTCTCCTCTTCTTTCTTTCTAGTGTTGTCAAAGTGTTGCCGATGCCGATGACTGATAAACAATGGATAATATCGATCTTCTTTATCCATAAAATAGTTGTTTTCAGCTAAGCAAAGATACTCCTTTGTCTGTACTAATAATAACATACAATATGAATGCAATAATCTATAGCACCGACCTATAGTATATTTTTGCTCACCTACATATCTGTAAGAAAATAAAGATAGTTATTGATTTGCAAGAATATAAAGTACTTAATATATATCTTATAATCAAATATACTTCGAACAAATTTTATTCTGTCAAATAAAATTCAGCGTGCAAATTTTTTATGGATTTCCTACCATCGAAATTCGAACTACTACTTTCTATACTTTCGTAAAATAATCTTAAACAAGTTGTAAACTCTTAGAAAAGTTATTATAATTATTGTACTTACTTACCACTATACACAAATACGTATAAAAACATAATTATTTAAGAGATTTAACTAGCGCACTTGATCTTATAGAACTACAAAGCAGCTAAGTTGGCAACACTGTGTCGGGTAGTAAACGTACGTACTATAATAATATGGTTTAGGTTTTTTATATTTTTGGGGAAAGAAGTAGATTTGTAATTTAACAAATAACACCAATTACTGGCATATATTTTGTAGGAAATAATTTTCAGCCAATCACCATTCAAATTCACACTGATCACCTTGGTCACATTCACGAAATATTGATCGGGTATTGTGCTGTGCATGCGGGCGAAGAAAAGTATAGGACTTGTTCGACACACAAAGAGACTTACCTTACCTCTCTCACCATTGTGAGCTGCCGTTACTGGTGCCGTTAGTGGATTGTACGACAGAAAACATTTTATTATAAAAAGCTTGTGAAAAGTACCAGAAAGTGAAATTATTTCTTGAACTGAAGCTCTAAAAAAACGAGTATTGCATTTCGTGTGGGTGAGCAAATATGAACCAACTGAAGCTGCTAACAAACGAGCCTGACCCACATCTGCAGCTGTTTCCTCAAGATCATCCACACCACAAGCCAGTTCTTTATTCAAAAATTGGACCACAATTGCATCGTTCTATTGTGTCGCAGCCCTCGTCGTCATGTATAATAATCAGCGGAACTACTCGACTCACTCCTGCCGCCTGTGTCCAAGCATTAAGCCATTTATTTTTCATTATTTCTTATTTCATCAATACTTTCATTGTATTTAAATACAATACAATACAATACAAATATTAAACTATAAATCGTTTGTTTTAATTCTATATTCTAAAATAAAACGTTTTCACATTCCTTTCGAAAATTACTTTGAAAGTTCTGTTTGATATTTTTTGACTTTGACTTTGAAATATTTCTGTAGAATTTCAACTCTGAAGAGTATGTTGTAACCATTGGTTGTAACCTTAACTTTGAAAGATAACTTAGAATTTTGTCTTTGAAAAAATTACGCATAAATAATAATAATGAAAAACCATATCAATATGAAAAATGTCTTATGTTTTAAATAAATAGATTGACCTGGCAATCGCATGAAAACACAATGTGTCTCACAAGTAAAACATTATTATATTAAATTTGATTGTTTAGTGCGATTGCCAAGTCAATCTATTTATTTAAAACATAAGAGATTTTTTATATTGATATGGTCACTATAAGATGTTGTTAGGTTAGCTAATTACGTAATAACTTAAGACAGAAGGACCCACAAGTAGGGACTGAATAAATTAACCGGCTTGGTATTACATGGATCTCAGAACTTTTGACGGTAGAAGGACTGAGTCGCGAGACTTGTTTTTTTTACAAGTTATGTTTTTGATGGCATCTCATTTCTTTTTTTAGATAGTCCTACTTTTTTTCGTAACGTAAGTAGGTTCTTGAATACCAACAACGGATTTTCTTAAAGCTGACTCTGTCTTATGAGCTTTTCTTATTTTTGTAGGTAGTCTTCCTCTTTTTCTTTTCCGGTACTAGTTATATTTAGGGCCGTACTCGTCAAACGCCAGTTAAAGTTAATCCTTACGTAAAATTGTTATCTATCAGTCACTATAAATACTGTCAATGTGCCTAACAGAAAATTACAACATCAAGCTTAACAGAGGATCGAAGTTTTTTGAAATTAATAAAATACTTAACCCATTATTGTTCTATAGAATTAGATTTATATAAAGACTAGCTGACCCGGCAGACGATGTGTTGCCATTTTCCCTACCTCTACCCTACCTTACACCTACCCTACATCTACCTTACATCTACCCTACACCTACCCAACACTTACCCTACAGCTACCCCACACCTACTCCGGCTACCCTAACAGCTACCCTACACCTAACCTACACCTACCCAACACCTACCCTACACCTCACCTACCCAACACCTGCCCTACGCCTATCCTACACCTACCTTACACCTACCCTACACCTACCCAACATCTACTCTACACTTACCCTACACCTACCCTACACCTACACCTACGCACGCAACATCTACCCTACACCTACCCAACACCTATCCTACACCTACCCTATACCTACCCTATACCTACCTTACACCTACCCTACATCTGGTCTCTAATTATTCCATTATACAGGTACATTGATTCATTTATTGCAAAAGTAAGTTTGTAATCCTATATATTTATATGGGATTACAAAGTTATTTATGCAGATGATGTATCTAGAGATCTGGACCAAAATATTTTAGTTTTTCCTTGATTTATACACTAAACACTAATTGTATTCAAAATTTGAAGCTCCTATGTCTGCTAGAAGTGCCTTAGACTTTTGATGATCGGTCAGTCTGTCAGTGAGTGAGTGACAAAATAAAGAAACTTTGACTAGTTATAATACTTATATAACTAATAATACACTCAGCGGCACGGAATTTAACCCAAAATTTATTTTTGAGTTTACACAATATATAATATATATATATATTAAACTTCCGTTTCAGTTTAAAACCTCATTAGTGCTGGCTGTTTTTAGGCAGTATCATGAAAAAAAAAAGCAAGCTGTCAATATCAGTTTTAAAACTTATGGCGGGAAACGTTTTCCCGGAAAATTATTGCTAAGTACAGGTAAGTTTAATTTGAGTTAAATTTAATTTAATGATAATATCGTGGGTTTAATTGAAAATTTATTGTTTTTAATTGACTTTTTATCATTTTTAGGTTTACAATATGTCGCTTACTCCTGCACAAGTTGCTCAAGCTGTCGCTTTAATCGACGTGGGCCTGACTCAGCGCCAAGTGGCTGCAAGATTAAATGTTGCGCGTTCCAACTTGAAATATGCCGTAAAACGATACCGCGAGACTGGCCTGTACACGAGATGACCAGGCAGTGGTGGGGTAAGATGCACACATCCGCCCGCAATGACCGTTTTGTCGTGTTGCAAGTACAGCGAAATCGCTTTCTCACTGCTGTAGAGGCGAGGCAGAGTCTGCAAATGGTTCGAAATATAAACGTCAGTGAGCGCACGATTAGAAGAAGATTAGAGGAAGTCGACTTACATGCTTGTAAGCCAGCCAGAGGTCCAAAGCACAAGAGGCATCATCGTGTAGCACGCCTTCGATTCGCACGAGAGCACACTAACTGGAATCTGGAGGACTAGGGCAACGTTTTGTTTACGACGAAAGTAGAGTGGCTTTGAGAGCTCCAGATGGTCGGGAGCGCGTGTATAGTAGTCATAAGGAACGGTTTCTCACAATAACTACCCGACAGACAGAAAGTTTTCAAGGAGGCTTGGGTATGGGATGGCATAAGTTCCGACGCTCGCACGGAGTTGGTTATTGTGGAAGGTCGAGAAAGTGCAACACGCTACATTGAAGTGATTCTCCAAGAACACGTTATACCATACGTGGACTTCATCGGAGCCGAAAATTTTCTACTAATGCATGATAATGCTCGTGCACACACTGCACAGAGCGTAGAGAGCTACCTTGTAGAAGTTGACATTCGCAAACTACAGTGGCCAGCGCGAAGACCGGACATGAACCCAATAGAACATGTCTGGGACATGCTGTAACTGAACATCTGATCTCTATAATAATCAAAATTGGCCATTGATCGACTAGTAGCAGATCCTTACTACGTCGTGAGAGTAACCCAAACTCTTTTAGAAATTTACAATGTGATCGTCTTTATATTATGTTTTCTAACTGTGGAATTAAACAAAGAGTCGCCTACTCAACTTCTATGTTATTCCTATATAATGATTCGTCCCTATCTTTCGCCCGAACACAGGAGTACCAGTTGCCAGCCGGCAAGCAGCCTACTCCTGATTACCCATGCTCGCTTGACTGAAAGAATAAAGTCACCAGGAAATCCCAGCGACTTTATTAAGCAATACTAACTTCGTATTCTGAAAAGAACTTTGGAGTTTATTGCTTTTGCAATAAGAGCCCAGATTCCTGAAATGGATCACAGGGATTATTACATGATATATGTAATTTAAAAGGTATAAAAAGGTGGCTCCAGGACTGCCATAGCGAGTCCTTAGAGCCGGCGACGGGTGTGTCGTCTGTAGTTCTGAATAGAACTTCTAGTTCTTAGAGGAACTTTCGTTGAGTGGCATTTCCTCAACATAATGATCAATAACCAAGTTTCTCTAATGATACTACCCGGAGACGACCATCCTAGCCCTACACACCAGGACACCCTTTTCCTTAAGCTATGCCAACTGTATTGATAAATACGGTTACATAACCCCTCTGTGTCTTCCAATATACAGTCCGACAAGGGATCCAGTAATATCCAGCACTGACGAGGGGACTAGTTCTAGCTCCCTCAGCTGGATGATTACTAAGACCTTAGAACCCAAGCAAGGCAGCAGACTAGAAGCAAAGAGCCGAGACGCACAAACAATACAGCAAACCAGCCATCAAAGTCAAAGTCAAATTAATTTATTTCCATAGGATGTTATTACATCACTTAGATCCGTCATTACATTTTTTTTGGGTGAGTTCACTAAAACAATGGCGGAATCTGTGGAGAAGAGCTCACCGAAGAAACTCCACAGTCGTCGCATCTTTTGCGTTTCCTCCATCAAAGTATCTACGTGACGAGTGAGAATAAACGCTCCTCCAACGCGCTCTCTGTGAGTCACTTCCCATTCTGTCCTTCAGAATGCTCCTGTCCTCTCCTCACCACAGAGGTGTAGGAAAAAGATTAAAATAATAGACAACCCCGAAGGGTTGTCTACAGCGGACCCTAGTCCGACCGGTGCACCTTAAGCGATGGAAGGAGACCGAGGTCCCATCGTTGCAAGCCGAAGTTAGTGGACGACGTCCAATCGATACTAGCCGAAGCGTTCCCGATACGGCTGAGCCGTTATAGTAACCTTTTGGGAGGCTAATCCCGTCTTCCACCGAAGTGTCCGACGTATTGCGTTCAAGTGTGTGTTTTTAGGATTGTCCACGCGTGAACCAGCGCCCATGATGGTAAACCATCTTCCAACGAGCAAGCTCGAAGGGATGACCTCACAGCTGCTACTGACTGTGGGTCTCATGGATTGCTCCTGCATACTGGATCTTCGTCTATCTGAAAGGTACTGCCAGGGCAGATCTGCTCCAACTTCATATCTCCATATCTCCGCCGCGCGTCTCCGTGCCTGAGACCGCATATGAATCTAAAGACTTATTTCAGCTATTGCTCTGAATATAGCTTTACAGCCATCATCAACGCCCGTACAGTCCACTGCTGGACTATGAGCCTCCTCCCCTTGCAGCCATATATGTCCATATTACATCGCACATTTGATTCGGTAATAAATCATACATGATGATATTAGCCAGAGCAGTCCACGTCCAGTTTCTCGTTCTCAATTAATAAACTCGTTCCAGTATGCCATTTGAAATATACCGTGTTTATACAATGCCTGCTTGGTTACTGAAAATTCAGGCTTCTAATTTTATCCACGACGAAGTTATTGGAGGGTTGAAAATGGCCTGAACTACTTCGAGAAAAGGATGGTACGGCCGTGCCGCTTTTTTGTCCAACTTGGCGGGGGCACTGCCGTGCCCCCAGATAAAAATGTTTATAAGAATCTACATGTAATGATTCAAAGTCTTAGTTTTTAAATATAAATTTTTATGAATAAAACAATTACAAATTATATATATTAACATATATATTAACAATTAGCTTTGTTATTATAGTTAAAAAATACTTGCATAATCAGATAATTATACCTGTAACGCATCATCATCATTAACGGCCCGTTACAGCTGGACTATGAGTCTCCTCCACTTAAGTGGAGGGTTTTGCGGGTTTTGTTATCAGAGAGCGCTGCTGCCCGTTCCCTGTCTAGTCGCCTCTTACGACACCCACGGGGTTGGTGACAAATGTATTCTACTCTGCCATCACCACACGGCTCGCATCATACTCACTCATTCCCTCCACCACGGGGGTGTCGCATTTCGGGGGCCTAACCCACGAACCCGAATCATCCGAAAGACGTCCACTGCTGGACGAAAAATATAGAAAGTGAGAAATTACCCAGTTAGGACATTGCAGACTGAATCATCTGATTGCCTGAAAAGGAAGATGATTCTGTGCTTTGGAAGGCACGTTAAACGGGCTTCTGACTGCTATATAAGGAAATAAAAGTTTAACGAGTCATGTCAATGGCCCTTGGTGGCTTTATTAACACTGATTCAACCCACACCATGATGAAAAAAATAAAATTAAGAATTGGACAAAATGTTAGCATATTTTACAGGGCAAGAAGATTATAGACGATTCTCATTCATGGTCCATTATGTATCGATTAATTGCTAGATTTTCTAGATATGTCATCAAACGAAAATGATATTGCAAAAAATTATCACACTAATATTATAAATGTGAAATATACTATTTAGATCAAAGATTAGAATAGAATAGAATAATTGTACTACTTGTATTATATAATACTTGAATGGATTTATATACGTATGGTCGATAGGGCGGTGATTCCGATTTTGCGGACGATCGCGAAGTAAGTACTATCTACAGATCTACACAACTTTTCTGTGAAATGAAAAGTGGCGCTAGTAATCATATAAAATTGTATTGGTCATGTGCGTCGAAATGGTGCAACATCATGACTTATTTATCGTTCAAGTAAAGTGGCCGTTCAAGGAAAGTGGCCGTTCAGGGAAGTGGCCTTTCATGGGAAAGTGGCCGTTCAGGGAAAGTGGCCGTTCAGGGAAGTGGCCTTAGTTGACCGGATCTTTTATAACAATCACAACTCCAAAAGAGACATTTCCATTTCTTCTACCATCCACCTTTAGTCTCAGTTTACCAAAGATATATATAGAGAGACTAAAAATCATACACGCAGAAGTTAACAAATACTATTTAAAACTATAAAGCTCTTCTGCTTTATGTATTAGGTTCGGTGGTTGGGATAAATAAACTAGAGTCTTGCTCCAGGTCCAAATCCCAGCATATGGTGTAACGCTCTGCCGAAAACATGCAAAGCTTTGAGACGCACGGCTCGCGGGTCTTCGTCAACTATGACGTGATAGCCGGTCGCTTCCAGCCCCTTCTGGATCGCTACGGTTCTTGTTACTAAAAGCAAATGACCTGAAATCACACAAATATGCTTGCTTAATATTTTTGTATACGAAATAGAGCAATATACAAGCAAGTAGCTTCAAGTAGGACACCTAGATATTTAAATGGAGTACTTATATGCCATACCATACTTAAGGGATTTTTTAAAATTATTTTCAACAGTCTCAGTCAGTATTAGTTTTATCTTTCAGTTAACATTCAAGTTAACCATTTGCTTGCCGCCAGCAACGAAGGGATGGATGGTTGCTGCAAATTGATAACAAACAACGTCATTTATATTATAATATTTCCAGAGTAGGTTGTGAACGCTGTCTATTATTCATCATTGGCCTTGACGTCTACTGCAGACGATTCAAGACAACTTTTTTCGTGGCTGTGTAAGCCAATACGGGAACGACAATGACGTCCGCACGCTCTGCAGATGTAAGTATCCTATCTATTGTGGTGTGTCTATTATCCTTACTAATATTATAAATGCGAAAGTAACTCTGTCTGTCTGTGTGTGTGTGTGTCTCTGTCTGTTACGCTTTCACGCCTAAACCAATAAACCGATTTTGATGAAATTTAGTACAGAGATAGACTAGAGCTTGGGAAAGGACATAGGCTACCTTTTGTCGCGATAAAAAGGCTTGGAGAGGTTGAAATAGGGGATGAAAGTTAGTATTGTAGTTCGTCATTATCGAGGATGACACCCTGAAACTTTGTATTTAGGGTAGGTGTAAGGTAGGTGTGTGGCAGGTGTAGTGTAGGTGTGTGGTAGGCGTAGGGTAGGTGTAGGGTAGGCGTAGGGTAGGCGTAGGGTAGGCGTAGGGTAGGGTAGGTGTAGGAAGGGAGGAAAACTCATTTAACGCGGGTGAAACCGCGGGTGGAAAGCTAGTTATTAATATTGTAAACATAGAAAAAGTGTAAGAAAAAAATAATAAATGAAACGCATGTCGTAAAAACTGTAAGCTGAATTTATTGAAACAAGCTCAACAGAAAGGCCACCCCATTTGCCTGCCGCCAAGCACTTGTACGCAGATCTGATCAGAAGTCTGGCCAGCATCAGGCCCATCGTTTATTACCACCCGGAAGCCGTTCTCATGGAGCTCTTTGTCTTTAGCTACTTTCCGCGCTACAATCAGCAAGTGCCCTACAACAACAAATTGTTTTTTTTTTTATTAATAAATATTTAAAAATATTATTTTTGTAAGTATTATACTAATTCATTCTAATAATAATATGTCTATACTCTGTTTACGGACATTTTTGATCTCTCAGCAACGGCATAATCATATTTCGACAGTGCACTTTTGTATCTACTCTAGATAAAAGGTAAATATTTTATTTCGTGATAAGAAAGATAACTGATAAATAAATTACTAGTAGTGGCATGTAAATCGTATAGCGTTGATTTAACTACATGGACTATAATATCCTATCTATTGAATTTTGTTGTTGTAAGTAGGCCGCGCCGTGCGCAATCTTACTTATAATACTCGTATTTATTGTTCTGTTTTCTCGATCACAAAATTACACAAACATCTGTCGCCACAACAGAATATGTACAGTTTTCAGCTGAAAGTAATGCACATCTAGTATTTGGCTTTGTAGAGCATCGTTCCTCACGCACGTAGTACAAACAGATTTACTGTCTTTCCAAAGCCCGATGTGTATTATTTACCACCGGGACCTGTACAGGTATAGCACTGGACGAGGTATTACAAGAGACAAAAACAAACGCACATGTAAACAGCTTTATCAGAAAATCACCTCTACGACCCCTCACTATAGCACAGGCATCTATAACTATTCCATATCCAAATTATTACCATTTCATTGAATATTACGTTACCTAACAGCTTCTCTTCATCTTCAGTGACATAGGAAAGCCTGGGGATGATTTTACGTGGTACCACAAGGAAATGCACCAACGCTTGAGGGTTCATCTCTTCATTGAAGACTACGCACTGAAATATAGATTTTTCTGTTTTAAATTAATAATATTTGCGTTGTTTTGTATTTAGATTACTCCTGTATTGACAGTATAATTCCATCCACCACACCGTGCCGTATTTTCCTCGATATGCTGGACACTATAAAATACACCAGACATCTTAAAATAAAATAATGTTTACTGACCTGCTCATCTTCATAAATAAATTGTGGTACTCTATTCCCGAACAAAGCCTTGATATTCGCTTCTTTAACCGCAGTAGTCATCTTTTTTTTTTTAAGAATCACAAATTGCATTAAACAGTTTTAATTATTTTTTATAGTCTGTTCCATACTTTTAATTCACAACAAAACAAAACACTAAAAATCTACAATCTTGCAGTGGCTGTATTTTATTTATTCAGAGTTTACGTACGACGTAGTACGTACGACTGACTCAAATACGTCTTTATCGTGACTCAATTACTGATGATAACATTTATCAAAATAATAATGAGTTTTACATTTTTTCAGGTAATTACAGTCAGAAAAGGAGATAAGTCTACACTACAGGATCTTATCTTTATCTTTAACTCAACGTGAAGAAGTCGATGCCACCTGACTATTTATACCATTGACCAGTACCATCGCGATCGATTTTATGCTTATTATAATTTAGACCCACTTGTACCATCAAACAGGTTTTGATTGTTTGCAAGTGGGCAGATGTTAGTTAGTGTTAGTTCTGTTAATGTCATTTCTATGCTAACGTACTACAACTTAAAATAAAACTAATTAATTTTTGTATTTTGGCTTTTACGTACTTACCTATTCTATTATTTATCTTTTAACAAGTCTTCATTCAAGGTCATTTTGAAAATATGGCAGGCAACATTTTTTTTCTAAAGCCCGCTTTTTTATTATTTGAAATTAAATCGATTTGAAAAAAAAAAAACGATCTTTTAAAAGTTTGTTTTCATCTGTTAGAATTGGTACATCACTATTGACATATTGCCGTCGTGCCCAATATTTGAGTTTTGAGGTTATAATTTCCTAGAATTTGAATTTTGGAAACTTTTCCATATTTAAGACTGAAAAAAGTGTTTAAAATGAAGATTCATACTAATGAAAATAATACCAATACGCTAAAATTGCTAATAGCAGCAAGGTTAGCCGGAAAAAAAGTGGAATTAGTGCCAACATCTCTCGCAGGTAAATAGTTTGTTTTCTTTAGATTTAATATAAAATACTGTATATTTTAATTTGTTTTTGAGCATGTTTATAACCCTATTATAATAGGTGGTCAATGATACGTACATTAACAGTGTATAAAACGTTTTATTCAGAAGTACTTACAACTGATCACAAACTAGTAACAATTGAGACAAATGAATCAAATGCCTTGGCAAAACTGATTCAAAGCGGCAGCTGAGTAAATTTTCATCGTATTATTATTTTTCATAACTTGCATTTTCCAATATTGACTTTTCCTTTTTTTTTTTTCTTTTTCTACCTACTCTTGCATCAGAAATTCAGGTAGGTACTTGTATATTGTTTGTTAAATTACTTTGCATGAATGTATTGCTTGTGAAGCAGGACAATTAAAACCTTTATAAGCATTTTAGTTAATTTCCTAATTATGCATATCTATATAACGTCTAAATGATGATTCTCAACTTGCTAGAATTTTACAAACTTAGCAGTTACTAAGTCACCTGACTTTTCACATAATAGCATAACTATTTTTGATTTAGACAAGGGATTGTTGCATGAAAAATATTTTCTATACTAAATATAGATAGATACAAAGTTTATTTAAGTTAGTTTATAACTTGTGTTGTTGTGTACTTGTGTATTTTATTGTTTGTGTAAATTAGTATATCAAAATTTCATAATGAGGATCATATGTGTAACAGGAAAACCCACTATTTTTATTTTATTAGTATAATTTGGTTAAGGTAGATTGTTCAACAGAAAGAACATAACTAAACTTAAATTCTATATAGATATAAATAATAACTAACAGATGGTGGCTGGCATAACACTAAGAGGCCGATGTTTCAGACGGGCTTTTCGCAGGCCCCCGCCGGCTGCCGTTCCTAGCGGTAGACAACCAGCTCAGCTTCTTCTCCAGCAACGCCGCTGTGCAGTACCTCTTCCCCGTGCTTGATTTATCAGAAAATGGCCAGTGGTAAGTACAGTCAAACTCATATTAAAAATAAATATTTTGTTGTCTACCTATCTATCTTTTTCATTCATCAATCAATCAATCAATCAGCCTATTGCAGTCCACTGCTGGACGTAGGCCTCCCCAAGGGTACGCCAAAGCGCACGATCACCCGCTTTTTCATTAGATTATTCTAATTTGCTATTTTTGGTAGATGGTTATGTTTTTTAATTGTTTTATTTTATCTAATTTAGCCTAGTAGTCAGCCTAAGTGACCCTACTACTAGAGTATTCAAGTCACCACCAGCTTATATATAATAATAATAAGAATAATAGTTTATATTCAAGAAACATGTCTCATAAAAGTGTTAGTAAATAAAAGAAACTTGGCTAAGTTTCTTTTATTGTTAGTAATAACTTAAAAATACAGAGCATAAAAGAAACGGTACTGTCAAACATACGGCACTGGTGTGACATGCAGGTCACAACAGTGCAGAATATTTTTTTCCTCATAAAATATCCTGATTAAGATTAAGATTCATCATCATCATCAACATTATTATCAGTCCGTAGCAGTAAACTGCTGGACGTAGGCCTCTCCCACCCACAGGGGTCTCTCCCACCCACAGGGGTGGGAGAGGCCTACGTCCAGCAGTTTACTGCTACGGACTGATAATAATGTTGATGATGATGATGATGAATCATGGCTTATTGTTTTTAATCTGCACTCAGCCAGCAGTTGCTCGAGTGGGAAGCGACCCGACTGTCGGCGGCGGTGGTGGCGGTGCTGGGATGCAAAGCGGCTCCAGCGGACCTCAAGCAGGCTTTGCAGGCGCTACTGCAGACCCTGAACACTCAACTCAGCGGCCGACAATATTTACTTGGGGTAATTAGGTCATTCATTATTATAAGTAAATAATTACGTCTGTAAATATAAATATAAACAAATTACTTATTGCTTTAGCCGTGTGGTGACGGCAGAGTAGAATACATTTGTCACCAACCCCTACTCTTCCCGTGGGTGTCGTAAGAGGTGTCGTAAGAGGCGACATATTGAACAGGGAACGGGCAGCAGCACTCTCTGATATAGTAACCTTTTAATCTGCAATCTCCAACCCGCCTGCCAAGCGTGGAGATTATGGCAAAACCCTCCACTTAAGTGGAGGAGGCTCATAGTCCAGCAGTGGACTGTAACAGGCCGTTGATGATGATGTTGGCCTTTTGCACACTAAGGATAAAAATTACAATTACAACAATATTTACAGAAATAGGAAGTGTACAGTTAGGCGGCCTTATTGCTACACAGCAATTTCTTGCAGGCATGCTTTAAATACAATACAGGAAACTTTTACTGGTTACGTGGGATTGTGAAAGTATATTAAATAAATATGTGAGTACATCTCACGTACAGCCTCTGATCTCGACACAAACTGTACATAGCCTCTACATAAATGCTGTAGAGTAAACCTCGCGATTCTGAAATTGTAAAATATGATTTCTTTATGTTTTGAACCTTTACAGTTGAACATAAAAATAGAAAAAAAAAAGAACATCGAACTGGCTCTACCTGGGCTGATTGATAACTGGCCGAAACGACGAACTTAAAAAAACGATACGCAAAAAAAAAATATTACATTATATTTTGGCATCTTTTTGAAAATAGAACGCCAAATTTGAATTTAATCGAACTGGTGGAATTTGTTTGATAGGACGTAGAACTTTCTCTGTCGTAAATTTTCTTAACAATGGAAAGAAACGAAATTCGTGCGGTGATACAGTTTTACGTTTTAAAACAGAAAACAGCAACCCAGATTAAAACCAAGCTAGACAGTGTTTTAGGTAATTCTGCTCCTGCATTGAGTACAATTCACACCTGGGTAACTGATTTTAAACGTGGAAGACAGAGCTGCGAAGACGCCCACAGGTCTGGCCGTCCAAATGAAGTCACGAATCCGGACATGATCAAAAAAATTCACAAAATTGTATTGAATGATCGGCGCTTGAAGTTGCGAGAGATAGCAGAGATGGTGAGCATTTCATCTGAACGCGTTTTTAATATTTTGCACCAACATTTGGGAATGAAAAAGCTTTGCGCGCGATGGGTGCCGCGTTTGCTCACTGTTGACCAAAAGCAACGTCGAGTGGACGATTCATCGGAGTGTTTGGCGCTGTTTAACCGAGATCCTAACGAGTTTTCGCGGCGTTATGTAACAGTCGATGAAACCTGGATACATCATTATACTCCCGAGACAAAAGAACAATCTAAGCAGTGGACTGAGAGCGGAAGACCTGCGCCGAAGAAAGCAAAAACGGTTTTGTCGGCCGGCAAAGTGATGGCGACTGTTTCTTGGGATGCTCGAGGGATTATTTTAGTGGATTATCTGCAAAAAGGAAAAACAATAAATGGAGAGTACTACGCAAGCTTGCTGCAAAAATTAAGTGAAGAAATCCAGAAAAAACGACCACATTTGGCCAAGAAAAAAGTTTTGTTCCACCATGACAACGCACCTGCACACACGTCAATGGTTGCAGTCGCCAAACTCCATGAATTGCGGTTCGAATTACTACCGCATCCACCCTATTCCCCGGATCTGGCCCCGTGTGACTTCCACTTATTCCCAAACCTGAAGAAATGGTTAGGTGGCCAGAGATTTTCATCAAATGAAGAAGTCATTGTTGCCGTGGACGAGTATTTTGAGGGGTTGGAGAAAACATTTAACAAACTGGTGTAACGGCATTGGAGAAGCGCTGGACTAAATGCATCGAGGTAGAAGGAAACTACGTTGAGAACTAAATTTATTTTAAATAGATTTTTAAAGTTTTTCTTTGTCGTTTCGGAAACTTATCAATCAGCCCTCGTATAACACTGACACCAGGGGTTGTGAGGTCGGTTATCGGACCTTACAACCCACACGATGATGATGATTTTTTTTTGCAGGGCGGTCGTGTTTTAATTTTTAGATGATTATTTCATTACCAACCCGCACTGGGCCAGCGTGGTTGGCTAAGGCCTAGTCGCCCTAATTCAGGGTAGGCTCCAGCCCCTCGATGGGGAAGCATATGAGCTGTTGATGATCATGATTTCATCACACGAACTATTACACAACATAGATCCGCTCTTGGTTGCAGGCGAAGCTATCAGCAGTCGACGTGACTGTATGGAGTACGTTGTTCCCACTGTACCACAGCAAGGAACTGAAGGAAGGCTACTTGAGCGCGAACGGGAATGTGGTGCGCTGGTTCGAGCTGATCGCCGCGGCTAAGGCTGTGCAGGTAAATACGTCTCAGGAACACAGGTTCAGTGCGAGTCGACCTTGCGTGGAGAGGGTTGGATTTGCATGTTAGCTTAGGTTTTCCTATGAGTAAAAGTCCCTTTCACTATCTCAGCCAAGAGAAGTCCTTAAGCCTGCTAGAAAGTTAGAGTTGAAGGAATCTTAAACTTCTTTTTCTCGTAAATATTACGGATTTGTGTTAAGAGAGCAGTCTAGTCTGCCAATAAACTGCTGTGCAGTTTGGCAGAAAAGTAAATTAAGAGAAAATATGTATTATAAAATTGAATAAACGGTTACATACATACATACAAGCTTTCTCCCTTAGGCTGGTTTCACAGATGTCCGGGAGATCCGTACAGCGCCACCCACAGTATCGTACTGAATCATCGTTCCAGAGCACTGCGGGGTGTACCCGCACGGGATACATTTTACTCGCATAATTTTTCCTTCCTAATTTACTTTGTCATAAAGAATGTAGCATAATTTATATTTTCATAATGATGCTTTTGCATAATCGTTCTTTGGCATAATGAGTCTTAAGCATAATGGTCTGTTGTACTAAATTCATTTTGACTATTGATGAGACGCATAAAGTCTTTAACACATGTGTGTTTATGGTAAAAATAAAATAATGACTCAAGACTTTATGCCATGGCATAAGTTAAATAAAAATTAAGCTCAATAAATCTAAATCTAGAATAGTTTAATACCGCATTGTAAGTTGCGACTGTAGTTTAGGTTAGGTGCGGCGGAGTGGGTTGGTCCGAGGTATATCTGTTGTCGAGCCTTTTCATTTGATGTGCCCATGATGACCCTGAACCTTCGTGTCGTCCAGGAGGCCGTGAAGCAGTGGGGCGGATCCCCCGCGGGCCCGTTCGGAGTCACCGCCGCGCTCGGGGCTCCGCTACTAGCCACTCTGCAGTCTCCAGCCGGGTAAGAACGGTCTACATAAGACTACAAGTACATTTTGAGCACTCCATGCGAGCATTGCGTTTTAAATGCTTACTACTCCATTCAATGAGAGCGTCGGTGGTCTAGTGGCTAGGGCCGCTGCCTTCCGTCCGGAAGACGCAAGTTCGATCCCCACCACGTACCAATGTATTTTCGAATTCGTATGTACGTTTATTTACGGTGAAGGAAAACATCGTGATGAAACACACACACACACACACACACACACACACACACACACACACACACACTCCCGCACACTGACTGACTTTATTGACTGATTGACTTTATTCCAGGTCCCCAGACGAGGTTGCTGAAACGCGCGCCTCCCCCGAAGAGCTGGAGACAGCTCGTGACTGCTGGAGCTCTGGAGTAGCAGCCTTACCGCCGCCGCTTAATATAGAACACCCTGTGTGAGTTCATTAAATAGTTATTTTACGTATGTCTCTCTCTCTCTCTCTCTCTCTCTCTCTCTCTCCCTCTCTCCTGTGCAATTACTATTATTCCCATTTTGACCCCGTTTCACGAAGGAACAGTTTACCAGTAACATGTTACAATTTGATATTCATTGCGTAACCAATTCGCCTAAATAGTGAGCCTTTAGCGTTTTATCACATTGTCTACGCAATGTATATCGAATTGCACTTATAATTTGTAGCTTCGTGATGGTAATAATAATAAGTTTGTTGCATCAAAACACACCAACATATAACAATACCCAAAACTAAGTATAGACATCTACTAATTAATAGGGGATCGGACTACTTTTTTTATTTTATAAATCCAAACTTCTTAGTTTCTGTTATCGAACACTAAAATAATTTTTGCTCTATCTTTAAAATTGACCGAGTTATAAAGGTTTGAAATTCAAGATTAGACAGAGAGGCACATACCCACTTGTGACGTCATTTGTTAGTAACGCCATATAATCTCCATACAAAAAATCGTTTTTGAAAGAGACAGACATATTGAAACTTTAAAAAATCACTGTGAATTCGTTTTTCAACCGATTCTGTTTTATTCTTAGCGTATCTATATTTTAAAAATAATTCATAAAATATGGTGACCAGTCCGATCCCCTATTACCTATCACAAACATTTTTTCGTTAAACGAAGTATTTTTAAAATTTAGTCTTTTTCCAGCCTACCAGTGAAAGGCCGTAAGAACATGTTAATAACCTCAGCACTGCCATACGTGAACAACGTGCCTCACCTCGGCAACATCATCGGCTGCGTGCTCTCCGCGGACATATTCGCGCGCTACTGCCGCCAGTGCGCGTACAACACCCTGTATGTCTGCGGGACTGACGAGTACGGCACGGCTACCGAAACTAAGGTCAAACAAACATGTGGGGACATCTCACACACGGCCATCTGATCCCAAACTAAGCAGAGCTTGTAGTATGGGCACCAGACAGCTGATATACATTACACAAATAGATAAATACATACTTATATAGATAAACAACAACCAGACACAAGACAAACACAAGTGCTCATCACACGAATGTTTGCCCTGGGCGGGATTCAAACCCGCGACCCTGTGCGTCGGAGGCAGATATACTACCACCTGGGTTACGGAACCGTAAATAAACATAAATATTTGCTACAATATACTTTTTTAACGTCGTCGTTTAAGAGCGTCGGAGGTCTAGTGGCTAGGGCCGCTGCCTTCCGTCCAAAGGACGCGGGTTCGATCCCCACCACGCACCAATGTGTTTTCGAATTTCGAATTCATATGTACGTTTATTCCATGCTCTTACTGTATAGAAAAACATCGTAACACCTGCACACAGGCGAAGAAATTCAAAGGTTGTGTGTGAAGTCGACCAACTCGCACTGGGCCAGCGTGGTCGACTAAGTCCTAATCGCCCTAATTCAGGGTAGGCCCCTCGGTGGGGACGTATATGAGCTGTTGATGTTTTTAACTAAATCGCGTAAAATTTCTCGGGTTGAAACTGTACAACTTTTGTTCCAGAACTAATCCAAAAATTTACTTTAAAATTTTGACATTTCTTTTCATTTTCAAGTGTACTGTGTGTGTGTGAGAGAGAGGGCGTGATCTCTGCCTACCTCTCCGTGAAAGAGGAGCGACTTTATGTCACAATGTGTGTGTTTGTGTGTGTGTGTATCTCATAGAAACCGATCAGCTGACCTCTAGCTGACCTTGTCAATCTCTATGAAAATTAAAATGACTTAAAAAGTCGTGGCACAATAGTTCTTCATTTCCCTTAATTGAACTACCCCAACACGCAAAAAAAAAAAAAATATTGCAAGAGATTTTGCATTAAATGTCTTCTGATGAATGCTATAATTTTAAAACATTTACCTAAATGTTATGCATTATAGCAAGAGTTTATTTAACCATTTTACTATAATGAAATTAAAAAATAAATTGTTTTCAGGCACTAGAAGAAAACTTAACTCCCCGCGAGATCTGTGACAAGTACTACGCGATACACGACGCGGTGTATCGCTGGTTCGACATACAGTTCGACTACTTCGGCAGGACCAGCACTAAGGAGCAGACCGAGTGAGTATCACCAATATAATAATCATAATTTAAAATTCGTAACGACAATCATTACCACAATCATCATTCATAACCATAATCATCATCACTATAATCCATAATCATCACTATAATCACCACCACTATAAGTAATAATCACAACAAACATTACCAAAATAATCATGACTAAACAATAATCATCACTATGCTCATTATCACCACAATCATCGTGACTAATCAATAATCATCACTATAATCATTATCACCACAATCATCATCATTATCATCATCATAATCGTTACGGTTATTCGACGCTCTAACGGCGAAGGAACATCGTGAGGAAACCTGCACACTCTTGCGAAGAAATTCAAAGGTTGTGTGTGAAGTCGACCGACCCGCACTAAGCCGGCGTGGGCGGCTAAGGCCTGATCGCCATGATTCAGGGTAGGCTCGAGCCCCTCGGTGGAGACGTATATGAGCTGTTGATGATTCGGTATTCGTACACCTATCGCGAGATACTTCGTAAGGGCGTTAGAGGCCGCGCGTTGTCATTAGTCAGTCGCTTCTCCTTATGTTCCGCACCGAGCTTCTATGTTTGTAGCACAGATGTCGCTACAAGCTGAATATATTTATCTAAACTTTAACGAACAGAGTTAAAAAGTGGAGGCTTTATGATATTTCCGAGATGTCAAGTACATTAACAATATTAGTACTACGGTAAAAGAAAAATAATTTAGCCTTTGTTTTTGTTCAACACGAATTAACACGATTTTTATGTACAAATAAAGTAACAAATATAAATAAGCCATTTTTTATTCCTTTAATAATATTGTTTACTGGTGCTGCGTACGTACAGTCTCCGCATACGGTTACCTTTTCCTAATGGGGGTTTTTATTTTAGTTCTACAAAAGCCTGCTATGTGGCGCTGGGTTCCACTTTTGTAAAACCTTAACAACCTTCCTCACATATAGGGTAAAAAAAAACACAAACTGTTTTTTATTTAATAATTTTATATAACATAAAAAGTTTAGAAGTAAATGTAATAAAAAATAATATTTTTGATAGTTTATGTCACTTGTCACAGAAAAAATCCAACAGGGTTTACTTGTTAAAGGACTTAAAATTTTGTGTCGCGGCAACACTGCCATAGTCTGTACCCAGAACCATAAAATTGTATTTTAAAAAAAAACTTCAATTTGACAACTAAATCAAAACACACTATGGCCAAATAAAACAGTCATCTAATACTTGGGTTACTGTAGGATGAGCTCTGACAGATTAAAATTTTAAAAACTTTTTAATATTATTTCGTTTTTTTTTTTTTTTTTTTTTTTTGACAGAAGCGCGCCGAGAGAGTCTGTTCGTGTTTTTTGGTTATATCCTTATTTCCTATAAATTATTATATTTTAGGTCATATTTTGTGTGGGTGGTGGTTTATTTTCACTAATATACTGAAGAGATTTGTTTTGAATATATTCTTTGGCCTGCTGGCCTTCTAAATTATGGAAGGCAACGAAATTGAGAAACCTCCTGATCCTGGGGGTTATGAGAGTGAAGTAATGGACGTCGATTCAGTGGAAACTCGCAAGCGCTTAGCAGCTCGTAATACTAAGGGCAATAACGAACCACAAACTTCCAAAAAGAGGGTTCAGTATCCCGAAAATGAATCGGCTTCTATTTCTGGCATGTATACTCATCCTTCATTAGAGAGTGAGCCCAGGCTGTATGGAGAGAATGACAGGGGTCCTTACATTGTTCATGTTTCGCGTACAGAAGAAGTTCCCAATTCAGGTATTGCATTAAAACCCATAAAGATTGGTCTATTATTCACTCAAAATAAAGTACTTAATATTAAACGTGATGGTATCCGATCAGTTGGTCGCAATCGAGTATCTGTGGAGTTTAAGTCTGCAGAGGACGCCAACATTTTTATTTCTGCTCAGTCTCAAATGCTTTCCCGTAACAAGCTCACCGTGTTTGTACCTTCATACCATATTTCCCGCATGGGTTTGGTTCGGGGTGTGCCTGTGGATTGGTCTATGAGGGAATTTGTTGAAGCCACAGATCTTGTCGAGGGTCCTGGCCGAATCCTTAAAGCTCGCCGTCTGCATCGTAAAGTTTTCAATGATGGTTCTCCGACATGGGTGCCTACCCAATCTGTGGTTGTCACTTTTGAGGGACAAACTCTTCCTGAAAGAGTGTATGCATTCTACACATCCTTATCCGTTGTAGTTTATCAGCTGCCAACCATTCAATGCAGAAAGTGTATAAGATTTGGTCATGTTTCATCCAAGTGTCGTTCTGTGGCTCGTTGCTACAAGTGCACCAAGAACCACTCTGGCGATGAATGCGATATAACCCCTGATCAAGCTTGCTGCTTCCACTGTTTGGGTGGCCACTTTGCCATTGACCGCTACTGTCCTGAATTTTCAAGGCAGAAGACAATTAAGCTAGTCATGTCTGAGAGCAGTATTTCTTATGCTGAAGCTTCTGCCAGGTTTCCCTCTGTTCGTAAATCTTACTCAGATGTTGCAAGGACTATATCCTCATCTTCTCCAGCCTCTCGTTACTCTACCCCCCTTCCTTTTTCCCCTCGTCCTTCTTCTTCTGCTCAGATCCACGCTTCTCCCGTAAAGAATTCGTACCGCAAGTCCGTAGTTCTATCGCCTAGAGCCTGGTCTTCTCAACCTTCTGGCTTTGATCACCAAGCCCACCAGAATATTGTTAGTGTCCCTCCTTCTCAATTACCGAATGGCAGTGCTCTAACTGATCCAGCTCAAAATATTTTTTCCTCAACTCCCAATGACAATTTCCTGGAACTCCTGTTAAAAATGTTGACAAACATCATTGCCAAGTGGAATGATGTACTACCGAACGACGTTGCCCCAACGATGATTAAACTTGCTGAACAGTTATCTTCTCTCAATGGCTACCCCTCACACCCCTCTCCCACTAACTCGCATTTTACAATGGAACAGTAGAAGCCTATCTCCTAAAAAACCTGATCTTATTAATTTGATAAACAGGCATTCGTTGTCTGTTGCGGCCATCTCGGAGACATGGTTTAAGCCTGGCTCTCGTTTCAGGGTGCCTGGTTTTTCGTGCCTCCGTGATGATCGTGACGACGGATGTGGCGGTTCCGCTTTATTAATTAAAAGATGTTTCCCTTTTTCTCAAATTCCTCTTCCTCCTCATTCTCAGGATATCAATGCTGTTGCTGCCAGAATCATGGATATACATTTTATTTCTATTTATATCCCTCACCCTAATGTTAGCATAATCCCTGATTTGTCCACTATCCTCTTTTCTGTTCCCCCACCTCTAATTATCTTGGGAGATTTTAACTCTCATAATACCTCTTGGGGTTCTGCTTTCTCTGATTCGTTTTCTTCTTTTCTTATAGATCTTTTTGATGACATTAATGTATGCGTGATTAACGATGGTTCACCTACTCGCCGGGTTTACCCTGGCCAGGATCCCCGGTCAGCAGTTGATTTAACTGCCTGTTCACCACAACTTTCATCTCTTCTTTCTTGGAGGGTTACAGATACGACCTTTGGGAGTGATCATTTTACTATTTTAATTTCTAAACCTTTATCTACTCTTCCATTCCGTTCTCCTGATCCTCTTCTAAAATTTAAATTACAAGAAGCTGATTGGCCAAATTATATCTCTTGCGTCGATTCAAAATTGAGAGAAGTTAACTTTCTAAATCTAAACAACTCTAACGAAATTTATTCAACTTTTGTCGGTATCCTTTTAGAAGCTGCTAATGCCTATATCCCTAAGAAAAAACCTCCTAGTTCTAACATTTCCTCCCCTCCTTGGTGGGATTCTGACTGCACTAATGTCATCAAAGAAAGAGAAGAAGCAGAGCATTTATTTAACGAATTCAGTAGGACAGATGATTTCATAGCTTTCCAAAATGTTTCTGCTCGCGCTAAACGTCTTTTATCTAAAAAGAAAAAGAACGGATGGAAGGGGTTTTGTGAGAGTTTATCTCCCAAGACTCCACCTTCGTTAGTATGGAAAAATATCAAAAGGTATAGAGGTTCCCTTACACCCGATCCTACGTCATCTTCCGATCCATCTCCTTTGCTGGAGGATTTTGCGGACCGATTGGCTCCTCCATCAGTTCCAGAAAAGTTGTGCTTGACTCTTTCCCCTCCTCCTTCATCTTCAGATCCTTTTGATGCCCCCTTCACAATATCAGAATTAAACATTGTTCTTGATAATCTCCGTAATTCATCCCCTGGAGAGGATGGCATCCCATATTGTTTTATTTCTAAACTTAACTCTTTTGGCCGAGAAAATCTCCTGCATCTTCTTAACACGGTTTTTATTTCTGGTGATATTCCTGAAACATGGAAAAACCAAATTATAATTCCTATCCTTAAACCCTCTAAAAACCCCAATAACGCCTGTTCATATCGTCCCATAGCTTTATCTGTCACTATAAGCAAAATTCTTGAACATCTAATCAAAAACAGATTGGAATGGCTCATGGAAAGTAAAGGCATCCTTGCCAATAGCCAATTTGGATTCCGAAAAGGTAAGGGCACTTTAGATAGTTTGAGTATCCTCACATCAGATATTCGTCTTGCTCTGTCCAAAAATGAATACCTTATTGGTTGTTTCTTGGACGTCTCGGCGGCGTATGATAGTGTTCTCCTTCCTGTGCTCAGAGCAAAACTGCTTCAGCTGAGTGTTCCTGCAAGGATCGTCCACTTCATTTGCAGTCTTTTCATGGGTAGATCTATCAAAATTCGTTCTGGTAATACTTTTATGTCCCCGAGAACTTTATGGCATGGCATTCCTCAAGGTTCCGTCCTCAGTCCTATTTTATATAGCATCTACACTTTCGACCTTGAACAGTCTGTTTCTCCTTTTTGTAACATCTTGCAATATGCTGATGATCTGGCTTTATACTTTGCGGATCAATCTGTTGATACAGTGACAACACGCTTAAATGAGGCATTAAGCTATCTCAAAGATTGGTTAGATGACCATGGTCTTTCCCTCTCACCATCTAAAAGTAGTGTTGTGGTCTTTACAAGAAGGAGAAACATTCCGATTGTTGATATTTACTGTGATAATGAGCCTATTGCCATCAGTAGGTTTGCTAAAGTCCTTGGTGTCATCCTTGATGATAAATTGTCTGGTGTAGATCATTTAAATTACGTAATTGGTAAATGTGAAAAAGGCATTAATGTCCTTCGAGCTCTTTCTGGCGTTTGGTGGGGATCTCATCCTTACTGTCAAAAATTGTTGTACAATGCGTTAGTCCGTAGCCAAATTGATTATGGTTCTTGCATTCTTGAACCTTGCAGCAAGGTTGCTTTAAAGAAAATTGACCTTATTCAGGCAAAATGCCTTCGTATAATTTTGGGGGCTATGAAGTCTTCTCCAAAGAATGCTATGCAGGTGGAATGTGTGGATCCCCCTCTATTCCTTCGTAGACAATATTTATCGGACCGTTTTATCTTTAAAGTGATGTCACTTTCCAGTCATCCCCTTCTTTCCCGTTTGGAGTCGCTTTCTGATGAAGTTTCTTCTAATCGTTATTGGTTACATAAGGAATCCCCCAGAATAATTAAAAGTTTCCTAAAGGTAAAGAATCTTCCTGTCCCTCTTTGTCAATCCAGTGTTAATCCTCTTTTTGCTACTAAATATAAAGCTTTGGTTTATTCTCCTAAAGTAATTTTAAATTTTGGCATCGCTAAGGATGAACATGGGGCTAATCAAAATTTTATTCGGCTTATGGATGATTGGCAGAGTTGGTTAGTAATGTACACCGATGCCTCAAAACTTTCTCCTGATCATTGTGTTGGTGCAGCGGTTTGGATCCCTAAATATAATATTGTTTTAAATTTTAAATGTCCTCCACAATCTTCAGTTTTTTCTGGTGAAGCTGTAGCCTTGCTTGAAGCCATCTCTTACGCTTTGTCTCATAATATTCCCAAGACTATTATATTTTCTGATTGTAAAAGTTGTCTCCAGGCAATAATTGGTAATCAATTTAAAATGAAAACAAAATTCCCCCTTATTTTAAAAATTAAGGAATTACTGCTTGAATGTGATGAGATGGGTCTTCAGATTGTTCTTGCTTGGATTCCGGGCCACTCTGGCATAGAGGGTAATGAAAGAGCTGATTCTTGGGCGAAGGATGCTATTGATACTGGTTCTCCAGACCACCTTCAGAATCACTTTTCTGATCTTCTGATGATTGCTCGCTCTGATGTTGGAGAGTCTTGGCAGAACCTTTGGGATACTTCCAGACTACATAAAGGTCGATACTATGGTAACCTGCAACCTCTGATACCTCACAAACCCTGGTTCTTTCGGTTTCGCTCGGGTAGCAAAAGATCTACTTCGACCATCTGTCGTTTGCGCCTTGGACATGCTTGTACCCCTGTTTTTCTTTCTAAGATTAGGGTCCGGGATCACTCTTTATGTGAATGTGGTCTGGACGAAGGAACTCCAGACCACATTTTCTTCTGTTGTCCTAAATTTTCTTTCTCTTTATATGATGTTCTTCCTTCTGAAATTCCTCGCCCTATCAACTTTCACTCTCTTCTCACCTATTCAAACTCTTCCTTTGTTCTTTTATTAATTAAGTATATTGAATTTCATGATATTAAATTATAATTTCTTTATTTACATGTTTATGTTTATATTTGTGTCTATACTTTATCGTTTATTATTTTTATATTATTTGTTTAAACCTTCGAAATTTTTCACCGAACATTCTCTTCTCGTTTGTGCTATGTTGAGTGTATACGTTGTCATTGGCAAAATACGTCCAATCTAGACGTGAAGCCATTTAAAAAAAAAAAAAAAAAAAAAAGGACTTAAAATTTTGTGTCGCGGTAACACTGCCATAGTCTGTACCCAGAACCATAAAATTGTATTTTAAAAAAAACTTCAATTTGACAACTAAATCAAAACACACTATGGCCAAATAAAACAGTCATCTAATACTTGGGTTACTGTAGGATGAGCTCTGACAGATTAAAATTTTAAAAACTTTTTAATATTATTTCGTTTATTTATTTATATATTAAGTAAAATTATATTGTTTAATGATAAAATAAGAGGTGAAGTTACTTTTTTTAATATATTAGCTATTATGGTTTTTAAACTGAATATTATTAAAAAAAGTTGAAGAACCCATCCTATAATAACCCAACTATAGTGGAAAAGTGAAAACTAAAATAAAAAGAGAAACGCCCATTATATTACAACATAAGTTTAAGAACCAAATATGGCATGAAAAGTAAAGTACCCAACACTGCAGGCCGCGACCGAGATAAGTATGATGAGTTGCATCCATCTTTGTTGTAACAAGTGCAGTGTTCTATTAAGATGCTGTCAGCTCCGACCTGCGTCGAGCAGGGCTTCTCTTCGTTTAGGGCTTCGACTCTTTCTATGTATGAACATTCTCTGGTGTAATGCCATTCGCCGTTAACTGGAATAATAAAAAAGAAATACTTTAAATTCATGCTTTAAATTAAACAGTTGAGCAAAAAAAAAAAACAAAGAAAAAACAAAAGGGTATTTGACTACTTTTTTTTAAATATATAAATCCAAACTTCTTAGTGTCTGCTATCGAACACTAAAATAATTTTTGCTCTACTTTAAAATTGACCGAGTTATAAAGGTTTGAGATTCAAGATTAGACAGAGAGGCACATACCCACTTGTGACGTCATTTGTTAGTAACGCTATATAATCTCCATACTATAAATCGTTATTGAAAGACACAGACATATTGAAACTTTAAAAAATCACTGTAAATTCGTTTTACAACCGATTCTGTTTTTTTCTTCGCGAATCGTTTGCTACTAATCTATATTTTTAAAATCACAGCTTAACGTGCCCTCCAAAGCACATAATTATTTTTTCAAACAATCAGGTTACGGGAACATGTATTATACCCACGCTGACAAGTCAAACACCATACCTTCGTAAGGTTACTAAAATTGACATTGCTATCTGTCGTCATCTATCAAAACGCTAAGTGTATCTTCCTCCGCGCTTGTAGATGGCGCTGTTACCTTAAAAAACAGGGCAATTCCACCAAAAACGAGGGCTAACAGCTAGTAAAGTATAACAGATTTGTTAAACAGTGATACGCCCGCGGCTACGATCGCGTTGTGTAAAATGCTCCCGTGGACATAAGATTTTTCCCTTAAAAAGCATCCTATGTGTTAATCCAGGTTACAAACTATTTCCATTCCAAATTTAATCCAAATCCGTTGAGTACCTACTTTAAGCGTGAAGGCGGAACAAACACCTAAACATCCAAACTCGTATGTACATTACCAATAATGTGGGGTGGGCTGTGGGGTGAGGCAGGGGGGCTTGAGTTCGCCCAAATTGTTCAACCTGTATATGAATCAACTGATCGTGGGACTCAGCAATACCGCTGTCGGATGTCATATTGATGGCATAAGTATAAATAATTTGAGCTACGCTGATGACATGGTACTGCTGAGTCCCTCGGTCGGTGCTCTAAAAAGATTGTTAGGTTTGTGTGAAACGTATGCGGAGGCCTATGGGCTCAGGTATAATGCTTCAAAAAGTGAAATCATGCTTTTCAAATCGGGCAAAAAGAAGTATAGAGTTCCATCTGTTACGTTATGTGGTACGCAATTAAAAATTGTAAATAAGTTTAAATACCTGGGCCACTGGGTCACCGATACTTTGTCGGATGAGGTAGACATGGAGAGGGAGCGCAGGGCATTGTGTGTTCGCTGCAACATGTTGGCTCGTAGATTTGTGCGTTGTAGTAAAGAAGCTAAAGTTACATTGTTTAAATCGTATTGTCAGACTTTCTACACGTGCAGTCTATGGGTTAATTTTACACAGCGGACATGCAATGCTTTGCGCGTCCAGTATAATAATGCATTCAGGATGCTGCTTGGGTTGCCGAGATACTGCAGCGCTTCGATGATGTTTGCTGAGGCGAAAACTGACGGTTTTCATGCGGTGATAAGGAAGCGTTGCGCGTCTCTGATGCGTCGTATCTGCGGCAGCCCGAACAGTATCCTGAGTACGCTGGCGGAGCGCTGGGACTCGCCACTGCTGGAGCGTTGGCTTAGCTTGCACGCTGCCCCAGCTCCCGCGTCTAGGCGGTTTTAATTACATCACCCATAACTAACATAGTTCTTAAGATTCTACTAACATAATATGGATTGTTATCTGAAATAAATTATTTGAATTTGAATAATCCCATGTCATTATCATTTCGAAACAAATATTTTATCTACGGACATGAGAACCCATGATAGTACAGAAAGTACTTCGCCATACTCATTAGTTAATGAAAGAGATAAGTACAAACAATAAGGGTTATCTCAAATTACTTCAAAGTAAGTAGTTAGGTGTGGTGACTCGCCGTGTGGTGACGGCAGAGTAGAATACATTTGTCACCAACCCCTACTCTTCTCGTGGGTGTCGTAAGAGGCGACTTAGGGACTACACATTGAACAGGGAACGGGCAGCAGCGCTCTCTGATACAGTAACCTTTTAATCTGCGATCTCCAACCCGCCTGCCAAGCGTGGAGATTATGGCAAAACCAAACACTTAAGTGGAGGAGGCTCATAGTCCAGCAGTGGACTATAACGGGCCGTTGATGAAGTAGTTAGGTATTTTTTGTTGTAGCCTTAAATATTTCCTAAATCTATGCTTGACACAAATAACTTAATTTTTATTTAGTTTACAACTCACTTGCCCCGTTGTTCGCTCTTGAATAAAATGGAAAAGTGTCACAATTTTAAATCCAAAGTTTTAAAATACAGATCAAAACACCATCTATTCATTCGCGATAAATAGATATATTAAAATAAAATAAAATATATTTAAACTTATTATAAAAACTTATTAACTTACTTACTTTTTTAACTTATTTTTAAACTTCGCTGTTGTAGACGTCATTCACAAAAATAGTCAAATCCATCAATATCGTTCATTACTACTTTATAATAATTTCGTCATTATTCATGTTTTTAACACGATATTATTAACTCGTGTAATTAAGTAAAGTCCTGTATTACGCTTAAACACGTTCATTGGAGACTTCTAAATTAGTTTACAAACATTTTCTTATTAGAAAGATGGGTTCCAACGCGGTCGCATGCCACCTTCCCTTAAGGGTTGCTCATTAAACTATACATTTTAGGGTAGGTGGCGTGCGACCACGGCTATTCTCTGAACATCACTAATATCTATGCGTTAAATTGAAACATATATAAGTTGTTTACTTATTAGATATTAAATAAATAACTGAATAATTAATTAATAGATAGGTAAGAATTTGAAGATATTTTCTTGTTTCATGCCTTTTAGAACTCGTTTTTTCCGTAGTCGGGTTTTAGTTTTCAAACTTATTTTTTATTTGACTTATTTTGTGGTATTATATTCAAAAAGTTTTAATTAAATAAGTATACAGGATCATATTTCGGAATTCAAAAGACTTCTTAATCTTTCTAGTTTCTCAAGAGATCGAGGATCATGAGGATATTTGTATTTCAACCAATCACAGTTCTACAATATGATATTTCCGTAATAAAATATGATATTTCCATATTAATTGCCGTAAAATATTGGCCATTTCACAGATTCTGTGGTAGGTCTGTATTTTTATTGTAAATTCGACTCTTAAGTGCAAAGTTATAAAGAGATGCCGCCACTTGTTAAATAAAACTAGAAATCGGTGAAATTAACCTTTTTACAAACAAAACTAAGTAAGGTACGTAACCTTCAGTGCAGAGTCGGACTCGCACTTGGCCGTCATATTTTTATGGTCTGGTAATGAGACCTTTAGATCAAAGTTGTCTACGCCACTTGTTATATCAAACTTGAAATCGGCGAAATTAACCTGTTTACAAAACAAAACTGCATAAGGTACGTCAGTGTGGAGTCGGACTCGCACCTGGCCGGCTACTTTTTAATGGTCCGGTAACGAAACCTTTAGATCAAAGTTGTCTATCAATCACGTTGATTAACAAACATCTGCAATGTGTTTTTTTATTTATATCAATTATACGCAATTATCGAATAAATGCAAGCAAAGCAACGTGCAATAGCTAATAATATATATATTTTTAGAATGTGCAGATTAAGCCCTTTCATTTGATACCCCACATGATACATTTTTATTTTATTTTATTGTTGTACTTAAAGTCCCCTAGAGGGCGCCATATTTAATTTAGTATGACGTCACATAGCCTATAACTAGCCGACAATTAAGACGCTTCTAACGATACCTCATTTGTTTAATTAGGATAGATAGTTAAGGAGATATTTTATTTTATTTTATTTTACATACTGTTTACCGAACTTTATTGACTAGTGGGTGTGTCCATAGAGCGCATGCGCACAACACTAGTGGAGAGACTTTGACAGATCGTCTCGGTGCTCTTGCACCAATTTGGTAGCTCTGGTGAAAATATAATAATTACGTGTGTAAGATGGTTTTCTACTTACTACATTTTTAAATTGAATTAAATTACGTTTTCTACTTTAGTTTTCTACTTATAATTTACTTAATAATACATACATAGCGGCTAAAATCATAACCCTCCTTTTTGCTTTGCCGTAGTCGGGTAAAAAATGGATGACGTCCGTGGTTAGAATCGCGCGGTGGCGCTAGCGTCACTTCACTGACAAACCGCGGGAATATGATAGAGAGAGCGAGCATTCCTGAGTATGCGAGCCAACGAGACGGATAATTCTGCCGTGCCTACATCTGCGGTAATGAGCGTAAATTTTCGCGACAATGAGGCGAGTTTACACACCTCGCACTGCGTTCCGTTACAATCGCTTTTTTATAAACAAACTATAAATAGATCACTACTATCTTAACCTCAGTGACCCTTAGATAAACATGACTTGAAAATAAAATAATATTATACCTACCTAACTTTTGTACTTTGTTAGAGAAATCAATGCCATACATATACCTACCTAATAATATATAAAAACAGTACAATAGGGGATCGGACTGTTCACCATATTTCATAAAATACATAAAAAAATAAATAAATAAATACATAAAATACATATTACATATTACATTCATAAATGTACCATATTTTATGAATTATTTTTAAAATATAGATTAGTAGCAGACGATTCGCGAAGAAAAAAAACAGAATCGGTTGAAAAACGAATTTACAGTGATTTTTTAAAGTTTCAATATGTCTGTCTCTTTCAAAAACGATTTTTTGTATGGAGATTATATGGCGTTACTAACAAATGACGTCACAAGTGGGTATGTGCCTCTCTGTCTAATCTTGAATTTCAACCCTTTATAACTCGGTCAATTTTAAAGATAGAGCAAAAATTCTTTTAGTGTTCGATAGCAGAAACTAAGAAGTTTCGATTTATAAAATAAAAATAAAATAGTCCGATCCCCTATTAGTTCCTTAAAATAATACAGGATGGCCCGAAAACTAGAATGTTTTCTTATGCAATAAAATTGTTTATGATTTTTTATAATAGGGTAGTTAGTTTTTAAATACATCCCCTCCACTTCGTCTACCGTTCTTCTTACGTGACGGGAACTCTAGGTATAAATAAAATAATAATAATTTACGTCCACTTACTCTGCTGTCTAATTTTGCGGCACGTTGGCCACTTTTCCTGATGAGTACAGTGTTCAATGGGGAAGGTACTGTTGTCGAAAGGATCCCCACATTTTGGATCCTGACTTGAATTGCAGCTCCAGCATTTGATGGCCGCGAACGCTAGGAATAAAAACAATTCAATAAGTAAAATATTCACTGTGAAACAAAATAGTTTAAAAAGTACACCATTTAAGGCTTAATTGAAGTGATTAATAGGGGATCGGGCTACTTTTTTTTATTTTATAAATCCAAACTTCTTTAGTTTCTGCTATCGAACACTAAAAGAATTTTTGCTCTATCTTTAAAATTGACCGAATTATAAAGGTTTTAAATTCAAGATTAGACAGAGAGGCACATACCCACTTGTGACGTCATTTGTTAGTAACGCCATAAAATCTCCATACAAAAAATCGTTTTTGAAAGAGACAGACATATTGAAACTTTAAAAAATCACTGTAAATTCGTTTTTCAACCGATTCTGTTTTTTCTTCGCGAATCGTCTGCTACTAATCTATATTTTTAAAATAATTCATAAAATATGGTGAACAGTCCGATCCCCTATTCAATGAGTAAAGTATTCACTGTGAAACAACATAGTTTAAAAAGTACATCATGCAGGGCTTAATTGAAGTGATTAATTGTGGTAGCTTGTAATTGGCATGTAGTTATTAACTAATATTGTAAAATTGGCTGTAAGCTTCTCAAAATAAAATAAAATAAAATTTAGTGGACTCTTCAGGAACATAGAATACACTAAAACCACGTTTCGCAGTATTGTTTGGGTTTAGTGCATCTCTATTACATTTTTTCGACCAGCCACTGCCACCATAGTGGCTGGTCGAACGTGGACAAGGGCAGCTGCGAACGAAATAGAATGGAGGCAACTGGGGGAGGCCCTTGCCAACAGGCACACAGATGGAAATTAACAAAAATTTAATTTCTGGTTAAATGTTTTTTTTATATTTAGATAGTTTGTATCTGCAAAAGAAGGCCTAATAAATAAAAAATAAATATTACATTTTTTAAAAGAATGAGGGGGGAAGATGACGGTACTTATTAAAAACTAGCGGTCTGCCCGCGGCTACGCTCGCGTTATGTAAGATTTTTCCATGGAAATACGACTTTTCCAGGTAAAAAGTATCCTATGTGTTAATCCAGGCTACAAACTATATCTACTCCAAATTTCATCCAAATCCGTCCAGTAGTTTAGGCGTGAAAGCGGAACAAACATCTAAACATCCAAATATATTTTCACATTTATAATATTAGTGTGATTTTATGTACGAAATACACCATTCTAAAATATTCGATAAATCAACTTTCTCGTTTTTTTATATTTATTGTTATTACATTACAAATTAAACTGAAGTATATAGATGTGGCGTAATTTCTAGGTAATTTTTTTTTCCATAAAAGTTACCGTTTTGACACATAAAAAAAAGTTGATAGAAAACATATTTATACAAGTTTTAATTTGTTGAACTATTACAATAGAACTAAATATATTGGTCACGGGCCACGACCACTACAAATTCTGACACATTTTCTTACCATAAGGCACGACGCTTAGAACAAATAATAAACCCACAACAAGCTTATAACAGTGAGACATGTTTAAAAGACTAAAAACTTTTTCACTCAACTTTTCAAATGAAATGACAAAATCAAAATGAACGCCGTGCTATATGCAACCACCTATGCCGATGATTTTTAACAGACTACTCATAGAGACTACTGTTAGTACCGTACTGACTGTATGCGCTCGCAGGAAAGCGCTAGTGTTGTGACCTGTTAGGGATAGTCAGTCATGTCGATAATATACACTAAACCAAAATTAATTCTGTGCCAAAAGTACGTTTAAAAATACATTGCGTACAATTTGGTAAAACAATAACCACATTTTAGGCAAGCAATAAGATGGGATTTTGGATTTTTTCCGCCACCAAGCATAAAAACACTTAAGTAGAAATAGCTATTAGGGCCCTTAGGGGATTATTTTTAAAGTATGTCGTTTTTGTAAAGTTAATGACTTGAAAGTTTTGGATTTAGATTATTTGAGAACGTCTCTGAGAAATCTCTAATCTAAGGGGATCAATGATTAAAAGTTTGTATGCAAAACTCGTCGACTGGATAACGCGACGTTTTGTATGGTAATGTGGAACAAGTAGTCGTAGTTTATCTCTACTTTGATCCCTGCCTGATATTTTCTTTCGTTCTACTAACAACACTTCGAGCATTTGTGTTTATATTCTTTCTATGGCATAATTACTGCATACTTCTTAAGGGGTTAACAGAGAATCTTATATCCCATTGACGGCCCCATAGCCTAGTTGGTAGTACGTCTGACTACGAAGAACAGGGTCGCGGGTTCTAATCCCACCCAGGGCAAACACTCGTGTGATGAGCACTTGTGTTTGCCTTATGTCTGGATCTTGTTTATCTACCTTATATACGAGGGCTGATTGATAAGTTTCCGAAACGACAAAGAAAAACTTTAAAAATCTATTTAAAATAAATTTATTTCTCAACGTAGTTTCCTTCTACCTCGATGCATTTAGTCCAGCGCTTCTCCAATGCCGTTACACCAGTTTGATAAAATGTTTTCTCCAACCCCTCAAAATACTCGTCCACGGCAACAATGACTTCTTCATTTGATGAAAATCTCTGGCCACCTAACCATTTCTTCAGGTTTGGGAATAAGTGGAAATCACACGGGGCCAGATTCGGGGAATAGGGTGGATGCGGTAGCAATTCGAACCGCAATTCATGGAGTTTGGCGACTGCAACCATTGACGTGTGTGCAGGTGCGTTGTCATGGTGGAACAAAACTTTTTTCTTGGCCAAATGTGGTCGTTTTTTCTGGATTTCTTCACTTAATTTTTGCAGCAAGCTTGCGTAGTACTCTCCATTTATTGTTTTTCCTTTTTGCAGATAATCCACTAAAATAATCCCTCGAGCATCCCAAAAAATAGTCGCCATCACTTTGCCGGCCGACAAAACCGTTTTTGCTTTCTTCGGCGCAGGTCTTCCGCTCTCAGTCCACTGCTTAGATTGTTCTTTTGTCTCGGGAGTATAATGATGTATCCAGGTTTCATCGACTGTTACATAACGCCGCGAAAACTTGTTAGGATCTCGGTTAAACAGCGCCAAACACTCCGATGAATCGTCCACTCGACGTTGCTTTTGGTCAACAGTGAGCAAACGCGGCACCCTTGCGCGCAAAGCTTTTTCATTCCCAAATGTTGGTGCAAAATATTAAAAACGCGTTCAGATGAAATGCTCACCATCTCTGCTATCTCTCGCAACTTCAAGCGCCGATCATTCAATACAATTTTGTGAATTTTTTTGATCATGTCCGGATTCGTGACTTCATTTGGACGGCCAGACCTGTGGGCGTCTTCGCAGCTCTGTCTTCCACGTTTAAAATCAGTTACCCAGGTGTGAATTGTACTCAATGCAGGAGCAGAATTACCTAAAACACTGTCTATCTTGGTTTTAATCTGGGTTGCTGTTTTCTGTTTTAAAACGTAAAACTTTATCACCGCACGAATTTCGTTTCTTTCCATTGTTAAGAAAATTTACGACAGAAAAAGTTCTACGTCCTATCAAACAAATTCCACCAGTTCGATTAAATTCAAATTTGGCGTTCTATTTTCAAAAAGATGCCAAAATATAATGTAATATTTTTTTTTTGCCTATCATTTTTTTAAGTTCGTCGTTTCGGCCAGTTATCAATCAGCCCAGGTATGTATGCATTTTACCTATTTAAGTAACGTATATCAGCTGTCTGGTACCCATAGTACAGTCAGCTGACGAATTAGCTGACCGGGGGGCCGCTCGAAACCGATGAGATTTTCTCAGGTGATTATTTATATTTTTACATAACATTTTATATACTCGTACAGTTCATTAACCTGCACAATTATACGAAATTTCATGATAAAAAATTTCAACCGAATATGTACTTATCTGTACATATTATCTTTGTGGATATTCTTAAGTTACGAGTTACGAGTCAGTCAGTTAGTGATATTCATGGTCTGTATGGTTGGTGTCGGATGAACTCCGTCAGTTGAAATACTTGTTTAAGTGAACTCACTATTGCATTATTAGGTACCTACTTATATATATTTTATGTCTATTTCGAACAATTTATTGTACTCAAGTAGTAGAAGTAGGTACCTATAAGGGGTGAATGAATTCTTAGAAACCTACATAAAAAATAATGTGTAAACAAAATACAGGCTAATGTAAATGTATCAATGGCATCAAATATGTACTGTGTCTTATAATACCTAGTGTGTGTATATTATAATTGTGGCGTATGTAAATCATAAAATTTACTATTATAGTAGTAGGCATCTCCACTGGCTCGCGCATGTTCACTGTCGCGGCGCTAACAGAATGACAGCGCAGTGGCACTGCGCTAACCGTGTCACTGCGACATGCTGAGTTAGGGCCGTTTGGTGGATGTGGTACACTCGCTTAAGTCTTACGTTATATTTAATGTTTTTAGCATGCTGCAAAAACTGTGTATTGCATTTACAAACAAACGATTTATCTATCTATAAAGCAAAAACAATTACCCAAGAAAACTTCATCGGTTTCGAGCGGGGGGGTCAGCTAATTCGTGAGCTGACTGTACAAGCTCTGCTTATTTTGGGATCAGATGGCCGTGTGTGAAGGTGTCCCCACATATTTATTTATTTTATTTATTATTCATTAATCTTTATCTCTATTATTTCAAGTCTATGAATCCTACTCTGATACTGTAGACATCTATCATTCGTCTGTGCCTCGGATCAAGAATGCTGTACTTAAAATTATTAAAACTGGTAGGATATCATTTACACTAAAGTTGACACAATAGGGTATCAGACTACTTTTTTTTTATTTTATAAATCCAAACTTCTTAGTTTCTGCTATCGAACACTAAAAGAATGTTTGCTCTATCTTTAAAATTGGCCGAGTTATAAAGGTTTGAAATTCAAGATTAGACAGAGAGGCGCATACCCACTTGTGACGTCATTTGTTAATAACGTCATATATTCTTCATACAAAAAATCGTTTTTAAAAGAGACAGACATATTGAAACTTTAAAAAATCACTGTAAATTCGTTTTTCAACCGATTCTGTTTTTTTCTTCGCGAATCGTCTGCTACTAATCTATATTTTAAAATTAATTCATAAAATATGGTAAATTCAGGAACAGTCCGATCCCCTATTTACGGGTTTGATATCATTTATGTTGTTGGGATTGTTGCTGTTTGTTATCAACTCAGGTGAGTCCTTGCTAATGGGCTCGAGCTTTCGCTGTTGCTAATTGTAGTAGTTTTTTTACTTTTATAGTATCTGTGAATGTTGTGCTTACCTATAAATTATACTTGTCTACGGTTTTGTAGCGTTAGATATTAACATTTATCTGTAAGTTGTATATTTAGTTTTTTATATGCCTGAAGCTTATTATTAGCCTCAGATGTTTTATGTTTGCATTATTAACGTAACTTTAGTGCTGTTAGCTTCCCTACAATATTAAAATAAAATAAGTTATGTAGCACTTAGTAAATGGGTGCATTCCGAATCAGACTTTCAGCGCTGTCAGCGATCAGAAAAGCAAAAAAATGTATGGCTGACAGTGATTCGGAACGCGATTACGGGTACTTTAATCGATTTCAGCGCGTTTTGGAACGCAGGGTAAGACTCAACATTGTTATTATTTTTATTGTATCAGTGTACTCATTGTTGGTAAGCCAAATAAATAATTAAATAACTATGGCAAACATTACAAGCTCTTGCGATTTTTACACATTTTATAACACATACACATATTCTTTACATATATCGTGATTAGACCCGCCCGCTGAACGAGTTTTAAGAACTATGGTTATATAGTTGAGCTATGTATGAGTAGGTCCGCATAGTTTTGTTTAGTTCGCCGGGCTTGCAAAAACTATTCCTATTTTCTTTAGGCTAAGGTGTATTGGTATGCATCTTGGAGTACGCCATCTAGGTCAGAAGCGTTGAACTACGTGAAGATAGTATAGAGTATATCTGAGCTCATGCAAATACTTTATTTGTTTAATGGTAAAGTAACATTTACATTTAGTAATGAAGTATATATAACGTTCTTGTTTTAAACGAGTACAACAGCTCTGATTACTCAAATGCCCGATTGTCTTAGTCTGTGTGTGATGTAAACAGTGCTATCTATGTGTGATTTGGTTCTCATAGAAAAAATTACGTTTGTTCTTTCCACTCTTGTTTTATATTCCGTGGTTGAGGCTGCAGTGTTGAAATCGAAAGCATGGAACGCCTCCCGTGTACATGCGATGCCCTGGCTAGAAAGCGAATACGCCTCATGGGATTGGGCTATCCAAGACCCGAGGACTACAGGTTCACACCCCCAGGACTCACTATAAAGCTCATGGCTGAATTGTTTGACGAACTGGGGAGTGACGAAGATTAGGTATCTGGGGAGGCACAAAAGATCCCATAGGGTCGAACAGGTCGAAGTGCTCCGAGACGCTGACGTCTCGGCCCCTTTAAAGATAAGATAAGATGGCTATATAGTGGTTAAAATAATTTAAATGATTTTTTTATGCCTTATGATGGTATGGCGATTTTATTTGTTTAAATACCTGTTCTCTATAATATTAATATTAGATCAACATCAACGGCCCGTTACAGTCCACTGCTGGACTATGAGCCTCCTCCACTTAGGTGGAGGGTTTTACCATAATCTCCACGCTTGGCAGGCGGGTTGGAGATCGCAGATTAAGAGGTTACTGTATCAGAGAGCGCTGCTGCCCGTTCCCTGTTCAATGTGTAGTCCCTAAGCCGCCTCTTCATTTTAGATACATGACCAAAATACATTTCTTTATTAATTTCATGCTTAAATCGCCAGAATATCAAGACTACCCACGACTACAAATACATTTATCTCTTTCTTTTGTTCGCAGGATATCGCAGAAGTTGTTTTTGAAGCTGAAGGACAACGGCTTCATCAGCACTCAGTCCGTAGACCAGCTGCTTTGTGAGAAATGCGACCGGTTCCTGGCGGACAGGTCAGTGCATACCTTTTACACGACTGCGGACTTTGAGTATTAAAAATAAATACTCAAAGATTGCGGGACATTCAATTTGGATTATGAAGGAAACATGAAATAAACTTGAAATTACGACATTATTGTCTATTACTTCATTAACTGTTCTATAAGAACAATGAGTAAATTAAATAAATATTCAAATTATTAAATAACATGTCAAAATTAAAACTACAACTTAACCTACCTACTTAAATAAACAAACCACCCCGAATGGTACCCGGCGGGAATGTGCCCATCACGCTGGCGGCATTGCCTCGTTGGATAGCCAGCGATGTGCTGTACCAGATACGACTCGGCGCGGGGGTCAGCTCCATTTTGTCGCAACCGCCGCCCCAGTTCCTTTACAAAATCTTTGGCTGCAGCACACCAAGACCCTGCAACCTCCACCGCGAATGGGACAAAACTTGAATGATACCTTGAAACTTGAAATGAAACTTGAATTGATAAACTTGAATGTATTTCAATCAATCAATCAGCCTATTGCAGTCCACTGCTGGACGTGTGCCCTCCCCTTGGGCACGCCAAAGCGCACGATCACCCGCTTTCCTCATCCAGCCACCAGAATGTATTTAATATAATAGAATTTTACTATTGTTTTTAACAGACTACGCAACCGCACAAAATTACCGGTAATTGTAATATTTTGTATCACATTATTTAACTGGTTATTACATATATACGATACGTATCTAAGCGCGCGTTTATGTTTTTCTTCCTTTAAAATTGTGATCGAAAAAGTTTAAACTCAAAAAAAATTAAGTAGTATGGTGCGAAGAATTGGTGATTGTTGTAATGAATATTCTCATTGTAGGTTCGTGGAAGGCACATGCCCGCACCCGGGCTGTCTGTACGACTCGGCGCGCGGGGACCAGTGCGACCGGTGCGGGAAGCTGATCAACGCCACCGAGCTCATACAGCCACGGTACGTATCATCATCATCAACGGCCCGTTACAGTCCACTGCCGGACGTAACAGCATGATTTTGTAATCCCTAGCAAAATTTAAATATAATGTTCAGACCATCATAAGCAACAACTATTCCCAAGGAACATGGGTTGAAAAACCATATTTTAGTCGATTTTTTTTGGGGTTTTCAACCCATGTTCCTTGGGATTACAAAATCATGCTGTATACTCACCGGCACATCTAACCGCCCACCCTTGTATTTCGGGTTAATTTTAAACTAAGCTTATTGTTATATATAACAATTGATTTCTTGATAATTTTACGATAAATTAAACACACTTAAATAAGTTTAATCAATGTACAAAAAATAACAAATTAAATTAAGTATTTACAAAACTAAAACTAACTTAAATTAGAATTATTCGAACAGTCCGCCCCTAGACATCCCCGGCGCAAAGGTACCCATTACGCTGGCGGCATTCCCGCGTTGAATAGCGATGGATAGCCTTTGCACCAGGAAGGACCTGGAGCGGGGGGGGGGGGTCACATCCCCTATTCTCACGTCGCCTGCCAGTCTCGGTCCACCTCCCCAACTGCCCGCCGTCTCTACCGCGAACGGAACAAATAATAGTTCCGTTCGAGTATTTTGCTCGCTTTCTGGCTGCCGCGCTCTCTGCTGCTGCTCCGGCCACCCTCACTTAAATAAACGTTAAATTAACTACTTTTTAACTAACATCAGCTGTAACTAATAAAATTATAAAGAATCATGAGTATTCCCTATATTATACTATATATTATACATAACGTAACATATTTTGTACCTAAGTTATAATTTGTGTCTGCGGAAGTATGTAACGAAACAATAAAAAATATTATTATTATGGGAAAACTTCTTATTATTATTATGTCACCATCAGATTGTGAATAGTTTATATTCTACTCGCGATATTATAAACTGACTTAAAATTTTATTGTAAACTGCGGCCAACCATTTACAATTTAACGTATTATTTCTCGTTATTTTAGAATCTATCAAAGTCAAATCGTCAAATCAAATTGCAAACAGTCCGTAATTGGTCAGTTTTGGCGGCAATGAATAAAAAAATAAAACTATGGATACAGAACGAGCTACTGCCAAAACCGACCAATCAGGAACACGGTTCATAATTTTACGGGGGATAAAACCCGACAGATTATGAACTCTGCAGCTTTGTTCACAATTTTACATCAGTTTTTAGCTCGCGAGCTTCTATAACGCTTGGAAGAGATTGCTTAATCCAGCATTAAGGTTGCCTATTCACCTCCAAATAAATGCCTTATATATTTGCAGATGTAAAGTCTGCGGGCACCCTCCAGTAATTAAGCAGAGTGAACAGTTTTTCCTGGAATTAGGACAGGTAATTTTTTAAATAAGTGGTTATCTGTATTTAAATATTTTTTTTCATTTTCATTTTCATTTAGTATTACATTTTTTCGTGGTAGCGAAACAATATTGTATACACTGAGGTTTAACTGTTAAGTGGTATTGTACATAAAAAGATAAGAAAGATTGGTTCGATAATAGGTAATTAAAAGTATATGTAAAAGTGTGGATGTGTTTGTGTGCGTATAATGTGATGATAGTGTGTAATGTGAAGCGAGTTTATTAATTTATCATTTACACAACTATCTGTTAGATATGTATCTGTTTGAGCTTAGGTTAAGGACTGTAGCCATTTGTCTAGTTTTTTATTTACTTCCCGTGTAGTTAATGTGTATATAGATATCTCCTTATTTATATTGTTATATAGAAATGCACTTTGTGCTTTATGTTATTTCCGAGCAAATGCTGTTCGGCATGGCACGGAGGGACAAAAAATGCGTGCAGTGGCCTAAGACAGTGACATACTAAAGTGATCTATCTACTGTCTCATACATTCATCAACAGCTTATATACGTCCCCACCGAGGGGCTCAAGCATTAGAGCGATTAGGCCTTAGTCGACCACGCTGGCCCAGTGCAGGTTGGTCGACTTCACACACAACCTTTGAATTTCTTCGCAGGAGTGTGCATGTTTCATCACGATGTTTTCCTTCAAGAGCGTCGATAAACGTACATATGAATTCGAAATTCGAAAACACATTGGTACGTGGTGGGGATCGAACCCGCGTCTCCCGGACGGAAGGCAGGGGCCACTAGACCACCGACGCTCTTCATACATTACTACTTCGCAGTAGCAGCGTTCTTTGTACACAGATTTTATATAACGTTCACGTGTTTTATTTTCAAGTTTTTTTCCTTTTCTTGTAAATATCTTGAGTGTCACTTAATCTAATGCTCAATTTTACCAAAAAACTAATGAACATAAAATAATTCAACAACTTTGTATACAGGTTGATGTGCATTTGGACATTTAGATCGGTCAGTATGGGAAAGTCTGAAACTATAAGACATTTTAGTAGCAAGAAAAACTGCATTAATAGATTAAAAAAAACTCATACACGGTTCGGAAATCGAACCCGGTCGTATTGAAGAAAAAACCAAAGGATAAAAAAGTAAAATACATATTAATCATTTTAGGTATCATATTTTGTAGCAAACACTTCCTGCTTATGGCCTACACAATCGATGTTGACATAGAAATCATGACATGTTATTTTATTTCTTCAATACGACCGGGTTCTATTCCCGAACAAAAATTTTGTTTTTTTTAGTAAATGAATGCAGTTTTTCTTGTTACTAAAATCGATGACATGGTTCCTAAGAACAGATCTTCGTATGTCTTGTAGTTTCAGACTTTCCCATACTGACCGATCTAAATGTTACTCGTACACCCTGTATAAGGCTCGTATAATTCTGGGTTTTTAGTAAAATTGCTGTGTAATTAATGGGCTTATCAGGTCTCGTCAGTGATGTGCATTTTAAAACGAAGGTGGAGGTAAAGCTAGATATATCACAAGAGATGCATTTATTTTCTTTTGCTAAGATCTTTTCACACGGGCAGTCTAACCTAGAATCAGCTCTTTTTTCTCATGTCAAAACTTATCTTCCTAATTCAAATAAATCCAAATGTTTACGGCCAGCAACAGCCAAAGAGGCAAAGAGGTATAGGTATGTACACATACCTAACACATTTGGACTAGTTTTGCCCATTGTCCTTTTTTTTTTTTTTATTCAGAATACCAACAGCACAGATTACAATAAATAGGTACTTAAACATACGTAAACTAAGCCATTAAGAGGTATTCGCAATTAGACACAAAAATTATGTTAAAGACCTTAAAATAGAATATAATTAATAGAACCTATACAAAAGCTAATAAGTAAGTGTTGCCGACTCATGTGCCACCACATAAGAGGCGCCTGCGACGAATTGGGTTAAAAAAATTCCTGAGCACGGATACTTCGTTTTATCGCTGAGGATTTCGTGCAGAATAAATCAAGATCTTTGTGCTGCATTGTCAAGTGATTAACAAATTTACTGACACGGATAGAAAATGAGTTCCGCCGGTAATTTGTGCTCGCTCCAGGAACCCCTAAAGAGTCAAAATGTCTTATGGATAATCTATTAGGTACTTTTACACATACCTTTTCTAGTAGATTAGGACAATCGACTATACCATTCAGTATATTAATTAGGTAAACTGAATCCGAAATTTGCCTCCTATTTTCTAAAGGTAAGAAATGATATTGGTGACATCGAGCTTCATAACCATGGTCATTTCGTTTGCATTTGTATTGTAAATATTTAAGAAACCTTTTTTGAATTGATTCAATCCGATTAATATAAATTTTATATTGTGGGTTCCAAACAACTTGAGGCTTTGTGTTAATGCTTTTGTCTTTGGTTCTTCGTCAGTTGGAGCCATCACTACGCACGTGGGTGGCAAGCAGCGAAGCGGGTTGGTCCGCGCCCGCTAGAGCCGTCGCCAGGTAATATTATTAGATTTCCCGAGGGAACAACATGTTTTACTGCGGTTGAAGTAAGCAATCGTTAAGATAATTGACGTAAGTCAACACTACTTCATAATTCTCAAAAAAAAAAATGAATGTATTGTGTGAAAAAAGGGATCCTCGACTCTTGTAGCGATATTCTAATAAAATGCAAAGACAAAGTAGACTCTTTTTTAAATGGCAGAGACAAGAAGAATTTTATGTCTAATCTAGAATTCTTAACAGGTACGCCCGGTTGTCATAATTCATTGAAAACACCTCATTGTATCTCCTATTTATTTAAATTAAGGTTTAGAGGTTTTTTACACGACTGTCAAAAAAAGGAGTGTAATGTGTTCAGGGTTCATGTATGTATGTATGTATAACCCAAGCAGATAAAGAATAGATCTGAAAATGGCGTCCGCTCGCATGCTAACTCGCTCACAATCTATCGCTGTCTATACTCACACAGTGAAGTACGCGCTGCAAAAAAATAATAACAAAAATCAGTGTTCGCAAAACAATGATAAATTGTCGTTGATGTTGATGACGTTCTTCCGGAAATCGTACATAATAATGTAAAATAAATAATTTTAAACTTATCCCATGTTGTTTTTTTGTTGTAGTTGTTTTTTTTACCCTTGCTCCTTATTTATTTTATTAATATTTTTTATCATTATTACTTATAATTAATTAATAATAAGAATAAACCCGTCCCGTCCCGTTTTAAATCATAATAATAAAAAAAAGAAATTAATAACATAAAAAAGTCAGTAGGAAAAATAAAAATTGATTTTTGAGAACTTGTTTTGCCAACCGTACCATAAGTACCCGCCGCCATTTTCAGGTCTATTCTTTATCTGCACGGCTTATAACGTATGTTTCTTTATTCCACCATAACTTCTAAACGCCTGAACAGACTTGGATGTGTGAGGTATCATTATAATCCTTACATCAGCCCGAGTGACACTAGTTATAATTTTATTGATAATTATAATTCTGATTTGTTTAATTGTAGGTCTTGGTTACGGGAGCCTTTGAGAGCTCGCGCCGTCACTAGGGACCTCAAGTGGGGCGTCAGCGTGCCGCTACAGGGTTATAAACATAAGGTAAGTACAAACACACAAAATTTTTTTTTCTTTCAATAAAAAGTTGTAGATTAATCGGTTTTGGACCGTTTGGGTTTAGGGTTTTTAATTAGTATTACGCCATTACGGAGGTTCTGGGTTCTATTCCCGGTGGGGATACTGTCAAGCATGTAGTGTAGTACGCATAGATAGATAGATAAGACGTAGACGCATAGCTATAGGTATGACCTAATAATCTATGTTATTTAAGTATCTTTCTTCATAATACAGACAGTCTTAATCACGCATCCGCTGGTTTCATTCGTCTCTCTACGCTCCGCCCTATATGGTGACCCAGCCAGAAAAAAAAAACTGCAATCTCCTGCAAATCTATTTGCGAGACCTTCCCCAGTTTGGTTAAGACATTGCAGGCTGAATCACCTGATTGTCCGAAAGGAGAGATAATTCGTTTAAGATATATCCTTGGATGATTGTTCGGTGAATGTGATAGTACAATTACTGAAGCCATCACGAGGCCTCTTGGCATCATCTAAAAATGTCAGCAAAGTGTAAGCGATTCAATTGTTCTATTAAAGTTTATAGTCCCGAAACATTCACTGGATAATGCACTATCGAAATTATACACTAAACACTTCAATAAACTAAAATAAAAATTTAAGTCGAAGACATGTCCGCCATTGTTAGATCCTGACAAAACACCGCCATTTATATTTTGTTTATTTAATGGTGGTTCCGTTGTAGGTGTTCTACGTGTGGTTCGACGCGCCGCTCGGCTACATGAGCATCACGCAGTGCTTAACGAGCCAGTACGAGAAGTGGTGGAAACCGGACAAGGAACACGATGTGAGTATACTCGTGACACCATCATCAACAGCTCATACACGTCCCCACCGAGGGGCTCGAGTCTACCCTAAATTAAGGCGATAAGACTAGATTAGAATAATGAAATGCTAGTTTTAAGGTTTGAACTTATTTATTTTTAAATGGGTAAACGATTCATCTACAGGCACTAGGCTAGAAGACACGACTTATTTGTCATTTGTTGTTTATTGTGTAGAATAAATGGTTAAATAAATAAACATAAATACGACGGCTCTGTAGCCCAGGTGGTAGTGTATCTGCCTCCGACGTACAGGGTCGCGGGTTCGAATCGCCGCCCAGGGCAAACATTCGTGTGATGAGCACTTGTATTTGCCTTGTGTCTGGTTGTTGTTTATCTATATAAGTATGTATTTATCTATTTATGCAATGTATATCAGCTGTCTGGTGCCCATAGTACAAGCTCTGCTTAGTTTGGGATCAGATGGCCGAGTGTGAAGATGTCCCCACATATCTATTATTATTATTATATATGTCACCGTAAGATTGTGAACGCCGTTAGTTCATAATCTTACTCGCGATATTATAAACTTACGGAAAATTGTGAACAGAAACAAACCACTTACAATTTTACGTATTATATCTCGTTAGTTTATAATTTTACGATGTCAAACCGTCAAATTGTAAACAAAGATGCAGAGTTCATAATCTGTCGGGTTTTATCACCCGTAAAATTGTGAACCATGTTCCTGATTGGTCGGTTTTGGCAGTAGCTACCTACAGAATGACAGCCAAGAATAGCCGCGCTGGACACGTCAAACGTTTAACCAATCAGCGTGCAAGGTGCGTTCCGTCGCATGCCAAATTTTAATCAGTTCACAATTTGACGGTTTGACATCGTAAGATTATAAACTAACGAGAAATAATACGTAAATTGTAAATGGTTGGTTTCAGTTCACAATTTTCCGTAAGTTTATAATATCGCGAGTAAGATTATAAACTAACGGCTTTCACAATCTTACGGTGACATATATATTATTCTGACTCATAATTCTCTTGATCTCTGTTGGCAGGTGAGACTGTATCAATTCATGGCAAAGGACAACGTTCCGTTCCACGCGATCATGTTCCCCGCCACGCTCATCGGAGTCAACGAAGGGCACCAGCTCGTCAACCACATATACGCCACCGGTGAGACACTGTATACTGCCACATATCATCATTTGCTTGCCCTTATCCCATCATTTGGGGTTGACGCAGTATGTTTTCTTCCTCCATACATCATTATTAGCTGTCATTTCAACACTCACATACAAAATACAAAAAATACAAAAAAACTTTATTGATCCCATAATTTCTTATAAACAAGTCATTGGGAGCCTTCTTTTAAGCACTTTAATATGGTGCCTGTAACAGAAGAACTCCGCTCTTCACTTCCGTGACACTATAGGTACACATTAGATTAAAGAATAAAAGGAAAATAAAAAATATTAATATATTATAGTGTATATATATTAAGGGAGGGATTTGGATGGATACATACAAGGAGGAGTGCGATATATATATGTGTTTGTAGATGAAATGTAGCAATTGTGTGTTAGTGTGTGTATGGATGCGTGTGTGTATGGATGCGTGTGTGTAAGTGTGTGTACATGTATGTATGCGCGTGTGTGTGTATTTTTAGTGGCGAGATTAATATTATTATTTTAAATTATTATTATTATTTACGTCCATTTGTTTTGTATTGTCTTAGTAAATCAAATAATTTTATCCTATTTCAATCTGTGATACTAAATATATAAATTGATTTTCTTAAATTACTGGAACTAGTAGTGACTCCACTTCTTCATAAGTTAGAAGTCACATCCTTCCTGAACATTATCATCTTTTACACAATCCATCCATCTTTTCTTTGGTCGTCCTCTCCCAACATATCCATCCACATTCGAATTCAATACCCTTTTCCCTACGTAACATTCATTTCTCTGCATTACGTGCCCATACCAGGTGCATAATATAACATATGCATAATAATATACAGGGTGTAAAAAAATGCTGATACTATTTTGAGGGACGAACTTACCCATGAAACTGAACAACTGTAATAAATAATAATAATAATAATAATAAATTTATTCAAGTAAGTAATTAAAAATTCTGTCAGTGCATCAGTACCATACTAGGAATGAACCTGTATTATAGTAGCTGGTGATGCGCTTCCGCTAGCATTACTTCACAATTATCGTAACTTAAGGTAGTGAACAGCAAGTGAAACATAAATTTGTACAAGGAATCCAAACCTATCCTAAACAAACTCAAAATTATATTGTAAGGAGTGATGTGTTAGTATATCATGTGAATGAGTGTGCGTGAGTGTGTGTGTGTGTGTGTGTGCCAAAGATACATGGAATGAAAAGTGACAATAAATCTTCCGACTTCCCATATTAAGTCAGCAACTTTTGTTACAACTTATATTATACGGTACAACGTTCCGTTCCACGCGATCATGTTCTTCGCCAGCTCGGACCAACCACCTACTGGACACCACTCATGTCAGGGCGAAACTTTTCGAAACGCATATGTGCTTTTACACATATAAATATCTCTGGCCTCGCGGCTCACTTCAGTTTCGACCAATTATGAGACCTGTCAATACGTTGCGTAAGCGAGATGAACCAATCACGACGTGTTCCCCGCCCCCCGCACCGCAACATTTTCGTAATTCCTTTTCCCAAATGGTTTCATTCTCGACATGTCCTGTTCCTATTTTGTCCCATTTCTATTTAGTCCTATTCCCAACTCGTTCCATTCCCTTCTTGTCTTTTCTCAATTCGCCCTATTTATAAGTCGTCCTATTCACAATTCGTCCTTTTTGCAACTCGAACTATTTCCACTTCGTCTTATTCCCAACTCGTCCCATACCCAAATAGTATAATTCCCAATTCGTCTTAATCTCATTTCGCCCCAATACCCACTCGTCACTGTCAAAAATGTTCAAAAATCAAGTGTATATTAATTTAACTCCAGAATACCTGAACTACGAAGAGGGCAAGTTCTCCAAGTCGCGAGGAGTGGGCGTGTTCGGCACAGACGCTCAGGACACGGGCATCCCTTCAGACGTGTGGCGGTTCTACCTGGCCAGCATCAGGCCCGAGTCTTCAGACTCCAGTTTCAGCTGGCAGGAACTTGGCACCAGGTATCAATCAATCAATCAGCCTATTGCAGTCCACTGCTGGACTTCTGCCTCCCCTCGGGCACGCCAAAGCGCACGATCACCCGCTTTCCTCATCCAGCCACCACCAGCGACCTTCCTCAGGTCATCAGTCCACCTGGCAGGGGGGCGTCCCACACTACGTTTCCCGAGACGTGGTCTCCATTCGACATTTATATTTATATTTTCGGCATTCATATTTACATATTCATATTTAAAAAGTACAGAAGATGCGAATCGTGTGTAGTGTCTACTGGCCGTGACAAACTTATTTTGTTCTCTCGTATAATTAGCTGTATTAGTAAGTACTGGATGAGAACTGCACAGGACCGTGAAAAATGGCGCAATAAAGAAGAGGCCTATACTCAGCAGTGAGTGGATGTGGGCTAGATAGATAGATAGATAGTATGATGAGCTCGCTTAAAAATATTATAGTATTTTGCTTTGAAAACAGAATTTTTATCTTGATATTTAGACGTCTATCGGCTGATATATTGTTTATTTTAACCAAACCAGGGGGCCGTTTCACGAAGCCACAAGATATAAATTACAAGTACAATTCGATGTACATTGCGTAGACAATGAGGTAAAACGATAAGGGCTTCTAGTTTTGGCGAATTGGATACGCAATGAATAACAAATTGTAACTTGTTACTAGTAAATTGTTGCTTCGTCACGGTATCCTAGTGTGGGTATCAGAAGTCAGTTCTGTATCTTTCCCGTATTTTACTGAATCTTCATTATTATTATTATTATTATTTGTTTTTCACCCCAGAAACAACTCAGAACTCCTAAACAACCTGGGCAACTTCTGCCACCGCTCGCTGAGTTTCTGCGCGAATTCCTTCAGCGGCGTCGTTCCGGCCACCAACCCCACGCAAGAAGACTTCGAGCTGATCGCCATGGTCAACAGGGATGTTAGCGGTAAGATGCAGATCATCAACAGGGGGCCGTTTCACGAAGCTACAAGTTACAAATTACAAGTACAATTCGATGTACCATTGCGTAGACAAAAAGATAAAATTATAAGGGTATACAGTTTAGGCGAATTGGCTACGCAATGTATATCAAATTGTAACTTGTTACTAATAACTTGTTGCTTCGTGAAACGGGGCCCAGCTCATATACGTCCCCATCAAGGGGCTCGATCCTACCCTGAATTATTAGTCATTGGTCAACTTCACAACCTTTGAACATCCTCCATGGTCGAGTGGTCGAGATTTCGACGCCCATTACGGAGGATCCGGGTTTGGTTCCCGATGGGGACACTGTTAAGCAAAAATCTCTTTGTGAGACTTTCCCTAGTTTGGTCAGGACATTGCAGATTGTCCGAAAAGAAAGATGATTCCGTGCTTCAGAAGGCACGTTAAGCCGTTGGTCCCGGCTACTATCTAGTCGTTACACGAGCCAAGTCAGTGGCCTTTGACGGCTCTATAACACTGACACCAGGGTTTGTGAGGTCGGTTGTCGACTTTACAACCCACACGACGATGATGATGATGATTGATTGATTGATGTGATTGTTCAGCGTACGTCCAACATATGGAGCGCGGCAGACTTCGCGAATCCCTGCGCCACGTGCTGGCCATCTCCAAGCGAGGCAACCAACTCATGCAGGCGGAACAGCCCTGGGTGCTGCTCAAGGGATCCGCTGAAGACAAGTGAGTTTGTAGCAGAGCTGCTATTCTACTTTCTCTTGCTCTTTTGTTACTGTCAATCCAGTACTTTTTAGTACTGGCAGTTTCATCGTCCATTTTCAAATTTGGAATCCATCCGTTTCGGTTTTGTCATTTTCATCAGAATACTATGTCCTTGTCAATAAGAGAAACCGGGTGCTGGGAGGACCCAAAATAGCCATCCAGGAAGCCCAGGCTTTAAGCCCCTTATCGACCGTCAGCTTCTTCAAAACTGTTGGTCTAGAGGAGGCTATTTAACACCGAAGGGCTGACTACAATAGATCCATCTCGGGTCGCAACATCATCAACATCAACGGCCCGTTACAGTCCACTGCTGGACTATGAGCCTCCTCCACTCCGCGTGTTTGGTTTTGCCATAATCTCCACGCTTGGCAGGCGGGTTGGAGATCGCAGATTAAAAGGTTACTGTATCAGAGAGCGCTGCTGCCCGTTCCCTGTTCAATGGGTAGTCCCTAAGTCGCCTCTTACGACACCCACGGGAAGAGTAGGGGTTGGTGACTAATGTATTCTACTCTGCCGTCACCACACGACAAAATGGGCCAACCTGTACATGTATCCTATTCTGTATGTTCCAGAGAGCGAGGCTCAACAGTGATAGGGCTGTGCTGCCAACTAGTGGCGCTGCTGGGCACCCTGCTGGCCCCCTTCCTGCCGCGCACCGCCACCAACATCACCGCGCAGCTTAACGTGCAGCACAGCACACTGAGGATCAACCCGCTGTGAGTTTACCATCGCTAATAACACGTTAATTTAATACCAACTGAGCACTCAACTTACAAGTTGAGTGCGATTAAATTGGGTGATAATTAAGTGAGATTAAATTGTGCAAAATCAATCCGTGACGGAATAGCGATAGCTAGATAGAGTGTGTGATGAGCGAGATTGGGTTTAAGCTAATTTAGATTGGGTGTAATTTGAGCGAGATTGGGTTTAAGCTGAGTCAGATTGGGTATAATTTGAGCGAGATTGGGTTTAAACTGAGTTAGATTTAGTGTAATCTGCTGACTTTCAGTCTTATTTGCCCAGGAAGCCGGCGTGGGTGCAGTATTTAAAACCCGGTCATAAGATCGGCAAGCCGGAGCCGCTGTTCGCCAAGCTGGACGCCGCGCGGCTCGACGAGCTCAAAGCCAAGTACGCCGGCACGCAGAGCGAGCGCGCGCAACAGGTGATTGTACGCTTCTTTTTACTTCTTCTTTCTACAGGGTATTTTACCACTTTTATTTTATTTATAAATCTAATCATTACCGAACAATAAAATAAAACAATAAAAAAAAAATTTACTGAGTTATTAAGGTTTTAAATTGAAGATTAGACAGAGAGGCAAATACTGGGTAGTGACGTCACAAACAAGTAGCGCCATACATTTTCCAAAAACCGTTTTAGAATGAGGCACATATTGAAATTTTTAACAACCGATGCTGGTTTTTCCTCGCTGATCATCTGCTAGTAATCTATATTTTTATATTAATTCATAAAATATGGTAAATTCAGGAACTGTCAAATACCTTATAAGAATGTGTTATTCTACGAAAGTGTTTGTTTCAGAATGGTGACGTGAAGTCGGCGGGCGGCGAAGCGGTCGCGGAGTTGGAAGCCGCCGTCGCTGCCCAGGTATTACAATTAGACTAGAGGTCCATAGAGCGTCGGTGGTCTAGTGGCTAGGGCCGCTGACGCGGGTTCGATCCCCACCACGTACCAATGTGTTTTCGAATATTAAAAACAGATTCTACAATTTTTCTTGGGTTAGTTATAAGAAAAGAAGTTTAAATGGTTGAAAATCTGTTAATATGTCTGGTTAATTCTTTGCTCGTGTTAATTTAGAGGATATCCCAAGTGATTATTAAAAGGTTTCACAGAAATTAATTTAGTCGTTTTTAATTTACGGCAATGCAAAATCAACTCCTAAACTTGAGTTTTTCAATGTTTTTTTAAAAAATGCTTGACCAGTGAGTGCTGATATGGCAACGTGTTATATATTTGTAATCTACTCAAGACGCACTTTCATTTGATACCCCACATGGTATGCATTTTATTTTTGTCGACCATCTTGGATATGAGGACACATCAGACACAAGGAGTAATATGTTGAAGTGTTAATATTAATTTTTAGATTCAGCGACGTGCAAAACCCCGGAAAAGGTCTCTTAGCAACTTGTCACCATGAAAAATAGAAGGAATTCTGAATTTGTATCTCAGTCAGGTTTGAAACCTATGTTTGTTTACAGGGTGAGAAAGTCCGTAAGTTGAAAGCGTCAACCAAAGACAAGAGCGTCTGGCAACCCGAAGTCAACAGGCTACTCGAGTTGAAGAAGCAGCTTCAAGCCGCGCAAGCCGGCCAGGCTCAAGCCACACCTCAAGCCGCGCCTCAAGCCGGGCTAGACGCCGCTAGCTTGGAAAAAGCTATTGCTGATCAGGTAATAACGCGTTTTTTATGTTATTTTTAGATTTTATAATGTAAATTAAAGAATTTTAATATACACACTGGAAAAATAAGTACTGTGTCCGTCTGTTACAAAAGTTTTTTGTACGAGTTCTTTTGCGATTTTTTTTCGACAGCCTCAAGGATAGGTTTTTTTTTAATAGGAGTACGAATGTATGTCATTGGCTCACTTTAAATAGAGTATATTTGAAATAAATTATTCCACTCTATAGTGCTTTGACAGAGTGAGTATCTATTTTTTATCAAAGTATTAATTTGGTTCCCCTACCCAACATTATCACTTATAATATTATAGATGTGAAAATATATTTGGATATTTAAATGTTTGGATGTCTGTTCCGCCTTCACGCTTAAAGTACTCAACGGATTTGGATGAAATTTGGAATGGAGATAGTTTGTAACATGGATAAACACATAAAGTTAATATCACCTTGGGTGTCTTATTTGGTAAACAAACATGGCAATAAGGTGACCATAGACACAAAATAGTGCTTCCAAATAATAGATTTCATTGATTTAATTGAATGTAATTGTTTTTTTTTTAATAATTGTAATTGGTGATTACAAGCATTTCGGAATATCCTACTTCGTATATCTCTTACTCTAATTTGTCATTGAAAGAAAGAAAGAAAGAAAACTTATTTATTTGCACTGTTGTGACAGATTACACACTAAGATGTAGAAAGAGAGAAGGAAGCACAGGAAAAAGTAAACAGAAACAAGTAAAACCTTGTGCTTCCACACCACAGTATGCAGTAGGGCACAACAGTAAAAAGGTCTCGACTCAGCTTATGTCTACCTCAGAATGAGCTAGACGCTGTTTTTCAGTCGAGCCTGTTCGTCGACCAGATACCAAGAAGAGTCATTGGCGTATTTATTGTGCATCAAAAGCACGATAGTGAAGGCCATGCGTATTAAAAACTATCCAATAAATAAAAGGAAATACTATCACAGAAACGCAATATACGACATCCGAACCGAAGCGAAAGAAACGAATTACCATTTGACCATTGAACGCAGTGTTGCCAGCGACAATTTTTTACTGCCGTGTTTAGTGGGGAAAATTGCTGCCATGGCAAATAAAATAAATAAAAAAACTATTTATTGCCGTAGGCCGCAGGTTTTCCTTAAATTATGTCTGATTTCCGTAAAACACGTCAATTGCCGTAGAAATGGCAACACAGATTGAACGATTGATTGGTTGACCTATGAATGACCTAAAAATAAATATGAGTGAGTATGAATGAATATAAACTAGGTAAATTAATAAAAATATAAATTGGTAATAAAAAGACGATTATATTATTTAAAATTTCTTTTCGCCTGGCAGCCCTGATATAAGGGGTCACGCAAATAAAGGAATCGATGTGCCTTGCGTTTCGAGACGCGCTGAAATCGATTTTAGCGCACTCAAAGCGCGTACCGAATTACTGCCAGCAGGCGAAACCCATACAATCTGATCGCTGATGGCACTGACAGTTTGATTCGAAAGTGATTTAAGCGCGTATCGGAACGCGGCCGTGATTCGTTCATTATAACGTACATTTTTTAATGGTAATGGATAGACGTCTAACCACTTAGTTGTCTTATCTATTTCTCTCTTTATATTTTCAAAGATTCAACTTATTTATTCCGATTAAATAATTGAATTGTGTATGAGTGCGTGATATACCTCATCTCTAAAATCCAAAGACAATGTAGAGATACCCGATCGAAATATGGTTTGAGGTTAGAGCGATTTATTGATAATTTTGCGAAAAACTTAGGTTTTCGATGATTAATTCTAATAGAATTTGTGAGTGAATGTTTGATAAGTATTTGTTTCAGGTGTATTTGCATTTTGGACTAGTTCTATAGTGTGATTAGCACGTAAACTTGAGATTTTGTCGAGGTGAGTGGTTTGTTTATCAAATAAGACAGTCAAGTTGGTATCAGGTATACGATACTTTTTACGGGAAAAAGTCGTATTCTCACGGGAAAATCTTACACAACGCGAGCGTAGCCGCGGGCGGACCGCTAGTTAGTAATATTTTATGCATATTCTCTGTTGTGGTGTTCTCCCTAGGGTGACAAAGTCCGCAAGTTGAAAGCTTCAACTAAAGACAAGAGCGTTTGGCAGCCTGAAGTCAACAGACTGCTCGAGTTGAAGAAGCAGCTTCAAGCCGCGCAAGCCGGCCAGGCTCAAGCCACACCACAAGCCGCGTCTCAAGCCGGACTAGACGCCGCTAGCTTAGAAAAAGCTATCGCTGAACAGGTAATTACGTGGTTTTTTATATTTTTTCGGGTACCGTATCTTCACAATGCACCGTCACAAAATAAAAATAATTACGTCATCTTGCCAGACTCACTCTCTCACTCACTCTTTAGGCAAACGCTACGCAACGCAAAGCTGTCAAAACTCATACGTTTCTTGCTTTTCTGATCGCTGACAGCGCTGTAAGTCTGATTCCTATAAGATCGTATCTTAACCGTCTGTGACGTCCTTTATACAACTCAAATCTTAGCTTACATTGGCCCCGACTCACACTGTCACGCTCTAATCCTTAATTTAAGTAAGCCTGTCCTTTTTACCTTTTAAAGATTGGAAAGGGACAGGAGATGGCCATTCTAATATTAGAGCTGTCAAACATTGATTTTGAACCTTATGGCCGTGTCGATTGCACAATTTTAGAGAGCACTTAAAACATGCGACTTAAAAATCTCTTAAACTGACAGCTATGCCCTTATTTTAGGTTATCATTCGTTCAAATGAATACCATTCGTTCATCACCTCTCTTTCATTGGTCATAAAAACGAAAAGGATAGCTGGATTTTAAAATTAGAATTAGAGCATGATATCCCGAATCGTGGTCATTATCATGTTTATTTCTAGCTTATTAAGTTATCCCAGTTGATTTATTAAATACAAATATTTGAGTTTTCTTTTGGATTTTGTGAAGTTAATAGTGTGTAACTAGTAACTAGTGTGTGTGTGTATAGTGTTTATAAATACATCTCTATTCCCTAGGGTGACAAAGTCCGCAAGTTGAAGGCTTCGACGAAGGACAAGGGCGTGTGGCAACCAGAGGTCAACAAACTGCTTGAACTGAAGAAACAGCTCGCCGGTGTACAGAAATAACGCAACCGATAACAACTAGTTGAGAAATGTCAGATAAGTAAAACGTCAGATCTGAAAAACGACAAGTAATTAAAGTCTATACACCAAGTTACTGTCATTTGCCTTTGATTGATTAGTTGCATTATTGTGGTTTTTTAACTTTTTTGTTTCGACACAAAAGAATAGAAATTAAGTACTTAATGATGGAACTAAATTCTTTACTAAAAGCAACACCAGGGCCCCGTTTCACGAACAAGTTACTAGTAACAAGTTACAATTTGATGTACATTGCGTAGCCAATTCGCCTGAACTGTAAGCCCTTATCGTTTTCTCTAATCGTCTACGCAATGTACGTCGAATTGTACTTGTAATTTGTAACTTGTAGCTTCGTGAAACGGCCCCCATAATACAAGCAGTGATTGGTAGCCAAAAACAGGAAGTTGCAATGATTGGCTGAAAAATCATCAGTGTTGCCAAGTCGGAAAATTCCCCAAAGACACTTTTTTGTAATACCAGCTTCTTTTGAGCCAGTAGTGTCAAGTTTTCGTCCGTTCCATGTCTTTTATAACTAGGTTTAATAATTTATTTTGGATGTTATAGAAATTACCAGTGATTCTTAGGGTTCTCCAGTTACAGGGTGTTCAAAAAATATCCACTGCCTCGAGTATTACTAGATATTTTTGTAATCATCCTGTAATTACTTAATAAGTATAAGATTTATTTATTATTTTGGTTAAAATTATTTACGAATAGGTGTTGTGTTATTAGTTTTCTTTCAAAAAACTTAATTAATCTGTATGAGGTTTGTTCAGACCTTCAGATGGCGCTATTTTTTCATAACGTTATAGACCTAAACAGGTCATAACGTTTTCCAAGTTAACGTTATTTACGACGTCTCATAAACGCTATATCAAATAGCGCTTTGCATAGTACTAACGATATAAATAACGTTATAATCCTGATCACACGTAGGGTTGCCATACGTCAGGATTTGTCTGACATGTCAGGATTCCGGCCGGACTTGGAAAGTGTCAGGATTTTTGGATTTTAGAGTAAAACAAATAATAGAAATTTTGTTTTATCATTCCATCGAACAAATATCATTTCGGTAAACCGTTGGATCGATTCAGCGTCTGTCGCGTTAAGGGGCTACCTGACTGCGCACTAGCGCCACTTCGAAAAAAAATCTTAACTCCGAAAAAACTAAATATATTAAAAAAGTGGACGATCATTTTAAAGTGTAGGTACTTTAGTATTTTTAGAAATACCGAATTTTATAAAATCTGTTACTACAATTAACAATAGATAACTGAATTGATCAATTCTAAAAATACAACAAGACTAATGAAACAATTTGATCGTTCATATTTTTGATATTTTGTGTTTTCACTAAGTTATGATTTTTTATCCAAGTGGCGCTAGTGTTCACATAGGGTACCCCTTAAAATTTGTCGAAACAAAATCTTTCGATAAATCGTTCGGGGAAAAATTTGTTCGATACAATGTTTGCTTCGCTAAAAAATACTGTCGATAGAAATATGTATCGACCTATCTTTCAGTCGAGTAATTGTGCATCGAACATCTGTCATTCGAAATAAATTTTCGGACCCGAACGGACTGGCAACATGGTGGCATAATGTTTTGATAACGTTATTTTTTTTCGTTTTTATTTCGATAGTGATATTTTGATACCGTTATTGTGGTTTGAGGCATATTGTTATCGTTCAAACAAAACGAAATGCACATAACGTTTTACAACAATTTATAGCGCTATTTTTCATAACGTTATGAAGCCCTGGGTTTGTTTACCTAAAAGATGCGTCAATATGTCTTCTAAAATAAATCATAAACTTCTCAATAAAAGTGCAATGAATAAACAATAAGGTATTTTATTTTAAACAGCTGACACATTTAACCAAGTTACCTTTATTAAAATAATTTTCAAATCAAAAGTTATCCATGACACAATTACATACAACGTAATGTGTTATTTAAATTACAGCCTCCGTGGCCGAGTGGTCGAGATTTCGACGCCCATTACGGAGGTTCCGGGTTCGATTCCCGGTGGGGACATTGTCAAGCAAAAATCTCTTTGTGAGACTTTCCCCAGTTTGGTCAGGACATTGCAGGCTGAATCACTTGATTGTCCGAAAAGAAAGATGATTCCGTGCTTCGGAAGGCACGTAAAGCCGTTGGTCCCGGCTACTATCTAGTCGTTACACGAGCCAAGTCAGAGGCCTTTGGCGGCTCTATAACACTGACACCAGGGGTTGTGAGGTCACACCTCCATCATAGAGCGAGCGACCGAGCCCTAGGGGTTCCTTGTTGACTACGGAACCCTAGAAAAAGTGAAATTCGGCGGCTGGGGTGTGATGGTTGGCACATTGACTGCGTGAAGGCCAAAGATGTGGCTTCAAACCTTGCCGGAAGGGCTTCGTTTTAAATTGTTTCTTATAATTTAAAAATATTAAAAATACGCGGTTCTTTTAGAAATTATGGCAGAAAGGTTGTTCGATTTCAACAGCTAAACTACCAGTCGACAGGTTTTGCATTATCTAACTAACATGACAGGCAAGTGTGACATATATATTTAAAAGTACCTCAGTGGTTATACCTACATGGTCTTAATTTGATCAATTTGTGTCGAAGCTACCTAGATTACCTAGACTCGCTCGACTATTAACAGAGTATAATGTCCATACTAAATATACGAAATTAACAAAACAACATAAAAGATAAAAATGTGTGTTGTGTGTGTGTGTGTGTGTGTGTGTGTGTGTGTGTGTGTGTGTGTGTATATAAATACAAATTATGTTTATTTCTTTTGAACTCATACATTATTATCAAAGAGATGCAATCTCCCTTTAAGCACATATGCCTGTGTTGGGAGGGGATGGAGTCTCCCTTTAAGCACATATGCCTGTGTTGGGAGGGGATGGAGTCTCCCTTTAAGCACATATGCCTGTGTTAGGAGGGGATGGAGTCTCCCTTTAAGCACATATGCCTGTGTTGGGAGGGGATGGAGTCTCCCTTTAAGCACATATGCCTGTGTTGGGAGGGGATGGAGTCTCCCTTTAAGCACATATGCCTTTGTTAGGAGGGGATGGAGTCTCCCTTTAAGCACATATGCCTGTGTTAGGAGGGGATGGAGTCTCCCTTTAAGCACATATGCCTGTGTTGGGAGGGGATGGAGTCTCCCTTTAAGCACATATGCCTGTGTTGGGAGGGGATGGAGTCTCCCTTTAAGCACATATGCCTGTGTTGGGAGGCTCCGCTCAATGGATAAAAGAAGTCTGTCCCTAGGGACACGCCTGTGAACCTACTAGTATGCACGTTCACTACCAGTGTATCATCACTGTGGAGAAGAACGGCCGGAAGAAACTCCACAGGATTCGTATCTTCTGCACTTTATTTTAAATAAATGTATTGTTTACAATAGTCAGTAAATATTCTTAGAGGACATTTGGTTAGAGGGCAATAAAAACAATGTTAATAAAGTACGCCGTGTGGTGACGGCAGGGTAGAATACATTAGTCACCAACCCCTACTCTTCCCGTGGGTGTCGTTAGAGGCGACTTAGGGACTACACATTGAACAGGGAACGGGCAGCAGCGCACTCTGATACAGTAACCTTTTGATCTGCGATCTCCAACCCGCCTGCCAAGCGTGGAGATTATGGCAAAACCAAACACCTAAGTGGAGGAGGCTCGTAGTCCAGCAGTGGACTGTAACGGGCCGTTGATGATTATGATGATGTTAATAAAGTACTTAAAATAATGTTTATTTATAATAATTGGGTCGCTGTGCAATGAAACCTAAACCGATAATCATATCAATATATAATATCATATCAATATAATGATCATCGTTCTAGGTATTTGTGCCGAATTACGAATGTGGGAAACAGCGTTGTTGTCGGCAGTTAGGCATCTAGGTCTAGGTCAATTGGAATATATTTTGTATTCTGACAAATACCGGTACTGATGAATCAATTTACGTTTTTAGTTTAAGTACTATGTATTTTTCCGATATTCCGTATTTCACAGACGTCACGATCCAAAGGGAAAAAGATATGAAAAATGTAGTGGAACAAAAATCGACTTTATGCATTATCAGGGAAATTTGTATGACGCATGCGCGGCCCCTACTATGTTATAGGTATTAGGTTTATTTTAAAAATTAAAACTATAATTTTCCGTTAAAAATTGTTATGCGCGCCAAAAAAAGGTCTAAATCTCTATTAAAATAACGGGTTAAATAACATTAAGACATACAAAACAAAATCCAGCTGCTGATTAATCTAATTACTTACTCACCTGCTTGCTAATTAACTCCAATCGTGAATCAGTCTAAGATAAAATAAAAACGCGCTTGGTAGGGGAAAGCGCCTTTGTTTATCGAAACGTGTTGTACTGTTATACTAACAGGTAAAGGCGCGTCATATGTCTATCAGTTATGTGGCCGCCTTGTTAAAAGACGCGTGATTACTTTTATAGTGTAACATACATACGTCCTCTGCAAAGGTATTGAAATTCTTTGTGTTATTACGTGAAATGTTTAGAAAAATGAGAGTGTTTGGTGTGTTCGTTGTGTTGTTGGTGGTACTGAACAATCCGAAGGAAGCTGAAGGAAGTAAGTTTTTATTGTTTTTTATTTAATTGTTATTGACCTAATTTATGAAATAATGGAGGCGAAATATTTTTCTGTTATTTAATCAAAGTCTATAACTTGCTCATGCTTTTTTTATCTCTATTACTTATTTTTTAAAAACTTTTTCGAAATGTTATTTTCAAAATCATCATTTCAGCCTGTTAAAGTCCACTGCTGAACATAGGCCTTTTTCAAAATACGGGGTTATTTTTTATTCAGTGCACAAACTTTAATATGTTGTTCAGACCATGAAACTGAACAACTTTCCCCAAGAAACATGGGTCCGGAAATGAAAGAAAATTGTGTACCTCCCATACTAATTGCTGAGTTGGCTGCGGCAGTTTGTATGGGAGATCGAATTTTTTTTTCAGTTCCAGACCTATTTTTTTCGGGAATGTTGTTTAGTTTCATGGTCTGAAGCTGAACGACATATTAAAGTTTGTGCATTGAATAAAAAATAACCGTGTATAAAACGTGTTAGCGCGAAACTTCTCAGATGGTGGCTCAGCCCATGAAACTGAACAACTTTTATGCCAGATGTTCCAAAAAAAGTTGTGCAGTTTCATTGGCTGACCTACCACCCGAGAGTTTTTGCTTATTTAGCTAACACGTATAATATTAATTCTTGTTGTTACTTTAGACAGGAATTAATAAACTTTGTTTGTTTTGTATTGGATGTATCACGAGTAACAGATGTTTTACTGCAAATCCTTTACTACAGGTACAATAATAATAATAATAATAAATATTTATTATTCAGACATAAAAAGCCAATAAAAAACATACACATTAACACTCCTAACAATTTCACACTCCTATCCAAAGGGGTGAGCAGAGCTTTAGTTGAAATTAATAGATGAGACCGTCGTTGGTTAGGGCCGCTGCCTCCCATCCGGGAGACGCGGGTTCGATCCCCGTCACGTACCAATGTGTTTTCGAATTTAGAATTCATATACTGTACGTTTATTCGACGCTCTTCGTGATGAAACCTGCACACTTCTGCGAAGAAATTAACAAGGTTGTGTGTGTGTGTGAGTGAAGTCGACCAACCCGCACTGGGCCAGCGTGGTCGACTAAGGCCTAATCACTCTAAATCAGGGTAGGCTCGAGCCCCTCGGTGGGGACGTATATGAGCTGTTGATAATGCACTAAATTCAAGTTTAGCAATATTTTGGTATAAGCGAAAAAGGTTTTCTTTTGGTTTTGGATATTACTTACCTACTATAATTATTAATTCCGTGCCTAAATGATAAAGGTTAGCGATACGTCTTTTTATCGTTATACACATTCCAAAAACAAGTTATAACTGAGCAAAGAAGTAAGTTGAAGTTATTTCATTGAGATTAGAAATGTTTTTAATAAAAAGACTAGCAACCTAAACCGTAAAATAATTATTATTATTTAATTAAGTTAAAATTGCATGTATAGTAATAACCCATCTGTTAAAATAATTTGCAGTGCCTTTTCAAGGCATCAAATGAGAAGCTATATTTTATAATTTAAGATCCATTGTACACACCATTTGATAGCAAATAAATTTATGATTTATGTTTTTAAAATTTTTTGAAGAAGAGATATAATGGTTTTTATGAGAGTATGATTTTTATTAGATTGTGTCCTTAACCTGCACAAGGACTTCGGCAGTCCATCGCCCGTGTTCGTTCAAAATGGCGACTTTTTGGCGCCAAACGCCAGCGGTCAAGTGACAGTGCGACGCGCGGGAAAAGTGACAGTCGCTTGCCCGGGAAACAACCGGGTCATAGTGCTGGGCGATGATACTACCGACTTCAATGTCCTGGTAAGTGGTCATATCATATCGTGTGGGAAAGGTCGATGACTGTCACCACGAACCCTAGTGTCAGAATTATTAAGTCATTATAAGTGGGGACATCTTCACACATGGCCATCTGATACGCTTGTACTATGGTTACCAGACAGCTGATATACATTACTTCAATAGATAAATACTTACTTATATAGATAAACAACAACCAGCCACAAGGCAAACACATGTGCTCATCACACAAATGTTTGCCCTGGGCGGGATTCGAACCCGCGACCCTGTGCGTCAGAGGCAGATACACTACCACCTGGGCGACGGAGCCGACATTGCTTATGACATTGCTAATGTAACGACTATTTCCATTGATAATAGAGAAACCAACGCATTTCTCAATTACAATTACAACGTTGGTCCGAGATTATATACCACACCCTGCTACTCTCGCTACAGAGTGGCGTATCCTTCGACGACGTAGAATAATGCAGTGCCCCAATGATATATACATCAGTGCCCTCATACTTTAAAGCCATTTATGGCAGAATATTCTTCTTTCATTATAGAGAGATACCTACGGTAAGAAGAGTAAGAATAAATCTTTTTGGCGGTTGAGTTTTGCTGTCGTAGTTGAAACCAAGAGCACCAGTTTTTAGTTAGGCCTCCAGCAATATAACTGTGTTAACCGCATCCAATTTCATGCAGTAGTTATTGCGTGATGCGCGTACAAACATACAGACAGACAGACAAACAAACTAGCTGTTTTGGATTAATATGAAGACAAGAAAGCTCCTTCATGTTGTTTTTTCATCTTCTATGGTACAGGTACCTACTGTTACCAGACGTCCTGATAAAGCCGGACATAGTCAGGCTTTTTGGTTGCGTGTCCGGCCAAATTAGCCGTGTGGTGACGGCAGAGTAGAATACTTGTCACCAACCCCTACTCTTCCCGTGGGTGTCGTAAAAGGCGACTTAGGGACTACACATTGAACAAGGAACGGGCAGCAGCGCTCTCTGATACAGTGACCTTTTAATCTGCGATCTCCAACCCGCCTGCCAAGCGTGGAGATTATGGCATAACCCTCCACTTAAGTGGAGGAGGCTCATAGTCCAGAGTGGACTGTAACGGGCCGTTGATGTTGTGATGATGTCCGGCCGTATTAGACGATATCCGGCTTTTGTTAGGCTATTTAAATTTTACCATTTTATTATTGTTTCATTAAAATTTAAGGAGATTTGATGGTAAATGATAAAAAAGCCTTGATTTACTTTAAAAATTGTCGTGTGAAGACTAAAATAAGGGTCTTACTACCCAAATGTCCGGCTAAGCTGGCTGGTCAGTCCGGCTTTTCGGTTTTAAGACCTGGCAACCCTAGGTACAGGCATCAGCCAGTTACAATTTTATGATATACGACAGGACGCCCGTTGCAAGTCAGGTGTGACATTCGCCGTGGGTCGCTGGGAAGGTCCCTTCAAGAACATCACATGCAACGGTCAACCGTGGACCACCTCGCGAGAGGCGGGCCGATGCTATGGAGGGATCAATACTCTTCACAGGTTAGTGGGAGAAATATTTCCTGTAGTAGTAATTTATTGCTTTAAATGTGGTTAGTTCGTTAACGCACTAGTCGTAAGATCGACATGCAACATTAAATAAAAAGCATCTATTCTAATTTACAAAAATACTATCAGGTAATAATAAAAATAAGTTTACAGTCAAATTGTCAACACTATAAAATAAATATGAAAGTTCGGTTAGGTTAGTTAGGTTTGGTAGCCAGCTTGGGTAATTCAAATTCAAATATTTTATTTCGGACATACATTCATTTTTTTTTTTTAATTAATGTAGCTTCGCGACCACGGAGCAGAGAGCCAAAGTACGGTACGCGCCCTGTCGCTGCTTTGAAATGAAAGTATTTTTTTTTCTATAGGGTGTTTTAGTTCATTACTTTTTTTAGGTGAGTGAGTATTCTAAGACAAAATAAAATATATCTGAATCATTCAATTATGGCAGAATCTGTGGAGGAGAGAGTTTTATCCGTCGCATCTTTGCCATTTCAAAATACGTGCTAGGTAATTGAATATTGAAAAAGCCCGTCTAGTTAGGCCTTTTGAATGGCAACATTATTTTTTAGATAAAATCAGAATAGCTGGCATTCCCTTGCACACCAGCGCCTCTAGCGGATTCTTTTCGCGTTTTCTGTTTCGGTCGTTGATGACTCGACATTCCTCCGCAGTTTTTAAATATTTTATAATTGTTATTACCGCTTTATTATTACCGCTTCATTATTATCTATGACGCCCGTTACTATTACTGATGGTCATTACCCCTTCGACGTTGAATATGCACATGATCTAAATATCACGTACGCAAAAAATAATATTCTTTAATAACCCTATTCGCGAAACATCATATCTCAAAACTCCATATAGTAGAAGTGATCACCTACACGCAACCGATTCGACCAGGACCCTTCATCTTCTTCTCGTGGGGGCGAAACCTGCCCAACCTAAATGAAAATGAACTGACTCTACATGGTTTGAACTAGGTTTATTGTATTATTAGGGCTCGTACCCACACTCACGGTTTTCGCCGGACCACGTGCCGGATGATGCGTGTCCACGTGCACGGCGAATTTATATATTTCCGAATTTATTTCTATGGCACGCGCCGGGGCGCCCGGGCGGCCGTGCGTAGGTCCGGCTAAGTGGATATGCTCTCATAGACCGCCATAGTGTATCATCTATGGACTGCCATACTCACGGAGACAACATACTAGACTGTGCGCCGGACGTAAGCCCGGCGCGAGCCGTCCACGGTTGCACACGGACCGGGGCGCTAACGCCGCCCCGTGGGCTCACCTCCATATTCACCTCCATATGATAGAGCTTCCTAGTTCCTTCATTACTGAGCGACTGTGGAAACGAGCCCCAAAAGTCTATTTTTAAATCATCGATAGTTTATATACAACTAAAACAACATCTCAATACCGAGTTCTATTTACCACTCAACGCCATCTGTTGAGTGTGACATGTATCAAATTTTTAACACCAAAAATTGGCCAGAGCTCAGTAGCTCTCATTATCGTTATCATTGGCCATATTGAGGTCTTGCATGGAGCAGAAAACAGGGCGGTTAGGGCAAGACAGCAGGACCTGATGGATGCTACACATTCTGCTATCCAAATGACCACTTCTGGGCCGCAAGTCTTCAAAATCTAATTTACGTTTGCCATCGACTGGCAAATAAAGTACAAGAAGAATCAGGTAGTCATTAGCTCTTATATAAAAAGAACCCGTGAAGACGCGGGTTCGATGCCCAACACGTACCAACATGTTTTCGGATTTCGAATTTACTTTAAGAAGTAATAACGCTCTTACGTTGAAGGAAAACATCGTGAGAATACCTCCACAATCCTGCGAAGAAATTCAAAAGTTTTGTGTGAAGTCGATCGGCTAGATAATCGCCCTAATTCAGGGGAGCCCCTCGGTGGGGACGTGTATGATGATGAAGCATGTTTTACAGAGTGGGTTTCGAGGTGGGCAGTAAGTTCTACTCGCTATACGAAGCCTGCCTCAACGAGGACCTCGTCGCCACCACTTACGTCAGGCACCGACTGCTGCCCACAGCCGTGCACATGCAGCCGGGGAAGAGGCCTTCGTTCATTGGTGAGTTCATCATCTTCATCATAATATAGATATATACACAGGGCAGGGGCTCATCCTCACGTCCTGGATGCTTGGCATCCCAAAAATGTACGGGCGTCGCGATCTTTTTTCTCGCGTCTGCAGGATGTGGAATAAGCTCCCCCCTGAGGTGTTTCCTTTGTGCTTTGACATGGGGTTCTTCAAGGGGCGAGTAGAGGGCTCTCAAAGGCTGGCAACGCGTTGGCAACCCCCCTGGTGTTGCGAATGTCCATGGGCGACGATGACCACTTACCACCACTGTGGCTCGTCCGCTCGTTTGCCTGCCTAAATATTAATTATAAAAAAAAAATATACATATTACAGCCTCAGTGGTCGAGATTTCGCCGCTCATTACGGAGGTTCCGGGTCGAATCCCGGTGGGGACACTGTCAAGCCAAAATTTATTTGTAAGACTTCCCCCAGCTTAGTCGTAATGTCCTAAAATTGCAGGCTGATTCACCAGATTGTCCGAAAAGAAAGATGATTCCATGCTTCGGAAGGAACGTTGGTCCCGGCTACTGTCTAGTCGTTGACGAGCCTTGTCAGTGGCCTTTGGAGGCTCTATAGGTATCACTGACGCCAGGGTTTGTGAGGTCTGTTGTCGACCTTACAACCCACACGATGATGATGATAATGATGATTGTGTGGGTAGTATTGTAAGGACGACGACTGTCCTCACAGGCCTTGGTGACTTGATGTCAGCTCTTAAAAAAGAGACTACGAAGTGACGATGACTATTACAATACGAATTATTTTAGGGTTCCATACCTAAAGAGTGCAGCGGATTTTTCTCAACCTGTACAATGTTACGGAACCCTTCGTGTGCGGTTCGTAATTGTACTTAACCAGATCTTGTTTTGAGGTATCGTTCTTGCCCCGCTGCATGACGACCGTCGATAAAATATATCGCGCGACATAAAACGTAACCGCGAATAGTTAGTAACGTAGTTCTTATCTTCGCGGGATATTAACTTGGGTACTATTGGCGGTCACTTTATATATCGCGCGGATTATTTTATCGACGGGTTGCCATGCTGGGGCTGTTGGGTATAAATACTCGAACAGCCATAGAATAACTACTATTTACTAGCTATTTCTTTTCACATTCAATAGATGGCGCTGTAGTATTTTAAAACGCGGTATCGTTTGGTTTTTTTATGACTACTTATTCCGGAATCGAGCTGCGTTAATAATAACAATACATAGGGTTAATACATCAGAAAAAATATATTTTTTAAAAGTGTTTATGTTTAATACCAGACGTAAAGCACTTATCATTACCGTCACGGATGGGTCCTGTAAGGTCGACGACCGACTTCATAAACAAACTAAATGAGCGTCTCAGTCTATGCTGCCACCTTCAACCAGGGGTGTCCTCCGGGGGACCGGAAGGGATCAAAGAAAGGGGCTGCCAGCCAGTTGCCACCACTAAAACGAGTCCCGGGCCAGCCATGTTTAGACGCTCCTGTTACGGTGGTTAGTGGCCTCGATTCAGGATGTCGCGCTCTAATCCTTAATTTAAGTTAGTCCGTCCTTTTTACCTTTTAAAGATTAAAAAGGGACAGGAGATGGCCATCCTAATATTAGAGCTGTCAAACATCGAATTTGAACCTTATGGCCGTGTCGATTGCACAATTTTAGAGAGCACTTAAAACATGCGACTTAAAAATCTCTTAAACTGACAGCTATGCCCTTATTTTAGGTTATCATTCGTTCAAATGAATACCATTCGTTCATCACCTCTCTTTCATTGGTCATAAAAACGAAAAGGATAGCTGGATTTTAAAATTAGAATTAGAGCATGACATCCCGAATCGAGGCCATAGTGATAATATAAAAACTTCTTTTTTTTTTTGACAAGGACTTAATGCTTGTGTCGCAAAATCGACGTATCAAGCGTAACCGGACTTTTGGGGGAGCGGAAGGCTCTTACCCCTAGTATTATAAATATAAAAACGTATGTTGAGTCGCTAAACCAAACACATGCTAAATCTAACGACTATTACGGAAGTTAGCCAGGAAATTCTAACTATAGTTAAGATGCAGTGATGCAGTCCAACAACGGTGCAGCTAGAATATCATAGCAGTTACATCTACTGCATTCTTTTAAGATCTACCGAGTCAAAAATATGTAAGAATAACCAAGAACAAAAGAAGTTGGTCCACAGTTGGCACCATGGGTTGGCACGGTCACTACCTACATACGAATGTGCGCTCACGGTGGAGAAGAACTGCCAGAGAAACTCCACAGGACTCTCATCTTCTGTACATTTAAAAAAATATATTGTTTACAATGATAATTGACCGAGCGAGCGAAGCGTCTCTGTTTCAGCTTGGCCAAATTTGCTTTTGTATGTCCATCTGTTTGTTTGATTGTTGGTTTGTTTGTTTCACTTTACAGGTCGCGTTTCTCAACCGATTCTCGTGAAATTTTGTGAGCAAGTTCGATAAATTAATCGAATCATTTTGTCGAGCCAGTTTTTGAAAATTTAAAAAAATGACGGAGTTATGGGGGTTGCCAGCTTACAAGGTCTACCGCTGAGGCTGTTTTCCTCTACATCACATTACAGTCACATTTCTTAACCGATAAAAAAAAAAAATTACAAAAAAAAAAAACAAGGGTCTACAGCTCGCATCACACGCATCACACGCGAGGTCTACAGCTCACAGAGCCACTAGTTGCAGTACGAGGAGGGATCAAAAAGTAGTGAGAACGACATACTCCTTGGTAAGAAAAAAAAATACTGGCAGGCATAGCTCAGATACCTACATATTTGTAATATTAATAATCTGTTTGTTTGTTTGTTTGTTTCACTCTACCGGTCGCGCTTCTCAACCGATTCTCGTGAAATTTTGTGAGCAGGTTCGATAAATTAATCGATTTTTTTGTCGGGTCAGTTTTTGGAAATTTAAAAAAATGACGGAGTTATGGGGGTTGCCAGCTTACAAGGTCTACCGCTGAGGCTGTTTTCATCTACAGGTCACATTTCTTAACCAATAAAATAGAATAAGATACATAAAATAAAATAAAATAAAACAAAGCAAAGTAAAGTAAAATAAAATAAAATATAGCTAAAAAAAAATAAAAAATCAAGGGGTCGGGAATGTTTGTGGAGAAAAAATAAAAATAAATGTGAAAAGATATACAGACTCGCGAGGTCTACAGCTCACAGAGCATTTAAATAGTCATCTAACTTAAAGTAAGCTCTGATCTATAGGTAGTAATAGGTACAACATTCAAGTGGCATAGTCATAAGACGGGCCGTACTATGCAGGGTGGCAGAAAGAGGAGTCCAAAAGAGGTGTTCCCCAAGGAACATAAGTTGTCAGATGAAAGCATATATGCATCTCCAATTACAAATCGATCAGCTGATCGCGCGGTTTGGTATGAACACACCCGTCTATTTATCTTTTTAGCCTTTCTTTCTCGCCCAATGGTTGCCTGAAAGAAATCGCGACAAAGTGGCAAAGCCGCCAATTGCCTTCTCTTGTGTTTATACTTTTGTGTTTGTATGAGAGTTCTTATTTATGTGCAATAAATAATATTTAAATTGAATTTGAGTTTAAACGACGACTGCCCAAAAAAGGGAGCGTAATAATAGGGAACATGCATGAAAAAATATTAGTTTTTTTCATAGTTCATCTGAAAGTATACAAAAATAGAATAGACAGTCAAAACAGAATCGAAATTGATTGAAAAACAAACTAGTTACAATCTGTCCCTCTCTGCGAAAACAAAATTTTCTATGGCGGATGTATGGCCTGCGACACATATGACGTCACATGTCACGTCGGACCTCTCTGTCTAACCATCAACTTTGAAGCCTCATAACTTTGTTTCTGAGCAAGATATTTGGAAAATTATTTTTTGTGTGTTTATCTGGAGCTTGATATATTTCGATTAATGAATTTAAAAAAAATGTGCATGTTCCCTAAGTGAGTTTCTTTATTCCATCATAACTTCTAAATGCCTGGACAGATTTGGATGTATGGTAACGTGCTCGTTAGAATCATTAGTTTTCTTGTACCCTAAGGTTGCCTGGAAGAAATTGCTACCTTAGCCGCCTATCTGTACACCCTTTTATCTATCTTCTGTACTTTCAAGCTATATCCTTGTGTGTAATAAAGTATATTCTATTCTATTCATTCTATCCTCAGATAAATGAAAGGCTCGCGCGGCGCTCGCCCGAGCCTTTCATTTATCTGAGATTTCGTCAGCCCGAGTGACAAAAAAAAAAAAAAATATATTATTTTCACAGAAGGCGGTCTGTTTGGCCAAGTGCAAGTAGCGAAGCTTTACAACAACAAACGTCAGAGGGACCGATTGGTCGCAGTCTTGGGGGAGGGCATGGACGAGGAATACATTTCAAAGAAGCAGGTAATGTTATTGCTTTCTAGACGCCTGCGACTTGCTTGCCTGTTGAAAAACAATAATGAAAAATTGTTTATTGTACACATTGAAATTTACATCGTTTTGTTCCCGCCGTGTAGTGTTAGTACTCGTCAAACTGAACAACTTTTCGCAAAAAAAAAAACTTTTGATATCTCCATACAAAGTGAGACTCCCGACCCGACCGACCCGTTTTGTATGGAGAGCACAAAAATATTTTTGTCGCAGGATTTTTGTTTTTCGTGAAATGTTCAGTTTGACGAGTACTATCACTACACGGCGGGAAAAAAACGATGTAAATTTAAGGAGATTGCTTAAAGATTTATCTCCCAAAATGAACTTTTTTACAACGAAAACTAAAAATAAGATAAATGTGCTTCTAGGCGATGATGTATCAAACTGAAATATACACCAGATTTTAAGTTAGACCTCAATAGTACTGTGAAAAGAGCATATATTTAGTGATGTGCAAACGTACAGACAGATAGACACACAAACTAAAATTCTAAAAAATGTTCCGTAGCCTAGTTGGTAGTACATCTGCCCACAAAGCACAGGGTCGCGGGTTCGAATCCCGCCGAAACATTCGGCCCGAAGGCAAACATTCCTGTGATGAGCACTTGTGTTAGCCTTGTGTCTGGATGTTGTTTATCTATATTTATCTATATATTGGCTGTCTGATACCCATTTTGATTTGCTTAGTTTGGGATCAGATGGCCGTGTGTGAGATGTCCCTACAACAATTATTATTTGTCAGTTCCTGAGTCGCGGCCACCTGGCGCCGTTAGCGGATTTCTCTTTGCAGTCGGTGCGTCGCGCCACGTTCCACTACGTCAACGTCGCCCCGCAGTGGATGAGGGTCAATGGCGGCGACTGGGCTGCTCTAGAAGAGGTGAGTCGCGCCACGTTCCACTACGTCAACGTCGCCCCGCAGTGGATGCGGGTCAATGGCGGCAACTGGGCTGCTCTAGAAGAGGTGAGTCGCGCCACGTTCCACTACGTCAACGTCGCCCCGCAGTGGATGCGGGTCAATGGCGGCGACTGGGCTGCTCTAGAAGAGGTGAGTCGCGCCACGTTCCACTACGTCAACGTCGCCCCGCAGTGGATGCGGGTCAATGGCGGCGACTGGGCTGCTCTAGAAGAGGTGAGTCGCGCCACGTTCCACTACGTCAACGTCGCCCCGCAGTGGATGCGGGTCAATGGCGGCGACTGGGCTGCTCTAGAAGAGGTGAGTCGCGCCACGTTCCACTACGTCAACGTCGCCCCGCAGTGGATGCGGGTCAATGGCGGCGACTGGGCTGCTCTAGAAGAGGTGAGTCGCGCCACGTTCCACTACGTCAACGTCGCCCCGCAGTGGATGCGGGTCAATGGCGGCGACTGGGCTGCTCTAGAAGAGGTGAGTCGCGCCACGTTCCACTACGTCAACGTCCCCCCGCAGTGGATGCGGGTCAATGGCGGCGACTGGGCTGCTCTAGAAGAGGTGAGTCGCGCCACGTTCCACTACGTCAACGTCGCCCCGCAGTGGATGCGGGTCAATGGCGGCGACTGGGCTGCTCTAGAAGAGGTGAGTCGCGCCACGTTCCACTACGTCAACGTCGCCCCGCAGTGGATGCGGGTCAATGGCGGCGACTGGGCTGCTCTAGAAGAGGTGAGTCGCGCCACGTTCCACTACGTCAACGTCGCCCCGCAGTGGATGAGGGTCAATGGCGGCGACTGGGCTGCTCTAGAAGAGGTGAGTCGCGCCACGTTCCACTACGTCAACGTCGCCCCGCAGTGGATGAGGGTCAATGGCGGCGACTGGGCTGCTCTAGAAGAGGTGAGTCGCGCCACGTTCCACTACGTCAACGTCGCCCCGCAGTGGATGAGGGTCAATGGCGGCGACTGGGCTGCTCTAGAAGAGGTGAGTCGCGCCACGTTCCACTACGTCAACGTCGCCCCGCAGTGGATGAGGGTCAATGGCGGCGACTGGGCTGCTCTAGAAGATGTGAGTCGCGCCACGTTCCACTACGTCAACGTCGCCCCGCAGTGGATGAGAGTCAATGGCGGCGACTGGGCTGCTCTAGAAGAGGTGAGTCGCGCCACGTTTCACTACGTCAACGTCGCCCCGCAGTGGATGCGGGTCAATGGCGGCGACTGGGCTGCTCTAGAAGAGGTGAGTCGCGCCACGTTCCACTACGTCAACGTCGCCCCGCAGTGGATGAGGGTCAATGGCGGCGACTGGGCTGCTCTAGAAGAGGTGAGTCGCGCCACGTTCCACTACGTCAACGTCGCCCCGCAGTGGATGAGGGTCAATGGCGGCGACTGGGCTGCTCTAGAAGAGGTGAGTCGCGCCACGTTCCACTACGTCAACGTCGCCCCGCAGTGGATGAGGGTCAATGGCGGCGACTGGGCTGCTCTAGAAGAGGTGAGTCGCGCCACGTTCCACTACGTCAACGTCGCCCCGCAGTGGATGAGGGTCAATGGCGGCGACTGGGCTGCTCTAGAAGATGTGAGTCGCGCCACGTTCCACTACGTCAACGTCGCCCCGCAGTGGATGAGAGTCAATGGCGGCGACTGGGCTGCTCTAGAAGAGGTGAGTCGCGCCACGTTTCACTACGTCAACGTCGCCCCGCAGTGGATGCGGGTCAATGGCGGCGACTGGGCTGCTCTAGAAGAGGTGAGTCGCGCCACGTTCCACTACGTCAACGTCGCCCCGCAGTGGATGAGGGTCAATGGCGGCGACTGGGCTGCTCTAGAAGAGGTGAGTCGCGCCACGTTCCACTACGTCAACGTCGCCCCGCAGTGGATGAGGGTCAATGGCGGCGACTGGGCTGCTCTAGAAGAGGTGAGTCGCGCCACGTTCCACTACGTCAACGTCGCCCCGCAGTGGATGCGGGTCAATGGCGGCGACTGGGCTGCTCTAGAAGAGGTGAGTCGCGCCACGTTCCACTACGTCAACGTCGCCCCGCAGTGGATGAGGGTCAATGGCGGCGACTGGGTTGCTCTAGAAGAGGTGAGTCGCGCCACGTTCCACTACGTCAACGTCGCCCCGCAGTGGATGCGGGTCAATGGCGGCGACTGGGCTGCTCTAGAAGAGGTGAGTCGCGCCACGTTCCACTACGTCAACGTCGCCCCGCAGTGGATGAGGGTCAATGGCGGCGACTGGGCTGTTCTAGAAGAGGTGAGTCGCGCCACGTTCCACTACGTCAACGTCGCCCCGCAGTGGATGAGGATCAATGGCGGCGACTGGGCTGCTCTAGAAGAGGTGAGTCGCGCCACGTTCCACTACGTCAACGTCGCCCCGCAGTGGATGCGGGTCAATGGCGGCGACTGGGCTGCTCTAGAAGAGGTGAGTCGCGCCACGTTCCACTACGTCAACGTCGCCCCGCAGTGGATGCGGGTCAATGGCGGCGACTGGGCTGCTCTAGAAGTAGAAGAGGTGAGTCGCGCCACGTTCCACTACGTCAACGTCGCCCCGCAGTGGATGAGGGTCAATGGTGGCGACTGGGCTGCTCTAGAAGAGGTGAGTCGCGCCACGTTCCACTACGTCAACGTCGCCCCGCAGTGGATGAGGGTCAATGGCGGCGACTGGGCTGCTCTAGAAGAGGTGAGTCGCGCCACGTTCCACTACGTCAACGTCGCCCCGCAGTGGATGAGGGTCAATGGCGGCGACTGGGCTGCTCTAGAAGAGGTGAGTCGCGCCACGTTCCACTACGTCAACGTCGCCCCGCAGTGGATGAGGGTCAATGGCGGCGACTGGGCTGCTCTAGAAGAGGTGAGTCGCGCCACGTTCCACTACGTCAACGTCGCCCCGCAGTGGATGAGGGTCAATGGCGGCGACTGGGCTGCTCTAGAAGAGGTGAGTCGCGCCACGTTCCACTACGTCAACGTCGCCCCGCAGTGGATGAGGGTCAATGGCGGCGACTGGGCTGCTCTAGAAGAGGTGAGTCGCGCCACGTTCCACTACGTCAACGTCGCCCCGCAGTGGATGAGGGTCAATGGCGGCGACTGGGCTGCTCTAGAAGAGGTGAGTCGCGCCACGTTCCACTACGTCAACGTCGCCCCGCAGTGGATGAGGGTCAATGGCGGCGACTGGGCTGCTCTAGAAGAGGTGAGTCGCGCCACGTTCCACTACGTCAACGTCGCCCCGCAGTGGATGAGGGTCAATGGCGGCGACTGGGCTGCTCTAGAAGAGGTGAGTCGCGCCACGTTCCACTACGTCAACGTCGCCCCGCAGTGGATGAGGGTCAATGGCGGCGACTGGGCTGCTCTAGAAGAGGTGAGTCGCGCCACGTTCCACTACGTCAACGTCGCCCCGCAGTGGATGAGGGTCAATGGCGGCGACTGGGCTGCTCTAGAAGAGGTGAGTCGCGCCACGTTCCACTACGTCAACGTCGCCCCGCAGTGGATGAGGGTCAATGGCGGCGACTGGGCTGCTCTAGAAGAGGTGAGTCGCGCCACGTTCCACTACGTCAACGTCGCCCCGCAGTGGATGAGGGTCAATGGCGGCGACTGGGCTGCTCTAGAAGAGGTGAGTCGCGCCACGTTCCACTACGTCAACGTCGCCCCGCAGTGGATGAGGGTCAATGGCGGCGACTGGGCTGCTCTAGAAGAGGTGAGTCGCGCCACGTTCCACTACGTCAACGTCGCCCCGCAGTGGATGAGGGTCAATGGCGGCGACTGGGCTGCTCTAGAAGAGGTGAGTCGCGCCACGTTCCACTACGTCAACGTCGCCCCGCAGTGGATGAGGGTCAATGGCGGCGACTGGGCTGCTCTAGAAGAGGTGAGTCGCGCCACGTTCCACTACGTCAACGTCGCCCCGCAGTGGATGAGGGTCAATGGCGGCGACTGGGCTGCTCTAGAAGAGGTGAGTCGCGCCACGTTCCACTACGTCAACGTCGCCCCGCAGTGGATGAGGGTCAATGGCGGCGACTGGGCTGCTCTAGAAGAGGTGAGTCGCGCCACGTTCCACTACGTCAACGTCGCCCCGCAGTGGATGAGGGTCAATGGCGGCTAAAGTGTGCGGCGGTAGGGGCGTGTAATGACACGACGAATGTCGGTGAAGAACTGCTCGTTTATTGAATAAAATACATAGGTATTTATAGTAAACTAGTAATGGTCTTTGAACCTTAGGTTTAGCCGTGACATTTACTTTATCTATAACAGATCATATTACAATATTGAATTTAATACTCTTATTACATTGTTATTATAAACATCTTAATTAGGTTTCTACTTATATGGTAATTGTATGTAATCTGATATTCAATGTTTATTTTAATAAAAATACAATATATTTTTCCTTTGACATTCCGCAATTACGTCATACACTACATCTTTCCCCTTTTTTTTGAGACAAAAATTTATATTTGAATTTTTGGCTAAAATTATATAAATTACAAAATACAAATTACAAAAACTTATCTTTATTCTTTAAATACATTGTTTACCTTTTATCATCTTTTTTTTTAAACATAAATTGTTTATATCAACAAATTAATACATTTGCAACTCTTTAGATATTGTTTACGAATTACATTCTTGCAATATGATATGTCTGTCGGCTTACTTCTTTCTATCCTTATATTCCTACCATACAATATTTTATCCTATCCTTAATTATATTTGTAAAAGAAGATGGAAATCCTTTTTTGGATTTTGGAATGTGCTGTCTTGCTTTTTTGATGGTTTCTTTTTTTCGTTTTTTATTTCATCTCTAATTTAATTATTCATTCGTGATCTAATGATGGATACTGACGGTATTCTTAAAGAGGTTAGAGCTCGTTCCGTATTATTCGCGTTAGCTCACCATATACATTTATTTTATACTACTGTCCAGTTTTCTTCTAACAACGAACCAGTCTTTGTTAGCTGCTTTGACGCTCCTGCCGGGCATCCGTTGCTGTGTTCACACAAGCCCGCAGCCAATCTCTTAGAAGTTTTATACGCTGAACTTTCTATCTCCTTAACTAGCGTTGACTTGTGGGAGATCAGTTGTGAAGTTGCTCCAAGCGGTCTCTTCTGGCATGTCCGGTGGCGAAAGTGCGACTTTTCGAGCTTTTTTTAATACAGGTAAGGCTTTGTTCTATTTTTATGTATAATGTTTTCTTTTCCTGATACTAATGCCTTTACATTCACTCCTTGATCTTCAATTACAGTATATGGTCCCGTGTATACTGGATCCAATTTTTCTCTATCTTCTTTTTTAATTAATATTAAATCTCCTATCTTATAATCAATTGAATTAGTAATTAAATCGTACTTTTTTTTCTATTTATTTTTGTTTTTAATAAATTATTCCTAGCATCCTCTTGGGATTTTTGTAATCTATACTTAAGTTCCTTAGGATATGAGTTAAAATTATACATTGGTTCTACTTGTATTAAAATATTACTAGGTATTTTACATAATTTTCCAAACACCAATTCATACGGTGTATATTTTGTTGCTGAATGCACTGTTGTATTATATGAAAAACACCAATATTGCAACCAATCTGACCACTTGTGTGCTTGATTATCTGTTTGTATCCTTAAATAAGCTCCTAATGACTTATGTGAATTTTCCAATGAACCAAGACTCTCATGATGGTAAGCGGTTGATTGCATTTGTTTTACATTCAAAATTTTACAAATTTCGCGCATGGTTGATGATATGAATTCACTTCCCCTATCTGTTCCTATTTCTTGAGGGATTCCATAACGCAATATAAAATTATCTACAAAAACTCGTGCTACAGTTTCTGATTCCTTATTTGGAAGTGGGTAAGCTTCTACATACTTTGTTAGCTCACACTGTAGTGTTAATATATAATTATAACCATTTGTATCTTTAGTTAATGGTCCTACTAAATCCAAAAATACTTTTTCGAATGCTGTTGTCGCTGTGCTAGTAATGCACAATGGTTGCTTTATGTATTTGTGGAATTTCTGTTTTTGACATTTATCACAATTTTTTACATAATTTATAATGTCGCTATTCATTCCTGGCCAATAGTAATAACGTTTCACGTTATTGATCATTCTATGAATACCTGCATGGCCACTAGTTTGTAATAAATGAAAATCATTTAATATGACTCGTCTGTCATCTTTATTATTTACTTTTGTGACACCTTTAATTATACACAATCGGGGTCCGGACCCGGTATTATTAATATATTGTGCTAGCTCCTTAATAATACATGCGGTGTCATTTGTACGTAGTATGCATACCTCTTTTATCTGTTGTGTCTCGCAAAACATGACTAATTCTCTCGCGAAGAAATCTCGTTTCGTACACGATCGAGAACTAGTATTGACACACATTGTTAATAAGGATGGCGAGTATATTATGATATTATTTTGACTGGCAACAACATCTGTTTGTTTTAATACATTTAAATAGTCTCGTTTACTGAAACTTAATTCTGGTATATTATTTGGCTTTTTAAGTATTTCAATTATTTTTGGTTGGCCTGTCCAATCATAATCTGAAACCTTATCAACCGAAATATTTTCCTGTCCTTGTTTCTTTTGTGCTCTAGTCATTACCGAAAGTACATGTTCTGACATTTGTTTCAATTGCTCACTAGTTATTTCTATCCTAGATAATGCGTCTGCAGCTGCGTTATCTTTCCCTTTCAAATACTCTACTGTAAACTCGTATTCCTCTAGGCACAAACGAAATTTAGTTAATCGACTTGATGGATTGTTCATATTAAATAAATAAATTAATGGTCGGTGGTCTGTAATAATTCTAAACTTCCGTCCGTAAATATATGGTCTAAAATATTTTACTGCCCATACTATTGCCAATAATTCTTTTTCAATGGTTGGATAATTTTTTTCTGCACTACACAAAGGTCGGCTTGCATATGCTACTGGCAATCCATTTTTATTCGATAACACACATCCTATAGCTAAACCTGATGCGTCCGTGTGTATAATAAACTCATTGTCATCTGAGAAGTCTGGGTACTGTAACAATGGTGGACTACTTATTGATTTTTTTAACTGTTGAAAAGCCTCTTCACACTTCTCTGTCCAATTAAAATCTACATTTCTCCTTAGTAAATTATTTAATGGTTGGGCGATTTCCGAAAAATGTGGCATAAATTTTCTATAATAATTTACAAATGCTACAAATCGCCTGACTTCATCAACGTTTTTTGGTACTGGATAATTTTGTACTACGGAAATCTTTTTTGGATCTGGTTTTATACCTTGGGGAGTTACCACATGCCCCAAATACAAAATTTCCTTTTGCAAAAAGTTACACTTAAGTGGATTTAATTTAAAATTTACTTTTCTTAACCTTTCAAAAACATTCATTAAATTTTTATTGTGTTGATCTAAATTTCGACCCATGACTATAATGTCATCTAAGTATACTATACACTGTAAATAGTTAAGACCGGACATAGCTATAGTCATTGCTCTACTGAAAGCATTTGGGCTGGTTTTTAATCCCATTGGCAATCTTTTCATTTGATAATGCTTATCTGCAATAAATGCTGTATATTTCCTGCTTTCCGGATCAAGTTTTATTTGATAATAACCCTGATTTAAATCCAAAGTACTAAAATACATTGCACCTGTTAATGAATCTAAAATTTCTGTTATATTTGGTAATGGAAATTTATCATTTTCTATCATCTCGTTGACTCTCCTATAATCTATTACTAATCTCCATTTCTTTTCTCCATTTATGTCTGGTTTCTTAGGAACAAGTAGTAATGGACTTGCCCATTCCGACTGTGACTCTTCTATGATATCATTTTCTAACATTTGTTTTATCTGTTTATTTATTTCCGTTTTTTGCGATTGTGGCAAACGATATGGTTTACTATATACCGGTGATGCTTCTGTTTTTAAACGTATCTTTTGTTCATATAAGTTAGTAGCTGATACTGAATCACCTGGTAAATAAAATATATCTGCATATTTTGCACAAATATTCGCAATTGTATTTTTTTCCTCTTCATTTAAATTGTTTAATTTCAAAAGTGAAAATAATAATTTTACTCTTTCTGCGTTACTCGTACATTCTTCAAAAGAAATACATTCATAACTATCTATCGGTTCTATTTCTGGTGTAAAGTTAGTTAAAATTATGTCTTTTCTACGCGTATTTAATATTTTTACTGCTATTTCTCCATTAATATTTCGAGTTATTGTATTCGCTACAAAAATTCCTTCTCCGATTTCGCTTGATAATACAACACAATCTTTTTTATAATTTGTACTAACTTTCACTATTAATTCACTTCTCGCTGGTATTTTTATTTGTTTTGTATATACACCTTGATTATTTTTATTTTTAAAGTTTAATGATATTTCATGAAACTGATTATTGCTGTTTAAAGTTATTATTTCTTTTTCATAATTAATTACACATTTATATTTTATTAAAAAGTCTTGTCCAATAATTCCATCAACATTTAATGGTAAATTTGTAAACACATGAAAATCATGATTAAATAACTGTTTTGTTTGATTCTCTAAGTCTATATTTATCGTACCGTAAGATGTAATTTTACCTCCTATTCCATTTATGTGTGTGACCTTCGGTGTAATGCACACACCTGTCAATAATGCAACGTCGCGCTTTATAGCACTGAGTGACGCGCCTGTATCTATTAACCATGTATATGACTCACCGTTTAATGCAAATTGAACTGAATTCATATGACTATAGGTTAGAATGTAGTTGTTAGACTCGAAAAAATTTTAATGCATCATCGTTTTCGTTGTCTGACTCTTTTTCTTGTGCAGTATTTATATGATGACGTTTTTTATTTAACCATTGACCTCGATTGTATTTTTTATTATACGTATATCGGGTCTTATTTTGTGAATTTTTCTCGTTTATATTATGTTTTTGTTGCCGTGAATATTTATTTAATTTGGGTATATTTTTATTCACTTTGTTGTAATTATATGTAACTCGATATGGTTTCCTATAATTTTTACCATGAGCATAAAATAATTGTCCTGAATTGGGTAATGGAGTTATTGTTATTTCTTCATCTTTCGCGCCTTGAATTGCGTCCTTTAATGATGAATAATTTCGTGCTGACACAATGGTACTTAACTTTTCATTTCGCAACCCTTCACTGAATTTACAAATTGCTGTTTTTTCATTAATGGGTTTTAAAACTTTATATGCCTCGGAATTGTTGTTAGCTTGCGAAATTGTGAGGTTTACAAAAAGATCTTCTATTTCCTGACCAAATTGTTCGATTGACCTATTTCCTTGTCTAACTAACATTAACTTCTTTTGTATAGCTGTATCCGATTGCCTGGTCAACAAGTGTTTTTTCATTTCATCAACCAATTGCTTTATGTCATTATAATTTTCCGATAATCTAAGTTTCGCATTTTGGGACAACCTTGTCTTAACCACAAAGTTTATCAATAATTGTTGATCTAAATCTCTAATCATTGTAGAGTATAACTCTATTGCGTCTATTAATTGCTTTGTGATGGCTTCTGAGCCATCCATGGTCGGTAATAACGATACCGCCGTTTTAAGATCAAAACTTTCCTTTGTAGACATTTTGTCTTCCTTGTCTTCCTCTTTGTAGTAATCTAATATTTTCATGTAAGTTTCCTCTATATTAATATAATACGACTCAATTATTTCCTTATCTTCTACAGATATCTGTGATTTTTCTACTTTACTACTGTATTCAATTATACATTCTTCGTATCGTTTATATAATAATTTTACCTGTTCAAGTTTACTTTCACCTAACTTTTCTTTTCTACGTTTAGGTCCTAGTTTCCTTATGTCTTCTTGCAATTTCTTAATTTGCTCATATATATTTATTATTTCCGACATAATACAATCATTATTAATTATTACTGAAGTATATTTTTCAATTTCCCCTTTATATTAAAATGCTACATCAAACATAAAATAAAAGTTACATTTAAAGAAAACTAATACCTTATATAATCTCTTCACGTTCGGTGCGCCTTATACGGAGCCATGTTGACGCATCGCTACTGCTACCGCCTGACGTTCTATCTTCTTAGTAAGGCACTTATGGATCTTCTTGTAGATGAAGTAGATGATTCCCGCTGCTATCATTACCAATATCGCCTCGGTCATGTTGGTCACCGCTGTTTCATATGTCTCCTCTATTTGCGTCGTTTTTGCGCTGTTGCCGGCACCGTTCTGTGCAATTATGATCTCTTCTTTCTTATCTTCCGTTTTTGCTGCCTGGTTCCCCATAATTAGGCTGACTCGTAGACGTTCATTGCACTCGCTCCGCGATTCGCGACTTATTTGGCTCGAAGGTTACATTGCCAGTACTGCTCGGCAGCAGTACGCCTGGCCTGGCCCGGGTTACTATTACGGCTCGGAACCCACGGACCAGCACTACCACAAGGCAGTGCCCTGGCTAAGGGTCGCCATAAAGTGTGCGGCGGTAGGGGCGTGTAATGACACGACGAATGTCGGTGAAGAACTGCTCGTTTATTGAATAAAATACATAGGTATTTATAGTAAACTAGTAATGGTCTTTGAACCTTAGGTTTAGCCGTGACATTTACTTTATCTAAAACAGATCATATTACAATATTGAATTTAATACTCTTATTACATTGTTATTATAAACATCTTAATTAGGTTTCTACTTATATGGTAATTGTATGTAATCTGATATTCAATGTTTATTTTAATAAAAATACAATATATTTTTCCTTTGACATTCCGCAATTACGTCATACACTACACGGCGACTGGGCTGCTCTAGAAGAGGTGAGTCGCGCCACGTTCCACTACGTCAACGTCGCCCCGCAGTGGATGAGGGTCAATGGCGGCGACTGGGCTGCTCTAGAAGAGGTGAGTCGCGCCACGTTCCACTACGTCAACGTCGCCCCGCAGTGGATGAGGGTCAATGGCGGCGACTGGGCTGCTCTAGAAGAGGTGAGTCGCGCCACGTTCCACTACGTCAACGTCGCCCCGCAGTGGATGAGGGTCAATGGCGGCGACTGGGCTGCTCTAGAAGAGGTGAGTCGCGCCACGTTCCACTACGTCAACGTCGCCCCGCAGTGGATGAGGGTCAATGGCGGCGACTGGGCTGCTCTAGAAGAGGTGAGTCGCGCCACGTTCCACTACGTCAACGTCGCCCCGCAGTGGATGAGGGTCAATGGCGGCGACTGGGCTGCTCTAGAAGAGGTGAGTCGCGCCACGTTCCACTACGTCAACGTCGCCCCGCAGTGGATGAGGGTCAATGGCGGCGACTGGGCTGCTCTAGAAGAGGTGAGTCGCGCCACGTTCCACTACGTCAACGTCGCCCCGCAGTGGATGCGGGTCAATGGCGGCGACTGGGCTGCTCTAGAAGAGGTGAGTCGCGCCACGTTCCACTACGTCAACGTCGCCCCGCAGTGGATGCGGGTCAATGGCGGCGACTGGGCTGCTCTAGAAGAGGTGAGTCGCGCCACGTTCCACTACGTCAACGTCGCCCCGCAGTGGATGCGGGTCAATGGCGGCGACTGGGCTGCTCTAGAAGAGGTGAGTCGCGCCACGTTCCACTACGTCAACGTCGCCCCGCAGTGGATGCGGGTCAATGGCGGCGACTGGGCTGCTCTAGAAGAGGTGAGTCGCGCCACGTTCCACTACGTCAACGTCGCCCCGCAGTGGATGCGGGTCAATGGCGGCGACTGGGCTGCTCTAGAAGAGGTGAGTCGCGCCACGTTCCACTACGTCAACGTCGCCCCGCAGTGGATGCGGGTCAATGGCGGCGACTGGGCTGCTCTAGAAGAGGTGAGTCGCGCCACGTTCCACTACGTCAACGTCGCCCCGCAGTGGATGAGGGTCAATGGCGGCGACTGGGCTGCTCTAGAAGAGGTGAGTCGCGCCACGTTCCACTACGTCAACGTCGCCCCGCAGTGGATGCGGGTCAATGGCGGCGACTGGGCTGCTCTAGAAGAGGTGAGTCGCGCCACGTTCCACTACGTCAACGTCGCCCCGCAGTGGATGAGGGTCAATGGCGGCGACTGGGCTGCTCTAGAAGAGGTGAGTCGCTGTCCCATACCAACTCGCAGTTTTTGAAGGCCTAAGGCTCGTAAACGAGCAAGCAGAAAATTCCAGAAAACATATATAGTAAACTTGGATATACGAGTATATAACCTTTATTTCGCGCAGACTGATTTTTATTAAAAACATTAAATACTATACCAAAAACGCCATTGAATTCGAGCTGTTCCTATTGTTAAATTCGCTACTGCTTCTAAACTTCAACAGACGCGGACACGGTTCCTACGGGATATTATTGGCAATTCATTTATCTTTCATCCGTGCAAAAAAATAATAATCATAGGTAGTTCAAGGAAAAAGTAAAAAAAAACGAGTTTTTCGCACGATTCCTGCGCAGTGTCGGTCGTAACTACCGTGAAGCATCGCACGCTAATATAAACATTATTTCTGTAGCGCGTCGGTTGAACTTTCAACTAAAGCGCGTTGAGTTGCTAATTTTGCCATTGTATGCCCCCATAGGGCGCTGAAAAGTGCTAATTCAGCTTTTTTAGGAATTTTTTTAGCTAAACCTATTTAACTTATGGCAGTGATAATTGGATATGTTATTCTTGAGGATATTTCTGAAAATACCTTTGTTTCTGAAACACATTTATATTTAAATATCTTAATAAGTTATAATGCCAAAGTCACCCCTCAAAAAATGCTTCCAGAAATAATATCTCTGTTATTTATAAACCTTTATTAGTAAAATTAACAGAACTAATGTATCGTAATGTGCTTAAAAATATTGTTGTTTAATAATTACAATATTGCTGCTAGTTTATTCTACAGTTTTTTCCATTTTAATTAACCACTAGTGGTCCACCCACTCGTGGGAATAAGACTTTTTCCCGTAAAAAGTATCCTATTTGTTAATCCAGGTTACAAACTACCTCAATTTAAAACATACCAATCCGTAGAGTAGGTATATAGATGTAAGGCCGGTTTAAAACCAATTAAATCAATCGGTTTAAAACGAAAAAAACTGTTTAAAACCGAAATAAACCATTTTTTTCGATTTAAAACGGGTGGTGTTGACGACTATGTTTTTCTTAAATATAACCACATTTTCTTAATATTCCGAAGAAGGAATAGAACGGAGTAGGTATATATACCTATAAACTGTAAAATGAAATGTGTGATACCTAGATCGGTACTGACTTGGTTAGGTTCTAATTGGTGCAAGTGCGACCGACCAAGCGTAGGCATTACCTAGCTAAGTTATAAAAAAAACTATAGTTAAAACTGTGTTGGTTGTTTTCAAAAGATACAATCAGTTTGATTCGGTTTAAATACGGTTTAAATAATGAACCCAAATCCTATGGGTTGTGCGCAGGGCAATAATAAAAGCTTGTCAGGTTAAGAAAGGTTTTTAATTCCTTGGATGAAAACAGATTACAAAACAGCGTATTTAAAAACAGACATATTGACAAGGCGACAGGCCGCCAGAGAGAGAGATCAAAAGAGAGAGCGAGACAACAATAACAGTACCATAGAGATGGTCATATAAGGTGTGTTCGTTTCACAACTAATATTTTAACACTCCCCCGCAAACCTTATAGGGCCATCATATTACCAAATCTTAAGTTGTAGTAACCTATATCTAACAGACAGACTCTACAATCCGAGATTGGTCTCTATAATGGGTAGGCCTAATTCTTATATAACATCAATTATACAATGAACACATTGACAGACAATGTTTACCTAACATGAGACTCTACTCACTAAGAAAAAGGCTATCAGAATTAAGCACAACAATTATTATGTCCAAGAGAAATCTCTACTTTAGAAAATGGCTCTATCATAACATCAGTTATACTAGAGATTACATTGATGTTCAGCATTGAGATTCGACTCTACATTAAGACAACAACATGCTAAACATTACTACACATCACTGCAATCTCCATTTACATGACATAATTAAGTACACAGAATTAAAGGTATCATGCTTTATATAAACATACATGTGTACATTAGTTTAACCTTAAAAGAAATAAAGTAAACATGCTTATTACTTTACATTCATACTATGTACAAATTGTAAATGCTTTACAGAGCTCAGCGGTTTCGTAAGTATGTCGGCAATCATCTGATCTGTTCGTAAGTATTTAACTGTTAATGTATTTCTTTGCACCAAGTCTTTTATGAAGTGATATCTCAGATCGATGTGCTTCGTACGTTTGTGACTGTACTCTCTAGCTTGCAACAGTTTATGTGCGCTCTGATTGTCATTCAACACAGTAATATTCAATTTAACTGGTAATATTTCAGATAGAAAATTTTTAATGAAACAGATATCTTTACAAACATCATTGATTGACAAATACTCAGCCTCTGTTGTAGAGAGTGCGACACAGCGCTGTTTGCGCGACTCCCAGTTAATTGTATTTTGACCTAATTTTACAACAAAGCCTGTGTAAGAGCGCCTATCCAAAGGATCATTTGCCCAGTCTGCATCTGCGTAGGCTGTTAAATTTAATTCTTTACTTTTTGCAAAATGTAAACAAAAGTTAATTGTTCCAGCCAAATATCTTAAAATGCGTTTAGCTGCTAGCCAATGACTTTTATTGAAATTACAATTATACTGACTTAATTGACTGCAGGCATATGATATATCAGGCCTAGTGCAGACTGAAAGATACATGAGGCAACCCATGAGCTCTCTATAATTATAAGTATCATCACATAGAGTTTCAGAATCTACTTCAAATTTACAGTTTACATTCATGGGTGTAGAGACTGGCTTGCAATTTTCCATCCCAAACCGCTTGAGCAATCTTTTTATATAATCACTCTGATCAAGCTTTAAACCATCCTTTTCTCTAACAACATTAATCCCTAGACAACTTTTTAGGTTACCTAGATTTTTACAATTAAATTCCGCCATTAGCAAACTTATTAAGTTATCTTTAGCTAAGTTATTATTATAAAATATATAAAAATCATCAACATAGAGTCCTAGAATGATTAAACTATCTTTAGATTTATTTATGTAAACACAGGGCTCACATTTACTTTGGTAGAAGCCATTTTCACATAGTAATTTATTTACTTTATCGTTCCAAATTCTACTGGCTTGTTTAAGGCCATAAATTCCTTTTTGTAACAAGCAGACTTTATTTTTATTACCATTATCAAATCCGGGAGGCTGCTCCATGTAAATAGTTTCTTGGAGGTCCCCGTTAAGAAATGCTGTGGCTACATCAACATGCTCGATACATAGATCAAGCTCACAAGCTAAAGCAAACAAAATTCTCATTGTACAATGTCTAATTACTGGTGAAAATGTCTCCCCATAGTCCACTCCCTGTATCTGTGTAAAACCCATGGCAACAAGACGCGCTTTATACCTATCTAGGTTCCCGGATGCATCCCTCTTTATTTTATAAACCCACTTACTTTTCACGACATTAGTATCGCGAGGCCTATCCACCAATGTCCATACATTTTTGGATATCAATGAGTCATACTCACATTTCATGGCCGCAATCCATTGTCCACTGTCTGGGCTAGCAATAGCCTCTTTGTAAGAAAGAGGTTCTTTCTCTACATCATTAGACACATCATGCGCGACTAAGGAAAAGTCTGTTTCGTAATCATCATACCTTGGGTGTGGTTTAGACCTAGAACTACGTACAGGTCTAGTAGGACGATCGACAGGCAACAAAGGCGCGGGTTGGCCTTCATTTGAAGATGATGACGGTTGCTGCGACAGCACTACAGGCTCGCACAACGAGTCCTCCGCCCACGAAGCTGTAGAGCCTGAGTCGTTGTCCTCAGTCCCGGTACAGAACTCCTCCTCACCTGAAATTGCCATAGAAACATTTTTATTATCAGTATTTTCAACTGGACTATCTAAACTAATATCTTGACTAGATGAATCTTTATTATCTAATATCACAGAGCTTTTTAAATTATCATTATTACTATTCTGGGACATATTAAAATTTTCATTTGATTTAAATTCATCACATGAGTCAAATTCATAAAATGTAAAATTATCATCCAATTCATTATCATCATTTTTATTATTAATTATATCCTTGTAAAATTTATTTTCTAAAAATGCGACATTCCGTGACATGATTACTCTTTGAGGGTTCAAAGGATCTAGCAATCTATAGCCTTTTGTTGTATTACTGTAACCCACAAAAATATACCTCCTACTTTTAGGGTCCAACTTACGTCGTTTTTCTTTTGGAATAAGCGAATATGCGATGCACCCAAACACATGAAGGTGGCTAAGATCAGGCTTGGATCCAGACCACAAACCTTCAGGGGTATGTCCTGCCAAAGCGACTGTAGGGCTCCTATTCTTTAAATACACAGCAGCCATCACTGCTTCACCCCAGAAACGCGTGCAGAGACCAGCATCCAGCATCATACATCTAGCCTTCTCCAAGAGCGTTCTATTTAGTCGCTCAGAGACACCGTTTTGTTGAGGACAGTAAGGTACACTAGTCTGATGTATAATACCTTCTCTTTTTAAGAAATCAGAAAACTTTGAGTTACAGTACTCTGAACCATTATCGGAGCGCAATATTTTTATAGACAAACCCAACTGTTTTTCTACTTCGTTTTTAAAAATAATAAAATAATGCATTACCTCGGATTTTCTCTTCAGTAAGTATGCATAGCTTTTCCTTGTGAAGTCATCCGTGAATGTTACAAAGTATCTCGCACCACCAAGGCTGCTCTGCTGCATCGGGCCAGCCACATCTGTGTGAACTATTTCAAGGGGTTTAGAGGTGCGTGTAGCCTCGCTTGCGGGGAACGGCAAGGTCACTTGCTTCCCTAGCAGGCAGGTCTCACACTTCTTACCGATGTCACAAACCTGAAACAGTACTCCAGTTGCAAGTCCATCCTTTAAAGCACACATCCCCTTAATTCCCAAATGCCCAAGACGCTTGTGCCAGAGCTCAGCTGGCAACACAGGAGCAGCAACATTAGCACTCATTGTTTCTTGCCTATTATGCAAGAACATGGAAGAATGCACTTCTTGCGAGAAACTACTACCTTCCCATTTATATAGGCCTTTCACATTAGATGCTGAGGTAACAGGGTTGCCATGAATTTCACAAGATTTATAAATATTACATTTGTCATTATTAAATACTACAATTAAACCTTTCTCAGTTAACCTACTGACAGACAACAAATTAGCGCTAAGATTAGGAACAAACAATACCTTTTCAATCTTAGAAACTGCTCCGCCTTCCTCCAATACTACCTCCCCAACGCCAGCTGCAGACATTGATTCATTATTTGCAAGCATAATGTTGCTTCCTTCCCCAAAATCCTTATAGCTGGAAAGCATCTTCTTATTGTTGCAAAGATGATTCGAGCATCCTGAGTCTATATACCAATCAGTAGATTTAGCGAAGAATGCTGTTGTTTCACTCTGGTCTGTAGCAAGAAGCGAGTGATCCGCTTGCCTATTCTTCCTGTCACGACGATACTTAAAGCATTTGCTCTTTACATGACCAGGTTTTTGACAATAATGGCACACAATCTTCTTCACAGAACCGCTGTACCCAAAAGGCTTTTTCTTAGTGAAGAACGCAGCACTATCTTCGACCATGGTATCAGGCTTCTTCTTTCTAGCCTCTTCTTGCAGTAGCCTAGTGCGCACCAATTCTGAAGTAAGGGTGTCGGTGATGCACGCTGTTTGCAGACTTGACACCAGGGCATCATACTCATCCGGCAGCCCACTAAGAAGCAGCTCGGCGATCTCGCTGTCTTCAATGACCTTTCCAATGTCAGCTAGCTGATGAACTAGGCCCATAAGAGTTTCAATGTATTTTGTCATAGAATTATGAGCCGTATAGTCAATTCTATGAAGTTGGCGAAGAAGAATAACGCGTCGACACAAACCTTTATCTTCAAATACATTTTGTAGGTTTGTCCAGGCTTCCTTCGCTGTTTTGGCATCTCTTATGTGTTGATGGCAGGCAGACGACACACTCAAGCCTATACGGGCGAGCGCGCGTCCAATATTGGTGGCGTTTGTGTCTGTCCCAAGTACGGCATCCCACAAACCATCATAGGTTAGAATGTATTTGATGTTGTATTTCCAAGTCGAATAATTTTCGACTCCACGCAGTTTTTCTACATTTTGACCTGCGAATACCATCGGCTGATTCTATCCTCGTGGTGGGGGCTCGCTGTTTGCCATCGTGTGCTGAGTGGTACCAACCACGTGCTACTCGTACCGGAACCAGTCGATATTGGGTGAAGCTCGACGAAATAACGGGGGCGAACGTTTCAGGGAATGCGCCACACCAAGTACTCGACGAATTAGTATCAAATACCGTGCCGACCCACGATGACTGCACGAACAAGACACGGAGGCAATCCACAAGCAACCTGCACAAAAAGGTTAGGGCAAAACCATCTGGGTATGCTGGGCCCATAACCTAATGAACCCAAATCCTATGGGTTGTGCGCAGGGCAATAATAAAAGCTTGTCAGGTTAAGAAAGGTTTTTAATTCCTTGGATGAAAACAGATTACAAAACAGCGTATTTAAAAACAGACATATTGACAAGGCGACAGGCCGCCAGAGAGAGAGATCAAAAGAGAGAGCGAGACAACAATAACAGTACCATAGAGATGGTCATATAAGGTGTGTTCGTTTCACAACTAATATTTTAACATTAAAACCAAACTCACACACTCGCACTCCTCGCGCCGAGAGATGTCAAGCAAGATGCAACGTTGCCAGCTCGCCTGCTCTACTGTGTAGAGTGATGCCCGACATGACGCTTTGTATCGATATATCGTATCGTAATGTATCGCATCCGAATGTGTCGATATACGAAATGAATCAAATATCTTTGTATCGATACTGATAATATCAATCTGAGAAATGCGACTTTGCCGTTTTACCCTATGCGCGCACGGGTGACATTTTGTCTGATTTCTGTTACAAGTCTATGTATGTGTGTGTAATATTATTTATTAATAAGTATAGTATGTAATGTAGATATAAGTATAAACTACTTAACTAAAACGAAACGTAACGTCAGGTGACCAAATATTGTCGATAATGAAGTGTAGTTCTTTTATTTTAGTAGGCGAGTTTTAAACCGTCTAAGACGATTTATTTGGGGTTTTAAATCGCCACATTTGATTTTAAACGTTTAAAATCGTTTTTTTTTACATCTATAAGTAGGTACTTTAAGCGTGAAGGCGGAACAAACATCCAAACATCTAAACATAATATCCAACTATATTTTCGTGATTCGTGAAAAATAATAGTGTGATGTGATGTGAAGGGCACATAATTAATACACTGTGAAAAACTGGTTGATTTTCGTGTGTTCAGTCCATTAAGGTTGAACATCAGCTGCAGTGGCGCCACCAATTGAAATAAATCATTTACATAACTGCCAAAAGTGGCCACTTTTAATATAACGTTACTACTTACATAACTTATTGATTATATTTAGGATTATAAAACAATAACAGACTCTTGTACAATATGTACTGTGTCTTATATACCTAGTGTGTGTAAACTATATTTTGTGGCGTATGTAAATCATAAAATTTACTATTATAGTAGTAGGCATCTCCACTGGCTCGCGCATGTTCACTGTCGCGGCGCTAACAGAATACCAGCGCAGTGGCACTGTGCTAACCGTGACACTGCGACATGCTGAGTTAGGGCCGTTTTGTGGATGTGGTACACTCGCTTAAGTCTTACGTTATATTTAATGTTTTTAGCATGCTGCAAAACTGCGTATTGCATTTACATAAACGATTTATCTATCTATCTATCTTAAAATATATTTATTCTATTGTCGTTAAACACATATATTTCGATCGAAGACACTGACAATAAGTAAATGATTTATTTCAATTGGTGGTGCTACTGCAGCTTATGTTTAACCTTGAAAAACTTTCCCCACGAAAGGGCTAACAAATAAAAAAAAAATGTATCACAGAGTACCTAAATTGTTTGAATTATTTGTAGCATGCTTTTTATTAAATAAAAACAAAATAGTAAATCGATCAGCTGGTCACGCGTTTTTGTAGAACAGGCCAATTTCTTTTTGTCAATTTACAGCCCATGTTTCCATTTTATTTTTAATATAGATAAACGCTAAGCAATTGTCTACAGCTACCCAAAACTTTGTATGTGTTTTTCGCCAGGCGCTTCGACGTAGAGCCGCCTCCCACAACTCCACTTTGGAACTAACCACGGGAACACTAGACGTTCTGTCTCTCGCCGATAAACATGGCCGCGATACTCAGCTATACCTCGCCGATGATGACAATAACAACGGGATCGTACCAGTGCCTATGTACTTCTTTAAGGTGAGTACAGCTACAGTTGAATTACTGTAGGATGAGCTCTGACAGTTAAAAATTTTGAAAACTTTTTAATATTATTTCGTTTATTTATTTATTTATTAAGTAAAATCACATACTGTTTAATGATAAAATGAGTGGTGAATTTAATTTATTTTTAATTATTAGCTATTATGGTTATTAAACTGAATATTATATAAAAAAGTTGTTAACGTCGTATGAAGAATTTTGAAGCTGTCAGAACTCATCCTTTAGTAACCCAACTATAGCGGCACGTATCTTTAGCTCTGAGCGAACGGTACTGTTACGTCTGTCGCAGAACCGACGAGCGTTGGAGCAGACGGGTTCTCGAATGGAGACCGCGTCTCGGGGAACGTAGTGTGGGACGCCCCCCTGCCAGGGGGACTGAGGACCTGAGGAAGGTCGCTGGTGGTGGCTGGATGAGGAAAGCGAGTGATCGTGCGCTTTGGCGTAGTGTTGGCCGGCCCCCACAAGATGGACAAATAACTTGGTGAAGGTTACTGGGTGCCGGTAGATGCAAGTAGCGCAGGACCGTTCACGGTGGAAACTGGTAGGCCCATGTTCAGCAGTGGACGTCTTCCGGCTTCTTCTTTTTCATCGTGTAGGTAAGGTCGACAACCGACCTCACAAACCCTGGTGTCAGTGTTGTAGAGTCGCTAATAGTCACTGACATGATAGTATAAGTAACGTTTTGTACGGAGACAGAACATTTTGTCTACTATTAATAACTTATAAAACTGATGACGAAAATGAACGTAATGAAATTCGATGTTGAATGTTTGAATCGAAAGTCGAGGATGATTCCGAGTTTAAGAAGAATATTTCCTACTGCAAGAATCATTAACAATTCACCATCAGTAGATAATTAAACACGATATAACGTACCAAGTGGTCGCCTATAATGGTGACGTCATAACTTCATAGAAAACAAGCAAGAACTAATTTCGGCGCTGCCACTATGCCCTCCGTGGTGTAGTTGGGAAGCACGTTGGCTGCGATGAATCAAAAATATTTAATATCAGTAGATAAGATTTCAAATGCACAGTTACAGCAGGGGGCCGTTTCACGAAGCTACAAGTTACAATTACAACTCGACGTACATTGCGTAGACAATGAGATAAAACGGTAAGAGCTATGGCTACGCAATGAATATCAAATTGTAACTTGTTACTTGTAAATTGTTGCTTCGTGAAACGGGGCCCAGGCTGACAGTCGCTGCTGTTTCACTTCTACAGCGTTTTAGTGAAATAACGCAAAACCTCTCGGGTTACCATCAGCCCATGAAACTGACCAACTACTGGAACTTTTCTGAAACCGCAATTATTTCTATTACTTTTCACACAATCTCATCCATCAACTATAGGTAGCATACACGTATGAAGCCCAAATGATTTAGAAAAATCCTTTATTTTTCATCCACAGCTGGTACACGATCCCCTCCGCAAGCTCGCCACGGCTTTCGTCACAATAAACTCCTCGTTCTACAACAGCTCCTTGACGGAACAGCTGACGTTCTGCGACGACATCTGCGGAGAAGAACAACTGCGCTGGCTGCACTGGAGAAACGACGGCGCGCATTCCTTCTGCTGTAGTTACGAGCAGTTCGTAGATAGAGTTACATTCATACCGCCGATAGATGTCGTGGGGGATTTAGATTGATTTTTAGTACTTTATGTAACTAGATCAATGTAAAATTAGCATCTAATAAAAATAGCAAAAATAAAAACTTTTCAAGTTACCAAGTACACTCGCCTCTCGACAAAATTAGTTTACATAATTTGAATGCCACAAAAAAAATATTTTTTTAACTTATAAACAAGATTATTAAGGGGCTACCTGACTGCGCACTAGCGCCACTTCGAAAAAAAATCATAACTCCGAAAAAACTAAATATATTAAAAAAGTGGACGATCATTTCATAGTGTATGTACCTACTGTACAGTGTATCTCTTTTTAGATGTCTTATTTGGTAAACAAACCACTTACCTCGACAAAATCTCAAGTTTACGGGCTGATCACACTATAGAACTAGCCCAAAATATTAATACACCTGAAACAAACACTTATCAAGCATTCACTCACAAATTCTGTTAGAATTAATCATCGAAAACTTAAGTTTTTCGCAAAATTATCAATAAATCGTTCTAACCTCAAACCATATTTCGATCGGGTATCTCTACATTATCTTTGGATTTTAGGGATGAGGTATATCACGCACTCATAGACAATTCAATTATTTAATCGGAATAGACTGGTTGAATCTTTAAAAATATAAGTAGACAGAGAAAAATAGATTCGACAAATAAGTGGTCAGACGTGACGTCTCTATCCATTGCAATTAAAAAATGTATGTTAAATGTTATAATGAATGAATCACGGGCGCGTTCCGATACACGCTTAAGTGACTTTCGAATCAAACTGTCAGCGCCGTCAGCGATCAGATTGTATGGGTTTCGCCTGCTGACAGTAATTCGGTACGCGCTTTGAGTGCGCTAAAATCGATTTCAGCGCGTCTCGGAACGCAGGGCACATCGATTCCTTTATTTGCGCGACCCCTTATATCAGGGCTGCCAGAAGAAATTTTAGTGTGCAAACTATGTTCTTGTAATTACAAGACAAGTATGTGGGCAACATAACAACAATCATAATTTGGTATCTTGTTTAAAGCTGATCTGATGATGGAATTGCGTTGCGAATATGCGCAGTGTGATTGGCTCATTATTTAGTCGAGTCGATTCGGCGTAGATATTTTGTCTTGATTCGATCGAAATCAAATAACGTGCGCGCGCACTTCTAGCAACCCTGCGTTCCGAGACGCACTGAAATCGATTTAAGCACCCGTAATCGCGTTCCGAATTAATGTCAGCTGTCATAACTCATACTTTTTTGCTTTTCTGATCGCTGACAGTGCTGAAAGTCTGATTCGGAATGCGCCCCAAGTCGCACTCACGCGCCGCGCCGCCGCCGCCGCCCGCCTCGAGTTGCGACTTGAGTTGGCTACCATTTCAACTCGACCTACTCTAGACAAAGCGAGTTAACCCATCACTAAAATAAATACGTCAATGATGACAAATTAGAGTAAGAGATATATACGACGTAGGATATTCCGAAATGCTTGTAATTACCAATTACAATTAATCACCAATTCAATTACACTCAATTAAATCAATGAAATCTATTATTTGGAAGCACTATTTTGTGTCTATGGTCACCTTATCGCCATGTTTGTTTACCAAATAAGACATCTAAAAAGAGATACAGTTTAGTATGTTTAGAAATACCGAATTTTATAAAATCTTATACGGTGTAGTAAGAGATAGCGAAAGTGCTAAAAACGGCCGTTATTAGCACTTTCGGTATCTGTTACTACAATTAACAATAGATAACTGAATTTATCAATTTTAAAAATACAACAAGACTAATGAAACAATTTGATCGTTCATATTTTTGATATTTTGTGTTTTCACTAAGTTATGATTTTTTATCCAAGTGGCGCTAGTGTTCACATAGGGTACCCCCTTAAATATAGCGGCCCGCCCCGGCTTCGCGCGGGTAGATCAACGTCAAAAACAAAAACCCTATTCTCTACATTATGTACTCTTTAATTAAAACCTGTTTAAGCAAAGCAGACTAATCTCAAACTAAAAGAAAAAATTAAAGTTCCGCTTCGCTTCACCATACTCCTCCACCACGAGATGGCGCGCATTGACCTGCTGTCTTCTGTACACGGCATACCTAACATAATAATTCGCTCACCACCTTTGGAGATTTATAATTGTGTAAATTTTACAGGAAACTGTAGGTCTACAAACATAATATAAGTTAAATTGTAAACTTGTGATTTATAAGACTGTTTGTTTCTAACAAAAAAAAAAAAACCTTCTGCTGTAGTTACGAGCAGTTCATAGATAGAGTTACATTCATACCGCCGATAGATGTCGTGGCGGATTTAGATTGATTTATGTAGTATTATTTACGCTGTCAATGTAAAGCAACTAATAGAAATAGCAAAATAAAATCTTTTGAAGTACTAAGCAACTTATTTTCATCTCTCGACAAAATTGGTTTACCTGTTTAGAGACTACAAATTGAACAATGTAGAAAACCTTTTTTGGAACTATAAATTACATATTTTCTTTCTCGCTCTTGACACACTTCATATTCTTATTAAGAGTAAAGTTAGGTACGATACGAAGCAGCATAATAAAAAAACTTATATGAATCACATCAAAGTCCTTTTACTGCGTAATTTTTAAAGAGTCATACAAGTAATCAAAATCAACATAGTTATCTTAAAAAAAAAACAAATGTTCGTAGAGTTAAGGTAGGTTTATATCAACTGAGTTGCCATTTTATGTGATGCTAACCTGCTCTGACTTATGGATATTTCTGAAAGGTAAGATTAGTTCCGATTCAAGACTTTTTGCCAAACTGTATGGTACAGAGCTGGCGGTCCCGAGTCGGCGCTGACTCGACAACCGTCTGACGCTAGTGACTGACTCAATAGCATGAAATTTACATCGTTTTGTTCCCGCCGTGTAGTGATGGTACCCGTCAAACTGAACAACTATTCAAGAAAAAAAAAATCCAGCGACAAAAATATTTTTGTGCTCTCTCTCGTTTGGTCAGGAGTCTCACTTTGTATGGAAACCAAAAATTTTTTGTCGCAGGATTTTTTTTTTCGCGTAAAGTTGTTCAATTTGAGCAGTAGAGTACCATCACTACACGGCGGGAACAAAACGATGTAAATTTCATGGTGTATAAACCCTCCTTTACACTGAATAACAAAACTTATGGTAAATGTTAACAAAGTTAAAATATTGAGGAATGACAATACTGTGTAAACCTGTCGTTCAATAATACAAACTAGTAATTAAAACGTAAATAGAATCGAAATTTTAAACAACAGTTCAAAAATATACATTTACAACCTCAACGTGACATCTTGGTAAAGGCAACGAAATTGCTATATTTTTGTAAACGAACAAAAAAAAAATCAACTAAAACGTAAGGTCAGAAAAGCTAAAAGTATTCATTTATGAGTATTCGTACGAGTATATACGGTTTCATTTTCTCATTCTAACTGAGTATATAAGACATAATAAGTGTATTGTTCCCCAGCAAGAAAACAAGTTTAATTACTTAAATCAAATAATTTGTAAAAAAGTGAAAAAAGGAAAGTGAGGTAATATTTATTGTTTGTGTCTAAAATAAAAAGTTTTTTAAGTACAGCGCGACATAAAAAAAATAAAATAAAAAAATAAGTTGCTAAGTGGAGTTAAATGGCAACACACCATCATCGCCACTTCCTGTGATTGTTTACAGGGGGCCGTTTCACGAAGCTACAAGTTACAAGTACAATTCGACGTACATTGCGTAGACGATTAGATAAACGATAAGGGCTTACAGTTTAGGCGAATTGGCTACGCAATGTATATCAAATTGTAACTTATTACTAGTAACTTGTTGCTTCGTGAAACGGGGCCCAGCTCGTCAAGTATAAGTTGGCAAGAAAACGAACTATTTTTTAACACTTCCTCCCTCAGTGCTTGTTTTTTCGTACGCGGTGCTGATATACAATTTTATACGACTACTAGCGCCACCAGTGAAACACCAACCTATACTTGACAAGCTGTACCACTGTGGTTGTTTATCACTGCGGGCTTGCCTGGTGTAGCCATTGTTAATCATTCAAACATTATTAAATTTATACTCTTTTATTTTATGTCGTACTCTGTAACAGCGCATCAAAAATAGTAGCCCAAAAATAAAGGAGCAATTTGGTAATACATTGGCAACATTTAATTTTAATTATTTCTAGCCCGTCGCTGTATCTCTGTAGGTTTTACAGCTATTGGCTAAGGCTTATTTGGTGTGGCCATTAGTAAAAATTAAAAGCTCTTTATTTAAATTCGTATCTACTTTTTGAACGCTGTTTTTGTACAGACTTTAGTTCCACAGAATATTAAATTGCGCTGTATCGATACCTACGTACAATGAAAAATTATTTTCACTTATATACCTAAAGGAATTTTTATCTACCCTCACATGGAACTCAGAAAAATTTTCATACTGCTGTGTTTTCAATACTTTCCATTTTTCAGTACTCAGCCCCGAGTTGTACATTTGTAACCTGTTGAAAACTGTAGCTGATTTCTCTTCAACAAAACTGGTAATTTTGAAACTGAGCTTAAGCATATTAGCACTGTAATTAATATCGTTCATCTCGACATCACTGACGATATTCATAACCGTTTTCAACCAATCGCAGCTGTCTTGATTGTGACAACTATATATTAAAACTCCGTTTTGAATCCCATGGCATTTCAAAAGCGGGAGAAATACATTCTCGTCGATTACACCTAATATCAATTTCTGTATAAATTTTACTGATTCCATTCCAATGTCCTTCCCATCTTTACGACTTAAACTGACAAATTTAATAAATTTGCACTTTTTAGGAGATCTTTTATCAGTATTCGAAGAACTTCTTTTCCTTGGAGAAGAATTAGGAAGATTCTCTGCATATGTTTGGTTTCTATCTTTGTCTACATCACGATTATTATTCACTTCACTATGTAAGTTTGATATAAAGTTATCGTATTCAGTGTCCGATAAACTCAATTTTGTGCTAACATTATCTTCAAATCTGTCAAATGTATCGGTTATAGAATTGTTACCTACTTCCAGAGACAAGTTAACATTTGTTGATTCCAAGTCAGACGCAATGTTATCCGTGTCATTAGCTACTGAATCATCAGTAATCGGAAATGTGAATTTGTTATCCAAAGCAGCTTTTTCATCAACAAAGCTACGTAGCCTCTTATTCTTTTTAACATTTCCATCACAATTTCTTATACAAGCATCGTTATTAACATTTTCGTACTTACTTTTAGTCTTGTTTTTTGATACGTCTTTAGATATGCTAGCTTTGCGAGGTTCCAAATCAGTCTCAAGATCCTTGTCAGTTTCATGACTACTATCAAATTCATCACTGTCTGGAAGTATAAACTTATTGTCCTCATCACTGGTACTAATTATACTCTCATCTTTAACATTCTTATTAGCATCATAGCTATACATATTAACATCATTTGCTAAATCGATTGTACTAATTTTAGAAGTCTTTTTAGACATACGGTCAATGTCAGTTGTGTCATTATTGTCATGCTTACTGTCACTTACCAAAGCTTTAATATCATTAGCAATGTTAACATTTTGTTCACAGCTTGTGATATTAGCTTGAGCGTCATTCTTATCTGTACTACAATCGTCAATATTACGGACATCATTTGCCGCATCATTAGCGATTTTACTGTCATTTGTAGTTCTATCATCTTTGGAAGTGCTGCTCATCTCGATATATTTTTCCGCAGGTACGGCTTTATTGTTGACGTAAATTATTGTATTTTTTAAATCTGCGGATATGAGCCTGGGTGGTTCTGTTTCGGTTTGTGTGATCTTGTTCTTGTTCAGAGGTAGAAGCTTCTTACTCAATTTAAACGATCTGAAAAATATTAGTCGTGTTAATTTTAAACTAAATTATCATGAACTATAAATATTAGATATGATAGCTAATCCCACGTATTGGTTTTAGGAACTAGCTAAAAGGGATTATCATATGGGTTGCTATTTATTTATCGTATGGCATTTTTTTCATTTAGTTGCTACAGCAAGATAGCTATAAGCGGATTCCCGCTGCACTGAGAAACTGCTTTGCGCCGTCTGAAAGTACCTTTAGGTCCTCGGTATTTCCCGTGTGGCAGGGCAATCATACACAATGTGCCGAACCGTTTGCCCCGGTTGTAATGTCGACATTCGATCTACCTTGATGTCAGAGTAAAAGAGCCGCGAACTAAAGATTTTTATTTGAGCTCATGAATATGTAAAGTAGGTGGATAACAACAGTGGATTATTTTTATATTAACACCTATTACGATTTTAGAAACCGATTGCATTGGTGTCTCATTTTCCTGCCTGTTTAACAAAACAGGCAGGAAATTGAGTTCTGTGATTTCATTTTCATTTCCGTGTTTCTCTGGGTTGTGGCTGAAAATCAGCGATATTTGCTCTCCTGAGTATGTACCGACGCTGAGCTACGACCTTCTTGCACTGCTGCAGCACACATGCATAACCTGGTGTGTCAGGTTATGTTATGATATCCATATTAAATACTAGTTTTAATTTTGTTATGTATGTGTCTGCAGTATCAAATAAACGCTTTATCTAACTATCTATCAATATTATGTTCGTTTGAGTAATGAAGTTTCGAGATTATGGGCTTTCGTGCTGTTATTTTGTTATTCTATCTTTCAGCATTCGATTTCGAGTAAGGAACCCTTGACACTTACCGTTCACCGAATTTGATATTGACCGTCCAGTCCTTGCCAACCTTCCAAATCTCCCTTAAGACTTCATTCTCCACGTCAGTGTGCCTCTGCACCAAAACTCCTTTGTTCATCTCTAGAACAACCATCTCCAAGTAGCGCTTCCTTATTTTATTCATAACACAATCGAATGTGTATTCAGCGTTCTCGTTGTTATTCGCACAGAACTCTTTGATCTTTTCCAGGAGCTTGATCTTGCACGCCAGGCTCTCGGCCGCTTTTCTTGATGCGCGTACACTTTCAACGTCGTTCGCTGTGTCGACGACACTTACTCTTATGACGTCATCGGAAGTGGACTTCATCTTTTCTGACATTAACAAAGGTTTCGGACCTTTCCATAGGTAGAACTCTCTGAAAATAAATAATTTTTATTTGCAAAGTTTTATTTTAGTCTCCTTCTTAACAAATTTATTACAATCGGGAAGTTATTTATCCTTAATTTAAATTGGTCCTTCCTTTTCGCCTCTTAAAGACAAAAAAAAATAGGAGATGGAAATTTTAATTTTAGAACTGTCAAACATCGAACTTGAACCTTATGGACGCGTCGATTTGTTTTTGTACTAGCCTACGCGATCCCACTGCTGGGCAAAGACCTCCCCCGATTTTTCCACCGCTCTCTGTACTGCGCATGTTCTGTCCAGTCTACGCAAAAGGCATCCAAGTCGTCACGCCATCTCTTTTTGGGTCTGCCCCGACGCCGGTTACCGTCCTCGGGCACCCAGTGCATAACGACTCCAGCCCACCGTTCTGACCCATTCTACTAACATGCCCAGCCCGTCGATTGCACAATAAAATTTTTGAGTACACGTAACGACAGCACACTTAATTCTGAATAAAAAGGGTTACAAAAGAACCATCCCGCCTTCTTCAAAAATAGTTACGTCATCTTGCCAGACTCACTCTCTCACTCACTCTTTAGGCAAACGCTATGGAGCACTGTTTGGGAACTGCGTGGCAACGCCTATAAACGATACGTCAATGTGTGCGTGCCCGAAATGGCAGTTTGTTCTGAGTGGACTCTCTGTCTGCCCCCCCCCCCACCTACTTTGTGGTTACGCCCTTATTTCAGGTTATTATTCTTTCATTTGAATTAGTCTCCTCTCTTTCATTCGTTGGTCATCAAACGAAAAGGATAGATGGTTTTAAAAATTAGGATCAGAGCATGACATCGAGAATATCTTTATATCTTGGCGTGACTTACTTCAAATCCTTGGAGATATTGAAATGGATCTCGACATTTTTGTTTTTCGACATCTCTTCCATGATTTCTTTCAAAATATCGACCTCAGGTCCTTCCCAACCTGATAAATAAATAACAGTTAAATTTTAAATCACTAACTCGATAATAAAGAGCGTCCCGTTCATGAGACGCGGGTTCGATTCCCACCACGTACCAATGTGTTTTCAAATTTCGAATTCATATGTACGTTTATTCGACTCTCTTACTGTAAATGAAAACATTGTGAGAAAACCTCACAATGTTTTCAGCACACTTCTGCGAAGAAATTAAAATGTTGTGTGTAGTCGACCAATCCATACTGGGCCAGCGTGGTCGAATAGGCTCGAGCCCCTCGTTATGGACGTACATGATAAAGATAAAAATATTTTATTAAAAACATGGTATAAGGCTGGTATGTTACATAGTAAGTGCATTCATGTTTTGCTAAAATCATAATAGCATGCAAACATTATAATAAAAATAGCTAGTACAGGTACATCAGTCAAAATTTAGATTCTAATGAGCCGAAGTTCCTTTTTAAAAAGCGGACAGATCCTCAACTATAGTTCGGTTATTATAGGAAGGAAGAGCTCTGACAGCTTAAAATTCTCCATTCGACGCAAACGACTTTTTTAAATAATATCCAGTCTATGAACCATAATTAAAAAAATAAACTTGAAAATAAACTTAATAAACTTGAAAAAAAAAAGTACCTTCGCCTCTTATTTTTTTATCATACAGTAATATTGCTTATTAAATAAATATATAAGATAATTTTAATCTGTCAGAGCTCTTCAATAACCCGAGTATAACAACTAAAGGGCCCCGGAGACGGTCAAACGGTTTGATTCAAACACGTAAAGTTTGGTTTGACTCAAACCATTTTGATCGTTTACAAAGGTGGTTTGAACGGTTTGTCAAACATTTACGTGTTTGAAGCATGTTTGATGCAATTTCATATTCTTGTTGTGTTTGACGCGTCAGAAGTGTAATTACGACAGCGTACAGAATCAGACTGCGTAGAGCCGTTTGACAAACCTTTCAAACCGACCTCAAACGGTTTGATCAAACACGTCAGGTTTGAGTCAAACCGTTTGACCGTCTCCGGGGACCTTAACGCGCTACCCGCCGAAAAGTGCGGACGTGAAAACTAAAGTAGGATTTATAATTGAACGGAGTAATCTGACATATGGTGGGTTGCCGCTTTTTTGAGAAAAAAATATAGTGTTGTGCTAAAAAGATATGATTCAATCACTCATCTGGGCCACGTTTCACGAAGCAACAATTTACTAGTAACAAGTTAAAATTTGATATTCATTGCGTAGCCAATTCGCCAAAACTGGAAGCCCTTATCGTTTTACCTCATTGTCTACGCAATGTACATCAAATTGTACTTGTAATTTGTAACTTGTAGCTTCATGAAACGGCTCCCTGGTGATATGGTCACTAAGTAATGTGGACTCCTGGGGGAAGGACTAATGTCCTATAACACAGGTTTAAACTTAGTTTAGGCAACAGCCCTCCACAAAAATTGTATCTCCTGTGCTGAAATGTACATACTTAGTTTTGTGGTGTGGAGATAAAACATTTTTTTATTTGTATTATGTAAAACTAAGTCTATGTCAAAGTAAGTATGCTTAAGCTAAATAGATAGAAGTCATTTATTCATCCAAAAAAATATTTACAAAGGTATGAAAAGGCAGAGTCTCAGCATAACTGTTGCTTTTCAGACTTACCCTAAGCTAACATATATCAACTACCTTAAATTAAAATATTCATATTTATTTTTATTTTTAAAGGCTTTTAACTTTCTTCTTTATGAGGGTGTATTACTCGTATTTTAGAAACATTCGAACACTCAGACCGGAGGTAAGAAGCCGAATGACGAACAATAGGAAAGTAATAATAATAAAAAAATAGACGCTTCTCCCGTCATCCAATAGGAAATTAGTTGTATGGATGAGTCATTCGTTTGTGTCGCAGCTGCAAGTTATCTCTTAGAAATATAAAAAAAACACTAATTACTTTTATTACCTACCTACATAAAAAGCCTGACTGTTGTTACCAGTAATACTAAAACCAACTCACCAATTCTGATGGATTCCAACTATTGCGAACTGCATGATATGTAGACGAAGTCTATGTTTATAGGCTGGGGTAACAAGCATTTTTTTATATTTAATAGTGTGAATGATTCAACTCACTTGAGTTAGAATTGAACTGAAAACATCACTAAGATTATGGAGCTGGCAACATTATTTTTCTGTCTAATGTCAAATTACTCCGTTCAATTAAAAATCCTACTTTAGTCAAAAGTGACAGATTAGGGATGGGACACATTATGAAATAAATAGGTATGACGGTAGCCATTCGGTTTATATCTTCCGGTTAACAATACTTGCCTGGCTTTCTCCTTCTATTCAACGATTTCACGACCGGTTTGAAGAATCGGTAGTGCTTTTCCGTCACCGGTTGCAAGAGAGAGATGGACGCTTCGGTGGAGGAGGAGCGCAACAGTGATAGCAGAGTGGTGAGCAGTTTGAGCCGGAACGACGCGACGGAGACGGTCGGCAGAGGAGGCGGCTTCACGTGCCCTAAGCCTGCACCGGGTTTCTGGAAGTGGATATTTCCTTACTAATATTATAAACTTACTAGCTGACCGCCCGTGGCTACGCTCGCTTGTTAGATTTTACCGTGAGAATATGACTTCTTAAAAAGTATCCTATGTGTTAATCCAGAGTACTAACTATCTTCATTCCAAATTTTATGCAAATCCGTTCAGTAGTTTTGACGTGAAAGTGGAACAAACATCCAAATATATTTTCACATATTTTATAATATTAGTGTGATAGGTGTCCCAAAATCTTAGCAATTTTGTAGGTAGTTGCATATTTTTCTATAAATTGTAATAATTAACAAATATTTCGATAGTAAATCAGATTTGCACGGACCTCACGTCGTTGCTAAACATTATATGTAGGTTTGTATGCCCTAAGTATAAGTAATTTGTTTATGTAACTTTGATTAATAGTATTAAATAGCTTATTCTATTCTGTTTTTCTTGTGTGCACCGTCCCACAGTTCCAATAAAGTTTTCTTGTACCCTAAGGTTGCCTGGAAGAAATTGCTACCTTAGCAATAAGGCCGCCTATCTGTACACCCTTTTATCTATCTTCTGTACTTTTAAGCTATATCCTTGTGTGGAATAAAGTATATTCTATTATCATTAAATATTTTAGACTCATAGAAAACAACCAAACACGTAAATCTTCCGGCGGGACTTGAACCCACGACCTTCGGCCTACACGCAGCCAACGTGCTTACCAACTACACCACGGAGGGCATAGTGGCAGCGCTGAAATTCGTTCTTGCTTGTTTTCTATGAAATTATGACGTCACTATAATAGGCAACCACTTGGCTGCGTGTAGGCCGAAGGTCGTGGGTTCAAGTCCCGCCGGAAGGTTAACGTTTTTGGTTGTTTCGATTTTTTCTATGAATCTAAAATATTTAATACCTTTCTAGTGTTTGAACATAAACAACAAGATAATGTAAAAATGAAAGTTTGTAATTATAATGATAATTACAAACTTCCGTCCTAATATAATGGTATTATAATGAATCCATCTCCCTGACCGGCTAGTTACACACGCTACAACTAACCCGCCGATAAATTGTAGGTCTGCGTCAGCCCGTCCGTCTTCACTTGCGTCATTAAAGCTTTATCTCCGTGATTATTTTTTATAAGCACAAAAATAAATGACTGTATCAAGAGACAGTTTTCAAGTTAGTTCTTCAGCAAAATAACCGTCAAAACCGCATTCAATTTAGTGCGGAAGTTTTGTGTGGTGCGCGTGCACAGACATACAGACACAAATTTTAAAAATAGTTTTGGCTTCTATCTAATGCTCTTTCTCAATCAATCAATCAGCCTATTGCAGTCCACTGCTGGACGTAGGCCTCCCCAAGGGCACGCCAAAGCGCACGATCACCCGCTCTCCTCATCCAGCCACCACCAGCGACCTTCCTCAGGTCATCAGTCCCCCTGGCAGGGGGGCGTCCTACACTGCGTTTCCCGAGACGCGGTCTCCATTCGAGAACCCGTCTGCTCCAACGCTCGTCGGTTCTGCGACAGACGTGGCGTGAACGATGCTCTTTCTATTCAAATTCAATTAAAAAAAACTATTCATTTTTTTCTTACTTTCTTCTTTTTTTTGTTCTTAAATATCTCTTAGATGTACAGACATCCATCTATACATCAACCTAAAGTAACTGCCGTTGTTGATTGATCGTGGGGTGATACTCACGAGGTGTATAGCGGGCATGATTGGTTCGACGATCCCCTCCCCGCGCACGCCCAGAGCCCCGCCCTCCCAACCCATGTTGTTGCGCATTATCCTGAAAACAAGACCAGAGTAGAAAAGTCAGTATGAGCAGAATATCGTATATATGTCGTGGCCATTTCGTAGAATTGACCACATCATGAAATGATTGAGAATTTCTCACTGTCCATTGGCCACATCATGATGTGCTTTGGCCAGATCAATGATGAGAAATCGTTTGTCGATATTTTCAACTAAATACGCAGCTACTTCATGAAATGATCAAGATTATTTGATCATATCGTAAAATTATTACATTTATTGCCGATAGAGGCGCTGGAAGCGCTTTGTTTATGTATCAACATGGCGGCCGCGTTATTTCTCGCAGTGAAAAAGTGAATAATTCGTTATTATAATGAGGAAGAAAAAAAAAATGAAAATGTCTGTTAGACATAGAGAACAATAAGTTCCAAACATATTTTAGTGGACGCCCTAATTTCACGATATGACCAATCGTGGATGACAAAATTATCAAATTTAGTTGCCCACTTCATGGAACCATTTCATGAAAATTTCAAGCATTTCATGATGTGGGCAATTCTACGATAAGGCCACGACATATATATGCCATGTTGGTACATAAACAAAGTGCTTCCAGAGCGCCTCTATCGGCAATAAATGTAATAATTTTACGATATGATCAAATAATCTTGACCATTTCATGAAGTAGCTGCGTTTTAGTTGAACATATCGACAAACGATTTCTTATCATTGATCTGGCCAAGGCACATCATGATGAGGCCAATGGACAGTGAAAATTTCATGAAATGTGACCATGAAATGATCGAAAATTTCATGATGTGGTCAATTCTACGATATGGCCACGACACATATATTAACCGAAAAATTTAAAATTTTGATGAGCTTAGACAGGATTTGAACCTTCATCTCCTTGACAATATGGACCAGACAGATTTGCGCCAGCCCAGTCCTCTTTTTATTTGATCGCATAGTTTATTGCTTGCATTTTTTTAAAAGGATTTAATAACAATTTAGAGCGTCGGTGGTCTAGTGGCTAGGGCCGCTGCCTCCCGTCCGGGAGACGCGGGTTCGATCCCCACCACGTACCAATGTCTTTTAGAATTTCGAATTCATATGTACGTTTATTCGACGCTCTTACAGTGAAGGAAAACATCGTGATGAAACCTGCAAACTCCTGCGAAGAAATTCAAAGGTTGTTTGTGAAGTCGACCAACCCACACTAGGCCAGCGTGGTCGACTAAAGCCTGATCGCCCTAATTCAGGGTAGGCTCGAGCCCCTCGGTGGGGACGTACACAAATGCAATAAAAAGAAGCAAAAGTAAGTAAAATTTAAATAAGTATACGAAGATATTTAAAAACTAGGAACACAGGCGAATGAATAAATAAAAATAATACCGTGATTGGTATTGCTCGAGAAATGGAAAGACTCAGCATGCTGTTGCAAGTAAAAACTGCGCGCTGCAAAAAGGCTACAACTAAAACTCAACGCTATTTAACAGGTTCGGTGGCAGGTAACAGCAGGCAAGAAGTACACTAGTATTTTTTTTTATTTGGAACAGCAAAGAACTGTGTACAGGTTCTAAACTAATTGTGTTACATAATAAGTTGATGTTTATACACAGTCCACAACACTATTCACAGATTAAAAATAGATTTATAAGCAGTTGCGAAACGGAATACATGCAACAAATGTAAACAATGCAATGAATACCATAAAAAACAGAGAAGATATTGAAAAATATACAAAGTAAGTTTACTTAATTTAAGAAAAAATAAATAAAAACTATAGAAAGTAATAGTCAAACTAGGAGGAAACGGAGGAAAAAGGAGTTATCACGTTAATACCACAAACCGTTAATAATTGGCACGTGGACCAAAGAGGAACAAAACACACACACACACACACACACACACACACACGCATATCATATATTTATTTCAACCTAATTACTTAGCCCTGTGTTTTCCAATTGTAACTCATAATTGATTTGCTATTGTCACTCGGAGGACGTTCGCTCCCATAATAAAGATTATTCTAGCTTGGGAGCTATTCGTTACACCAAGGATAAATGTAAAAGAAATTGGAAAAAATTTTTTTTTTTTTTTTTTGGTTTTTTATTTTTGCTTCTTGAATGTTATTTTATTTGTTATTTTAAATTATTATGTTCGTTTGACATGCATGTTAATATAGTGTTATGTATGATGGCGTCATCGCATTGGGAGCAATCCTGTAATGATGACGTCTTTTGTAATTATTAGTTTTCAATATATTATTTGTTTTTATAGTTTTTTATAATAAAAAGCAGCAAAAAAAAAACTCTTCAAGCCTCAAATCAGAACGCCAAAAATTCTAACCAGCAGAGCTGAACTCTAGAAAAGATACAAAAACTTTTACAAGGAAACAACTAGAAGACGGACCATTACAAGGTACGCGCTTACCGCTGAGCTGGGCTTTGCGAGTCCTCAGTCTTCGGCGACCGTCTTCTGGGTCGCCCCTCGTCGGGCCCCCTCCACCCCCCACACAATTGGGAGCCCAGTGGGCGGAACACGAGGGGCGGTACCTACCCTACATAACCCTTTGCCCGCCCTAGAAAAGTCGATAAAGTTGAAGAATCATATAACAACATACCTAATTAATAATAGTACCTACACTATATCTAAAGTTTATGAGCGTTTGTTATGAAAGGTACCTAAAAATTACGTTTCAGATAGTTCTTACCTCTCAGCCACACCTCCTTCTATCGGAGTAGCTAACGCCTTCAGTAGACGAGCTTTCCTCGACGCGAGCGGGGGGTCAAAGCCCCCCATACCCCCCACTTATCTTACCTCTCAGCCATACCTCCTTCTATCGGAGTAGCTAACGCCTTCAGTAGACGAGCTTTCCTCGACGCTAGCGGGGGATCAATGCCCCCCATACCCCCCACTTGTCTTACCTCTCAGCCACACCTCCTTCTATCGGAGTAGCTAACGCCTTCAGTAGACGAGCTTTCCTCGACGCGAGCGGGGGGTCAAAGCCCCCCATACCCCCCACTTATCTTACCTCTCAGCCATACCTCCTTCTATCGGAGTAGCTAACGCCTTCAGTAGACGAGCTTTCCTCGACGCTAGCGGGGGATCAATGCCCCCCATACCCCCCACTTGTCTTACCTCTCAGCCACACCTCCTTCTATCGGAGTAGCTAACGCCTTCAGTAGACGAGCTTTCCTCGACGCGAGCGGGGGGTCAACGCCCCCCATACCCCCCACTTGTCTTACCTCTCAGCCATACCTCCTTCTATCGGAGTAGCTAACGCCTTCAGTAGACGAGTTTTCCTCGACGCTAGCGGGGGATCAACGCCCCCCATACCCCCCGCTAACGCCTTCAGTAGACGAGCTTTCCTCGACGCGAGCGGGGGGTCAACGCCCCCCATACCCCCCACTTGTCTTACCTCTCAGCCACACCTCCTTCTATCGGAGTAGCTAACGCCTTCAGTAGACGAGCTTTCCTCGACGCTAGCGGGGGATCAACGCCCCCCATACCCCCCACTTGTCTTACCTCTCAGCCACACCTCCTTCTATCGGAGTAGCTAACGCCTTCAGTAGACGAGCTTTCCTCGACGCGAGCGGGGGGTCAACGCCCCCCATACCCCCCACTTGTCTTACCTCTCAGCCACACCTCCTTCTATCGGAGTAGCTAACGCCTTCAGTAGACGAGCTTTCCTCGACGCTAGCGGGGGATCAACGCCCCCCATACCCCCCACTTGTCTTACCTCTCAGCCACACCTCCTTCTATCGGAGTAGCTAACGCCTTCAGTAGACGAGCTTTCCTCGACGCGAGCGGGGGGTCAACACCCCCCATACCCCCCACTTGTCTTACCTCTCAGCCACACCTCCTTCTATCGGAGTAGCTAACGCCTTCAGTAGACGAGCTTTCCTCGACGCTAGCGGGAGATCAACGCCCCCCATACCCCCCACTTGTCTTACCTCTCAGCCACACCTCCTTCTATCGGAGTAGCTAACGCCTTCAGTAGACGAGCTTTCCTCGACGCGAGCGGGGGATCAACGCCCCCCATACCCCCCACTTGTCTTACCTCTCAGCCACACCTCCTTCTATCGGAGTAGCTAACGCCTTCAGTAGACGAGCTTTCCTCGACGCGAGCGGGGGGTCAACGCCCCCCGCGCCCCCCACACCGTCGCCCGCGCCTCCCGAGACCTCTTCAAGGGTCAAGGAACCCGCGCACTGGAAGTTTATAGCGGCGAGCTTGCGGTGCCTAAACAATGAAAGAAATTGAAATTAATACTAGTAGCTTGTGCTTTGTAACTAATATATATTTTTGTATACAACATGTTAGCAAAATAACGGACCTATTTTATTTTAATTTTCAGGAAAACCAACAGCTATCAAAACCATATTAAAAAACATTAATGTTAGATAAACAGCCAATTACAGGTCTTCACTACTATAAAATGAAGTAAACAAAAGAAATCGCCTAATTTTAGCCAGCCTCGTTGTGAAACACATAAGAGTGAAGCACGGCTTACAAGTAAAACTTAAAAATAACTTAGAAAGCTCATGAGACACATAACCGGGCCACTTAAAAAGGAATGAAATTCCTTTTAGCAACAATCTTCAATCTTACTTAATAATCACTGAGAAACGGTGCCGCCAGCCTACGCCTCACCGTCGCAAGAGTCAGAATGACGGATCGAAATCAGGTTGTTCGCATAATTCATTGAATCGCTTACTCGCACGCACTAGAAACGCGTTCTGCCTTTGCTAGACCACGGGGTCTCATTCCATAGTACGGAAATTTTGTTCTAAATTATTGATGACATCTAGTGACAACATTGGCACTACGTAGAGTCTAAGCAATCGTTGTCATTTGCAGCGCTATCTATCGTCTAATAATTATATTGTTTGTGACATATCACACATACAGCGACATCTATTATCTAATGGTTGTAATATAGCCCTTGACACAGCGATGTTTTGTTTTTGCATTAAAACATTTTTAATGTTTTTGGATAGTAGAAACACGAATTTTTGTATAGTGTAGATGTGGTGTAGACCTAAACATTCGCAGGAGACACGCCTTTACGCTGTTTATACTAAAAGGCTGCATTTAGTTCCATCTAGTGATGAAAAGCAAAAGCGAAATACCTACTCCAGACGTATCTTCGCAGTTTTGTAAGTCAGTGCGCACGTAGCACCATCTAGTGAGCTAATGGAGGAAACAAAATAGCCCGAAGAATAGCCCGAGTTTTGAGGGACAGTTTTTCCGTACGTAGTATTATATTATCTGTGGCTAGACATAAAATAAAAAGCCTTACCCCTTCTTAACGCCAGGTAATATTATATTACAGTCTCCTTTTCCTTTACTGTCAGTGCTAATATTCTGCTTGCATTTCTCACTGTCAGACCCACTACATATCACTATCACTTCTTTGGTATCAGACCGATCTAGTGTCGATTCATCGGTTTCCGACCCAGCCGGTTTCGATTCTTTAATATCACACTTATTAGGTTTCGATTTCTTCTTTTTAGACTTTTTCTTTTTAGGTGTTCTAACTTCACAAACATCAAGTGGTGTTTTGATATTAGAAGCTTCGTTTTCAGGCTCGTTTTCGTGTTTAGATGCGTTTTCGATCGACCTTTCACTTTCAGAGGAGTCTTTGACAGTGATATTAAAGGCATTAGCAAATTTCACAGCTTTGCCGAGTTCTTTTGTAGAGTTGTCGACTGTTGCGTTCTGAGTATCGCTATTCGTCTCGTAACAAGGTGTTTTGAAAAATGTGACTGTCCTGAAACAAAGTAAGTATGTAGGTAGTGTGTAAAAGAAACCGGGGAGCGATCGTTCTGGTATAATATTAGTTTTGCTTTTATTACAGTTATTTTGTTATTTTATAAATCCAAACTTGTTAGTTTCTGCTATCAAACAGTAAAATATTTTTTGCTCTATTTTCGCTCTTTACCGAGTTATAAAGGTTTGAAATTTAAGATTAGACAGAGAGGCAAATACTAAACGTAAACCTTCCGGCGGGACTTGAACCCACTCGGCCTTTACGCAGCCAACGTGCTTACCGACTCCACGGAGGGCATAGTGGCACCGCCGAAATTCGTACTTGCTTGTTTTCTATGACATTATGACGTCACCATGATAGACAACCACTTGGCACGTTACAGCGTATACAATATTTAATATCTTTCTAGTGTTTATACCAAGTGAAGTATACCGTAAAAACGGAAGCTTTTAGACATATTGAAACTTAAAAAATCACTGCAAATTATTTTTCCAACCGCGGATTCGCGAATCGTATGCTACTAAATTGCCATGTGGTGACGGCAGAGTAGAATACATTTGTCACCAACCCCTACTCTTCTCGTGGGTGTCGTAAGAGGCGACTTAGGGACTACACATTGAACAGGGAACGGGCAGCAGCGCTCTCTGATACAGTAACCTTTTAATCTGCGATCTCCAACCCGCCTGCCAAGCGTGGAGATTATGGCAAAACCAAACACTTAAGAGGAGGAGGCTCATAGTCCAGCAGTGGACTGTAACGGGCCGTTGATGATGCTACTAAATAATGTAGAATATAGAAATATTTTTATATTAACTCATAAAATATAGTATGTTTAGGAACAGTGAAATACGATGAGCGTTGGAGTAGACGGGTTCTCGAATGGAGACCGCGTCTCGGGAAATGTAGTGTGGGACGCCCCCCTGCCAGGTGGACTGATGACCTGAGGAAGGTCGCTGGTGGTGGCTGGATGAGGAAAGCGCGTGATCGTGCGCTTTGGCGTGCCCGAGGGGAGGGAGCAGTCCAGCAGTGGGCTGCAATAGGCTGATTAAATTGAAATACCCTATTCCTTCGTATCCGTCACAAGTGGCTTACCTAGTCCTGACCGGGGGTGGCTTGAGTTTGCCAACTTCGATCCTCAGCGACCAGTCGCCGCGGCGGACCGCACGCCTGATACTCTTCAGCAGGGCTTCGCATTTTGCGCTGATAAATAAAAATTTAAATCATCATGGAAGTTTAAAAGACACGACCGCTCTGTCAATGAAATTATAGTCAGTGTCACTCGGGCTGATGTAAGGATTCTAACGATACCCCACACATCCAAATCAGTTCAGGTATTTAGAAGTTATGGTGGAATAGAGAAACTCACATACACACATACATATAGGTAAATACATGAAAACGTTGTGTAAGATTCCCGTAAGAAGTATCCTATGTGTTAAACCAGGTTACAAAATATCTCCATTCCAAATTTCATCCGAATCCGTTGAGTACTTTAAGCGTGAAGGCGGAACAAACATCCAAATATATTTTCAAATTTATAATATTAGTGTGGTTACCGTGATTATTCTTTAAACTAAAATTGTAATCAAACGTATTTACACAGAAGTGACGTCATCTTTGTGTCGTCTATACATCAAACTAATATTATAAACGCGAAAGTTTGGATGTTTGTTGCCGAATCATGCTTGAACCACTGGACGGATCGGGATGAAACTTGGCACACATATAGGTTAGGTCCTGGAATAGGACATAGGTTACTTTTTATCGCGGGAAAACACTTCATTCCTATGGGAAAACTCATTAAACGCGGGTGAAACTGCGGGCGGTAAGCTAGTTTTTCATACAAGTTAACTGTTTTAACACATAACAAAAAGAAGCTGATTTGACTATTCTGTCATCATCCTTGTTATCTTACATACCTAAAGAGTTTGCCGAACTCCTCAGCGCGCGGCGAGGTGAAACTTGAGATGGAAGTCCACGTCAGGCATTCCAAGAATCTGAAAATAGGTTTATATCATAACTTGCTGTCGTTTTCTATTTATTTATTTTATTATTTATTGTACACAGTCACAGAAACATTACATTAAATACATACAAAAAGTAAAACGACACAACAGGTATGCTTATTTCTAAAGAAATATCTTACAGCAGACCTAGGAAGCGAGAATGAGTACAGAGAAGCAGATCAAACGTGCACAATATTTATATACAAATACTTAGATTATAATATTCTTAATTAAATAAAATGATGTACACCATAATGTATATACAATGAAACAATAACATAACATACTAGACCACCAACTAAACAAAACAAAACTAATCTTTTTTTTTTAATTAGGAATTTAGGAACTTACCTAGATTCAGGAACATTAACATCCGTGAACTCGAGGCTAGCCATTTGCGGGTCTGTGACGAAATCGAAGAACATCTGTAGGGAGCATCTCAAGAACAACTCCGGCAAGCTCTTCACTATACTCTCTCTGGTTAAGACCTTTATTCCAGCTTTCGTTCTTGCCGTTGCGCGTTCTGAGCCCGACGAAGCTGTCGAACTGTTTAAATACCAGTTCTGATTCTTGAATTCTTGAATGATTCTGAAAATTTAAAGTGATAAGGAAAATCTCGTTTTCAGAGTACTTACTCTACAGAGATTTTCGACTGTTCTTTCCCAAACTCAAACTACCAGCTCCTCAGCTTCTTCTTGTGGTGTAGGATGTAAGTTCAATTTATCTTTATCTTTATCTTTATCAGACCTCACAAAGGTCAACCACCAATCCCACAAACCCTGGTGTCACAGTTATGAACCTGCCGAAAGCCATGGCTCATGTAACAACCATTTACCATAGATGAAAAAGCCAGGACCAACAGCCTAACGTGCCTTCCGAAACACGGAATTATCTTTTCAGACAATCAGATATCAGCCTCCATCCATCCTAGGCATACTGGGGACAGTTTTACAAAGAGATTTTGTTTCACATACATAACAATGGTTGGTTATATACACAGAGATTATTACAATCAAAATTATATGAAAACAACTTCAAACTATTAAAAAATACACAAGCCTAGCAACTGCAGCACCACCAATATAATTATATTACCAATAAATATATATTTTTTATATAGGTATATATATTTTTATGCAATATAGTTTTGTTGTACAGGTAACATGGTATGCAATAAATATTTTTTTGCATACCATGTTACGTTTAGTTTGAGTGTTTGACCTTAGACATTTATAATGAAAATAAAACATACCTAGCATCACTGCTGACCTTTTTCTTGTTTTTCTTTTTAGTTGATAAAACATCTTTAGTCTTTAGTTTGTTTGGAACTTTCGTTAGCATTAGTTTTCTGCAGAAGAAAAAATAAGTTTTTTTTTATTATCAATAAAAATTAAATAATGTAGAAGCTAGTGCAAGAAGAAGCGATATTAGTGCAATGAAGATGACTAAAATGTGTTATAGGTAAAGTAATAGTAGGTTTAGGTACTGTAGCATCGGGCCACAATGGTCCGCATATTGGCCATGTATTTTGATGCTGGCTGCATGATTCTATTGTTCTTTTTTCAAATAATAAAATAACATCACAACTATAACCAAATGTTCTTCAGAAACAGATATTGTGTAGAGTCCTTTCCAGTGCCCGATGTATCATTCATATCTACAACTTGTAAGACATGCTCTTTGGTGGCACGTTGGTTGGGTCTTACACACCAAATACAAGCAAAAATATTCCTTAAACTTACATAGTCTTATCACTTGGAGTACTTTCAAAACAAACTTTAAATTTCATTTCTTTTTTTAACTCATGCATGATTTCATACAGTGACGAATATAAAGATTTGAATCCAAGGCCAACATTGCCATCTCTATCTTTAGAGGGATCAATCAAGTTGTACAAAAATTGTGCATTGGTTAGTGACATTTCAGGGTACTGTAGGGTTAGACAGGACGGTTCCTTCAAGAAATTAAGCGTGGCTTTAAGCATGGATATCTTGAAGCTTGGTGTTATTTCTTGCCTGTCTACCAAAGACATATTTTGGAGATTTGACACTATGGTGAGCGGTGTAGGTGCCAAGCTGTAAAACATAAAACCAAATTAAAACATCTTGATGTTAAACCAGACCTTCGATAAGTTTCAGGAAAAGCTAAAAAAAATATCTAGCTTGTTGTTTTGAGTCTACCCTACAAAAAAAGATGCGCCAGCACTGTGATTTTCGGAAAAGCTAAGTATGTTTTAACAAAGTTCAATTCGAACTTACCACGACGGCGGTTTTTCTTGGCTTGCGTGTGAGTTCACGGTGTTGAGCTGAGTGTTCGTCGCAGAGTTTAGCGCGAGAGTTTTTGCGTCGAAGTTGGGGTTCAATCTCGCGCTAACATTAGAGGTTTTCACTTTGCGACGCCTGTGCTTCCTGACCTGCAGTGCTTCAAGCAGCTCATCGCCGCTGCTATTCCTCAACGGTTCCATTTCGCCTTTATAAAAGTTTTCCCATCAACTTTGCAAGCCCGCCTTATTTGCAAGTATTAAGAATATACAAAGAAAAGTAGTAGAACTTTGGTCATATTTAAGAGTTCCTGATTGTTCTAGTACACATTGCTTGCACTCCGAAACATAGAAAACCGTATTTTAATATTTTTAATACTTTTTGCAATTTGTAAAAATCCCCGACATAAATTTTGCGAAAACTGACTTTCTGTTTTTTAATAAGAGTTGGTTCAGTTATGAATGAATGAGCTTATTCGTTTTGAAGAACTACAAAATATTAGGTATTATTTCTGCTATTTTGAAACTAGTATGTGATCTTTGAAACACCTTTTTTTTTATATGGAAACAAAAAAAGGAATGTAATCCCTGCGTTCCGAAACGTGCTGAAATCGATTAAAACACCCGTAATTGCGTTCCGAATTACTGTCAGCTGTCAAAACTCATACGTTTTTTTGCTTTTCTGATCGCTGACAGCGCTGAAAGTCTGAATCGGAATACGCCCATAGTTTTCTGTGGTCATGTCTGTCACTGTCATGTCATCGAAGCTGTTTGTTGTGTTTCCGCCGATTTTTGCTATTTATTTCTTCCAAATTTACAGTTCTGAATAATTTTTCGAGGATAATATAGTGAGAATGTCCTTTAGCGTGAATTGGGATATTGACAAGTACAGGGACGAACATGAGAGCGAAGATCACTGGCAACTTCGGAGGCAGTTCATGCAGCTATGGAAAAATGACTATTCTGAAGAAAGACTGGTGTGTTTGGCGAGAGCGTTCGCTAACATGGAGCTGTTGGGATGCAGGTACCCCACAGAGGTTATGCAGGAGATCGCCAGACTATCCTATGATGTAAATATAACCTTCTAATTTTAACCCTAGTGTAACCTGTGATGGTACATTGTGAGATGATTATATCCCATTCGATTTTCGACCTTACAACCTACACGATGAAGAAGACTTATTAATTATGATGTTCACAATGACAGTCCCTAACAATTATTTATGAATTTGCAGGTAGCAAAACAATACAGAAGTTCTCGCAAAGACAAACTCAAAAGAACATTCGTTTCGGCCTCTGACGCCGCCGAGGACCGTGCGAAAGGTGTAAAGAGAGAAGGTGGAGTAGTTATTGGAGGCCCTGCAAAGAAATCTGCTAAAATTGAGTTTGTTCGTCCTGGCCAAAGCGAAGATGCCGACTCTGATAATGACAACAGTAAAAACGACAATGAGAAACAAAACAAAACTAATGAAAATATAGAATATTCACAACCAACAGAAACTGATGATGGAACTGAGGAAGCTAAGCCTTCAGTTATATCGGATACCTATGATTATATTAAAGAAATGGAGAATTTGAAATGTCTAGATGTGAGAAGGTTTCATGAGAGAATGTTCCACACACCTTTTGGACGAATGGTCCTTCTAATCAGGCCTTGGACAAGTAAACTCGGTAATATACAAAGTAAGTTACATACAGTTGTTCTTTAACATTATACCTGCCTGGGTTACTATAGGATGAGCTCTGACAGACAGATTAAAATTTTAAAAACTTTTTAATATTATTTCGTTTTTATTTATTTATTAAATAAAATTACATACTGTCCTGTCTAATGATAAAATAAGAGGTGAAGTAACTTTTTTAATTTTTTTGGATATTATGGTTTTCAAACTGAATATTATAAAAAACAGTTGTTAACGTCGTATGAAGAAATTTGAAGCTATCAGAACTCATCCTATAGTAACCCGGGTATAATGTTCTATATTGTGATTTTTTTTATATAATTTTATTATAAAATGTTTAGTCTTTTTTATTAGTTTGCAGGAAAAAATATTATAAAGCAGTAAGTTAGTATAGTATTAGTATTATTTTTAGATTAATCCCTGTCAGCCATCCATTGCCATTTATCTCAGTCCTGAACAATTCCCATCCAGTTCCAAGTAACTAGGACGAACTGGATAAATATCAAATCAAATAAAAATTGTTTATTTACCAAGATAACGTAAACACAAGCTTAACAATTACTTGCGGACTCCGCACTAGGTGATCCTGTGTTGCGGCAGTCCAAACGACCGTTACCAGTTAAAATACATTTTCTTTTCATCCAAGACTAATAATAAATGAGATATAAAAGTAAACAACATAATATAATTTAATAATATATATTTTTATACTAATAAATATTAATAAGTACATACCTATTCTATAAAATACTACTATAATAATACTATATCATATATTAGAAGTAAAATATAAGTATATTAAATATTTCTATATAAACAACTTTGTTTTACAGGTAGCTGCCAAGTCTGCAACATAACACTTTCAAATTCATATGAGAATGGAATTTTCACTTTACTCCTGAACGGTCAACTTTTGGCACGAGCAAGCGGGTCCACTAAGATTGAAGCTAAGAATGTAGCAGAGATTCTGGCCTGGAATGTATGTATCTTTTATATATTTTAAGTAGATAACCCTAGTATTTGTTTAAGACTTTCGCACTTTGTACATAAAATAAATGTTGAAACTTCGAATGTGTTTAAGATCCGTAAAAAACTTCATTCCAATTCCAACCCTAGCATTTTTTTAACTCTAAAGTTTTAATATCAAATTCATTATTATTATCATTTGATGATGATGATGTGAAAGTATATTTCGCGCGCGATCTGAATGCAGTTCTAATGTACGTGACACCTCTCTATGTACTAGTTAGAATAAATAAATAGAGTCACAGGTACCGGTTCACACAGTCACACTCTAATGCTTAATTTCAGTTCATCAGTCCTTTTTACCTTTAAAAAAGAATAAAAAGGGATAGGAGATGGCTACCCTAATATTAGAACTGTCAAACATCGAATTTGAACCTTATGGACGCGTCGTTTGCATAATTTTAGAGAGCTTGCAAAACATCAAACTTAGTTATTATATTTGTTATTATATTGAGTAAAAAAAAAACTAGAGCGCAGTGATAATTGGGCTGCTAAGGAACACTTTTCTTTTCTTAAATAAGAAACGAATATGTTCCAGAGATTACGGGAAGGAACTGTAAGTGTGGTGGTGAAAGAGCAATGGATAGCGCAAGGGGACTCGAGAATATCGATGAGTGACGTCACTGGCAGGAAGGAGGAGTTTGGCACGACCGTCGAGAACAGTGTAGCTACCAAGTGAGTTTTACTTCGATCTACAATTACAACTAGATGTCGGAGCAAATAAACCGTCTCGCTAAATAACGCGTTACTAGCGGCGTGAGATCTTATTTTGAATTAGTTAGGTTAAAACCGTTAAAACAAAAGAAAATAAACTGTCGTAGGTAAGAAATTATATTTTGAAGATTTGCGATTTTATTACTTGGTATTAGAGTTATTATTAGGTTGAACTTAAAACTGTTTTAAAACGTTTGTCTCGGTTGGTTAATAAACAAATGTATCTGTATAAGTATATATTGACGCAGACAGCATTTAGCTTTGATTTTGTATGCAACCCGTTATCTAGTTGTAATTATTGATCTGAGGAGTTATAAGTCAGTTGAGTTGAGGGACAACAAAAAGTAGGCGAACAAAATAGTATCAAACATGACATCTCAGCTTTACTAACCTTGATGTCAGAAACTTAGCTTAACAAATCAAACATATTTATTCATAATAATAGGTAATATAAGATGTCCTTAATAAAATATGTAGCCACTCTCCTCGGCATACGAAAATTTATTTATTTACGATTTATTGTACACAAGTAAATTACAAAACTTTTCTAAACTTTTCTTTTCCATTCCTGGCGCAAAGGAGCCCGCCCATAATGCTTGCGGCGTATTATAGCAAAACAATTTACAAAACAATATATAATAAATATAAAAATATAAAATACCTATCCTATGCCTACCTATAAAAACATACTTATAATACTTATAAAATTATGAACCTAAATTAAGAACTAAATTATTAACGATCACTTGATTTCACATGCCTACCATAATAGGTAAAACATTCTTTTAATATTTGTGGCGTGAAATTTGAAATCAATCTCTTTCTGTTCAAAGGATGATGAAGCTGATGGGCTGGAAGGGCGGAGGGCTAGGGGCAGACGCTCAGGGCATCGCGGAGCCCATCAAGCCACATCTACAAATGGTCAGTAGAAGCCTCTTATATTTTTTATCAGAAATGTGACTTTGTGTTTCAACGTTTTGATCCTGTACAAGGATCTTCCTCAGGGAGGCCTACAGATATAATATATATATACAGCATGAAATTTACATCGTTTTGTTCCCGCCGTGTAGTGATAGTACCCGTCAAACTGAACAACTTTTCACGAATATAAAATTTCCTGCGACAAAAAAATTTTAGGTCTCCATACAAAATGGGTCGGTTATGTGGGGACATTTTCACACACGGCCATCTGATCCCAAACTAAGCAGAGCTTGTAATATGGGTATCAGACAGCTGATGTACATTACATAAATAGATACATTACATACTTACATAGCTAAACAACATCCAGACACAAGGCAAACACAAGCGCTCATCACGCGAATGTTTGCCCTGGGCGGGATTAGAACCCGCGACCCTGTGCTTCGAAGGCAGGCGTACTACCAACTGAGTTACGGGGGGCCGTCACCCACTCATTACCGGTCGGTGGCAAGGTTTAATAATGAATAAAAAACACGTTTCTTTTAATAATAAATGTGGTATTGTTACGTCAGGTAAATCGTGCGGGTCTGGGCAGCCAGAGCTCGGACATCCGGCAGCTGCGTCGCGCCGCGCAGGCTCTCATGCAGCGGTACATCAGCTCCGACACCCTCGACGTCGACCTCGTCTTCAGCAGCGAATTCACCAAGGCAAGGTGCCATCATCATAATATAATAATATGGTGTGGGCTAGGCCGTGTGGTGACGGCAGAGTAGAATACATTAGTCACCAACCCCTACTCTTCCCGTGGGTGTCGTAAGAGGCGACTTAGGGACTACACATTGAACAGGGAACGGGCAGCAGCGCTCTGATACAGTAACCTTTTAATCTGCGATCTGCAACCCGCCTGCCAAGCGTGGAGATTATGGCAAAACCCTCCACTTGAGTGGAGGAGGCTCATAGTCCAGCAGTGGACTGTAACGGGCCGTTGATGATGATGTGGGCTAGGCAGCGAAACCGCTGATGTTGGGTAGCATAGATCTTGGTAACAAGGCGTTGACATTGAGCGACAAAGCATTGATATTGGATAATAAAGTGCCAATGTTGGGCAGCGCCATTGTGTTACAAAGGGATGATATTGGGCAACAAAGAGCCAACATTGGGCAAAAAAGCGACGATATTGGGCAACAAAGCGATGACATTTGACAACAAAGCCCCAACATTTGACAGCAGACTGCTGATTTACCTATATTACGCAGCAAACAAAACGCTCACTTAAAACATTAAAACGGTGACATTGGTTAACAATTGAACAGCAAAGTGCTAACATTGGTTGCAGCAGCTTGGTTAGATTTAATGGTTAGGTTATTTTTGCCTAAGTTGAAAAATTTTCAATTAGATTAGTTTTAGAAGCGCTTACACTTAGTGACTCAATGGCGTAGCTAGGTAACCAAATTCTGACTTACAAAAATGTATAGTTTGTAAGTCAGAATCCGAGGGGCAACTTGAGCTTGGGGGCCCCGGGGCACGCCCCGTCTAGCCCAAAGTCAAAAGTCAAAGTCAATTTTTTTTATTCGAATTAAGATTTTTACAAATCATTTTTCGACGTCAAAGCTATCATGGATGGCACGTTCACTACCAGTGTACGCCCTCTGTGGAGAAGAACGGCCAGAAGAAACTCCACAGGAATTGTATCTTTTGTACTTGTCTTTTAAATATATAAAGAATCATACATGAGTCATAATTACAATCTACTCCGCTGATTTGGAACAACAGTTGACCAGACGTTTTTATCATCTAAGTAATCATTTATCGGCTTTAGAACATAAAATAGTTTTAATTTTAGCTTTAAATTAACTATCGGACAGATTTACAATATCATCTGGTATTTTATTACGAGGCTGCTATTTATGTATCCGGAATAACAAAAAATAACAAACATCTATAACCAAATATACTTTTATTGCTTTTCAAAATATTCCCCGTGATGATCGATGCATTTTTTCATACGTTGAAACCAACTTTCGTAGCATTTTTTCCATTCTGTATCGGGTATCTCCAAAACGTGCATTTTGAAAGCATCAATGGCTTCTTCCCGGGTCGAAAATCGGTGTCCACGTAATTTGTTCTTCACGCTTGGGAATAAATAAAAGTCGTTGGGTGCCAAGTCGGGACTGTACGGCGGATGAACCGTCAATTCCTCTTTTTTTATGACCGTTTTTATGACCAATGAAAGAGAGGTGATGAACGAATGATATTAATTTGAACGAATAATAACCTAAAATAAGTGCATAGCTGTCAGTTTAAGAGATTTTTAAGTCGCATGTTTTAAGTGCTCTCTGAATTGTGCAATTGACTCGGCCATAAGGTTCAAATTCGATGTTTGACAGCTCTAAAATTAGGATGGCCATCTCCTGTTCCTTTTTCAATCTTTAAAACGTGAAAAGTACGGACGAACTTAAATTAAGGATCAGAGCGTGACAGTAAGAATTAGTCTCAATATCTTAGCTGCTAGATACTCCGACCACAGAAAGGGGCTAGATATAGTTAAACTATAAACTGTTGTAAATTATTGTGCGTGTTATCTTTTCACAATCTGTCGACAATTTACAAACTCGCAAGTTTGAAGTATTACTTATTTTAAAATTTTACGGTGAATTTTATGTTGGTTGAGAGCTGATGATAGTTCTGTTGTAGGACGAGCGCGCGGCGTTGCACCAAGTGGCGCAACGAGCCGGGCTCGCGAGCAGGAGCTACGGGGATAAAGACAGGTGAGTTGAATCATAACAGCCTCCGTGGCCGAGTGGTCGAGATTTCGACGCCCATTACGGAGGTTCCGGGCTCGATTCGCGGTGGGGATACTGTCAAGCAAAAATCTCTTTGTGAGACTTTCCCCAGTTTGGTTAGGACATTGCAGGCTGAATCACCTGATTGTCCGAAAATAAAGATGATTCCGTGCTTCGGAAGGCACGTTAAGCCGTTGGTCCCACGGAAGCCACGGAGGCTGTTACGTACAATCCTATTCATTGCATCTACCTACTTGAGGCTCAGGTCAGCCAGACATGGGCAAATAGAGTGCTTCGTAAGTTACTTTAATAAGTGGTGGCGTGAGTGATCTGGGTGATAGCCGAGTTAGCAAATTTCTTACTTTTTATTATCAGTGGAACATGTCGCTGGTTAGTACTTACTATAATGTGCTACTGTTATGTAATTATCATGTGTTGTAAAACATTAACTGTTTTTGTTCACCTTATAAATAAAATAAAATGTGTTAACTAAATAATATAAATTCATAATGTTGATGCAAACTGGCCGAAAAATAAAAAATAAATTTTCATTCACATACCTAAACGTACCAGGATCAGATGGCCGTGTGTGAGATGTCCCCACTTACCCCTGCTTATTATTTATTTATCCACAGATTCCTGGTGGTGAAAAAGAAGCTAGACCCATTCTCCCTAGTTCGCGCTGTTGTCGAGAAGGGTGGCAACACTCCCAAGTACCAAGTGTTCATTCCCTTCGCGCTCGGGAACGGGGGCCGACTGTAGATGGCGCTGTTTAAAGTCTACGTTTCGAGACGTGTTGTCAGCGCTGCCAATAAACTTACAATTTCTTGTTTTTCTGAGCGCCGATAGTCTACGTTATTATAGCCTGCAGTTTCCGCGCGAACTCCGAGGAATCTTTAGGAATGTTAGTTAACGCAATGACTTAGTGCAGAGTTTTAGTTGTGCAGTGATGTAAAGGTTATGATTATGACCTACTTTGAGAAATAAAATAAATGTATGACATAAGATGGGGTTCTGATGAAGTAAGGTTACCATCCAATCACTAAAGATTGACTTGTGTGTATTGCAATTGCAAAGTGTATTTTATGAAAGATCTGTGTGTTATCAACCCAGCGTTCTGAAACGCGCTGCAATCGCGTACCAAATTACTATCAGCGGGTGAAACCGCTTTTCTGATCGCTGACGGCTTTGAAATTGAAATTTTTTGAGGGTGTGAACACTCCTTGACTGCTCAGATCGCCACTGTTGTGGTGGCATCTGATTTGCGTATTGTATGTTAATTTTTATTATTATTCTTTGTTTGTAACTATGTGTGTTTTGTTTTATGTGCCGTAAATAAATGTATTCTTATTTAAATTCTGATTTGGAATGCACCCCAAATGTTATCTGCAACAGGACACTCGCGTAGTAAAAATGCGGGGAATAAAGCCTCCCCAGCCCCGATATCTCAGAGTTAGCGCGTAGACTGTGGGTACGTACGTACATACAGTGCATCGAAATAAAATAACGACGGGACTAAATTCGTTACCAGTGGCAACACCGAATAAACTACCTACAATGCGATACAAAAACTAAGAATTAATACAGATTATGGGACTGAATTAGTTACTGAAGGTAACACCATATAAATAGAAAGTGATGGTAAAAGAAATTGGTGAATTGATAACCATTAATTATTAGAAAGTGTCGGAAAGAAATAAGTTTAAAGAAGAAAAGGACAAATGTTGCCAATTATGTTCTAATTTTTAACAACTTTTTGTGACATCTTTAATGGTGTTGGAATTGTTAGCTACTTGAGAGAGCATTCGCGCATATTCATGAAAAATAAAGTTAATGTTTTAATTGTAGCCTAATGTACTTGTAAAGTATACTTAAGATACACTTAAGACAAATTTCAGTGTTCAGTGTTTGTAGTAATCACCCAAGATAAAATATCCGCACCCAGTGTGATAGCATAGACGAAGCACTGAAAGTGCAAATAAATTAGTTCTAAGACAATTATCTTTTTATTTACCTTCACTCTTTGTAGAAAGATAACTCGGTGGTAGTCTGTAGGTCTAGGTATGTACGTGTATGACAAAACTTAAATTGACATAAATATGCTACATTTAATAAAGTCTTCTGGAGCCGACACTGCTAACAGTTGGCTAACAGGTAGAACATCTACCTATACTAGGCACTATAGTAAAATAAATTAGGTACTTAAGAGTACCCACATGTTAGAGATAAGAATCGCTCATCTCATTTGCTTGAATAATCAACATTAAGATACTAATCATCGTTCACCGGGATATAGGGGATCAATCGAAACTTGGAACTATAAAAGATTTTCAATTCCAAAAATGCTTCAGTTCGTTTTCCAACGCGAAAATACTTGCTCCCATCCAGCGGCCATCTTGCAAAAAGTATTCGCGCCAAATATTTTTAACTTTTTAAAATGAGTTTGAAAGTATTTTTGTTGTTCTGCCTAGTATACTACATTGTTGGCTGTGAAGGAACATTCATAAAACCGAATAACGTACCGCGCGTTGGGCGCAGCAACGAAGCAGATGGGCCCTTTGATCAAGCTTCAATGGGATACGTTATAAAAAGTCTTCCTAGCAAAAATATTCCTCGTATGGGCAGAAGAAACTACGATTCGGTGAGAACCTATACATTTATCTACACTATACTGTTTTCAATTAACTATATTTAAAGTTAGAATATTCAAACAAACAAACATTTAAATACAATTTGTAACACTTGCTCAATTAATAATTCTATGTACAATTTATTATAGGCTAATAGTTTTGACATTCCAAAACTATACCAGTTATCCGGAGAAAACGGATTATACAATGGTAAGGGAGTAAATTATATAAGTACTTGAAATGACGTACATATTATGTTCATCAAAACATTTTACTACAGTATTTGTCCGTTTTCAGATGGCCAGTTAGAAGCTTATTATGGAAATCAATATGAAAACATGAAAAAGTAATGTTATTATCATAGATGTGGGACACGAGTTATTTTACCGGACTGACTTATACTTGATACATTGTAGCATACAATAAATAATAAAAATTGAGCAAAGCATGTAACCTTTTTATTTTACAAATTCCGACTATACTTAAACTTTTACGTGCAATGGAACCAATTAAATAATTTCAAACTTTTACGTAAAATGGAACGCTACTGCTGCGCTTCTTTTGTAATATACAATAGTTAAGAAAGAAACACAGTTCATTAGTTTTGTTTCATATAATAAATTAACATGAGCGAAAACTTTACGAATCAAACGCAACTACTGTGCGATCTGTCAATGTCAAATTCCAACACGACCAAATTCAGAAAACACTTCTATATCCTTGTCTCTTTCAGAACTAGGGCTTTATGTATATGAAGCTCTCTTTCTTTCTCGTCATATAGTTCTTTTTAATTTATACAATATTTACACTAATTTCTTCCACGGATTTTGTGGAAGAAATTCCTTTATTTATTCTTGAAATTTCTTCTAAATTTCCGGTGAGATTAAAGGGAATTCAACATGGGTGTGACTACCGACGTCAATTTGCCTGAGGAGTCAGAACTAACCGTCAGGGAGGTCGATCTATCCAGTGCTATTTTGCATGCTGGCTCCTTTCATCTTGGAAAGTATTGTGAACAAGCTAATAATGTAAGTAATATATTAATTTAACGCTCTGCTGTTCTATCTTTACGATCTGAGGATGCAGGCAGCAGTAATATTAATCTTTTGGGTCTAAAATTGATTGCATAATCAAGATTGCCATAGGTTATGTTTTGATATTGCCTATTGATTGTGTATTTGTTATTTAAAGCCCTCTTTTGTCTTGTGAACCATACTGAACTAATTTCAGATTACTTTTACAATTGTGACAGAAATCTAATTGAAAATATGATTGGGTTTTGATATACTTGGCTGTACTTATGTATAAAAAGTGGAACACATTATTTATTATTTCTGTTACAATCTGCCATTACTTCTGCTCCATAGCACATAATTAAATAAGAAAAAATAAATAATAATTAAAGAGTATCATAGATAGCCAAGAAGCTTTAATTTACTATACCTATTATACTGTACATGAAGTACAGAAGACGGTAACTAGCTATTCTATTCAAACAATTTTAACAAAATTTTCCAGGAGTTCATGTTGTGTCGGTTTGAGGAAAAAGACCCTCGCAAGTGCATCAACGAGGGCAAGGCAGTCACCGCTTGTACGTATGAGTTCTTCCAGAAGGTGAAGCAGTCCTGCCTCGAAGAGTTCAACCAATATGCTAACTGCATTGATCAGAGCTCCGGAGACTATAGTTTTAAATTGTAAGTTTTTTATTAATAGAATGTTTTTACTATAGGGTGTTGACAAACATTGTACTGATTTATTGTGGTTTTTTCTGGGTCAATAAGATTTCTATAAATACGATTTATCATTTACAATAAATAAAAACAATATACCTATAGTTACGTATCTCAGATGTCTGATACCTATAGTACAAGCTTTGCTTAGTTTGCCGTGTGTGATAAACATCCCCACATATTTAACTATTTATTTTACAATTAAATAACACAAAACCTCTTTGGGTTTGGTTCAGTCTGTGAAACTAAACAATTTCAGTACTAAAAATAATAAAAAAAAAACAAATAATTTAAAGATTTTTTTATTTTGTATACAAATTGTCACAGCTGATCAGTTTGTATGAAAGGTTAATGTTTTCTTTTAGTAAAATCAATCAATCAGTCTATTGCAGTCCACTGCTGGACATGTGCCTCCCCTCGGGCACGCCAAAGCGCAAAATCACCCGCTTTCCTCATCCAGCTACAACCAGCGACCTTCCACGAAACCTTCACGGTTTAGTGAAATATGCTAACGTTAATATTTAGGCTAGTTTCCTTCCAACTACATCTTTTTTTCACCCTGTCATCATCATCATCAACAGCTCATATACACCCATGTATGTATGTATGTATGTCTTATGGGGGACGCCTGCGATAGACGGGTCTGCGCAGACGGGTGACCTGCTCTGTTTGAAGAACTATTTCCCCCCTAATTCCCAGTTCGGTTGCCGCCCTTCGGACTCGCGGTGCATCGGACATTTCTCCCTGTTCCCTCGCTCTCCCCGGACAAGTTCTGCCCCCACACGTATCCTCTCCCACCGCTCCAGGTAAGCGCTTGCTGGAGCGTCCTAGCCGATTCACCCCAGACAGAAGGGGGTACCACTCCGCAGGAACCCCCCCCGTCCGATGTTCCTCGGTAGTAATATACGCCCATACCCAGTATATTATATTCTTTATATTTCCAGCTGCCGCACGACGCAGGGAGTGTTTGACACATGCATGTTGGACAAAATGCAGCTGGAGCGCCCCAGCTTTGGCTACTTTACTGAGGCGAGAGTGCACAACACTTCTAGGTATTTATTTGTGATTACTTGCTTTCTTGACAAATAAGAACAACCTTTAGACAGAAGTCTAAAGGTTGTTCTTATTTGTCTGTTTTATACAGAGATCAGGGTAGGCTCGAGCCCCTCGGTGGGGACATATATGAGCTGTTGATGATGATACAGAGAACAACAGCCATAAATAAACCTTTATTTTTATGCTAATGTGTGTGGCATAAAACAAAGATTTTTGTAAAAATATTTGGAGGAGTTGAGTTCCTGTCAATGTTCTTTATTCAATCAGTAGAGTCAGCATAATCACTGTAGATAAAATAAACCGCGCATCGCATAATACATCGCCCTAATTCAGGGTAGGCTCGAGCCCCTCATGTGGGACGTTTAAGCTGTTAATGATGAAAATGAACCGCGCGACATATAACGTACCCGCCAATAATAAAATTATAGTAACGCCTTGTCTTCGTGCGACAAAAACTTGGATACTATTGGCGGTCACTTTATATCGCGTGGGTTTATTTCAGATATCGGCCAGATCATCAATTCAGTTGAATTGTACAAATTAATTTGAAATTAGAAAACACATTGGATACGTGGTGGGATTCGCCCGAACGCAAGAGCAGGGCCCCGTTTCACGAAGCAACAAGTTACTAGTAACAAGTTACAATTTGATATACATTGCGTAGCCAATTCGCGTAAACTGTAAGCCCTTATCGTTTTATCTAATCCTCTACGCAATGTACGTCGAATTATACTTGTAATTTGTAACTTGTAGCTTCGTGAAACGGCCAGGCATATATTACCGACGAATTTCCAAATAATTATAAAAGAGCCTTTGCAACAGTGTGCCTGTTTATTTATTTTCGTGTTTCTCTCATCCCAGACCGAAGCCCCTGCCGGAGCCCAAGACAGTGTACCCGGACGCGACGCCGGCGCTCCCGGAGACTGCCGAGAAGAAACCAGCTCGCTTCGGCTCCAGGTTCTACTGGATGACGGAGTAACGTCCTGTGGCACTCCAGCAATATTCTATGGACCATAGACGCCATCTTGCGGATTTTTTCAGAACTAATTTATTCAATAACCAAATTCTAGGCAAGCCCATATTACAGACCTACCACAGAACCTGTGAAATGGCAAAAAGTGGAACTACGGCTTTTACTATGGAAACGTCAACTTTCAGCCGAGTCATGATTGGTTAAATGCAATTTTGTATCCCTACTAGCGCCGCCGCTCATTTCACAGATAAGTTGGTAGGTGTATCCATGCTTCAAGCATTTTTCTGTGACCATGTCGAAATCCATATTATATTTTCTTAATAAATATAAAAACATTAATAAATTAATGCAGATTTTGTTTGATAGAACAAATTGTTTTCTATATCTTGTGTAAATAATAAATAGAGTCAAGCTTCAGTGAGTATAAACAAGAATCAATCAGCATAGGAATTTAAGTAGCAAAATAAATAATTTTAAACTTTAAAATGTTTTTCATTTATTCTACCATACTACTAAATAAATCTACGAAAGATAGTTGATTATGAAATTTTTCGCTTACTACTAAATATTTACAATCAGTTTTGCCAGTTGTTCTCATTGAAATATTATAGGTACAGCATGAAATTTACATCGTTTTGTTCCCGCCGTGTAGTGATAGTACCCGTCAAACTGAACAACGTTTAACGAAAAAAAAAATCCTGCGACAAAAAAATTTTTGGTCTCTCCATACAAAGTGAGACTCCCGAGCGACCCATTTTGTATGGAGAGACTAAAATTTTTTTTGTCACTGGATTTTTTTTTTTCGTGAAAAGTTGTTCAGTTTGACGGGTACTATCACTACACGGCGGGAACAAAACGATGTGAATTTCACGGTGTATAATTGTATATATTTTAAAAATTCAAGTATGCGAGCCAAAATTTTGGGAATCGTAAAACGCAATAGGGGTTCGGACTGTTCACCATATTTTATTATTTTTAAAATATAGGTGAGTAGCAGACGATTTTTTGTATGGAGATTATATGGCGTTACTAACAAATGACGTCACAAGTGGGTATGTGCCTCTCTGTCTAATCTCGAATTTCAAACCTTTATAACTCGGTCAATTTTAAAGATCGAGCAAAAATTATTTTAATGTTCGATAGTAGAAACTAAGAAGTTTGGATTTATAAAATAAAATAAAGTAGTCCGATCCCCTATTGAATATGGGTATAGTATAGTCAGCAAAGAAGACAGCTATACAGGCCGTACAAAACCGATGATGTTTGCTTAGGTAATCATGTAGGTAGGTATGCTCTATCGTGTATAACTGTGTAGGTTAGAAACAGAAATAGCATAAAATCTATAAAAAAAACAACAATCTCTTGCGACCATTGGTATCTACTTTGCTGATCGTACTAATGAACCAATAAAACTCAGCCTCCGTGGCCGAGTTTTCGCCGCTCATTACGGAGGTTCCGGGTTCGATCCCCGGTGGGGACACTGTCAAGTAAAAACCTCTTTGTGAGACTTTCCCTAATTTGGTTAGGACTTTACAGGCTGAATCACCTGATTGTCCGAAAAGAAAGATGATTCCGTGCTTCGGAAGGCACGTTAAGCCGTTGGTCCCGGCTACTATCTAGTCGTTACGCGAGCCATGTCAGTGGCCTTTGGCGGTTGTATAAGACTGACAACCCACACGATGGAGAAGAAGAAGAATAAAACTCAGCGTGATATTGCAAAGGTCAGGTGTTTATTCAGATTTCCATAATATTTACAATACAATATCGAACTCCAACTATCAGTCTATACTTCCTACTTCACCTAGTTTATTATTAATAACTTCAAATTCTCTTCAAATAACCTCTTACGGAAACAAAATTCTCTATGGCGGATGTATGGCCCGCGTGACATACGACGTCACATGTCTCGGACCTCTCTGTCTGTCCATCAACTTTGAAGCCTTATTATAACTTTGTTTCTGAGCAAGATATTTGAAAGAAAAATAATAATAGGAACTTGAAATATTTCGATTAATGAATTAAAAAAAAAATGTGCATATTTCCCTATTGGTGTCATTTCCCGCAGCGAAACTCATTTTAAATTTAATCATAGTCTTGTCACTTTCTGACCAACGATCATGAAAAAGGACGGGAGATTGTCGGCTTTTTTGAACGTCAAATTTTATGTCACAAACGTAACAAGCCGTTTAAAATTACATGGCGCACGTCAAAACTTGACATTTGCGCTATAAAATTTGGCGCTCACAATGGTTGATAATCTCCTGTCCTTTTTCATCGTCGTGGGTCAGAAAGTGACACGATTAAATTTAGTTTCGCTGCGGGAATGGACATCATTGATAACCGTATTTACAACTTCCATTTGTTATGTAACTACGGAAGTACGTTTAACTTCTTATTCAATAACTTAACCCACTACGCTCTACGGGACTAGCATTGTTTTTTACCAGTAAATCACTTTTTCATACTCCCTGTAAACTAAGCTCTGCTAGGCGTAGGAGCATGTAAGAGATTCGCGAGCGAGAGGGTTAAAGTTTGAACATATTGGAAAATATTCCATTTTACAATTGATTCTTCAATCAAAGTTATTAATAACAAAACAGTGTTATTTATTATACCAATAATTAATTACTATAATAGTATAATACATCGCCTTAGTTAGGAAATACGTAATAATCACTAGAAAATCCATAAGCTAAGACCCAAGGTAAATAAAAATGATATTTCTCATTACAATTCTAATAAATTTATATATTGCGTAAGACGAAAAACTACGCAATTGTAAAGGTAAAACAAATTTTAACTACTAATAGTGAATCAGTCAATTTTTCATTGTCACTAAAAGATATGTAATCAACTACACAAATAAACGATCTAATTTTAAAGCAATGGGGGATTTTCAGACAGCCAATGAAAAAAAAATAGTTCACAAAACTTCGATAGATGGCGTTGACGATTCGTGGATGAAGAAATCCGGCGTAATAGGATTAAAAAAAAAGAATCCACAAAGTACACCTGGCGCCATCTATCGTCTTAATTAGAACTAATATTTTTATTTTTTAAAGAGCTGTCAGAAAATCCCCCATTATAATTATAATTATTAGTTTCGAAATAAAACATCTGACAAAAATAAATTTAGGTTACAATTTCCAAAAATAAATGTCCCATATTCCCATGGGAATGACGTTTCTACGGGAAAACACGTCAAAACTTACTATCCTGGTGGTTTGAAAAGATCGCTAAAAGTGGTTTTATTGAGCCAGTAACTTGTATGTGATCTGACTCTCTGCTCAGCTCGTAAAGCAGCTAATGAATATCGAGTGGCTTATATGACTAGAGGATGTTGTGATCAAACATGAACACATTGATCAGCTTTCGTTAGTATCGCGCTTAGAACATTATGTATAACCATGACTAAACGTAATAGATTTACAAAGGTTTCGTGACCAAACTAACTTAGGGGCTACCCTATGCGAACACTAGCGCCACATAGATAAAAAATCATAACTTAATGAAAACACAAAATATATAAAACCTGTACGAACAATTTGAAGCGTAGGTATTTTTAGAAATAAGAAATTTTATATTACCCTATATGTTGTAGTAAGAGATAGCAAATGTGCTAAAAGCGGCCGATTTTAGCTCTTTCGCTATCTATACAGTTTACTAATTAAAACAGTTCTAAGAATACAACAAGACTTATAAAACAATTGGATCGTTCAGATTTTTGATATTTTGTGTTTTCACTAAGTTATGATTTTTTATCGATGCGGCGCTAGTGTTCACATGGGGTAGCCCCTTAAAGAGATAAAATAAACACTCACTCAATACCAAAAAAAGGATAAAGGATATTTTTTTCGCCAGTAAACATATTTCAATATTTTAACTTTTAGGACAACTTTTACCAAGAATTGACTTTACAAGACATAGTATATAAAGAAGGTAGCGCTTTGTATATTGTCTTTCTTTACCATTCTATTTCTTGGGAATCATGATCAAATTGAAGATAATATTTTCACATATGCATTAATATGAAAATAAGCTTTGTATTACACAACATATTATGTAATTATAGTAAACAATTTTCATTCCTAAAATAAAAATTAAGACTAACAGTGAGTAATTAAAAATGTCTTTTAAATTAAAAGCAGTCTGCGATGATATCACTAAATAAAATGTATGGCAACATTATAATATACTATACACTCACCGGCACATCTAACCGCCCACCCTTCATTTCAGGGAATACTCGTGATTCTTTATAATTCTATTAGTTACAGCTGATGTTAGTTAAAAAGTAGTTAATATAACGTTTATTTAAGTGTGTTTAATTTATCGTAAAATTATTAATAAATCAATTGTAATGTATAACAATAAGCGTGTTTAGTTTAAAATTAACCCGATATACAAGGGTGGGCGGTTAGATGTGCCGGTGAGTATATTACGAATAGACAATGGAACTTTTTATTTTGGACTATTTTTAGCAGGTACAAAATGGTCTTTATGTTTGTTGTTAATAAGTATATGAAACAATTCAAATACGTATTTGTAATATTTTTTAATGATGGTAAAGAAACTACCACAAACTTTTGAAAATATGTATTAACCGTGTTTTTACGTAGGCATTTTAATTCAACAGCTCCCGGCGGTAAATGCACATCGGGCTTTGGGAAAGAGAGTAATCTGTTAGTGGTTAGTGCTACGTACACCGAACACCCGATGTGCATTATTTTCTGCCGAGCCTGCTTGTACAAGACTTGCAGCGCCCTCAGCAACGAATTGTCTATAGACTAGAAGAGTAACTACGCTTCAAACTTGACCCCACCAAATGAATACCAAAGAAGCAAAAGTATACCATACGACATTCGAATACGCGGTACAATGATGTTTTATATGACTCGGTTTGTAAGAACGTCGAAAGTAAGCTTCAATGTACAGCAGCGACATCATCTGCCTGTCTGTCGTCGTCTTAGGTGCCATGTTTTAGCGGGCTTTGTTAGACGGTTACTCTTCTAGACTATAGATAATTCGTTGGCCCTCAGCGATCAGAGCAAATCATTTTATGGGTTTCGCTCGCTGACAGGCAGTAATCCAATACGCGATTAAATCTGCTTTAATCGATCTGTAGTAGTAGATCTGTAGTAAGTATGACATTGCGTATAACACAGATTAAATGCCTTATTCTTACCTGTCCAAAAATAGCCCAACATTTTTTTGTTCCAAATTACCCCTAATATAAGGTAAAACGTATTGTTGTTTGCAGTCCTCCCCTGGCTACTTAATCAAGTTTAAGGCATATTTCTGATGGTTGTCTTCAACGCCTATGAACCTAAGAATTCCTCATTTAAATAACTAGGCAAGGTGCGAAGAATGGCACGCCTACCAACGTCATACCCATAAACTAAACTAATATAGCACACTCTAGGACTCACTAATAAGAAGGTTACAACCACGTTTTGACTCATCTAAGATATGTTCAGCCTTAGATCTTTGCTAACGTTATGGCTAGAATGTTAGGTGTCAATGTTAATGAGGAGAGCCAGTTATAAAAAATAGATGGCGCGCTCTATTGTTCTCAATAAATGTGAATGTTTTCTTGGATATGAAATGCCCTTTATAAAATGCAGGGGTAGCATAGCAGTACACAATATACTCGTATACCATTAGTTAAAACTTGTTTCGTGAATTCGATTATTTTTTGCGAATTTTGGGGATCGGACTGTTCACCATATTTTATGAATTATTTTTAAAATATAGATTAGTAGCAGACGATTCGCGAAGAAAATAACGGAATCGGTTGAAAAACGAATTTACAGTGATTTTTTAAAGTTTCAATATGTCTGTCTCTTTCAAAAGCTATTTTTTGTATGGAGATTATATGGCGTTACTAACAAATGACGTCACAAGTGGGTATCTGCCTCTCTGTCTAATCTTGAATTTCAAACCTTTATAACTCGGTCAATTTTAAAGATAGTGCATTCTTTTACTGTTCGATAGCAGAAACTAAGAAGTTTAGATTTATAAAATAAAAAAAATGTAGTCCGATCCCCTATTATCAACATTCATTTTGACATAGTATGCGGGTTTTGACTTGGAGGAAATATGGTTTTGATGAACAAAACACAAGGGTAGATGTTCAGATTACTATACCATTTAGTAAATCCGATGAATATTTCCGATTTGTTTTTCATATATTATGATGCGAGCCCCCTACAAAAAAGCTGATTACAGATAAACTTTGAGCAAGTCAGATATTTCCCATGTATATTTAACATTGCAGAAAATCAAACCGCTTGAGAGCGTCGGTGGTCTAGTGGTTAAGGCCGCTGCCTCCCGTCCGAGAGACGCGGGTTCGATCCCCACCACGTACCAATGTGTTTACGAATTTCGAATTCATATGTACGTTCATTCGACGCTCTTACGGTGAAGGAAAACATCGTGAAGAAATCTGCACACTCCTGCGAAGAAATTCAAAGGTTGTATGTGAAGTGACCAACCCGCACTGGGCTAGCGTGGTCAACTAAGGCCTAATCACTCTAAATCAGGGTAGGCTCGAGCCCCTCGGCGGGGACATATAGTCTGTTGATGATAAAACAGCTTAGTGCATATCCAAGAAAAACTAGATTTATAACTACAATAGACAGCGTCATCCAATTTTTTTTGTGAAAAGCAGAATGTCCTTTATGTTGCAGCGTAGGTATATTGGTTTATTAACGGAATATGGCAACTTAGATCGTTTTGCAAAAGACGTAGGGTGTGACCTGGCAACATATATAAGCTATAATATAAGCTATTATAGTTTGCTTTGTAAGGTCGACTAATAAATTGGTTAATTACCCTAAGGTTGAATGTCAGTTGAAAATTATAGAACAACCAATCAGATTTCGTTATTGAAGCTAAGCGGAGAAGAGATGTGGAAATAACGAAATCTGATTAGTTATTCAAACACATCTCCTCTCCTCTCCGCTTTGGAAACCGGGCCTCAGTGGGTACAGTCGAGGTACGGTACAGTACTCTGCGCTTAGAGCATTTACAGAGCAAGCATATCGCACGGATCACCTCGTGCGCAGCGTAGGCAGCTTCAGTAGGCAAGTGTCGTGATTTTTTTGCAATATTTTACTGGATATGTCACAATTTTTCTTAGAGTAACATATTAATATTTGTCTAATTATTGAAATACAAACTTGTCTAAGACGCTTACGCCGTTGGTACTCGATAATAACTACTAGGAGCTTGCTGACGGAACGATTCAATGTTCCCACGCGTGCCTACTGTTCTCACTCTGAAGCGCTCGCTCTATACATTCATATAAACTCTTTTACTCTGTGTCTTTCGCAAAACAAATTATCTTATATACAAATCGGTACTTCTACATATTTTCCGTTCAATTAATCAATAATTTATTTACAATTATTACGTACGAACATCACAATATAATTTTATATTTTTAATTATATAATACACTTAGGGTGGTCGCACGCCACTCTTCAATCGCGATACGTCTGTGTGTGCATATTGCCATACGTCTGTGAATATTGCCATGTACTTAAATATAGAAAAGTGATCTGACTTATCAACCTCTCGACACTTCTAGCCACGTCATTGTGAAATTCACCCTTAGGGTGCGTTCGAAATCAGGTAAAATTTACTCCGAGTGATGCGAAAATTGGGTAATAGAGCGTTCAGAAATGAACCGAGTGAATCCGAGGGCAAACCAACTGCCGCGAAGAAGAAGAAACTCCTTCTTCTGGCCGTTCCTCTCCACAGAAGGCGTACACTTGGGCCATCTTGCATTGACGTCGAAAAATGATTTTGTTAAATCTTACTTCGAATAAAGACACTTTTATCTTACAAAAAATCCCAAGGGATGATTATGTATGACAGTGAAGAAAAATAACAAAGTTGAGTAATAATTAAAAAATTGTCGGTTTCGCAAAATTATTGATTAGTATCTGTCATAAGTATCTTATCTTTTGGGAAGCTGGACGACATCCTGAAATCACGCACATTTCCGCAAAGCCTAAAGACCAAGGTTAACAACAATCAATGTGTGCTGCCTACGCTAAACCCCCCGCCCCCCCCGCCTCCCTACCTTTTTGTCATGTGACAATATATGTAATTATTATTAATATATGTTATTATTATTATTATTTTTATTTATCTAGAAACATGTTATTTGGCTTTGCTAATGTATTTAATTAAGAATGTGAAATTTAGTTAATTAAGCTGTTGGTTTCTCTAATAAAGTAAACAAAAAAAAATACCTTCCCTCTCATTAAAGTTGTTCAGAGATTGATTAGTCAGAGACAACGCGTGACGTCACAGTCTTTCCCCGCACTCGCACACTGTTACCTATCGCTGGCAGTTTCACTCACACAAACGCAAAGCGTACAATGTGAGCTGATCGCTGATATTATTTAACATTGCTTTCAATTAATTTTATTGCTAATCCATTTATTTATTTACACACACAGTTAAAATATATAAAAAAAATATTCTTACGTAATGTAAATTATTCTCTTTAATCAACGCATAAGATTTGAATTTTATTTTTGTTTCCAATAGTAATACCATGAAGTAAATAATAATTATTTCTTACAATTTAATAGACTTTTGTAATTGGGTATTTGACTCGGACTAATCACCCACCGGACACCGCATGTCAGGGCGCTACTTTTCGAAACGCATAGGTGCATTTGCACATATAAATATCTCTGGGCGGCCAATACCTCGCGGCTCACTGCAGTTTCGACCAATTATGAGACCTGTCATACGTTGCGTAAGCGAGATGAACCAATCAAGACGTGTTCCCCGCGCCCCCGCACCGCAACTTTCTTCGTAATTAGTTTGTTAGTAAATAGGGGATCGGACTTTTCCTAAATTTATCATATTTTATGAATTATTTTTAAAATATAGATTAGTAGCAGACGATTCGCGAAGAAAAAAACAGAATCGGTTGAAAAACGAACTTACAGTGATTTTAAAAATTAATAAAATTATGTTCTTTCAAAAACGATTTTTGTATGGAGATTATATGGCGTTACTTACAAATGACGTCACAAGTGTTCCCCCCCCGCACCGCAACTTTCTTCGTATTTAGTTTGTTAGTAAATTATACAGGTGTGGTGTCCAGTGGGCGGTTGGTCCGAGGTATTTGATACTATTAAGGTTCCATAGCCAAATGGCAAATAACGGTGGGATGAAAAACAAAACCAGTGCACATTTCGTATCTTTAAATAAGTTTTTAATCGCTTACACTACGGAACCCTTTACCGTGCGTGGTCCGACACGCACTTGACCAGTTAATTTTTTTTCACGTACATCTTTCTTTTAACTTATAAAATACCCTATCATAAAAGTCCAACTTACAATGTAAGAAATGGAACATCGCGTGCCATCGTTCCGTCTCGCTCTAACATCAAACGTCAGAGCGAGACACCCGTCGTGAGTATTATATCGTTCGATATTAATCAGTCCACATCTTTTGGTATAAGGTTTCAGGCAAGAAACACACTTTGAGGATTTTTACGTCAATATAAGCGAAAAATATTATTTTGCTCTTAGTTTTTTGTTTGTTATTTTATTTTCATTTTATGTTGATAATATATCGCAGTCTACACATGTTTATTTATTTACATTATTATCAACACAAAAAAAAGAATTAGAAAAAGCAAACAAAAAAATAATAAGTTGACAATTTAACGTAAAAATCTCTCGCTTGACTTTGGAAAACTAATCGAATTGAAATCGATTTTATAACTTGATCATTTTAACATCAGGATCCAAAAAAGGAACATTTTGTATTCACCTCTCGCTTTTACTATACAATGAGTGAGCAAGATGGGAACAGGAATGATGCAACTCGTATTATACCCTGGCTACTATAGGAAGAGCTCTGACAGATTATAATTAAAAAAAAAATTTAATATTAATTCGTTTATTTATTTATTAAGTAATAGGGGATCGGACTGTTGAATTATTTTAAAAATATAGATTAGTAGCAGACGATTCGCGAAGAAAAAAACAGAATCGGTTGAAAAACGGGTTTACAGTGATTTTTTAAAGTTTCAATATGATTTGTATGGAGATTATATAGTGTTACTAACAAATGACGTCACAAGTGGGTATGTGCCTCTCTGTCTAATCTTGAATTTCAAACCTTTATAACTCGGTCAATTTTAAAGATAGAGAAAAAAATATTTTAGTTTTCGATAGCAGAAACTAAGAAGTTTGGTTTTATAAAATAAAAAAAAAGTAGTCCGATCCCCAATAAAAAAAAAAATATTTTATTATTGTTTCGTTTATTGAGTAAAATTACTCTATAAAATAAGAGGTGAAGTTACTTTTTTTAGTTTATAGCAATTATGTTTCATAAACTGAATATTATTAAAAAAAAGTTGTTAACGTCGTATGAAGAATTTTGTAGCAGTCAGAGCTCTTCCTATAATAATTCGGGTATAGGGCAGTTGACAGTATTTGAAGAAAATAAAAAAATAACCGGCATTCGTGACCCCTGTTTGCACTCAAGTGTACAGCCATGAGAGATTATTTTTCTCTAACTGAGCTAATCACTATTTCTATTTTCTACCACAGTGCTAACATAGCGGGCGCGGACTTACGCTAATGAGAAAGTTACATTAAAATTGTCACAATTTACGGGTTTATTACCAAGGTTATATTTAATATTATTACCTCGATATTTCGGAACGGTTGCACGCTCCATGGTCACGAGCGAAATATCGAGGTAATAATATTAAATACCAGCTGACCCGGCAAACGTTGTCCTGCCATCTTTCCTACCCCTGCCTTACTCTACACCTACCCTTGACCATTTTGTGTTGGAAAACAAAATTGACGTTTTTTTTTCTGTTACTTATTATTTATGTTTCTCACCGTTTAAACCTTCCTTGAACTTCAACAAATATTTCAAGATCAAAATTAGCCAAATCGGTCCAGCCATTCTCAAGTTTTAGCGAGACAAACGAACAGCAATTGATTTTTATATATATATATATTATTACCTCGATATTTCGGAACGGTTGCACGCTCCATGGTCACGAGTGGAAACGAGCGAAATATCGAGGTAATAGAATAACACTAAATGTAACCGAGGTAACAAACCCGTAAATTGTGACAATTTTAGTGTAAATTCTCTCATTTTAGTGAACAACCACGAAAAAAACATAAAACGAGAGAGTTGTTTGCCTCGAGCTGTAATACAGGGTCTCCCTTTACGTTTTACGGATACTCTTATAACATCCGTTATATTTTAAGATGCGTGTGCGATGGGCATAATACATCAAAATAAGCTTGACTTAGTGAACCACCCTCTCGACCAAGTTATTTTATTTCTATCAACTCCTAAGCTAGACGTATTTTAGCTACCTATTATTAGTTATAAAGTTGTCTTTTAGCTTGCCTTTTCATCGCGATATTTATCCAGTTCCTTGTAGAACACCAGAGACGGTTTTCTGAAATAAATACAATAATTCATATTAATTTTAATATTACATATGTATTTTATAATTTTCTTTCTTTCAATGTGTCTTTATAAATAAATATATTAGTAGTTTACGGGTCAAAGAGTGTCGTGTTTTTTACCTCGACAATAATATTATTCCCCCCCCCACTCGAGCGGACCTCGGAGGGGTCAGGACTTTTAGTGTGTATACCTCCTAACTAGTCCAAACAAAGTTCCGAAGTCAAATTCCCGCTTCCGACTTTTCCGTCTAGATTCCCATATGAGCATTCATTTACAATATTATATACCTACACGACAATGTTTAAACAGCGCCTTGAATTATATAATACTTATAATTTGACGCTCCCAGTTTTGAAACTCACCTATTTCCGCCTCCGGACGGCCAGTAGAGTGGCGCCCCCGGCTATAACAAGCAGCTCACTATAGCACCCCCACTTACATATTACCGCCCCCGGACGGCCAGTAGAGTGGCGCCCCCGGCTATAACAAGCAGCTCACTATAGCACCCCCACTTACATATTACCGCCCCCGGACGGCCAGTAGAGTGGCGCCCCCGGCTATAACAAGCAGCTCACTATAGCACCCCCACTTACATATTACCGCCCCCGGACGGCCAGTAGAGTGACGCCCCCGGCTATAACAAGCAGCTCACTATAGCACCCCCACTTACATATTACCGCCCCCGGACGGCCAGTAGAGTGGCGCCCCCGGCTATAACAAGCAGCTCACTATAGCACCCCCACTTACATATTACCGCCCCCGGACGGCCAGTAGAGTGGCGCCCCCGGCTATAACAAGCAGCTCACTATAGCACCCCCACTTACATATTACCGCCCCCGGACGGCCAGTAGAGTGGCGCCCCCGGCTATAACAAGCAGCTCACTATAGCACCCCCACTTACCTATTACCGCCCCCGGACGGCCAGTAGAGTGGCGCCTCCGGCTATAACAAGCAGCTCACTATAGCACCTCCACTTACATATTACCGCCCCCGGACGGCCAGTAGAGTGGCGCCTCCGGCTATAACAAGCAGCTCACTATAGCACCCCCACTTACATATTATCGCCCCCGGACGGCCAGTAGAGTGGCGCCCCCGGCTATAACAAGCAGCTCACTATAGCACCCCCACTTACATATTACCGCCCCCGGACGGCCAGTAGAGTGGCGCCCCCGGCTATAACAAGCAGCTCACTATAGCACCCCCACTTACCTATTACCGCCCCCAGACGGCCAGTAGAGTGGCGCCCCCGGCTATAACAAGCAGCTCACTATAGCACCCCCACTTACATATTACCGCCCCCGGACGGCCAGTAGAGTGGCACCCCCGGCTATAACAAGCAGCTCACTATAGCACCCCCACTTACCTATTACCACCCCCGGACGGCCAGTAGAGTGGCGCCCCCGGCTATAAAAAGCAGCTCACTATAGCACCCCCACTTACATATTACCGCCGCCGGACGGCCAGTAGAGTGGCACCCCCGGCTATAACAAGCAGCTCACTATAGCACCCCCACTTACCTATTACCGCCCCCGGACGGCCAGTAGAGTGGCGCCCCCGGCTATAACAAGCAGCTCACTATAGCACCCCCACTTACATATTACCGCCGCCGGACGGCCAGTGGAGTGGCACCCCCAGCTATAACAAGCAGTTTACTACAGAGCCCCCACTGACCTATTACCGCCCCCGGACGGCCAGTAGAGTGGCACCCCCGGTTATAACAAGCAGCTCACTATAGCACCCCCACTTACCACCCCCGGGCGGCCAGTAGAGTGGCGCCCCCGGCTATAACAAGCAGCTCACTATAGCACCCCCACTTACATATTACCGCCGCCGGACGGCCAGTGGAGTGGCACCCCCGGCTATAGCAAGCAGCTCACTACAGCGCCCCCACTCACCTATTACCGCCCCCGCACGGCCAGCAGAGTGGCGCTTCCGGCTAGTAAGGCGCATAAGATGCAGCTCACTATGGCGCCCCCACTGCCGACGCCTCGAACTATGGCGCCCCCTGAATACGCCACTGTCAACATTAGGCCGTGGGCCGTGCATCTGGAGAAAATGGAGAAGTTAATTATGAATATTTTTCGAATCATAGAAAACAACTTAAAACGTAATCTTTCTGAAGGGAATCTAACTTTTTTGGAGTGATTCAGTCCCGAAGCAGCATCGATGCAGTCGCAAAACTTCTGTCTCACCACTTCACCACGAAGATAATGATAATGTTATTAAGTGTAGGAAAAATATCGTTTTTAGCGTAGGTAGGTGCACAATAAAATTGAATTTAAGCGCCTCACTCGCCAACAAACTGGGTAACAGTTTGGCGAGATATCATTGTACGAATTAAGCACGTACCTTTTGAATAATAATAATAATAAAAAAAAAGAACGTAGAAGAATAGAAGTCGACGAAATTATGACCTTACTAGCGGGCCGACCGCGGCTACACTCGCGTTATGTAAGATTTTCCCGTGGGAATAAGACTTTTTCACGTAATAAGTATCCTATGTGTGTTACAAACTATCTCCATTCAAAATTACACACAAAAAATTTACGGGAAAGTATTATTCCCACGGGAAAATCTTACATAAAGCGAGCGCAGCCGCGGGCGGACGGCTAGTATTTAAGTAATAATAACATATATCAAAAATATTGCTGTATTCTTTGGCTATGGACAAAAAATGTCTGAAATACAGGTTTTCAACGTGTTACAAAAAGTAAAAAAATAAAAGAATATTTTTATCAAAAGTATTAAATTGAAATTTTTCCATCTCTAGTGATCAGCTGTGTCAAAGAATATTCGGACCAGATATGTAATTTTAGGTCAATGTGACTATTTTTACCGCTATGGTTAAAAATTTTTACGTACTACTTGTACCATAACATTCACATCAGAACAATTTAATTTCAAAATGAAAAAACGACAAATAAATACAAAAGCTTTGTTAAATAATTAATAATAATAATAATAAGTAATTTATTGTTCAGAATAATTGTTATGAAATAATAAATTAATAAAATAATGAACTAAATATTTCAAAATGAGCGGCGAACATAAATTGATTTAAGTACATCTCTTTTAAAAATGTAGGCACAAATGGTGTACAAATACTTTTCCTTTCTGAGAATCGATAGTGTATATTTTAGGTGTCAATTGACGCTAGAGATCGAAAAATTTTGATTAAATGCCTGTGATGAAGAATATTCTTTTTTTTGGTATTTTTTGTAACACGTTGTATATATATTATGTATATAAATATACATATCTAACCTGTGATGTGCAGGGTAAGTGTCCACTACAGACACGCTCGCGTTGAAGAATATGAGCGTTAGTAGCGCGCGGTACGCCGCCTCCACGCAGTATAGCGCCGTCTCGCTCCGACACACGTAGATGGAGGGGGACAGCAATACGCATAGGCCGCATAAAACCGCTGTAAATTATAAGGGAGTAATAGGAGATTTTGTTAAAGAAAAAACACGAGTGAGACGTATTTGAATATTTCAGATTATGCAACTTGCTAGCTAAATACCGCAAAACCTCTCTGGTGCCCATGAAACTGAATAGAAGAAAGAAGTAGAAGAAGAAAAAAGAAGAAGAGAGAAAAGGAAGAAGAAGAAGAGGAGGAGAAGTTTTGTTCCAGAACTTTTTTCATTTCGCAGTTTTATTTTAATTTACACAATTTGGGACGGGACGGTGGGTACGTATATGAGCTGTTGATGATTTGATGATGATGATGATGATGACTCGATGAGCTGATCAGTTTGTATGAAAAGGCCTTTTTTTTTAAATATTTGAGGAACTTCAGAAAAAAGAATTGTTTAGTTTCATGGGCTGACCTACCACTAGAGGGTTTGCGTTATTTAGCTTCTTCTTCATCGTGTGGGTTGTAAAGTCGACAACCGACCTCACAAACCCTAGTGCCAGTGTTATAGAGCCGCCAAAGGCCACTGACTTGGCTCGTGTAATGACTAGATAGTATCCGGGACCAACTAAAATCATCTTTCTTTTCGGACAATCAGGTTATAATCAGGTGAAGTAAGAGATTTTTGCTTGACAGTGTCCCCATCGGGAATCGAACCCGGAACCTCCGTAATGAGCGACGAAATCTCGACCACTCGGCCACAAAGGCTGTTGTTGTTGTTATTTAGCTAACACGTTGTATTCCCCGGTTGAGAGACAGGTTCTGTTCCAACTGAGCATTTTGACGTATACATCAACAGCTCATAAACGTCTCCACCGAGCGGCTCGAGCCAACCCTGAATTAAGACGATCAGGCCTTAGTCGACCACGCTGGCCCAGTGCGGGTTTTGACGTACAACGGAGTCATTAAAGACAGTTTTTATTTTAACCAGGCAAAAGTCAAAAGTCATTTTTTTTTATTCGAATTAAGATTTTTACAAATCATTTTTCGACGTCAAAGCTATCATGGATGGCACGTTCACTACCAGTGTACGCCCTCTGTGGAGAAGAACGGCCAGAAGAAACTCCACAGGAATTGTATCTTTTGTACTTTTCTTTTAAATGTATAAAGAATCATACATGAGTCATAATTACAATCTACTCCGCTGATTTGGAACAACAGTTGACCAGACGTTTTTATCATCTAAGTTAAGTAATGATTGATCGTATAATAGGCCCTAGAACATAAAATAGGCTACTTTTTATCCTAAGGAACGTTATTTAATCTGAAGCTCTTTTTATCTCAACTGACACTTTTTGTTTAAATTGAAACTATTTTAAATCCAACTGAGTTTATTTATTCCGATTGTAAATCTATTTCTTTCAATTGACTACATACATGTTTTTACCTCGGAAACGGCTGCAACGATTTGGATGAAATTTTGCATATAGGGTGTTTCGGGGGCGATAAATCGATCTAGCTAGGTTTTATTTTTAGTAAAACGGGATTTTCTCGTGTTTTCTTTCAGGCTTAAAAAAACTGGTACGTCGTATTATTAAAAGAGACAGGTAATTTCGCCACCGTTTACAACGCCACAATACCTCAGTCGGGAAAGACTGAGGTATTGTGTGAGGTATGACTCTGCAATGTCTCTTTTGGTTTTTGAGCCTCGAGTTCGAATCTCGACAGTTGTTTTTGTTCATGTGTCTTTTTTATTCTTTCATTTAGTTATTTGAATACAAAAATTACAGAAATAAAAAAATCTTATATATTTTTTTTTCTATCTTACATAGGCTAAAAAGGCACAACATTGACGAACTACCAGAAAGACAGTCAGCTAAATAAGAGAAGAGCCCTCCAATGGGAGGAGCCGTCTCGCGCGCCACATCTGCTCACAGAAATTCTGCTTATAGTGAATGCACTGATTGCAGGAAGAAATAAAATTAGAAAAAATAAAACATTTTTTTTCGTGGTTCGAATGTTTTTCAACAGATGGCACGAGCAAAGCTCGGTCTAAAGCGCCCACTACACTCTCGTCCGAAGTTCTTCGACGAAGTGTCGAAGTGAAGCCCGAAACGAAGTTGCACGAAGTGCCTCTCTATACTCTCGTCCTCGGCCTACTTCGATCAACTTCGCGAGTAGTGTAGTGGACGCAATAAGAATAAGAAGTACATATTCCTCACCCGTGGGCCGCAGTTTCTGCGGCAGGAGCGCCAGCACGGACGCCACCAACATCGCGTGCGACACGTAACTCTGAAATTAAAACATACGGGTTATTACTAGATCACAAAAGTGAAGATAACTCGGCTTTTTTTTAAACGGGCTAATCGCTATTTCTACCGGAGTGGTAATGTAGCGGGCGCGGACTTGCGGGGGAGCGGAAGGCTCGTACCCCTTAGAGATGTATAACAACGTATCTGGGGGCGCCCTCAGACGGGCTCGGCCGCGGCCGGCGCGCGGGCCGCGCGAGCAGCGCGTCGGAGAGCGACCTACGGGCCTTACTGAATTAATTGTACTATCGGCCGCCGGCGGCAATACAAATGTGAAAGGTTTCGTTGCAAGGAATATAACACAAATAGTTTTAAAGCAATTTGAGAAAGTTGTGCTTTCCTGTAGTAATGATTAGCGGAATAAGACTTTTCCCGGTAAAAAGTATCCTATTCGTTAATTATTTATTTTATATTGTCTTTATTTTTAAAAAGATCTTAATAATAACATAATACAATCGAAAAGCGATAAAAAAAATTGTTAATTCAGGTTACAAACTATCTTAATTCCAAATTTCGTCCAAATCCATGCAGTAGTTTAGGCGTGAAAGCGGAACAATCATCCAAATATATTTTCACATTTATACTATTAGTGTGATGTGATTTACGGAACTTCTATGGAACTTGGTACCAATGGAAGATCGCATAGCTTTTATTGGCGAAGTCTCTTGAACAGAAGGCAGAGGGCCATTACACCAGTGACACATTCATAGTATTGTGGCCCAGCAGTCGCCACGTGCCGTGTGCTGACGGCAGAGTAGCATACATTAGTCACCACCCCCTACTCTTCCCGTGGGTGTCGTAAGAGGCGACTTAGGGACTACACACTGAACAGGGAACGGGCAGCAGCGCTCTCTGATACAGTAACCTTTTAATCTGCGATCTCCAACCCGCCTGCCAAGCGTGGAGATTATGGCAAAACCAAACACTTGAGTGGAGGAGGCTCATAGTCCAGCAGTGGACTGTAACGGGCCGTTGATTTTTTTTTTTTTTTTGAGCCGCCACGAAGCTGATGAGCACCACACGAAGAATGTTGTAGGGGTTAATAATATAAGGTGTGGCAAAAAACCAGGGTTCAGTCCGAAGAAAAGGAATTTATGTATTTATATATTATATTACTAACATGGAAAATAATAACAAGGATAACTTTACTGACGGAGATCAGGACATGAAGAGAAGAATTTGGCAGAAAAAAGACAAAATCGAAACGTAAGAAACCTAAATTTGAAAATGAAAGATAAAACTGCGAGCAAGAAAGGTTGCCAGTCATACAACAGGAAAGAGGACGAATGCCTCGTTGCGGTATAATTCAGATACCTGTTCTCTCGCCGCCGGCTCCAGCCTGCTGTTGAGGTCGGCGCGGCGCGCGCAGCCCGCCTGCAAATCAAACAAATATTTATGGAAAATATAACTAGTAGCTCTGTGAGCTGTAGACCTCGCAAGTATATATTTTTTTCGAAATGGCAAATTTGTTTTTTTTTTTAATTATCAACCCTCAAAACGTCATTTTTTAAAATTTCCAATAACTGACTCGGCAAAATGTTTCTATATATTTATCGAACCTCCTCACAAAAATTCACGAGAATCGGTTGAGAAACGCAACACAGAGGGCGTACACTGGTAGTGAACGTGCCATCCATGATAGCCCTGACGTCGAAAAATGATTTGTAGAAATCTTAATTCAAATAAAAAAGTTTGACTTTGACAACCTGTAGATGAGAACAACCAGATGGCCATACAAAAGCAGTTTTGGCCAAGCTTCGCACTCGCTCGGTCAATTAACACTGAGACAAAATTAAACACAGGTTGAAACTGTTTGCAACAGAATACATACACAAATAAAATCTGTACGGGTGCGGTTGTGTGCTTTCCTGAGTCACCGTGGACAGCGTGAATGTGTGTGACAGTGTGTGTGTGAGAAGGTAGATATATGTGTTAATGTGTTTTGTTTTAAAAAATCGAGATATTTGTGTATATGTCGAGGTGTTTGTCAGGGTTTGTATGTAGGGGTTCTTTTGCATGTTGGGTTTTTCATTGTGACGGGGTGTTTGTGTATCGCGGTGAGTGTGTTACCTGCAGGCCGCGTAGCACAGTGTTGTTGAGAACACACCATTCGTCCAGCTCCCGACCCACCTCAATGTCCGTGTCGATGATACTGCGAACATATGATACAGTTAATAGGGAATATGCACAGTTACAGATTTAAACACATAAAAAATATTTTTTCAAATATCTTAATCAGACACAAAGTTGTAAGGCTTCGAAGTTGATGGTTAGACAGAGGTCCGATGTGTCATGTGACGTCATATGTCACGCGGGCCATACATCCGCCATAGAAAATTTTGTTTTTGTACGATGGACAGATATATTTGTTCAATAATGTTGTATCTAGTTTGTTTTACGATTAATTTCGATTCTGTTTTGACTGTCAGTATTATATTTTTGTATACTTTCAGACGAACTATGAAAAAAAAAAACAATATTTTTTATGCATATTCCCTGTTAAGAATCCAGTTATAGCCACACCTTGGCCACTCCATACAATAGAGTTTTAAATGCCTACTACTTGATTTACTAGTAAATGCGCGCGACGCTACTAGGGTTATCGACGCGCGGCCACGATAGGTACTGTGGTAAATAAATCCCTTATTATCTGAAATAAAACTTTTTATTCACACAAACAAACGAAGACGTAGTTCTAATAAAAACTTGATACCTACTATTAATTATTTATAATGTGTACTCCAAAACTGGCCGCACACTACGGCTGCTGGGACAAGATATTGCTACAGATGGCGCCACGTGTCAAATGAAATTAGATCTCAGCAAAAAAAAATACAAACTGCGTAAGATGCTGCGTGAAGAGCTTTGATGTCGAAAAAATATTTGTAAAAATCTAAATTCAAATAAAATATTTTTGATTTGAGATACATAAGCCCTTAGTAGGCGAGTCGGTCTCGCACTTGGCCGGTGTTTTAATTTAATTAGCACGTTGTGGTACTCACGTAGTATTGACTAGTAGGCACCCCTCGAACGTGGTGTAGGAAGTCTTGATGTTGGAGAAGGCCACGTCGAAGAACGAACAGTTCTCAAACAACACGTGGCTTATCAGCATGTCCCTGTAAACAAAAAGTACTCATAAAGGGTGTTACAAAAATACCCGTAAACGAGAGCACTGGGGCAAGAGCAAACCATTTTGTTTTGTTTCAATGCGTTACTAAATGTTTTATTTTGTTTAGTTCCAAACCTGGGACTGCTACGTTGAACTCCACATGGCCAATAGGGGATCGGACTGTTTCTAAATTTACCATATTTATGAATAATTATTTTTAAAATATAGATTGTATTCTACTCTGTCGTGGGTGTCGTAAGAGGTGACTTAGGGACTACACATTGAACAGGGAACGGGCAGCAGCGCTCTCTGATACAGTAACCTTTTAATCTGCGATCTCCAACCCGCCTGCCAAGCGTGGAGATTATGGCAAAACCAAACACGCGGAGTGGAGGAGGCTCATAGTCCAGCAGTGGACTGTAACGGGCCGTTGAGGGCACTGCACTCACCGGAAGGTGCACCGCGTGAAGGTCGTGTTGTAGTAGTGCACGTTCTCCAGCGTAGTGTTGCGATGTTCCCCGAGCAGCGCCCCGTGGCGCACGCTGCGGCGACTGGCCGCGAACAACGAGCGCGACTGAGAAGTTACCACTGAGGGGACGTACGACGACAGGTATAGCTGGAAACACAATAAGCTTCCTTACTTTCTCCACACAATAGTTCCTTAGTTAATAGTACATTACTGCCGCGGCCGCAAAATTAGTTATTGGTGAACGAGGGCACGTTTAATTTATTGTGTACGAGTCCAGCAAGAGTTATTGCGGCCGAGGCTTGATAGTGCTTTTCTCAGAAATACGCGAGGAAATTATAAAATACTAAAAATATTGTGGTAGATACCTTTTAGATGTCTTCTTGTATTGTGCTAAACTTACAAGTTCTAATCGTTATCACTTTAACCTTTACTTTAACTTCTTGGACCATTCATTGTTATAATATTTTCCTAATTCAATTATTAGTTAACTCCATCATGATAAATAAGTAAGAAAATAGTACAAACAGCAACACCCTTAACTATACATGTGTCGAACCGGAAAAAGAACAAGTCAAAGACTTGCATTTGACGTTGACTGTCACAACTAATAATGGATGAGCCACTAGCAAGCTTTTTCATTTATCCGAGTAATATTCAGCTATCGGCTATTTTCGACTGTTTTCGGTGATCATCGATTTATATCCTCTTCGACTTCAAAACCGGCATTAAATTCCTACCTACCTAACCACAGAATTAATATAGACAAAACCTAACCTAACAAGTCTATTAATTAAATACAGCTGCACTATGCAAACTATCTTATAAACTTTCACATTTAAATATCGCAACAACAACAGCTTCCGTGACCAAGTGGTCGAGATTTCGACGCCCATTACTGAGGTTCCAGGCTCGATTACCGGTGGGGACACTGTCAAGCAAAAATATCTTTGTGAGACTTTCCCCAATTTGGTTAGGACATTGCAGGCTGAATCACCTGATTGTCCGAAAAAGAAATACGATTCCGTGCGTCGGTTGTCGACCTTACAACCCACACGATGATGATGATGATGATTTAAATATCAAAAGAAAACCAGGTTATAAGAGCTAAAACTATTTATTAAAATGTTAACAAAACCCTAATAATATGGAATATGCCCTCCTCCATTTTCCAAAACATAATTCATCCTGACCCTCATGTCATCTACCATATTCCATTTCATATTTCGCTTCCCCGTAAAGCGCCCACTACACTCTCGTCCGAAGTTCTTCGACGAAGTGTCAAATTGGTGTCAAAGTGAAGCCCGTAACGAAGCGAAGTTGCGCGAAGTTGCACGAAGTGCCTCTCTATACTCTCGTCCTCGGCCTACTTCGAATCAACTTCGCGAGTAGTGTAGTGGACGCATTCGGATTACCATATGCAGAATACCACTTCTTTCAAATTATTTCTGGTACGCACATCTGTGGGATCCCAGTAAAGAATCATTTGGCCCCAAATATTCTCAATCAGGTTTAGATCTGGGCTTTTAGCTAGCCATCGTACGAGTGTAATGTCAAACTGAGTTGCGAGCCATTCTTGCACCACGTGTGACCTATGAATAACTCATTTAACTCCTCCCAGAAAGTTTCATCAAGTCAAAGTCAAAGTCAATTTTTTTTATTCGAATTAAGTTTTTTACAAATCATTTTTCGACGTCAAAGCTATCATGGATGGCACGTTCACTACCAGTGTACGCCCTCTGTGGAGAAGAACGGCCAGAAGAAACTCCACAGGAATTGTATCTTTTGTACTTTTCTTTTAAATATATAAAGAATCATACATGAGTCATAATTACAATCTACTCCGCTGATTTGGAACAACAGTTGACCAGACGTTTTTATCAGTAATCATTTATCGTATAATAGGCCTTAGAACATAAAATAGTTTTAATTTTAGCTTTAAATTGGCTATCGGACAGATTTACAATATCATCTGGTATTTTATTATAGAAGCGAATACAGTTCCCCATGAATGAATTATTAAATGAATGAATCCAAAGAATGAATAATAAGGTTTATATTTTGTTAGTTATAAAAAGTTATCTCTGAATTCGTAATTCTTCGGAACACGAATTTTGTCATTGGCATAAAGCTACACGACGGAGTTAAAAGTCATTACGAGCGACTATAATGAAATTTATAGACAAACATAGATACATATATACATCTCTTTCGAGCAGTGCAAATTTCACTCAGTTTCGTCTTTAATGGTCACTTAAGGATGTTGCTGTTTGTACGATAAAAATAAAAGAGACGAAAATTACAAACCGCCATATTGCATGGCTTTCTTTTTTTTTTGTTCTATGCCAGTGTCATTCAGAGCATACAGCCAACTCCAATTCCTACGATTCGTGTACGATTCATATAAAATTTGAATATAGAACAAAAAATATATAAAAATATAAATAAAGTATGCTGTAAAAAGACTCAAATACATTGAAATTTCTAGACGAAAGTTACTTTGCTGGCCTAGGCCGTTTGAGGGCTCATTCTGGCCGCTGTTTTGTATGGGGTAATGTTTCGTCCAAAAATGAGTTACTTTACTTCGCGTACTGTTTTTTTACAGTAATGATTGTAATCATTCGAGTGTATCGGAGAAAAATAAATTTGATTCAAAAGTAAGGGAATTTATGTATAGGTAACTTGTGAATTTTAGTCTCGATTCATACTGATAAAACAACATGACAAGAACAAATAAATAACCATATATTAGCTGCTCTTATGTAAACACTAAACTAGAGTGACAATGTAGAAGAATGACTGCATGTTACACATATTTGTAGTGCAGTGTACTATGGTCGCCTGCATAATTTGAGCACATCATGTTTTTTAATAAAAAATATATATTTTCTAATATGTAGTTATAGATGAAAGTAAACGGAACTTTATTGAAATAATCAACAAAATGTAATAAACTAAAGGTCATAATAATGAAAATATATTTCCAAATGTAACAACACGTGATATGTGCCACTTGAAGGCGACTGTACATTGAATGACAAAAGACATTGAAAGTAAGTTTTATAAATTGAATTCGGTTTCATAACGAATTTCAGTGCTTCTTTCTATAGCATATTTCGTACAGACCTACCAACTTATCTGTGAAATGAGCGGCGGCGCTAGTAGTAATACAATGTAATTACATTTCAACCAATCACGACTCTGCTGCAAGTTGACATTTCCATAGTAATAGGGGATCGGACTGTTCGCGATATTTTATGAATTTACCATATTTTATGAATTATTTTTAAAATATAGATTAGTAGCAGACGATTCGCGAAGAAAACAACAGATACAGTTGAAAAAGGATTTTACAGTGATTTTTTAAAGTTTCAATATGTCTGTCTCTTTCAAAAACGATTTTTTGTATGGAGATCATATGCCGTTACTAACAAATGACGTCATATGTGCCTCTCTGTCTAATCTTGAATTTCAAACCTTTATAACTCGGTCAATTTTAAAGATAGAGCAAAAATCCTTTTAGTGTTCGATAGCAGAAACTAAGAAGTTTGGATTTATAAAATAAAAAAAAGTAGTCCGATCCCCTATTTTGTAGTTCCAATTTTTGCAATTTCTCAGATTCTGTGGTAGGTCTGTAAACACGATGGTATGCGTTTTGACTGAAAACCATTGTTTACCTGTAAGACGGTGGTGAACAGCAGAATCCCTCCGAGACACAGCGTGACGCGCCGGTACGAGCTCGAGAACAGCTGGAATATCGACACCCAGAACTGGAAACACAAACACGATTACGCTGAATCTTGCGCATAAAACAGCAAAAACCAATGATAGATAAACAGTTTATTGCATCAAACAAAAACACACATGGACATACCACAAGACTCGACGCTAAACATATACCTACACCCTGATTATTAATTAGATGGACCAAAGTGACAGCTGCAAAGGTAGTTTTTTTATAATGTTGCAAGCTGAAGATCATAGGGATGTGACATGACTCATTAAACTGACTCATTGAGCTGATTCGTTGTATCGTTGCAACAAGACACCTGGATTTAAATTTACTTAATTATGGTTGTAATACAAATATAGGTAGTTATACATAATGTATTTTATAACTTTTCATATGTTAAGTAAATAGTTAACAATAAAGTAAATTGAACTGATTTATAGAAAACTTCTGTAACAAATATTTATGAGTTATAGTTAAAAAAGTTATACAAAAAATATATTATTGCAACATAACTCCTGTGTGAGAGCACCTAATACTCTTGAATTAGCCGAATAGTACAATTACCCGCGGAATGTATAGAATAAACGTTATTAAAAATAAAAATCTATAGCTTTGTCTATCGAAAAATTAAATCGTGTTTAAAAACTTGGAGTGTGACAGTCAACCAATCGTTCATGAAATAATTCATAGAATATTTTTAATAGAAGCAAAAAATGATTCATACAATTTTTGAACGAAGGGTAGATGATCATGCTCTCCAACCGGCGCGTGCGTCATTCGTCTCTTCACTTCGCTCGCGATTGGTCGTACGAATATTCCTTGAGCTTTCAACGCCGACTTTTGTTGTTACTTGTTGTTAAGTTTTGTTATTTTTTCCTCGTTATTTACGTTGATATGTTTGAATACAGTAAAATTTGATGAACTCTAAATTTATTATACTGTTACAAGTCACTTACTCTTGCTCTTTGGATCACTCAGGCTACATCACCATTTTTTATGTTGCGTTAAATGGCAACACTCCAAACGTCACTTTAGTAATCTATTTAAAAATCAGGGTTTATTGTTTTTCTAATCGATTAAAATGACATGCACAACTGTGTCTGGCGATGCAGAAGGGCCAAGGCTCAGTATATTTTTTCCCAGATGGCAACACTGGTTTTAAGCCCTCACCCAAGAGAACGCGCAAATAATTATAGAAATGCGTTCTTTAATAATGACTAACGAGGGCTCGAGCCCCTCAACGACTCACCATCTGTAGGCTGTGTTTGCAGTGCGGCAGATGGCGTCGTTTGCCCGGTAGCGACAGTTCGCCCAGGTGGTAAGAAGGCGCCCTGTTGTTCGCGGCTGCCACGTTCGCTTTCCCGCACAGACGGATCTGGTTACTGCTGTGGATGCTCTGGGGGTTGGAAGAGAAACATACATTCTACAGGGTGGAATTTCATTCGTTTGAATACGAAAGTGGGTCCGTGCAACTTGTTCTCAGAAATATATGCAGCCAGACGACAAAAAATGGCTATTTCATACAAAATGCGACGGCTTACTAATAAATACTAAATTGGAAACAAATTCTTTTTGTCCGACAACTTTAACTTTTACTTTCCATGGAAAAACAAGATCTTTATGGACTGACCACTCTTTTTAAGGGATTCAAAAATATTTTTACTTAGTGTTTTATTTCACACATTTTTATAGGAAGATTGTTTGTTAAATCACGTCTCTGGTTTTAACGCGTATTAAGATATGGAAGGAAAGTGGTCACGAAATTCACTCTTCTGATGGAAAAAACAATAATGTATAGGCCGTATTAAGGTACCTGGTAAGTGGTCACGAAATCTACTATTTCTGGAGGACAGAACAACAATGTATAAGCCGTATTAAAGTATCTGGTAAGTGGTCACGAAATCCACTATTCTAGAGGAAAAGCCAACAATGTATAGGCTGTATTAAAGTACCTGGTAAGTGGTCACGAAATCCACTATTCTAGAGGAAAGCCAACAAGCCGTATTAAGGTACCTGGTAAGTGGTCACGAAATCTACTATTTCTGGAGGACAGAACAACAATGTATAGGCTGTATTAAAGTACCTGGTAAGTGGTCACGAAATCCACTATTCTAGAGGAAAGCCAACAATGTATAGGCTGTATTAAAGTACCTGGTAAGTGGTCACGAAATCCACTATTCTAGAGGAAAGCCAACAAGCCGTATTAAGGTACCTGGTAAGTGGTCACGAAATCTACTATTTCTGGAGGACAGAACAACAATGTATAGGCTGTATTAAAGTACCTGGTAAGTGGTCACGAAATCCACTATTCTAGAGGAAAGCCAACAATGTATAGGCTGTATTAAAGTACCTGGTAAGTGGTCACGAAATCCACTATTCTAGAGGAAAGCCAACAATGTATAGGCTGTATTAAAGTACCTGGTAAGTGGTCACGAAATCCACTATTCTAGAGGAAAGCCAACAATGTATAGGCTGTATTAAAGTACCTGGTAAGTGGTCACGAAATCCACTATTCTAGAGGAAAGCCAACAATGTATAGGCTGTATTAAAGTACCTGGTAAGTGGTCACGAAATCCACTATTCTAGAGGAAAGCCAACAATGTATAGGCTGTATTAAAGTACCTGGTAAGTGGTCATGGCATCCACTTCTCTGCCCACGTCCAGCAAGTAGCGCGGCGACTCGGGCGTCCAGATCAGCAGCACCAACGCCGCCAAGATCGGCAGCGTACACAACAGGAGATAGCTGCAGAAGATAGTTACGGGTTTGTTAATAGGGCATCGGACTGTTCACCATAATTTATGAATTTACCATATTTTATGAATTATTTTTAAAATATAGATTAGTAGCAGACGATTCGCGAAGAAAAAAACATAATCGGTTGAAAAACGAATTTACAGTGTTTTTTTTAAGTTTCAATATGTCCGTCTCTTTCAAAAACGATTTTTTTATGGAGATTATATGGCGTTACTAACAAATGACGTCACAGGTGGGTATGTGCCTCTCTGTCTAATCTTGAACTTTATAACTCGGTCAATTTTAAAGATAGAGCAAAAATTCTTTTATTGTTCGACAGCAGAAACTAAGAAATTTGGATTTATAAAATAAAAAAAGTAGTTTGATCCTCTATTATTATGACTCAGTAGCTCTGTGAGCTGTAGACCTCGCGAGTATTTAAAATTTCTTGTGAGTTGATGTGACCGTTCTGTAGAGGAAAACAGCTTCAGCGGTAGACCTTGTAAGCTGGCAACTCCCATAACTCCGTCATTAAAAAAAATCCAAAAACTGACTCGACAAAAAACTTCGATTAATTTATCGAACCTGCTCACAAAATTTCACAAGAATCGGTTCCAACACGCGACCTGTAGAGTAGACCAAACAGACAGACATACGAAAGCAATTTTGTCCAAACTGAAACGGATACGCTACTCCCTCGTTCGGTCAATTAATATTGTTTGTTATTTTGTTAGGGATTTTAGGGATCTGAGCTTCCTGCTTACCACTAGAAATAGTGATTAGGTCAGTTGGGGCACAGATAATATAATACTACGTACAGATGCCTCATCCCATACAAAAAAACTGTACCATCAAAACTCGGGCTATTTTGTTTCCTCTATTAGCTCACTAGATGGTGCTACGTGCGCACTGACCTACAAAATTGCACAGATACGCCATCTAGTGCCAAGTTGACGACCTTGAGAGCGCCTTTATTATAAATATACTTTTTTTACTGTTTTCTGTTTGCTATTATTTGAATTTTTTTCAAAAATCGTTACTACTATCCAAAAACATTAAAAATCTTTTAATGCAAGAACAAAACATCGCTGTGTTAAGGGCCAAGTTTGATAAATATTACAATTATTAGATAATAGATGTCGCTGTATGTGTGATATGTCACAAACAATATAACTATTAGACGATAGATAGCGCCGCAAATGATAACGATTGCTTAGACTCTAAGTAGTGCCTAGAGCTTACGGGAATAAGAGGTAAAGCTCAAGAGTGGCTAAAGTCGTACCTCATGAATAGAAGGCAATGCGTTGTTGTAGATAAGTTAGACGAAAACAACGACATGGTTACATATGCTTCTGAATATAGAACTGTCAGGCACGGTGTCCCCCAAGGAAGTGTGCTTGGCCCGGTTCTGTTTTTATTGTATATTAATGATATAGCTGAGGTTACTAAACATCACACTGTGTTGTTTGCTGATGATATTTCTGTCATTGTTACTTCAGATAATCCACAGTATAAAATGGCTGATCACGAAAATGACATAAATAACACACTTGAGCATATTATTAGTTGGCTAAATCAAAATAATTTAAAAATAAATTTAGACAAGACAAGTTATGTACAATTTAAAAACTCAAATAAATCACAGGTAGACTTTAATATGAACATTAACTATAACAACATTCAAATTAAACCAAATAAACATGTTAAATTCCTTGGATTATTATTAGATCACAATATGAACTGGAAAATACATGTAGACAATGTTTGTAATAGAATAAATAAATTTGTATATGCTCTAAAACGTGTAAAGAATTTGACTAATGTTAAAACAGCTCTAACTTCTTATTATGCCTATGTGGAATCCATTTTGCGATATGGTGTAGTGGTTTGGGGTAATAGTACAGAGGTGAATAGAGCCTTTGTTGCTCAAAAGAAATGTATCCGTGCGATCTGTGGTGTACCGTCTTATGAATCATGTAGACCACTCTTTAAGCGACTTGGTTTGCTACCATTGCCATCTCTTTACATTTATGAAATCTGTACTTTCGTCCATTCAAATAGAGGCCAGTTTATAAAATCTGGTGATATCAATACTAGGACCGTAAGAGACCCATACAGGTTGATATTTTTTAACACACCTCGTACTATGATGTATAATAAAAGCTGTCTCGCTATGTGCATCAGAATTTACAATAAAATACCGAAAGACCTAAAAACTGTTAATTTAAGAACATTTAAACGCAAGCTATTTCAATGGTTGAGTGATAGGGGTTTTTATAGTGTTACAGAATTCTTGACATTGTGAGCTTACCAAATTATATTTATTTATTTCTTTGAAATTTTGTGACAAAATTTGCATGCCAATCAATAAGTTGGCTAAACATCATTGTTCTTGTAAAATATTCTTGACCACCATTACTACAATGTTTTATGCAAATAAAGATTATTTCTATTTCTATTTCTAATGTTGTCACTAGATGTCATCACTAATTTAGAACAAAATTTCCGTACTAAGGAATGAGACCCCGTGGTTAGGGTAAAATGTAGTGGCTAAGAAGCTCTTATTTAAATGATCAGACAGCCTCCGTGGCCGAGTGGTCGAGATTTCGACACCCATTACGGAGGTTCCGGGTTCGATTGCCGGTGGGGACGCTGTCAAGCAAAAATCTCTTTGTGAGTTGGTTAGAACATTGCAGGCTGAATCACCTGATTGTCCGAAAAGAAAAATGAATCCGTGCTTCGGAAGGCACGTTAAGCTGTTGGTCCCGGCTACTATCTAGTCGTTACACGAGCCTTGTCAGTGGCCTCTAACAGTGATAGTTGACACCAGGGTTTGTGAGGTCGGTTGTTGACCTTACAACCCACACGATGATGATGATGATTTGGCAGACGACGACGACAGACAGGCAGATGATGTCGCTGCTGTACTTTGAAGCTTACTTTCGACGTTCTTACAAACCGAGTCATATAAAACATCATTGTACCGCGTATTCGAATGTCGTATGGTATAGTTTTGCTTCTTTGGTATTCATTTGGTGGGGTCAAGTTTGAAGCGTAGTTATATTTGTTGTCTACAGATAATTCGTTAGTTCCTACATATTTGCTTACCGGTGCCAAGCGCTGAAATGTTCGCTATCTTCACTCAACGTCAACGCGCCAGTAGGCGGCAGGATGGCCCTCGCGAGCACGGCAGCCAGCAGCGCCCCGCCCCCCGCGCCCAGCACGAGCCACGCGAGCGCGCGCGAGCGGCACGGGCGGGGCGACAGCTCGCCGCAGTACGTGAAGGTGGTCGGTACGATGCCGCCTGAGCCGATCGCTGAACAGAACCTGCAATTTCATGTTGGAAGGTTGGTTTTACGGTAATGTGGCTGATTCACACTGTTGCGCATTAACAGCTCATTCCCACCGAGGGGCTCGAGCCTTCCCTTAATTAGGGCGATTAGGCCTTAGTCGACCACGCTGGCCCAGTGCGGGTTGGTCGACTTTACGCACCCTTTCACGCAACCTTTGAATTTCTTCGCAGGAGTGTGCAGGTTTCATCACGATGTTCACCGTAAGAGCGTCGAATAAACGTACATATGAGTGGTGGGGATCAAACCCGCGTCTCCGGGACGGGAGGCAGCGGCCCTAGCTACTAGACCAGCGACGCTCTCACTGCAAAAATCGCGCTCCAATCTTTAATTAAACTGTAATTAGTAAAGTTCGTCCGTCCTTTTCACCTTTTAAAGATTAAAATGGGACCCGGAGATGGCCATTCTAATTAGAGCTCTCAAACATCAAATTCGAACCTTTTGGGTGTGTCGATTGCACAATTTTAGACAGCACGTAAGACATTTGATATAAAAATATCTTAATATGACAGCTAGGCCCTTATTACCCGACTGCTTTAGAAGGAGGGTTATGTTTTTCGAGTGTATGTATGTATGTATATTTCTTTGGCACGCTCTACAGCCTAAACGGCTTGATGGATTTTAGCTAAAGAGGTATCGTTAGATTCGTCTTACTGGTGAGAGTGACACTGGGTACATCAAATTTATAAAAAAACCAAGATGGCCTATTTTTGGCGCCAAAAGTTTTAAATTTTTCATGCAGTCGGGTTTTTGTTTTTTTAATAATTGTGGTTATTTTAGGTTATCATTCATTCGAAATGATATCATTCGTTCATCTGAACTCATTACCTCTCTTCATAGGTCATAAAAACGGAAATGACAGCTGGATTTTATGCTATGAAGCCACAGACGAAGTACACAAACTCACAAAAACTCAGCCTCAGCACGAGCGTTATCGAACGCCATTATCAGATCCTCTCTTATGTATTGTGTGAAGCCACAGACCCTGTCATCTAGTCAAAAACTCAAATGGCCGGTTTGGAAACCGTTTTCATACTCAGGTGGGCCGCTGTCGGAAAAACTGGATAAGATGGGTCTTTATTATAAACACTAGTGGCTCTGTGAGCTGTAGACCTCGCGAGTCTGTGTATATCTTTATATTTATTTTTATTTTTTCTCCACAAACATCCCCGACGACCCGTCGAAATTTATGACGTATATGAGCTGTTGATGATATATATATATATATTTTATCGGTTGAGAATCTGACCTGTAGAGGAAAACAGCCTCAGCGGTAGACCTTGTTAGCTTACAAGGTCTACCGCTGACGGAATTATGGGGGTTACCAGCCGGTTATAATTCCGTCGTTTTAAAAAAGAAACAAATACTGACTCGACAAAAATTCATTCATTTTTTATTTTGGCCAAGCTGAAACGGAGTCGCTTCGCTCGCTCGGTCAAAAAACAATCGCACTCACCTAGCCATCATGAAGGTCCCGTAAGTGGGCATGAAGGCAGCCACGGCCGCGAACACGGCGTTAACTGCGAGGGCTGACATCAAAGCTCTTCGCCGACCGAGTCGCGAGGCCAATGCGCCCCAAGACACGGCGCCGGTCGCACACCCCACCAAGCTGATTAGCACTGGAAGAGACGGAAATATATTGAACATTATCATCATCGATCTAGGCCTGGATCGATGTTGCAGATGCGTTACCTGCGGGCTGAACTAACTTGGCTAAATATGCCCTCGGGTCTGGGCAATAGGGTATTTGACTACTTTTTTTATTTTGTAAATCCAAAATTGTTAGCTTCCAAGTAATTCCAAGTGCCAAGTGTTTCCAAATTTACATCTCAATCTCGTGATGCGTCCTCAACCTCAATTTATTGTCGAATATCAACGTTTGTATTGTAACTCTAAAAAAAAATTCTCTGAATCTAGAGCTAGAGAAAACTGTTCGCCGACCTACCACAGACCTACCTAATATTCACGGGTAATATAACTGCATAACCTAGCCAGTTTTTTCTCAACTAACTTAGATAGTTTTGTTTAACTATCTAGCTAGTTTTTTGCACTAACCTAGTCGGTTTTTCTGCACTAACCTAGCCATATTTTTAGGACTAACCTAGCCAGATTTTCCGCTTATATCTAGCCAGAATTTTTGCTCAAATCTAGCCAGATTTTCCGCTCAAATCTAGCGGTTTTTCTACACCAACCTAGCAAGTTTTTTCTTAAACTAACCTGGCCTGATTTTCACATGCAATAATCCAACTAAACCTTCTGCACAAACCTAGCCAGATTTTTAGGACTAATCTAGCCAGATTTTCCACATTGACCTAACCACTTTTTCTACATTAACCTAGTATCGCGGGCAATATAACTGCACTGACCTAGCCAGTTGTTCTCGTGCGGCAGTATACACAACTCGATCTCGGCGGAGGGCAGGATGAACGGCACTGCAGCCAGCTCCAGAGCCGCCCCGCCCACGGCTAGCCCACTCGCTAATATCACAAGTGCTTGAGACGGACCGCACCCGGCCTGTGAAGGAAACAGGACCATAACATTATCTATCAATCAGCCTATTGCAGTCCACTACTGGACTGCTGCCTCCCCAAGGGCACGCCAAAGCGCACGATCACCCGCTTTCCTCATCCAGCCACCACCAGCGACCTTCCTCAGGTTATCAGTCCACCTGGCAGGGGGGCACACTATCTACGTTATAATAAAACCCTGTCAAGGTTGAGTGAGGTTGATCATAGATTTTACAACCTGAAGAATTAGGTCTAGGTAACACACACAAAGTAGGTCTCAATAAATTGATAAAAAGGAGGAAAAGCTATGTCAGTGTTATGTTTCAGACTTTTTTGTGTTAGAGTTGTTGTAAATGTCAGACTTGTTTTGTGTTGGATTGTTCTATGTCAGACTATTTTGTGCTAGATAGTTCTGTGTCAGACTGCTTTGTGTTACATTATTCTATGTCGGACTGATTTGTGTTGGATTGTTCTATGTCAGACTATTTTGTGCTAGATAATACTGTGTCAGACAGCTTTGTGTTACATTATTCTATGTCAGACTTGTTTTGTGTGGATTGTTCTATGTCAGACTATTTTGTGCTAGATAGTTCTGTGTCAGACTGCTTTGTGTTACATTATTCTATGTCGGACAGATTTGTATGGGATTGTTCTATGTCAGACTATTTTGGGTCGCGTCGCCTGTTGGGTTGGGACTATACCTGCATGATGGCATTGTTGAGGAAGGAGATATTGTCCTGTGTTGTTTTGTGCTAGATAGTTTTGTGTTAAACTGGTTTGTGCTAGATTTTTCAGTGCCACAATGTTTAGTGTCAGATTGATCTGTGTCAGACTGCTCAGCTTTGTATTGGCTTAGCTTTATATTACACTGTTTTGTGTTCTTTATCAGATTATTTTGAGCTAGATGGTTCTGTGTAACCGCATTTAGTGTCACACTGTACTTAAGAGTGTTCTGTGTCAGATAATAGGTGATTGGACTACTTTTATTTTATTTTATTTTATAAATCCAAACTTCTTAGTTTCTGCTATCGAACACTAAAATAATTTTTGCTCTATCTTTAAAATTGACCGATAAAGGTTTGAAATTCAAGATTAGACAGAGAGGCACATACCCACTTGTGACGTCATTTGTTAGTAACGCCATATAATCTTCATACAAAAAATCGTTTTTGAAAGAGACAGACATATTGAAACTTTAAAAAATCACTGTAAATTCGTTTTTCAACCGATTCTGTTTGTTTCTTCGCGAATCGTCTGCTACTTTCAAATAAACGCTTTATCTATCTATCTATCTAAAAATAAAATTGGTAAATTCATAAAATATGGTGAACAGTCCGATCCCCTATTCTATGTCAAGTAGCTCTGTGTCAGACTGTTTTGCCGCAATACCTGCGCAATGGCGTCTTCATGGAAGGAGTCCAAGGCGCACGCGTCTCCAGCAGTCAACAGCTCTCCGGATTCGTTGTCCGGAGCCGCATCACCAGCACTAATGGCTGCCCCGCCAGCATTGTTGCTGCGCGCCGCCGTATCAGGCTCACCGGCGCCCGCGTTCAGTTCCCCCGCGACTATTAGTAAAATAAATATTAGGCGTAAAATTGAGCAGTGTAGTGCAGCTAATTGATTCGTGTAAATATTATGAAGTTTTTTAAATTAATTGGTCAATTAAATTGCGACCAAAGTTCATTTGAATTTTATTTGCTTTTTAGTTAGTATTGAAATAATTATAATGCTTATATGAGTTTGTATCAAGCAAGACGTTCCTTCAAGATAGTAATTGAGAACGGAACTTTATTTGTGGCAGACAGGAAAAAAGACTAAAAGACTCCCTGTGTCTCAGTCAGAATAGGAGTAAAGCCAAATATAACCCTTCCAATTAATTAATAGAGACAAAATTGAAATCTAATATGACTTGATTTTACAACATCCATCTTGTACTGTTTGTATCCAGAACTTGTTGGGGCTATGACACATTGTGGTCTCCTTATAAGAATTTTTCTGCCCCAGTTCTATGTGTGAAATAAAGTCATATACATACCGGTAAGTTTATCATCGTTGTAGGTCATTGTGCCGAAGCTCCGTGCTGATGTCTCAGAGTCTGAGCGCGTCACAAGCCACGCTGCCTCCTCCATGGCACTTGTTTACAACTCGCACACGTGACCTGCACATCTGCATAACACACCACACTAGTATGACATTTATTTTTGTGTTTTGTAGAAAATAAGCAAAAACTATTTTGCATTCTAAAAACAGCCTATCAAACGATGGGTGGATGATATAAGAGTGGTTGCAGACCCAATATGACTAGACCCACCCACAATATGGATTCTCTATGCATGTGCAGTGGATGCGCAGAGTGTAGTATTTGTATCTGCAGAATAAATATGATTAATAAATACTTTAATAACAGAAAACGTTTCACTCCATCTTAACAGGACTTTTACAATTTACCAATTGAGTTACCTCTGAAGTCTAAAATACCTATATATCAGACACCTTGTATGCGGTTGTCATGACATATTGACGGCATAATATATCCCCTTGTATGCGGCTGTCAAGAGGTATTGATGCAGCGACGCAGGCGACTATAAGCGCCACAGACAAAGGAATGCTACAATATCGCGCGCGTCTCATACTATCGATTAAAATAATAAAATCCCATGTAATAATATTATAAACAACATATATGACTGTATACTATAACAAAGGTAGGTAGCTATTATTTATGCTATTAATAGAATAGTGTTGAAGTAGAACAGACAATCTAAAGTATGTTGTGTGACACATCACTTGAAGAAACAAAGGTGTAATACGCAGTATTTTGTTATTAGCCAATTTAGTTCAGGCAGGGGACCAGCGTTATCTATGCATACTATGTACTAAGATTAGCCAATGGTTAGGTATACTTTGCCAATGATTTTTAACTATTGCTGACACGAAAAACACTTTTGATTAAACTAGGCAGACTATACAACAAAATAAACATAGTTTTAGACATGAAATACGCAAAATTTATAGATAAAATTTAATATTTTCGCAGCAAAGATAACACCGAACCGAACTGACCGAACTCGAGAAACAAAGAAAGGCGTCAAAACTTACGATGAGCGATACAAAAGCCACAAAATGAGTTCTGAAATAGTAGCACACCTTTCTACTGAAAAGCTGTTTTGTTCAAGTAGAAGCACAATCGAAGGATAAAATCACGCAAAAAATCAAAACAAAAATAATATGACTGACGGATGACGACCGACACTGATACACGCACGCACACACACAGCTGCAACAACTGACCGACAACGAACGAAGGACGAACAAAACTTTGAATAAACTAAAAAGTAGTGATTAAAAATGCATGCTATCTGCTCATTTCTTCATTTTCAAGTATTAGAGGAAAAAAGAAAGAACGAACTATGCAAATCGGTAGGGTTATATTGAATTGAATGAATGATTTTTGAATGAAAGGATCGATAAATTGTAACTTTAGGGTTGTTGGTTAATCAATAAGTAGTTTATCGATCAATAATAAATAAAGAATGTTTAAGGTGTGTGTCTGTGCGTAAGATGTTTTTTGTTTTGTTTTGCCTTAAATATTTTATATCTAAGTTCTTGTTTAAGACATAAAAAACTAAATAATGTGCATAAAGAAACATAGGGTTTTTAAGATGAACCTTAAATTAATGGCGTATTGTTTAGGTAAGTCATGTTTTACTACAAATGCCACTAAAACTTACAATTTGAAGCAAAAGCTAATTATATAGCAGCCATCATTTGCATCTATTTTTTCACATAGTAAGTGTCTAAAGCGGTGCTACACAAGTGTAGGTAAAGTAGAAACTTATTATACAGAAATAAAATTTACATTGTGATAGGGTTTCGCTCGTGTTGTGTGCAAATTTTGCAACAAAATAAATAATTGGGTTGTTTAAAACCTGCAAATCAGTCTATAACACCACATAATTATTAATTTTCTATCCGTTATCCAAAAACTCTTTGTTCACCACAAAATTACATGTATAAGAACACAAATAGGTACTATTTATCACTAACACTCAGTTTTGCAATACTATAAAAATCAAAGAAATCTAATTAATACAATTTTAAGCACTTTGATCGAGCTTTTTAAGTTAGCTTCGTTAGAATTTTTATTGCACTAATATACTAGATTGCAAATACAATACCGAAACTACGTAACGTTACACTAAAATGATTTTTTTCCAGAATTATGTTTCAATGTCTTGCAGACCGGTTCTTTCAGGACCAGGAAGAGTTTAAGGTCAAAAGTGGAACAAAAGATTGGTTAGAAATGGACATGAAAGAGTAAGCGATATAAATGAAAATCAAGGTGAAGTAAATGGTCAGATAGTCTTACAATCAAACCGAAGTCAACCAAATGTAAATTTAAAATAGTAGAGTGTTTATCGTAAACAATTACTTTAAAATTGGTTTTAAATTTAAACGTTAATCTATTTTAGTATGTAAAAGAATTAAAGATAGCGATGAAATAAAAATTAGGTAATGAGCCGAATATCGTCATTTCAGTCGTCAGATTTTTCGAGCATGTGTAATTAAGTTGGTATATTATTGATTTTCACGGTTCACGCATTGCGCACTAAGGAGTGCCAGCCAGCTAGCACATGCGCACTACCTGCAGAGAGTTTTATACATCGAGTCATTAACATAGAGAAAAATAACAAATAGATAGCAGCTTAGCAGCTTTGAGTAGCAGCAAACCTTTCGGAAGTAACAGTTTGATCGATCGTATATTATTTTATCGATAATTGTAAATCACTATTATAAGCGTACTTTGTGAGTCAGATCATTGGCTTAAAGGTCGTGTAACCAGGCCATGAAATAAATAAAAAAAAAAATGAGTCAGATCATCAGGTGAGATGAATCAGTTCGAACAGTTCACTCAATGAATAAAAAAGGCAGACGAAGACAAAAAGCAAGGTTTCTTGTAGTCTATGTGCAACAAAATAGCGGGAATATCGGATCAGCTGTTTTGAACCTGTGTAAATAAATCACTATTTTGTTCAAATTATATGTGAAAATGCGTGAAAAAGTTGAAGAAAATTCTATCGCCACGCAAATAAAGCTAATCAGGAGGTATTTGAAGGTGAAAATTCTGGAGGATAATGTAACTTTTCGCGATCATGCACAATCTAGGAATCACGTATATGATTTGATAAAGCGAAGTGTAGTGCACGGCGAATCCCATTCAGCTTTGATCATTGGCCCTCGAGGATGTGGAAAAACCACTGTAAGTATACTTTTGAAGCTCTAAGTAACTATTTTTCACATAATCGTTGTACATACTTGAAGAGGTTATTTTTCAAAGACAGCTCTTTCAAGCTCAAGTACATGATAGATATTTAGTTTTTTTTTTGATGCTGATGGATACAGAGTATCCCCGGTATCCCCAGATCTTCCGTGCTTTGAAAAGTATGTTAAGAAGTTGGGCTGCAGGGCAGTGCAGATAGTGATAAATATTTTTATTATTATTTATTATTATTATAATTAGTGATTGATAAGTAAGTCAGAGGCCATTTGGCAGATTGAATACACTGACAACTGGGCTATTGGAGTTGGACTAAAAATGATTAAAATATATCCATAGTCTCAAAAAAAAACAAAAAAACTAGAAAAATAATATTAAAAATGTCCTATTTTGTTAGAATACTAGCGGTCCACCAGAGGCTACGCTCGCGTTGTGTAAGATTTTCCCGTGGGAATAAGACTTTCCCGTAAAAAGTATCCTATGTGTTATTCCGGGGTACTACAAACTATCTCCATTCCAAATTTCATCCTAATTCGTTCAGCAACCATCCATCCATACATCCATACTTACAAACCTACGCGTTTTATAATATTATGAATAGAAGAGTAAGAATTTTGTGTTTTATCTGTGCGTGTCTATAGGACCCCGAATCAGGGAATCTTAAAGGGGGGTTGTTGTGACTGCAGTTAATATTTTATTTCTTATTTAACAATTGAATCGCTTGTTGCCAAAACAGCACTTGTCCTAAAATGACGTTTGTTGCTTTTGGTATCCACAGAGAATAAGTCCCGGTTTTTATGTAGCCTTAGAAATGTGTGATAAAGTACGGGACAAGAGTGTTTCAGTTTTAAAAAAAGTTGAATGGAACATAAGCGATGATGTTGCCACACTAAAAAAAAAGGCTAATTTTGGACACGTGCGCTTTGGAAAACTACCGATTCAATTTTATTTATTTTGTGATGTTCCAGATGATAAACTCAGTGCTCCATCAGCTGTCCAAAGAAGTGGACCTGGATAACGATGCCATCATCATCAAGCTGAATGGACTGATCCACCATGACGAAAAGGTGGCCCTCAAGTCTATCACTGCACAGGTAGAAATATTGAAAACAATGATCAATATTTTATTTTTCTGGTTTTATAGGTATAATCAATTGTAGTATTAAAAATAAAAAGCCAAAAGAACTACTATACACGAATGTAATTTAGACTAAAAAATATAAAAAGCCAAGATTTGATTTAAAGCTACTTACCAAAATTAATGCCAAATTAAATCACACAAAAGAACAAATACAAAAAACGGAAACACGGTAAAAGATGTCAAACATAACAGAAATAATTTAGAATAAAAAAACGAACAGAAAAATAACAAAACATATAACAGTTCCCCAAAATTAGTATGAGTCTCCTGTGGTTGTGATGGAAATAGACCCCTACCTGTCTAGGGAATTATTGCTCAACAAAACTGTAGATCAAGTAAGGGGAATAACGTTTGGTGCCAAAAGTACAGCCTGGAATGGATGACGGTTGCGTGAAGAGCTGGTTTGAATTTAGGGAAAAAAACTAGTAACTTACCAATTTAAGGGTTTGTTTACAGATTACCTAACTGAATCTAAAAAAGTTCGTTAAAAATATTACATCAAAACAAGAAAACTTCCAAACACCGCACTTCCTTGGCGAAGGTCCCGTGAAACAACACAGCCACTGCAGCAACCTCCGATGAACCTCCAATGCCGATGCCAAGGTCCCCGAAATTGCAGCAGGACTGCAGCCAGGACACACCACGTGCGCGACCACAGCAGCACTTAGGGTCCAGCGCACCGGTCCCCGACGTCTCGGCCAGGACCGTTCCCACTCGAGGGTGAACAGGCAGCTCGAACCAGAATTGTAGCTTTGTCTTCCAGGAAAAACTGTGGTTAAGAGCTCATAGTCGTAGCTTTCAGATATGGTAATCTTTCAATAATTATAAGCTTCTGATGAAAGACAGCTCCAAGAGCTTTTTAAAACTATAACAATCGAAATAGCAGAAAATTCCAAACTTTCCAGCTCTTTTTCCACTGCTCAAAACCAGAACATCAAATTGAATGCAAAAAAAAACAAAAAAACCAAAAGCGTTTCAAAATCGAATTCAAAATTAGAAATTAGAAAAAGAAAAAAAAAAACTGAGAAAAACACGGAAAAAGTTTCGAACACCGAAGCGTAACACAACGCTACACAATGCAGAAGTGTAGAATAATAGGGGATCGGACTACTTTATTTTTATTTTATAAATCCAAACTTCTTAGGCCCGGTTCACCAAAGCGGAGAGGAGATGTGAGCTGTGCATCCGTAGCGGCGAAGCGCGGGCATCAGCGGGGGGGGGAGTGGGAGCGCGGGCGCCGTCGCGAGGCCTCGCACGCCGCTCGCCGCGCGCATCTCGCCGCTCGCCGCCCGGCTACACACATCTTCGCACAGCCGCGCCTCGCTTGCTATAGAAAAATTAGACATCTCCTCTCCGCTCGATCCATTTCCACTGAGAGGAGATGTGAAAATAACGAAATCTGATTGGTTATTCAAACATATCTCCTCTCCGCTCAGCTTTGGTGGAAACCGGGCCTTAGTGTCTGCTATCGAACACTAACATAATTTTTGCTCTATCTTTAAAATTGACCGAGTTATAAAGGTTTGAAATTCAAGATTAGACAGAGAGGCACATACCCACTTGTGATGTCATTTGTTAGTAACGCCATATATATAATCTCCATACAATAAATCGTTTTTGAAAGAGACAGACATATTGAAACTTTAAAAAATCACTGTAAATTCGTTTTTCAACCGATTCTGTTTTTTTCTTCGCGAATCGTCTGCTACTAATCTATATTTTAAAAATAATTCATAAAATATGGTAAATTCATAAAATATGGTGAACAGTCCGATCCCCTATTCTACACATTTTATTATTACGTTCAGTTTTTTTACTTCTACTGGCAATTGATTAGCATACAGACACGTCTTTACGACGTAGTCTTCAAAATCCTGCTGTTATGATCTAGCTAAACTTTATTTGTGTAACTTTCAAATATCAAAACTAAAATGTAAGCAAGAATTAATAGTACATTACGATACAAGGATCGTAGGTGGCATATTACAAGCCCGAGCCGCAAAATAAAATAAATCAAAAAATCAATCATCAATAATTTTCATTATTTATTTATTCGATTTTCATTGGCAGATGCAACTGGAAAATGCAGTGGACGGCAAAGTGTTCGGTACGTTCGCCGAGCAACTGTCTTTTCTGCTGAGCTGCCTCCGCGTCGCCGACCGACGATCCCGCAGCATGGTGAGTACCATTACTGCGGGCTAATAATCTGGGCCCGTTCAAGTATTGCGTAAGCACTATAGGGGGGCGGAGGGGGGGGGGTCTCATCAACGGCCCGTTACAGTCCACTGCTGGACTATGAGCCTCCTCCACTCCGCGTGTTTGGTTTTGCCATAATCTCCACGCTTGGCAGGCGGGTTGGAGATCGCAGATTAAAAGGTTACTGTATCAGAGAGCGCTGCTGCCCGTTCCCTGTTCAATGTCTAGTGCCTAAGTCGCCTCTTACGACACCCACGGGAAGAGTAGGGGTTGGTGACAAATGTATTCTACTCTGCCGTCACCACACGGCCTATGGGGGGGTCTATGCTTTGCTTATTTTTAATGACATGGGGGTGGGGGGTCAGCAGTAGTTATTTACTTTTTTACACATATGGCAACCCACACCTTGTCTATGCTTGAAAACAAAACGCATATTCAGGGAAACTGCATAGAACTATTGCTCATGAATCAATAAAAAAAAACAGAATATTTACATTAATAGAAAAATGCATATGTTTACGTAAGCATGGGAGGGGGGGGATTTGCTTACTTTTGCTGACAAGGGGGTGGGGGAGGGGGGGGGGTTGTAAATAATTGTAATAAATCTTTTTACGTAAAAACTTGAACGGGCCCTAGTGCTGCTAAGCTACCGACAATGGTTTCGATTCGGCATATGCCCAACTAAACTAAAATTAGTCCTGTCACTTTCTATCATTTTTAATTGAAAAGGGACCTTCGGTTTGGTTTTTGTCTTTGACTTCACTAGGCACTAAAACAAGACTAAATTTGACAGTTAGTCGTGAAGTCATAGACAAAAACAAAACCGATGGTCTTCGGTCCCTTTTCAATTAAAAGTGTTAGAACTAATTTTAGTTTAGTTTAGTTAGGCGTGTGCAGTCCTATCGATAGATTCTAAAGCAACCAATGTCATTAAGAAAACTATCTATTGTCCAAAACAGCACTACTCCTTTTCTAACATTATTTGTTTTTCACATCCCTAGTGCAGAATGTACAGCACAGTGTTTGTTACGGCAGGTGTTTCTGCTGGACGAGTGCGACTTGTTCTGCCGGGCGGGCCGCACGCAGACGCTGCTCTACAACCTGTTTGACGTCACGCAGTCCGACAGCGCGCCCGTGTGTGTGCTGGGTAAGGCATCACCATCATCATCATCGTGTGGGTTGTAAAAACACGACCTCACAAACCCTGGTGTCAACTATCAGTGTTATAGAGCCGCCAAAGGCCACTGACTTGGCTCGTGTAACGACTAGATAGTAGTCGGGACCAACGGCTTAACATGCATTCCGAAACACGGAATCACCTGATTTCCCGAAAAGAAAGATGATGCTAACCAAACTGGGGAAAGTCTCACAAAGAGATTTTTGCTTGATAATATCCCCACCGGGAATCGAACCCGGAACCTCCGTAATGAGCGTCGAAATCTTGACCACTCGGCCACGGTGGATGTTCAGTGACACGGTGAGTCGTGCTGTCATCATCAACAGCTCATAGTTAGTTAGTTGGTGGGCTCCCGTTTCCGTAATTAGACTCTAATTTGGTCCGTTTTGCGTCCGGTTTTGCTGGCTATTCCAACCTAGCCCAGCTCCTTCCAAAAGCTCAGAAGCCTCACAGGCTTCGCGGAGCAACCCCACATTCTGGAGGATTTATGCCCGTTGGTCAGTCAACCCTACGCATTCCAGGACTACGTGGGTGACTGTTACTTCTGCTTCCAGACAGCCTCTGCATAGAAGGCTGTCCGTCGCGCCGGTGGTGAATAGGTGTTTACATCAACAGCTCATATACGTCCCCACCGAGGGGCTCGAGGTTACCTTGAATTAGAGCGATTAGGCTTTAGTCGACCACGCTGGCCTAGTGCGGGTTGGGCGACTTCACACATAACCTTTGAATTTCTTCACAGTAAAAGCGTCGAATAAACGTACATATGAATTCGAAACACATTGGTACGTGGTGGGGATCGAACCCGCGTCTCCCGGACGGAAGACAGTGGCTCTAACCACTAAACCACCGACGCTCTAACTGTATAATTATTACAAAATATTTCCTCCCAGGTATCACCAATCGCATAGACGTAATGGACTTGCTAGAGAAACGCGTGAAGTCTCGGTTCTCTCACCGACACATCTTCATATTCCCGAACGAAGGCGACGAGGCCTTAGGGTCCGAGGCCTCTAGGGACCCTAGGGCTCCTCTAGAGCGGGCTTTGAGGCTGCTGGTGCAGCTGCTGAGTGTGCCGGTGCAGAGGGAGGCTAAGAAGAGGGGCAGGAAGCGTGTTGGTGAGTTGCTGTCATTATATGAGGTGAAGAATGCAATGATTGGCAGATTAGCGAACATTTAAAAGCAGGTGCTGCCAAAATAAATAAAGAAATAGTTTTGTGTACAAAATACACTTCAACTTATGCTGAGCTGCAGCCTTTTTACAGCACACTGTTAAAATGAGACCACTTGCAGTGTACGCTTTGCACATCCTGCGATTTAATTCTTTCTTTGAAGAAATCGGACGCTCGATTGCAGTGATTGTGTCTGTTTATTACTTTGTTATGTACCTGTCTTGTTTTTTGTTTAATTGTTGTTTACTGTGTGCTGTAAATAAATGTATTCTTATTCTTATTAAATAAACAAAATACTCAATAATAATATAATAGTTCAAAAAACTAAAAAAATTTCAGTAAGGGATCATTAATCACGTGAGGCTTGAAAGTGCATTTAGCAAAAATCACGAAATATCACAAGGGGGGAAGGGGGGTGTAGTAAGATAACACGTGTATTTACTTTTTCGTCAAACGCGCGATATCAAAACCGAAAACTTTGTCTAGACATTTTTGTCATGGTCCTTAATTTCAGAATAAAATACAGTTATGAAAATGGACCAAAGGGAGATTATACTTTACACCTGTATTTAAAGATAAAAATACACGTGATTTTAGGTGGGGGCGTGGGGGTTAGTCTTAAACCTCACCACGTATCACCAAGGGGAGGGGGGGTTAAAAAAATGCAAAAAAAAAACACGTTATTAATGGACGATGGTCGTCGTGTGGTGACGGCAGAGTAGAATACATTAGTCACCAACCCCTACTCTTCCCGTGGGTGTCGTAAAAGGCGACTTAGGGACTACACATTGAACAGGGAACGGGCAGCAGCGCTCTCTGATACAGTAACCTTTTAATCTGCGATCTCCAACCCGTCTGCCAAGCGTGGAGATTATGGCAAAATCCTCCACTAGTGGAGGAGGCTCATAGTCCAGGTGTGGACTGTAACGGGCCGTTGATGTTGATGATGATTAATGGACGGCCCCTACTACTATCCAACTTTTGGCTCTATCACCAGACCTTCGTCACCAACTGCACTGAGGCGCTTTTGAGCTCTTTGAGTCTATAATTTTTTGTATAAGAAATCATATTTGTAGTGAATTATACAGTCACAGAACAAAAGTATTTAGCTTCATTGGCTGATCTATCTCCCTTGTTTCATGTTTTTTGGCTAACACTTTTAAAATAAGCATCGTGATATCTTTAATTCTAGTAACTGAACAACAGATGGATACAGATGATAACATACTTCCGGTACCCGAAGAGGTGTTCCATCGTTGCAAAATGGATCCTAAAGAACTCACAGCATTAGATCCAAGTTTAGTTGAAGACTGGAACGCGCATATCCAGAGTTTGGCAGAAAATGAAAAGGTGGTCGACTCTATTGAGAAGTTCTGCTACTATATGGCCAATCAGCAAGTCTTTCGGAATGTTTTGGTAAGTTCACCAGCAAATCGAAACATAATATAGACATATACATTTGGCAAGTCATTAATATAAGTCAAAAATAAAAAAGGTCCCAAAATACTCCCCTGGTGGACTCCGGAGTTATTATGCTTTGGGGTCGAAGTGTATGTACACAGCTGCAGGTTATTTGTAGCAATACTAGCTTTGTATTTCCGTAATTTTTTTTTTCTATTTTGAATATAACTTGAATCTGACCCCTTCCATATACCACGTCTGTATAATTTATCATCATCATTCTCATTAACAAAATCGAACGCATTACCGATATCTACACGGAGACAATAGGTAATCTTTAGTTCGTAATCTTAATAGATTATGTTAAAATTGTCATGTTTTATTTCTAGTTCCAACTAGTATCAAAGCTGAAACCTTCGCGGCCTCACATAGACCCTTCAGATATCGTATCAGCTGTGGACAACACTGTGTCGCCGGAGTATAGAGTGAGACAGCTGCAGTCGCTCTCTACCCTCGAGTTGTCGCTAGTAGTGGCGATGTTACACGGAACTGAGATCCTGAACTACCAGCCGCTCAACTTCGAGATGGTTCTGCACAGGTAAAGCAAACTACATCAAACTAACCTACAACAAGCTACACCACACCAAACTACACCAAACCAAAGCACACCACACCACACCAAACCAAACCATACCACACCATACTATACCACACCAAACTAACCTACACAAAACAAAACTCCATTCTACTTTGACCCATTTTACTTTGACCAATTCTACTTGGACCCCTGTACTCCTCTTTTTTTGATTTGATCCTCAAAGTCAAAATTATTTATTTCCATAGGATGTTATTACATCACTTGGATCCGTCATTACACTTTTTGGATGTACCTAGCCCTTATTTTACTTAGCCCTTATTTTTGTTCTGCTTTGTCTTTTATCAAACTAACACTCATTTTCTATTTTCAGATACCAGAAGTTTGCGTCTTCAAACTCTTCAGCTCAGTCGGTTCCTCGGCCGGTGATCCTCAAGGCTTTTGAGCACCTGCAACAGCTGGAAATCATCGCCCCAGCACGAACACAGACTGAACACGTGCAAAAGGTATTACCATCATCAACAGCTCATATACGTCCCCACGGAGAGGCTCGAGCCTACCCTGAATTAGGGCGATCAGGCCTTTCGACCACGCTAGCCTAGAAACACCATACATGGACGATTCATTTAAACATAGTTTCGGCTACATACAGCAATATACAGCGGGTTGGTCGACTTCACTCACAAGCTTTGAATTTCTTCGCAGGAGTGTGCAGGTTTCATCACGATGTTTTCCTTCACTGTAAGAGCGTCGAATAAACGTACATATGAATTCTAAATTCGAAAACACATTGGTACGTGGTGGTATTGCCATCGATTGATCAAACTCTTTGAGCATCTGGGATGCAGTGGCTAGGGCACTGTGGCTGACTAGTAACTCGTCAGCTGTGAACAGTGTATAGGCACGGGGTCTTATTCCTTAGTACGGAAATTTTGTTCTACATTATTGATGACATCTAGTGACAAAATTGGCACTACGTAGAGTCTAAACCATCGTTGTCATTTGCAGCGCTATCTATCGTCTAATAGTTATATTGTTTGTGACATATCACACATACAGCGACGTCTATTATCTAATAGTTTTAATATAGTCCTTGACACAGCGATGTTTTGTTTTTGCATTTAAACATTTTTAATTTTTTTGGATAGTAGTAACACGAATAGCAGGAGACACGCCTTTACGCTGTCTATACTAAATGGCTGCATTTAGTTCTATCTAGTAATAAAAAGCAAAAGCGAAATACTCCAGAAAAATCGTCAACTCGGCACTAGATGGCGTATCTGCGCAATTTTGTAGGTCAGTGCGCACATAGCACCATCTAGTGAGCTAATAGAGGAAACAAAATAGCCCGAAGAATAGCCCGAGTTTTGAGGGTACAGTTTTTTGTATGAGATGAGGCATCTGTACGTAGTATTATATTATCTGTGGTATAGGTAATGAGTTCAGGGTTCTTGTAAGTATGTATTTAACTTCTCAATGCCTAAACAGATTTTGATGTGTGCAGTATCGTTAGAATCCTTACATTATTTTTTGCAGATCAGTCGTGTTTTTTTTTTAAATTTTAGATGATTTATTTTTCTCCAGGAGCACCGTTTATGCGCGCTGTGTGCTTGCGGCGACGACATCCGCGCAGCCGTGCGCACACATCCGCATCTACCTACCGAGATAGTGCACTGGCTCGACAACAACATCGGATAACAACAACAACAACATCGGTTAATAACAACAACAAAACCGACTAACAATAGCAACAACATCGGTTAACAACAGGTACAGAACATTTATGCTGGATAAGAACTAATGTTCTGTCGTTAATACGACGAATAATAATACTACGCACAACCAAAATAATGATAGATAACAATAACAACAACACATTGGACACCGGTTGACTGTAGTATTAAAGCTTTTGATAAGAACACACGTCGGATAACAATAAGGATGACAACATGACACATTTCATCTCATTTCATTTCAACAGTAACATCTAATAACGTGCTCACTACTTTCAGTTGTCCAGTTCAGTACCTAGCCGCGGGGTTTTGTTTGAAAGCACCAATTCCTTGTTGTCTGTTAGCCAATTATTATGTTCCTTGGATAAAGTTGTTCTTTTATAAAGGGGTTAAATAAAATGATATATGCGAAGTGACAAATTTTTGTACAGCAGCTAATACTGTGCCCTCATAACTTTCGTTTACAGCATACTCTTATGTTCTAAATTCAAATTTTATATATAAATAGTACAAGAATCGTAGTGATTGGAGTTGGCTGTATGCTCTGTATGAAACTGGCACAGAACAAAAAAAAAGAAAAGCACGCAATATGGCGGTTTGTAATTTTCATCTCTTTTATTTTTATCGTACTATTTTGTTACTTATTTTTTATGATGGAGGTTCTGGATAGAGAGGGAGCCAAATCAGATTTTAATTTAATTATTTTTTAATTTAATTTAAGTTTATAAGCACCTAAGTCAAATAAATAAACATAAATTAAAATAGGAGTTTTTGTTTTTGTTTGTGTTTATTTTTAAAAGTTGCATGTCGTATTGCAAATGGCAAAAAAGGCGAAATTCTTTCTTAATTTTTATCGACAAAGATAGTTAGCAGAGACGCAGACAAAACCCAGGGGGGTCAGAATGCTTTATGCCAATGTTTATACCTATAGATAAGACTGAATTTATTGAATAAATGAAACTACTTCTGAAATTCATAATTATTTATTATTTCTGCATTGTATTCCCGCAGTTGTACAAATATTACAAATATTTTTAGATTCATAGAAAACAACCAAAAACGTAAATCTTCCGGCGGGACTTGTACCTTCGACCTTCGGCCTACACGCAGCCAACGTGCTTACCAACTACACCACGGAGGGCATAGTGGCAGCGCCGAAATTCGTTCTTGCTTGTTTTCTATGAAATTATGACGTGACCATAATAGGCAACCACTTGACACGTTACAGCGTGCTTAGCGTTTTCAAATATTACAAAATTACAATTTTGCTCTCAACATTATTAAAAATTATTCTAGTATGATTAATATTATGATTATTAGAAAATATACTACGTACCGTCGCTTGCATAAGTGGAGTCATATCACGTGTTTTTATACTTTGAAATAACTTATTTTCTAACAGTTATTTTTTCTTGGATTTTGTATTAACGTATGGTGTGTACGGGACTTTATTGATATAAATAATAATATGTAATAAAGGTCATAACAATGGAAAGATATGTATAAAAACATGTGATATGACTCCACTTTTGGAAGCGACAGTACAGTGCGATACAAAAATAAACTAGTGGCTCCGTGAGCTTTAGACCGCGCGAGTACTTTTTTTTAAATGGCTGAAATAATCTCGATAGCGCGTTTTAGAAAATCCGTTCCACTGTACAGCGCCATCTGTTGATATTTACTTAGACTAAAAGATGCTTTGTTACAATATTTCATTTAGGAATTTAATTTTGTATTATTATTATTTATTATTATATTTTTTTTTTAATTGGTTGAGAAATATGACCTGTAGAGGAAAACAGCTTCAGCGGTGTAGACCTTGTAAGCTGGCAACCCCCATAACGTAATTTTTTAAATTTCCAAAAACTGACTCGACAAAAAAAAAATATAAATTTATTGAACCTGCTCACAAAATTTCACGAGAATCGGTTGAGAAAAGCGATCTGTAGAGTGGAACAAACAGACACACATTTTTCACACAAGCAATTTTGGCCAAGCTGAAGCAGAGACGCTTCGCTCGCTCGGTCAATAATATGGAAATAAGTTCGTTCCCAATGGCAACATCTTATAAATTGGCAGTGATTGGTTGAAATCTTAACAGTGTTGCCAATATTCTCCATTCAGTGCCCTTTTATTTCGTTTTCTCTTTCTGTGTCGCACTGTTAGTAAATGCATAAAAATAGTAAGTACCTATTCTTAAAATTTAATAATTAGTAATTAGACTTTTACACACTTTGCCGACTACTTTTAGCTTGCCGCTGGCATACTTTTGAATACAATAGATGCCGCCTAACCACATGCCAGTGACATGTGTTGCCTTAAAGATAATAGGCTAAAATCATTATACAGGGTGTTATTAAGAACTGAAATAATACTGAAATTGCGTTAGGCCTAACTAGGTAGGTAGTTAGGGCCACGTTACTGAACAACTTTTTTTTCTCAACTTTAAATTAGTATTCCAAAATCATTCTAGTTCAAAAGTTGTTCAGTTTCACGGACGTAACAAAAAAAAATTTTTGGCTCTGTTACACCCTGTATAATAAAATAAACATAGTAAATGCTTGGTTTCTTAAAATAGCTCTTAAAATACAAAAGCTTACAAATGTTCAATGACTATAAAAATTGGGAACTTACAAATTATACTTAAATCTATCTGTCATTTATAAAACTAAGTACCTGGTTGACCGAGCTTAGCTCGTTTATTTTTTTTGTAAGACACCTACGCATTTCGATAAACACTACTTACTTCATACGTTCAGAAGAAAGTACACGCGGCTAGACATAGTAGCACCAGTCTTATACTTTAAACGAGCAAGATAAGAATAATAAGGATCTCGGAAACGTACGGCTGCAACGATTTCTCAATTTAGTTTCGGGGGCAATAAATCGATCTAGCTTATAAAATAGATATCCCCGTATTTTCATTGAAATAGAAAGGTAATTTTGGCTCAGTCGGGACACCGCGAGTTTGCAGTTTGAATCTCGACAAATATATTTTTTTTATTTCTTTGTTCTTTTTTCGTTTGTTTCTTTTATTAGTTATTCTTTCATTTAGTTAAATTTTTTGGTGGTCTGAAAGTTTTCCATCGAGTAAAACGAGGAAAAGAATATATTATGTATTATAAAATAATAGGATGGGACTTTTGATAGGATTCAGAAAGGATTATTATAGGAAAATAAATTATTCCCATACCAACTTATTAGCAGTAGTTCCAATTTTGGCCACTTCAGGCGGCGCTAGTAGTAATATAAATTTGCATTTATTGAGGTTGCGTGGATAATTTCATCGAAATCGTAGCAGCCGTTTCCGAGATTCTCATTATATGTATTAGGTATATAGGTATATACAAGAATTGCTCGTTTAAAGTATTAGATAGATTAAATGTCATAAAAAGTAAAAAAAAAGGTATTATTTCCAATTCTCTTTCTTATTGGATAATACATCTACATAAAATAACTACTGTCTATTTGTATAACTTTGGCTTTATTACTAATAAAGTGAGGTAGATGTCGCACTAGCGCGCAGAAACTGAGGCGGTCAAATTAAGACAATAGGGGATCGGACTACTTTTTTTTTATTTTATAAATCCCAACTTCTTAGATTCATATAAATTAATTTAAATTAAAATAATTTGACATGAAAAACGAAGATGACGAATTAATCTTAATCTCAGCGAAAATGGGGCCATTATATCTTATAGTTGCATTCACGTATCTATAAGACAATACTAGGCTGACTGGACCAAAACGGGACAAATAGGGGATCGGACTACTTTTTTTATTTTATAAATCCAAACTTCATAGTTTCTGCTATCGAACACCAAAAGAATTTTTACTCTACCTTTAAAATTGACCGAGTTGTAAAGGTTTGAAATTCAAGATTAGACAGAGAGGCGCATACCCACTTGTGACGTCATTTGTTAGTAACGCCGCGCCATATAATCTCCATACACAAAATCGTTTTTGAAAGAGACAGACCACGTTCACTGTGTAACTGAAAATTGGATATTGACCCCTCACGTGCAATATTTTTTTGTGGTAGGGACATTGGTATGTATATACATATACATAGACATATTGCGGCAAAAAATAATTATTCTGAAAACCCATTTTCCTGTTTTTTTAGTTTTCCTCAGTGCACCATATATGGGGCATGCACGTATGAGTTCGAAACTTGATGCCCCACATGTAGTTCATGCACGTACTACGTACTTGCTGTAATTATGGTACTTGAAGGTAGATTCATATTTGTTGCTACCATTCATTTATACCTCAAAAAGCCCCACATGTGGGTCATGCACAGTGAACGTGTTAAAAAATCACTGTAAATTCGTTTTTCAATCGATTCTATTTTTTTAATTTGATTTAAGAAAAACAGAAAACAATCGCGTTGTAGTAGTAAAATATATAATGCCTGCCAGCATTAAAAAGGAACTAAGGAGCTAACTAAATTGCAAACTGAACAACTTTTACTTCAAAACTATTCCAAAATCAGCTAAGTCAAATTAGAAAATTGAATGCTGCGGAACAAGAGCTGTACCTACAGTTTAACGCGTTGAACTACCTGAGAGCGTTTGCGTTTTTCAGTTAACACTCTGTATACAGCGATCTGTCGACCAACCCGCATTGGGCCAGCGTGGTTGACAAAGCCTAATCGCCGCACCTGAATTGACTGAACGGATGATTATAATTTTTGCACAGGACATCTGGCTAATTAGTTATAATTTGGTAAGCTATGAAAAAATCCGCAATAATGCACCGTTTTGAAGTTATTTTAGAAAGTAGAAATAATGCTTCAATAGATCCTTGCACTTCCAATAATCGCTCCAAAACGTTATTATGTAGGTAATTACTGCCTATAAATGGTACTGAAGTTTCATTAATATCCAATACGTAATTAAAAAGTTATGATGAAACTTCAATTTGTTCCGGCCACGGCGCCCAGCGGAGTTATTTGACGACCGATTAAACGCTGAATTTTATATCACTAATTAGATATACAGTTCAATTTTATACCTGTGAAATTTCAGACCTGTACACTAATTAATTAACGAGATAATCGAAATAAAAAAATATGTATGCGTGGTAACCTGACCAAATCTAGTATGTTATAAAAAAGCGGCAGAGCAAAATATAAAACTAAATATAAGTTAAAAACAGTTAAATACTCTATTGTCAAAATAAAATACACAGTCACATTACCATTAAAATAATAATAATAAAACGAAGAAGTTTCCCCATAATATAAAAAACATAAAATTAGACGCGGCCCTATTTTAACACGTTTTTTATTATGATTATTGTTACAATAAGGTCAAAGATAAAAACTGACTTCACGCTTAATTCGTTTTTCAAACAGATGTTATCTACCATTTTTTGTTACTCATCATCATCACTAACTAAAATTGTATCTGACTGAACTTGAAGAAGACACGGTTGCATCATCTTTGGGCTCTTTTTTATTAATATTAGCAATGATATTCTCAACATCCCTTTTGAAGTCGTCATTATAATTCACGACAGTTGTAGTCACATTATCTGTTTGTACACTTTCCTTGCAGGTGTGGGTCGTATGTGTACTTGAGGTTATAACATTATCTAATTCGTTATCTAATTCTATTATAACTTCATCAGGTTGAGGTAATTCAAGGTTAATAAATTTTAACGAAGGAAGTTTGATTTTGATGGGTTTCCTATCAAGTTTCCGCTGATTTACATCGTTACTGTTATTTTCTGTATTGATCTCGTATAAGTCGTCAATAAACGGAGATATTGTTTCATTAACCTGTTCGTTCTGGTCAGGTTCGTCGTCTTCTATAGTTACTATCTCCGGATCATTTTCAGAAATGTCTATTAAGACTTTATCTATGATATAGGTTTCGTTTGACTCACTAGATTCCAAACCTTCAGTAGAAGTAGAAGATTTAATATCTAAATTAGACTTTGTTATGCCGATTTCAGGTTGATTCGTAGCAACGACAACGTTATTATGTTCTGTGTCAGTTACTGTGTCGTTAGTCACAAACATGTTTTCATTTAATAGTGTTTCGAATTTACAATTTTGTTGTTCCTCATCAGGCTTGGTTGTTTCCTGGGTCAAGTCGTCTTCAAGCAGTTTAATCAGGTCTTCCGTACTTTTAGATATATCTTTGTTAAATTTTGGGCCTACTTTGACAACTTCTTCGTTCTTTGGATCATTCTCTACATTACCAACTGCATCAAAATTAAAAGTCGGTTTATTTTGGTAACAATGCTTAGGTTTACTGCCAGATTCAGTCATATGACTAGAAGCAAGAATACTCAAAGAATCACTACTGTCTACTGTTTCTGATTCTGTTGAGAAATTTTCATTTATTCTGTTACTTTCAGTAATTATATTTTTAGCACTTTCATGTATACTGTGAAGCTTTTCAAAGTTGACTTCGCATTTTTCATATAAATCAGAAACATTTTCATCACCATCTTTTATTATATTTGAATTTCCTAAAATTAATGGAGATTGATCTTTAGTGTCGTATACCTGATTCGTATCTGTGCTACTTACAAGAACACAATCTTTGTCAACTGCATTGTCTTTCAGAAGATCTTTTGATTGCGTTTTATTACAAAACTCTGGTTGTTGATCATCTTTTCTTGTAGGATGTTTTAATACTATGTTGGATAAAATTTTAATCGACTTCTGACTACTGTTTGACATATTGACAGTGTTTCTTACTTCTGCCTTCGCATCATTTTCAATTTTATCGTACACCCTTTCTTGAATACCGTTTTCATAGTCAAGTTCTCTTATTTCACTATGTTTATTTGTGAGATTTTCCGTCGTGAAAAGATCGTCATTTTCACTAACTGCAGTCGTTTCAACTAAAGCATAACTTTCAAGTTGTTGAATATTTTCCGTCCGTGAATCGATTATCATATGAGGCTTGTTTTCATGATAATTTCTATTATCGGAAACGTAAGTCTTATTGCCTAATTCTTCGGAAAGTTGACTATCCTTATGATCAGCTGTAGCTGTTAATCTTGGGACGCTGCTATCAAAATATTCAGTATACATTGTTGAGCCTAAAGCCTCTTTAAGATTTATCTCAAGTCCAGAATTTTGAATGGTGGATGTAGTACTGACGAGACTGGATTGTATATTGGTTAGTTTAACAACGCATTCTTTTAGTTGAACATTATTTCGACCGTCATCAAAGTCGTTACAAGAGTTTTGAATTGTCTTAACTGGAGGATTTTTGATGATTAGATTGTTAATTGGTTTATTCTCGAACTCTAGTGCCATATGCAACCTAAATGAGTCTAGACTGACACAAAATTTGCGTTTGCAAAAAGTGCAGAAGAGTGGTTCTATTAGTAGTTTGTGATTTGCCGCTAAATGGTTTTGGAAATATCTATTTTCCATGAAGTATAGATCACATTGCAAACAAGTGTACAGGGTATCAACGTCTATTAAGTCCATTTCTGTAATAATTTGATCTTGGTTTGAATTGTTTTTCGGGATTTCCGGTGTGAGATCTTTGTGCTCAACCCGTTTTTGGCTTTGATCAGTTTCACGCCCGTATTGTATAATTGCGATCGTTCCTTTTCTTTTTTTTTTAGAAGGGCTAGATGTATTTTCTTTAGGGTCTGCTATACTTGTTTTATTGTTAACAGAGGAAACAAAAGATTTTTTAGAATTGAGGATATTTTTAGCCATTCTTGTTTTTACATCCCTGACTTTTATAATGAAATCAGTATTTTTATTCAGTTTTAAGTACCGATGGTGATAATTATGGTGTCTTTTTAAGGAAACTTCTGAGAAGAGCAAGTTACAAATTGAACACTTTTCAACAGTGGACATTGCATGATTGTTGTTATTAAAGTGTGATCGTAATGTAGGTGCAGTTGCAAAACAAGTGTTGCATATGCCACATTGAAAAATTGTTCTACTGTATGATTTATAAACCGTCTGCCGTAGCTTGCTTGGAATGACAAATTTCCCCTTTTGTGTCTTCGTTATTTTTGTTAAAAATTTTGAACCCGCGCTGGCTTTTTGAAGTTTATGTTTAGCAAGTATCAATGTTTCATGTCTTATATTGTTATTTTCGCTAATGATCAAACGGATTGTATTCGACGTAGTTGTGCTGTGATGTTCTTTCTTGTGCCTTTTCAAAGATATTGTAGAAAATTTTAAGGGACAAAGTTCGCATTTTTTTATTTTACTTTTTCCACAAACTTCCTTGTGTCTCTCAAAATTCACTTGGTAGAAACATCTTTCACATTTTGCGCATTTGAGCACGACAAAATTGTACGAACTGTGCGAACTGTTTGCGTTTCGATTTTCATCATTCGAAGTCGGAATTTTCCTTTCATTTTCAACCGAGGTATGTAATATCAAATCATCATTCAAAGATTCGGGATTTTTGTGTCCATTGCTTTGTTTAACTTGTCTTCCACCAGATGTGATAGGTTTATGCGATTTTAGATTAGAATTGGGAGACACACTTTCACTTCTCTCACTACTATTTGATGCTGTTGAACTTTCACTACTGTCTGATGATGTAGAGCTAAAGCCTGTCACTATGTCGAAATCTTCCAAAGTGAGGTTTTTCTCATTTTCATGGTGTTCTTTAATATGTTTTTTTAAAGATTTCTTAGAAAACTCCAATTTGCATTTGTTACAAATTTTACCCCTACGATTGCGACATTTTTTTTCGAGATGTTTATGCAATTGTTTTTCTTCTACAAAGTGTTTGGGACATGTCCTACACTTGAACAATTTTTGTTTAGGTTTGTATTTAGATTTTTCTTTTGTGTTATTCGAAGTTGGAAGAAATAATTCCTTCATAAAACTTTTCGCCATATTTAACATAGTACTTTGGTTTATTGGAAAATCTGAAAAGTTGAATTTTAAACACTCTCCACGTAAACTGCTGGATTGCATTTGTTTTTTCGTTTTGGATTCTTTTTGTGTTGTTTTGTTTTCATCAATAATATCACCATCACTTGCGTCATCTTCCCTTGAAGATTCAGAATCAGAACATTTATTTGTTTTACTTGAACTTTTACCTTCACTCTTGTTTTGTTGAAATTTAGCAGCATCGGAGCTATATTTGCTTGCATCGTCGGCATTTGGAGTAACGGTTTGTGAACAAAATTCAAAACGTTTATTTTTGTTTTCCAAAGTTTTTTGTTCATTTTCATGTGCTTTGATAGTATTGTTGTTTTGACCATCGTTAATTTTGCTTGCATCATTATCAATTGAAGATGTTACGTTTGAAAGTTTAAAACGCTTATTGTTGTGTAGATTCTGAAACTCGTGCATATTCCAATGTGGAGAATTGGGATGTATTTTATTATTATTCGTATTTTTCCATCTATCGTCTTCATTTGAGGCAATGGACTCAGAAAACAAATGACTAATATTTCTTTCGAAAGACTTAGGGTCGCTGCTATAAATATTTCTGATCTCTTCAAAATTATTAATTGCATTAGAGATGTTCCCATCTTCTTCATTTGTTTTTTTGTGCTGACTTTCACATATTAAATTGTTTACTGCTGTAGGAGTTCTGATACTTAGTTTGTTTGTATTTTTCACCTCATTGCGTTCGTTTAGAGAATTGTGCTGCTGATTTTGTTGCGGGTGCTTATTAGCTCTGTTTTCAAAAGTTGAACTATTATGCTGCTCCGGCTCATCGTCATCTATAGTGATGCAAATCGTTGGCGGAGCTTGTGGTAAATATAGTCCTGTATTTCTTTGTTGAAATTCTACCCTCCCCAGTTCGGGGATAGGAGCGTAATTTTGTTTACTATGTGTAAAATTTGAGATTGTCTGGATAACTCTTTCGCCTATTCCAATATCTTTATGATGTTCATTTCTATGTTTTGTTGCATCTGTTTGTTTGTAAAATTCTAGTCCGCATCGTTTGCAACGATACATAACGATACCTCCAGGAATATTTTTTATGATATTTAAATTTGCTCTAAATTTTTGGCAACTTCCCAGTGCAGCTCTTCGCTGCGGCTGGATGGCATTGCCTACTAAATTTGTTCTTTGTGCCTCCGTATATGCGGAATATGTATTCTGGTAGGAATTATGTTGCATTGGGTTACCAATTACTCTTCCACCATTGTGTATAAGCAAATAACGTAATTCACTGCCATCTTCAAATGTATTGTTTTGCATTTCAGGATTTGTAGTAGGATGGTATTGAATAGGATTGCAGGGCACCTGCAAGTTTCTTCCAATTTGACTCATTTCCTGTTGATACTCGCTAGTTGGATGAAACTGGCCAGTGCTTGCCGCTACATAACCCCGTGGTGACGTATGGACATTCTGATGATCATTTCTGGTATGCAAATTCATACTGGGGGAGTATGCAGTATTTGAATACTTCATATGCATCTCTGGCAGCGTCTGAAGATGAGGATTCTGCGTCTCAATTGTGACGGCACGATTCATTGGATTATCTTGATTATGTTGGTATGCTGTTCTTTCACCCTGATGTTGTATATTCATTCTGTTTTTTTTTGGGTTTTGGAACATGTAGTCGATGGTGTCATTGGCGATCTGTTGTTGAGTAGCTCGTATAAAATGAGGGTTGTATGGCGTCGCATTGTATGGATTGTGTTGGAATGAAATGTGGTCGACGAGAGCATGGTTGGACTGGAATGCAAGGCCGCATACGGAGCAGAAGTTCACCGGGTGACCTGCAATACATATAATATTGTAATTTTAGTTCTTACAACATTCAACACTCATTCACTCTATGAGCACTCGGAAAAAGTGGTTGGGGATATTCACCATTCACCGCTGTGTTTAGAGAGATGGAAATACTGAATCTCGTTTCACATAGTCATGCTCCAATTCTTATTTAAAATCCAGCTATCCTTTTCGTTATCATGACCGAGAATGAAAGAGAGGAGAATGAATTCAGATGAACGAATGATATTATTTTTATTGAACGATAACCTGGCGATAGCCTAGTGATAAGGACGTAGCTGTTATATTAAGAGATTTTTTAGTACCTAGCAGTGGCGAAGGATGAAATTTTGACAAAGGTAAGCCGGAAGAGCGCGGCCTACTTAACTAAATGACATGCTTTTTGTTTTCAAAACTGAGAGTTCGGAAAATAGAATTCATCGCTACACAAGTAGTCAAATAGTCAGTTGATCAGAAATCCATATGAATTAATGCCATAATAGCATACAGAACTCACAACACTCACTCAACAACTTACCGTATTGAACAGATAGTGAAAAACACAGTAATAACAACAATTTCACCGTTTACAAACAAGCACACACTAAATTGGCGGACACGTACTTACTAATTAAATGTATTGTATCACTTTACTTCCCCATATAATTAACCAATCACACAACATCACACAATTTCGACACCGCGATGTATTTTCTTACTGCAACTCTTCTTTTTTAATTTTGCTATCTTATCAATTCCTCTCTCGCGTATGCGTTATGCGTTAGAAAGAGAAAGAAATTACGGGAAGCCGACCCGTCTCGGCTTCTATGGCGCCATTTTATGGGTGTGTTTCAAATCAAATTGACAGCGCCGGTAACATGCGCGTGAGAAGGAAAATATGGAAGTAAACCCTTGGAGCGCCAGAGACAGAGTATACGGCAATTCACGAACTCGGTCGGTCGTGCGACTCGTGCGTGATCGAATATACATTGACGTGCTTGTAGAGCACCGTCCGCCTCGACTTGTATTAAAAAAAGCAATGTATCTTGCGCTCGCGTGTACGTAAATTACTATTAGAGGCTGTTGGAGCGGATTGTCGAAAGGTAAGCCGAGGGGAATCGGCTTGTATGGGCCCTTCGCCACTGGTACCTAGATGTTTTACGTTCTCTCTAAAATTGTACATTCGATGCGTCCATAAATAATTATACCAAGTATTAAGATATTTTTTACACTACGTACCCTGATCTCTGCCACCCATTTTGATGTTGTTTCTTCTACACTATTCTGAAATAGAGAAAATAATTTATTATCAATAAAGTTAACAATAAATTCGTGACTGTCATCTAATGTCATTAAAAAGAGAACAACACAAGGAACCACATATTATAAGTGCGGTAGGAAGTACGCACTTTACAAAAAACAATAACATTAGGGGTACCAGGCAATTTGTAATACAAATTTGGATTTTAGTTAATGGAAATAGAAATGAAAATTCTCTCATTTTAAAAACAGGAATAAAGTTCAAAGGTTTTATGTGAAATCGACCAACCCGCACTGGGCTAGCGTGGTCGTTTGAGATTTGATAGTTCTAATGCAGGGTAGGCTCGAGCCCCTCGGGGGGGACGAATAAATGAGCTTTTGTTGGTATAATGTTGATATTAAAATGCGGTCGACTCGACTCTCTTTGCCCAAGTTCATGGCCTCTATATAGTATATATATAGGCTCTTAGATGACATCATCGAGATAAAATTCATGGCACTTGAGATGGAAGGACAGGGATTGTGCTTTGAAAAACAAAGTTATCGTATTACGTACCTACTTAACTGTATTTATAACAAAACTTATACATACCTACCTAGTTTTATTTATTACCACAGAGTAGTTATTCCTATTTCATCATGCAGTTCTGGTAAAACACCAATGAAATCTCATGAATGACTAAGCGAATAAAAATATTGTGTTGGTTTACTTGTATTTCTTCAAACATCATATTCATGGGCTGCAAGACGACATAAAGAAGGTTCATTTATGCAACATCTGCCTGACAATGAACTAATGAAACCGGTATAATGTTCTTTAAAGAGAAATAAACTCTTTGTGTCTCTGTGTGTGAGTAAAACTCATAGTCATGGAGTTCTATCTAGAAGTTACGATTAGTGATGTTTCTGAAATATTTCAAAAGATGCCTTAAGGTTGAAACATTTCAGCTGTTGGAAATTATATAATTTTAATTTATTCATGTGACTATGACTCAAAAGTGTTAGTAGGTTTAAAATATTATGTACAGACTATGCTAGAAACACATTCGCAATTGAAATGAAGAAAGTTTTTATGAAGAAAGAAGTCATGAGGTAATTTCTGCCCCATCCCCATAAGAAAAGGCGCAGCAATGATCCACATAAAGTGTTTCATGTTTCAAACTAATTATATTACGGCGGTGTACGTACACCCACGTTTTTATGGTGTAAATGTCTTGATGGGTTTTATAGACCCGCCCCGCCGCCGCGCCGCCCTGACGCCGCCAAGCCGCCGCAATCCTACAGAATGTGAATCACCTTAGGTATTATGTAGGTATACCTACCTACATATTTGTCTGGTAAATCTCCAATGCGTGGGCAGTTTGTTATTCACCAGGGTGTGGCAAGGTTGCTTTGAGGGCAAATGTTAAAGACCTGCGCCTCGCTACATCTACTGACTAATTCATTGCTGTATTTAGGGTCGCACATGAGACGGTAAATTTAATTAGTACTTTCACAGGAATTACCGGTAGTTAGCATCTTAATCTAATGAAATTTTTATTTATGGCGTTTCAATTATTATTTATGTATAGTATTTCGCCAATATCAAGTGGTTTTGCTAAGTAAGTAGCATAAGATACACAGACAGCCCTAATCCTAAGAATAGAGAGAGTGTGTACGATGAAGGACTCCAGTAAAATGATAGCAGCATTACTGAAGCCACCACGTGGCCGCTGCAAGTCATCAATAAATGACGGCAAGATGCAAGCGGTTCAATTGTCCTATTAAAGTCTATTTTTCCGAGTCATTCACTGGATAATATACTATCAAAATTATACACTAATCACTCGAATAAACTAAAAAAACGAAAATTAAAACGAAAGCCCGACGGCCATTGACGGATGCTAACAATCGACCTAACATCTTACTTTGGAGAACACCTGTCGATGACACTTGTCACTTGTTTTGTTATTGACTTGTCTTGTCTCGTTTATGTTCCAAGAGATAGACATTTGCAACCATAAGCTGGAAGGCTGATTCAGTGTTCATAGGATGTAGACCACCTCTATGATAACATTGGTGCCGGTCTGCCTGCATGTCGTGGGTAGGTTATAAGTGTTGTTGGACTTTTAACGACGATCATGCGCTCCCTGAGAGTCACCTCTTACACACATTCACACTTCGAGCTAAAAGCTCTAACGACTCCACTCTAGACAGCCAATGAAGGCAAGCCAGAGGTGGGGATCTGTTGCTCATCAGAGTTCACTCCGGCGGCGGCCGCTGGAGAGAGGAACAGGGATCTCCCCCGGGAGCACTCGGGTCCGTGGAGTCGCTACTCCCCAATAGCTCGCCACAAGCTGCCCTGCGGGCTCATTAATAATAAATATGTGGGGACATCTTCACACACGGCCATCTGATCCCAAACTAAGCAGAGCTTGTACTATGGGTACCAGACAGCTGATATACATTACATAAATAGATAAATACATACTTATATAGATAAACAATAACCAGACTCAAGACCTCAGTATTATTATTAAAATAAAACAATTAATTATTTTTAATGTGCTTTTGTGTCTGGTCTAGAATTCGACGGCATGCACATTGCATTCCTGGCTACGGCCATGGTAAAATGCGAGGAATCAAAAACAACATACCGAACACAAGGAAAACCGGTTTTTGAAATTAATTAAGGTTCACCGTAAGTAAGTAAGTAAGTATTACATAAAAATAAAAATACTGAAGCACCAAACGATAACATCGCAATCCGTCGCATGCCTATTCAAATATTGCAAATAAATAAAATAAATAAATGGGGACATCTTCACACACGGCCATCTGATCCCAAACTAAGCAGAGCTTGTACTATGATGGGTACCAGACAGCTGATGTATCTACATTAAATAAATTGATAATTACATACTTATATACCTATAGATAAACAACAAACAAGTGCTCATCACACGAATGTTTGCTCTGGGTGGGATTCGACCCCGCGAACCTGTGCGTCGGAGGCAAATACGCTACCACCTGGGCTACGGAGCCGTCATCCAATCCCAGAACCAATGCCATAAAATGATTTAACAAAATTGACATTGCCTTGTGATGACGGCAGAGTAGAATACATTTGTCAACAACCCCTACTCTTCCCGTGGGTGTCGTAAGAGGCGACTTAGGGACAACACATTGAACAGAGAACGGGCAGCAGCGCTCTCTGATACAGTAACCTTTTAATCTGCGATCTGGAGAACCCGTGCCAAGCGTGGAGATTATGGCAAAACCCTCCACGGAGGAGGCTCATAGTCCAGCAGTGGACTGTAACGGGCCGTTGATGTTGATGATGACATTGACCGAGGGAAGGGTCTTCGTTTTAGTTTGGGCAGAATGCTTTTGTATGTCCGAATGTCCGGCTGTTCTCCTCGATAAGTCGCATTTCTCAACCGATTCTTATGAAAATCTGTGAGCCTCCATTTTATGCCTAGGTCGCAGTCACACAGTGCTGCGAGCTGACATGCGAGCTGACCTATAGTCAGTTACTGAGGTGCAGCTACTTGCACCGTGTAACCGCATCATACGAGTTACTGTCATGTGCGAGTGGGTCAGTTGCTGGCGTCCGAGTTACTATAAAATTTTTTGCTCATCACGCGAATGTTTGCCCTGGGCGGGATACGAACCCGCGACCCCGTGCTTCAAAGGCAGGCGTACTACCAACTAGGCCAAGGAGCCATCATTGTCGTCAAATGGTTGTATACGTCATAGTATGAAATACAATAATACGAAATATCCCAAGGAAATATCACCCTTCATAGACATTGTGTCGTATGACGTCATACAACAGTAAAAAAATCAAAACCATTTTATTTAATTAATGAATGATTTAAACGACAAAACAGTCAAATTGGTTTTTCAGAATAGTCTATTTTTTAAATTTATTTATCTATATAATTAGCCGTGTGGTGACGGCAGAGTAGAATACATTTGTCACCAACCCCTACTCTTCCCGTGGGTGACGTAAGAGGCGACTTAGGGACTACACATTGGACAGGGAACGGGCAGCAGCGCTCTCTGATACAGTAACCTTTTATCTGCGATCTCCAACCCGCCTGCCAAGCGTGGAGATTATGGCAAAACCCTCCACTTAAGTGGAGGAGGCTCATAGTCCAGCAGTGGACTGTAACGGGCCGTTGATGTTGATGATCTATATAAGAAACGGACTAATCGCTATTTCTAGCAGAGTGGTAATATAGTGAAACGTGGTAACACATAAGCTGTTAAAGAGAGGACCCATTTAAGTACTTATTTAATCAGTAATTGTTTGTATCGTTTCCTCCGAGTTTGAACAACAAAAATAACCAAAGCCGCAACATCCGGTACACGTAATGTTGCGTGACCTATCGTGCATGGAGCTTATCACTTCTTCGTAGTTCTGCTTATTTTGTGGGGATTCCGGACTTGGGTGTCAAATAAACATCAAAATGGATTCATAAATAAGTATAAATAAGTATGGATTCATAAATATGTTTAAAAAACTAAAAATTCTTCCACTACCGTTCCTATAGTATTTCAAAGATAATTTGTGTCTTTAAAAAAAAAAGTAAAAGATGTGACTACAAGACACATAAGAAACCCCGATAGATTAATACAGTCCGTTATCCCTAAAACAGCAAAGTATAAACAAAATGGCTGTTATATGTGCATTAACATTTATAATAATTTGCCACAAAGTCTAAAAACGCTTCCCAACATCCAGTTCAAGAAGAAACTGTATAAATGGCTTCAATCACAAAATTTTTACTCTGTTAAGGATTATTTAAGTGAGAAATATTCATGATCTGATTACGTTTTGTAACTGCACACTTGATCTCTATAATAATTAAAATTGGCCAATGATCATCTAGTAGCGGAATCGTACTACTTTGTGTGAGTAACCCAAGCTCTTTTAGAAGATTACAGTGAGCTCGTTTTTCTTGGGCATTCTAACTACGAAATTAAACAAAGTGTCTCTGTACAACATCTATGTAATTCCTAGCTATCAATTCCTCCCTGCTCGATCATCAGGGAAGTTATAAAAAGTAAGAAATATCATTGAATGAACAATGTATTTCCTACATAGCGTATCGCCCCAGGTTTTGGTCTTTTATCGACCTGAGCTTCCTTGGAAGCTCTAGCTCATTATGAGCTTCTAGTTCTCATAAGAACTTTCGTTGAGTCTCTCTTCCTCAACAGAATAGCCGTGCTCCAAGTCTCTCTAATGATACTGCTCGGAGACGGCCACTCTTGCCCTCGCCCTGGGCAACCTTCTCCTTAAGCTATGTCAACCGTATTGAAAAATACAGTTACATAATCTCTCTGTGTCTTCCTTACTACCATCCCACAAGAGATCCAGCAAGATCCAGCAAGATCCAGCCCTGACGAAGGAACTAGTTTTAGTTCCTTCAGCTAGTTGATTGCTAGACCCCAGATCCCGAGCAAGACAACAGCTCAGAAGCAAAGACCCGATACGCTCACACCTTTACAGCAAACCAACTGTTAAAGCATTTACGAGGCGAGCGAGAATAAACGCCCCGCCAACGCGCTCTCTGTGAGACACTGCCCATTCTGTCCTCCAGAACGCTCCTGACCTCCCCTCACCACAGAGGTGTAGGAAAAGGTTAAAAAAATAGACAATCCCGAAGGATTGTCTACAGCGGACTCTGGTCCGACCGGTGCGCCTTAAGCGTTGGTTGGAGACCAAAGTCTCTTCGTTGAAAGCATAAGCTTCTCGTGGTAAGCCGAAGCTAGTGGACTACGTCCAATCGATACTAGCCGTAGCGTTCCCGATACGGCTGAGCCGCTGTGGTAACCTTTTAGGAGGCTAATCCTGGTCTTCCACCGAAGTGTCCGACGTATTGCGTTCGATGGGAGTGAAGGGAATATAACCCCTTATATATACATTTAAATACTTATTTAAACATATTAAATAACTCCCAACTCTCTGCTCATCTCCTGCCGAACTGATCCACTGGTTCGAGTATGCTCCATGTTCCCTTCGCTGAGTGCAACAATATTTCTCTGAAGGGAACGGTGCTATATGCACCCGGTCCTTTTGGGGACACTACTCTTTTGGGCTTGCATAACTATCCCTTGTCTAGCGTGATCTAAGCCACAGCAGCATGTGGTCATAGATTCATTCACCAAAGCCCATTTAGCAGATGCATTTACAATCATATGCACTGATATCGCTTTACGATATTCGGGTCTTATTCTGCTTTGTGATTATACATTAATTAGAGCATAACTCGAGCAGTTTCACGTCCAGAGCAGGAAACTTCACAGAAAGTCGCTCCGCAGACTTGCGTCTCAGAGGAGTCATTAGCCTTCGCCGATGCCACTACCGGGGGTAATACTTGAAAGACCTTCATCGATACTAAGCATCTTGAGATCCACAGCGCACAGATGTGGACAAGTCCCATCGGCGAAGATGTATTCAAGTTGCTATACGTGTCTCGATCAATCAGCGGTTCAGAGCTGGGCATGCAGTGTCAACATCAGCTAATGACGGGTATACCACATCTTCAAGCGTCAGACAGGGTTTTGAGTGCCCATGTCCGGGGTAAAGGGTCGCGAATCCTCTTCCCTAGTCATGGCCCTCGTTAATAGTTAGAATACATTGCGGATGGGCCTTTGCCATTTCCTCTCCCCATTCTGCGTGCTTGGGCGACACGTGAGGTGGTTCTTATTAGGACAGCGGCATTGGAGACAACGCGGATTCGTGAGAGGTTCCAGATCCATAATGCGTTGCGGCCGATGGTCTACGTATGCTTGTCCTCTGTTAAGTAACTCTAGAGGTATAGGCTCCAGCCGGCATCTGTATCCGCTATCTAGCATCATCCACTCAGCCACCATAATATATTCTACCAGGATGTGCAGACCACACTGGTTAGTTTGGATTAGTCAATAAAGGTTTAAGGGTGGCCCCTTTGCCTCTCAGGATGCCGTCGTCTCAAGCTAGGCGGCGTAAGAGACGAACAGGGGAAGTTTTTAGCAGCGCCTGTAACTTTGGTTATAGCAAATATTTTCATATTTTCCAAACCTATATTGAACTTTTCAGTCAATATCCAAACTTTAACATATTATGATTTTTATCATTAATACTTGTCGCCTCCGACCATCACTGGCCGACGGCTGCCTTCCCCATACATATATTCGAGAGTCGCATCGACGGTACGCGTAGGGTCAACACGGATTTTCCAACAAAGTTCCCCAATTTTGCTGAAACTCACAATATAGATGTAAGTCGGTCTCGGCATCACACATATGCTCTTAGTTTGGCGCTATCTCTTTTAGTTTTTGAGTTATTCGAAAAAGTTCAATACAAGAACGTATAACGGAAGTGAAAAATGTCCAAATACGGTTTTAAACCTTGTATTCGGAGTTCCCATGCACAGGGATAGCTATTGCTCGTTCGTTGGCATCGTCTGCTCTCAGCCACATATAAATAATTCGCTTTTTAGGAAACATAAAATTTTCGGCTCCGCGCCATGATTTTTATTCAGCCTTATTTCGATTTTTTCTATGCCATTCAACAGACACACGTTGTTAGACATAGTTTTATTTTACATTAGGGTTGTGGGGTTACATCCAGCCCCCAAAATTTGACGGAATTTATGAAGAAAAATTTTAAATAGCTAAAATTCCCTTCATCTTAAACTTCCAATCCACCTTTTCTATGCCATACAACAGACACACGTTGTTCTACATAGGTTTTCCTTTTAACCCTTAGGTGCAATAAATTTCATTCAATAGGATTGTGTGTTTTACATCTTGAACTAACTATTATTTCCCTCACTCGAGGTACTGTAGTTCAATAACCATCTCTCTTCATCAATATTGATCCATCTATTATTTCCCTCGCTCGAGGTACTGTGGAACAATAACCATCTCTTCTTACTGATCCCCTCATCAGTTTTCGAAGACTTACTTAAAAGTTCTTCGTTAATGTGCACAATGTGCATCATTCACTTGCTTGCAACTACTTCTCTTCCATTGCAACGACCCAAGTGTTAAGCCAATTAACCCTGCGAGTTTGTCGAACTCACTGAAAACATTTGTTTACCATCAACAAGACAAAAACGATTCCGCCCGGAATTAGATGAGTTCCACATTAAAATGACAAACCGCCACTAACCTTGTAGTTGACGCGCAATTCGCTAGAGCATCGAAAACGTAAACGATACAATCGTCAGTACGCTCGACACCCAGCTTTTAAACGACTTCTGAATTTAGCCTTTTGTGATATACATCCGAAGCCGTAGAGGCCCCTGAGACATCGCTAAATAAGTCGACATTGTTACAATAATTGTTGAAGACCGTTTCCGGTCTTCCTTCTCCCAATCTTCATCATCAAATATTTCGCTTTTCCATTGTTTATTATTATAGTACAATGACACTATTTATTTTCAGCTCAAAAAAAAAAAAAATAGAGAACTATTTCTGTTTCCCCTTTGCAGGGTACTTATAGTTCTCTTTTTATGCCTTCGTGATTTTTCCCTACCTATACTAAATCTAACTCTTAAAATCCCTAAATGGAATAAAATTTATTTGACTACCTAACTACTGATACTATAACACTAATAATTCCTAAATGACATAAATTCTATTCCTTTTCCTAACAAACACAACTATCTATTAATAATACAAAACATTACAGTACCTAACTCTACGTCCCTATCCTAAATTCTAACCTATTAATTCTGATTTCCTACTCTTCCCTAAGTGGCCGCCTCCTTCCCCAACAAACACTTCGATTGTTTCACAATCTTCATTAGTCCAAGCTAATGACCTGGTGAGACGCGGACATAAGTCCCACCTTTGTCTTACTTAATATGCTACTCGAATTTTGTCTTTTTTCAACTTGTACTAAATTCGATCTTCCACAATCGATTTGATTGTGCCACTCCCTGTCGCCAACGGCTATCCTTTTATTCAACAGTTTTTTTTTTTTTTTTTTCTCTTTTTGTTTTATTATTATAAACAATTTTTCTCTTAGATTAGACACTGATTTACCAAACTTGAGTTCAGTGTTTAATCTTTACAATTCACTTACCTACTAAGTACAAATTTGAATATGTTATACATATTCCATTGTTTCAATGTACTTGGGGGTTTTGTAACCCAAAACTCCCAAGTAAATTGATACAATAAAGACGTTGCATGTCGCCTTTCTTTATAATTCTGACATTTCAATTTAAATATTTATTAATCACAGGGATCGTGTATGTTAACCACGTTAACATTTAGCATAACACTACTCAGTGCACTTGTACTTATTCAAGTTTCTTATAGCACAATTTTAATTCACAATAATCAGGCATTAAAAAGTAAATATTTACAATCATTTGCAACAACAACTTTAAACATTCACAATAATCAATTCGATTTTCATTATTTCCAATTCACAATAATTAGTTTGATTTTCATTATTTCCAATTCACAATAATTAGTTTGATTTTCATCATTTCCAATTCACAATAATTAGTTTGATTTTCATCATTTCCAATTCACAATAATTAGTTTGATTTTCATCATTTCCAATTCACAATAATTAGTTAAGACAAATATTTTTATTTATAATATTTGGATAAATGTATAGCATTATACTTTCCTCGAATTCGACCCGATTCTAGATCCTCCAGAACATACACATTGTCGAAGGGGACGGAAGCAACCCGATAAGGTCCTTCGTATAACAAATCAAATTTGCTTATGTGTTTTTGCAACTTGTTAGAAATATTTAGCCGCCGAATTTTGACTAGGTCTCCAATATGATATTGTATCAACTTGTGGCTCCTATCGAACTTCTCTCTCCGATATTTGCTTTGCTTTTCCAAATTCATTCGAACTTCATTTCTTATCTCTCCCACATCTAAGGCTGAGTTTTGGGCTTGCAGATCTTCGTCAAATGAGAAGTTGATCGATCTTCCATACAAGATCTCACACGGCGTAAACCCAGTGCTATCGTGTCTAGTATTGTTATATAGTACTTCAATTTCAGGTAATCTAGTGGCCCAACTAGAATGCTTTTCATGACAGTATGTTCGAAACATCCGTCCCAGTTCTTTGTTCACCCTTTCAGTTGTGTTTGGTCGAGGATTTCTTATCGTGGTGTAGACGGTCTTTACACCTATTCCATTTAATGTTTCTTTCCAAAGTTTACAGTTAAATTGCCTTCCATTATCAGTCATGATTACTTTGGGTACAATTATCTCCGTAAACTGCAACATTTTGGTGATACAAGCTTTCGCCGTAGCTTTTCTTAGCGGAAACAGTTTCACAAATTTACTGAAGGAATCCTGGACAACCAGAATGTACTGAAAACCAAACACCCCTGAAGGTAGTGGTCCATACAAATCTGCCATTACCAAGTCCCCAATATTCTGTGTAACTATTGATTTACATGGTCCCACATATTTGAAATTGTTGCATTTTGCTAACTGACAAATATGACATCCTCTAACTTGCTTCTTAACTTGCCTTGCCAAATTGGGCCAAAAGAACCTGTCCTTAATGTACTTGATAACCTTATAGGCTCCCTGGTGACCCATTTCTAGATGCACTTGTTTGATCAACTCCTCTCTCATAATTTCCGGCAACACACTTTCTTTTATAAAATATCTGGACTTTTTGCCTTGTTGTGTCAATTCGATCTTTTTGCCACAAAACTCATCTTCCTCTTGCATTCGATCTAGTTGCTTGATTTGTTCGTTCAAACCTCGATTAGGTTTTGTTCCCAGATAGGCTATCTCTGGGCATACAGCTTTTTCTTCCTGTATGAACTCACTACTAGGCAAATATCGAGAGAGCACATCTGCTGCTGTGTTCAATCGCCCCGCCACATGCTCAACAGTATAATCAAACTGTTCTAGGTATAATATCCATCTTGTTATACGGCTGTTATATAACTTCATATTCTGCACGAACAAGAGTGCTTTGTGGTCAGTTAGTACACAAAATTTCGCCCCTCTGAGATAAGTCTCGAACTTCTTGACTGTGCTAATAACTGCGAAGAACTCCTGTTCCGTGGTGGTCCAATTAAGTTCGGCTCCTCTTAAAGCTTTGCTGTTAAATCCCAGGATCCTTGGGCTTCCTTGGTCATCTTTCTGAAACAACACTCCAGCTAAACCTATTCCTGAACAATCCGTTTGGATATAATAAGGTTTGGAAAAGTCTGGATGATGTAACATTATTGTATTAATGAATCTCCTTTTCAGATCTTCAAATGCTTGATGTTCAACATCTCCCCATATCCAGCTGCGTCCCTTTTTTAATACCTCGCAGAGGGGCATTATACTTCGATTATAATCCGGAATAAACCGTCTATAGAAGTTGCATAAGCCAAGGAACGCCCGAACTTGTTTTACCTTCTTTGGAATTGGAAATTCGCGTATCGCACGTATCTTGTCAGGATCAGTCCTTATCCCATCGGTCGAAATAATGAACCCCAACATCTTTACCTCCTTACAAATGAATTCACATTTCCGTAAATTACAAGTAAGTCCAGCTTTCAACAACTTCTGTAGGACTGTTTCAACGTGCTCAAGATGTTTATCTAAAGTCCCTGTCGTTATAACAGCTAAGTCATCAAGATAATTGACACAAAACTCTCTAACTTCAGGACCCAGTATCACATCCATGGCTCGAGAGAAACTTCCAACTGACGTTCTTAAGCCCATCGGTAAAACATTGTATACATAGCTTTTCCCATTAAATGTAAAGCCAGTATATTGCTTCCCTTGTTCGTTTATTGGTATCTGAAAATACGCATTGTTCAAATCAATGGTAGTAATAAACTTCGCTCCGTGAAACGAGTTCAACACATCCAATTGCATTGGTGGTTTTTCTGTTTCGGGTACCATGTACTGGTTTATCCCTCTCGCATCTAATAAAACGCGCACTGAACCATCCTTTTTCAGTGTAAACGTCAACGGACTAGAATATGGCGTTGATCGTCTTGAGATTATCCCCATTTCTTCCATCTCATTTAACTTCTCTTCCAATTTCGCTTTGTAAGCGTATGGTATAGGATACGATTGCTTAACAATCGGTGTCCCATGTTGCATAACAATCTTATGTTCATAACAATTTGCTCGACCCAACTTTGCCGAAAAAAGCGTGTTAAACTTGTCCAGCAAAGCTGTCAATTTCTCCATCCCCTCCGACCCTATGTCTGCTCCAGTTTTGATCTCAGTTCGGTCCAAATTCGCGCTTTCAAAACAATCACCTTTAATCGAATTAGAATTTAATGAATTTAGCTTTTTCGTTTCTAGACTCTCTTTATAATGTGCAAACGGTACAAATACTGGCTCCACGCCACGTCTGACATACATTCCAACGGCTTTATCTAATAAGATTCGGATTTGATATTGGCACATAAAATCAAAACCCAGAATCATGGGTCTTGTAAGACCTGGCACCACTAAAAAGGGTATTTCCATGTCAAACCCCTTCGTCAGTTCAACTTTAAGATGAACCTGTATAGTTATTTTTGACGATCTTTGACCGACAGCCCCCTTTACTTGGAACCCTTTGACTGGTACCACGGGGACTTTCTCATTTTTCGATTTTAATTCCACATATAAGTCCTCTGAGATGCATGTAATCTCTGACCCCGTATCTAACAAAGCCATGATTCTAAGTCCTTCACAGATCACAATTATATCAGGCCGCAGCCCTTCCATAAGTTCTTTATTTCTTTGGTCATCATTAAAGACCGTACTGGTCATTGTTGTGGCATGTGCTTCCACGACCTTTTCCATTGATAGCAAATCAAATCGGGCTGTAATCAGCTCTGATATAATTTCATCTTCGCCAGTATGATATCCGATTCCGGCCCTCCCTCTCTGGCCTCGTGCTATGATCGGTTTTAAGATTCCTTTAAAGGTTTTTCCTAAAGGTTGGCCTGTCTTCCAACCTTGTTTTGACATGATTTTATAACCGACCGAAGTCGAGTCCAAATCGGTCAGCCCCCCGTCTCTGATAACATTGACTACCTGCCCGGGGGTTGGACAAATAGTACTTTCTAGTTTAAACTGAGCTTCTCCTTCGGAGTCTCCACCTCCACGACTGCTGCTGAACTGGTCGCGACGAATGGTTTCGTTGCTTGCACTCCGCCTCGGTCGCGTGGCGCCCCTCCTCTCGGTCGAATCCAGTTCTCGAATCTCCTCTTGTATTGTTTAGGGTCCTGTCTCCCTCCCGGATGGGAGTTCATCGACTGACTCACTATTTTGGCTGATTCCCCTTCTGACTGATTGATCATATCCATATTCCTTAGAAATTCTGACGCTGCCAGTATAGAGTCCTCTCTGGACAGCGCCCATAGTTGTTGCACTTCTTTGGGATAGTGGCGCATTATATCAGCCACCAACTGTCTTTCGGGGATTGTAAATGTCAATAAGTTTACCTGGCCTGCTAAGCCTAGGAAATGACTTAACATCGTGGGATATTTCCCTTTATCCCACTTATTGGAGACTATGTCTCTACGGACTCTGTTCTGTTCCACTTCACTCCAATATGTGTCCAAAAAATCTGATTTAAAATCATCAAAAGAATGCCAACGACTCATGTATATACGCGACCAATCCCTCGCTTGGTCCATCAGACATTCCTGAACTATATCTAGTTCTCTTCCTTGGGCAGGAATCTTCCGCAAATACGCGGTCAGATCTTCTAGGAATGTAACCGGGTGCACTATTTTCCCGTACTTGTCTTTGTTACCAATTCCTGAGAACTTTGGTTTCTCAGAATTGAGATTGGTAATGCTATAGACAATTTTCTTTTCTTCCTTCTTGTTTCCTAATGGAGATAGGGTGCCACTACTTGCCTCACCCCCCGTTCCTTTCTGAACTTCCACCTCAAGCGCCTTGTGCGCTGTCGCTGTTCGCGACATTTCCTTCTCTAACTCCTCTATCTTATCTGTGAGAGTTCTAGTTGTCTTTGTCATGAGTTTGTACAAGAGCATAAACTCCCTACTGTTAGAGCCAACGTCCTCCGTTGGCTCAACCACCATTCTCTCCTTTCTCTTTTGTTTATTGGCCTTTTTGGCCTTCTTGCGAGGAGGTTCTTGCATTCTCTCTTCTTCCCTCTCCTCGCGGCACTCCTCATAATCGGATCTACTGCCCATTGTCATGCACCAAATCCTATTCACTTAATTGTTCTTTTAACACTTTTTTTGACTTTGTCAATATTGTTTATATGCACTGTTTAATTATTCTTTATTTCTGTTGCAGCCAAGACTCTGTAACAAAAGAAACGCACATAAGTATTTTTCTACTACAATCCAATTTGTTCTACAAATCTCTACGGGTATTTTCAACAACCACACTGTAATCTTCTTTCCATTTCACTAGCAACAAATTGTGGCTTAAGGCCACTGTTCTTGTTACGGTCCTGAAATCCTGGTTTCTAGGCACCAAATTGTAACTGCACACTTGATCTCTATAATAATTAAAATTGGCCAATGATCATCTAGTAGCGGAATCGTACTACTTTGTGTGAGTAACCCAAGCTCTTTTAGAAGATTACAGTGAGCTCGTTTTTCTTGGGCATTCTAACTACGAAATTAAACAAAGTGTCTCTGTACAACATCTATGTAATTCCTAGCTATCAATTCCTCCCTGCTCGATCATCAGGGAAGTTATAAAAAGTAAGAAATATCATTGAATGAACAATGTATTTCCTACATAGCGTATCGCCCCAGGTTTTGGTCTTTTATCGACCTGAGCTTCCTTGGAAGCTCTAGCTCATTATGAGCTTCTAGTTCTCATAAGAACTTTCGTTGAGTCTCTCTTCCTCAACAGAATAGCCGTGCTCCAAGTCTCTCTAATGATACTGCTCGGAGACGGCCACTCTTGCCCTCGCCCTGGGCAACCTTCTCCTTAAGCTATGTCAACCGTATTGAAAAATACAGTTACATAATCTCTCTGTGTCTTCCTTACTACCATCCCACAAGAGATCCAGCAAGATCCAGCAAGATCCAGCCCTGACGAAGGAACTAGTTTTAGTTCCTTCAGCTAGTTGATTGCTAGACCCCAGATCCCGAGCAAGACAACAGCTCAGAAGCAAAGACCCGATACGCTCACACCTTTACAGCAAACCAACTGTTAAAGCATTTACGAGGCGAGCGAGAATAAACGCCCCGCCAACGCGCTCTCTGTGAGACACTGCCCATTCTGTCCTCCAGAACGCTCCTGACCTCCCCTCACCACAGAGGTGTAGGAAAAGGTTAAAAAAATAGACAATCCCGAAGGATTGTCTACAGCGGACTCTGGTCCGACCGGTGCGCCTTAAGCGTTGGTTGGAGACCAAAGTCTCTTCGTTGAAAGCATAAGCTTCTCGTGGTAAGCCGAAGCTAGTGGACTACGTCCAATCGATACTAGCCGTAGCGTTCCCGATACGGCTGAGCCGCTGTGGTAACCTTTTAGGAGGCTAATCCTGGTCTTCCACCGAAGTGTCCGACGTATTGCGTTCGATGGGAGTGAAGGGAATATAACCCCTTATATATACATTTAAATACTTATTTAAACATATTAAATAACTCCCAACTCTCTGCTCATCTCCTGCCGAACTGATCCACTGGTTCGAGTATGCTCCATGTTCCCTTCGCTGAGTGCAACAATATTTCTCTGAAGGGAACGGTGCTATATGCACCCGGTCCTTTTGGGGACACTACTCTTTTGGGCTTGCATAACTATCCCTTGTCTAGCGTGATCTAAGCCACAGCAGCATGTGGTCATAGATTCATTCACCAAAGCCCATTTAGCAGATGCATTTACAATCATATGCACTGATATCGCTTTACGATATTCGGGTCTTATTCTGCTTTGTGATTATACATTAATTAGAGCATAACTCGAGCAGTTTCACGTCCAGAGCAGGAAACTTCACAGAAAGTCGCTCCGCAGACTTGCGTCTCAGAGGAGTCATTAGCCTTCGCCGATGCCACTACCGGGGGTAATACTTGAAAGACCTTCATCGATACTAAGCATCTTGAGATCCACAGCGCACAGATGTGGACAAGTCCCATCGGCGAAGATGTATTCAAGTTGCTATACGTGTCTCGATCAATCAGCGGTTCAGAGCTGGGCATGCAGTGTCAACATCAGCTAATGACGGGTATACCACATCTTCAAGCGTCAGACAGGGTTTTGAGTGCCCATGTCCGGGGTAAAGGGTCGCGAATCCTCTTCCCTAGTCATGGCCCTCGTTAATAGTTAGAATACATTGCGGATGGGCCTTTGCCATTTCCTCTCCCCATTCTGCGTGCTTGGGCGACACGTGAGGTGGTTCTTATTAGGACAGCGGCATTGGAGACAACGCGGATTCGTGAGAGGTTCCAGATCCATAATGCGTTGCGGCCGATGGTCTACGTATGCTTGTCCTCTGTTAAGTAACTCTAGAGGTATAGGCTCCAGCCGGCATCTGTATCCGCTATCTAGCATCATCCACTCAGCCACCATAATATATTCTACCAGGATGTGCAGACCACACTGGTTAGTTTGGATTAGTCAATAAAGGTTTAAGGGTGGCCCCTTTGCCTCTCAGGATGCCGTCGTCTCAAGCTAGGCGGCGTAAGAGACGAACAGGGGAAGTTTTTAGCAGCGCCTGTAACTTTGGTTATAGCAAATATTTTCATATTTTCCAAACCTATATTGAACTTTTCAGTCAATATCCAATCTTTAACATATTATGATTTTTATCATTAATACTTGTCGCCTCCGACCATCACTGGCCGACGGCTGCCTTCCCCATACATATATTCGAGAGTCGCATCGACGGTACGCGTAGGGTCAACACGGATTTTCCAACAAAGTTCCCCAATTTTGCTGAAACTCACAATATAGATGTAAGTCGGTCTCGGCATCACACATATGCTCTTAGTTTGGCGCTATCTCTTTTAGTTTTTGAGTTATTCGAAAAAGTTCAATACAAGAACGTATAACGGAAGTGAAAAATGTCCAAATACGGTTTTAAACCTTGTATTCGGAGTTCCCATGCACAGGGATAGCTATTGCTCGTTCGTTGGCATCGTCTGCTCTCAGCCACATATAAATAATTCGCTTTTTAGGAAACATAAAATTTTCGGCTCCGCGCCATGATTTTTATTCAGCCTTATTTCGATTTTTTCTATGCCATTCAACAGACACACGTTGTTAGACATAGTTTTATTTTACATTAGGGTTGTGGGGTTACAGTTTGTTGGACATTTTTTATGTTTTGACCCTTATAGTAGAATTAACATTTATTTTTATTCTGTTCCATTCTCTATTTTTCTATTCTGAGATTTTAACATGACATTTAATAATTTTACCTATATTTGGCATTTTTATGTTTTGACTTTAGAGTGAATTTTATTACGACTTTTTTTATAATTTGCATGTTACATTGATGTGACTGAGAATGTGTTTATCTTTCTTGTGCCGAACATCTGCAAACTTGTACCATTTTCATTGCAAATAAATTATTATTTTGTTATTTATTTATTTGATTTATAAGGCTCTAGACAGACGGACAATTCAAACTGGATGTCTGTCACAACTTAAGGTGACGCCGTATTAATAAGTAAGAAATAGTTAGAATCCCTTCTGTCCGGAGATTGAGGGTTCTCTAGCATCACATTAACTGAAATAAGGGTGATTTGCCGTCACCTAAAATGGTGTATTGACCTACTGAGGAAGCAGAATAAGAAGAATTGTCCAGCCAGGCTGAGTCACATCAATTGACGGAATGAAACTGTCCAATGCCCGTCATCGTTCAGTTTGACTGCAGTTGGTGTGCAGTTAACGGGCATTGGCCATGCAGTTTCATTGCAGTGGCGCCAACTGCATACAATCTGCATCTGAAGTGCAATTTGGCAGTAGGATTGCAGTTGAATTGAAGCCCGTCTGTCTAGAGCTTAAAATGAAAGCTCAATAAATAATACTTTACTTTATAAAGTCGATTGTTCTAATATGAGCTTGTCTAGGCTGAAATGACGCGCCCCACTATCGCATTTACACACACACTTTAGTTGTTTTAGGTTTTAGTTTTTCTATATAACCATGATGTAGGCATACAGATCTTAGTTCACGTAACAGTCGACGCTCCCACACATATAATATTGCACTCGCACATCTAAAACAACTAACGCGTCATTTCAAACTAGACAAGCTCTACTGATGTACGGCTCCCTCTCACGTAATTTATACTGAATCATTCAGCAATTTCATTGGCAATTAGAAATATGAATTATGAATAGGACGAAAAAAAATTGTACAATGAACAGTAGGAGTTACCAAATTAGTACTAGAAATCATTAGGACAATGGATACTTAGGACCAAAATAGGACAGTAAAAAATAGGATCATAAAATTTTTGAGAATACAATAGAGAACCTTAATAAACAACTAGTTAATTCCGTAGAGGGGACTGAACTCTACTTGAAATTAATATTCAAGGACGACTCTATACGAGCTGACCTATCCTAATCTACGTTTAAGTATGAAGTTAGGTATGCTGTTTTTTTACGGCAGCGGTGACGGCGGCGGCAGAGCGTGGGTGGTGTATTTAGTGTGCCAAATAATAGTCATCATCAACAGCAGTGACATGAGCCACGTTTAAGTCAATAGGTACACCATTTTAGGTGAGCTCATAAACGTCCCCACCGAGTTAGGGCGATTAGGGCTTGGTCGAGCACGCTGGCCCAGCGCGGGTTGGTCGATTTCACACACAACCTTTGAATTGTTTTGCAGGAGTATGCAGGTTTCAGTTTGAAAACACATTGGTACGTGGTGGGGATTGAACCCGCGTCTCCAGGACGGAAGGCAGCGGCCCTAGCCTCTAGACCACCGACCGACCGTAAACGCATAATATAACGCTCCTTTTTTGGGAAGTCGTGTAAAAAGCCGTGTGGTGACGGCAGAGTAGAATACATTTGTCACCAACCCCTACTCTTCCCGTGGGTGTCGTAAGAGGCGACTTAGGGACTACACATTGAACAGGGAACGGGCAGCAGCGCTCTCTGATACAGTAACCTTTTAATCTGCGATCTCCAACCCGCCTGCCAAGCGTGGAGATTATGGCAAAACCAAACACTTAAGTGGAGGAGGCTCGTAGTCCAGCAGTGGACTGTAACGGGCCGTTGATGTTGATGTGTAAAAAGCTTCCTTCTGAATGGTAGGTTGCGTGTTCGAATCTAATCAAAGTGTTTCCGATTTTATTTCATTTTTAGGGTTCCGTAGTAAAAAAGGAACCCTTATAGTTTCGGTCTGTCCGTCTGTCTGTCTGTCTGTCCGCGGCTTAGCTCAGAGACTCTTAGTACCAGAAGGCTGTAATTTGGCATGGATATACATATGAATCATGCCGACAAAGCTAAAGAATAAAATCTTAAAAAAAAATTTTTTTAGGGTTCCTCTGGTACACGTGAAGTGGGGTTATTTTTTAAATTCACGATTACCTTATGGTATGAGGTATCGTTGGATAGGGTTTAAAAAAATAATGGGGGTTTGCTACAACCATTTTTCGATACTAGTTTACGTTTCAGAAATATTTTAAGTGCTTATTTTTGTCAGAGTCAGTGTCAAGTTCCCCCCCCCCCCCCTACCAGCGAAACCGTTGTATTTGGAAATGTGAAAAAATTCACGGTAGTAATGTATATTATGATGAATTTAAAAGGAAAACTATCAACACCAACTAGGCTTGACAGGTTAATAATTATTATATACATAAATACTAGCGGTCCGCCTGCTCGCGTTGTGTAAGATTTTCCCGTGGGAATAAGACTTTTTCCCGTAAAAAGTATCCTTTGTGTTATATCAGGGTACAAACTATCTCTATTCTAAATTTCATCCACGAAAGAGTAAAAAACAACCATCCATACATTCCTACTTACAAAATTTCTGGTTTATAATATAAATAAGGAAATTTTAGCTCCGTGTGCTAACTTCTGCATATTAGGCAACTACGGAACCCTACACTTTGCGTGGTCCGACACGTGCTTGGCCAGTTATTATTTATGTGATAGGAGCGTAACCTAATACAGTAAAACCCGAATAGATGCCCCGAGAGTACCTATAGTTGCTCCGATTGCAATTACTCTAGTTTCGCTGAAGAATCACATTCTATCGAAAGATTCTCCAACTAACAGTTGACCGTGACTCATGTTTCTGTGTGATTGCATAGGAAGGCAAAATGCGATCAAAGTTTTTGCGGGATAGATGCCTTGTTTCTCGGCGGGCCATCTATCCTAAACGTAATTTACATAGAATAGGCAACTATCCGCTGTATGGGATAGATGTCCCAAAAAATAGAGGTCCGCAAAAATTTCTAATACTCTGGAAATATTAAAGATAATGATTTTTACTTTTCATAAATTTGTAGATTAAAAACCAAAGTATCGTTCAGTATTACATCACACTAATATTATAAATGTGAAAATATATTTGGATGTTTAGATATTTGGATGTTTGTTCCGCTTTCACGCCTCAACTACTGAACGGATTTGAATGAAATTTGGAATGGAGATAGGTTTGCACCCTGGATTAACACATAAGATACGGGAAAAAGTCTTATTCCCACGGGAAAATCTTACATAACGCGAGCGTAGCCACGGGCAGACAGCTAGTCTTAAATAAATTATAGAGCCTATAATAAACTGCTGAAAATGACATTATAACTATTGGGGAAAACTATGCAATTAAATATTTCAGTCCTTTCACATCATATCGTAGATAATGTATTTTTAAAACTTACTGCAATTCATTTTTCTTTTCAGTTTCAGCCCGTGTCTCGAGTCTGATCATGAGCGCCTGCTGAAGCTCTGCTCACCCTGCGAGGAAAATCAGCGTGACTAAAACGTGTATTTTACCAATAGATTTTGCAGTTACGAAACTTATAAAATTATGATTCATCACCAACAGCTCATATACCTACATCCCCACCGAGGGGCTAGAGCCTACCCTGAATTAGGGCGATTAGGCCTTACCGGGTTGGTCGACAAAAAAATTATGATTAAATAAAAATAATTTCGGGACCATCTCATACACAGAATGGAAATCAATGAAAATACTTAGGTATAAAATAAACAACCAGACACAAGGCAATTTTTTACAAGAGACCTAATCACACGAATTGGCCCTAGGCGGAATTCGAAATCGCGCGCGACCTTGTGCAAGCCTGCTATCAAGAGGGAGGTAGGTAGACTACGAAATCCGGAAGGTTGGTTTCTGTGTAAATAAATATTCATTTCGATGTAATCAAATAACAAGAAAAATGAAGGGAAAAACTGAAAAGTTACTTCAAAAACTCAACTCAATTTTACAAAGTTTTTGTATTGCCCATTACTAGTCGGCTATCCGACAAAACACGCGCGATTTAACCCTATTTATTATTTTTTAAACTGTATTGCAATTTGCAACCTGTTGGTTGTACAATGTACATTAGCCAGCACATGCGGCTAGACACTTTGACCTTGACAGCGCCATCCCGTAGCTGCGCACACGGGCGAAATTCGTGGTGCAAGTGTCTAGCTGTCCGTGATCTAGCTCCAATCGTGCCGGCTACTGCACATACAAAACTTTCCGCCGGTCTAGACATACCTAAGGTTATAAAAAAATAATATAAAATACGTTACGTATTACACCTAATTCCCCGTAAAACAGAAAATCACGCGCGTGTTATAATGAAAGTTGTTTATTTATATTGTAAGCCAATGACCGACGTTGCAAATTAGATGTCAGGGTTATTTAACTGCCAATGACCTCTGACATCACTCATTTAAAACTGCAGAAAAATAGCTGATACCAACACATTCAATCAACACATAAGAGGAGAGGAATGCAAAATCGGCAGAATAATTTCGCATGCAAAATCCAACGAAACTGCGTCGCAAAACAAAGTTGATGCACTGTCTGACCTCTGCACGTTTTTACCAACATTAACATAAAAACCCGATTAGATAAAAATAACCCGTACTTACCTCGCCTATCCATAGTAACACACGGTCGCACCGTACACAATCACTAAATTGTTAATTTCTTAAAAAAACCACTAATGTTCCCGATAGTAAACACAGGTCTACACGGGTTGCCCTCACGCCGGCGTTTGAAGTTCGAATGATTCAGACAACGCGGACGACGCAAAAAAATTTATATATTTATATATTTTATATGCACTTCGACATGATTCAGTGTTCGAATTTCAAACTATAGGTAGTGTGGACGAGAACATCGCGACTAAAATTTATAGTCTTGTTTACTTTATCTTGGTTGAACTTGTGTTAATTATTTTGTGATATTGTTTTATAGCCTTTGAGAGTGTCGATGGTGTAGTGGCTAAAGCCGCTGCCTCTCATCGGGGAGAAGCGGGTTCGCTCCCTACCACGTACCAATGTGTTTTCTTTCTGATTTCGAATACATTATGTAAGTTTATTCGACGCTTTTTTATACGGTGAAGGAAAACTTCGTGATGAAACCTGCTTATTCCTTCGAAGAAATTCAAAGGTTGTGTGCGAAGTAGACCAATCTGCACTGGGCCAGCGTGGGACTAAGGCCTGATCAGCCTAATTCAGGGTCGGCTCGAGCTCCTTGGTGTGGCGATTATGATGTGCTAATAGGGCTCGTAGAGAACGCAATGAAAAGGGTAGGGTTGCCCGATAATGAACTGATATCGTAAAACGTTTAAAATTTAAAAGAAATATAAACTTGTATTGTTATTATAGTAGCTTATAGGTATATTATCGAGCCCCTCCGAGGGGACGAGCTGACCCCGAAGTTGGGCGATTTACCGACCACGCGGGCGGGCCTAGTGTGCATTGGATGACGTCACATACAACAATCAATGAATTTATTTGCAGGCGTGTGCAACATACAACCATTTATTTCGATCAAACGAGACGCAACATTATCTTTTCGCTACATCATCAACGTCGGCACTCTACTTTTACGATAGTTAGGTATTTGCTTGGGGTATTACAGTCATCATCATCATCGAGTGGGCTGTGAGTAAACAGTAATCATTCTATTAATAAATTGAGTAGGTACCTAACGCAATGAAAAGCGTAGGTGGAGGTGGTATTTTGAATGAAACCTAACTTAGAATCAGCTCTTTTTTCTAATGTCAAAACTTATCTTCCTAATTCAAATTAATCTAAGTGTTTCAGCGGCCAGCAACAGCCAAAGAGGTATAGGTATGTACTCATCCTAACACAATGTATAACTATTTTTCCATAGTTTTATATACTACTTACCTACCATACTTATTTAAAAGTTGATGTCTAACAATAGGTAGTTTAAAAAACGTGAAGAGATAACGCAGAACAAGTTTTGAAACATAATTTTTTACTGTATAATATTATACACAACACATAATTACTGTAACATTTGTAAACGGAATCATTCTACAAATGGCTCGAACAAACGAATCAATCGAATGAGAGTAAACTTTTTCTTCGCAAATTTCAAAAGTTGTAGGAACAACAACAATCAACTATTATTAGTTGAACAGCTTCCGTGGCCGAGTGATCGAGATTTCGACGCCCATTACGGAGGTTCCGGGTTCGATTCCCGGTGGGGACACTGTCAAGAAAAAAAAATTTCTTTGTGAGACTTTCCCCAGTTTGCAGGCTGAATCACCTGATTGTCCGAAAAGAGTGATTATTGCGTGCTTGGGAAGGCTTTTCGGTTACACGAGCCAAGTCAGTGGCCTTTGGCGGCTCTATAACACTGACACCAGGTTTGTGATGTAATAACATCCTATGGAAATAAATAATTTTGACTTTGACTTTGACGGCTGTCGACCTTACAACCCACACGATGATGATGATGATTAGTTGAACGACCTCCCGAGAAGTTAGGTGTTATTTATTTTACTCACATGTTGTATTTCCTGAACCATTTTTGTGGCGATCATCGTATGGTATTAATTGAAAACTCGATGTAATGTGGTATCAGATTGTGAAGAGCCGTTTCACAGTAGAACCTTTCTTTGGAGAGAGGGGCGGAGGGTCGATTTTATCAAAAGTCTAAACAGTAACAACCAATGTAACAACAGTAAGGTTGTAAACTTTTCAGACAAAGTACTACCTCCTTATTGCGTCACGATTACAAACCAACTTGGGGTATATTTTGAATCAGATTTCACTATTCACTGACAGCGATTATTCGCGTACCCGTTCAGAAATCGCGATACAATAATGTCAAAGTCAAATTTGACATTACGCTTATGAGAATTTCGCAAGGGCGCCGTTAGCGGAAGATGGCGGCGGTCATGACGCAATCTGTGACGTCACAATGGCTGCCGTAATCCCACTGGTGTCAGATTTGTAGGCCTGACGTGTCTTCAGTGTAATACTTACTAGAGCTTCACGCGCTTTCTGAAGTTCTAAAGAAAGCTGTCGAATACGTAAGCAAGCCGTTTAACTTTTTGTTTACGACTACGAGTAAGTACGCCTGAATTTCATGGTTCACGCTATTAAATTCAACTCCGCATAGTTATTTGTTTTTTTGATGTTTTTTAAAAAAAAAAGAAAATTCTTCTACTGAACAGCTTTGAATTTGGACCTAAATAGTTTTATAATACAGATTATTAGGAGTTGACTCTGCTTGTAAATGTGCTCGGGTCAAAGAGGTTAAAATAAAGGATGTTCTTCCGCTGTCGGTACCGTAAGTAAACTGCTAAAACAAATAAAAAAAAACTGTCATGTGTATTTTTTTTAACAACCTTAGACACCTCTTGTTTCGTCTCGGTTTCCTTCCTAATTTAATTTGGAATCCGGTACCGGGAGCGGAGGTACTACTGTCTAAATTAAACATGTATGAAATATTAGAATAGATGACTAAACTAGTTATACAAATTTTGTTTTTAACTTGTTTTAACTTTCATTCAAATAGACTCAATCAGCTGATTTATTTAAATAAAAGTAAAAAAAAAATTGCGTGTTGAAAAAGAATTATGCTCCGCATGTCGACTGGGTCGTTACGTAACGTCGAGGCTCGTGACGGTGCGGGGTCAGTCAACTGCTCCACATGTTGACTGGGTCGTTATGTAACGTCGAGCCTTGTGACGGTGCGGGGTCAGTCAACTGCTCCACAGGTCGACTGGGTCGTTATGTAACGTCGAGCCTTGTGACGGTGCGGGGTCAGTCAACTGCTCCACAGGTCAACTGGGTTGTTATGTAACGTCGAGCCTTGTGACGGTGCGGGGTCAGTCAACTGCTCCACAGGTCGACTGGGTCGTTATGTAACGTCGAGCCTTGTGACGGTGCGGGGTCAGTCAACTGCTCCACAGGTCGACTGGGTCGTTATGTAACGTCGAGCCTTGTGACGGTGCGGGGTCAGTCAACTGCTCCACAGGTCAACTGGGTCGTTATGTAACGTCGAGCCTTATGACGGTGCGGGGTCAGTCAACTGCTCCACAGGTCGACTGGGTCGTTATGTAACGTCGAGCCTTGTGACGGTGTGGGGTCAGTCAACTGTTCCACAGGTCGACTGGGTCGTTATGTAACGTCGAGCCTTGTGACGGTGCGGGGTCAGTCAACTGCTCCACAGGTCGACTGGGTCGTTATGTAATGTCGAGCCTTGTGACGGTGCGGGGTCAGTCAACTGCTCCACAGGTCAACTGGGTCGTTATGTAACGTCGAGCCTTGTGACGGTGCGGGGTCAGTCAACTGCTCCACAGGTCAACTGGGTCGTAATGTAACATCGAGGCTCGTGACGGTGCGGGGTCAGTCAACTGCTCCACAGGTCGACTGGGTCGTTATGTAACGTCGAGCCTCATGATGGTGTGGGGTCAGTCAACTGCTCCACAGGTCGACTGGGTCGTTATGTAACGTCGAGCCTTGTGACGGTGCGGGGTCAGTCAACTGCTCCACAGGTCGACTGGGTCGTTATGTAACGTCGAGCCTTGTGACGGTGCGGGGTTAGTCAACTGCTCCACAGGTCGACTGGGTCGTTATGTAACGTCGAGCCTTGTGACGGTGCGGGGTCAGTCAACTGCTCCACAGGTCAACTGGGTCGTTATGTAACGTCGAGCCTTGTGACGGTGCGGGGTCAGTCAACTGCTCCACAGGTCGACTGGGTCGTTATGTAACGTCGAGCCTTGTGACGGTGCGGGGTCAGTCAACTGCTCCACAGGTCGACTGGGTCGTTATGTAACGTCGAGCCTTGTGACGGTGCGGGGTCAGTCAACTGCTCCACAGGTCGACTGGGTCGTTATGTAACGTCGAGCCTTGTGACGGTGTGGGTTCAGTCAACTGCTCCACAGGTCGACTGGGTCGTTATGTAACGTCGAGCCTTGTGACGGTGCGGGGTCAGTCAACTGCTCCACAGGTCAACTGGGGCGTTATGTAACGTCGAGCCTCGTGACGGTGCGGTGCGGGGTCAGTCAACTGCTCCACAGGTCAACTGGGGCGTTATGTAACGTCGAGGCTCGTGACGGTGTGGGATCAGTCAACTGCTCCACAGGTCGACTGGGTCGTTATGTAACGTCGACCCTCGTGACGGTGTGGGGTCAGTCAACTGCTCCATAGGTCGACTGGGTTGTTATGTAACGTCAAGGCTCGTGACGGTGCGGGGTCAGTCAACTGCTCCACAGGTCGACTGGGTTGTTATGTAACGTCGAGGCTCATGACGGTGTGGGGTCAGTCAACTGCTCCACAGGTCGACTGGGTTGTTATGTAACGTCGAGGCTCGTGACGGTGTGGGGTCAGTCAACTGCTCCACAGGTCGACTGGGACGTTATGTAACGTCGAGCCTCATGACGGTGTGGGGTCAGTCAACTGCTCCACAAGTCGACTGGGTCGTTATGTAACGTCGAGCCTCATGACGGTGTGGGGTCAGTCAACTGCTCCACAGGTCGACTGGGTCGTTATGTAACGTCGAGCCTTGTGACGGTGCGGGGTCAGTCAACTGCTCCACAGGTCGACTGGGTCGTTATGTAACGTCGAGCCTTGTGACGGTGCGGGGTCAGTCAACTGCTCCACAGGTCAACTGGGTCGTTATGTAACGTCGAGCCTTATGACGGTGCGGGGTCAGTCAACTGCTCCACAGGTCGACTGGGTCGTTATGTAACGTCGAGCCTTGTGACAGTGTGGGGTCAGTCAACTGCTCCACAGGTCGACTGGGTCGTTATGTAACGTCGAGCCTTGTGACGGTGCGGGGTCAGTCAACTGCTCCACAGGTCGACTGGGTCGTTATGTAACGTCGAGCCTTGTGACGGTGCGGGGTCAGTCAACTGCTCCACAGGTCAACTGGGTCGTTATGTAACGTCGAGCCTTGTGACGGTGCGGGGTCAGTCAACTGCTCCACAGGTTAACTGGGTCGTTATGTAACGTCGAGCCTTGTGACGGTGCGGGGTCAGTCAACTGCGCCACAGGTCAACTGGGTCGTTATGTAACATCGAGGCTCGTGACGGTGCGGGGTCAGTCAACTGCTCCACAGGTCGACTGGGTCGTTATGTAACGTCGAGCCTCATGATGGTGTGGGGTCAGTCAACTGCTCCACAGGTCGACTGGGTCGTTATGTAACGTCGAGCCTTGTGACGGTGCGGGGTCAGTCAACTGCTCCACAGGTCGACTGGGTCGTTATGTAACGTCGAGCCTTGTGGCGGTGCGGGGTCAGTCAACTGCTCCACAGGTCGACTGGGTCGTTATGTAACGTCGAGCCTTGTGACGGTGCGGGGTCAGTCAACTGCTCCACAGGTCGACTGGGTCGTTATGTAACGTCGAGCCTTGTGACGGTGCGGGGTCAGTCAACTGCTCCACAGGTCGACTGGGTCGTTATGTAACGTCGAGCCTTGTGACGGTGCGGGGTCAGTCAACTGCTCCACAGGTCGACTGGGTCGTTATGTAACGTCGAGCCTTGTGACGGTGTGGGGTCAGTCAACTGCTCCACAGGTCGACTGGGTCATTATGTAACGTCGAGCCTTGTGACGGTGCGGGGTCAGTCAACTGCTCCACAGATCAACTGGGGCGTTATGTAACGTCGAGCCTCGTGACGGTGTGGGGTCAGTCAACTGGTCCACAGGTCGACTGGGTCGTTATGTAACGTCGAGCCTCATGATGGTGTGGGGTCAGTCAACTGGTCCACAAGTCGACTGGGTCGTTATGTAACGTCGAGCCTAGTGACGGTGTGGGGTCAGGCAACTGCTCCACAAGTCGACTGGGTCGTTATGTAACGTCGAGCCTCATGATGGTGTGGGGTCAGTCAACTGGTCCATATGTCAACTGGGTCGTTATGTAACGTCGAGCCTCATGACGGTGTGGGGTCAGTCAACTGCTCCACAGGTCGACTGGGTCGTTATGTAAGGTCGAGCCTCATGACGGTGCGGGGTCAGTCAACTGCTCCACAGGTCGACTGGGTCGTTATGTAACGTCGAGCCTCGTGATGGTGTGGAGTCAGTCAACTGCTCCACAGGTCGACTGGGTCGTTATGTAACGTCAAGCCTCGTGATAGTGTGGGGTCAGTCAACTGGTCCACAGGTCGACTGGGTCGTTATGTAACGTCGAGCCTCATGACGGTGTGGGGTCAGTCAACTGGTCCACAGGTCGACTGGGTCGTTATGTAACGTCGAGCCTCGTGACGGTGCGGGGTCAGTCAACTGCTCCACAGGTCGACTGGGTCGTTATGTAACGTCGAGCCTCATGACGGTGCGGGGTCAGTCAACTGCTCCACAGGTCGACTGGGTCGTTATGTAACGTCAAGCCTCGTGACGGTGCGGGGTCAGTCAACTGCTCCACAGGTCGACTGGGTCGTTATGTAACGTCGAGCCTCATGACGGTGCGGGGTCAGTCAACTGCTCCACAGGTCAACTGGGTCGTTATGTAACGTCGAGCCTCGTGACGGTGCGGGGTCAGTCAACTGCTCCACAGGTCGACTGGGTCGTTATGTAACGTCGAGCCTCATGACGGTGTGGGGTCAGTCAACTGCTCCACAAGTCGACTGGGTCGTTATGTAACGTCGAGCCTCATGACGGTGTGGGGTCAGTCAACTGCTCCACAAGTCGACTGGGTCGTTATGTAACGTCAAGCCTCGTGATGGTGTGGGGTCAGTCAACTGTTTGTCGGTCGAATGTTATAGCATCGCTGAATCCTGATTGAAGTACAGTCAGAATAACAGTTTAAAATGTATTATTGTATATTATATTCCATAGGACACATTCACGTACTTATGAATACTTACCTACCGAGTTAATAACACGAAGGATTAGGTACACACATTAACTTCCGATGACAGCTGTCTAAATATAAACGGTATTGGTCATGGACCACTAGTTTCTGTGTACAACTGATAGGTCTCAAAGAGATCTTCATTTTCGATGACAGCTGTCAAAATTAAAACGGTCATAAAAAAGTTGTGGAACAAAAGTTGTTCAGTTTCATGGGCAGACCTGCCACCCGAGAGGTTCTGTGTAATTTTGCTAACACTACACCTTTGTTCTTCTTCATCTTAATATTGTTTACGTTCGGAGCACGGGGATATGGCGCCCCGTCAAGCTGATGATGTCATCGTACCCGGAGAGGGTGCAGCGATAGGGGATCAGACAGTAAACACATTAAAATCTAAAATGTACTTAGATTAGTGGCTCTGTGAGCTGTAGACCTCGCGAGTCTGTATATCTTTTCATATTTATTTTTATTTTTTCTCCACAAACATCCCCCCCCCCCTCGATTTATTTTTTTATTTTTAATCTTTATTTTATTTTATCTTATTTATCTTATTTTATTTTATTGGTTTAGAAATGTGACCTGTAGATGAAAACGGCCTCAGCGGTAGACCTTGTAAGCTGGCAATCCCCATAACTACGTCATTTTTTAAAATTTCCAAAAACTGACTCGACAAATAAATTCGATTAATTTATCGAACCTGCTCACAAAATTTCACGAGAATCGGTTGAGAAACGCAACCTGTAGAGTGAAACAAACAAACAAACAGATGGACATACAAAAGCAAATTTGGCCAAGCTGAAACAGAGACGCTTCGCTCGCTCGGTCAATAAAATACATAATTATACTGTTTTAGAATTATTTATCTAATAATAATTTAATATAATTCATTTAAATATTTTTAATTGAAAAAATAAAATGTTGTTATTTACAATATTTGTAATCTGTACTGAAACACGTGAAACACCAATGACAGTGCGTGACGTCATTTGTGGGCAATCACTGACTGCACGGGTACTACGGGCTATGACGGGTACACCACTGTATGACCTCAAATGACGTCACGCGCCCTCAGATGACATAACGCGTTTTGGCGGGATTTTTAAACAAACAGTATCAAAACATGATTTTGAGTACCTACCTGGGCTGATTGATAACTGGCCGAAACGACGAACTTAAAAAAATGATACGCAAAAAAAAAATATTACATTATATTTTGGCATCTTTTTGAAAATAGAACGCCAAATTTGAATTTAATCGAACTGGTGGAATTTGTTTGATAGGACGTAGAACTTTCTCTGTCGTAAATTTTCTTAACAATGGAAAGAAACGAAATTCGTGCGGTGATAAAGTTTTACGTTTTAAAACAGAAAACAGCAACCCAGATTAAAACCAAGCTAGACAGTGTTTTAGGTAATTCTGCTCCTGCATTGAGTACAATTCACACCTGGGTAACTGATTTTAAACGTGGAAGACAGAGCTGCGAAGACGCCCACAGGTCTGGCCGTCCAAATGAAGTCACGAATCCGGACATGATCAAAAAAATTCACAAAATTGTATTGAATGATCGGCGCTTGAAGTTGCGAGAGATAGCAGAGATGGTGAGCATTTCATATGAACGCGTTTTTAATATTTTGTACCAACATTTGGGAATGAAAAAGCTTTGCGCGCGATGGGTGCCGCGTTTGCTCACTGTTGACCAAAAGCAACGTCGAGTGGACGATTCATCGGAGTGTTTGGCGCTGTTTAACCGAGATCCTAACGAGTTTTCGCGGCGTTATGTAACAGTCGATGAAACCTGGATACATCATTATACTCCCGAGACAAAAGAACAATCTAAGCAGTGGACTGAGAGCGGAAGACCTGCGCCGAAGAAAGCAAAAACGGTTTTGTCGGCCGGCAAAGTGATGGCGACTGTTTTTTGGGATGCTCGAGGGATTATTTTTGTGGATTATCTGCAAAAAGGAAAAACAATAAATGGAGAGTACTACGCAAGCTTGCTGCAAAAATTAAGTGAAGAAATCCAGAAAAAACGACCACATTTGGCCAAGAAAAAAGTTTTGTTCCACCATGACAACGCACCTGCACACACGTCAATGGTTGCAGTCGCCAAACTCCATGAATTGCGGTTCGAATTGCTACCGCATCCACCCTATTCCCCGGATCTGGCCCCGTGTGACTTCCACTTATTCCCAAACCTGAAGAAATGGTTAGGTGGCCAGAGATTTTCATCAAATGAAGAAGTCATTGTTGCCGTGGACGAGTATTTTGAGGGGTTGGAGAAAACATTTTATCAAACTGGTGTAACGGCATTGGAGAAGCGCTGGACTAAATGCATCGAGGTAGAAGGAAACTACGTTGAGAAATAAATTTCATTTAAATAGATTTTTAAAGTTTTTCTTTGTCGTTTCGGAAACTTATCAATCAGCCCTCGTAAAAGGCTATAAATAATTATTTTTTTATTTTTTATGGGAATAAGTATCCATAAAGATTAATTTAAAACACTTTCTGAAAATTTGGCCGATCTCCTATTGCCAACAACGCTCACCAAAGCTTCAAAACTTGTTCATAAAACAAAGAGCTTTTATGATATGACCCCACGGCACAAATAACGCAATATGGGGCACTACGCACTTGAAAGAGACCCCCTTTTATAAACTTTTGACGGTTCTTTGGTTATCTGAATGTTTGAACTATTTTTTTCTAATGTGGTTTCTAAGAATACTTAAGATTAACATTTTAAGTGTTGACTTTAACGCATCGTAAAACTGTACATTATATTTTTTACAGATTATGTCTGTAACGAATATCAGAACTACGACCGTGATTGGTTAAAATGACATTTTATTACTACTAGTCTGCGTATTACTACTAAGAGTGTTGGTGGTCTAGTAGCTAGGGCCGCTGCCTCCCGTCCGGGAGACGCGGGTTTGATCCCCACCACGTACCAAAGTGTTTTCGAATTTCGAATTCATATTTACGTTTATTCGACGCTCTTACGGTGAAGGAAAACATCGTGATGAAACCTGCACACTCCTGCGAAGAAATTCAAAAGGTGGTGTGCCCTCCGTGGGTAAAGGTGTTTTCTATGAATCTAAAAATATTTGTAATATTTGTACAACTGCGGGAATACAATGCAGAAATAATAAATAATTATGAATTTCAAAAGTAGTTTCAGTTATTCAATAAATTCAGTTATAAACAAAACATTCTTATCCAGTGATCAGCACGTCACGTTATACACCAGGATATCTTGCGCGTTGGTAATAACGTCTCATCACCATCAACAGCTCATATACGTCCCCACCGAGGGGCTCGAGCCTACCCTAAACTAGGGCGATTAAGCCATAGTCGACCACGCTGGCCCAGTGCGGGTTGGTCGACTGTGAAGAAAGCTTAATCGCCCTAATTCAGGGTAGGCTCGAGCCCCTCGGTGGGGACGTATATGAGCTATTGATTGATGACTAGTGCTGCCGTTCATTTTACAGATAAGTTGGTAGTCTGCACATTATTTTATACTCAATACTTTATTTTATTTAAGTCATGAACAGACACAATGAAACTTAAACTCCAAAACAGTTATAAAAATTAAAAATAAACTTAAATCTACATAATACATGCAACACAGCAACACAGTCGCGCTCTCGTCCTCAAAGGGCACAGACTGTTTGTTTATGTTATGTACTATGTAGGTATTTAGCTGGATTTTAGCCAAATTTTGGCCATTCAACCCATTCTCTCAGACTTGTGACATCATTGTCCTTGGACTAATATTATACCATGCACGTTTGCATACCGCCAAAATATTGATTTCGGACTGGTGCCTAATTCTCGGAATCACTGACTTGAATGTAGTCTACTAAATTAATAAATAATATCCATAAAAAAAAATTCTGACCTCTAATGTTGTCTCGCATCGCAAGGTCACAAGTCTACATCGATCTGAGGCATATTATCTCATCTGTGTCTGAGGTATTCAGTGGCGTAAATAACCGTTGGATCCCGTGGAAAATTAATTAGATAGGGCCCTCGTCAATTAATTACAAACTCTATTCCATTATTCCTCTTATTTTATTACAAAACTATGTTTTCTCAGCGTTCGATCCCGAATAAGGAATCTCTTTATTGGAATGTATATGTGCATTCTTCTCGTAGTCTGGGCGATATGTTTCTTTGAAATGTGTTTAAACTTGACAATCTTCATGTTAATTTGTTTCTTTAATTTTTGTATTATATTACGGGTTATGCCATCCTATTCAAATCAAATCAACGGCTCGTTACAGTCCACTGCTGGACTATGAGCCTCGTCCACTTAAGTGTTTGGTTTTGCCATAATCTCCACGCTTGGCAGGCGGGTTGGAGATCGCAGATTAAAAGGTTACTGTATCAGAGAGCGCTGCTGCCCGTTCCCTGTTCAATGTGTAGTCCCTAAGTCGCCTCTTACGACACCCACGGGAAGAGTAGGGGTTGGTGACAAATGTATTCTACTCTGCCGTCACCACACGGCCATCCTATTATTACGCCAATATCAGAAATCAAATCAGAAATCATTTGATTGACATCACAACAACAGAACACATACAATGGATACAATAAATACAGCTAATTTGCATGATAACGCACTTTGCACGTCGTAACGATCCCTCCAGGTAGGTTATAGCACAGAGTACTATAATGCGTAGTTATAGGTATAATATCGTATGATTTGACAAAGATAATAATCAATCATTTATTCAGCACAAAGACGCGCGTACTACAAATTGAACAAAGTATTTAAAAACTAATAACAAAACCAAAACAAACATTTTGATTACCTACCTATTTATTAAATACAGTACCTATCATGTTTGTTGCATCACATTTCCTACAGTACAGAGATACGTTGTTATCACAACCGCAATGCATGTCATTATCGCCTGTTTTGCAAAATGCTTGACCCTCGAAGTAATAAATTATTCTTTCTGAATCCATAAATACTACTTATCTATCATACAAAAACAACTAGAACAAATAGTAGGTGCGCGTGCGTGCATGCACAACAGCACAACCGCGGCATAAGCTGAGTGTGGTCTTTTTAGTTTGACGTCGCGGCACATTCCAGTAGCACTAATGATTCATCAACGGCCCGTTACAGTCCACTGCTGGACTATGAGCCTCCTCCACTTAAGTGTTTGGTTTTGCCATAATCTCCACGCTTGGCAGGCGGGTTGGAGATCGCAGATTAAAAGGTTACTGTATCAGAGAGCGCTGCTGCCCGTTCCCTGTTCAATATGTAGTCCCTAAGTCGCCTCTTACGACACCCACGGGAAGATTAGGGGTTGGTGATAAATGTATTCTACTCTGCCGTCACCACACGGCAAGCACTAATGATGGCCATTGTATTATTTTTGTTTGTGTTGTGCAGACAGAACATCGTCTGAGGTGGTACGGCCACGTGATGCGTAGGGATGAAGAGTACGTTGTGAAGAGAGCTCTGAACCTGCCGGAGAAAAAGAGAGGCAGAGGACGCTCGCCGTCAACGTGGTGGACCAGCATGACGAAACTTATTCATGAGGATAATCTACCCGACCTGACAACCCTCGACAGAATGGCGTGGCGCAGAATGATAGGAGAGCCGACCCCACCTAAAGTGGGATTAAGCAAGCAAGGAAGAAGAAGAAGTGTTGTGCAAAAAAAATACAAATATTTCTTTCTTTTTTCATTACATTAAAGACCTAAATTTATAGGTAGTCTTGAGATGTATTTGCCTTAAAGAAACTGTTATGAAGCAGTATGATATGACAACATAACTGTGCGCTTTTTCCTGTTATTATCAATTATATTACCTAAATGACCTTTAGAATACCTACTTATCGTGAATTAAAAAAAATATGACTCTGTAATTTGATCTCAAGGGTCAAATGAATATAAAGAATTGGTTCATCATTATATCGTGTAATGGGTTTCAAGATGTTATTCGTTTTTAAATAAAGTAGTACATAGTCGGGGATCACTGTTCACCATATTTTATGAATTATTTTTAAAATATAGATTAGTAGCAGACGATTCGCGAAGAAAAAAACAAAATCGGTTGCAAAACTAATTTACAGTGATTTTTTAAAGTTTCAATATGCCTGTCTCTTTCAAAAACGATTTATGTATGGAGATTATATGGCGTTACTAACAAATGACGTCACAAGTGGGTATGTGCCTCTCTTTCTAATCTTGAATTTCAAACCTTATGTGTTCGATAGCAGAAACTAAGAAGTTTGGATTTATAAAATAAAAAAAAAGTAGTTCGATCACCTATTATTATTAATTTATTTAAACATTTATTGTACACATTAAACAAGAAAATGACAATAACACAAAGAAAAACGACACAACAGGCCTACTTATTTCTAAAGAAATATCTTCCAGCAGACCTACGGAAGAGAAAAGGGAGATAACAATAGACGCGGACAAAACGTGCACAACTTAAGAAATAAAATATAGTGATAATATAGGAAGAACCAGATAACCCACAGCTACTCTATAACTAAATGTACCTAAACATTATACGCAATAAATAAAACATAAACTTACACCTAACAATACTTATACTTACATATTATATTTATACATGTATACCTATATATTATGTAATTCTTCTTAGCGTTTTATTGGTATAACTTTACTACATTTTGCCTTCACAAAACTGAGTTATGCTTGAATGGATGCCTCATATTGCTCCATGTCCTCCTTTGATCATCTAACCTGGGAGTCTGGTGGCATCCAGAATTATTTTTTGAAAGGCTAAGGTTCAATTTTGTTGTGATATTTTAATCAATCAAAACAATTTCTCGATTTTGTCAATTTTATTTTCTCGTTGGCAGCTTCTCTGGTGAAATAAACGAAGGACAAGCGATTTTTCGCCACAAGCTTGGTGTAAACAATTAATAATCTAAAACAGTACCAGGTGCATTACAACTCATCAACAGCCCGTTACAGTCCACTGCTGGACTATGGGCCTCCTCCACTTAAGTGGAGGGTTTTGCCATTATCTCCATGCTTGGCAGGCGGGTTGGAGATCGCAGATTGAAAGGATACTGTATCAGAGAGCGCTGCTGCCCGTTCCCTGTTCAATGTGTAGTCCCTAAGTCGCCTCTTACGACATTACGTTGCATTACAACTAAACAAAACAAATGGTAAAAAAATAAAATAAAATCACAATAAATGGTTTTTCTTTCTTTTAAACACGAACAGTTAGTTTTATGAACAATTTCACAGACTGGACAACCATACTCAAGGAGATTTACATTATTACTTTGAATTTTCAAACCAGGACAGGTTACTGGCGGCTCTGTATAGGGATTATAATCCACACTATGAAGATATACAAGAAAAACCGTATAAATGAATGGATGAATGAATTACTTTATTGCACAGGAAAGATACAGTGAAATAAATTACAGTAAGAACAAGAAGTGTGCATAGCAATTTTTCCTAGACAACCTAAACACTATATATCTTATAAGCGATAAGGCCGCCTTTGCGCACTAAAGCTATATGTTTTTGTTTTATTGTTTTATATTCCTTTTGTGTGCAATAAAGTGTTTTTACTTACTTACTTATTTTATTTTAGAATTGTTTTTGGAATTTAAACCTAATTTTATTTTAATATTAATTTTCCTTCATAACTGCAAATATAGTTTTGTACTTATTTTTTGTGGTTAACAGTACTTACCTACTGCAACTGAACGTTTATTTCTCATACAAACAAAGTAGGTATATTTGTTTTAATTCTAATATATCTACATTGAAGAGGAAACTATAAATTATTATCCAAGTTAAATACGAATGGAGTCATTAACAAAATATTCACTCCCATTCGGACCCAAAGCCTGTATGCGTTGTTGTTTTCGTGTGGCTATAAATAGAAACATGAAACGTTGGTTGAGGAAAACGGCGTGCGAGAGGTGGATTCCAAGCGTCCATGCATCTCTACTATTTCTTTTTTGTATTTTGTGTACAGCTTTTGAGTAGGTATTAAATAATCATCTAAAAATGAATAACACGACTGCTCTCCCAAAAGCATTTATAGCCAGTGACACGCGGGCTGTTGTCAGTTAGTTGATACCAATCCAAATATGTTCACATGTCCAGGCATTTAGAAGTTATGGTGGAATAAACTTCCATACATACATGAACGCTGAATACAATATACTTCTTTTGTTTAGGCAGTCGTTTAAAAAATATATTTATTTTAAAATAGTGGGTAGGATACGTCGCAGACCGTCAGACTATGACCGTATGACTATGTTGGAAAAAGATGCCTCGACCTCACTGTCCAGGGCCCTAGATCACGTGGTAGGCCTAAAAAGCGCTGGCTGGACGTCGTGAAAGCGGATATGGAAGAGAACAATCTCACACCTAATGGGCCCCGTAGACTTCAAACACGTAAAGTTTGGTTTGGCTCAAACCATTTTGATCGTTTACAAAGGTGGTTTGAACGGTTTGTCAAACATTTACGTGTTCGAAGCATGTTTGATGCAATTTCATATTTTAATTACATATTTGGCGTCATCGTATTGGGAGCAATCCTGTAATGATGACGTCTTTTGTAATAATTAGTTTTTAATAAATAAATAAATTTTGTTGTGTTTGACGCGTCAGAAGTGTAATTACGACAGCGTACAGAATCAGACTGCGCAGAGCCGTTTGACAAACCGTTCAAACCGACCTCAAACGGTTTGATCAAACACGTAAGGTTTGAGACAAACCGTTTGACCGTCTCCGGGGCCCTTAAGGATGCCGAAGACCGGGCAAAGTGGAGAAGATTAAGTAGGAAAGCGGACCCCAACACCAAGCCGGGAAAACGCTAGGACGAAGAAGAGGGTAGGAGACATAAGGTACAGTCGGCTGATGAATTAGCTGACTCAAGGCTGACGCCCTCTTCTCGAAACTAATGATGTGCCGTTCCCGGTAAATTACTTTTGTGTGGGAATATTCCGGGGAATATTCCCTTGAGAACTTAAACAATGGGAAAGTTGTCGAAATCTTCTATTTTTTTTATATATTTATATGTCACAATATTAAGTTTTAGGAGACAAATCACAAGTAATATTTGAATACTTACTAACCTAAGAGATTTCGTATATTCCCAATAATACCGGGAACAATCACCGGAAATTTCCCACATGCCTGGGAATATTCCCAAAACTCCCAAAAAAAATGGGAATATTCCGAGGATTATTCCCAGTGTTTTTAGGAATATTCCCAATGTTTCCGGGAATATTCCCGGGCAGATTCTGAAAGTTTTAACTGTATTTTAATAAGAGAAAAAAAAACACAGACGTTAAATTTTGATAGTTTTTATTCATCTGCGATACAGTGCAAACTAGTGCAGGGGTCTATTGTAAATCGTCCTAGTGACCTAGGAGTACCTACCTAATGTGTATTTATCTCCTGATGTATTAGGTCTTCACTTACTATGAAATAAATAAATAAATAAAATAAATAAATAAATAAATGTGTGTACAAATATGCGTTATCAATATAATCAACAATTAAACATCAAAAAAGTTTTAGTATTAACAATTTTAAGTATACTAAAATAATTAACAAATCACAGAACGATCAACATGTTTTTCATAAGTTATAGGTATAAAGCAAAGCAACTTTTAAAATCCGACCACAAAGATTCAGATTTATTTTTAAATATCAATAAAATTTCATTATTAACAATTTAAATTATACTAAAATAATTAACAAATCACAGAACGATCAACATGTTTTTCATAAGTTATAGGTATAAAGCAAAGCAACTTTTAAAATCCGACCACAAAGATTCAGATTTATTTTTAAATATCAATAAAATTTCATTATTAACAATTTAAATTATACTAAAATAATTAACAAATCACAGAACGATCAACATGTTTTTCATAAGTTATAGGTATAAAGCAAAGCAACTTTTAAAATCCGACCACAAAGATTCAGATTTATTTTTAACAACGAGGTTTGTATGTTTAAATACGTGCACCAAGTTACAAATTAAATAACAGGTAACTAAAAAAGGACGCTTTCATTGTTTGATGACCTTGTTGCCACTCAAATAAAGAGATTCGCAAATAAAGTGTTTTTTAAAGAGTAAGCGAGACAGTTGATCCACATCTTACAGTCAGCAATGAACAGGCAAACATCTACTTGGCTGTATCTAGCTAACAAAACGACTAATACCTATAGTACCTATCTGTAATAAAATTACAGTTTTCTATAGTACCAAGCTAAGGCGCGAAAAGAAAAAATGGCAGACATCAAGAATCATTTCTGTGTCTGGGTATTGAATATTTGTCTATCTTTGACACCCGTACTCGTAGTACAGGCCTTGCCTAGTTTTGGATCAGATGACCGTGAGTGAAATCTCTCACTTAAATAAAATAAAATTGTCTATATCAAAAATAATCAATTTTGCAAATTAAATCATACTAACCAAACCAGCCAACCAACCAACCAAACTAAAATAAAACACTAGGTAAAGAAGGAATTCAATATATTAAATGTTTCATGTGTAGGGGAATATTCCCGGGAACATTGGAAACTTTCGGTAACTTACCGGGAATATTCCCATAGGGAAAATACTGGGAATGGGAACATTCCCCACGGCACATCTCTACTCGAAACCGATAAAGTTTTCTCGGGTAAAAGTTTATGCAATGAATGCAGCCCCCGCTGCATGACAACCGTAGATAAAATAAACCACGCGACATAAACCGCCAATAGTAACGTAGGTTCTTATCTTCGCGCGATATAAATTTGGATACTATTGGCGGTTACTACGAGTATATGTATCGCGCTGTTTATTTTATAGACGGTCGTCATGCAGCGGGGCAGGTAAATAAACTGTACAAGTACATACAGTCTTATGTAAAAATGTTAATTGTCACCTGAGAAAAAATCGCTGGTTTGAGACTAACTTAACAAATAAAGCATTTTGAAAAAAGAAAACACTATGTTTGGGTGGTTATTTCCGTTTATTTATTTTAGGTATTTTCTTCAAAGTTATGAAAATGTGAACCAGATAGATGTGTAAGTAGAGCAAGTTGTCGCCAGCGCTCTCTGGGGCATACAATATAATCTACATATCAACTTCGATCATAGAATGTCGAACTGTCAGCCGTCTTCAATCAGTTCAACTCTGAAGGAATAATATTTTGTGCGCATTATTATCGCCAGAGAAATTGCAGTGCACATACTTACTCAGTTTTTGATCACGCAGGCCAGCCAGAACAGATCTTTACGTTTCCAAGATCCTTGGTTCTTCATCAACAAGGACGACATCGTCGGCATATAAGGTATTCAAAGGAGGGGATTGATGTATTATATTTTAAAACAAACAACAGTAACAAATATTTTTTAATTATTTATTTATTTTTACAGCAGGTAAGTAAGTATATATTTTTTCATTACTCTGAAAGTAGTTCGGAAGTTGCCTGAGGAGCAGATTGAAGGTAATACTTTTCAGCCCGGAGGGAGAATCACTTTCAACTGACAGCTGTCATTCATTCATTCATTTTCATTCATTCTGTCAAATTATTAAAAAATAAACTGGTTCTTATTTCACATTTCTATTGAATTATGTTCCATCTTTCTATATAGCGCAATGTTAATTTGAAATAACATAAAGTTAAGTATTAATTAAAGAATATATATTTTTAAATGACTTTATTATATAATTATACTCAAGTTAATACTTTCAACTAACTATATCTTTAAAATAAAATAGATTTGGACCAAATATTTAACATTTTTCAATGATGAAAATTAAAAATAATGGCTCAAAAGCCGGCCGGCATGGCCACAGCAAAAAATAAAAATAGGCGGGAAAGCAAAAATCCGATTATCATTTTGTTTCTCGAGTTGTAGGGTTTTGTTTACAATGAGTTCATCAGCTGATTCAGATTATGGAGGTCACTCATTTATTCTTTAGCTAGTTCGTGTTTTTATTTTTTACTTTCCTTGTATTCGTAATGAAAAGCACAGTGTTTACGGGTTAAAGACTTATTCAGTGCCTCGAACTATTAGGGCCCTCGCTACGCTCAGGCCCCAAACCCCGTCTCGGCGCTAAATAAGTTACTTTCAACCCTCGTATAACAATGTACTATTTATTTTCCTAATCTACACTGCCTGACGATGAAGTAACGAAACCGGTAGCAAATTTGTATTGACATGCCACAAAGTGGAACAAGATATTTTTATTGCTCCTCCCTCATTTTCCAACGTGACCGGTCCTGCGCTACTTGCAGCCATCGACGCCCAGGCCGCTGCAGCTTTTACCAAGTCACCTGTCCATCTTGTGGGAGGCCTTCCAACACTACGCATTCATCACAATGTTGAATAACTATGGGCTCAGCGCTGAACCCTGGTGTACTCCTACTTTAATCTCAAATTCGTCACTCGTCCCAGTGGACAACGCACTCTTGTAGTAAAATCTTCAATACTAGTTTTGCCAAGTTGTATATGATAATAGTTTAATTCTTATTTTTACCGGCATTCAACAAGGGAATGATAAATAAAATGAAAGTAATGGTTACTAAAAGAGAAGAAAATGTGACCGAGTGAGATATTAGATTGGAAATGAACGTTTAGAGCAAGTGAATGAATTTGTAAATCAGGGGTCGAGTGGGTAAAAAAAAACAACATTTTTTGACATCCATATATTTTTAAAATTTCTGCATTACATTTCCGCAGATAAACAGATATTATTTAAATTAATTCTAGATTAAATAATATAAAAAAATATTATTATTAAAGAAGAATATTAAGAAAAAAATAATATTAAAAAAGTATAGTAGTAGGTACAGTGCGATACAAAAGGTAGCATTGGAAATAAGTTCGTTCCTAATGGCAACTCCACATAAGCCGGCAGTGATCGCTTGTATACAGACCTACCACAGAATCTGTGAAATGGCCCAAAATTTAAACTATGACCTAATAGTAATCTATGGAAATTTTAACTTCCAGGAGAGTCGTGATTGGTTGAATTGAAATGCAATTTTGTATTACTACTACCGCCGCCGCCGCCGTTCATTTCACAGATAAATTGGGGGTCTGTAATTTGAGGTAATATAAACAAACAGTGGCAGTGATTGGCTGAAATTTTAACAGTGTTGCCAATATTCTCCATTTAAGTAATCACCACCCAGATAATTTTGTTTACCCTTTTTGTGTCACACTGTTAATAAAAGCTAGTTTCTTAATAATGCTACAACACAAAAATTATTATTAAGGCTTATTAAAATAATATGTAAGTACAGGGTTTTGTAAAAAGCCGAAATAATATTGAAGACCAAACTAAAAAAAAAAACAATCCGAAAAGAGGCGTTTTTAAAACTAATTACGCGCTGCGCCGATAAACCTGGATTTCTTTTCGCATATCTTTATAAAAGTTACTTAAATCACAGCTAAGTCTTGAATTTTCATACAAATTGACCAGGTGCTAGGGGATCGGACTGTTCAACATATTTTATAAATTTACTATATTTTGTGAATTATTTTTAAAATATAGATTAGTAGTAGACGATTCGCGAAGAAAAAAACAGAATCGGTTGAAAAACGAATTTACAGTGATTTTTAAAGTTTCAATATGTCTGTCTCTTTCAAAAACGATTTTTTGTATGGAGATTATATGGCGTTACTAACAAATGACGTCACAAGTGGGTATGTGCCTCTCTGTCTAATCTTGAATTTCAAACCTTTATAACTCGGTCAATTTTAAAGATAGAGCCAAAATTCTTTTAGTGTTAGATAGCAGAAACTAAGAAGTTTGGATTTATAAAATTAAAAATGTAGTCCGATCCCCTATTAGTTTGTGTGATAAGTTTTTTTTTATTTTGCTTCATATGAATTCTTGTTCAAAAGTTTTTAGTTAAATATTATTTTGCCTTTGTTACACCCTGTGATTAAATTAGGTTTCTAAACATAATAAATGCATAGTAAGTTATATTCAATTCAATTCAAAATTTATTGATAATAATGGCTTCCGTCATTAAAGTGACAATAAAGGAGAAACATTATTATTATTACCTAATTACCTCTCTATTTTACCTCGGCTTACACCGGTATTTTTTAAAATATATTCCTGTTTACGGGCCTAAACCAAGTAAACGGAAACGTAGGTCTGTCAATCTGTCACGTCTTCATCTATTTGGAGGAATTTGCGAACTTTATCATTATGGGGAAACTTCTTTAGTTCATCTTAAAGGGTAATTATTATTATTATTTCTTTTTATGGAATTTCCATCTCGGCTTTATGGGCCGGTAATATTTAACAGTCACGGGCCGAAGCCAAGTTAGTTAGTTCGTGCGATTTGTGGTACTATTATTTTTATTTTTTTATGGAGTGAGAGAGAAAAATATACCTCCTATATTAAATTATTGGTCAGCGTTCACAATAGGGATGATGCCCAGGCAGAAAATGAAAGTTTATTTTGTCCGTCAGTTAGGTGATACAAAAATATTAGTTTTGTTTTTGGTTTATCAAATTAACAAAACAATTACTTAGTTAAACCGCAATAAAGTTGGAGAGTGGGGGCTGATTAAGTCACAACTCAGTGTAAAATCGACTCAAGCGTGACGTCATACGCTTTTTCAACTCAATCTATCTCCGCTATTTTTTGATTCAGTGAACTTACTTTTTAATAATCTACCTGATAGACAAGCAAAAAAAACTCAGTCATCATCTCTATTTCGTTGCGTAACCTGCATAATATAAATACCTATAAGGGCCAGCGTATCATAAGGTGGTCGCCTGCGGCGGGTGAGCTCAGTATATGCTGGTCACTAGGATATTTAAGCTCCAACCAGCATAAATTAGTGACCAGCATATACTGAGCTCTCCCGCCCCAGGCGATCGCCTTACGATGCGCTGGCCCTAAGCCTACTTTACTTATGTATACCAATAAATTAGGTTTTCATCATCGTCATCATCACTGTGATGGACGATGACGACCAATTCCCTAAACGTTTCTCCACCTCTGTTTGGAAACTGGTCTTTTGACGTATGAATTTAAGATCAACATCAAACTTATTTTTTGCTTATCTTAATATTTTCTTATAGGTACGTTTAAATGTGAGCTAGGTAGGTACTATGAAAAATAATAAATTTTATTTCTGAGGGCGTCACACAACATGCCTTCTTCATTATCTATTTATAAATAATTACCATTTGCATTTTTTGTAAGCATAGATAAAGGTAATCTTCTTTGTTATAAGAAAAATAATAGATATCAATAAACAAATGTATCGATTCTACTATCTTTAATACATTTATAAATATAGTTTGTTTTTAATTACTCATCTGAACTTGAAGAAGTTTCATCATCGGTTTCTTCTTGAATATTCTAAATCATATTCTTAACATATGTAATCAGTAGTTTTTATCTCCGCAATGTTTTCAGAAATGTTAGTTATTTTTTTTATTTAAGCTATACGTTTCGTTTGACCCGCTAGGTATTTGAACAGGAATACTTGTATGAGATTTAACATCGAAATATCCCGTTTTTGATTGATTCATCACGTTCAGTGACAGTTACTGCGTGTTTAGTTACAAATGCTTCTGTTTTATCATTTAATACACGTTCAAGTTTGATATATTGTAGCAGCTCATCTGGCTTGGTTGTTTCCTGGTTTGGATAGCCTTCAAGCAATTTAATCAGCTCTTCCGTACTTAATGGCATATCATTGTTCAGTTTCGGGCCTATTTCCGAAACTTCTTTGTTCTTTGGATCAACATTCTTTACATCACCAAAATAAGTAGTATGTTTATTTTGATACCATTGCTCAGGTTCACTGCCTGACTCTGTAGTATGACTAGAAGTAGGAATCCTCTGAGAATCACAACCGTCTTCTGTTTCTGATTCTGTTGTGACTTTTTTATTTATTGAGATAAATTTGTTAATTAAATTTACAACACTGCCGTTTATACTGTGGTGCTTTCCAAAGTTGTGTTCGCATTTTTCATGTATGTCATCTCCATCTTTTATGGTATTTGAATCTCCCAAAATTAATGGAGTTTGCTCTTTGGTATTGTATACCTGATGTCTGTGTTAGTTAGAGTTTTATATTTTTTATCAACTGCAGTGCCTTTTAAAGTATTTTTTGATTGAGATTCATTACTAACATCTGCTTGTTGATAATCTTTTGTTATAGGTTGGTTTAATACTATGTTAGATAAAATTTTAATCGGCTTCTGATTGTCATTTGAAATATTATCCTTTAATATTGTTTTTAAGTAATTGGTTATTTTCATTTGTTTCACTATGATATGGTAACTGCAGTATTTAGATTAATAACGCATTCTTTCAGTTTATCATTATTTCGATCATTATGAGATGTTTGAGTTGTATCAACTGTAATAGTATCATTATTAACAATTAGATTGTGTATTGATTTATTTTTGAAATGCATATTGAAATGCAAGTTAAAAGATTCTTTATTAACACAGTATGTGTATTTGCAAAAAGTGCAGTAGTATGTTTCTATTAGAAGTTTGTGGTTTGCTGCTAAATGGTTTCGGAAATATGTATTCTCCATGAAGTATAGATTACATTGTGAACACTTGTACAGGGTATTAACGTCTTTCAAGTCTAATTCTGTAACCGAGATCGATTGATCTTGATTTGAATTGTTTTTCGGGATTTCCGGTGAGGGCTCTTTTTGCACATCTCGATTTTGACTTTGATCAGATTCATGTCTCTGTTGTAAAATTTCCTCGCTCACTCCTTCTTTTTTCTGTAAAGAGGATTCTTTATTAGGATCTGCATGACTTATTTTATTATTTACGGTTGAGACAACCTGTTTTCACTCTCAAAATAGGTCTTACTTTTATAATGAAATCAGACTTCTTTTCCAGTTTTAAATGTCCATGGTGAAATCTATGGTGTCTTTCTATTACAACGTTTGAAAAGGACAATTTACATATCGAACACCTTCTAACGGTTGGCATTGCATGATTGTTGTGATTAATGTGTGATCGCATTGTAGGTGCAGTTGCAAAACAAATGTTGCATATGCTACATTTGTAAATAGTTTCACTGTAAGATTGGTAAGTCGTTTGAAGCAACTTTTTTGTCATAGTGAAATTTTTTTTTTGTTTTTTCATTATGTTTGACACAAATTTGGAATGCGAGCTTACTTTTTGGATGCCATTGACACTATATTTTTCTTTACGTTTAGCAAGCGTCAGTGTTTCAGTTTTTACACTGTTATTTTCGTTATTTTCCATGATGATCAAATTGATTGTATTTAACGTAGTTGTGCTGTGATGCTCTCTTTGGTGCTTTACCAAAGATCTACGAGCAAATTTTAAGGGGCATAGATCACATTGTAGTATTTTACTTTGTCCACAAAATCCCTTGTGTCTGTCAATATCCACTCGGTAAAAACATTTTTCACACTCTGCACATTTGAATACCACAAAAGTGTGCGAGTTGTGCGAGCTGTTTGCGTTTGGCTTTTCAGCGTCCGAAATTCGGAATTTCTTATTTTTGCCAAACAAATTTTGTATATTTAAACTGATTTTCAATGATTCAGGATTTTTTCCCTTGGTTTGTTTAACTTGTCTTTCTTCTGATGAGATAGGTTTATGTGATATTAAACTAGAATTAGGAGAGATTATAGGGTTCGCACTATCACGTCTCTCACTACTGTCTGATGACGTTGAACTCTCACTGTCGCTGCTGTCTGATGATGATGAAGAGCTTAAGTCTGTCACTATGTCAAAATCTCCCTGAGTCAGGTTCTTCTCATCATTATGATGTTGTTTAACATGTTCATTAATAGATTTCTTAGAAAACTTTAGCTGGCATTTATTACAATTTTTTCCCTTATGATTGTGAAATTTTTTGGAAAGATGTTTACGCAATTGTTTTTTTTCTACAAAGAGTTTGGGACATGTCCTACATTTGAACAATTTTTGTTTAGGTTCAGTTTTTGATTTATCTATTGTTTGATTTAGGAATTGTATGATTTTTTTGAACGTGTTAAACGTAATACTTTGATCAGAATCAGAAGAGTTGAATTGCACACGTTCTTCACGTGAACTGCTGGGCTGTATTTGTTTTATCGTTTTGGGTTTTTGTTGTGTTGTCTTGTTCTCATCGATCACCAAAATATCATCATCGCTTACGTCATCTTCTTTTAAAGATTCAGAATTAGAACGTTTCTTAGTTTTACTTGAACTTGTACTTTTATTATTTTGATCTTTACCAACAACGGATTCACGTTTACTTGAATTATCTGTAATTGTTTGACTATCATTATTTTTGTTTGCATATTCACTTGAAAATGTGTAGTTTGAATTTTTAAAACGCTTAGTGTTATGTAGATCTTGAAACTCAGGCATATTTTTATTCTCCACATTGACATATGTTTTATTATTATTCGTATTTAGCCTTCCATTAACTTCAATTGGTGCAATGAAAGTAGGAATTAAATTAAAAGGTCTATTTGGTTGAAACTGGCTGGTGTTTGCTGCTACATTGCTCCGAGCTGTAATATGTGCGTTCTGATGATCATTTCTGAGTTGCGAATGCGGTATGTTGTTGCAGGCAGTATTCGGATAACTCACAGTGATAGGAACCGATGCCGACCCCTGCAGATAAGCATTTCGCGCTTCATTTGTGAAAGGATGGTTTATAAAAGCACCTGAGACATAAGACGTGTTCCGATTCATTGTATTATCTTGGCTATGTTGGTGCACTGGTCTTCTTACTTGATTTTGTACGAAAACATGAGGGTCCGTTCTGACATTGTTGTGGGTTTGGTACATGTTGATATTGCCATCAGCAAATCGTTGCTGGGAAGTTTGTAATAAATGAGGGTTGTATGGCGGTGGATTGTATGGGTTGTGTTGGTACGGCTGTTGGGGGATGAAACCGTTCGTGGACTGGAATAGACTGTAGTATCTGGAGCAGTTCTTGTCCAGGCAAGGGTCTCCTGAAAATCAAAATATATATTTTATTTATATTACAATGTTGCACGACCTCAACCTTATTTAATATTTTACTTATCAACTAACACAAAATTTCGGGTTTGTAATATAAATAAGGAAATTTTAGCTCCGTGTGCTAACTTCTGCATATTAGGCAACTACGGAACCCTACACTTTGCGTGGTCCGACACGTGCTTGGCCAGTTATTATTTATGTGATAGGAGCGTAACCTAATACAGTAAAACCCGAATAGATGCCCCGAGAGTACCTATAGTTGCTCCGATTGTAATTACTCTAGTTTCGCTGAAGAATCACATTCTATCGAAAGATTCTCCAACTAACAGTTGACCGTGACTCATGTTTCTGTGTGATTGCATAGGAAGGCAAAATGCGATCAAAGTTTTTGCGGGATAGATGCCTTGTTTCTCGGCGGGGCATCTATCCTAAACGTAATTTACATAGAATAGGCAACTATCCGCTGTATGGGATAGATGTCCCAAAAAATAGAGGTCCGCAAAAATTTCTAATACTCTGGAAATATTAAAGATAATGTTTTTACTTTTCATAAATTTGTAGATTAAAAACCAAAGTATCGGTCAGTATTACATCACACTAATATTATAAATGTGAAAATATATTTGGATGTTTAGATATTTGGATGTTTGTTCCGCTTTCACGCCTCAACTACTGAACGGATTTGAATGAAATTTGGAATGGAGATAGGTTTGTACCCTGGATTAACACATAAGATACGGGAAAAAGTCTTATTCCCACGGGAAAATCTTACATAACGCGAGCATAGCCACGGGCAGACAGCTAGTCTTAAATAAATTAAAGAGCCTATAATGAAGTGCTGAAAATGACATTAAAACTATTGGGGAAAACTATGCAATTAAATATTTCAGTACTTTCACCCTTTCACATCATATCGTAGATAATATATTTTTAAAACTTACTGCAATTCATTGATAAGTTTTTTTTTCAGTTTCAGCCCGTGTCTCGAGTCTGATCATGAGCCCCTGCTGAAGCTCTGCTCACCCTGCGAGGAAAATCAGCGTGACTAAAACGTGTATTTTATCAATAGATTTTGCGGTTACGAAACTTATAAAATTATGATTCATCACCAACAGCTCATATACCTACATCCCCACCGAGGGGCTAGAGCCTACCCTGAATTAGGGCGATTAGGCCTTACCGGGTTGGTCGACAAAAAAATTATGATTAAATAAAAATAATTTCGGGACCATCTCATACACAGAATGGAAATCAATGAAAATACTTAGGTATAAAATAAACAACCAGACACAAGGCAATTTTTTACAAGAGACCTAATCACACGAATTTGCCCTAGGCGGAATTCGAAATCGCGCGCGACCTTGTGCAAGCCTGCTATCAAGAGGGAGGTACATACCTAAGGTTATAAAAAAATAATATAATATACATTACGTATTACACCTAATTCCCCGTAAAACAGAAAATCACGCGCGTGTTATAATGAAAGTTGTTTATTTATATTTTAAGCCAATGACCGACGTTGCTAATTAGATGTCAGTGTTATTTAACTGCCAATGACCTCTGACATCATTTAAAACTGCAGAAAAATAGCTGATACCAACACATTCAATCAACACATAAGAGGAGAGGAATGCAAAATCGGCAGAATAATTTCGCATGCAAAATCCAACGAAACTGCGTCGCAAAACAAAGTTGATGCACTGTCTGACCTCTGCACGTTTTTACCAACATTAACATAAAAACCCGATATAGATAAAAATAACCCGTCCACTTACCTCGCCTATCCATAGTAACACACGGTCGCACTTAATCACTAAATTGTTAATTTCTTAAAAAAACCACTAATGTTCCCGATAGTAAACACAGGTCTACCCGGGTTGCCCTCACGCCGGCGTTTGAAGTTCGAATGATTCAGACAACGCGGACGACGCTAAAAAATTTATATATTTCTGGGGGCACGGCAGTACCCCCGCCAAGTCGAGCAAAAAAGCGGCACGGCCGTACCATACTTTTCTCGAAGCAGTTCAGGCCATTTTCGACCCCCCTATAACTTCGTTGTGGATAAAACTAGAAGCCTGAGTTTTCAGTAACCAAGCAGGCATTGTATAAATACGGTGTATTTCAAATTTCAATCAATTTGAACCAGTAGTTTATGAATTATAACTAGTCAAAGTTTCTTAATTTTGTCACTCACTGACTGACTGACCGATCATCAAAACTCTAAGGCACTTCTAGCAGACATAGAAGCTTCAAATTTAGAATGGAATTAGTGTTTAGTGTATAAACCAAGGAAAAACTAAAACATTTTGCAATTTCGGCTCAGTTTTCTAGATACATCATTTGCTAGATAACTTTGTAATCCCATATAAATCTTGGGGCATTATATAGGATTACAAAGTTACATTTGCAGTAAATGAATCAGTGTACCTGTATAATGGAATATAATTGAATAAGAGGTGCAGGGTAGGTGTAGGGTAGGTGTAGGGTAGGTGTTGGATAGGTGTTGAATAGGTGTAGGGTAGGTATAGGGTAGGTATAGGGTAGGTGTAGGTTAGGTGTAGGTTAGGTGTAGGGTCGGTGGAGCGTAGGTGTGCATTTTTACATTATGTTTTCATGCGATCTACAAAAAGAAATGAGATGCCATCAAAAACATAACTTGTAAAAAAAACAAGTCTCGCACGCAACTTAGTCTACCGTAAAAAGTTGTGAGATCCATGTAATACCAAGTCGGTTAATTTATTTAGTCCCTACTTAACAGTCCTTCTGTCTTAAGTTATTACGTAATTAGCTCACCTAACAACATCTTATAGTGACCAGATCAATATTAAAAATCTCTTATGTTTTAAATAAATACATAGATTGACCTGGCAATCGCACTAAACAATCTAATAAGATGTTGTTAGGTGAGCTAATTACGTAATAACTTAAGACAGAAGGACTCTTAAGTAGGGACTAAATAAATTAACCGACTTGGTATTACATGGATCTCACAACTTTTTACGGTAGACTAAGTTGCGTGCGAGACTTGGTTTTTTTACAAGTTATGTTTTTGATGGCATATTTATATATTTTATATGCACTTCGATATGATTCAGTGTTCGAATTTCAAACTATAGGTAGTGTGGACGAGAACATCGCGACTAAAATTTATAGCCTTGTTTACTTTATCTTGGTTGAACTTGTGTTAATTATTTTGTGATATTGTTTTATAGCCTTTGAGAGTGTCGATGGTGTAGTGGCTAAAGCCGCTGCAGGTAACATCGTCGGCATATAAGGTATTCAAAAGAGGGGATTGATGTATTTTATTTTAAAACAAACAACAGTAACAAATATTTTTTTATTATTTATTTATTTTTACAGCAGGTAAGTAAGTATATATTTTTTCATTACTCTGAAAGTAGTTCGGAAGTTGCCTGAGGAGCGGATTGAAGGTAATACTTTTCAGCCCGGAGGGAGAATCACTTTCAACTGACAGCTGTCATTCATTCATTCATTTTCATTCATTCTGTCAAATTATTAAAAAATAAACTGGTTCTTGTTTCACATTTCTATTGAATTATGTTCCATCTTTCTATATAGCGCAATGTTAATTTGAAATAACATAAAGTTAAGTATTAATTAAAGAATATATATTTTTTAAATGACTTTATTATATAATTATACTCAAGTTAATACATTCAACTAACTATATCTTTAAAATAAAATAGATTTGGACAAAATATTTAACATTTTTCAATGATGAAAATTAAAAATAATGGCTCAAAAGCTGGCCGGCATGGCCACAGCAAAAAATAAAAATAGGCGGGAAAGCAAAAATCCGATTATCATTTTGTTTCTCGAGTTGTAGGGTTTTGTTTACAATGAGTTCATCTGATTCAGATTATGGAAGTCACTCATTTATTCTTTGTGTTTTTATTTTTACTTTCCTTGTATTCGTAATGAAAAGCCTGTGCTTTTCATAAACACTGTTGTTTACCACGGGTTAAAGACTTATTTAGTGCCTCGAACTATTAGGGCCCTCGCTACGCTCAGGCCCCAAACCCCGTCTCGGCGCTAAATAAGTTACTTTCAACCCGTATAACAATGTACTATTTATTTTCTTAATTTACACTGCCTGACGATGAAGTAACGAAACCGGTAGATAATTTGTATTGACATGCCACAAAGTGGAACAAGAGATTTTTATTGCTCCTCCCTCAATTTCCAACGTGACCGGTCCTGCGCTACTTGCAGCCATCGACGCCCAGGCCGCTGCAGATTAAACCAAGTCACCTGTCCATCTTGTGGGAGGCCTTCCAACACTACGCATTCATCACAATGTTGAATAATTATGGGCTCAGCGCTGAACCCTGGTGTACTCCTACTTTAATCTCAAATTCGTCACTCGTCCCAGTGGACAACGCACTCTTGTAGTAAAATCTTCAATACTAGTTTTGCCAAGTTGTCTATGATAATAATTTAATTCTTATTTTTACCGGCATTCAACAAGGGAATGATAAATAAAATGAAAGTAATGGTTATTGAAAGAGAAGAAAATGTGACCGAGTGAGATATTAGATTGGAAATGAACGTTTAGAGCAAGTGAATGAATTTGTAAATCAGGGGTCGAGTGGGTAAAAAAACCAACATATTTTGACATCCATATATTTTTAAAATTTCTGCATTACATTTCCGCAGATAAACAGATATTATTTAAATTAATTCTAGATTAAATAATATAAAAAAATATTATTATTAAAGAAGAATATTAAGAAAAAAATAATATTAAAAAAGTATAGTAGTAGGTACAGTGCGATACAAAAGGTAGCATTGGAAATAAGTTCGTTCCTAATGGCAACTCCACATAAGCCGGCAGTGATCGCTTGTATACAGACCTACCACAGAATCTGTGAAATGGCCCAAAATTTAAACTATGACCTAATAGTAATCTATGGAAATTTTAACTTCCAGGAGAGTCGTGATTGGTTGAATTGAAATGCAATTTTGTATTACTACTACCGCCGCCGCCGCCGTTCATTTCACAGATAAATTGGGGGTCTGTAATTTGAGGTTATATAAACAAACAGTGGCAGTGATTGGCTGAAATTTTAACAGTGTTGCCAATATTCTCCATTTAAGTAATCTCCACCCAGATAATTTTGTTTACCCTTTTTGTGTCACACTGTTAATAAAAGCTAGTTTCTTAATAATGCTACAACACAAAAATTATTATTAAGGCTTATTAAAATAATATGTACAGGGTTTTGCAAAAAGCCGAAATAATATTGAAGACCAAACTAAAAAAAACAATCCGAAAAGAGGCGTTTTTAAAACTAATTACGCGCTGCGCCGATAAACCTGGATTTCTTTTCGCATATCTTTATAAAAGTTACTTAAGTCACAGATTAAGTCTTGAATTTTCATACAAATTGACCAGGTGCTAGGGGATCGGACTGTTCAACATATTTTATAAATTTACTATATTTTATGAATTATTTTTAAAATATAGATTAGTAGTAGACGATTCGCGAAGAAAAAAACAGAATCGGTTGAAAAACGAATTTACAGTGAATTTTAAAGTTTCAATATGTCTGTCTCTTTCAAAAACGTTTTTTTGTATGGAGATCATATGGCGTTACTAACAAATGACGTCACAAGTGGGTATGTGCCTCTCTGTCTAATCTTGAATTTCAAACCTTTATAACTCGGTCAATTTTAAAGATAGAACAAAAATTCTTTTAGTGTTAGATAGCAGAAACTAAGAAGTTTGGATTTATAAAATTAAAAATGTAGTCCGATCCCCTATTAGTTTGTGTGATAAGTTTTTTTTTATTTTGCTTCATATGAATTCTTGTTCAAAAGTTTTTAGTTAAATATTATTTTGCCTTTGTTACAACCTGTGATTAAATTAGGTATTTAAACATAATAAATGCATAGTAAGTTATATTCAATTCAATTCAATATTTATTGATAATAATGGCTTCCGTCATTAAAGTGACAATAAAGGAGAAACATTATTATTATTACCTAATTACCTCTCTATTTTTTCTCGGCTTACACCGGTATTTTTTAAAATATATTCCTGTTTACGGGCCTAAACCAAGTAAACGGAAACGTAGGTCTGTCAATCTGTCACGTCTTCATCTATTTGGAGGAATTTGCGAACTTTATCATTATGGGGAAACTTCTTTAGTTCATCTTAAAGGGTAATTATTATTATTATTTCTTTTTATGGAATTTCCATCTCGGCTTTATGGGCCGGTAATATTTAACAGTCACGGGCCGAAGCCAAGTTAGTTAGTTCGTGCGATTTGTGGTACTATTATTTTTATTTTTTTATGGAGTGAGAGAGAAAAATATACCTCCTATATTAAATTATTGGTCAGCGTTCACAATAGGGATGATGCCCAGGCAGAAAATGAAAGTTTATTTTGTCCGTCAGTTAGGTGATACAAAAATATTAGTTTTGTTTTTGGTTTATCAAATTAACAAAACAATTACTTAGTTAAACCGCAATAAAGTTGGAGAGTGGGGGCTGATTAAGTCACAACTCAGTGTAAAATCGACTCAAGCGTGACGTCATACGCTTTTTCAACTCAATCTATCTCCGCTATTTTTTGATTCAGTGAACTTACTTTTTAATAATCTACCTGATAGACAAGCAAAAAAACTCAGTCATCATCTCTATTTCGTTGCGTAACCTGCATAATATAAATACCTATAAGGGTCAGCGTATCATAAGGTGGTCGCCTGCGGCGGGTGAGCTCAGTATATGCTGGTCACTAGGATATTTAAGCTCCAACCAGCATAAATTAGTGACCAGCATATACTGAGCTCTCCCGCCCCAGGCGATCGCCTTACGATGCGCTGGCCCTAAGCCTACTTTACTTATGTCTACCAATAAACTAGGTTTTCATCATCGTCATCATCACTGTGATGGACGATGACGACCAATTCCCTAAACGTTTCTCCACCTCTGTTTGGAAACTGGTCTTTTGACGTATGAATTTAAGATCAACATCAAACTTATTTTTTGCTTATCTTAATATTTTCTTATAGGTACGTTTAAATGTGAGCTAGGTAGGTACTATGAAAAATAATAAATTTTATTTCTGAGGGCGTCACACAACATGCCTTCTTCATTATCTATTTATAAATAATTACCATTTGCATTTTTTGTAAGCATAGATAAAGGTAATCTTCTTTGTTATAAGAAAAATAATAGATATCAATAAACAAATGTATCGATTCTACTATCTTTAATACATTTATAAATATAGTTTGTTTTTAATTACTCATCTGAACTTGAAGAAGTTTCATCATCGGTTTCTTCTTGAATATTCTAAATCATATTCTTAACATATGTAATCAGTAGTTTTTATCTCCGCAATGTTTTCAGAAATGTTAGTTATTTTTTTTATTTAAGCTATACGTTTCGTTTGACCCGCTAGGTATTTGAACAGGAATACTTGTATGAGATTTAACATCGAAATATCCCGTTTTTGATTGATTCATCACGTTCAGTGACAGTTACTGCGTGTTTAGTTACAAATGCTTCTGTTTTATCATTTAATACACGTTCAAGTTTGATATATTGTAGCAGCTCATCTGGCTTGGTTGTTTCCTGGTTTGGATAGCCTTCAAGCAATTTAATCAGCTCTTCCGTACTTAATGGCATATCATTGTTCAGTTTCGGGCCTATTTCCGAAACTTCTTTGTTCTTTGGATCAACATTCTTTACATCACCAAAATAAGTAGTATGTTTATTTTGATACCATTGCTCAGGTTCACTGCCTGACTCTGTAGTATGACTAGAAGTAGGAATCCTCTGAGAATCACAACCGTCTTCTGTTTCTGATTCTGTTGTGACTTTTTTATTTATTGAGATAAATTTGTTAATTAAATTTACAACACTGCCGTTTATACTGTGGTGCTTTCCAAAGTTGTGTTCGCATTTTTCATGTATGTCATCTCCATCTTTTATGGTATTTGAATCTCCCAAAATTAATGGAGTTTGCTCTTTGGTATTGTATACCTGATGTCTGTGTTAGTTAGAGTTTTATATTTTTTATCAACTGCAGTGCCTTTTAAAGTATTTTTTGATTGAGATTCATTACTAACATCTGCTTGTTGATAATCTTTTGTTATAGGTTGGTTTAATACTATGTTAGATAAAATTTTAATCGGCTTCTGATTGTCATTTGAAATATTATCCTTTAATATTGTTTTTAAGTAATTGGTTATTTTCATTTGTTTCACTATGATTTTTGGTAACTGCAGTATTTAGATTAATAACGCATTCTTTCAGTTTATCATTATTTCGATCATTATGAGATGTTTGAGTTGTATCAACTGTAATAGTATCATTATTAACAATTAGATTGTGTATTGATTTATTTTTGAAATGCATATTGAAATGCAAGTTAAAAGATTCTTTATTAACACAGTATGTGTATTTGCAAAAAGTGCAGTAGTATGTTTCTATTAGAAGTTTGTGGTTTGCTGCTAAATGGTTTCGGAAATATGTATTCTCCATGAAGTATAGATTACATTGTGAACACTTGTACAGGGTATTAACGTCTTTCAAGTCTAATTCTGTAACCGAGATCGATTGATCTTGATTTGAATTGTTTTTCGGGATTTCCGGTGAGGGCTCTTTTTGCACATCTCGATTTTGACTTTGATCAGATTCATGTCTCTGTTGTAAAATTTCCTCGCTCACTCCTTCTTTTTTCTGTAAAGAGGATTCTTTATTAGGATCTGCATGACTTATTTTATTATTTACGGTAGAGACAACCTGTTTTCACTCTCAAAATAGGTCTTACTTTTATAATGAAATCAGACTTCTTTTCCAGTTTTAAATGTCCATGGTGAAATCTATGGTGTCTTTCTATTACAACGTTTGAAAAGGACAATTTACATATCGAACACCTTCTAACGGTTGGCATTGCATGATTGTTGTGATTAATGTGTGATCGCATTGTAGGTGCAGTTGCAAAACAAATGTTGCATATGCTACATTTGTAAATAGTTTCACTGTAAGATTGGTAAGTCGTTTGAAGCAACTTTTTTGTCATAGTGAATTTTTTTTTTTGTTTTTTCATTATGTTTGACACAAATTTGGAATGCGAGCTTACTTTTTGGATGCCATTGACACTATATTTTTCTTTACGTTTAGCAAGCGTCAGTGTTTCAGTTTTTACACTGTTATTTTCGTTATTTTCCATGATGATCAAATTGATTGTATTTAACGTAGTTGTGCTGTGATGCTCTCTTTGGTGCTTTACCAAAGATCTACGAGCAAATTTTAAGGGGCATAGATCACATTGTAGTATTTTACTTTGTCCACAAAATCCCTTGTGTCTATCAATATCCACTCGGTAAAAACATTTTTCACACTCTGCACATTTGAATACCACAAAAGTGTGCGAGTTGTGCGAGCTGTTTGCGTTTGGCTTTTCAGCGTCCGAAATTCGAAATTTCTTATTTTTGCCAAACAAATTTTGTATATTTAAACTGATTTTCAATGATTCAGGATTTTTTCCCTTGGTTTGTTTAACTTGTCTTTCTTCTGATGAGATAGGTTTATGTGATTTTAAACTAGAATTAGGAGAGATTATAGGGTTCGCACTATCACGTCTCTCACTACTGTCTGATGACGTTGAACTCTCACTGTCGCTGCTGTCTGATGATGATGAAGAGCTTAAGTCTGTCACTATGTCAAAATCTCCCTGAGTCAGGTTCCTCTCATCATTATGATGTTGTTTAACATGTTCATTAATAGATTTCTTAGAAAACTTTAGCTGGCATTTATTACAATTTTTTCCCTTATGATTGTGAAATTTTTTGGAAAGATGTTTACGCAATTGTTTTTTTTCTACAAAGAGTTTGGGACATGTCCTACATTTGAACAATTTTTGTTTAGGTTCAGTTTTTGATTTATCTATTGTTTGATTTAGGAATTGTATGATTTTTTTGAACGTGTTAAACGTAATACTTTGATCAGAATCAGAAGAGTTGAATTGCACACGTTCTTCACGTGAACTGCTGGGCTGTATTTGTTTTATCGTTTTGGGTTTTTGTTGTGTTGTCTTGTTCTCATCGATCACCAAAATATCATCATCGCTTACGTCATCTTCTTTTAAAGATTCAGAATTAGAACGTTTCTTAGTTTTACTTGAACTTGTACTTTTATTATTTTGATCTTTACCAACAACGGATTCACGTTTACTTGAATTATCTGTAATTGTTTGACTATCATTATTTTTGTTTGCATATTCACTTGAAAATGTGTAGTTTGAATTTTTAAAACGCTTAGTGTTATGTAGATCTTGAAACTCAGGCATATTTTTATTCTCCACATTGACATATGTTTTATTATTATTCGTATTTAGCCTTCCATTAACTTCAATTGGTGCAATGAAAGTAGGAATTAAATTAAAAGGTCTATTTGGTTGAAACTGGCTGGTGTTTGCTGCTACATTGCTCCGAGCTGTAATATGTGCGTTCTGATGATCATTTCTGAGTTGCGAATGCGGTATGTTGTTGCAGGCAGTATTCGGATAACTCACAGTGATAGGAACCGATGCCGACCCCTGCAGATAAGCATTTCGCGCTTCATTTGTGAAAGGATGGTTTATAAAAGCACCTGAGACATAAGACGTGTTCCGATTCATTGTATTATCTTGGCTATGTTGGTGCACTGGTCTTCTTACTTGATTTTGTACGAAAACATGAGGGTCCGTTCTGACATTGTTGTGGGTTTGGTACATTTTAATATTGCCATCAGCAAATCGTTGCTGGGAAGTTTGTAATAAATGAGGGTTGTATGGCGGTGGATTGTATGGGTTGTGTTGGTACGGCTGTTGGGGGATGAAACTGTTCGTGGACTGGAATAGATTGTAGCATCTGGAGCAGTTCTTGTCCAGGCAAGGGTCTCCTGAAAATCAAAATATATATTTTTATTTATATTACAATGTTGCACGACCTCAACCTTATTTAATATTTTACTTATCAACTAACACAAAATTTCGGGTTTATAATATAAATAAGGAAATTTTAGCTCCGTGTGCTAACTTCTGCATATTAGGCAACTACGGAACCCTACACTTTGCGTGGTCCGACACGTGCTTGGCCAGTTATTATTTATGTGATAGGAGCGTAACCTAATACAGTAAAACCCAAATAGATGCCCCGAGAGTACCTATAGTTGCTCCGATTGTAATTACTCTAGTTTCGCTGAAGAATCACATTCTATCGAAAGATTCTCCAACTAACAGTTGACCGTGACTCATGTTTCTGTGTGATTGCATAGGAAGGCAAAATGCGATCAAAGTTTTTGCAGGATAGATGCCTTGTTTCTCGGCGGGGCATCTATCCTAAACGTAATTTACATAGAATAGGCAACTATCCGCTGTATGGGATAGATGTCCCAAAAAATAGAGGTCCGCAAAAATTTCTAATACTCTGGAAATATTAAAGATAATGTTTTTACTTTTCATAAATTTGTAGATTGAAAACCAAAGTATCGGTCAGTATTACATCACACTAATATTATAAATGTGAAAATATATTTGGATGTTTAGATATTTGGATGTTTGTTCCGCTTTCACGCCTCAACTACTGAACGGATTTGAATGAAATTTGGAATGGAGATAGGTTTGTACCCTGGATTAACACATAAGATACGGGAAAAAGTCTTATTCCCACGGGAAAATCTTACATAACGCGAGCGTAGCCACGGGCAGACAGCTAGTCTTAAATAAATTAAAGAGCCTATAATGAAGTGCTGAAAATGACATTAAAACTATTGGGGAAAACTATGCAATTAAATATTTCAGTACTTTCACCCTTTCACATCATATCGTAGATAATATATTTTTAAAACTTACTGCAATTCATTGATAAGTTTTTTTTTCAGTTTCAGCCCGTGTCTCGAGTCTGATCATGAGCCCCTGCTGAAGCTCTGCTCACCCTGCGAGGAAAATCAGCGTGACTAAAACGTGTATTTTATCAATAGATTTTGCGGTTACGAAACTTATAAAATTATGATTCATCACCAACAGCTCATATACCTACATCCCCACCGACGGGCTAGAGCCTACCCTGAATTAGGGCGATTAGGCCTTACCGGGTTGGTCGACAAAAAAATTATGATTAAATAAAAATAATTTCGGGACCATCTCATACACAGAATGGAAATCAATGAAAATACTTAGGTATAAAATAAACAACCAGACACAAGGCAATTTTTTACAAGAGACCTAATCACACGAATTTGCCCTAGGCGGAATTCGAAATCGCGCGCGACCTTGTGCAAGCCTGCTATCAAGAGGGAGGTACATACCTAAGGTTATAAAAAAATAATATAATATACATTACGTATTACACCTAATTCCCCGTAAAACAGAAAATCACGCGCATGTTATAATGAAAGTTGTTTATTTATATTTTAAGCCAATGACCGACGTTGCTAATTAGCGACGTTGTTATTTAACTGCCAATGACCTCTGACATCATTTAAAACTGCAGAAAAATAGCTGATACCAACACATTCAATCAACACATAAGAGGAGAGGAATGCAAAATCGGCAGAATAATTTCGCATGCAAAATCCAACGAAACTGCGTCGCAAAACAAAGTTGATGCACTGTCTGACCTCTGCACGTTTTTACCAACATTAACATAAAAACCCGATATAGATAAAAATAACCCGTCCACTTACCTCGCCTATCCATAGTAACACACGGTCGCACTTAATCACTAAATTGTTAATTTCCTAAAAAAACCACTAATGTTCCCGATAGTAAACACAGGTCTACCCGGGTTGCCCTCACGCCGGCGTTTGAAGTTCGAATGATTCAGACAACGCGGACGACGCTAAAAAAATTATATATTTCTGGGGGCACGGCAGTGCCCCCGCCAAGTCGAGCAAAAAAGCGGCACGGCCGTACCATACTTTTCTCGAAGCAGTTCAGTTCAGTTCAGTTCGACCCCCCTATAACTTCGTTGTGGATAAAACTAGAAGCCTGAGTTTTCAGTAACCAAGCAGGCATTGTATAAATACGGTATATTTCAAATTTCAATCAATTTGAACCAGTAGTTTATGAATTATAACTAGTCAAAGTTTCTTCATTTTGTCACTCACTGACTGACTGAGCGATCATCAAAACTCTAAGGCACTTCTAGCAGACATAGAAGCTTCAAATTTAGAATGGAATTAGTGTTTAGTGTATAAACCAAGGAAAAACTAAAACATTTTGCAATTTCGGCCCAGTTTTCTAGATACATCATTTGCTAGATAACTTTGTAATCCCATATAAATCTTGGGGCATTATATAGGATTACAAAGTTACATTTGCAGTAAATGAATCAGTGTACCTGTATAATGGAATATAATTGAATAAGAGGTGCAGGGTAGGTGTAGGGTAGGTGTAGGGTAGGTGTTGGATAGGTGTTGGATAGGTGTAGGGTAGGTATAGGGTAGGTATAGGGTAGGTGTAGGTTAGGTGTAGGTTAGGTGTAGGGTCGGTGGAGCGTAGGTGTGCATTTTTACATTGTGTTTTCATGCGATCTACAAAAGGAAATGAGATGCCATCAAAAACATAACTTGTAAAAAAAACCAAGTCTCGCACGCAACTTAGTCTACCGTAAAAAGTGGTGAGATCCATGTAATACCAAGTCGGTTAATTTATTTAGTCCCTACTTAAGAGTCCTTCTGTCTTAAGTTATTACGTAATTAGCTCACCTAACAACATCTTATAGTGACCAGATCAATATTAAAAATCTCTTATGTTTTAAATAAATACATAGATTGACTTGGCAATCGCACTAAACAATCTAATTTAATATAATAATGTATTAATTGTGAGATACATTATGTTTTCATGCGATAAATACATAGATTGACTTGGCAATCGCACTAAACAATCAAATTTAATATAATAATGTATTACTTGTGAGATACATTGTGTTTTCATGCGATTGCCAGGTCGATCTATGTATTTATTTAAAACATAAGAGATTTTTAATATTGATCTGGTCACTATAAGATGTTGTTAGGTGAGCTAATTACGTAATAACTTAAGACAGAAGGACTCTTAAGTAGGGACTAAATAAATTAACCGACTTGGTATTACATGGATCTCACAACTTTTTACGGTAGACTAAGTTGCGTGCGAGACTTGGTTTTTTTACAAGTTATGTTTTTGATGGCATATTTATATATTTTATATGCACTTCGATATGATTCAGTGTTCGAATTTCAAACTATAGGTAGTGTGGACGAGAACATCGCGACTAAAATTTTTAGCCTTGTTTACTTTATCTTGGTTGAACTTGTGTTAATTATTTTGTGATATTGTTTTATAGCCTTTGAGAGTGTCGATGGTGTAGTGGCTAAAGCCGCTGCAGGTAACATCGTCGGCATATAAGGTATTCAAAAGAGGGGATTGATGTATTTTATTTTAAAACAAACAACAGTAACAAATATTTTTAAATTATTTATTTATTTTTACAGCAGGTAAGTAAGTATATATTTTTTCATTACTCTGAAAGTAGTTCGGAAGTTGCCTGAGGAGCGGATTGAAGGTAATACTTTTCAGCCCGGAGCTGGAGGGAGAATCACTTTCAACTGACAGCTGTCATTCATTCATTCATTTTCATTCATTCTGTCAAATTATTAAAAAATAAACTGGTTCTTGTTTCACATTTCTATTGAATTATGTTCCATCTTTCTATATAGCGCAATGTTAATTTGAAATAACATAAAGTTAAGTATTAATTAAAGAATATATATTTTTTAAATGACTTTATTATATAATTATACTCAAGTTAATACATTCAACTAACTATATCTTTAAAATAAAATAGATTTGGACAAAATATTTAACATTTTTCAATGATGAAAATTAAAAATAATGGCTCAAAAGCTGGCCGGCATGGCCACAGCAAAAAATAAAAATAGGCGGGAAAGCAAAATTCCGATTATCATTTTGTTTCTCGAGTTGTAGGGTTTTGTTTACAATGAGTTCATCTGATTCAGATTATGGAAGTCACTCATTTATTCTTTGTGTTTTTATTTTTACTTTCCTTGTATTCGTAATGAAAAGCACAGTGTTTACCACGGGTTAAAGACTTATTTAGTGCCTCGAACTATTAGGGCCCTCGCTACGCTCAGGCCCCAAACCCCGTCTCGGCGCTAAATAAGTTACTTTCAACCCTCGTATAACAATGTACTATTTATTTTCTTAATTTACACTGCCTGACGATGAAGTAACGAAACCGGTAGATAATTTGTATTGACATGCCACAAAGTGGAACAAGAGATTTTTATTGCTCCTCCCTCAATTTCCAACGTGACCGGTCCTGCGCTACTTGCAGCCATCGACGCCCAGGCCGCTGCAGATTAAACCAAGTCACCTGTCCATCTTGTGGGAGGCCTTCCAACACTACGCATTCATCACAATGTTGAATAATTATGGGCTCAGCGCTGAACCCTGGTGTACTCCTTCTTTAATCTCAAATTCGTCACTCGTCCCAGTGGACAACGCACTCTTGTAGTAAAATCTTCAATACTAGTTTTGCCAAGTTGTCTATGATAATAATTTAATTCTTATTTTTACCGGCATTCAACAAGGGAATGATAAATAAAATGAAAGTAATGGTTATTGAAAGAGAAGAAAGTGTGACCGAGTGAGATATTAGATTGGAAATGAACGTTTAGAGCAAGTGAATGAATTTGTAAATCAGGGGTCGAGTGGGTAAAAAAACCAACATATTTTGACATCCATATATTTTTAAAATTTCTGCATTACATTTCCGCAGATAAACAGATATTATTTAAATTAATTCTAGATTAAATAATATAAAAAAATATTATTATTAAAGAAGAATATTAAGAAAAAAATTATATTAAAAAAGTATAGAATAGTAGGTACAGTGCGATACAAAAGGTAGCATTGGAAATAAGTTCGTTCCTAATGGCAACTCCACATAAGCCGGCAGTGATCGCTTGTATACAGACCTACCACAGAATCTGTGAAATGGCCCAAAATTTAAACTATGACCTAATAGTAATCTATGGAAATTTTAACTTCCAGGAGAGTCGTGATTGGTTGAATTGAAATGCAATTTTGTATTACTACTAGCGCCGCCGCCGCCGTTCATTTCACAGATAAATTGGGGGTCTGTAATTTGAGGTAATATAAACAAACAGTGGCAGTGATTGGCTGAAATTTTAACAGTGTTGCCAATATTCTCCATTTAAGTAATCTCCACCCAGATAATTTTGTTTACCCTTTTTGTGTCACACTGTTAATAAAAGCTAGTTTCTTAATAATGCTACAACACAAAAATTATTATTAAGGCTTATTAAAATTATATGTAAGTACAGGGTTTTGCAAAAAGCCGAAATAATATTGAAGACCAAACTAAAAAAAAACAATCCGAAAGGAGGCGTTTTTAAAACTAATTACGCGCTGCGCCGATAAACCTGGATTTCTTTTCGCATATCTTTATAAAAGTTACTTAAGTCACAGCTTAAGTCTTGAATTTTCATACAAATTGACCAGGTGCTAGGGGATCGGACTGTTCAACATATTTTATAAATTTACTATATTTTGTGAATTATTTTTAAAATATAGATTAGTAGTAGACGATTCGCGAAGAAAAAAACAGAATCGGTTGAAAAACGAATTTACAGTGAATTTTAAAGTTTCAATATGTCTGTCTCTTTCAAAAACGTTTTTTTGTATGGAGATCATATGGCGTTACTAACAAATGACGTCACAAGTGGGTATGTGCCTCTCTGTCTAATCTTGAATTTCAAACCTTTATAACTCGGTCAATTTTAAAGATAGAACAAAAATTCTTTTAGTGTTAGATAGCAGAAACTAAGAAGTTTGGATTTATAAAATTAAAAATGTAGTCCGATCCCCTATTAGTTTGTGTGATATTTTTTTTTTTATTTTGCTTCATATGAATTCTTGTTCAAAAGTTTTTAGTTGTCGGATTGTGCTACCACCGACTCAAATATTATTTTGCCTTTGTTACACCCTGTGATTAAATTAGGTATTTAAACATAATAAATGCATAGTAAGTTATATTCAATTCAATTCAATATTTATTGATAATAATGGCTTCCGTCATTAAAGTGACAATAAAGGAGAAACATTATTATTATTACCTAATTACCTCTCTATTTTTTCTCGGCTTACACCGGTATTTTTTAAAATATATTCCTGTTTACGGGCCTAAACCAAGTAAACGGAAACGTAGGTCTGTCAATCTGTCACGTCTTCATCTATTTGGAGGAATTTGCGAACTTTATCATTATGGGGAAACTTCTTTAGTTCATCTTAAAGGGTAATTATTATTATTATTTCTTTTTATGGAATTTCCATCTCGGCTTTATGGGCCGGTAATATTTAACAGTCACGGGCCGAAGCCAAGTTAGTTAGTTCGTGCGATTTGTGGTACTATTATTTTTATTTTTTTATGGAGTGAGAGAGAAAAATATACCTCCTATATTAAATTATTGGTCAGCGTTCACAATAGGGATGATGCCCAGGCAGAAAATGAAAGTTTATTTTGTCCGTCAGTTAGGTGATACAAAAATATTAGTTTTGTTTTTGGTTTATCAAATTAACAAAACAATTACTTAGTTAAACCGCAATAAAGTTGGAGAGTGGGGGCTGATTAAGTCACAACTCAGTGTAAAATCGACTCAAGCGTGACGTCATACGCTTTTTCAACTCAATCTATCTCCGCTATTTTTTGATTCAGTGAACTTACTTTTTAATAATCTACCTGATAGACAAGCAAAAAAACTCAGTCATCATCTCTATTTCGTTGCGTAACCTGCATAATATAAATACCTATAAAGGTCAGCGTATCATAAGGTGGTCGCCTGCGGCGGGTGAGCTCAGTATATGCTGGTCACTAGGATATTTAAGCTCCAACCAGCATAAATTAGTGACCAGCATTATACTGAGCTCTCCCGCCGCAGGCGATCGCCTTACGATGCGCTGGCCCTAAGCCTACTTTACTTATGTCTACCAATAAACTAGGTTTTCATCATCGTCATCATCACTGTGATGGACGATGACGACCAATTCCCAAAACGTTTCTCCACCTCTGTTTGGAAACTGGTCTTTTGACGTATGAATTTAAGATCAACATCAAACTTATTTTTAGCTTTAACAGATAACTATTATCTTAATATTTTCTTATAGGTACGTTTAAATGTGAGCTAGGTAGGTACTATGAAAAAGAATAAATTTTATTTCTGAGGGTGTCACACAACATGCCTTCTTCATTATCTATTTATAAATAATTACCATTTGCATTTTTTGTAAGCATAGATAAAGGTAATCTTCTTTGTTATAAGAAAAATAATAGATATCAATAAACAAATGTATCGATTCTACTATCTTTAATACATTTATAAATATAGTTTGTTTTTAATTACTCATCTGAACTTGAAGAAGTTTCATCATCGGTTTCTTCTTGAATATTCTCAATCATATTCTTAACATATGCAACATCCCTTTGGAAGTCATCATCATTCATAGTTTTAGTCACAATATCTCTTTGACAATGTTTATTTCTCTTGTCTGTATTTGTATCTGAAATTTCATAGTCAACTGATTCATTAGAAGTAGCTAAATCAGGGCTCGAAAAAGAAGTAACGGCAGTTAATTTTGTTTTACGAAACTTGATTATGATTGGTTGTTTATCAAGATTCGGTTTAATTACATCTTTACTGTCACTTTCCATATTACTCTCATAATGATCCTCAAGAAATGGAATGTAATGTTCGTTTTTGACCGGTTTGTCGTAATCAGTAGTTTTTATCTCCGCAATGTTTTCAGAAATGTTAGCTATTTTTTTATTTAAGCTATACGTTTCGTTTGACCCGCTAAGTATTTGAACTGGAATACTTGTATGAGATTTAACATAAAAATATCCCGTTTTTGATTGATTCGTAGCAACGAAAGCCTCATCACGTTCAGTGACAGTTACTGCGTGTTTAGTTACAAATGCTTCTGTTTTATCATTTAATACACGTTCAAGTTTGATATATTGTAGCAGCTCATCTGGCTTGGTTGTTTCCTGGTTTGGATAGCCTTCAAGCAATTTAATCAGCTCTTCCGTACTTAATGGCATATCATTGTTCAGTTTCGGGCCTATTTCCGAAACTTCTTTGTTCTTTGGATCAACATTCTTCACATCACCAAAATTAGCATTATGTTTATTTTGATACCATTGCTCAGGTTCACCGCCTGACTCTGTAGTATGACTAGAAGTAGGAATCCTCTGAGAATCACAACCGTCTACTGTTTCTGATTCTTTGTAAATTAAATTTACAACACTTCCGTTTATACTATGATGTTTTTCAAAGTTGCATTTGCATTTTTCATGTATGTCATCTCCATCTTTTATGGTATTTGAATCTCCCAAAATTAATGGAGTTTGCTCTTTGGTATTGTATACCTGATTCGTGTCTGTGTTAGTTAGAGATTTATATTTTTTATCAACTGCAGTGCCTTTTAAAGTATTTTTTGATTGAGATTCATTACTATCATCTGCTTGTTGATAATCTTTTGTTATAGGTTGGTTTAATACTATGTTAGATAAAATTTTAATCGGCTTCTGATTGTCATTTGAAATATTATCCTTTAGCCTTCCTTGAATATTGTTTTTAAGTAATAGGTTATTTTTATTTGTTTCACTATGATTTTTGGTAACTGCAGTATTTAGATTAATAACGCATTCTTTCAGTTTATCATTATTTCGATCATTATGAGATGTTTGAGTTGTATCAACTGTAATAGTATCACTATTAACAATTAGATTGTGTATTGATTTATTTTTGAAATGCATATTGAAATGCAAGTTAAAAGATTCTATACTAACACAGTATGTGTATTTGCAAAAAGTGCAGTAGTATGTTTCTATTAGAAGTTTGTGGTTTGCTGCTAAATGGTTTCGGAAATATGTATTCTCCATGAAGTATAGATTACATTGTGAACACTTGTACAGGGTATTAACGTCTTTCAAGTCTAATTCTGTAATCGAGATCGATTGATCTTGATTTGAATTGTTTTTCGGGATTTCCGGTGAGGGCTCTTTTTGCACATCTCGATTTTGACTTTGATCAGATTCATGTCTCTGTTTTAAATTTTCCTCGCTCACTCCTTCTTTTTTCTGTAAAGAGGATTCTTTATTAGGATCTGTATGACTTATTTTATTATTTACGGTAGAGACAATCGGTTTTTTAGAGTTGAGGATGTTTTTAGGGATTCCTGTTTTCACTCTCAAAATAGGTCTTACTTTTATAATGAAATCAGACTTCTTTTCCAGTTTTAAATGTCCATGGTGAAATCTATGGTGTCTTTCTAATACAACGTTTGAAAAGGACAATTTACATATCGAACACCTTCTAACGGTTGGCATTGCATGATTGTTTTGATTAATGTGTGATTGCATTGTAGGTGCAGTCGCAAAACAAATGTTGCATATGCTACATTTGTAAATAGTTTCACTGTAAGATTGGTAAGTCGTTTGAAGCAACTTTTTTGTCATAGTGAATTTTTTTTTTTGTTTATTCATTATGTTTGACACATATTTGGAATGCGAGCTTACTTTTTGGATGCCATTGACACTATATTTTTCTTTACGTTTAGCAAGCGTCAGTGTTTCAGTTTTTACACTGTTATTTTCGTTATTTTCCATGATGATCAAATTGATTGTATTTAACGTAGTTGTGCTGTGATGCTCTCTCTGGTGCTTTACCAAAGATCTATGAGCAAATTTTAAGGGGCATAGATCACATTGTAGTATTTTGCTTTGTCCACAAAATCCCTTGTGTCTGTCAATATCCACTCGGTAAAAACATTTTTCACACTTTGCACATTTGAATACTACAAAAGTGTGCGAGTTGTGCGAGCTGCTTGCGTTTGGCTTTTCAGCGTCCGAAATTCGGAATTTCTTATTTTTGCCAAACAAATTTTGTATATTTAAACTGATTTTCAATGATTCAGGATTTTTTCTCTTGGTTTGTTTAACTTGTCTTTCTTCTGATGAGATAGGTTTGTGTGATTTTAAACAAGAATTAGGAGAGATTATAGGGTTCGCACTATCACGTCTCTCACTACTGTCTGATGACGTTGAACTCTCACTGTCGCTGCTGTCTGATGATGATGAAGAGCTTAAGTCTGTCACTATGTCAAAATCTCCCTGAGTCAGGTTCCTCTCATCATTATGATGTTGTTTAACATGTTCATTAATAGATTTCTTAGAAAACTTTAGCTGGCATTTATTACAATTTTTTCCCTTATGATTGTGAAATTTTTTGGAAAGATGTTTACGCAATTGTTTTTTTTCTACAAAGAGTTTGGGACATGTCCTACATTTGAACAATTTTTGTTTAGGTTCAGTTTTTGATTTATCTATTGTTTGATTTAGGAGTTGTATGATTTTTTTGAACGTGTTAAACGTAATACTTTGATCAGAATCAGAAGAGTTGAATTGCACACGTTCTTCACGTGAACTGCTGGGCTGTATTTGTTTTATCGTTTTGGGTTTTTGTTGTGTTGTCTTGTTCTCATCGATCACCAAAATATCATCATCGCTTACGTCATCTTCTTTTAAAGATTCAGAATTAGAACGTTTCTTAGTTTTACTTGAACTTGTACTTTTATTATTTTGATCTTTAGCAACAACGGATTGACGTTTACTTGAATTATCTATAATTGTTTGACCATCATTATTTTTGTTTGCACATTCACTTGAAAATGTGAAGTTTGAATTTTTAAAACGCTTAGTGTTATGTAGATCTTGAAACTCAGGCATATTTTTATTCTCCACATTGACATATGTTTTATTATTATTCGTATTTAGCCTTCCATTAACTTCAATTGGTGCAATGAAAGTAGGAATTAAATTAAAAGGTCTATTTGGTTGAAACTGGCTGGTGCTTGCTGCTACATTGCTCCGAGCTGTAATATGTGCGTTCTGATGATCATTTCTGATTTGCGAATACGGTATGTTGTTGCAGGCAGTATTCGGATAACTCACAGTGATAGGAACCGATGCCGACCTCTGCAGATAAGCATTCCGCGCTTCATTTGTGAAAGGATGGTTTATAAAAGCATCTGGGACATAAGACGTGTTCCGATTCATTGTATTATCTTGGCAATGTTGGTGCACTGGTCTTCGTACTTGATTTTGTACGACAACATGAGGGTCCGTTCTGACATTGTTGTGGGTTTGGTACATGTTGATATTGCCATCAGCAAATCGTTGCTGGGAAGTTTGTAATAAATGAGGGTTGTATGGCGGTGGATTGTATGGGTTGTGTTGGTACGGCTGTTGGGAGATGAAACCGTTCGTGGACTGGAATAGATTGTAGCATCTGGAGCAGTTCTTGTCCAGGCAAGGGTCTCCTGCAAATCAATATATATATTTTTATTTATATTACAATGTTGCACGACCCTTATTTAATTTTTTTCTTATCAACTAACACGATTTACACTTTCCTTTTCGAATTATTTTTCAAAACATTTAAAACAACATGTCTATAATTTTTTTGCATTTAGTCCATATTAACCAAAAGAATGATAATGATACTTAATGATAATTTTATTGGGTTGCGAATAATAATAATAAAAAAATACAAACAATAAAAAATAGCACTTACTCGGGTCTCTACTATTATGATTAGGATTCATCTTGATTTATTTCGTTCGTTGCTAATCTGAAATAGAAAAAAAAATCGTCAAGAACAAGATAGACTCTCACAATCAGGGTTTCGTACTAAACTACATAATATAATAATGCCGTAAGGTAAAAGTTACGGGGCCGAGACATGGAACATGACGGTGAAGCTGGCCCACCGAGCCATGGAAAGATCTATGCTTGGTATTTCGCTACGGGATAAAATCCGAAACGAAATCATTCGGCAGAGGACCAAGGTAGCTGATATCGTCCAGAAGTGTAGCAAGGACCTGAGGAAGGTCGCTGGTGGTGGCTGTATGAGGAAAGCTGGTGATTGTGCGCTTTGGCGTGCCCTTGGAGAGGCCTACGTCCAGCAGTGGACTGCAATAGGCTGATTGATTGTTTGGTATTAAAATCAATAATCTTGCAATTAGGTGCCTGTTCTCTGACTGTGTTCCACAAAGTAGGTAAAGCGGCGCGGGGCCCCAGATCTCAGAGGAGATAAAAGACGATCACTCGCGTCAGAAATCTTTGCCCCAGATAGAGAGTCCGCTCAGAACAAACTGCCATTTCTGGCACACACACATTGACGTATCGTTTATAGGCGTTGTCACGCAGTTCTCAAACAGTGCCCCATAGCGTTTACCCAAAGAGTTCGTCGGGATCGTAATCTCAAATTAAAAACTCAACTATGTTTCATCTGCGAGTGATCGTGCGGCGGGCGTTTTAGTTTTGTCAAATAAAAAATAAAATAAAAAAAAACTTCACCTTACCAAAAACGAGTAAAAAGAGAAGGATAGTAAAACTCCTGAATAACATTTTACTAGCACTCAAATTATCTTTTCTTGATGCAGTGTGACCCACGAATCTTCATCGTGTGTGGAGTCGGGAACTTTTATGAATATTTGATACTCTGTCTACCCTCTAAGGCATGTAAGCATGATATCATGAATGTAAGAATAATTGAATCGACGTATGTTGTCCGCACATTGTGTAGTGTACTCACCCAAAAAATATATAATGACGAAACTAAGAGATGTAACCCCAAGGAGCACATGTTTATCTAAATAAGGGTTATACGATATCTATTAGAATAATAGTTCAACTGGTTACCTTAGGAGCATTTTATCCCTCAAGATATCTCCAACTTTTGACTCTGACTTTGACTTTGACCAAGTACGCTTATATAAACAGTTTAGTAAAAGTGGGCACAACTTTATAGTCAGCAATAAGAGTCGAATTCTAATAAACAATTTTTAGAGCGCGATTTAGTTTTGTAGATAGTCTTAAAACTATATAAAGGCTATGGAAGCTGTTCTTACTGATGCAATGACAACACCAATGTAATTAAAGCTAATACGAAATAAGATCAAACTATTTTATAACCGATTAATAATGTTATGATGGCGTACTATTGACATTGACAAGAGAACCATTTTTATTAAAACATGGCGTTTATACTCGCGTTTATTGACCGAGCGAGCGAAGCGAGCGAAGCGTCTTTGTTTCAGCTTGGCCAAATTTGCTTTTGTATGTCCATCTGTCCATCTGTTTGTTTGTTTGTCGGTTTGTTTGTTTCACTTTACAGGTAGCGTTTCTCAACCAATTCTCATGAAATTGTGAGCAGGTTCGATAAATTAATCGAATTTTTTTGTCGAGTCAGGTTTTGAAAATTTTAAAAAATGACGGCGATATGGGGTTGCCAGCTTACAACGTTTACCGCTGAGGCTGTATTCATCTACAGGTCACATTTCTTAACCAATAAAATAAAATAAGATAAAATAAAAAAAATATAATAAAAAAAATCAAGGGGTTGGGGATGTTTGTGGAGAAAAAATAAAAATAAATATGAAAAGATATACAGACTCGCGAGGTCTACAGCTCACAGAGCCACTAGTACCTAGGTACTGTTTTATGGATTGACTATTACCGAATGGAAAATATATCGTGAAAGATAATGAAAAACTGTATGAAAACCAACGCGCCCGCTCTATTTTATTGATTTAAACAAAGTATATTTAGTATAACCATGAAAAAATATTTACCTTTTTTCTGTCCACTGATGAAAACTGACTTAATCAAGGGAACTCACTATAATGTATTATGTTACACATTCAATGCTCTTTTTCACTAAACTTGTCCCATTTTTGTTATACTCAATTTTCGTTAACAATTTTCACAACCCGATTATAAAATAAAAATGACGATAAGGTTAATAGGCCAGTCATATCGTACAAATAAAAAGGCGGAAATAGACATAATTGCGGTAAACTTGCTCTTTTGGTATGTTGTTTGGATCGACCTGGATAGTATTAATCCAGATTCGCAGCAGTCTGAAATTCTCGCGCGCTGAGTAGTTGCTGAAAAACCACCAAAAACGACATTGGAAGGCTCTGACGATAAAGGTCACTACTACTTTTTTAAAGTGGACAAAATTCCTGACAGTTTGAGCCCTAATTCAATTGTGTAGGTCTAATAGGTTTAGTAGTGACCTTAGTAGTGACTTTAAAAAAGTAGTAGTGACCTTTGTCGTCAGAGCCTTCCAATATCGTTTTTGGTGGTTTTTCAGCAACTTATCAGCGCGCGAGAATTTCAGACTGCTGCAAATCTGGATTAATACTATCCAGGTGGACCCAAACAACATACCAAAAGGACAAGTGTACCGCTATAATAAGTTTTTGTTATAACATTGATAAGTGCAATCTCTCTACAGTTTAATTAATAGAATAGCTATAAAATATATACTTTCTCAAGTTTAATGATTTCTATGATACTAAACCCCGAGGACGAGGAAGACCCCCAATCACATGGATGTCCGTAGTAAATAAGAACCTCAAAGAAGCTCAAATCAACAAAGAGACGACCCAGGACCGAGCAGCCTGGAGACACATGATACGGAGGGCCGACCCCAAATAAAATGGGAAAGGGCCAGGCAAAGAAAAAGATGCTGTAGCGCGTGTATCTGAACACGAACGCCCCCGTCGCGCGAGATTGTTAGACTAAGCTGGCAACACAATAGACTAAGATGGCGACTGATTGTAAAAGAGTTTGTTTGCGTGAGATGTTTTAATTGAGGTTTACTGTGATTCTTGTGTAATTTGAACAATAAACAACTGTTAAATGGTGATCGGTTCTTTAACTCGTTCCTTGACTATAATGTTTAATGATTTTAAGGAAAGAGTTGTGGCCCAGCAGCCGCCACGAAGCTGCCGAGCACCACACGAAGAATGTTGTAGAGGATAATATTATAGGGTGTGGCAAAAAAACCAGGGTTCAATCCGGAAAAGGTATTTTATATATTTATAAGTTAAATTACAGACACTGACAGAAAGTAAAGAATGGTAGAAAAGGTATGTACTTTCGGAGATCAGGACATGAAGTGAGAAATTTTTCAGAAAAAAGACAAAATCGAAACGTAAGAAATCTAAATTTGGAAATGAATTTAAAATGAAAGATAAAACTGCCAGCAAGAAAGGTTGCCAGTCATAAAACAGAAAAGAGGACGAATGCCTCGTTACAGAGTGACAGCTCTTAAGAAGCTTTTATGGTCATCTAATTGATCACAATGCTTGTAAATATTTGTTTGATTGACAGTATCACTAAACCATTTTGTCGTTGTTGTCGTGTGTTAAATGTGAAGTGAGTTATGCAACAGATTAGTAAACCAGCCAGGAAAAAGTGAAGAGGACGCTTATTATTAGTAATGTACAGAAAAATAATAGTAAAAAACCGGCCAAGTGCGTGTCGGACCACGCATAAAGTAGAGTTCCGTAGTCATTTTTGACACCGCGCTGTTTCGCATTCCTTGCAGCAGGGCCGCCGCGTTGGTTACTAATGTCTCTGCTCAAAAATTGTATCTACATAAATGTAATTTAATGGCCGACTTTACGTCTTGCCTCAAATATATATATAAACTAATCTGAGGCCCTCAAGCGAGTGTTCAGTGCTCAAGCGTCTGCCCGCTTTCGCGGGTTCTACACTCGAGTACCTCCCCCTCCGCACCGCACCGCACCGCGCACCTCGGCCGCGCCCATTTCATTTTATCTGTCGCCGCGCGAGTTTCTTTCTAGTTCTTAGTAGGTGATTTATTTATTATTCCCTGGATATTATTTTAAATGATTAATCTACATTCAGTCCTAACAGTAAAGAATGTAAAAAAACTTTATAGTTACTGTTCTTTTGGAAAAAAAGTATATATTTTTATTTTATTTATAATTTCAAAAGTATTCATCACAAGATACCCGAAACAATTTTAATTAAGGGTTTCCGCGCCAGTTTATTTACGTGAGTGATTTGAAGTTTATAGGTCCAAGACTTTAGAAATTACAGGGGGGGGGGGGCACCGTGTTAACGACTTTGGCGTGCTATATCTCACATATGGTAAAGCTGATAAAAAAATGTTGTAGGGAAACCCAACTTCATTTTTAAAGACAATTTCAACGATACCCCACACAAAGGGGTGTGCTCAAAAAAAATAATTTACCCCTACTTTACATGTATGGGAAGGTACCCTTAAAAAGGGGTAATTTTAATTTTTTGTATTTTTAAAATTGAGATCTATATCCAAAGTATCGTCGAACCAAGTTATATGTAAATCGGTTCATAAACGTAGAAGATATTGTGCTGTGACAGACTGGGACGGACAGACAGACGGACTGAACGATCTTAAAAGGGTTCCTTGTCGGACTACGGAACCCTAAAAATGGCCGTGTGGTGACGGCAGAGTAGAATACATTTGTCACCAACCCTACTCTTCCCGCGGGTGTCGTAAGAGGCGACTTAGGGACTACACATTGAACAGGGAACGGACAGCAGCGCTCTCTGATACAGTAACCTTTTAATCTGCGATCTCCAACCCGCCTGCCAAGCGTGGAGATTATGGCAAAACCAAACACTTAAGTGGAGGAGGCTCATAGTCCAGCAGTGGACTGTAACGGGGCGTTGATGATGTTGACGACAGAAAAATAAAAATAAAGTTTCAAGCTATATTGCTCGGCATGTCAAATGAAAGGGCTTGTTGTGCTTATTAAATACCTATAGATTTTTTTGTAATATTAAGACTTTTGGAGTTATTTTAGAACAGCCTGTGGTCGAGTGGTCGAGATTGGGAAGCTCAATGCGGAGGTTCCGGCACTGTCAAGCAACAATCTCTTTGTGAGACGTTCCCCAGTTTGGTTAGGACATTGCAGGCTGAATCACCTGACTGTCCGAAAAGAAAGATGATTCCGTGCTTCGGAAGGCACAATAAGCCGTTGGTTCCGGCTACTATCTAGTCGTTACACGAATCAAGTCAGTGGCCTTTGGCGGCTCTATAGCACTGACACTAGGGTTTGTGAGGTCGGATATTAACCTAACAACCCACACGATGAAGAAGGATTGGAATATAGGCGAAAATTAATTATTCCCCTTTCTTTATTATTTTTCTTCTTTCTATTGGTTATCCTTCTTCCTTTCCTTATTAAATACAGAAAATAACTCTTTACCTATAAAATTACGGGAAAACCTACAAGTCTGCGGTTTTTACGGAACTGTCCACGCGAATTTAACTCGCACTTGCCCGGTTTTTTTTATGTGGCCATACGAGATTCGCCTGAAGTTCGCACAAACCCATCGAATGGTTATTTTAACCGCACTGTACCTAGTACTTTATATGAGATGAATAAATAATACGACGCAATGGCTTTTGCCACGTACTAACGACAAAATATTAAGGATAATTGAAACTAAATAATTCAATAGAACAATGTCATATAAAGTCTATGAAAGGCGACTATAAAATAGGCACCCATATTAAAGAATCGTTCCATCGTAAAATATAATTTTACAAAAGCTCCGACCATAAATCACGAAATAATTATCGACCGAGCGAGCGAAGTGTCTCCGTTTCAGCTGGGCCAAAATTGCTTTTGTATGTCTGTCCACTGTCTGTCCATCTGTCTGTTTGTTCCACTCTACAGGTCGCGTTTCTCAACCGATTCTCATGAAATTTTGTGAGCAGGTTCGATAAATTAATCGAATTTTTGTCGAGTCAGTTTTTGGAAATTTTTAAAAATGACGAAGTTATGAGGGTTGAAAAAGAAAAAAAAACTAAATCAGCCATTTAAAAAAACTCGCAAGGTTACAGAGCCACTAGTTTAGTCAGTTTTATAAAACTATAAAATAAAAATAAATTAATAAAAATATATTTGAGATAAATAAATTTCAAGGGGTCGGGAATTTCTGTGGAGAAAAAATTAAAATAAATATAAAGAGAGGTCTACAGCTCACAGAGCCTCTAGTTTTATGGTATATAGGTAATATGAGCTGTTGAAAGTGATGACGATAGAATAGAATAGAATAGAAAAGCATTTATTCCTTGAAAATAATAACTACAATACAACACAAACAAAGTTCAGTGGTAGTTATACATAACTTATGTTAAAACACAAAGACTTATAGATGTGAATGCTGTATTGCATCAAGGAAAGGGTTCCGACTCAGCATGTGCAAAGTCAAAGTCAAAATAATTTATTTCCATAGGATGTTATTACATCACTTAGATCCGTCATTACATTTTTTTGGGTGAGTCATTATTTATCTATGGGTGAGTTCACTAACACAATGGCGGAATCTGTGGAGAAGAGCTCACCGAAGAAACTCCACAGTCGTCGCATCTTTTGCGTTATTACATCACTTAGATCCGTCATTACATTTTTTTGGGTGAGTCATTATTTATCTATGGGTGAGTTCACTAACACAATGGCGGAATCTGTGGAGAAGAGCTCACCGAAGAAACTCCACAGTCGTCGCATCTTTTGCGTTATTACATCACTTAGATCCGTCATTACATTTTTTTGGGTGAGTCATTATTTATCTATGGGTGAGTTCACTAACACAATGGCGGAATCTGTGGAGAAGAGCTCACCGAAGAAACTCCACAGTCGTCGCATCTTTTGCGTTATTACATCACTTAGATCCGTCATTACATTTTTTTGGGTGAGTCATTATTTATCTATGGGTGAGTTCACTAACACAATGGCGGAATCTGTGGAGAAGAGCTCACCGAAGAAACTCCACAGTCGTCGCATCTTTTGCGTTTCCTTTTTTAAATAAAATATTGTCAATTACAAAATTAATGCTTATTACATATTGAAAAAGCCTGCTACTCAAACAATGTATTCCCATGGATACCTGTCTTCTAAGTAATCAGATATCCTATAGTAACCTGTTTTATACAATTTCTGTTTTATAATTATTTTAAACTTGTCTAAAGGCAAGTTTTTAATATCAGTAGGGACCTTATTGTAATAGCGTATACAATTGCCTTTAAAAGAATTACTAATTTTATGTAGTCATCATTTTTAAACTTAATTCGAGCAAAATATTTAGCGGACGCCATGTTGCGTCATTTGTCATAGATGAAACAATTCAGATGTGACATTTGATGTGATGTGACACATCTTTTACAGTGGAAAATGATAATCTTACACATTATTTCGTAATAAAATTAGTAGTAAATCAAGAAAGATGAAAAACAATTGTTTTTTTTTATTGATCGTTTTCATTGATTGATTGTTTGTACAAGTAGATATTATTTATTTATTACGAGATATTTTGTAATATTGTATTACTTCAAGGTTTCCACGTCTGGGCCGTAAAGATAGGGAAAAATTGATAAAGTTCATCGAATATTGTTTGTTTCGCAGAGTAAATTCAGTACTTATAATTAAAATAAATATTATAATTAAATTTATTTGTCAGACATCTTTAAATGTTCCCACCCAATTGAATAGGCAGAATATAAACAAAGTGTCGCGTCTATGACGGTGACCTCGCATCTATGACTTATTAGCCGGCCCCCGCGCGCCCCGCACCGCCGCGCTTGTTGCACAGATTTTGTAGGCAGCGTCTTTTCTAGTACGTAGTACATTATACTTCAATGAAGGATAGTCCCCCACTGTAAATATCATGTAAGTAAACATTTAATTTCATACAAACATTGCTCATTTAGTTGTTATTAAAATGTGGTTGTGGTTTAGTTGTTATTAACATGTGGTTGACTCTCTTCGTCTATCGCTATGACGTCATCGTCTGAAAATTCATGACACGTTCAGTGCTCCGAAAAACAAAGTTTATAGGTACTTCATTACATATTGTTATAACATAGAAATATTAGCATAGCAGCATAATGTTCATTCTATAGATTAGGGCATTTAACTTTTAAGTTTCGATAATAGTAACATTATTCGGTTGTAACTGTCGCTCTCAGCTGTAGCACATGGCAAGATTACCAGCCCTTTTTTTATGACACGCGCCCGACGGCAGTTGCGACCTAGCAGCCTACGGGTTAACTGTGTCTAACTAATTAATAAATATTGGTGGATAAGCGAGACGTATGATATAATTGTATTTCTACAAACTGTATAAATATTGTGGTTAAATAGGACTATAAACTAATACCTCTGTGGTTAACTATATCAATTGTAAACTATTAACTAATTGTGCTATACGTGGACATCATACTGGAATAACTGTGAACGGTGCATTGTTTCCTTACCACGCCCTACCCTTCTTTACAATATACTACTTACTTCATTAATTATTACTAGTTAGATGTATTTCATCATACGGTTCTATATCTTATGAGTGACAAAGCTATGGGTAATTCTTGCGTCAGCCGGTGGTGTCTAACCTAATTTTGAAACATCCACATCTATACATACATAACATAATCAAAATGTAATTGGCCGATGTCTTTACATAGAAGATATTTAGACAAAAAGGGGTCAAAAATCAGGGGTCTTTAATTCTTTATCCAAATTTAGGAATCAAAAATAATTATTTTAGAATTTTTGATAAAACACACGCGAGCTACCGTCTTTTGTTAGCCCTTCAATAACTTAATAATAAAACATTAATATTATTTTTATGATGTTATCGTCAGTTTTTTTTCCTATCGAATTTTATTTGAATGTTTTATTCAGGTATCTGAATAATTAATTACTTCTGAAGCTCTGTATGATAAAAAAATAAGATGCAACAACTCGTGAATAATTGATTGTGAGTTGTTTTTGATCAGCAGGGTGTGATATAACGTGGCAAGTTAGATGGTGTGAATAATTTCTAAGGCATATTCACAGTTCACTACATCTAAACGAATGAATGAATAATAGTAACATGTATGATAATGATATGTGACTAATAATTCCTTCATACACAATTGATAAACGTTTTACCTAACAGCCTCCGTGGCCGAGTGGTCGAGATTTCGACGCTCGCTACGGAGGTTCCGGGTTCGATTCCCGGTGGGGACACTGTCAAGCAAAAATCTCTTATCTCCCCGGTTTGGTTAGGACATTGCAGGCTGAATCACCTAACTCCGAAAAGAACCCACACGACGATGATGATGACCGTTTTACTCGGAAAAATAAAAAACCCACGAATATCCATGTAGCCGCCAGCAGCGTGGGCGGAAACAGTGGATGGCTATTAATTAATAGGTATATAATATGTATAATATATATAATATATGTGTATGAGACAAACACCTCACGAAGGCTAAGTAGCTGCTAAAGGCTTCGCACATAGCTTATATAATCAATATAATATAATCAAATCATACTATTGTGCTATCACACTAATATTATAAATGAGAAAATATATTTGGATGTTTAGAGATGTTTGTTCCGCTTTCACGCCTTAACTACTGAACGGATTTAGATGAAATTTGGAATGGAGATAGTTTGTACCCTGGATTAACACATAGGGTACTATTTACCGGCAAAAGTCGTATTCCCACGGGAAAATCGTACATAACGAGAGCGTAGCCGCGGGCGGACCGCTAGTTAGTCATAAATGAATAAGCGCGCGACAAACTCATGCGTATACTCTCTCGGTTTAGAATAGGAACTTGGCTAAAGATAAATCATCTAAAAAAATTGCATTTCTACATTCACCGGCACATCTAACCGCACACCCTTCATTTCAGGGAATACTCGTGATTCTTTACAATTCTATTAGTTACAGCTGGTGTTAGTTAAAAAGTAGTTAAAGTGTGTTTAATTTATCGTAAAATTATCAATAAATCTATCGTAATGTATAACAATAAGCGTAATTTAAAATTAACTCGAAATACAAGGGTGGGCGGTTAGATGTGCCGGTGTGTGGCCGGGCGGTTTTGTATTTCAATCCAATTTTGAAAAAATGGCTCGATGTTCCCACCCTGACCGCGCGCAAGCTTCCTGAAAACTAACCAAAACGGTGTCTAATTCTTGACGATGCCACCAACGACCCGTTCACCATTTATATCAATATTCGATCGATTACTTTTTGCGATCTGAGGCCCTGTTTAGGTTGGCATATCTCCCAGAAGCTTCCTACTTCGCTATCCAGACTACGATATTTAATAACACCAAACTAATAGCTGTCTTGCCAATGTGGTCTCTTTCGAATATACGATGCAATGAAATTTGCCCCTTGGGCCGGCGGTCTATTGGGGAAAGTTTTTCAGTTTGATGAACTGAACATTACCTTCGAAAATCATGAACTGTTTGTAAATAATAGTCTTATTAAGTTTGTTATTTTTTTTTTCCCGCTTTGTTTTATTTTATTTTTATTGTAATAGCTGTTTTTAAGCTTGTAAATGTACAGTCAGCTGACGAATTAGCTGACTGTATTTAGAGATTTTCTCAGGTGATTATTTATATTTTTACATATAATAACATTTTATATAGTCGAACAGGTTATTAACTTGCACAATTATACGAAATTTCATGGTAAAGCAAAAACAGTTACCCAAGAAAACTTCATCGGTTTCGAGCGGGAGGGGGGGGGGGGGGCAGCTAATTCGTCGGCTGACTGTACCATAATGGCCCCGATTCACACAGTCATGCTCTAATCCTAATTTTAAAATCCAGCTATCCTTTTCGTTTTTATGACCAACGAAAGAGAGATGAATTCACATGAACGAATTACTTAGGTATATTATTTTATGGGATACAGACAGCGTTAAATTATAACATTGTATTGATACTAAAGCCAATAAAGTTTCCACTATCTGCGTACCACTAAGCGAACACTATCAGTTTATGTAACTACAGTTGGTAAACAAAACAATAATGTTACAGTCGTGAGGTACCGAACTTTATGTTAAACAAAAATATAAGAAAATAAAGATAACATTTATACTTCATTTCAAATAACGATGGAAACAAGACATGAAATATAAAGGTATGGCATAAACACGGTTATTGATTGATTGATTGATTGATTGATTGATATATACTTTATTGCACCAAAAAGGGGTGTACAAAGGCGAACTTAATGCTATATAGCATTTTCTACCAGCTAACCTTGTTATTCGCGATTCACACTTGTCAGCTAATCGAGATAGACATATATCTGGAAATGTATCCTATGAGAGACTTTTCCAATGATATCCGAAACAGGGTTATCATTTTGAATGAATGATAACCTAAAATAAAGGCGTAGCTACTCTCTAAAATTGTGCAATCGACGCAGCTATAAGGTTCAAATTCGATGTTTGACAGCTCTTATATTAGAATGGTCATCTCCTGTCCCTTCTATATTATTTTCATTACTCATACTCTGAAAGTAGTTCGGAAGTTGCCTGAGGAGCGGAACGAAGGTAATACTTTTCAGCCCGGAGGGAGAATCACTTTCAACTGACAGCTGTCATTCATTCATTCATTTTCATTCATTCTGGCAAATTATTAAAAAAAAAACTGGTTCTAATTTCATATTTCTATTGAACTATGTTCCATCTTTTTATACAGCCACTGAATTACAGCGCAATGTTATATAGAGATAACATAAAGTTAAGTATTAATTAAAGAATATCTATTTTAAATGACTTTATTATAATTAACTTTCAACTATTTCTTTAAAATAAAATAGATTTGGGCAAAATATTTAACATTTTTCAATGATGGAAATTAAAAATAATGGCTTAAAAGCTGGCCACAGAAAAAAAAGAAATAGGCGGGAAAGCAACCATCCGTTTATCATTTGTTTCTCGAGTTGTAGGGTTTTGTTTACAATGAGTCCATCAGCTGATTCAGATATGGAAGTCACTCATTTTTTCTTTAGCTAATTCGTGTTTTTATTTTTACGTTCCTTGTATTCGTAATGAAAAGCACAGTGTTTACCTCTGGTTAAAGACTTATTTAGTGCCTCGAACTATTAGGGCCCTCGCTACGCTCAGGCCCCAAACCCCGTCTCGCCGATAAATAAGTTACTTTCACCCCTCGTATAATAATGTACTATTAAAAGGTGAAAAGGACGGACGAATTTAAATTAAGAATTAGAGTATTACAGTGAGAATTAGCCTCAATGTTATTGTCAATAAAGCACCATTCTGTTCGTTCATTCATTAAAAAAAAGTATGTTTACTTAAGCTCTACCTAATCCGTCAATAGTCGCTCGCTCGCCTGAAAGCGGGCTGAAAGATTCAGAACTCGGAGACAAATATGTACTAAGTGTGTCTATGTAATGGTCTCCGTGACCCAGAAGCACACGCGAGTGAGTGAATGATAATAAGGGATCGGACTGTTCCTAAATTTACCATATTTTATGAATTATTTTTAAAATATAATAGATTAGTAGCAGACGATTCGCGAACAAAAAAACAGAATCGGTTGAAAAACGAATTTACAGTGATTTTTTAAAGTTTCAATATGTCTGTGTCTTTCAAAAACGATTTTTGTATGGAGATTATATGACGTTACTAACAAATGAAGTCACAAGTGGGTATGTGCCTCTCTGTCTAATCTTGAATTTCAAACCCTTATAACTCGGTCAATTTTAAAGATAGAGCAAAAATTCTTTTAGTGTTCGATAGCAGAAACTAAGAAGTTTGGATTTATAAAATAAAAAAAAAGTAGTCCGATCCCCTATTGTCTCCGTGATTCAGAGGCACACGCGAGTAAATGATAATTCTGGATAATACATTAGCAATTAGCGATGAAAATTACGAAAGATTCATTTTATTTGTTTTTTTTTCGAAACTTTGTATCTTTCCTGTAAAACACATGTAATTTCCGATAAAAACAAATTTGAGGTTTGTCTGGTACGTCAAATATAATAATAATATAATATTATAATAACTATATATTATGTTACATTTTATTACATTAAAATTTAATATTTCACTTTTTTCGTGATTAAACTGTAGGTCCGCAGGAAAGTTTCTGTATTTACTGAAAAATACTGGGGTGTTGAAAGATACATGTATTTTTACGTAAAAATACATGTAGCGATACGAAAATGATGGGTTTTCCCGCGCAAGTCGCGTCACCACTTGTTGATTACTGAAACTGCTCTACTTCCGTAGATAACACCCGATGTCCCGTTTCATGAAGCAACAATTTACAAGTAACAAGTTACAATTTGATATTCATTGCGTAGCCAATTCGCTTAAACTGTTAGCTCTTACCGTTTTATCTCATTGTCTACGAAATGTACGTCGAATTGTACTTGTAATTTGTAACTTGTAGCTTCGTGAAACGGCCCCCGATGACGCGATGACGCGCCGACCGGCATGCCAGAAACAATAAAAACAAAAATATGGACAGAAACAATGATATTTTAGTAAAGATGACGTATATTCATACTGTTCGGTGTTCAAATTTGATTTCTTTTTAATGCTGGCAGGAAAGCATTTTACTGCTACAACGCGATCGTTTTTTTTTTTCATAAATCAAATTACGTCAGTTGTTTTAATTTGACCGCCTCAGTTTCTGCGCGCTATGCGCTAGTGCGACATCTACCTCACTTTACATACAGCATGAAAACATCGTATTTTTCCCGCCGTGTAGTGCCCGATAGTATCCGTCAAACTGAACAATTTTTCCATAAAAAATGGGTCGGTCGGTAGTCTTACTTGGTATGGAGAGACCAAACATTTTTTTGTCGCAGGATTTTTTTTTCGTGAAAAGTTGTTCAGTTTGAGGGGTACTATCACTACACGGCGGGAACAAAACGATGTAAATTTCACGGATAACATCATTGGACAGGAATAGGAAACATCGGCAAATAGGTATGTGAAAAGTTGAGAACTAAGAAAACAATTTGGTCTGTAGTTTTATTGCTATTAATAATTCAGTAATAGTTACTACATTTCTTAACGTTTGGTGGGGTGGTGGGGTTTATTTTTTCGGTTAATTTATTTCCTTCTTTCATTTTTGAATTTTTGAATTTTAGATAACCTCATTTCTCAAATTCCGGGGTAAGTAACTCAGTCCTTTGAAGTTGAATTATAATAAGACACTGCGCAACTGCGTCGCAAAACAAAGTTCGCGCACGCTGTGACCTCTAGACATTTTTAACCGACTTTAAAAAAGTGCGAGGTTACAAATTCGTCGGGTTTTTTAGCTCAGCGATAACAAGTAGGTACCTACCTACTTGGTCTGATTTAAATAATTCTTTTTTTTTTAACAGCGCCATGGTCACCTCAAGGTTATAAGAAAATTACGTAGGCATTATTTGCTACCATAAGCTGCAAGGCTCAGTGTTAGGATGTAGAATGCAGACCACTTCCTTGATGACTTTGGTGCCGGTCTGCATGAAGTCATCGGATTTAGTTAAAAATTGGCAAATATTTAATGATCCAGGATGAAGGCGACTCTCTGACCGAATAATCCTCTGCTTTCTCATGGTTCCATTAATTTGTCCCACTGATGGGACCACGAAATCAGAAATCAGAAATATTTATTTGCCAGAATACAGTTATATACAGGTCTTATATAAAATAATGAGAGTGCTTGTATTCAACCTACTAGGTGTGCAAATATAAAAGTTAAAAATATTAAAGATTTTAAATTCGATACGAGGGATAACTATTTCTCGTAGACCCACTGATTGATGCAGATATTTACATTGAATCACATCACGTTTTAAATCATCTCTCTCATCATCTATGGTTGTTATTATTTGCGAATAAAAAATATTTAAAGGGCGTTTTTGTGTTGTATACTATTTATTTACTACTTAAAATTAGGATACCTATAGATCGGGGAGAGAAGACTCCTTTTAGGAAAGTTTTGGTCCACCAAACTCATAAACAAAGATATAACAACGTCTGCTTACCTCGCATGTAGGTGATGATGATGATGATGACCTACATACTGTAACCACTCGGCACACTTATAGTTAGTCTTGTCACTATCACTTTAAAAATAATGTTTTTTTCTTTTTAAACAACAGACACTCCCGATCGTAAACGCAGGTCCACCCGGGGAGCCTTCCAGCCGGCGTCTGAGTGGTCTGGCTCGGGTACGTATCGGCGGCGGTTCCATGCCGCATGGCGCCCCGGCGACGACAGTGCAAAAATAATAAATAATAATATATGCGCGCGCATTCCAATAAAAGATCCAATGTGCGAATTTCTGAGAAGTTATGATAATGACATCTATCAGAGTAGTTAGTAGTCTTAACACAGAATCAATATACGTAGAGTTAACTTGCCTTGTTTGGTTCAACCTTGGTTACAGTATCAAATTTGAGCATGCTCCCGGGAAATCCCGTTCTCGAAAATACCGGGAATTCCCGGCACTTTTTAAACAACACGGTATCGGGTCTTCAGCGAACGAATCCCGGTTTAAAAATAATAACGTTTGTTATTATAGGTATAAAATATTATTTGTAAGTAGTGGAAGTAACAAATACTTTTCTAATTCAAAATGTACCTCGAATTTAGTTCTATTTGATTATGAGTTACTATTTTAATCTCAAAAAAAATATGTTTAGTTATACTGATTGTGTTCTAATGATTAATTAGAATAATAGACACAGAATAGAAAAATAAAACATAGTTTTAAACGACACCAACCCATATTTGTAATGAGCCCATTACTACCAGTTAACTTAATTGTATGCTCACTGCATGCACTTGTGCCCTTTACACAATAAATTAATAACAAGCCACATTTTAAGCAAGTACCGAAAGTGCCGAATTTCCCGGTAAATCCCGGTTCCACAAGTGCAGTACCGAAAATCCAGTCCTGGAGAGGGAACCGGTACTGCACCCTCTAATAGAAAACGTTGCGCGTCGGTGGTGTAATGACCAGTGGCTAAGGTTGCAGCCTCCCATCTGGAAGACGTGGGTTTGAATTGAAACCCACGATGTACAGTCAGCTGACGAATTAGCTGACCCCCCCGCTCGAAACCGATGAAGTTTTCTCGGGTAATTGTTTTTGCTTTGTCATGAAATTTCGTATAATTGTGCAGGTTAATAAACTGTTCGAGTATATAAAATGTTATGTAAAAATATAAATAATCACCTGAGAAAATATCATTGGTTTTGAGCGAGAGGGGACAGCTCATTTGTCAGCTGACTGTAATAAATTTTTAATTCATACGTGTAAATTTGACTCTCTCACGGTGAAGGAAACCACGACCGTGAGGAAACAAGTCCATTCCTGCAAAGAAATTCAAAGGCTGTGTGTGAAGTCAATCAACACGCACTGGGCCAGATTGGTTGACTAAGGACTGATTGCCCTTATTCAGGGTAGGCTCGAGCCCTTTGCTAGTGATGATAGAGATTGTAAAGTTAGATGATTCCGTGCTTCGGAAAACACGTTAAATCGTCTCGCCCGGCTACAATTTACAGAAGTAGTCTTTACACGGCCTTAGACGGCTCTATAACACGGATAATGGTTTGTGAGGTCGGCTGTCGACTTAACAGGGCAGGCTTGAACCTTTTGATTGGACTGTTAATGATGATGATTAAAATCGTTGTTCTGTCTGTCAAGATTCAAGAACCCTTTTCTCAGAAACGCGTGGACGTATGAATTTTTAATTAATATGAATAAAATACTAAAGCCTAAGGTCCCTTGGAGCTGCAAAAAAATATAGCTTCTATTTTTTTTATTAATTAATGCGCATAACTTCCAATCCAAATACAAACGATGCAATAAAAATAAGATTAAAGTCAAAGTCAAAAATGTTATTTCTCCATAGGATAATTTTATATCACTTAGATCCAAACTTTCAATGATTCGTCATTATTTTTTTGGGAGATTTCATTTAACATAATAATGGCGGAATCTGTGGAGAAAACCGAAGAAACTTCATAGTCGTCGTATATTTTGCGATTAGAATAGGATCTCGTATGGGGAATGGTATATTTTTGTATTGGTCAGACAGATTGACGTCACAACAAGGGGCCCGGTCCTATTCTCATTGTACAACCAGGTTCGTCAATTTGGCGCCCGGAAAAGGGCTCGCCGCCCCCTTGATCCGGGGCTGAAATTAATCTCGCATGTTTACTATCTAGAGAATAATAACTTAGTAAGTAATTATTATTGAGCTAACAATAGTCAAATAAAAATTTCAAATAAAATTGGTAACAAAGTACCACGTCAGTTAAAAAGGCCGCCCCTTGACATCCCCGGCGCAAAGGAGCCCAACACACGTTGGATGGCAACCAGGAATGACCCGGCGCGGGAGTCACAACCCTTCTCCCTTAAACGTTTGCCTATTTGGTTTACGAAGCTTTTAGCTTCGTTGCCCCAACAACCTGACGTCTCCACTGCAAACGAAACAAATAAACATTTCTGCTCCAGAGCTGTATATTTTTCATGCCACAGCCGCTCCGGTGGACCGAATGGTGCGTCCAAGGTGTGAAGTCGCAAAAGTGTTGACGCACGTCGCATCCCAAAGATAGATAGATAGATAGATAGATAAAAAAGGCACTTGCCCCTCAACCACGGCACCAAAATTATTTTTAATTATTTATTGAGCTTAATTATGTTAATTTTCGTTACTTTACATTTCCTTTAGTTAAGATTTCAATGAGTTTAGCAAATCTTATCTATCCTGATATTATTTTATATTGTGTATGTATGTATTTGTTAGTACACTGTATTATTTTGTGACAATAGTATAAATACTATTTAAAAGCTCTTTTGTTTTTTAAATTTGTTTTTATTTTATTCTACTTATATACTCGTATTTATAAATTTACTTAATTTAATTTTTAATATAATTTAATTAAGTAATAAATTTATCGAGCGAGCGCGAAGCGTCTTCGTTTCAGCCCTTCCTTTCCTTGCATTTGTATGTCCATCTGTCTGTCTGTTTGTTCTCTTCTACAGGTCGCGGTTCTCAACCGATTCTCGTGAAATTTTGTGAGCAGGTTCGATAAATACATAGATCTTTTTTGTCGAGTCAGATTTTGGAAATATTGAAAAATTACGGAGTTATGGGGGTTGTCAGCTTACAAGGTCTACCGCTGAGGCAGTTTTCATCTACAGGTCACATTTCTCTACCGATTATATTGCGTGTTACCAAATGAAGTAACTTGTACTAAAATTAATGCATGCGAGAAAAAAAAAAGACTAAGTACTAAGTAATCATGCTTGCACAAGCACTTCTTCTCCCCATTCTCGACTATGCTGATGTATGCTATTTGGATGCAACTGAGGAATTGCTTAATAAGCTTGAGCGCTTACAAAACTTGGCAATTAGATTTATCTTCGGACTTCGCAAATACGACCATGTCTCTGAATTTCGCGCTCAACTGAAATGGCTTCCAATTCGCTTTCGCCGCGATGTGCACATTCTTTCTGTCCTATATAATATCCTCCACAATCCTGCAACTCCTGATTACTTGCGCTCTCGTTTTCATCTACTGCCCCCTGATAGTCGCCCAAAGCGCGAGTGTAACACAAGGATGCTGGTGCTTCCTAGAGCGAACACCAAATTCCTTCTCAATTGCTTTTCGGTGCGAGCAGCCAAGCTGTGGAACAGGCTGCCTAAGATTATTCAAAGCAGCCCAACTATCCACTCTTTTAAATAAAAGTAAAAGAGCACTTCATCTCTCAGTTATCATAAGTTATTTATGTTTATGTAAGTATATTGTTGTATTTATACATATTGAGTAGGTATATGTTTATTATATTTGGGTAGGCATATATAAATGTATTTGTGTAGTCTATTGATATGTATGTATGTATATATGTATTAATTAAGTATGTTAAATTCTAGTACACGTTCTTGTCATCCCACTTTAATTAAGTGTCTCACACAACACATTGTGTTAGGTATAGCAATACCTACTTACTCTGTTATTTAAAAATGCTGGCATGTGATAAATGCACACTGGCAGCTTTATTTTGTTCTAGAATCGTATTTTTAAACGTTTTCGAAACATGCCGGTTTTGAAAGGTGTTTTGACTCAGTCTAATCTGAGAAGCCCTTGATCTAACATAGTACAAAAATAGATCATAAATAAATGTAAATTATATCTCCCTAAATAATTGTTTCTCTTTTGTACACAACCCCACCACTACCATACATTGGTTGGCTGGAAGAGATCTCTCTTTAGAGATAAGCTCGCCTTTGCTACAGCTATTAATAATATCATTTCTGTATAGTGTACTATTGCAATAAAGAATATATATAAGTACTCCCAGTCGAAGTGGGATATGGTATTGACAAAAATAAGCCATGAAAGACATCATCATAATCTAAGCCGGAGGACGTCCACTGCTGAACACAGGCCTCCCCCATAGGTTTAGGTGAACAGTTCTGCGCTAGTTGCATCCACCGGCACCCAGCAACTTTCACCAAGTCATCTGTCCACCTGTGGGAGGCCGTCCAACACTACGCCTTCCGGTCCGTGGTCGCCATTCGAGAACCTTTCTTCCCCCTCGGTTATCGGTTCGTCGAGCCCATTGGATGCAAGAAAGCAACATTTTAGATGCAAGTCAATGGTGCGGCGGGATCACTTCAACTTGCTTATCCTGAGAGCTATGTCGGTCGATGACATTGGTCTTTCTACGTATCTCCACATTTCTGATTCGATCACGTAGGTCGTAGGACATTCTGCTGATGATTTTCCAGATAGTCGGACAACAGGGTGAACATGTCATTACCAACTCTACCAAAGGCCTTAGTGAAGACAATGTATAGCTTACCCACTTAAATGACTTCGTCTAAGTTCTGTCTGAAATTAATATAATGAAAACCGTAGTCTATAGTAAGTACTATGTTGGAATACTAGAGTGAGCGTCCTGAATGAAAACCACTATAAAAGGGACAATCTGTTTTACAATTTGGGCACGAATGGTTTCAAAGAACTCTTTGGTTTCATTTCAAATTCAAAGCTTTAGCTTAGGCTAATAGGTTTATATAGGTACTATGTTAATGATGTGTTTCAGGTTTAGGTATTAGAATTTCTATTTAGGATTTTAGATATTGTAGAGATTGAATGTGTAGCCTTTACGACTGGGTTGAGTTTAGCAGGCTTTTACTAAATAAATAATTATCTTACTTTTCGGACAAATAGGTGATTTAATTAAACTGGGCGCAGTTTCACAAGTTGATTTTACTTCAGTGTCCTCATCCGGAATCAAACCCAGAACCTCCGGATGTGAACAAACAGTCTGAGCGCTAGATCCACGATAGCCGTCTTAAAACAATATATAAATGTAAAAATATAATTACTGGTATCTTGTCTGTCTGGTACTGTCTCCTAATAAGGCACTTTATTATTTTCGGTCCCATGCATGCTTATCTTTCCCATTCTGACCATAATCTCGTTACCTACTTCATTGTTGTTTTTAGTAAATCAAGTAGGTATTACAAGCAACTCTGTTTTTACAAACTTTTTTTTTTTTTATCTTTAATTTTAAGGAGGGTTTTTTTCATATGAAAATGCCACCCTCATAGTAACTACAATGAACACAACACAACAAAACATTATCTACGGCTAATACCAATATCTACAAGCTTATATTAATTCCGTGCTAGGGAAGATGTTAGGAGCAGACAAAAGCCTATCTGACCATTATACTCTGCCAGATACATAAACTGTATCCTCTCCGCCTCGTTCCGTACACACTCCATCATAATGTGATATACGTCTTCAATCTTGTCGCATTCGTCACACAAGGGGGAAGGTGTTTTCCGCATGAGATGACCAAAACAATTCAATGGAATGTGTCCGGAGCGAAGTCGCAGAGCAGTAACGATTTCACGCCTACCCATCTTAGTGCCCTCGAACCAAAGAGATCTGCATAAGCCGGGCTGCACTGCAATGTTTGTTTGATTGGGTCAAATCATGCAACTGAACTTTGAACCACTTCCTCTCAACTAATCGCAATGTATGCTTTCAGTTCCGATGATAACACGCAAATAAATGCTAAAAATGACTTGATGATGCTGCCATTAGGGTATTAGACTGACCTAAATTGACCTTATTTTATGAATTAATTTAAAAATATAGATTAGTAGCAGATAATTCGCGAAGAAAAAAACAGAATCGGTTGGAAAACGAATTTACAGTGATTTTTTAAAGTTTCAATATGTCTGTCTCTTTCAAAAAGTTTTTTTTGTTGAGAGATTATATGGCGTTACTAACAAATGACCTCACAAGTGGATATGTGTTCATATGTGAATTTCAAACCTTTTGAACTCGGTCAATTTTAAAGATAAAGCAAAAATTCTTTTATACCTTGATTTTTAATGAGGATCAGTAAAGTTATCGAAAATTCAATAGAACTAATATCCATGTTATTCTTTATGACATAAGAATGATATGTCTTTTTGAATTATCCAAATCAGACCACGAAGATATTAGTAATAACATGCCGTTCCTGCCGCTAAAAGTCAATGTCCGCGGGTGCGTGTGACGTCACTGTGACGTCATAGCTACCGCGGCGGCTATGCACACAGTGAACTTCATGGTCAATGGTCATAACTTCGTAAATTTTTGTCGTAGAACAAAAATTTTTGCACCATATGTTAAGGATTTCTTAGCTCTATAAATCTGCATTCTCAACTAAAAATGTTACGGATTCTCTGTCGCAAACCTTTTTTCACATGTACATTTCTATTATCACTATTATAACAAGACAGGCAAATCATAACTCACATACAATGCAATTAAAATAACAATTCATATGGCTTGTGCAAACTCTATTTGAATCTTGTATGGTTTACGCTGTGCTTTTTTATCTGTGGCCATACAATACGAAATTAAAGTGAATTTTGCATGGAAGAATTGTTACTTTAATAGCATTGCTAATATGTTAGATTAAGAACATGTTTATTTTTTTGGTACCATGCATTTTTAAAAGCCTTTTTGCATTAGAAATGGAAATATTAACCAACTGTTTACAACCTGCGGTTATTTTAAAATGATACCCGGCATTAGTAAATAGTACCTGGTTGACCGAGCTTAGCTCGTTTATTTTTTTTGTAAGACACCTACGCATTTCGATAAACTCTACTTACTTCATACGTTCAGAAGAAAGTACACGCGGCTAGACATAGTAGCACCACTCTTATACTTTAAACGAGCAAGATAAGAATAATAAGGATCTCGGAAACGTACGGCTGCAAAGTTTCGGGGGCAATAAATCGATCTAGCTTATAAAATAGATATCCCCGTATTTTCAGGCTTAAAAGAATTGATACGCGATATCATTGAAATAGAAAGGTATTTTTGGCTCAGTCGAGACACCGCGAGTTTGCAGTTTGAATCTCGACAAATATATATTTTTTATTTCTTTGTTCTTTTTTCGTTTGTTTCTTTTTTTATATGTTTTTTATTCTTTCATTTAGTTATTTAAATACAAAAATGAAAGAAAATTTCTGATAAATTTTTTGGTGGTCTGAAAGTTTTCCATCAGATGGCCCGAGTAAAACGAGGAAAAGAATATATTATGTATTATAAAATAATAGGATGGGACTTTTGATAGGATTCAGAAAGGATTATTATAGGAAAATCAATTATTCCCATACCAACTTATTAGCAGTTCCAATTTTGGCCACTTTACAGATACAGTGGTAAAGGCGGCGCTAGTAGTAATATAAATTTGCATTTATTGAGGTTGTGTGGATAATTTCGATGAAATTTAGCATTATCTGGGGTTTCGGGAGCGATAAATCGATCTAGCTAGGTTTAATTTTTAGTAAAAATAGATTTCCCTGCATTCACAATAAATTAGGATCGGAATTTGGATAGAATACAGAAAGGAAAATAAATTATTATTCCCATGCCTAACAGTGGCAAAGGCAGCGCTAGTAGTAATATAAAATTGAATTTGTTGAGGTTGCGTGGATTAAATAACGTCTCCGTGGATAAAATAGCATTTTCCATTTCTGTGTTACATATCTGAAAAAATAACTGAAAATACTTTTAAATGCTTTTTTAGAAGAAAATTTCGTCACTATGTGAGTTTAGTGCCATCTGTTGCAGAACTTTCGGTGAAAGAAAAACGAAGTGATTTTCTGTAAAGGTATTTTAATTGAACTAAGTAAATGAAAAAATAAGTAATAACAACGACGACGACGGTAATAATAAATAAAAAAACATACCTATAAAAATTGCTCTATCTGTTGGAAAAAATTTAGACCACGAAAAAATAAGGTACTAAATAATAAATTTTTATTTCTGTCATTTTTGTATTTAAATAACTAAATGAAAGAATTAAAAAGTTAAAAACAATCAAAAAAAGAAACATGTACAAAAATAAAAAAGTAAATTCATGTGGATTCGATCGTCTGACCTTCGGTTTTATTGCCTCATTTTAATGATATGGCGTACAAATTCTTTTAAGCCCGAAAACATGGGGAAATCCTGTTTTACCAAAAACAAAAGCTAGCTAGATCGATTTATCGCCTTCGAGACCCCCTATATACAAAATTTCATCGAAATCGTAGCAGCAGTTTCCGAGATTCTCATAGGATAGGTATATACAAGAATTGCTCGTTTACAGGGACCGAAAACCTTTAAAATTTGGGGTAAAGGTATGCCGTAAAGGTAGAAATTCTAGGTTACATTTAAGATAAAGGTAACCGATATTTGGGTTAGCGAAACCTATAAACGTGTTACCTCTAGCTTTGGTTACCGGTGTTAATATCGGTTACCGAAAAAGGTCCTTAATTTAGAAAGGAATTAATAATGGCAACTCTAACGATTTTTCGCCGTATCGTCGGTATTATAAATGATTCAGAAAGTAATCTATCTTCATCCGCGTAATTTGAAGATTTTCTTGTTGTTTTTGCATTCAATTATTAAAATATACTCATCTGCATTAATAAAGTGACTTTATTTTTTAAATTAAAAACATCCTGTCTACAGAAACTGGGTAGTGACCGTAAGTACTTTAATATATTTGGAATGACTATTAGACCTTATTTAACTGTCAAATAATGAGCTTTACAAATAAAATTGTAATACTCGGTGAGATTCTTAAACACCACATTGCATTGTGGTCACAACTTAGCAAGATTAATGGTGGGTCTACTCGGAGTCAGAGAAAATTTGAAATGTATTGGGAAGTAATCCATTTTCATCCGCGCCATTTTAAGAGTTATTTGTTGCTTATGCATGAAATTATTAAAATATACCCTATGACTATATTTTGGTTTTTTCTTTAGATTTTGTATATTCTCTAACTATCGAAAATGTAGATAGTTATAAATTATTTGTGATCTCGCAGTTCCGTAGTTATTTAATTTAAAGCTTAGTGTTGTTGCGATAGCGATAGTCTATCGATAGTATCGATAGGCTATCTGTATTTTCGATACTATCGATTACGATCAAAATGTGAATTTATTAATCTATTTAGCAAGCAATTTATTTTAAAATTCATCTAATATTACGCATTGGTGAAGCTAATCCGAGATGGTGGCCAACTTTTTTGTTTATGGGCTGATTTCGATAAAACTCAGTTTGATACTTTATTTTGAAAAGAAAATAGCAACTGAATTATAAAATAACAAATATCCATAATGGTAGGCAACTTGTTTGTTCATGGACTGATTTAGTTAAAACTGGACTTGGGACCATTAATTTGACATGAGATTAACGGCGGTATGGTATAAATGTCAAAATACCAAGATGGCAACCAACTTTTATGTTTATGTACCGATTTTGTAGTAACTTGGTTTAGAACAATATTTTGACATGAAATGTAAATCAATTTGTCAAATAAGATGCCACACAGACAGACATTAGAAAACAACGACAATATTCAAATATCTCAAAAACTATGCGTCGTAGCGAAAAAATAACGAAAATTTATGCCCCCTTTATAATCCTAAACACAACCATGGCCATGCTATATAATGACCTTACTTGACCTTGACACTCACTTTTTTTAAGTTTGTGAAAAATGTATCTTAATGGTCCTGTAAACATTAATTGATTGATTGAGAATGGTAAGATAGTTCCAATTATTAACGAAGCAATGTTACAAATGACAAAAATCAAACATGTCAGCCTATATTTTGTTCATGGACCGATTTTGTTAAAACTTGGCTTAGGACCATTATTTTGACATGAGATTAATAACGGTATATGTCAAAAATCCAAGATGGCAACCAATTTTTATGTTTATGGACTGGTTTTGTTGTAAATTGGTTTAGTACAATATTTTGACATGAAACGAAAATCAATTTGTCAAATAAGATGCCACACAGACAGACATTAGAAAAAAACAATAATATTCAAATATCTCGAAAACTATGCGTCGTAGTGAAAAAATAACGAAAATTTGTGCCCCCTTTATAACTCGTAACACAACCATGGCCATGCTAAATAATGACCTTACTTGACCTTGACACTCCCTTTTTTTTAACTTTGTGAAAAATATATCTTAATGGTCCTGTAAACATTAATTGATTGATTGAGAATGGTAAGATAGTTCCAATTATTAACGAAGCAATGTTACAAATGACAAAAATCAAACATGTCGGCCTATATTTTGTTCATGAACCGATTTTGTTAAAACTTGGCTTAGGATCATTATTTTGACATGAGATTAATAACGGTATATGTCAAAAATCCAAGATGGCAACCAATTTTTATGTTTATGGACTGGTTTTGTTGTAAATTGGTTTAGTACAATATTTTGACATGAAATGAAAATCAATTTGTCAAATAAGATGCCACAAATACAGACATTAGAAAAAAACAATAATATTCAAATATCTCGAAAACTATGCGTCGTAGTGAAAAAATAACGAAAATTTGTGCCCCCTTTATAACTCGTAACACAACCATGGCCATGCTATATAATGACCTTACTTGACCTTGACACTCACTTTTTTTAACTTTGTGAAAAATATATTTTAATGGTCCTGTAAACATTAATTGATTGATTGAGAATGGTAAGATAGTTCCAATTATTAACGAAGCAATGTTAAAAATGACAAAAATTCAACATGTCGGTCTATATTTCGTTCATGGACCGATTTTGTTAAAACTTGGCTTGGGAATGTTTATGGACTGTTTTGTTGTAACTTGGTTTAGAAAAATATTTTGACATGAAACGAAAATCAATTTGTCAAATAAGATGCCACACAGACAGACATTAGAAAAAAACAATAATATTCAAATATCTCGAAAACTATGCGTCGTAGCGAAAAAATAACGAAAATTTGTCCCCCCTTTATAATCCTTCACACAACCATGGCCATGCTATATAATGACCTTACTTGACCTTGACACTCACTTTTTTAACTTTGTCAAGGTCAAGTAAGGTCGTTATATAGAACGACCATGGTCGTGTTCAAGTTATTAAGAGGGCATAAATTTTCATTATTTTTTCTCTACGGCGCATAGTTTTCGAGATATTTTAATTTTATAGATTTTTTCTAGTCTATGTGTCATCGTATTTACGAAACGGATTTCATTGCATGTCAAAATATTATTCCAACCAAGTTTCAACAAAATCGATCCATAAACATATTATGGGCGCTATTTTGAATTTCACAAGTTTACGTTCCCTTTTTTTTTAAATAGCATATTAATCTTAGTATATACACCGTGAAATTTAACTGGTTGTTTATCCGCAGCAGAACCACTTGGTATCAGTAGGACTTTCGATTCGCTAAGTTAAATTTTAAAAATAAAATATTTTTGTTTTCGAATAATCAACGAAAAATATTCACCAACTCGAAAGCGTGAGAAACAATAGTAGACTACCGCACAACGCGCGCGCGCGCGCATTCGTTCTAAGTACAAAGATACCTATGCGCCGTCAGCGCCGTGTGAAATCAACTTGATATAGCAAAATAAGCTCTAGCGCGTAGTACGTCAGTACCTATTGACCGCACATCGACCGTTGGTCGTCGCCGGTAACGTGTCGTGACACGTGACACGAGCGGCACCCTCGCCCCGCCCACCTCGCCCGACACTCACTCACTCACCCCTTCACCCACCCCTCAGTTGTCCTGCGAACCCGGAAGTGTCGCACGCGCACTGCGTTGCGTAAACGTGCTCGCAAAATGGATCGACACCACAACTTCACCAATTTGGAGTACGTTGCCATGGTGCAACTTTACGCTAGGGCTGATTACAATTCCCATGCTGCCCAGCGACTTTACGCGGAGCCACAACATCTGGAGTCGCTTCGCCTTCACGGGATTCTGAACCCTCAAGTTCCAAATCCCCGGACGATCGTACAGGCGACACAGCGGCTACTTGATCATGGACAATTCCAGACACCAGCACACGCACGGGGCGGAGGTCGACCAGCCGTTTATTCGCCAGAACTTGACGAGGAGATCATAGAATACTTCGAGCGCGATCCTCGACGTAGTACACGTATGGCTGCGGTGAGGTTTGATGTGAGCCAATACTACGTCTGGAAGTTGCTGCACAAAGAAGGGCAGCATCCTTATCATTTTAAGAAAGTTCATGCCCTTCACGAAAACGACGCGTCGGCCAGAATGACTTTCTGTCAGTGGTTGATAGAAAATCAAAATTTAAACATTTTGTGGACGGATGAAGCGACGTTTACGCGAGTGGGATTGTACAATCAAAGAAATGAACATTTTTGGGCTTAACCCACATGTCATTCGGGAGTGTGCACATCAAGTGCGTTTCAGTGTAAACGTGTGGGCCGGCATAATTAATGGCCATCTAATCGGACCGTATTTCGTGGAAGGACACTTAACGGGTGCGTCCTACTTAAACATGCTGCGTAACGTTATCCCGGACTTTCTAGATGACGTTCCGTTAGCGGTGCAAGATGATCTGTTTTATCAGCACGACGGGTGCCCGGCTCATTATCAGCGCGCTGTGCGAGAGCACTTGAACTCTGTGTTTCCCCAGCGCTGGATCGGACGCGGTGGCCCGGTGCCATGGCCAGCAAGAAGCCCGGATCTCACTCCGCTGGACTTTTTCTTGTGGTCAGAGCTCAAACGCCTGGTGTACCGTGAGGAACACTCGACTCGTGCAGCGTTAAAAACTGCGATAGAGGACGCTTTTGACATTGTTAGACGTGATAGGGACACTTTGTTGAAATTAAAAGACAATCAAATAAAGCGTGCGCGATTGTGCATTGAACGCAGTGGCTTGCACTTCGAACAATTACTCCGTTATCGGGAAGTGTAAGTACCTAAACTGTATTTTTTTTAGATAAAGAACATTAATAGTAGGTTAGATAAAATCATTGTAAATAAGTTGATTCCAATTTTTTAAATACGCCTTAAACACTTTAACGACCTAAGTAAGATGTTTAGATTTTTTTTTTTATTGATAATAAAGTGTTTACGACGGTCCTAAGCCCGTAAAAGTATGAAGGGAAAATTGGAATAACTCTTCGGATTTTCGGTAGTTAGTTATCTATCAGCTGACCGCGCGTCGCCGCGCCCCGCCGCCGCCGTTTCTTTTGGCCCGGCGGCCGTTCGCGCCGCTCGCACGCATCCCCCGCCACCGCTCTCTCCCACCCTGCCTAGGTGACTACAGCGCGGCGCCCGCGCGCCTTGGTACGATCAGCTGACGAAGTTTCATTCATACAAGTGATTACTACTGTTTCTCGTCGATTTCAAGTCTCATTTCTCACAATTTGTAACTCAGTCATTATTTGACTTTCAGGACAAATGTGTTTACAAATCGATTGTAATATCGAGACCAAATCTTTTCGCTGCGGATAAACAACCAGTTAAATTTCACGGTGTATAATGTATATAAAAATATTTATTATCATAACAAATATCAATTATAAAAGTATAACAAAATGCGTTTTTTTTCATACGTATGCGTCTTATCACACTTTAATAAGATATAATAATAAAATATTACAAATGTGAAAGTATGTCTGGATGTTTTTATTTGTATTGATTTTGCGCCTCAACTATTAGATGGATTTAGATGAAATTTGAAATAAAGATTGTTTGTACCCTGGATTAACACATAGGATACTTTTTGTAGGAAAATATCCTATTTTTACGGGGAAAATCGTACATTTTACTACAATTTGCGATGTCACATTTTGAGGTATTCGTCTCCTTAGTGTATATTATTTTAATTTTAAAGTAAACGTAGTCCGTCTCATGAGTAATTAATATTTCTAGTAGAACTATGACACTCGGGTAGACCAAACTATCCAAAATTCGCTATGAAACTGGAAAAAGAAAGATACACTAACCGCGATCGGGCGACCTCCTCACTTACTAACAAATAAAACAGGAGCCGGTCGCGCTTTGAATATACCAACCGACGACCGAGACGAAACGACGCGACGGGTGCGAGTGAGATAGACAGCGCGTCATAGCGCGTGCCGAGGTGTCGCGAGATCTCACGAAATAAAGGTAATTTTATTTCGGTTACCGGTATTACGCAACGGTGGTTAATACGCCAAAAGCTTACCTTTATAAAATACCGGTAAAAAAATATAGGTGGTTACCAAATAATACCGGTATTTGCGCTACCGGTTTCGGTCCTTGCTCGTTTAAAGTATTAGATTCTCCCACATTGAATGTAGTAACTTGAACAGATTACAACATAAAAATATTATAGTCATCCAACAATTGAAAAAAATAATTAAAATGAAGGCTGCATAAAGTATGACTTTAAAATAATTCACTGTGTTTTTTTTATTTATCAAAACGTGATGAACTTCGCATATTATACGTTCAATTTTGATAACTTCAACGGCCCGTTACTGTCCACTGCTGGACTATGAGCCTCCTCCACTTAAGTGGAGATTCCGCCATTGTGTTAGTGAACTCACCCAAAAAAAATGTAATGACGGATCTAAGTGATGTAATAACATCCTATGGAAATAAATAATTTTGACTTTGATTTTGGAGGGTTTTGCCATAATCTCCACGCTTGGCAGGCGGGTTGGAGATCGCAGATTAAAAGGTTACTGTATCAGAGAGCGCTGCTGCCCGTTCCCTGTTCAATGTGTAGTCCCTAAGTCGCCTCTTATGACACCCACGGGAAGAGTAGGGGTTGGTGACAAATGTATTCTACTTTGCCGTCACCACACGGCGTTTATTTTTATAGCTAATCATGATTTTTTTCATTACTTGGTGCTAAAGCTAGGATTGTATCCTCATGAGGGAACTTCTCAACGGAGAGTAGCATGGACTCGAAATTTTGCGTTCAGGGTAGACGTATGCTTATTCTTCAGCATTTTTTTTCTTTTTTCTTCTTCCTCACTAATGGCTTCACATCTTATATAGACATATTTCGTCAGTGTCGAGTGATATTTGTAGGTTTATGATATAACCTTGGATGATTGTTCGGTGAATTGTGCTCAGTAATGTGATAGTACAATCGCTGAAGCCACCACGAGGCCTCTTGCTCTTGGCATCATCTAAAAATGTCAGCAAAGTGTAAGCGATTCAACTGGTCTATTAAAGTGTAGAGTCTCGAAACATTCACTGGATAATACATTATCGAAATTATACACTAAACACTTAAATAAACTAAAATAAAAAAACTAAAACGACGACACGTCCGCCATTGTCAGATGCTGACAAAAGACCCTTCTTCAGCAGTTTAAAAAGGGATTGTAAATAAAGATTACTCATCTAGCTAAATGATGATAAGGTCATGTGCGGAGAGGTGGTTTCCATGCGTTTCAGTAACTATTTAAGAATATTTTGTAACAAATCAGAATGTTACATCTTCTATGTACTTCAACAGCTATTTTTTTATTCTTACTCATATACGTCCTTACCGAGGGGCTCGAGCCTACCCTGGATTAGATCAGGCATTACCCTTTGGTTGGTTGGATTTGGTTGGACTTTAGGATGAATTTCTATTTGCTGTCACTGTACATTCAGCCTCTAATTCTTACGAATAAAATTGTTTTAATTCAAATAAAATTACTCGTAATCTGAATATTCATAGTTAGTTTTATGTATTTGAATTTTGCTGTGTTTAATCTGAGACAATTTTATTTTTATTTTGTAATGAATCAGGCTAAACGGATTAAGTGGAAATATCTAAGTAATTAAATTCCATACAGTTTTAGTGTGTTGTAAATAAATCAGTTTATCTTTTTTTTAAACGATTGACATTTATTTACTGCATATACCTACTTCAACGTAGTGCATTACAAAATTTTATCACAAAGCTTGTACTATACTAACACTATTACGTAAATGCTTCACAAATGGCTTCACAGAACAATCTTACTTTGTAAATAAAACCTATTCATGCAGTGGCTGTATGTTGACAGTTCCAGATAACCAAACGAAAAAAAAAAAACTAATCTATCCATCGGACACTAATCTTCGCAGAATCAAATTTTTCATCGTCATCGTTGAACCTGCGTCTAAACCTGTCATCACTAGCATTCATCTCCTCCAACTCCTTCAGTTCGACTGCAGACAGCTCATTTAGCTTCTTCCCCTTGACGTCCATCATAACCTTGGCGCCATTTTGAATTTTATTTTTCGCGCCATGTTGTTTTGCAATCTCATGAGAGATCGAGTCTATGGCTAGGTTTAGTTCGTGTTCGGGGTTGCCAGATAAACGACGATTCAGGAATCCTTTATTTTTCATAGTATTCGTTTGTGGTCGCGAATTTTCCTGAAACGCATTGTTGATGACGACATTTGGAGGCATTTCTGGGTTTATTTCTGTTTTCTTCGCATGCGACTGGGCCTGAGAAAGAGATATTTAAACTTTACAGTCTCTTAACTAAATTACTGTTTGTTATGTTCATCAATTATCCTCGAAGGCATTTGTTTCATATTCTAATAAAGCCGTTCCTAATACTTATAGTAATGGGCAGCAGGGGGCCTTTTTTTTTTTGACAAGGACCAAAATCGACGTATCAAGCGTAACCGGACTTTTGGGGGAGCGGAAGGCTCTTACCCCTAGTATTATAGCAACAGCCTAAGGGCGCCCACTTGGGGGCACGGACCTCGGCCTAGGACGTTGCCATGGCGAGAAGCGCGCGGGAGTCTGACGGGGTCTTCCAGGATTATGCAGAACTTGATTGGGTCTACCGCGTCCCCGCCGGCGGGTGCGGTTGCTACCAGAAGGGCATTCTGTGGAGTGTACTCTATTGGCAATGGCTATCTCAACAGCAGACTGGATGGGATCGACAGGATCGGACAGAACATGCTTAGGCCGACGTTTTGTACGCGTAACGGGGAAAGGGAAATAACCGGCGGTTTTCACGACCAGAGGATTCGGGTGGTGAGGCGCGGCATCGAAATAGCGACGTGAAGCGTCTATCATAAAACCTTTAATGGACGGTAGCTCGAGATCTACATGAAGGTCGACGTTACGAACGAACCATGGGCAACCGGTTGCCCGACGTAAGAAGCGACAGCAGGGGGCCGTTTTACGAAGCTACAAGTTACAAATTACAAGTACAATTCGACGTACATTGCGTAGACAATAAGATAAAACGGTAAGGGCTGTTAGGTACTGTGCAAATTGGCTAACGCAATGAATATCAAATTGTAACTTGTTACTTGTAAATTGTTGCTTCGTGAAACGGGACCCAGGTGGGTATCATTAGCACAGAATTAAATAGTACTACGAGTATTAATTAACTACTCCTATACCGTTCGTTTTACCAAGATAGTACCTGTCTGTAAAGCTAAAGATTTTCCGTTTGACTCCCGACCGCCTTTTATAAGAAGAAGAAGATAAGATTATGGCCAGTCTTCATTATTTATTTATTTATCCCTGTTGTCAAGCTTTCAAGCTGCCAAATGGCTACAGACTTGGAATATCGATAGATATCACACTAATATTATAAACGTGAAAATATATTTGGATCTCTAGATGCACGTTTGTTCCGCTTTCACGCCTGAACTACTAAACGGATTTGGATGACATTTGGAATTGAGATAGGTTCTAACTTGGATTAACACATAGGATGGTTTTTACGGGAAAAAATATTATTCTCACGGGAAATGTGTAGTCCCTAAGTCGCCTCTTACGACACCCACGGGAAGAGTAAAGGAATGTGACAAATGTATTCTACTCTGCCGTCACCGCACGGCATTTTTATTATTAACCCCCGACGCAAAAAAGAGGGGTGTTATAAGTTTGACCGCTCTGTGTATCTGTGTGTGTGTCTGTGTGTCTGTCTGCGCCACCGTAGCTCTTAAACGGGTCAACCGATTTGGATGCGGTTTTTTTATTTGAAAGCAGGTTTTCTAGCGATGGTTCTTAGACATGTTTCATCAAAATCGGTTCAGCCGTTTCAAGGTCATCAGCTCTTTTGTTAACTGCGGTAGGGTTCTTAGACGCATAATGTGTATTTACTTTTCACTTTTAAACGTACGTGTGACCTAAAATTTGAAAAACTCATGTATGCTATATAACTTTGCATGATGATGGAATTATTGGTCTGATGCTGCAGCCAGGATATCCAGCACTCTTGAAAAAATAATAGCAGATATGTCGTGTTTGGATTCGTTTTGCTCAGTATTTGATTCTACATACATTGCAATGGTGGCAACACTATGAGCTGATGCTGCAGCCAGGATATCCAGCACTCTAGTACACTCTTGAAAAAATAATAGCAGATATGTCGTGTTTGGATTCATTTTGATCAGTACTTGATTCTACATACAATGCAATGGTGGCTACACGATGAGCAGATGCTGTAGCCAGGATATCCAGCACATTAGTACTCTCTATTAAATACTCTCCAATTTGATAGTGATCCTTTTAAATATAACTGTACTCATATATCATAATTTATTTGTTATAAAGTTTAAAAATTGTGAAATAAAAATAAATAAAAAATTTAAAAAACCCCGAAGCAAAAAAATCAAAACATTAAAAAGTCAAAAAGTCACCGCACGGCATTCTTATTATGACATTAATTTGAAGAGCCGTGGAACAAAAGTATTTTTTTTAAGTTGTTCAGAGTTTTTGCGTAAATAGTCACGTTGTTGTAGTGTATTTTTTACTTACGTCATAGATCTGGTCGATAATGAGGTTGTGTCCAGTGTTGACGCCGACGTTGCCGACGTGCTCAATGCTGTTCGACCGGTGGTAGGGGCGAAGGGCTGACAGGGCGCGGGACACTCCCACCTGGAACCACAACGAGAACTTTTACTAATATCTATTTATATTCAGAAGATTTACTGACAAATAATCAGACAGAATAACAGTAATAGAAGAGTGAGGTGCTAACAATAAATCTTCACCAAAATGGAAAGACAAAACAACATAGAAAGAGGAAATTGAAAAGAAAAGATTAATGGTAAAAAGAAAATGACTAAACTACTAACATTACATCTATTAAAGGACGTGCAATTCACTTTTTAGGGACATGACAAATCCATAAGGGTTCCGTTTTTTGCCATTTGGCTACGGAACCCTTATGGATTTGTCATGTCTGTCTGTCTGTCTGTCCGTCCGTATGTCACAGCCACTTTTTTCGGAAACTATAAAAACTATTCTGTTGAAACTTGGCAAATAGATGTATTCTGTAAACCGCATTAAGATTTTTATACAAAAATAGAAAAAAAAACAATAAACTTTGGGGGTTCCCCATACATAGAACTGAAATTCAAAATTTTTTTTTCATCAAACCCATACGTGAGGGGTGTTTATGGATAGGTCTTCAAAAATGATATTGAGGTTTCTAATACCATTTTTTTCTAAACTGAATAGTTTGCGCGAGAGACACTTCCAAAGTGGTAAAATGTGTGTCCCCCCCCTGTAACTTCTAAAATAAGAGAATGATAAAACTAAAAAAAATATATGGTGTACATTACCATGGAAACTTCCAACGCAAATTGGTTTGAACGAGATCCAGTAAGTAGTTTTTTTTTAATACGTCATAAATCGTAAATCGTAAACCGCGGCTACTATCTAGTCGTTACACGAGTCAAGTCAGTCGAACTACAAGAACTTTTATGTTACTTGCTGCTACGGAACCCTTCATGGACGAGTCCGACTCGCACTTGGCCGCTTTTTCTAAGCGGTGTCGAAGTACATCGTGACTTTTATTCGTGTTAACATTAATGGCTGTTTCTTTATTTGTTCTACGCAAAAACGAAGCTGTAAATTGTGATATTTGTATTGTATTGTATTGAAGCTGATGGACAGACAGGATCGGATCGACACATTTTTGTAAAAAGATCGTTATACAATACCTACTTTCATATTTGTAGCCCAACCAACACATCGATGTTAACATTTAACCTTCAAGTCATCAACACAACAGCTCACACGCGACTCAAGCCTACCCTGAAATAAGGCGACCCGCAGGTTGATCTACTTCACACACAGCCTTGGAATGTCTTCGCCGCAGGAGTGTGCAGGTTTCATCGTGATGTTTCCTTTACTTTATTCGGCGATTTTGAGAAGACCAATACTCCATCACGGACACGGCATTGTCCGTGGAATTGTAGAGGTCTTCGCATGTACAGTGGCTGAGGCACGATGGACAAGACAACAACTGAACCACTGTCTCTATTAGCTAAAAAGAGCCATTAAGACAAAAGATCAAGATGAAATCTTCACCTGTCCTCGTCTGATCTTATGTTCGCACAAGTCTGCTCCCAGCAGCTCCTCGTAAGGGTCCATGCGGATGGGCAGCACCTTGTCGATGCACCACAGCAGGGCCGCGGTTGTGATGATTCCCCACGTGGCTAAACACAGCCCTGTGAGCGCCTGGACGCCGAGAAGGTACCAACCGCCGCCTGGGTGAGAGATTAATAATTAAAATAAATAAACGGCCATAATATGATGGGCACACACAGAAACTGACACCTAATAAGACCCCGCGTACAAAATTTTGTACTAAATGAAATACCTCTATCAGACCCAATAACCGCCCACTGTACAAACTTTTGTACATATTTTTATATTTAGTATTACGCTAAAAATAATCTCGACATCCTAAAACACCTTCATGAAGTTTTATATCTCTGGGGTCTGATAGCAATAAATTAATTTGTGCATAACTTTGTACAATAGGTTTTTACGACTACCTTGTTATTTCAAGTCTGAGTCTTAGGAAGATAAGATAAGATAAAACTGTATTGAGATTTACTATTCTGCTTTTGGTCCGATACAACTAAAGTTAGAACATTAAATTTGGCACAATTTACGCGTAAAACATATACAACAAAAGTCAGTTTAGACTTGCTAATCTCCACTTAGCCGTGTGGTGACGGCAGAGTAGAATACATTTGTCACCAACCCCTACTCTTCCCGTGGGTGTCGTAAGAGGCGACTTAGGGACTACACATTGAACAGGGAACGGGCAGCAGCGCTCTCTGATACAGTAACCTTTTAATCTGCGATCTCCAACCCGCCTGCCAAGCGTGGAGATTATGGCAAAACTAAACACTTCCAGCAGTGGACTGTAACGGGCCGTTGATGTTGATGAATCTCCACTTTGCTGTGTGATAAAGCAGAGTGATGCCCTAACAAAAACAATCACCATGATTGTTTATCAATTGTCACAAAGTTGACATTAGCCAATGACTGATACGCTGTGCAAGGCTTGTAAAATTCTTATTACCGCTCTGCCTCCTCACACAGTTTGGGTGAAAACTTGTAATGATATGAACACTAATAACAATAAATAGATCTTTATCTCTTTCAACAGGGTTACTTCAAAACTAGTAGCAGGCAGGTGTCTCCCATTAAACTATCGGGAGAATCTAAAATAGTAAGTTTAACCTTGCTTGAAGATTAAGTCAACTTGGACATTTAATATAAACTAATAAAAATACAAACCTTTAAATAGGCCGGCTCGGCCTTTGGTCGTATCCATAGATATTGGGTTGTCCGCAAACAAACCCACAGCTAACACTCCTGAAAATAAAACGTTAACAACCGTAACTATACAGTTATAATGATTCTCTTTTTAAATCGTTTCATCGAAAACAATTTATTTATTTCTAAAAAAAGTTACTTACGAAGAAAAAGTATAACTAAAGTTATTTTATAAGACTATTAAGACAGTGTAATATTATATAAAAAAAACTCTTTTACAATTCTTGAAAAATAATTGACCGAGCGAAGAGTCTCTGCTTCAGCTTGGCCAAAATTGCTTTTGTATGTCTGTTTGTGTGTGTGTGTGTGTCTGTTTGTTCCACTCTACAGGTCGCGTTTCTCAACCGATTCTCGTGAAATTTTGTGAGCAGGTTCAATAAATTAATCAAATTTTTTTGTCGAGTCAGTTTTTGGAAATTACAAAAAATGACGGAGTTATGGGGGTTGCCAGCTTAGAAAGTCTACCGCTGAAGCTGTTTTCCTCTACAGGCCACATTGCTCAATTAAAATAAAATATTAAATATATTTCAAAAGTTCGGGGATCTTTGTGGAGAAAAAATAAAAATAAATATAAAGAGACATACAGACTCACGAGGTCTACAGCTCACAGAGCCACTAGTAATAATATTATGACAATTTTGCGCTCTGTCACAAAACTGGCGTAGCAGAGCGGAAAATTTGTAGCAACGACTACGGGCTACGCTCGCTACGCCGTAGCAGGGGTTCTACGCGCACAGTCAGTCACATCCACGGAGACAAATACAATTGTCTCCGTGGTCACATATCATCCGCTGGTTCTACAGTCCTCAATAAAATTAATGTGTGCAATAAATAATTAGTAAAGTATTATTAAAAATAAATATTGAAGTAGGTATTTAATTTTGTTTTGGGGTGGCAAAATGACCGTGAAAGATACTTTTTGGCTAAAAAGTTTGAGGCACTGTCTTGGCATTGTTGACCAAACCTTAACAAAATTAAAATTATAAGGCATTAAAATGAATAAACACTTTCCTTCCTTCTGTTTTTGTCTTATGTTACTTATTTTACTTCAGATGTTATGTTACTTCAGCTGTTAAGGTTAAATACTGATACAAACAAAAATAAGAGGCAGGACTAACCCCAGAGTCCGCAGGCGCCATGGACGGCGGAGGCTCCGACTGGGTCGTCCACGTGGAATCGGTCAAACATCGGCGTGGCCAGCGAAGAAATGGCGGCGCCAATCACGCCGATCAGTAGCGCCTCCCACGCGCGGTACAGGAAACAACCCGCTGTAGGAGAAATACATAATATAAACCATCAACAGCTCATATACGTCCCCACCGAGGGGCTCGAGCGTACCCTAAATTAGGGCGATTAGGCCTTAGTCGACCACGCTGACCCAGTGCGGGTTGGTCGACATAATTTAGATCATCAGGCATAAATTTGCGAAACAATAGTCGGTGGATTATCGGCGAAGTTAGCGAAGAAATGGCCGCGCCGATCACGCCGATTAGCAGCGCCTCTCACGCGCGGCAAACACAAACTTAATGGTGAGTCAGTCACTCAATCTCTCGACCAAAAAACTAATATCTATCTAATATTTATCTTTATCATTGACACGAAGAAGAAGATATTAAATAATTGTTATTTTAAAAACTCTTACTTTTGCAGCACCTGATTCCTAAGACACAGGTATTTACTTACTTAGTTTAGGAGTCAAATTTATACTCAGCAAATTGTTTTATATTAATGCTTACAACTTAGTTTTCATTTTCTTATTGTGTAAATTGATAAAAATAATATTACCTAATTATAAACTTTACTTAGTAGTCCTGTACAATGTTTATATAAGCCTAAGATTTCACAGAATAAATTTATCTTATCTTATCTTATCTTACACCTTCCCAAAAAGAGACAGGAGATAATTGAAACTTATTTAGGCCATATAATATTTTCTTTGATTTTTTAGTACAAAATAAAGTGCAAAATTTACTTATTTAAATAGTTATACAAAAGTAAAATAAATTGCCATTCATAATAGCTATCAAAAATACAGGTGGAAAAGTGCCTGTCACGCTGGCAGCGTTATCTCGCTGTACTGACGAGATGTGTTGCACCAAGTACGATTCGGTGCGGACATCGGCTCCATTATTCTTCATCCTTCGTCCTAGCTTGACGCACCACGTGCTGGCGACCTCCACAGCGAAAGGGACACGGCCTTTACGCCAGGCGACCAGAGCCTCCGTCAGGTCGCTTACCATCAACGCGTATCGGGCCCGGTGGCTCCAGGGTACAGGGTACACCGGCAGACACCAAAGCGCAGTGGAGAACTTCATTGCGTTGTGCAGGTTTTATCCGCGTCCTGTTATTTTCTCTCTTCTGTGGGTCTACTGGAAGATATTTCCTTGGAAATAAGTAGGCGCTTGTTGTGTCGTTTTACTGTATGTTTTGTTGACCGAGCGAGCGAAGCGTCTCTGTTTCAGCTTGGCCAAATTTGCTTTTGTATGTCCATCTGTTTGTGGACTTGTTTGTTTGTTTGTTTCACTCTACAGGTCGCGTTTCTCAACCGATTCTCGTGAAATTTTGTGAGCAGGTTCGATAAATTAATCGAATTTTTTTTACGAGCCAGCTTTCGGATATTTTAAAAAATGACGGAGTTATGGGGGTTGCCAGCTTACAAGGTCTACCGCTGAGGCTGTTTTCCTCTACAGGTCACATTTCTTATTTATCGCTCCCGAAACCCCATATAATGCTTAATTTCATCGAAATTATCCACGCAACCTCAATAAATGCAAATTTATATTACTACTAGCGCCGCCTTTACCACTGTATCTGTGAAGTGGCCAAAATTGGAACTACTGCTAATAAGTTGGTAGGTTAGTTGGTATGGGAATAATTGATTTTCCTATAATAATCCTTTCTGAATCCTATCAAAAGTCCCATCCTTATTTTATAATACATAATATATTCTTTTCCTCGTTTTACTCGGGTCATCTGATGGAAAACTTTCAGACCACCAAAAAATTTATCAGAAATTTTCTTTCATTTTTGTATTTAAATAACTAAATGAAAGAATAAAAAAAATATAAAAAAAGAAACAAACGAAAAAAGAACAAAGAAATAAACAAAATATATTTGTCGAGATTCAAACTGCAAACTCGCGGTGTCCCGACTGAGCCAAAATTACCTTTCTATTTCAATGATATTGCGTATCAATTCTTTTAAGCCTGAAAATACGGGGAAATCTATTTTATAAGCTAGATCGATTTGTTGCCCCCGAAACTAAATTGCGAAATCGTTGCAGCCGTACGTTTCCGAGATGCTTATTATTATTATCTTGCTCGTTTAAAGTATAAGAGTGGTGCTACTATGTCTAGCCGCGCGTACTTTCTTCCGAACGTATGAAGTAAGTAGAGTTTGTCGAAATGCGTAGGTGTCTTACCAAAAAAATAAACGAGCTAAGCTCGGTCAACCAGGTACTACTTTATAGAATTATTATTAGAATTATTTTTTAGAATTATTATTATTATTATTATTATAGTGCGTTAAAACGTGTTGTTAAAAAATATTTTTTACTTTATGTATCTTGTCTTGACAAGTCCAACCAGCCCAAATACGACGAGGTTAGGTTGTGTATTTGAGGAGTTCTTATGGCCACCTTCCAGCTCCATCATGAGACCCTGGACATCACGTATGACTAAATATCTTGTCAAGACGAATCCAACGAGCCCAAACACGACGAGGTTGTGTTGTGTATTTTAGAAGTTCCTATGGCCACCTTCCAGCTCCAACATCAGACTAGCTCCACGATATCATAATATTGCATTGTCATTGAGGTTACATAAGTGTACGAAATTTCAGCACAATCGAGTGACAGCACGTGCTCCAAAGATGAGTTGCAAGATTCGGACCGAACAAACAATCCCACAAACAAACAAACAGACAGACAAGAAAGCGAGTTAATAAAAACGTATTAAAATGGGAGACCACTTTCTTGGCCGACTGTACATCTAGTGATTATTTAGAATTAGTCGCTAGATCTAGAGATAAACGTAATTGCTGCTACACAGGATGAATTTACTTACTTAATTTGTATGAGTTATTGCAATTGCTATTAGGGGGCCATACATAAATTATGTCACACGTTAAGGAGGGGTTTGTGTGACGTGGGGTAAGAGGGATCCTAAATATCGTGATGTCACATTTAACATCTCTCCATGGTCCCTTTCCGCGTCTGTCTGTCTGTATATCCCTTGGACGAATAATCGAATTAACCACTCCAAGGTATACTGTCGTGGCCATATCGTAGAATTGACCACATCATGAAATTTTCGATCATTTCATGAAATTTTCAGTGTCCATTGGGCACATCTTGATGTGCCTTGGCCAGATCAATGATAAGAAATCGTTTGTCGATATGTTCAACTAAAAACGCAGCTACTTCATGAAATGGTCAAGATTATTTGTACATAATCGTAAAATTATTACATTAATTGCCGATAGAGGCGCTGGAAGCGCTTTGTTTATGTAACATGGCGGCCGCGTTATTTCTCGCAGTGAAAAAGTGAATAATTCGTTATTAAAATGAGGAAGAAAAAAGAGTTTATGATGAAAAAGTACTCTGAAAATGTCTGTCGGACTTAGATAACAATAAGTAAACATTTTTTAGATTTTCATTAAATATTTCATGGACGCCTATTTTCACGATATGGCCATTGGCCAATCGTGGACGACAAAATGGTGAAACGTTCACGATTTAATGATGTGGTCAAATTTAGTTGCCCACATCATGAAATGTGACCATTTCGTGAAATGATCGAAAATTTCATGATGTGGTCAATTCTACGATATGGCCACGACATATCCACTAACTCCTCCTACCTAAGTCACGCAACGGATTTTAATGCGGTTTTCATCAGGACTACTTGATTCATGAAAAAGGTTTATATGCACGTAACATTTTAATAAGTTTTAATATAGTAAAAAAAAATCAATGTATTTCTATTAAGTCGTCAAAAAAAATATTTTTGGGAACGGACATTGTAAAAAAATTACCCGTGCAAAGCCAGGACGGGTTGTAGTCTAAATAATAAAACACAAAATTTTAACTATCCAAGAAAAACTTTAAAATATTTCCAACTCTTTTAATGTTGATTTTATTAAAAAATAATTTAAATTGAAATTAGATCTATATCGGAACTACTTATTTTAATAATTATTACGTCATGTAAAATTGTAAAATATGCGACGTCATGGGAGGACGAGGGAGAAAGAATCGTGAATGGCATAATTTATGAATGGACCCTTACCAGTGATGGAGACGAGCGACCCCAGCACGCTGTTGATCAGCTCCATGACGTCAGCGCGACCCTGGTTCTTCACCAGCGTGAAGATCAGGCCGAAGCAGCCGCCCCCGAACGAGCCCATCATCGTCATCACCGCCGCCCGCGCAGCGTACTGCCATTTCGCGCCGCTCACCTGGACGACACAACGAGGTAAAAAATTAACTCAAGCGTGACGTCATACGCTATTTCAACTCAATATATCTCTGTAATTTTTTGATTACCTACGTGGAAAAAGAAAAAATACGTGCCCAATACTTTTTAATTAACTATAGACGAAGAAAGAAACGATAACTATTATCGTGTAATTGTAGTACGTCTCCATCGAGGGGGGTCCAGCTTACTCTGCATTAGGTTGAACAGGTCTCAGTGGACCACGCTGGCCTAGTGCGGGTTGGCCAACCGACTACACACAAGACCTTTGAATTTCTTCGGAGTGTGCATGTTTCCTAACTATGTTTTCACCGTAAAATCACAAAGTAGGTAAATTTTATTGTGTGGTAAAATGAAATTGCTTTCACGCTATCATGCGTTAGAAAACGGCTTCTCTGCTGCAACGTTCGCAAAACTGCCGGAATAGCATCCTGGAAGCGATTGCTGAAAGACCGGATTGTCCCATACAAAGGCACTGGGTGGAACTAGTCATAGGGCTAGTTCATTAATTGTTAAATTTTAATTATAATAATATTCTTGCATATTCGTCAAAGTACTAACCTAGCATAAGCACATTGTTACTAACATCTTCTATTACCTACTAATTATTATCCATGGACTGTCTGGTCTGAAATAAATATATTTTATTTTATTTTTATGTAAAACGGCCATTAAACGTGTATATGGATTCTAAATTCGAAAATAATAGCTAGGTACCGTGTGGTGGGGATTAAACCCGCCGCGTCCGCTTTTCCCAAAATGAAATATTACAAAAATAAAATTCTTATTTTGCAAGATAGTGATAGACACGTGAGAATTCTAACTATTCACCAAGTGGCAGAGTTGAATGATGTTTGTCAGGCGGTTATTTATAATGAGGGATTTTCTGACAGCTCTTTAAAAAATAAAAATAATAGTTCTAATTAAGACGATAGAGTGCGCCAGGTGTACTTGGTGGGTTCTTTTTTTAAAATTCTTTTATGGCCCTGGGTGACTCGCCGGATATCATCGGATCCACGAATCGTCAACTACATCTACCGAAGTTTTATGAACTATTTTTTTTTAATTGGCTGTCGGAAAATCTCCCATTGTTGGTTGACTATTTTGTATCTAAATATTTGATGATGATACACATTTATATATCAACACAGAGTACTAAATCACTAACCAGTTACCAGAGTTATAAGAGGCGTCTGAAAATTAGTACTCCCAGGACTTTTCCTGTGATAGCATAAGCTGAGATATTCCCTCCCACCAATCGCCTGTAGGTCTATGCTAGTAGATTTTAGTAATATTTGTGCTCAATTATTTTTCTAAATGGGTATTGTATGATAGATATAAGTAACGCTATAAATTCATTATGATTAATCATTGTGTTTACTGGTAGATTTAAATATTCATGGTCGTTACTCAATTTACTTAAACACGTCACTGCAAGTTCCTTATGCATGCGGAAAATTGCCGCCATTTTGTTAAATTGTTCCAATTCAAGATGGCGGCCACTGTTAAGTAAATGAGGCCGTATTAGCGCTGTAATTTGTCACTAATAGAACATTGAGAATAGATTTCTAGTTAGAATGATTTATATTGTTTACTTCAGCCGTCCTCGGTCCATGAAAATTTAAATAGTTATAGACGTACAGACAACATTTATCATCACTAGACACTTTGTATTATTTAATGAAATACATTCAAAACCCGCTAAAAACAAGATATAAAAAATCATTAATAGTTCAGACTAAAAAGCGTCAACTCAACAGCCTCTGTAGTCGAGTGGTTGAGATTTCGACGCTCATTACGGAGCTTCCAGGTTCGAATCTCGATGGGCAAAGCAAAAATCTCTTTGTGAGACTTTCCTCAGTTTGTTTTTTTAATGGACTAATCGCTATTTCTACCAGAGTGGTAATATAGCGGGCGCGGACTTGCGGGGGAGCGGAAGGCTCGTACCCCTTAGAAATTTATGACAACGTATCTGGGGGCGCCCTCAGACGGGCTCCAGGGCAAAAAGGCGTCGGAGAAGAACTCATCAGTTTGATTAGGGCATTGCAGGCTGAATCACCTCATCATCATAATCATCTCAGCCGGAAGACGTCCACTGCTGAACATAGGCCTCTCTCTGAATCAACTGATTGTCCGAAAATAAAGATTACAATCCACGTGATGAAGATGAAGACTAAGACGAAAAGGAAGAAGTAGGAATTGAAATTAGGCTACTTTTATATATGTTACTGTTTTGCCGCAGAAATGGGGTTTTCCGCTGAAATGAAGACAGTTTTAAATAGGCTGGCCACGATCCAGCACTCACCCCGTAAGTGCTGCCAGCATTGAAGGCCAGCCAGCCCCACCACAGCACGAAGGTGCCCATGACAGCGTTAACTGGGTTTCCCAGGGGGAGGGGGGCGGTGCCGCGCGCGTACCGACCCAACCGGGGACCCAGCATCACGGCCGATGCCAGGGAAGCTGACCCACCTGAGAAATAACATGATTTTATTTTGAAAAAGTAAAAAAATATTTTTTTCGATATTATTTTTGAGCGATCTGAAATTTTGATGCTGTTTAGTTCAGCAATAACAGTACTGTAAAGCCTTAGAGTAAATAAAACAATTTTAAATGGGCACTTTATTAATTCTAGCCTATTTTATTCAAAACGAAATAAAAATATTGGAATTGAATTATTGTGAATAATCCACCTAATCGCCCTAACTCATGGTAGGCTCGAGCCCCTCGGGGGGATGTGTATGAGCTGTTGATGAATTATGAATATTACCTATAAGGTGCACAGGGCCGGATCCAGCGATGTCAACGGCCCCCAGCTTGTTGAGGAAACCGTGTTCGCCCCACACCCAGCCCGCGGGCACGCAGTACACAATAGTGTTCAGGAACGAGAACAAACAGTACGCCTTGAAGTTTGTCCTGTTTAAATAGCACAAGTTAAAGTTAGCTGGGTAACTTTCCACCAAGTTTAATACGTTTATTATGGGAAAAATTCTTACCTCTCGGCCATAGCACCACTAACAATTGTAGTGGCAGTGGTAGCGAAAGACAGCTGGAAGAGAAACGACGCAAATACAGGCCCCATAAGTGGGTCCCCGACTGCTGGGTCCACTAAAAAGTCTCCGGTGCCCACGAATGAGTTTTGAAGCGGGCCCTGGCCGAACGACATGCCATAGCCAAAGATCCAGTACGTCAGTCCTGGAAAAAATACATCATAAAAAATGGTAAATACATGTTTTAGGCCAGCATGAACACGTAAAGAAATAATGTTGCTATACACATTATTTATTTATGTGTTCATGGGCAAAAATATATAAAATCTGAAATAGACCTACCACCAAGAGAGATGTCTGCCAGATTCTTCATCATGATGTTAGCCTCGTTCTTTATTGACACACAACCAGATTCTAGCATTCCGAAACCTGGAATGAAATCAAAGTACGCTTTATTTTTGTATTCAACGGATTGCATCGTGGAATAGCTGAAAGTCATTTCGAAGCAAATTGGCAATGTCTAAAAAGGTTGAAAAGTATTATTGTATCTCCTAACTCGAAAATTATTGTATCTGTTTCGAGATCGGGTAGTCAAAAATTGTATAAAAAAGCTTTTATAGAATATCTGCCTACTTAGAGGACACATATCCTGAGTTCTTCTCCACAGAGTCCGAACATCGTGTAGTAAACTCACCCAAAAAAATGTAATGACGAAACTAAGAGATGTAATATCCAAAAGTTTTGTCGTAAAATTTAATAGCTTTCCTATAAAAACATTTTGAAGTCAATATGTTTTGGCGACAAAAATCAGCCATTTTGGTTTTTCATAATTTTGATGTACCCGTGTCACTCTCACAACTAAGACGAATCGAACGACACCTCTTAAGCTAAAATCCATCAAACCGTTCAGGCTGTAAGAAAATGCCACTGAAATATACATACATACCTGGGCTGATTGATAACTGGCCGAAACGACGAACTTAAAAAAATTATACGCAAAAAAAAATATTACATTATATTTTGGCATCTTTTTGAAAATAGAACGCCAAATTTGAATTTAATCGAACTGGTGGAATTTGTTTGATAGGACGTAGAACTTTCTCTGTCGTAAATTTTCTTAACAATGGAAAGAAACGAAATTCGTGCGGTGATACAGTTTTACGTTTTAAAACAGAAAACAGCAACCCAGATTAAAACCAAGCTAGACAGTGTTTTAGGTAATTCTGCTCCTGCATTGAGTACAATTCACACCTGGGTAACTGATTTTAAACGTGGAAGACAGAGCTGCGAAGACGCCCACAGGTCTGGCCGTCCAAATGAAGTCACGAATCCGGACATGATCAAAAAAATTCACAAAATTGTATTGAATGATCGGCGCTTGAAGTTGTGAGAGATAGCAGAGATGGTGAGCATTTCATCTGAATGCGTTTTTAATATTTTGCACCAACATTTGGGAATGAAAAAACTTTGCGCGCGATGGGTGCCGCGTTTGCTCACTGTTGACCAAAAGCAACGTCGAGTGGACGATTCATCGGAGTGTTTGGCGCTGTTTAACCGAGATCCTAACGAGTTTTCGCGGCGTTATGTAACAGTCGATGAAACCTGGATACATCATTATACTCCCGAGACAAAAGAACAATCTAAGCAGTGGACTGAGAGCGGAAGACCTGCGCCGAAGAAAGCAAAAACGGTTTTGTCGGCCGGCAAAGTGATGGCGACTGTTTTTTGGGATGCTCGAGGGATTATTTTAGTGGATTATCTGCAAAAAGGAAAAACAATAAATGGAGAGTACTACGCAAGCTTGCTGCAAAAATTAAGTGAAGAAATCCAGAAAAAACAATCACATTTGGCCAAGAAAAAAGTTTTGTTCCACCATGACAACGCACATGCACACACGTCAAGGGTTGCAGTCGCCAAACTCCATGAATTGCGGTTCGAATTGCTACCGCATCCACCCTATTCCCCGGATCTGGCCCCGTGTGACTTCCACTTATTCCCAAACTTGAAGAAATGGTTAGGTGGCCAGAGATTTTCATCAAATGAAGAAGTCATTGTTGCCGTGGACGAGTATTTTGAGGGGTTGGAGAAAACATTTTATCAAACTGGTGTAACGGCATTGGAGAAGCGCTGGACTAAATGCATCGAGGTAGAAGGAAACTACGTTGAGAAATAAATTTATTTTAAATAGATTTTTAAAGTTTTTCTTTGTCGTTTCGGAAACTTATCAATCAGCCCTCCGAAAAACATAACATAAACCTCCTTCTAAAGCAGTTGGGTAAAAATACGCAATAAACATTAAGTTTCAGTCAAAACATTATGTTCGGAGTTATTAAATTAATATAGGTATATAAATCAAATATTTTTAATCGCGTGAGTATAATATATAAGGTCGACCTTTATTAAAAAATGTAAAATCTCACCAGTCTGCATAGTGAAGATGATGAAAGAGTTGGTCAGGATCCAGTTTGTGTCTTCCAGGTCTATCTCGAAGTTGCTCTGCAGCGTCACCGAAGAGTTGGTGGCGTTCGAGGACTGGGAGACCAGGGAGGCAGGGACGGTCAGATTCACGTCCATTGTGTTCAAGTTTTATAACCTTCTTGGGTTAACGCTCAGAGGAACAAAAGGCGATCGCAACGCGAGGCGACGCGACGCGTGTCAGATATCTTTGGGTTAACGAATCCTCTGTTGTTTCCTTTTTTAACTTTGTTTTTTGTTTACGTCATAGTTGGTATTTAGTTTTTGTTACGATTGAAATGTATGTTTTCTTTCGTATATAAGAAGCAGGAGCAGAAGTACCTAAATTGTATGTGCTTATTTTTTAATTGTTGGCGATTTTTCAATGTAACGATTAAATAATAAATTAAACACTTTATTTTAATTACTTAGTTACACTGTTTCATAAAATAAACGATGTATTAAAACACATACAACACTTGTTGGTGTCATGTCTACTTCTTTTACATTTAAACATCATAATATTACTCATCATCGCATATTTTCAGAATTAGACACACAGAACTTATTAATTTGTGTGATGTATTTTATGAATCAAAATATTAAACCACAAATATATCTAGATACGATACGTCTGGATTCGGTAGATATGCGTGCAGCAAATGCGCTAAACAGCGCGGATAGCAGTCTTTATGTGGTCACAAACAACATAATGATTTGGAGATAATCGTCGCGTGACTGCCAGAGATGTGAGAAAGAAGTGGCGAGTACAAGGAAATAGAAAAGCCAGTGAATATTTCTATGAGCACTGTGAGCATTGCGCAGACCTGCGCGACAGCGAGACAAGAAGAGTGACAATGAACGACACGACAAAAGCGACAGCGACATGACATTGATTTAATGGTGGGGTCCGAATCACTGTGGCTTGGGTGGTGTGGAAAGTGTGTGTGCGTCTGTCATTTACATAAGTGTCCAACCGAAACAAGATTCAGCCGAAACTGAAACTTAGAACAATGTTTATTGCATGTTAAAATCCAGTGTACGTTTAACATATTATAATATAGTTAATTTTCTTGAAATAATAAAGCGACATTAAAAGTTGGTAAGATAATAGTTGTTTAATACAAACATAATAGAATACCAGCGCAGAGGCACTGTGCTAACCGTGACACTGCAACATGCTGAGTTAGGGCCGTTTTGTGGATGTGGTGCACTCGCTTAAGTCTTACGTTATATTTAATGTTTTTAGCATGCTGCAAAACTGTGTATTGCATTTACAAATAAACGATTTATCTATCTATCGATCTATCTAATAGTAATGTTATTCTTGTAAGTAAATTCTCATACAAACTCAAATTTCTAACGCAACCGAAGTTTCAGCCGATTTTTGGCCAAAACCAAACTTATGACCGAAACTGAAACCGGTCGCCAATTTAACTAAAATTTAAATACACGAGCGGCAAATCCAAAGGGACGTCGCTATCGCTTTGTCACGCAGGTCTGGCCGATGAGTTGATAGGGTAAAATTCAACAACTATTAAAATTCTTCTCTTCTTTATCATCATCGTGAGGGTTAGGTCGACGACCGACCCTACAAATTTTAGTGTCAAAATTAATGATCCGCCAAAAGCTATTTAGTTTTCATAGTTTTATTTTTTTAACCCATCTACATTGTGTTGTCGTGATGGTGGCCCAATTTTCTGTGACGTCCATCTATGTCGTCCGAAATTGCTTCATGCATCTAAATCGTACCTTATATTTATGATCTGTATTATCCTCCTCCATGTGTCCTCCATTTCTTACAACATTCATGTTGACTTTTCTCGAGACAGTTCTGTAGCAATAGGGGATCGGACTACTTTTATTTTTATTTTATAAATCCAAACTTCTTAGTTTCTGCTATCGAACACTAAAATAATTTTTGCTCTATCTTTAAAATTTACCGAGTTATAAAGGTTTGAAATTCAAGAATAGACAAAGAGGCACATACCTACTTGTGACGTCATTTGTTAGTAACGCCATATAATCTCCATACAAAAATCGTTTTTGTAAGAGACAAAAAATGAATATTTTTATATTTTTTATATTTGAATATTGAAACTTTAAAAAATCACTGTAAATTCGTTTTTCAACCGATTCTGTTTTTTTCTTCGCGAATCGTCTGCTACTAATGTATGTTTTAAAAATAATTAATAAAATATGGTAAATTCATAAAATATGGTGAACAGTCCGATCCCTTATTACCATGGTAATATCACTTTAAAAACGAAGGCTAGTTTTATTATTTTAACGTGGCCCGACGTGGTGTAATATATCATAGTCTTCTGTCCACATACAATAAAACATAGCAAGTATGTACACGATTTGCATGTCTATCTGGATCCCCACGTCAACAATTATCGTGAAAAAACATAGTATAGTACTTAGACTTTGCATGATATATTTACGTGCATCCTAATTTTAACCAATTTGTTACTTAGTTAATAATAATATAGGAACATCAGATACAATCAAAGGTCAAATAAATAAATTAAAGATTCACGGTCTGATTTTAAAATAAAATATTTCAGTAAATAATGTAGAGTAGGTGAGACAGGTGTGTACGTGAGTGTTTTCATTGAATTATCTAACTTTGATAGCGTTACTACAAATTTGACACGTACGTATGTACTACGATAAATTGTATAAAGGGTGTTTAATTTGTCAACCGTATAGTCTATTGGCATTTAGAATACGAGGTCCAACCAAATGCAAAGAATAAAATCTGTATGATGAATTTTTCTGTGACATTTACGAGATCTACTTGCATCTCCGTTACAGGAAATTATAACGAACTTAATCTTTAGTTCTCTATTATCATTAATTTCTTATTGTGATCTACATTTCAATTATAAATTATACTATTTGAATTATATGCTTTCCTAGAAGTACACACAATCACACTCACACAATTTTGGGTACTTCTTAGATTTAAGATCAAAATATATTTTTACCTGCTGCTGTTAATTAAAGTTCATAATCCTGTTACATTCATGTGGAAGAGCGGAGCACTCCCACTACAAGTATTCTACAATTACAGAAATAAAGATTTTTTTTTTCAGAATTTTTCATTATATAAGATTGCATGTTATGTAATGTAAACAAGTAGATTATTTATTATTATTGTTATTTCAAACACAATTTATATTGTATATGAATAAATGACTATTGACTATTGACTATTGACTTACTGGGAGGCCCCAATTATAACTTGTTAATGTAAACTTAAGTAATAAAAGTATTTTTATTTTATTTATTTTAGAAGTACCTAAAAATAGTATATTTTCTAAACATTGTTTTTAAACTTTTTATATATTTTCAAGTCATCATCATCACCATCATCATCATCAATCAACAACAATGGCGCGTGCATTAGCTTGTCAGTTCACACCCTATATAAGTTAGTCGCTTTTTGATTGTGTTATTTATTATTTGTAGGATTTATTACAACAGTTTGTTTCAAAATGTATTTTTGTTTGTGTATCTACGGACTGGTGTTTGTTCATTATGTAAGTATAGTTACTTGCCTATGTATATTTTCTTACCGTACCCGACATATTTTTTCCCGCCTAAAGTTCGTATAAAAATCCTTAAGCCCGCGCCCGCCATATTATATTTGAAAAAAAAATAACGACTAGGTCCGTAACATTAGGGTCCGTTATAAAGCAATCGTACAAAAATCCCAATAAAAAACACTTCCAGTTTTTCACGATCTTTTCGATTTTCTGCGTAATTTTGCAAATTATTTTCCCCTGGGAACCACAGGCTCGGACCAACCACCCACTGGACACCGCATACTGTACAAGTTACTAACAAACTTATTACGAAAAAGATGCGGTGCGGGGGCGCGGGGAACGCGTCGTGATTGGTTCATCTCGCTTACGCAACGTATTGACAGGTCTCGTAATTGGTCGAAACTGAAGTGAGCCGCGAGGCATTGGCCGCCCAGAGATGTTTATATGTGCAAATGCACCTATGCGTTTCGGAAAGTAGCGCCCTGACATGTGGTGTCCGGTGGGTGATTGGTCCGAGACCACTGGTATTAAAAAAAAACTCATATCGGTTCAGCAGCCTTACCGACGAACAGCATTTAGTTTTATATACAGCGTGAAATTTACATCGTTTTGTTCCCGCCGTGTAGTGATAGTACCCGTCAAACTGAACAACTTTTCACGAAAATAAAAATTCCTGCGACAAAAAAATTTTTGGCCTCTCCATACTAAGTGGGACTCCCGACCGACCCATTTTGTATGGAGAGACCAAAAATTTTTTTGTCGCAAGAATTTTTTTTTTAATTAAGAAAAAAAAAACGAAATCTTTCAATTAAGTGATAATTTCTGATTATTAGTAATAAATAAGTATTAATAATCAGTTTTTTCCACAGGTCAGAGGAGTCGAAGAAGTCCTTAATAACTTAGATGATAATGAAATTTCATTCAAAAACATCACAGAAATTGAAGTAAGTTTCTGCAGTTTTGTTTTTTTTTTTATTTATTATTAGCTTATAAAGCAGTTTCAAATGGTTTGACCGCAGGAACAGAGATTAATTTTATATAAGTAAAACATAATGTAACAAATTCTGAGTAATATGCTACCCCACAGCTAGGCGAAGACCTCTCTCTTGGATTTTACGATTGAAAAACTATAATAATAATCCACCCATACAGAGAGTACAGTTGATATTACAATAAAATTGACAAGTAGGTAAATAGACATTTAGATACAATTTAGAATAAAGTAAAGGTGGCCAGATTAGTAGCTGAAATGTAACCCTGTCTCTCAAACTAGGAAACCTGTATCTTGAGAGGCAGTGTATAATTGTTGTCTCAGCGGCAAGTGGACAATGTGTATCATTGAATTAAATAACAAAATTACATGGGACCAGTCGGGTAGATAAATGTATGTGTAATGTGTATGTGTGTGTGTGTGCGTGTATGTGTTGTATGTATGGATGATGCGTGTTCGTGAGTTGTGTGTGTTTTGTGAGAAGTGTGTTTGCGTTATTGAATTAGTGTGTCAAACTATGATGATGTGGAGGAATCTCTGACCAGCTCGCGGACCTGTTTTTTTCACACTGTCACACTGACCGATCCCAAGACTCATGTCGTAGGGCTGGCTGTTCAGAGGTTCATCCAACCATAGCTGCTGACAAAAATAATATTGTGAGTGAAATAATAATAATAATAATAATAAAAATTCTTTATTGATCTAAAAGTGCGTTACATGTGAGCTTGGAACCCTGTAGCCTGTGCTAGTTGGATAACTGTGTTACAGGCTACAGTGACTTCCCCTTATTTAATTAAAACATAATCTGGCTCTAGTATAGTTTTACATAAACAGAAAAGCAGTAAGGCAAACAAGTAGCTTAAGATATAACTATTAAGACAGTCTAAGATCATTCTAGTTCCGAGTAATTCTTCAAATATACAATGAGTACATAAAATCCAGGGTGTGTGTGTGTGTGTGTGTGTGTGCAGGTGGGGGGTGTGAGTATACATGTAGTGAGGGAGGGAGAGAAGCCAGCCCTACGCAGTAAATACTTGGGATTGGAAGACCCCTGGCCTCACTCCCTCTCTCTCCAGTGTGTGAAGTATGTGTGTGATTGCGAGACCAGGTGGGAGGGGGGACGGAAGCTAGCCCTACGCAGTGATTGCTTGGGATCAGGAAAACCACTAGCTACTCGACCCTTTCTCCATTGGCATGTGTACACCCACACACACACACACACACACACACACACCCACACACACACACACACACACACACACACACACACACACACACACACACGCACGCACACACACGCACGCACACATCATAATTTTAAGTTCAACACAACTAACACATGGCATATTACTATGTTTCAAGTTGTTCTTTCTTTGTTGTATGTAAGAAGAGCGGTGCCTCCTATCACAAGCAATAATAAGCTTACTAGGAGGCACCTGCCCCTGCAGTAATGTAAACCTGTTAAAGAATAAACATATTTTATTTTATTTTTTGATTTATTTATTTATTTTTATTAATTACCTAGGTAAGTAAGTAACACTTTATTGCATAACACATATGGGACATACAAAGAAAACATTATTATAAAATGTGCGCAAAGGCGGCCTTATCGCTAATAGTGATCTCTTTCAGACAACCTTTCTTTTTCATAGGGAAACAGTGAACGGAAACGGAGTAGTGAGTGCGTGAAGGAAATGTAAAGTTACTTACTTTAACCTATAATTATGATATATAGACAAATATAGTAAATATATAAATACAATATACAATACATAGCATAATACATACACATATTATATACATATACATACAGATATACTTACCTATGCATTATATACCTACATAGATACTTAAACAATAGCTAGACAAACAAGAATACATAAATAAAATAATACCTACACACTACGATTAAATTCGTAGCCTTCCTAGGTATGGGTATTCTTTCTAAAACCATTTCTTTAATACACATATTTTCATTTCCTCATTTTGGATATCATAGTGCTGGAGTCCCGGCTAGTCGGCCCCAGGCCTTGCTCCATCTGCTGAACTCGGAGTACTTCAAAGTGTACTGCTAGCAGGCAATCTGTATTAAAATATCATTGATTAAGTAATTATAGTACAAGTTTTTCTAATGTTCCATCGCCATAGTAGTTGTCTACCCTAGGTACTTGATAATTGCCTGCCGACACCGATCTCGTTCCATGTTTACTATCTTATGGTAAAAGACGCTCTTGATTGCCATGGTGGTTTACAAGAAGTGAATTTTTATTGATGACTACGTACTTACAATGTAACTAATTAAACGTGGAAACCAAAGTTTAGTTTTGTTCTGTATTGTTTTAGGTTAAAGGCGTGGAAACAGTGTTCAAGAACTCGGACGTTGATTATGAAATACCATCCAAAAACTACACAGCAAACTCGGAAGTATTATTGAGAAGTACTACTCACGTATCTATATTGTAACTGATTAAATATTGAGTAAAGTATAGTTTTATTCTGTATACTTCACAGGTCAAAGAAGTTGAAAATATAGATCATGATGATGAAATATCAATAAAAAACAACATAGAAATTGGAAGTACTACTGAAGAACAGAATGAAATGGATTATTTGATGGAATTTACTAGATCTTCTGAAGACCACGACGATCTGCTTTCCCAACTAGCAGAATCTGATGTTTTAGACGAAACCGATGCTATAGAAGAAATAGAAAGAAATGCCCGTGCTCTATATGAGGAATTTCAACGTTAGTATAATTTTGCACTTATGTTAGATATTATAAACACGCTTGTAGGTATAACGTTACTTTATGAACATGAACCTCGTAAGTGGTTATACCACGATCAAAACTAGGGAAATTTCAATATAAGACACAAAACTTTATTTTAGTCCTATGATGATAAGAAGAAGGAAGTAAACTGTGTGTGGAAAGAAGTGGTTTCTCATATTCGTCCGAGTATATAAAACAAGACAAATCTATATCTAACATCTTAATTTCATTTCGTTCATTCATTCTTAATTTCCAGCGACGTACTATCCATACACAATCCAAACCCAACAAGTCACAAGTGAGGGCCATTTTAGCCCCTGTTTGGTACCCTCTATGATTGATAAACCTCATAACGTACCAATTAAACAAATAGTTCCAGCAAAAGGTAAAGTGACAATCGTTGGCTCGTTCACCGATTTCAACTGGTGAGTTTTAGAATTTTACGATACATCATCGTGATAGATCAGGCTTCCTGGAGTAGGCGATTCAAGAGAGTGTGAATTGGCAAAATTTGTATAGAGTGCCTAGTCACTGAGACTATAATATTTAATATCAGACTATGCATTGGAGCTGCCAGTAACAAAGGAAACTAATCTCCTCATGAAGATCAGGCTCAGTGGCGTGCAATGGGAGCAATCTTTGTCCAGTTGTAGGGTCTTTTATTCTACTTCATGTGTGGTTTTAGAGGTCGCCAAGGCCAACTGACCCCTCAAATCTTGTAGGCTGATGCATGAATAAGAATAAGAATACATTTTATTGCAATATTTAAACATACAATACAAAAAGGAAACTATTATACTGTAAATGCTAGTGCCCTAGTTTAAGTGGATTTAGGGATCACTACGCTAATAAATAAAACTGTAGACTGTAAGTACAAAATGCTGGTTATAATAATATGAAGATAAAGAAAATCTCAAAGTTACAAAAGGTCGTATGAATGCGTTAACAAAAGGCTAGTAAGTAACGAATGAATCATTTGAATTTGAAAATAAAGGTGACCTTATTGGTCTGTTTAGAAAGATAGCTAAAAAAAGTATACAAAGACAGTTATTAAAAAACATATAATAAAATTATAGTAAAAACGAAGCGTAAGTTTGTAAAAAGCCATGTTCTTAACAATACTTATATTAGAAAAATAATATTATTATAATAATACGCCGTGTGGTGACGGCAGAGTAGAATACATTTGTCACCAACCCCTACTCTTCCCGTGGGTGTCGTAAGAGGCGACTTAGGGACTACACATTGAACAGGGAACGGGCAGCAGCGCTCTCTGATACAGTAACCTTTTAATCTGCGATCTCCAACCCGCCTGCCAAGCGTGGAGATTATGGCAAAACCCTCCACTTAAGTGGAGGAGGCTCATAGTCCAGCAGTGGACTGTAACGGGCCGTTGATGTTGATGTTGATGATGACCACGAGGTCTAATAACTACACACTAAAAACACGACACACGTGTTCAGTTTTATCACCGCACAAAATGAAATATCTATCTAACTCCAAACGTGTCCAGTCCAGTGGTGGTGGATGGTTGTTCGTTGCAAGGATATTGTCATTTAAAATAATAAAAAAAATACAATTTGAAATAGAATACATTTATTTAACGTAGTACATAACATTTAGACAAACATGTATAACAGTAATATCTCTTACTACGTTAAAAGGGTCCCGACTCAGCATAATGTCGCTGGCTAGGCCAGTGACGCTGTTATTCTGCCGAAATGTACATTCTGTTTTAAAATTACGTTTAATCTATGTTTGTTCTTCTGTTCTCAGGAATATTCCAATAACATCTATAACTAAAGAATATGAGAGGACATTAGACTACAATGATAACATTGGTGTTGAGAGTGAAATATTTGATAACAGCGTATATTTACCAAATGTGCCATTTCTTGATAGACGTCTACCGTCCCTGGATGTACCAATTTTAAACAATTTAAAAAGTAATGAACAACTTTATGATAATGGACATTTCCCAAATCCACCGTTTTGCGAACATAATATTGGTGTTGATGAAATTATCCGTAAAAAGATACCCGTAACAGGAAATCTTACTGTAGCTGCTACGTTTGGTAATTGTGGTTTTATGTAATTGAAACTTATCCTCAAACTTGCCATCCGCACACACGCATTAGTTATAATAGCAGATAAAAAAATCAAAGTATCTATAACTCCTATAATAATAATGCTACCTCTTATAGTAGAAATTCTTGAAATAAACCATAAAATGCAAACACAACAACAAATATATTTGAATCAACAAACTAACTGTTTATATTCGCTTCCGGGGGCAACTGACACTATCCCGCCAGCAGGTACTGTGCCTTCGAAAGTGATGTAGCCAATGACTGGCACGCTTCCAGTGACGGATGTGGATCCGTCTACCGATATCTTTCCGCCAACAGACACCTCGCCAGTGCCGACTATGGGACCTGCATTGGCGGCAGCTAATGCAGCATTGCCGGCAGCTAATGCAGCATTGCCAGCACCGAATCCCATATTGCCAATACCATTTAGTGGCAATCCATTGCTAATAGCCAATCCATTTCCGATTAGGTTATTGGGACATCCTATGACGTTGCTGGTAGAGTTCTGTAATAATACAAAATAATATTTATATAAAGTGTAATATTAAATAAAGACAGAATGTAAAAAAAAATACTTCATAATTTTTATTAAACGTGAAAGTTTTTTAAGTATTAATATTTTTACCTGTATTAAACTGGCAAACAGTACGATGGAAAACACAAAAACATTGAAGTTTAGTTTATTCATAGCGTTAAAAAATAATGTTTACTTTTCAGCGAATTTGTGAAACTCAATTTAAACTAACGAATGTCAAATGCTCTTTTTGTTTTATACCCTTACAAATGTAGTTACAACACTTGTGATAACTTATTGTGAAAATTATTGCATACATAGATAAGACTATGTTTCTACAACCTACATAATACTTATATGCGACGATAAAAAATAATTTAGCAATGATTTAAAATACCTATTTACTTTATCTATTACATCTTGCCTACTAACTTTAGCGAGTGAAAATTCTCGGAAAAAGGCATGTAATTAATGTTAACTATGACTTGTATAATTACTAGGAAAGAAGTAGTAGTTTGTGTAATGTATATCAGCCGTTGTATATCAGCTGTCTGGCACCCATAGTACAAGCTCTGCTTAGTTTGGGATCAGATGGCCGTGTGTGAAGATGTCCCCACATATTTATTTATTTATTTATTTACTAAGAAAGTAAGTATTTTAGAATTTCTATACCCTCGTAGTTTGCCGTGTGGTGACGGCAGAGTAGAATACATTTGTCACCAACCCCTACTCTTCCCGTGGGTGTCGTAAGATGCGACTTAGGGACTACACATTGAACAGGGAACGGGCAGCAGCGCTCTCTGATACAGTAACCTTTTAATCTGCGATCTCTAACCCGCCTGCCAAGCGTGGAGATCATGGCAAAATCCTCCACTTAAGTGGAGGGTTTTGCCTGTGGACTGTAATGGGCCGTTGATTTAATTTGATACCCTCGTATGCACTGGAAGACGCAACGTGGGTAGGCTCCATGCAAGGTGGACTGACACGATCTGGTGAAGGTAGCGGGAAGCCGCTGGACTAATCAGGATCAGTCGTTGTGGAGATCCTTGGGGGGAAGCCTTTGTCCAGTAGTGGACGTCTTTCGTACATTTATTCTACGCTATTATGAAGGTAAATATCGTGATGAGATGAAACTTACAGACATAGCAAATATTCGTAGAAGGGATCTGGAGTTTCATACTTTGGGACCATATACCAGCAAAGAAATTCAACGGTTGTGTATGTGAAATCGACTAACTCACACTGGTCCAATGTCGTCGGCTTAAGGCTGAATAGAATACCCTTATTTAGGGTCAAACCCCTCACGTGGCGATACGCGAGCTATATTGTAGTAATTAGTTATCTAAGAGGCTCGTTTTATTGGTAAACATGAGTAATATTGTCTTATGTTTTTTTTCATCATCAACGGTTTATAAAAGTCCCCATCGAGGGGCTGAGCTGAGGGCGATTAGGCCTTAGTCAACCACCCTGGCCCAATGCAGGTTGGTTGACTTCAGGACTTCTGCAGGAGTGTGTAGTATTGTAGGTTTCATCACGATGTTTTCCTTCACCGTAATTCACGTTGAATACACGTACATTTTAAGCATTAGTTTTGGTTTTCAGACATCCATATTTAACCGTTTACTAAAGATTATAATATGATCTTGAACTCAAATAGATTTTTTTCAGTGGGCCTTATTCATCAGATTACTGGGTGAGCCTGAAGACTTCTTCTTCATCATCTTTCTTGTCTTATCCCTTCACTTGAGGCCCTCCAGGCACCAAAACGGTTTGTACGCTCATCAAAAGTATTTGGTGTGCTTGATGGTAAGTGTGGGATTGATTTATTTTCTTCACAAAAACGAAAATAACAATTAACCGTTTATATCAGTTTCAATAACTTTAATCCATTTTCTTCCTTCTTCAAATTCTGAAAGAGTTAAGACCGTTTTATTTAGGTATGTTATATTATACAGTATCAATCAATCAATCAATCAATCAGCCTATTGCAGTCCACTGCTGGACGTAGGCCTCCCCAAGTGTACGCCAAAGCGCACGATCAACCCGCTTTCCTCATCCAGCCACCATCAGCAACCTTCCTCAGGTCATCAGTCCACCTGGCAGGGAGGCGTCCCACACTACGTTTCCCGAGACGCGGTCTCCATTCGAGAACCCGTCTGCTCCAACGCTCATCGGTTCTGCGACAGACGACGTGGCCAGCCCACTGCCACTTCAGCTTGCTCCTCTGCCGGATGATTTCGTTTCGGAATCCTAACTATCCTGTATTATTCCGAATAATCCGAATTATACAGTATACGAAGACATATACGGTTTAAAATAGTTTTATTGCTTGTGAAGAAAAGAGGTTAATCTCTTGACACTTTGATGAGTGTTACTTTAGGTAGGTACAGGCAGGGACCGGACTACCCGTTGAAAAACCCCTTCAGTCGTTAGGGTTTTAAGTATTTACAGAATGATAATTGAAATAAATATATGTTTATCAGATTCCTTGATAAGAGTTACCCTGTTGGATTTACAAACGTTATAATTATAGCATGTAATAGAATAATAAGAGTACGAGATATCGTTGATCAAAATAGTAAGGGTTCCAGCCCCTGGGTGCAGGGTTGCTTAAGCGAGTATAAAACTTGTATACTTGTTACATTAATAAATAAAAAACACGCTTTTAAAGCACATCAAACTAAAAAGTGAAATATAATTCTTAATTTAAGGTAAAAACAATAATGAACGAAAAATACTAGTGTTATTGTGAAAAAAATAAGCGTGGGTTGCTCGATACAGATACGAAAAATATGGCACAAAGTACCCCATGCTTTTTTTTCACAATAATACTAGTATTTTTCATTAATTATTGTTTTCAGCTTAAATTAAGAATTATATTTCACATTTTAGTTTGATGTGCTTTAAAAGCGTGTTTTTTAGTTTTATTTGAACTATATTTATTTTTCACTTTTTAGTTTGATGTACTGTGAAAGCGTTTTGTTTTTGTTTTTTTAAACTATTGAGTAAATTTCAACAAGTCCTATTAAATCTTCATTTCCGTGTTTTTTTTATCTTAATACATTTTTATTTTTTAAATCGTTTTTATTAAATGTAATATTGCTTAATGTCTAGCAGATAACTTAAAAAACTAACGAGATATACAGGATTAAAAATTTCGTGCCACGGCGATGAAACATGTGTGCAATTTATTAGTCTTTATCAGTTTTATCGTAGCGCAATCTAATCAAAGACGCGGGCGCGGGCGCATCAGCCTGGCTTCGGCAAGTCCAGCATTGACGCCAGCAAGTTCAGCGCCGGCACCCGCAAAATCAAACCAAAATAAAATTCTTGCATAGCCTTGTCTTGAGTTTATTAAATTGGTCATTATTGTTGAGAAATGCATTTAGTAACAGCCGCATTTAGGGCGAGCGATCCTGGCACCGCCGCACCCGCAACCCGCAGAGCCGGCCAGCCGGGCGGGGCCGACGCCGAGACCAGCGGCAGCGAGGCTCTCGCTCGAGATGCCCACATTGCCGCTGCCGCAGCTGTAGGAGGTGCCAGCAGCACCAGATGACGGCACGGTACCTTCGAGAGCTACTGTAGCTAGGACAGGCAGGGAACCGACCACTTCGAGAAGGCCGTCAATGGAGTCCTCAGACACGACGGAGATGCCGCTGGGTGTTAAGGGGGAGGAGACAGAGACGCCGAGAGATCCACCGCAGGCCGAGGCGACGGCTGGGCCCGTGTAGATGGAGGCTGGCGCTGCGTAGCCCCAACCGCCGATGTTAGCGGCGGCGGCGATCTCGGCCGCGGCGATGTTTGCGTCCCAGCCTTTCCAGCCGTCGCAGCCGCAGCCGCCTGGGTACGCCGCGATAGACTGCATGGGAAAAATAATAATATTTAGGTTTTTTTTTCTACTGAAAAGACTGTCTGCATCTTTTGTATTTAAAACAACGTATCTAAAAAATAGACAATTGATTTTCCGTTGTTCAAATTGAATAAAAATAAAAATAGACATACCTGTACCAAGAGCGCAGAAGCGCAGAGGACGAGGGCGAATCTGGCTGCCATTGTAGTTGGTGCTGTTCGAAAACTAAATGTCGAATGATTTTCTGTTTCTTGTTCTTCTTTTTATACTTTTCTACATTTCTCTTATCGGGAGGGACCTAAACTTTAATATAGTGAAACGTGACTTTTTAAGGTTTTAAGAAACGTATCAAACGCACATATTGATAATATTTTCAGGTGTTATTTACTATAAATGTTCACCTTCTACACTTTTAATATAAAAAGAGTCGTAGTGTCTAAAAAATATCATTCTGGATTCAGCATTCCGTTGAAAACAACAAAAGAACATGTCTACTTTCGCCATCTTTTTGCTCTGCTTCCAGGCCTGCCTCATCCAGGTAAGAAGAGCTTGATTTAACCTTTTTTTATGTGAGATGAAATTGATTTGTGACTCATTTTTTTATGAATTATTTCCAGAGTGTGATGAGCTCGTGCGGCTGCGGTAAACCCAAGCCGACTTTCGGCTGCGGCAAGGGTCTGGGCTACGGCGCTGGCTACGGCGCTGGCTACGGTGCAGGCGGCTGCAACGCCTTGGGCAACGGAGACGTGTCGGTGTTCGGCGAGCTGGACGTGAGCGGCGCCACCACTGTCGCGGGCTCAGTCCCAGTGCTCGGCGGACTCTCCTTCGGCGGCCTGGTGCCCGCTAGCGGCCTTGTGACCATCTCCGGCTGCTGCGCATACCCGCAGCCGGCATGCCCCGCCACTGCCAACCTCGGCGCTGCCATCGCCGAAGCTGAGATCGCTGGCGCCTTCGCTGGAGCTGAGATCGGTGCCATCACTGCTGGTCTCGCTGGCGCGTGGAACCAACAATCCTGTGGCTGCAAGTCCATCTACTAATTTTGAACAACAGTCTGCTTAAAATTGGACAGTGATAAACAGAAAGGTTTCAACCCTCACGTCATCCATTTTGAAATAAACGCGATTAAAGATTTCATAGCCCTTTCCAGATATAAGTTGGCATTGCACTTTATCTATGGGATGTAGAAACTTTAAACTTTGCAAAGTATTAGATTAATATTTAATAAATATTAATTTCACACGAAATAAAAAGAAAATGAAGCATAAGATACTTAAATAAATTCAAATAATTTTAAAACCTTTTTGCTTTATTTTACTATTCTGCGAATCGAAATGCAGTAAGGTTTCAACCCTCAGTTGATAACTTTATGCTAATTTAGGAATAACGAATTATACTTTTTGCAAAAAAATAAAATGAATAAAAATTCAGATACGGTATTTATCTTATTTTTATTTCCATGAAAAATTTGGTAATTACCAAATGGTAAAATCGATGGTTTTAAATAAAACAGTAAAAAAACCTTCACATTGAAGTGTCTAACTTATATTAAGGCCGAGTGTAAACACCTAGGCCAGTGGCGGGCAGCAGCGCCATTGGGGCAAAGCTTGGCTCTGCGCTCACCAACCCGCCTGCCCAGCGTGGTGAGTATGGGCATAAGCCCCTTTAATGGATAGCGCGGCAAATATATGGCCCTCAGTTCCCGGCAGCCCTACTATTCTGGGCGCCACTGTGGCCCAGAAAATAGCAGCCTCGGTCACGGTAGGGCGGGGGAAACTTAAGAATCCCCGGGTTACGGATGGCTGCCACAAACTGACCTTGGCGACGTATAACGACGACGCAGTCTACGGCTGGACGATAGCCTGGAGCAATTGGAGGTAGAACTAAAAAATATAAGGTGGCACGTTTTGGGGCTGTCTGAAGTCCGAAAGAAATCGATGCTAGGGTAACAACTCGACAGGGAGAGAACACGACTACCTTAGAATCCAACCACCTGTTCTACTTTCGAGAGGGCGACCAACAGTCGCAAGGCAGCGTAGGCTTCCTTGTCAACAAAGCTTTCTCCGTGACAACGTGCTGGAGGTGTCCAGTATGTCATCCCGGGTCGTGCTGGGTATTGAAACTGACCAATAGGTATTCCCTCAAGGTTGTACAAGGCCGACATCTACATACTTGGATACCGAGGTCGAGACCATGTTTGAAGATACAAGTATCACAAAAGCCATAAATGGCACTACCAAGACCCACTTCACCGTTGTCATGGGGGACTTCAATGCCAGGGTAAGAGTACGAGAAGGCGATGACTCACGCATCGGGCCGCACGGTATTGGGCTCAAAAACCATAGAGGGCAAATATTGGTAAACTTTCTGGACATACAAAGGTTGTTCTGCATGAACACCTTCTTTGAGAAGAAGCCCGTAAGGAAGTGAACTTGGCAAAGCCTCGATGGTAGGACGAAAAGTGAGATTGACTTCATCTTGACGGACAAGAAGCGCATATTATGTAGGATGTCTCCGACTTTCCCAATTGGTTCCAAATCGGTAGCGACCACCGAGTACCGACTGGTAAGAGGTAACTTCAGAATTGAGAGGAGTCGTATGGTGAAATCCACTCTTCGTCCAACGCTAACCCAATCCATGCACGGTTCTGATGCGTTCCAGTTGCGCAATCGTTTTGCCGCACTGGAATCCATGGCAATGTGGACAAGGAACAGTGTAACAATTTTAGTGTCTGGAACTGATGAAGATCCGACGCGAGATGCCGGAGGAGCTCCGTCGTCGGACATCCACTATCTGAATAAAGATATCCGCAACTCATAAGAGAGGCGATTGAGCGAAATCGGGGGTCAAAAGTCTGTGCTAAAAGACTGGGTAGGAACCACCTCACGAAGCTCAAAAACTCGGAAGGCAAAATCCTCACCGAGGTCGAAGACTTTTATGGCCGTCTATATGCCTCGCATGCCTTGGGGCTTCCGCCTGACGCGAACGACCCAAGAGCCACACTGACATGCCACTTGGCCGTCTATATGCCTCGCATGCCTTGGGGCTTCCGCCTGACGCGAACGACCCAAGAGCCACACTGACATGCCACTTCACTGAAGGTCTCCCAGACGTAGATGATGACGAAATTGAGAGGGCTCTCAAACAGCTTAAAAATGGGAAGGCTCGTGGCGAAGACGGAATTACTTCAGAGCTTCTCAAAACAAGAAGTACTCCAGTACTGAGAAAGTTAAAGGAGCTATTTAATTCCGTCATAGCATGGAACTACCCCGAAGCCACGGCTTGACACCTTTATGCAAATAATAAAATTTCTCGTTAAATAATGTAGAATAGTTTTATAATACATAAAACCATTTTGCAAATTTATAGTTTACAAGATTGTGTATTAAGCAAAAGGTTATTTTTGAAAATAACATAAAAGTAAAATTTTTGTGCGTTTTGAAACCTTAATAGATCGAAATAACGTATATTTTACAATAACATGGCATACCTAACTCAAAACTCGAAGTTTGGATGGTTGAAACCTTTCTGCGTATCACTGTCCAATTAAAAACTCATTAAAACATTTTATGATCATGAAATATTTTTTTTCCTAGTATTAGTAAAATACCAAATAAATGACCATCTTGACCCATGAACTATATTTTTCTTCTTTTCTAAGACATGGTATAGTACTTTATAATCAGCATTTTTGGCATTTATGAATATAAAGTTTTGCCATAGTTGCGCATACCTGCAGCCGGCATACTCCGCCCCAGCCAACCTCGGAGCTGCCATCGCTGGCGCTGATTGCTGGTTTACACGTATTAAGTTGTTTAGTAGTTAACTAAATTTTAAGCAACTTAATGCGTGTAAACAGCGAATTTAGTAGTAAGTTGCAAGTTAAAATTTAGTGTGCAAGTAAACAAGTAGATTAGAACTTTTTCTATTTTTCGGGTAAGTTGGTGGGCGTGGCCTGCCACTTGACACGTTTGGAAAGCCGCGATTTAGTTAATTTTAAGTTAAATGCGAAGTGCGAAGTTAAGTGCGAGTGTTTTATGTTTCTTTTTTGGATATATTTTAATATATATTATTATATAGGTACAATAATAATAATAATAAATATATTATTAATATTAAATATTAATCATTAAAAATAATACTAATAATAAAGTTTCCCCATAATAATATAAAAAATAAATAATAATATAATATTAATTATATCCGGCAATTGCGCATACCCGCAGCCGGTATACCCCGCCCCTGCCAACCTCGGCGCTGCCATCGCCAGCGCTGAGGACCAAACCTGTCTGTGGATGCAAGTCCATCTATTAATATTGAACAGTATTCTGATAATAGGAAAAACTCAATAAAAAAATTATGTGCTCATGGAATATCCATCATCTTTCTTTTTATATTTTTTATCTGGGATTTGACGTCAACAGAAATCACGTTATTCAATGTTAGGTTAGAGAGGACTCGAAGGAGTCTATAATTCAAAGTCTATAATTGAAACCCAACACCAAGGATGTTTAACACATTATTTTTCACCTATTCCGGCAAGGAAATCATTAACTATTTACCTACCTTCGTAAATATTATTTAAAAATGTACAAGAGTTCTCTTATTTTCGATATAATTCTATAAGTTAAGATTAAATTACTGTATTTTATCATAATACTTTTAAATAAGAAATATAAATAACCAAGACAATAAACAACTTTTAGGTTATGTTTTTTTAGAGTGCGTTCCAAAATTGTACTAAAAAATCCCACGCCGGATGTTAAAACATATTAGAACACTGACCTCTATATAGTACCAGAGGTATTGGAATAAAAAAGGATTTAATAACATTTTTGGAAGTCCCCCGACTAGAGTAAAACTAAATGAGAAAGATAAAATTATAATTTCTATAAAAAAAGTGATTTTTCACGAAATCCACCATACAAAAAACTATTATGATCTTTCTTAGTCCTTACGTGTACGTACCTACTTACATTTTGGTTTCTCGTAGAGATAGATACAGCCATGATATTCATTAATATACTCATCTACCTAACAATATAATTACAAATCCAATAAAATACGTCGGGGGCTGCCACGAACCAGAGCCAAAACCAAGAACCAGCTCCAAAATGAAGCCTTTTGAATGCAAAATACCGCATCTTAATCGGTTTGGTAGTTTTCGAAAACTCCTGTATGTAGTGCCAACTTATTGGCTGCTGCAGTGCTCCCTGGTGGATTACCTCCATAAAACATGTCTAAGAATCTGCTCTGAAATTATACCTTTTGAATGCAAAAAACCGCAACTAAATTGGTCCAGTGGTTTTCGAGATAAATGGTAACAGACATACATACAAACAAACAAACAACCTCTAACCCAAACGCATTACCGCCTCCGTTCCGACTTCCGTTCCGTCCGTCGTGGCTAATTTACAAAATACATTTATTTGTTTAGGAGTTTGGAATTTTTTTTCGCTTGCCCTGGTTCCCTGGTTCCTTGGAAAAAGTTGTTACCAGTATACGTGGTGACATGACATGACGCTCTGAATACATTACAATAGGGGATCGGACTACTTCTTAGTTTCTGATATCGAACACTAAATATTTTTTTTCTCTGACACGCTCGAAAATGTGATCATTATATGTATATATGTTATCAGTTATAACTAATTATGCGGCCGCGGCAGTAATGCTATCTTAAAATTGATTGATTGATTTTTTAAAGTCCTACAAGAATACTACACAAATAAAAATTAATTTATACTTTTTAGTGCGTAAAAACGTGTTGTTAAAAAAAAAAAATACTTTATAATTATTTTGTGCAGCGTATTTAAATGTTGATACCCTGAACATCACGTAGGACTAAATTGCTAAGACTAAAAATCCCAAGCATGCCGAGATTATGTTGTTACGGTGAGATTACCTTCCGGCTTCACCATGAGACCCTGGACATCACGTATGACTAAAGATCTTGTCAAGACAAATCCAACGAGTCCAAACACGACGAGGTTGTGTTGTGTATTTTAGAAGTTCCTATGGCCACCTTCCGGCTTCATCATCAGACCAGCTCCATGGTGTCATAATATTGCATTGTCACCGAGGTTACATAAGTGTACCAAATTTCAGCACAATCGAATAACAGCACGTGCTTCAAAAATGAGTTGCAAGATTCGGACCGAACAAACCCACAAACAAACAAACAAACAAACAGACAGACAGACAAGAAAGCGAGTTAATAAAAACGTGTTAAAAAATAAAATGAGATGGTATAAAATCTATCAATGACTTTCCATTAGTTGAAAAACTGTCGATATTGCAAAATTAGATCACTTTTTTCGAAATACCGAAATACCGGTATTTTTTCCTCAAATACCGGTATCAAAATACCGGAAAAATTGACCGGTATACCGGTATCCATGCCCTATACAAGACTGATTATGACTCTTGGATGTTGACGCCTTATTTGTTTTGTTAATTATATTTTGGTTTGTTAGATCCTGGCAGAAGCCATACTACATGATGGCTCACACTCTGTAAATACTGCACGCAGAAGCGCCGCGATGCGAATATTCACAACCTTTACCTTTCGTTTCGTTCGAGTTCATAAATACTTTATCATTTATCATCAAATCTGACTATGATGGAAAATGAGCTGGAAAATGTATGGAGCCTAAAAATAATTTAATCTAACATCTATTCTTGGTTAACGTTTCTTAGTCTACTTAGACACCTTTTAAGTCTAACAGGAAAAAAATCACAAAAGGGGTAGTGAATTTTTTTTTTATTTCATATTCAAATCAAAATCAAACCAAAATAAAATTCTTGCTTAGTCTTGTCTTGAGTTGTTGAGAAATGCATTTAGTAACAGCCGCATTTAGGGCGAGCGATCCTGGCACCGCCGCACCCGCAACCCGCAGAGCCGGCCAGCCAGGCGGGGCCGACGCCGAGACCAGCGGCAGCGAGGCTCTCGCTCGAGATGCCGACATTGCCGTTGCCGCAGCTGTAGGAGGTGCCAGCAGCACCAGACGACGGCACGGCACCTTCGAGAGCTACTGTAGCTAGGACAGGCAGGGAACCGACCACTTCGAGAAGGCCGTCAATGGAGTCCTCAGACACGACGGAGATGCCGCTGGGTGTTAAGGGGGAGGAGACAGAGACGCCAAGAGATCCACCGCAGGCCGAGGCGACGGCTGGGCCCGTGTAGATGGAGGCTGGCGCTGCGTAGCCCCAACCGCCCCAACCGCCGGCGGCGGCAATCTCAGCGCCGGCGATCTCGGCCGCGGCGATGTTTGCTTCCCAGCCCTTCCAGCTGTCGCAGCCGCAGCCACCTGGGTACGCTGCGATCGTCTAGAAAAATATAAAGTACCTATGGTTAAAATAATGGAATAAATTTTTTACTTAAAAGATAAATTCCTTTCAGCCATAGCCTAAAAGCTATCTGATGAATTCCTTGTTTATTTGAGTAAGTGTAAAGATGCAAAAACGTCACACGTATAAATAAGTGCAAATTGGTCACAAGTGGTTACAGTACCTTAGTATTTAAATAGTAAGATAGTAGAAAACAAAATAAATAAAGTAGCAGAAATCGATCAAAAGCCTAACGAATCTATTGTATTTCAGTGGTGAAAAATAATTGAAAATTGAAAAGAAAGAAAGATATACCTGCACCAAGAGCGCAAAGGCGCAAAGAACGAAGAATCTGGCTGCCATTGTAGTGAATGTTACGAGAATTGATTCACGAATAAAATCCTTATTTTCGTACCTCTTTTTATATTAACACACTTGTTCCTAAATCTCAAGCCTTTGTTTACTAAACGTGACTTTTTGTTTAAATTAACAAACTATTTGTATATTTTAACAATATGTGATGTATTTTGATAATTTTCATATCACACAAATTATGAAACTACAAATTGTGCAAGTAGGTTAGTAAGTAAGTAAACTAAATATCACGTTTATGTTTACGAAACTCAACAATATTCTTATTATAAAAGGGATCCTTAGACTAAAAAAAATCATTCTGCGTTTAGTAACCCGTTGAATACAACCAAATAATCATGTCTACCCTCGCCATCTTGATGCTCTGCTTTCAGGCCTGCCTCATCCAGGTAAGAAGAGTTTGATTTAACTTTATTTTACTAACGACCAAATTGATATGTGACTCACATATTTAATGAATTATTTCCAGAGTGTGATGAGCTCGTGCGGCTGCGGTAAACCCAAGCCGACTTTCGGCTGCGGCAAGGGTCTGGGCTACGGCGCTGGCTACGGCGCTGGCTACGGCGCGGGCGGCTGCAACGCCTTGGGCAACGGAGACGTGTCGGTGTTCGGCGAGCTGGACGTGAGCGGCGCCACCACTGTCGCGGGCTCAGTCCCAGTGCTCGGCGGACTCTCCTTCGGCGGCCTGGTGCCCGCTAGCGGCCTTGTGACCATCTCCGGCTGCTGCGCATACCCGCAGCCGGCATGCCCCGCCACTGCCAACCTCGGCGCTGCCATCGCCGAAGCTGAGATCGCTGGCGCCTTCGCTGGAGCTGAGATCGGTGCCATCACTGCTGGTCTCGCTGGATCCAGATACCACACTCCTACCCCTTCCTGTGGCATCTACCAGTAAATCGGCGTAGCATCCAGTAATAAAGGATGCTTGGTCAGATCAGCAATGTACCAATTTTGTAAGGACTTCCAATAAAAATGACAATTAATAAGAAAATTTCGTATATTTTTTAATGTTTTTTATATGTTATCTCTTGAGGTAAATGAAATAATAAACAAAATTTGAGTTATAATAAGTTAATAAAATAAATAAAATTTAAAGATGTAGGAATACAAAGGGTGAACAGGGCCCCGTTTCACGAAGCAACAAGTTACTAGTAACAAGTTACAATTTGATTTACATTGCGTAGCCAATTCGCCTAAACTGTAAACCCTTATCGTTTTCTCTAATCTTCTACGCAATGTACGTCGAATTGTACTTGTAATTTGTAAGTGTAACTTGTAGCTTCGTGAAACGGCCCCCAGAAATGGTAACCTATCAGGGCAAGTATTTTTTTGGACCGGCAACGTTAGAACTTTGCTGACATTCCCAATGAAAAAATCATTGAGATCTTAAAGAATACCTATACTCATGCTCTTTGGTATGTGGGTACAATCATAAGTTATTTTGTCGTTTTAAATTGGGGGCAAGACCAAAACAATTGGGGATTTTCCAACAGTTATAAAAAAAATGTGCATAAATCTTCGATAGATGGCGTTGACGATTTGTGGATCCGAAGAAATCCGGCGAGTCACCCTGGGCCATAAAAGAATTTATTCCATGAAGTACGCCTGGCGCCATCCCCCATTAGCACCAGGCTGTAACGGTTCTATTTTAAAGACTTAATTTAGATAAGAAAATAAAATTTACAGTAGCAGTTTATTTACAAACAATTTTACAATAATACAAAATTAACTTTAACTTATTATCTAAACTTAATTTAAGAAAACTAATACTAATAAAACTAAAATTATTCTAAATTACCAATAATATACGATCTATTAAAAATCGATTGCAGTAGCAAACACCGGTTGCGTACATATGAACCGGTGATCGTTACGTTGTTCCGCGGAGGATAAAGGAAGGGCATCGGTCAGCGCCATTCTCACTTTCTGCGCTCTGAACGACTGCACGTCTCACTGTGCCTTGAGCTCGAACATTCTGGAGCATTCCTACCTATCGCTAATTCTACTGATTTAAAATTTCTAAAAATCTGATTCTATCTAGTTTTAAATTCAGTGTTGTTATCCCCCGTATTGGGGAACCAAGAAACTACCTTCGTGGCAGCGGGTTATCTACCTCCGCATTCAACAGGCTACCTACCGCTCGATCTACCTACCTCCGGAATCGAAGATTACTATTCGTCAGATGCCGCTAATTCAGGGGAGTGGTTTTCCAACTTATTAGGAATAATCAAATTGTTCTCGACCATATCATTTAAATCCTGCGACCCTGAGTTTTTCTAAACTATTTGTACCTTCATTCTAAAAAAACCTTTTTTTTAATATAAATTGATTGTAAAATTTCATTTCGGCCTTTCAATTATTAAATAAATTCTCCTACTTATGTTAACGTCTAGCGTTACAAGGCTTTCTTTGATCGAAGGCGCCACGTATCCAGTTTTGGTGGCCAGATCCCAACTAACCCCAACAGATCCCAAATAAACCACCTGTATTTTGTAAATGTTTTCTGGTTATATAAAAAGTAATTTTAGTAAAAATTATGTGTGTGTTCTTCTTTCCCATGTGTGTGTGTGTGTGTGTGTGTGTGTGTATATCCAGGTTTCAAACTATCTCCATTCCAAATTTTATCCAAATCCGTTGAGTACTTAAAGCGTGAAGGCGGCACAAACACCCGAACATCCAAATATATTTTTACATTTTGTAATATTAGTCTGATTTTCATCAAGTCTTAACCTCTTCTGTCAAATGACTTATTATTCTGCCACAGAATTAATAATAGTAGCTTTGAGCCCTCGATTATGGAGAAGCGACATTACTCAGAGGAATAAAAGACGATCGCTTGGCTACCGAGGCGACGGCCGAGTAGAATACATTTGTCACCAACCCCTACTCTTCCTGTGGGTGTCGTAAGAGGCGATTTAGGGACTACACATTGAACAGGGAACGGGCAGCAGCGCTCTCTGATACAGTAACCTTTTAATCTGCGATCTCCAACCCGCCTGCCAAGCGTGGAGATTATGGCAAAACCCTCCACTTAAGTGAAGGAGGCTCATAGTCCAGGAATAGACGGGCCGTTGATGTTGATGTTAAACCAAGTAGCAGATTCCAGGGCAAGTCAAGTGCAAAAAGTATTCATCACAGTTCCTATACGTCCCCATCAAAGGGCTCGAGCCTACTCGTAATTAGAATAATCAGGCAGGATCAGTGGTCCTAGCCACTACGGACATTTGGTATTCATGTTATATAATATATAAATATGCTAATAAAAAGTAATATTAAATTACATGAATGAATATGAATGCCTTTGCCCTGCAGTGGCCTTAGCCTCTCCAGGCCTCAAAAAACTTCTGTTCGGCATCCACTTGTTTATCAGTTCCAAGATGTTCTACAATTTATAGGTGAAATATATTTATTATTAGTTCTTCTAAATAATTTAAAAAACTTGTAGATTTTCCTCACTTTGGCCTTTATATTAATTAATTTTAAGACTATATTATCAAAAACCTGGTTATCAAACCATGGTTCCCTGATTGGTGCCAATTATATATTTTGGTTTTGTATTATTGTGTAGGTAGTGGGACTTTTGTACTCTTCTGACCTTTTACCTCGTTCCACTGATATAATATATAGTTTTATTCTACTATAAATGCGGAAGCATATAAGTGGCTCATTTGTTATTATTATAGTTTAATATTGGTGTCAATTTCTGCAGTGAAACTAAACTTAAATTTAATATTAGTCTAGTCACTTTCTGACCCACGACCATGAAAAAGGACAGGCGATTGTCAGCCATTGTGAGCGCCAAAATTTATAGCGCAAATGTCAAGTTTTGACGTGTGCAATGTTATTTTAAACGCTTGTTTTAGGACCCTTATTTAGGGTCAAACCCCTCACGTGGCGATACGCGAGCTATATTGTAGTAATTAGTTATCTAAGAGGCTCGTTTTATTGGTAAACATGAGTAATATTGTCTTATGTTTTTTTTCATCATCAACGGTTTATAAAAGTCCCCATCGAGGGGCTGAGCTGAGGGCGATTAGGCCTTAGTCAACCACCCTGGCCCAATGCAGGTTGGTCGACTTCAAGACTTCTGCAGGAGTGTGTAGTATTGTAGGTTTCATCACGATGTTTTCCTTCACCGTAATTCACGTTGAATACACGTACATTTTAAGCATTAGTTTTGGTTTTCAGACATCCATATTTAACCGTTTACTAAAGATTATAATATGATCTTGAACTCAAATAGTTTTTTTTCAGTGGGCCTTATTCATCAGATTACTGGGTGAGCCTGAAGACTTCTTCTTCATCATTTTTCTTGTCTTATCCCTTCACTTGAGGCCCTCCAGGCACCAAAACGGTTTGTACGCTCATCAAGAGTATTTGGTGTGCTTGATGGTAAGTGTGGGATTGATTTATTTTCTTCACAAAAACGAAAATAACAATTAACCGTTTATATCAGTTTCAATAACTTCAATCCATTTTCTTCCTTCTTCAAATTCTGAAAGAGTTAAGACCGTTTTATTTAGGTATGTTATATTATACAGTATCAATCAATCAATCAATCAATCAGCCTATTGCAGTCCACTGCTGGACGTAGGCCTCCCCAAGTGTACGCCAAAGCGCACGATCAACCCGCTTTCCTCATCCAGCCACCATCAGCAACCTTCCTCAGGTCATCAGTCCACCTGGCAGGGGGGCGTCCCACACTACGTTTCCCGAGACGCGGTCTCCATTCGAGAACCCGTCTGCTCCAACGCTCATCGGTTCTGCGACAGACGTGGCCAGCCCACTGCCACTTCAGCTTGCTCCTCTGCCGGATGATTTCATTTCGGAATCCTAACTATCCTGTATTATTCCGAATAATCCGAATTATACGTATACGAAGACATATACGGTTTAAAATAGTTTTATTGCTTGTGAAGAAAAGAGGTTAATCTCTTGACACTTTGATGAGTGTTACTTTAGGTAGGTACAGGCAGGGACCGGACTACCCGTTGAAAAACCCCTTCAGTCGTTAGGGTTTTAAGTATTTACAGAATGATAATTGAAATAAATATATGTTTATCAGATTCCTTGATAAGGGTTACCCTGTTGGATTTACAAACGTTATAATTATAGCATAATAAGAGTACGAGATATCGTTGATCAAAATAGTAAGGGTTCCAGCCCCTGGGTGCAGGGTTGCTTAAGCGAGTATAAAACTTGTATACTTGTTACATTAATAAATAAAAAACACGCTTTTAAAGCACATCAAACTAAAAAGTGAAATATAATTCTTAATTTAAGGTAAAAACAATAATGAACGAAAAATACTAGTGTTATTGTGAAAAAAATAAGCGTGGGTTGCTCGATACAGATACGAAAAATATGGCACAAAGTACCCCATGCTTTTTTTTCACAATAATACTAGTATTTTTCATTAATTATTGTTTTCAGCTTAAATTAAGAATTATATTTCACATTTTAGTTTGATGTGCTTTAAAAGCGTGTTTTTTAGTTTTATTTGAACTATATTTATTTTTCACTTTTTAGTTTGATGTACTGTGAAAGCGTTTTGTTTTTGTTTTTTTAAACTATTGAGTAAATTTCAACAAGTCCTATTAAATCTTCATTTCCGTGTTTTTTTTATCTTAATACATTTTTATTTTTTAAATCGTTTTTATTAAATGTAATATTGCTTAATGTCTAGCAGATAACTTAAAAAACTAACGAGATATACAGGATTAAAAATTTCGTGCCACGGCGATGAAACATGCGTGCAATTTATTAGTCTTTATCAGTTTTATCGTAGCGCAATCTAATCAAAGACGCGGGCGCGGGCGCATCAGCCTGGCTTCGGCAAGTCCAGCATTGACGCCAGCAAGTTCAGCGCCGGCACCCGCAAAATCAAACCAAAATAAAATTCTTGCATAGCCTTGTCTTGAGTTTATTAAATTGGTCATTATTGTTGAGAAATGCATTTAGTAACAGCCGCATTTAGGGCGAGCGATCCTGGCACCGCCGCACCCGCAACCCGCAGAGCCGGCCAGCCGGGCGGGGCCGACGCCGAGACCAGCGGCAGCGAGGCTCTCGCTCGAGATGCCCACATTGCCGCTGCCGCAGCTGTAGGAGGTGCCAGCAGCACCAGATGACGGCACGGTACCTTCGAGAGCTACTGTAGCTAGGACAGGCAGGGAACCGACCACTTCGAGAAGGCCGTCAATGGAGTCCTCAGACACGACGGAGATGCCGCTGGGTGTTAAGGGGGAGGAGACAGAGACGCCGAGAGATCCACCGCAGGCCGAGGCGACGGCTGGGCCCGTGTAGATGGAGGCTGGCGCTGCGTAGCCCCAACCGCCGAAGTTAGCGGCGGCGGCGATCTCGGCCGCGGCGATGTTTGCGTCCCAGCCTTTCCAGCCGTCGCAGCCGCAGCCGCCTGGGTACGCCACGATAGACTGCATGGGAAAAATAATAATATTTAGGTTTTTTTTTCTACTGAAAAGACTGTCTGCATCTTTTGTATTTAAAACAACGTATCTAAAAAATAGACAATTGATTTTCCGTTGTTCAAATTGAATAAAAATAAAAATAGACATACCTGTACCAAGAGCGCAGAAGCGCAGAGGACGAGGGCGAATCTGGCTGCCATTGTAGTTGGTGCTGTTCGAAAACTAAATGTCGAATGATTTTCTGTTTCTTGTTCTTCTTTTTATACTTTTCTACATTTCTCTTATCGGGAGGGACCTAAACTTTAATATAGTGAAACGTGACTTTTTAAGGTTTTAAGAAACGTATCAAACGCACATATTGATAATATTTTCAGGTGTTATTTACTATAAATGTTCACCTTCTACACTTTTAATATAAAAAGAGTCGTAGTGTCTAAAAAATATCATTCTGGATTCAGCATTCCGTTGAAAACAACAAAAGAACATGTCTACTTTCGCCATCTTTTTGCTCTGCTTCCAGGCCTGCCTCATCCAGGTAAGAAGAGCTTGATTTAACCTTTTTTTATGTGAGATGAAATTGATTTGTGACTCATTTTTTTATGAATTATTTCCAGAGTGTGATGAGCTCGTGCGGCTGCGGTAAACCCAAGCCGACTTTCGGCTGCGGCAAGGGTCTGGGCTACGGCGCTGGCTACGGCGCTGGCTACGGTGCAGGCGGCTGCAACGCCTTGGGCAACGGAGACGTGTCGGTGTTCGGCGAGCTGGACGTGAGCGGCGCCACCACTGTCGCGGGCTCAGTCCCAGTGCTCGGCGGACTGTCCTTCGGCGGCCTGGTGCCCGCTAGCGGCCTTGTGACCATCTCCGGCTGCTGCGCATACCCGCAGCCGGCATGCCCCGCCACTGCCAACCTCGGCACTGCCATCGCCGAAGCTGAGATCGCTGGCGCCTTCGCTGGAGCTGAGATCGGTGCACTCACTGCTGGTCTCGCTGGCGCGTGGAACCAACAATCCTGTGGCTGCAAGTCCATCTACTAATTTTGAACAACAGTCTGCTTAAAATTAAAAACTCATTAAAACATTTTATGATCATGAAATAATTTTTTTCCTAGTATTAGTAAAATACCAAATAAATGACCATCTTGACCCATGAACTATATTTTTCTTCTTTTCTAAGACATGGTATAGTACTTTATAATCAGCATTTTTGGCATTTATGAATATAAAGTTTTGCCATAGTTGCGCATACCCGCAGCCGGCATACTCCGCCCCAGCCAACCTCGGAGCTGCCATCGCTGGCGCTGATTGCTGGTTTACACGTATTAAGTTGTTTAGTAGTTAACTAAATTTTAAGCAACTTAATGCGTGTAAACAGCGAATTTAGTAGTAAGTTGCAAGTTAAAATTTTGTGTGCAAGTAAACAAGTAGATTAGAACTTTTTCTATTTTTCGGGTAAGATGGTGGGCGTGGCCTGTCACTTGACACATTTGGAAAGGCGCGATTTAGTTAATTTTAAGTTAAATGCGAAGTGCGAAGTTAAGTGCGAGTGTTTTATGTTTCTTTTTTGGATATATTTTAATATATATTATTATATAGGTACGATAATAATAATAATAAATATATTATTAATATTAAATATTAATCATTAAAAATAATACTAATAATAAAGTTTCCCCATAATAATATAAAAAATAAATAATAATATAATATTAATTATATCCGGCAATTGCGCATACCCGCAGCCGGTATACCCCGCCCCTGCCAACCTCGGCGCTGCCATCGCCAGCGCTGAGGACCAAACCTGTCTGTGGATGCAAGTCCATCTATTAATATTGAACAGTATTCTGATAATAGGAAAAACTCAATAAAAAAATTATGTGCTCATGGAATATCCATCATCTTTCTTTTTATATTTTTTATCTGGGATTTGACGTCAACAGAAATCACGTTATTCAATGTTAGGTTAGAGAGGACTCGAAGGAGTCTATAATTCAAAGTCTATAATTGAAACCCAACACCAAGGATGTTTAACACATTATTTTTCACCTATTCCGGCAAGGAAATCATTAACTATTTACCTACCTTCGTAAATATTATTTAAAAATTTAATGTACAAGAGTTCTCTTATTTTCGATATAATTCTATAAGTTAAGATTAAATTACTGTATTTTATCATAATACTTTTAAATAAGAAATATAAATAACCAAGACAATAAACAACTTTTAGGTTATGTTTTTTTAGAGTGCGTTCCAAAATTGTACTAAAAAATCCCACGCCGGATGTCAAAACATATTAGAACACTGACCTCTATATAGTACCAGAGGTATTGGAATAAAAAAGGATTTAATAACATTTTTGGAAGTCCCCCGACTAGAGTAAAACTAAATGAGAAAGATAAAATTATAATTTCTATAAAAAAAGTGATTTTTCACGAAATCCACCATACAAAAAACTATTATGATCTTTCTTAGTCCTTACGTGTACGTACCTACTTACATTTTGGTTTCTCGTAGAGATAGATACAGCCATGATATTCGTTAATATACTCATCTACCTAACAATATAATTACAAATCCAATAAAATACGTCGGGGGCTGCCACGAACCAGAACCAAAACCAAGAACCAGCTCCAAAATGAAGCCTTTTGAATGCAAAATACCGCATCTTAACTTATTGGCTGCTGCAGTGCTCCCTGGTGGATTACCTCCATAAAACATGTCTAAGAATCTGCTCTGAAATTATACCTTTTGAATGAAAAAAACCGCAACTAAATTGGTCCAGTGGTTTTCGAGATAAATGGTAACAGACATACATACAAACAAACAAACAACCTCTAACCCAAACGCATTACCGCCTCCGTTCCGACTTCCGTTCCGTCCGTCGTGGCTAATTTACAAAATACATTTATTTGTTTAGGTGTTTGGAATTTTTTTTCGCTTGCCCTGGTTCCCTGGTTCCTTGGAAAAAGTAGTTACCAGTATACGTGGTGACATGACATGACGCTCTGAATACATTACAATAGGGGATCGGACTACTTCTTAGTTTCTGATATCGAACACAAAAAATTTTTTTTTCTCTGACACGCTCGAAAATGTGATCATTATATGTATATATGTTATCAGTTATAACTAATTATGCGGCCGCGGCAGTAATGCTATCTTAAAATTGATTGATTGATTTTTTTAAGTCCTACAAGAATACTACACAAATAAAAATTAATTTATACTTTTTAGTGCGTAAAAACGTGTTGTTAAAAAAAAAATTACTTTATAATTATTTTGTGCAGCGTATTTAAATGTTGATACCCTGAACATCACGTAGGACTAAATTGCTAAGACTAAAAATCCCAAGCATGCCGAGATTATGTTGTTACGGTGAGATTACCTTCCGGCTTCACCATGAGACCCTGGACATCACGTATGACTAAAGATCTTGTCAAGACAAATCCAACGAGTCCAAACACGACGAGGTTGTGTTGTGTATTTTAGAAGTTCCTATGGCCACCTTCCGGCTTCATCATCAGACCAGCTCCATGGTGTCATAATATTGCATTGTCACCGAGGTTACATAAGTGTACCAAATTTGCACGTGCTTCAAAAATGAGTTGCAAGATTCGGACCGAACAAACCCACAAACAAACAAACAAACAAACAGACAGACAGACAAGAAAGCGAGTTAATAAAAACGTGTTAAAAAATAAAATGAGATGGTATAAAATCTATCAATGACTTTCCATTAGTTGAAAAACTGTCGATATTGCAAAATTAGATCACTTTTTTCGAAATACCGAAATACCGGTATTTTTTCCTCAAATACCGGTATCAAAATACCGGAAAAATTGACCGGTATACCGGTATCCATGCCCTATACAAGACTGATTATGACTCTTGGATGTTGACGCCTTATTTGTTTTGTTAATTATATTTTGGTTTGTTAGATCCTGGCAGAAGCCATACTACATGATGGCTCACACTCTGTAAATACTGCACGCAGAAGCGCCGCGATGCGAATATTCACAACCTTTACCTTTCGTTTCGTTCGAGTTCATAAATACTTTATCATTTATCATCAAATCTGACTATGATGGAAAATGAGCTGGAAAATGTATGGAGCCTAAAAATAATTTAATCTAACATCTATTCTTGGTTAACGTTTCTTAGTCTACTTAGACACCTTTTAAGTCTAACAGGAAAAAAATCACAAAAGGGGTAGTGAATTTTTTTTTTATTTCATATTCAAATCAAAATCAAACCAAAATAAAATTCTTGCTTAGTCTTGTCTTGAGTTGTTGAGAAATGCATTTAGTAACAGCCGCATTTAGGGCGAGCGATCCTGGCACCGCCGCACCCGCAACCCGCAGAGCCGGCCAGCCAGGCGGGGCCGACGCCGAGACCAGCGGCAGCGAGGCTCTCGCTCGAGATGCCGACATTGCCGTTGCCGCAGCTGTAGGAGGTGCCAGCAGCACCAGACGACGGCACGGCACCTTCGAGAGCTACTGTAGCTAGGACAGGCAGGGAACCGACCACTTCGAGAAGGCCGTCAATGGAGTCCTCAGACACGACGGAGATGCCGCTGGGTGTTAAGGGGGAGGAGACAGAGACGCCGAGAGATCCACCGCAGGCCGAGGCGATGGCTGGGCCCGTGTAGATGGAGGCTGGCGCTGCGCAGCCCCAACCGCCCCAACCGCCGGCGGCGGCGATCTCAGCGCCGGCGATCTCGGCCGCGGCGATGTTTGCTTCCCAGCCCTTCCAGCTGTCGCAGCCGCAGCCACCTGGGTACGCCGCGATCGTCTAGAAAAATATAAAGTACCTATGGTTAAAATAATGGAATAAATTTTTTACTTAAAAGATAAATTCCTTTCAGCCATAGCCTAAAAGCTATCTGATGAATTCCTTGTTTATTTGAGTAAGTGTAAAGATGCAAAAACGTCACACGTATAAATAAGTGCAAATTGGTCACAAGTGATTACAGTACCTTAGTATTTAAATAGTAAGATAGTAGAAAACAAAATAAATAAAGTAGCAGAAATCGATCAAAAGCCTAACGAATCTATTGTATTTCAGTGGTGAAAAATAATTGAAAATTCAAAAGAAAGAAAGATATACCTGCACCAAGAGCGCAAAGGCGCAAAGAACGAAGAATCTGGCTGCCATTGTAGTGAATGTTACGAGAATTGATTCACGAATAAAATCCTTATTTTCGTACCTCTTTTTATATTAACACACTTGTTCCTAAATCTCAAGCCTTTGTTTACTAAACGTGACTTTTTGTTTAAATTAACAAACTACTTGTATATTTTAACAATATGTGATGTATTTTGATAATTTTCATATCACACAAATTATGAAACTACAAATTGTGCAAGTAGGTTAGTAAGTAAGTAAACTAAATATCACGTTTATGTTTACGAAACTCAACAATATTCTTATTATAAAAGGGATCCTTAGACTAAAGAAAATCATTCTGCGTTTAGTAACCCGTTGAATACAACCAAATAATCATGTCTACCCTCGCCATCTTGATGCTCTGCTTTCAGGCCTGCCTCATCCAGGTAAGAAGAGTTTGATTTAACTTTATTTTACTAACGACCAAATCGATATGTGACTCACATATTTAATGAATTATTTCCAGAGTGTGATGAGCTCGTGCGGCTGCGGTAAACCCAAGCCGACTTTCGGCTGCGGCAAGGGTCTGGGCTACGGCGCTGGCTACGGCGCTGGCTACGGCGCTGGCTACGGCGCGGGCGGCTGCAACGCCTTGGGCAACGGAGACGTGTCGGTGTTCGGCGAGCTGGACGTGAGCGGCGCCACCACTGTCGCGGGCTCAGTCCCAGTGCTCGGCGGACTCTCCTTCGGCGGCCTGGTGCCCGCTAGCGGCCTTGTGACCATCTCCGGCTGCTGCGCATACCCGCAGCCGGCATGCCCCGCCACTGCCAACCTCGGCGCTGCCATCGCCGAAGCTGAGATCGCTGGCGCCTTCGCTGGAGCTGAGATCGGTGCACTCACTGCTGGTCTCGCTGGCGCGTGGAACCAACAATCCTGTGGCTGCAAGTCCATCTACTAATTTTGAACAACAGTCTGCTTAAAATTAAAAACTCATTAAAACATTTTATGATCATGAAATAATTTTTTTCCTAGTATTAGTAAAAAGAAAAAAAGAACACTACCGACCTGTGGTCGATGGCCACATGCAGGTAAACGGAAAATTTGGAGGCAGCTGCGCATACCCGCAGCTGGCATACCCCGCCCCTGCCAATCTCGGCGCTGCCAACCTCGGCGCTGCCATTGCCAGCGCTGAGATCGCTGGTGCCTTCGCTGGAGCTGAGATCGGTGCCATCACTGCTGGTCTCGCTGGATCCAGATACCACACTCCCACCCCTTCCTGTGGCATCTACCAGTAAATTGACGTCATCTTTGCGTAGCATTCAGTAATAAAGGATGCTTGGTCAGATCAGCAATGTACCAATTTTGTAAGGACTTCCAATAAAAATGACAATTAATAAGAAAATTTCGTATATTTTTTAATGTTTTTTATATGTTATCTCTTGAGGTAAATGTAATAATAAACAAAATTTGAGTTATAATAAGTTAATAAAATAAATAAAATTTAAAGATGTAGGAATACAAAAGGTGAACAGGGCCCCGTTTCACGAAGCAACAAGTTACTAGTAACAAGTTACAATTTGATTTACATTGCGTAGCCAATTCGCCTAAACTGTAAACCCTTATCGTTTTCTCTAATCTTCTACGCAATGTACGTCGAATTGTACTTGTAATTTGTAAGTGTAACTTGCAGCTTCGTGAAACGGCCCCCAGAAATGGTAACCTATCAGGGCATGTATTTTTTTGGACCGGCAACGTTAGAACTTTGCTGACATTCCCAATGAAAAAATCATTGAGATCTTAAAGAATACCTATACTCATGCTCTTTGGTATGTGGGTACAATCATAAGTTATTTTGTCGTTTTAAATTGGGGGCAAGACCAAAACAATTGGGGATTTTCCAACAGCCAATTATAAAAAAAATGTGCATAAATCTTCGATAGATGGCGTTGACGATTTGTGGATCCGAAGAAATCCGGCGAGTCACCCAGGGCCATAAAAGAATTTATTCCATGAAGTACGCCTGGCGCCATCCCCCATTAGCACCAGGCTTTCTTTGATCGAAGGCGCCACGTATCCAGTTTTGGTGGCCAGATCCCAACTAACCCCAACAGATCCCAAATAAACCACCTGTATTTTGTAAATGTTTTCTGGTTATATAAAAAGATATTTTAGTAAAAATTATGTGTGTGTTCTTCTTTCCCATGTGTGTGTGTGTGTGTGTGTGTGTATCCAGGTTTCAAACTATCTCCATTCCAAATTTTATCCAAATCCGTTGAGTACTTAAAGCGTGAAGGCGGCACAAACACCCGAACATCCAAATATATTTTTACATTTTGTAATATTAGTCTGATTTTCATCAGGTCTTAACCTCTTCTGTCAAATGACTTATTATTCTGCCACAGAATTAATAATAGTAGCTTTGAGCCCTCGATTATGGAGAAGCGACATTACTCAGAGGAATAAAAGACGATCGCTTGGCTACCGAGGCGACGGCCGAGTAGAATACATTTGTCACCAACCCCTACTCTTCCCGTGGGTGTCGTAAGAGGCGACTTAGGGACTACACATTGAACAGGGAACGGGCAGCAGCGCTCTCTGATACAGTAACCTTTTAATCTGCGATCTCCAACCCGCCTGCCAAGCGTGGAGATTATGGCAAAACCCTCCACTTAAGTGAAGGAGGCTCACAGTCCATGGACGGGCCGTTGATGTTGATGTAAAACCAAGTAGCAGATTCCAGGGCAAGTCAAGTGCAAAAAGTATTCATCACAGTTCCTATACGTCCCCATCAAAGGGCTCGAGCCTACTCGTAATTAGGATAATCAGACAGGATCAGTGGTCCTAGCCACTACGGACTTTTGGTATTCATGTTATATATATAAATATGCTAATAAAAAGTAATATTAAATTACATGAATGAATATGAATGCCTTTGCCCTGCAGTGGCCTTAGCCTCCCCAGGCCTCAAAAAACTTCTGTTCGGCATCCACTTGTTTATCAGTTCCAAGATGTTCTACAATTTATAGGTGAAATATATTTATTATTCGTTCTTCTAAATAATTTAAAAAACTTGTAGGTTTTCCTCACTTTGGCCTTTATATTAATTAATTTTAAGACTATCAAAAACCTGGTTATCAAACCATGGTTCCCTGATTGGTGCCAATTATATATTTTGTTTTTGTATTATTGTGTAGGTAGTGTGACTTTTGTACTCTTCTGACCTTTTACCTCCTTCCACTGATATAATATATAGTTTTATTCTACTATAAATGCGGAAACATATAAGTGGCTCATTTGTTATTATTATAGTTTAATATTGGTGTCAATTTCTGCAGTGAAACTAAACTTAAATTTAATATTAGTCTAGTCACTTTCTGACCCACGACCATGAAAAAGGACAGGCGATTGTCAGCCATTGTGAGCGCCAAATTTTATAGCGCAAATGTCAAGTTTTGACGTGTGCAATGTAATTTTAAATGCTTGTTTTAGGATCCCGCTTAAAATTGACGTTTGTGACATAAAATTTGACGTTCAAAAGAGCCGACAATCTCCCGTCCTTTTCCATCGTCGTGGGTCAGAAAGTGACAAGACCAATTATAAATTTAAATTTAGTTTCGCTGTGAGAATTGATACCATTGTAGCTGTAAATAACCGTTTGTTTTCCGAATAAAATAAAATAAATAAATATGGCCACAGGAAGCTTTGCGCTAGATGTATTCCTCAGAGAGCTCAGGTTGACTGACTGAAGAGAAAAACACGTCTAACGTCTAATATGGATTGCCTTTTCAAAATATAGAACAGAGGTGACTCGAATCCTATCTCCGACTCCGAATCTATATACACACTCACACGTATGCACACACAGTCACACACATACACACTCTCACACACACACACACACACATCACTTCTGGATTTATTTATAACTAAGTTATTTTAAAAAAAAAATTATTTGTTATAGTTTGTTTTTCTTTACTTTAAACACTAAACTTAAAATTTAATATTTAAGCTAATAATAGTATTAATGCAAATAATTTAATACTTATAATTAAGTGCAGTTTACGCCTTAAATGTGTATAAGTGACCTCACCATTAATAGAAGAGTGGTACCTCCCAATACAGGCAAATTTGTAGCTTAAAGGGAGGTCCCAAACCTCAATAGTTTAATAAGGCTGTCTGTTTAGAGAAATAAACACACATATATATATTTTTTAATTTATTATGAATGAATGAATGATATTTTATTATCCTATTAAATTTGATATCTTCAAATAAAAAAAAAAAACAACGGCCCGTTACAGTCCACTGCTGGACTATGAGCCTCCTCCACTTAAGTGGAGGGTTTTGCCATAAAATTATCTCATTCCTACGGGAACCGGAAAAAGAATCGAATTTGCTCTCAACGATGGTGTCACTGGTGTCACCTTGTAAAGTATAATTATAACAAGACCATAGCAACCAAAACAAAGATTAACAACTGGAAACGCCTGTATCCTGGAAGTGGCTCTTCCATAACAACTCTTTCACGCAAAAACTACTGAACGGATGGGATGAAATTTGGAATAAAGATAGTTTGTACCCTGGATTAACACAGCATACTTTTTACGAGAATGAGTTTTATTCCCACGGGAAAATCTTTCACAACGCGAGCGTAGCCGCGGGCGGACCGTTAGTATTTTTCATATTTTCGCAGACTCTTAGCTTCGGGAACAATTTTTTTATATACTATATGAATATTTTATGCTTTTGAAGGAAGGAAGAAAATATGAGATTATAGAAGATTTTTTTAATCACAAGAATTTTTTGGTAATCAGTAAAATCAGAATGATATATCTGTGTTACCTATAAACATTTAGTAATAGATTCCATCGATGTAGCATCCAGAAGCTGGAGCGACAATATTGGCACCATTGAATGCAGCGGTGTAGCTAGCGATCTCAGCTTCGGCGATGGCAGCGCCGAGGTTGGCAGTGGCGGGGCATGCCGGCTGCGGGTATGCGCAGCAGCCGGAGATGGTCACAAGGCCGCTAGCGGGCACCAGGCCGCCGAAGGAGAGTCCGCCGAGCACTGGGACTGAGCCCGCGACAGTGGTGGCGCCGCTCACGTCCAGCTCGCCGAACACCGACACGTCTCCGTTGCCCAAGGCGTTGCAGCCGCCCGCGCCGTAGCCAGCGCCGTAGCCAGCGCCGTAGCCAGCGCCGTAGCCCAGACCCTTGCCGCAGCCGAAAGTCGGCTTGGGTTTACCGCAGCCGCACGAGCTCATCACACTCTGAAAACCAAACACACAAACGATGAACAAAAAGTTCTAAGACATGTTTTCAAACAACATGCTACGTCAAAGTTTTTGACGTCTTTTAATCGTATTACCTGCATGAGGCAAGCCTGGAAGCAGAGCAGCAAGATGGCGAAGGTAGACATATTAGTTTGATTGTTTTCAACGGAATGCTGAATAGAGAATGATTGTCTTGAATCGAAAGTTGCTCTTTTATACTGAAGAAATATTACTCTAGATAAGTAACAACAGTTATTTAATTTGAAGTTCCTGTGTACCGTTTTATCTCTGACACTTAAAATTTCACATACTGACCTATTGGCACACAAGAGGGAAATTAATTAAGTCACACTCGTATTGCGATTAAAGTTATCGATACAGTTACAAAATTCCATTCAATTCAAATTGCAATTAAGCACGTTTACCTAATTTGAAGGTTAATATTTAATAAGTATTCATTAGTTTTATATGTAATATTTTTTATATAAAACTGGAATACAGATCTACTAACATCATTATTGAGTGAGTTCTCGTTACATTCACAATAATGGCAGTCAAATTCTTCGTGGTTGTTTGCGCTTTTGCGCTAGTGCAGGTACGTAAAGGATATTGAAATATACAGCTCGTAAAAACTGCTGAAAATATAATTAACCACAAATCTTTATTACAGTCGATTGCGGCGTACCCAGGTGGCTGCGGCTGCGACAGCTGGAAAGGCTGGGAAGCAAACATCGCCGCGGCCGAGATTGCCGCCGCTAACTTCGGCGGTTGGGGTAACGCCGCCCCCGCCTCCATTTACACGGGCCCAGACATCGCCTCGGCCTGCGGTGGATCTCTCGGCGTCTCTGTCTCCTCTCCCTTCACACCCAGTGGCATCTATGTCGTGTCTGAGAACTCCATTGACGGCGCTCTCGAAGTGGTCGGTTCCCTGCCTGTCCTAGCTACAGTAGCTCTCGAAGCTGCCTTGCCGTCGTCTGGTGCTGCTGGCACCTCCTACAGCTGCGGCAGCGGCAATGTCGGCATCTCGAGCGAGAGCCTCGCTGCCGCTGGTGTCGGCGCCGGCTCTGCGGGTTACGGGCTCGGCGCTGGGCGCGCTGGATACAATGCTGGTGCCAGGATCGCTCGCCCGAAATGCGGCTGTTGAGCTTATTGAATAAAAAATAATATTTTCAACGATCGATTTTAATAAAAGATTAATGAAACTACAATATAACTTGTTTGTTTACTATTTTACCGTTGGTTACAGAAGTTTTCAACCGAAATGTAGAGGGGCAGAATTTGTAAAGGAATAAACCCAAATTCACAAAAAAGCTCGAGGTTATTATCAGTACAATATACACCGTAAAATTTAATTCCTAGATAGTTCAGTCCAAGAAATTACTTTCCCCGAGGAACATAAGTTATCAGACGAAAGAGAAAATGTTTTACTACTAAATCTAGCTGATAGAGCGGTTTTGTATAAGAGGCCAATTTTTGTTGTCCATCAACCTAAATTAAAAAATAATAAAATATTAAACTAAACACTTGTAAGTTTATATGTACAGGGTGTAAATAAATTAGTTGACACTATTTTAAAGGATCAACCTACCCATGAAACTCAACAACTTTCCCCAAGAAACAGGCTCTCGGACGACAGAAAAAGTTGTCCCTTTCATACAAAACCGCGCGGCCAGCTTATGGAGGATGCATATTTTCTTCGTCCGACAGCCTATGTTTTTGGGGAAAGTTGTTCAGTTTCATGGGTAGGTTGATCCTTTAAATCCTTTAGTGTCAGCTTATTTATTTACACCTTATAATAGGTATATATATTATATATATTATTTTAGTATCATAATGTGTTTGTATGTTCTGGTCACGGGAACAACATGCGACCCCCGAATGCCTCTTAACCTGTCATCATGTATGGATCGGAGTGTTGGGCCATCAAAGCGTTTGATGAAAGGCGACTTCATGCTAGTGAAATGAGAATGCTGAGATGGATGTGTGGAGTAACAAGAATGGACAAGATTGGGAATGAATATGTAAGAAGAAGAAGTTTGAAAGTTGCGCCAGTGATAGATAAAATAAAATAAAATGAGAGGAAATCGCCTTACCTGGATGGGCACGTAATGCGGAGAAATGAATGTTACGTAGGGAAAAAGGTATTGAATTTGAATGTGGATGGAAATATTGGGAGAGGACGACCAAAGAAAAGATGGATGGATTGTGCAAAAGATGATATATTCCGGAAGTATGTGAGTGTTGAAATGACGGCTAATAGGGATGTATGGAGGAAGAAAACATACTGCGCCGACTCCAAATGATTTTATTTATTGATTTTTATTTTTATTTTATTTATTAGGGAAACATACAGTCATAAATGCTTATGTCTACGACAATATTACTGAACAGTCCACAAATATGATTACAACAAGGTATACGTATGAGAGCTTAATAGTAACAGGTCATTTACCTACTTAGTATTAGTTAAGGTTAGTACGAGGTAAGAGGGCGTACGCAGGTAGTGAACGTGCCATCCATGATAGCTTTGACGTCGGAAAATGATTTGTAAAAATCTTAATTCGAATAAAAAAAATTGCTTTGACTTTAAGATTGTGTACAGAAAGTAACCGCAAAGATCTAAAATTAAATTAAATTAACTTAACAGCATTAACATCGTCAGTTTCAAAATAAGATATCACCAATTCGAGATTTAAAACTACCAAGAGACAACCCGAAAATGTCTACATCTGAAAACCGCCGATTATATTCATCCAAAGCACGCCGAAAGAAGCTGTTTTTGCTGGAAAAAATATGTTTTGAACGCAGAGTGACTCGAGAGGGGACTCTAAAATGGATTTTAGATAGTAAGTGGGAAGAATCCACGTGACCGTGAATTAACTTGTATAGATATATGCAGTCCATATAAGCTCATCTGCTATCCAGAGATGGGATCTTATGCCTGGTTGAAGCGGAAACATAATCAATAAACAGATTGCCGCTACGGTATTCTAGATTTTTTAAGAGTTTATTTTGTATTTTTTGTAATCTGTCTATGTGAACATTATATTGAGGGTTACAAACAACAGATCCGAATTCTAATAAACTACGAACGTAACAGTAATAAAGAATTTTGAGTGTAATAACCTTTTTAAAAGGACGAGAAATGCGCAAAATGAAACCAAGTAGTTGAAACCCTTTTTTTAAGATGTGGTCAACATGAATATTAAATTGTAACTTATTATCTAATATAATTCCGAGATCCCGGATATGACTTACTCGGTTAAGTGGTTTACCACCTATATTGTAGCCATGAACGATGGTATTGTTTTTGCGGGAGAAGGAAATACAATAACACTTGTCAGTGTTTAAAATCATTTTATTATCTTGGAAATACTTGCAATCATCATGTGTAATAATTTTAAAAATCTTAGTGTCATCAGCATAGAGAAGATAGTTCGAACTGGAAAACACGTTATCAATATCGTTGATATAGAGGGTAAATAGGACAGGACCTAGGTGGGACCCTTGCGGGACACCTGAGGTGATGGGGACGAAACTGGACATGTATCCTTTTAAGGAAACGGCCTGGGAACCTTTTTCTATATAAGACTTTAGCCATCTAAATAGATTGCCGTGCACACCGAGCTTATATAACTTTTTCAAAAGCAATTTATGATTGATCTTATCAAAAGCTTTGGAAAAATCGGTGTACACGGCATCTACCTGATGACCCGCTTCCATAGCATTGAATATTAGATCTGTATATGTTAAAAGGTTAGAATCAATGGACCGCCCACGGAAGAAACCGTGTTGATTTTGAAAGATATGCCTAGAGAATGTAATTGAAAGTTCTTTCGTGACAATTTTTACAAATTCTTTGCCTAATAGACAAAGTTTAAATATTGGTCGATATTTAACGATTTCATTTTTAGAACCTGATTTGAAAATAGGTGGTATAATAGCCTTCTTCCAAATATTTGGAAAGTGGCCTTCTGCTAATGATTTATTAAAAATGATTGTAAGGTGGATTGTCAGCTCCTTAGCACACTTAGAAACTAGAAGTGGGTGAATATTATCCCAGCCAGCTCCTTTATTCACATCCACAATTTTAAGATTCTTCTGTACTATTTCTGGAGTGATAGTAATGCTTGATATGCTGACGGAAGAATCGCTATCACAGTTCGCATCAGTCACAGATAATGGTCCACTATCGGCAGGTTCAAAGGTAGAGTGAAAATATGTATTAAACATATTATTCGCTATTAGCAATGGGTCAGACGCAGTTTAATTTTTATATATCATTTGCTGGGGAATTACATTAGTGGGAAATTTTGACTGAACATAACTCCAGAAAAATTTTGGCGATGCTTTTATTTTTTCTTCTGAAAGATGTATATATTTGTTGTAGCACTCGGACTCCAATACCTTAAGTTTCCTTCTAAGTTCACTAAAAGTGTTATAGTCTGATAGATTTCCATATCGCTTCCATTTGGCATGAAACTTCCTTTTTCTATTTTCTAGTTTAGTTAGGGAACGATTGTACCACGGTGGTTTGCCGCTGGTGGGGTTTACCAAACGTTTAGGTACAAATGAATCAATCAAATTATTTAAGATAGAATAAAAGTGGATTGTGGCTGCTTCAGTGTTCATACTGTTTAAAACACTCCAATCATGACTTAACAATGCGGACTTGATAGATTCGAAATCAGAATTTGAAAAACAGTATTTATATGTGTGTATGATTAGCAAGTGGACTGTATATTAAAAGAAAATCGACAAGATACAAAAAATTAAAACGTGAGAAAGTGATATAGAAAAGGGCACCAACCCTTGGGCAGCGAAAATAGCGGCGAGTAGACTGTGCCGGGCCTCAGGAAATCCTCGAGCTGCAGGCTTACCTCAGAAAACCTTTGGTTTACCATCAAGTCTACTAGACAATTCCCGTAGTCGATACTCCTTCAACCACGATCTCACATGGATGCACGTTACGACGAACAATCTTATTTTCTCGTTCAAAAATAGCGGAAAGTAAAATTTAACCAGCAGAGGTTTTAAATCGAGAGAGGGACGGAAACGAACAGGCTATAAAAGAAAAGTGTCAACTGACATTTTAATTTTGTGTTGCCAGAGGCAGGCTACGAAATTTACCAAAACTGAACATTCCGCCCACCTAAATACAACGTATTTACGAAAAATAAATATATTATAAATTAGAACGACACGAAAACGAAACGAAAATTATAAATATTACGTACGAAAAAAAATATAATGCAAGAAAATTAATTGTTTTCAATAGGCAAGGGACAGAGTTTAATTATAGGCCTCTTGTACTGACCAGCAGCAGTCCTCACAGTTGCGACTCTACACACACTATCAGCTCCTGGATGTAATTGGATAATACGACCCAAACTCCAGTTTAAAGGACTCGCATTTTCGTTAATAATGAGAACTAGAGTACCCGAAACAAGATTTGGGTGTGACCTGTTCCACTTCATTTTCTGTTGCAGCGTGTGAATGTATTCAACATGCCACCGACGCCAGATATCCTGATGGATTTGCTGGATTAATTTCCAACGATGAAGAGGACTAACGTTAACTTCGACAAAATTTTCCTCAGGGAGAATAGTTAACGGCTCCAATGTCAGAAAATGTCCAGGAGTTAAAGCATTTAAATCGTTAGCATCTGAACTGAAAGGCGTGAGAGGACGAGAGTTCAACATCGCCTCGATTTGAGTTAAAATTGTGTAGAACTCTTCATAAGTCAGTCTTTGCTTTCCGATAACTCGAGCGAGATGAGTCTTAACTGACTTTATCCCTGCCTCAGCGAGACCATTGAAATATGGACTTCCAGGCGGACTAAACGAAAATTTTATTTCTTGGGATTTTGCAGCATTTTGCATAATAGACCCGAGATAGCAACTTGCACCCACGAAATTCCTGCCCTGGTCAGAGACGATATTATTGCATCGACCACGACGAGCGATGAACCGTCTTAGAACAGCTAAGAAAGCCTCAGTGGTGAGCTCAGAAGCAAGCTCAATGTGAACCGCTTTGGTGCAAGTGCAAACGAAAACGGCAATATAACCCTTAAAGGTTTTTACACCACGTCCACGACCGAGCGCAATGTCGAAAGGTCCACCATAGTCGACGACAACACTCGAAAAAGGTTTTACCTGATTCACACGGAATGAAGGTAAGTTTCCCATTAAAGGAGCTGGTGCTGGTTTCGGATTAGCACGAAAACATTTTAAGCAACCCGAAATCACAGAATGAATTGCTCGCTTAGGCGAAAGAATCCAAAAAGATTGTGCAATTAAATTTTGCAAAGTTTGTACACCGGGGTGCATAAACTTGTGATGATACTCATCAATAATCATGAAGGTGAAACGATGAACTCGAGGTAACAAGATGGGATGCTTGACGCTGAAGTCAAGCGACCGCCCACCCTCAAGAGACCCGCTTCATCAACAAATGGCGATAACTTGCGCAGACTTTTGGACAGAGCATTTGGGAGCTTCTTATTTAAACTCTCAATTTCCTGGGAAAACGCACTTTCTTGAACATGCTTAATTAAGCTCATAAAAGCGTTATTAATTTCACATGGCTGTAAAGGCCCGACAAATCTTGTTTCAGGCGAAGATTGCTTCGCGTTATGAACAAACCGAAGACAATACGACACGACATGTTTTAATTTCGACAGCGATGAAAACTTTAGTAACAAGTTGTCTATAAAGGAAGTATTAGATGATGTCAAAAGGGTAAGAATCTTCTCTTCCTCTCGCACTGTCTCAGGAGTAGACGAAAACGACGATAAAGGCCACTCGCATTCTGCTTCAGAAAGCCATGAAGGACCTGTCCACCATATCTGATGACGAATCAACTCATCTGGAAGCATTCCTCGGGAACCACAATCAGCAGGGTTAGATGTTGTACTAACATGACGCCAACATTCAGGAGCAATAATTTCTTGAATGTGACTGACCCTGTTGGCCACGAAGGTTTTCCATTTGGACGGACAAGACCGAATCCACGACAAAGCCACGGACGAGTCCGACCAAGCTACTATCTTGTCAACCGCATAGAAAGGCCTTAGAGCATCGACAGCAGACTTCATGAGATCTGATAGCAAAACTGCGGCTTGCAGCTCTAATCTGGGAACCGATAATTTGCGAAGAGGTGCAACTTTCGATTTAGCACAGCACAAAGTTACGGAACAATTTCCCTCTACATCGACAACACGACAATATATCACAGCGCAATAGCCACGCTCGGAGGCGTCACAAAAGCCATGCAGCTGTAAATCAACGAAAGAGCGAACCAAACGGCGAGGAATAGAAAGGGACGCTAGCAACGACAACCGAGATTTAAATTTTGACCATTCCAAAGCAACTGACGGGGGAACATCCTCATCCCAAGCGACGCCAGAAGTCCAAAGAACTTGCATGAGATATTTTGCATAAAACGTAAGAGGACCGAGAAATCCCAGAGGATCGTATATGCGAGCGATTTCCGAAAGAATCACACGTTTCGTGCATCTCTTGTCTTCAGAACACCCAACTTTGAACTGGAAACAATCGGAACAAGGCTGCCATAATAAACCCAAAACTTTAAGTGAAACTTCAGAGTTGTCTTCGAAATCTATAAACTTTTCTGAATACAACTCGGAAGTGGGAAGGTCAGCAAGAAAATCTAAGTTATTGGAAGTCCATTTTCTTAAATGGACAGACGACAAAATTTCAACAAGCTCTGATCGTATGCGAAGAGCTTCTTCGACAGAATCTGCGCCAGTAACTATGTCATCAACAAAGATATCACGGCTAAGCACAGTAGACCCAGAAGGAAATTCTGCAATAGAATCCATGGCTAATTGTGCCATAGTACGAAGAGCTTGATATGGCGCAGAAGAAACCCCATAAGTGACAGTGCGTAGTCGATAATCACGCACAGGTCCGACGGGTGAAGGCCTCCACAGTATTCTTTGGTAGTCTGCATCCTCGACAGGCACCAGAATCTGCCGATACATCTGTTTAACGTCACCTGTAAACACAACATTATGCCAACGAAAGCGGAGCAGTAAATAAAAAATGTTGGTTTGTAGCTTAGGTCCTGGCAGGAGGGTATCATTCAATGATATTCCATTGCCATCCTTTGCACTGGCGTTAAACACGACACGAAGAGGAGTACTGACAGACTCGGGACGCAAGACACCATGATGTGGTATGTAATAAAACTTCCCTCCATCAGTGGAGGGGGGCTCAACCTCTTCCATATGACCACAAGACTCGTAGTCTTCCATAAAAGTAGAATAAGCATTATGAAGATCAGGATTCAATTTTAGTCTCCTTTCTGTAGAGAAATAACGCTTGAGCGCTATTTCACGAGAGTTTGAGAAATCAGGTTTATTTGTAGGCTCAACGAAAGGCAACGGCACTACAAAACGACCATCATTGTTGCGACAGTGATTTTCGACAAAATAATCTTCGCAGAGTTGCTCCTCCTTCGACAAGAATAGATTATTTGACGAAGTAACCTTTTCTAACTCCCAAAATTTCTTAATAGAAGTATCCAACGATAAATTCGAAAATTGCGAAGAGTTCGACACGAGAAGACATTGTTGATTATGAGTGTGGCCCATGTCACATCCACCCATAATTATCCAACCGAAAATTGTATTGAGAGCTTTTGGTTGCCCAACCATACCTTGCTTAATGCCAGGCAGGAGAGACGAAGCAAAAACCTCGGCATTTAAAAGCATGTCGACAGGTCCTGGACGACAAAAATCAGGATCTGCAAGTGACAATCCTTTAATGTGGGACCAACCCGAAAAATCGACAGAAAAAGTTGGTTGTTCACCACATATCGACGGCAAAACGAGAGTATCTAATTTAAAATTGTTCGACAATCTTGGCTTCATTGACTTCATCTCGCATGACAACGTCCCAAGCGGAGTAGCTACAGAATTACCAATTCCACTAACGGATTCTTGCTTGCGACGAATTTCTAAACCTAATCGTTTAGCACAGGGCTCTGAAATGAAGTTGCATGCACTCGCACAATCAAGTAGTGCACGAACAGGTTGGAAGACACCTGATGCATCTTTGAGCAATACCATAGCCGTTGAGAATAAGACAGTATTATCGTTTTTATTCACAGAGGCTAAAACTGTATTCGTATTATTATCCTGCTTGTTTTCAGGGGAAGAAGACTCTGAAGTCGGTTTATTAAAATGCAATAGGGTATGATGAGAAAATCCACACACATTACAACGAGTAGGTATACTGCATTTTGTGACTCTATGAGCATTCGACAAACAAAGTATGCAAAGTCCTTTTTCTTTAACCAATTTAAAGCGAGAATCAGGATTTAATTTCAAGAAAGCCTGACAATCTGCAAGACCGTGCTTGCCATTACAAGAGACGCAAGTACTAGGCGGAACCACGAGAGTAGTTTTAGGCATATTTTGAACCTTGGGTTTACCAAAATTTTTAGACTGTGTCGGCGACACGGAGCTATTTTTAATTTCACATGGTTTGGCATATGACATTTCTAATGCCCTAAAATGTTTTTCTAAAAATTTTTGAACATCTCTATATTCGGGTATTTCATCATCCAAATCATTCTCCAAAAGAAAAGCTTCGCGAGTGGAAGTATCCAACTTCGACCATAATAAATGAAACAGCATAAAATTCTTATCTGGCAACCCATATTTCTGCAAAATTGCTAAATCCTCCGAAAACGTACGAAAAACCCGCTGTAACTCGGGACCAGTTTTCTTTTTAATTGGTTCACAATTCAATAGCCTATCATAATACTTCATAGTAATTATGCACTTTTTATCATAATGTTTTATCAATGTTTCGTATGCGTCATCGTAACTATCATCCGAAAGAGGGTAGTTTTTAATCAACTCATAGGCAGTACCCTGCACGCTGGATAGTAAATAATGCAGTTTCTCAACATCCGAAATGTTTCTATTATGGACTAATGAATCAAATAACTGTTTGAAGGAGATCCAGTTTTCTATACTACCATCAAAAGGTTTAATATAAATTTTAGGTAATTTTACAGTACAACTTTCAACCGTTGTTTTTTTTTCAGTTTCACTACACAAACTACGAAGACGATATTTGACCTCCTTCATCTTCTTTTCAAACGAAAATGTGTGCTGTATTTCAGCTTGCCTATCTTTGACTGATACGCCTAACAATATTGATTGCTGCGCATTATGGAAACTATGTTCCAATTCACGAAAATCTTGTTCAGAATATCCCAATAAGTCACTACTTGCGATATATTCTAAACGCATAATAGCATAATCACGGGCGATCTATGTTGATCCGCCTGTTCTAATTCACAATCCGAACCATCCATATTTGCTTATAATAGACGTACTACGAAAAATCTCAAATGAAAATTATTTATTATTCAATTAACAAACCGCGAAAGTTAACCTCCCAACTATAATAAACCAAAGCAAACACGACAAATTAACTTTGTTTACATTCGGCGTTACTATCAGTCAAAAGGTCACGATACTGACACGACACGACAACGTCAAAAAATCGGAATGTATAAATGAATAACTACACGACACGACGCGACAACGACAAAAAATCGAAACGTGTAAAGATGGACGGAATGATTGAATTGAATGATTGATTTACTCTGTGGTTGTGACTTTATGTCAGTACTGCCAACATAAGAAAATAGTAATGGCCGACAGTCAATTTTAGCCGGAACTTTCCACTACCGTTGGCCACTACCTACCTACACAAAATAAAAACGAGAATTTTAAAATCTACCTGTAAATTTTAAAATTTTCATGTAAAATTACGACAAAATTTGCTATTTTGACGAGAAAATAACGCGAAAATAGGATTAAGCCTTTCAAATATCCGGCTCGAAGGACCAAAAAAATGTATGATTAGCAAGTGGACTGTATATTAAAAGAAAATCGACAAGATACAAAAAATTAAAACCTTTGGTTTACCGTCAAGTCTACTAGACAATTCCCGTAGTCGATACTCCTTCAACCACGATCTCACATGGATGCACGTTACGACGAACAATCTTATTTTCTCGTTCAAAAATAGCGGAAAGTAAAATTTAACCAGCAGAGGTTTTAAATCGAGAGAGGGACGGAAACGAACAGGCTATAAAAGAAAAGTGTCAACTGACATTTTAAATTTGTGTTACCAGAGGCAGGCTACGAAATTTACCAAAACTGAACAATGTGGAAGGTTTTTGTAAGCTGGGTATAAATTCCCCGCTTAAAATTATATCCAGTGGCCTGTGGTTTAAATCTATTTTCGTAAAAGGAACTGAGCTCTCCAACACTACCGTTTGTGAAATGTTTGTCAGTACTAAATCAAGGATTCGGTTATTTATGTTTGTGCAATGATTAAATTGTTTAAAATTCGTTAAAGCCATAAAATCGGGGAGGAGATAAACTAATCTGTCATTATTGCAGTCAAGGTTTAAAAAATTATTCCCTGTCGAGGCCGACCAAACGGCATGTGAAATAATAAAATCGCCAAGAATAAAAAATTGATCATGTTCATTTTCCAAAATAATATCAGATGCCGAGTCAAAAAATGATTGCAATGAGTCAAAATGTTTGTTTCTATGAGAAAAATATGCACAGGCTATGTGAAGCGAGGCAGGGGCGGCGGCGGCGGCGGCGCGGGGCGGGGATGCGCAGCTGGCCGTCGTCGTTCGTGCAGCAGCGCGCGGGAGTTCCATAGTTAGCCATAGTACCTCGGGATGTGTGCTCGCGCGCCACTCGTCGCGTCGCTGTACAGTCAGCTCCCGGCGGATACCTACCATAACACCGCCCCCGACTACTCCGCCGCTAGACCTATCTAATCTAAACACATTATAATTGGAACCAAAATACTCTGAGTCATAAAAGTTTTGAGCTAACCAGGTCTCACTTCTCAGTTATGCAAATTATATCATAACTGGATGTTATTATATTAGATAGAAACTCGTGAGATTTAGTACGGAGTCCTGTTGCGTTCTGATAATAGATGTTTAGGTCAGAATGTATCATTAATACTACATAAGAATAATACACACCTATGAAAATTAGTTTGTACAAAATAGACTTTCTTTAGGCTAATGTGCTTTGGAAACTGGGCTAGGTTAAAATTGTAGTTATATTTATAATATCAGCTAGGTAAATAAAGAAAATAGGGTTGTCATTGAGGTAATAATAAAAAACGGTAAGTATGTATACTTGTTGTTGTAGGTTAGTAATGTATTGGTGATTTAGAACAAAAAATGAAATATTTTGCATAATAATAATGCGCGAATTTAGCGATAGGTTGATAAAATGAGAACCAGGAGTTGTAGCTAGTCACTTTAACTTACGTAAATCTAAATCACTTTTTATTTGCACGAATTTTGACCCATCATTTTTCCGCATTAATATTTTGCAATCTTGAACCCACAAATAGGTATATTGGAGGTCAGTTTTTACTTTTTTAGGTTAGGTGATGGTTTATAAAGATGTTTTGCGACGGCTCCGCTATGCTAATATCTGATGTAGTTAAGTGTTTATGTGCACGAGCGGCTGCTAAAAATTAATTTTTCCTATACCGTTGCGTGAAGCGAATGATGATGGCCGGTGGACGAGGCGTCTGAGTGTTGTCATTTTTATTGGTAGCGTTGATAAACGGCGCACACGGTGAATGGTATCCACATCGGTTCTATTAATGGAAAATCCAATTTGGGAGCCGATGGAGTCCAGTATGGTGAATAAATTCTCCGTTTTGGTGAATGGGATGACACTTATCTCAACATTGTTCAGTCTAGATTGTTGACTCTGGTCATTATTTTCTTCTACTAGTTTAGATATTACTTCTTTTGCCTCCTTTAACTCTTGTGGCAGTGTTGATAAGGACGAAATACGGTCTTCCGCTGATGAAATCCTATCCTCCGATTCCTTGAGACGAGCGTCCATTGCTACCCACTGCAGCTTTAGTTCAGCAAGGCTCTCCGATACCGCAGTTACCTTTGGTTCAATGTTGGCTCGTAAACCCTTAATTTCCAACATAAGATCATTCAGAGTAGGCTCTAGTTCTGGTTTGGGGGAATTACCGCACCCGCTGCGACATGGTGCACAACGCCAAGATGCTTTCTGCTCCGCATTCTTACGACGGTACCCCAATTCCGTGATGTTTACACAGTTATAATGATAGTGTTTTTTGCAATAAGTACAAAATACTTCTTCGATAACTTGTTCTCCGCACTTTCCACAATTAATTTTTGATAGGGTAAGGGTAGGTGTTGAAAATACGAGTTAACGGCGCGGTATATGGTAAATGGTAAATGATGGGATAAGGGCAAGCGAATGATGAATGTGTTTGTAGGTTTATACAGTATATCTGGTTGCCGGTGTCTGGCCCGGCTAAGCAATATGATCAATTTCATCGGCAAATTCACTACATTATTGTAGTCAATTTGCCCTATTGCCCTACTGTTGCCCTACTGTTTTTGAATGGCGGCCATCTTGTTTTTTATTTAAATTACTGTGTTCGGGTGTGTTCATTTATTTAGCAATATCTACCGATTTAGAGATCCAACATGCATAAAAGTGGTTTCGTTTGATAGCTACAAAAATAGACACTAATGAGGTTAATTCGCACTGTCACGCTCTTATTGTTAATTTAAGTTGGTCCGTCCTTTTCACCTTTAAAAGATAAAAAAGGGACAAGAAAAGGCCATTCTAATATTAGAGCTGTCAAACATCGAATTTGAACCTTATGGCCGCGATTGCACAATTTTAAAAAGCACTTAAAACATGCGACTTAAAAATCTATTAATCTGACAGTTACGCCGTTATTTTAGGTTATCTTTCATTAAAAATAATGTAATTCGTTTCGTATATCTGAATTCATCTCCTCTCTTTCATTGGTCATAGAAACGAAAAGGATAGCTGGATTTAAAAATTAGGATTAGAGTGTGACTGTATGAGTCGGGGCCATTGACATAAAAAAGTTTACTAAAAACTTCCATTAAAACATTAAAAAAATACTTGAAACGTAAAAAATGCGATAAAATTTGGTTAAAAAAAAAAAACATCATTAAAAATGACAAAAAGAGATCACCCTCTGCATATAGTGATCAACTGGTTGAGGGTGATGTTTTTATGATTAGGTAACCAAGTAGTTTGGCTTCATTACTTGAAAACTAACGAGCAAATTGATCTCATTTTTTTATAAAGTGAAGATCAGGACTTTTTCTTTCAGCCCTGAAAATATTTGACAATGATAATGGGGCACCTTATATAGTAAGTTTCGAAGAAAAAAAGGTACCTTCTTCACATCGGAGGACATCAGTTTACCAACATAATATAATAAGTTTCTAGGTACTTTAACCTCAAAATATGGAAACCTGGAAACTGTATGAACCTCGAGCTGGTAGTAGAGAAAAAAAGGGTAATGTCAAGAGCGACCTGAGGAAGAGTATAATCTTTGTATATATTTTTTGTACTCTATTATCGGCTTCTACACCGTAAAACACAAGAGAGTTCAGTCCATGAAATTAAAAACTTTTCCTAAAGAACATAGGTTGATGGACGACACAAAAATTGGCCTCCTTAAACAAAACCACTCAATAGAAAATGCATTTTTTTCTCGACTGCTAACTTATGTTCCTCGGGGAAAGTAATTTCTTGGACTGAACAGTCTTGTAAAGGATGTTAAGCGATTTAAATTTTACGGCGTTTATTGCTACTCATCGATCATAACCTTGAGATTTTTGTGAATTTGGGTTTATTCCTTTATAAATTCTGCATTTCGATTAAAAGGAACGGTAAAATAGTAAAAAAAAAAACTTCATTAATCGTTGAAAATCTTCATTTTATTCAATAAGCACCGCAGCCGCATTTAGGGCGTGCGATTCTGGCACCAGCGTTGTATCCAGTGCACTCAGCGGTGGCGATGGCAGCGCTGACACCAGCGGCAGCGAGGCTTTCGCTCGAGATGCCGATATTGCCGCTGCCGCAGCTGTAGGAGGTGCCAGCAGCACCAGACGACGGCAAGTCACCTTCGAGAGCTACTGTAGCTAGAACAGGCAGGGAACCGACCACTTCGAGAACGCCGTCAATGGTGTTCTCAGACACGACGGTGATGCCACTGGGTGTGAAGGGAGAGGAGACAGAGACGCCGAAACATCCACCGCTGGCCGAGGCGACGGCTGGGCCCGTGTAGATGGAGGCTGGCGCTGCGTAGCCCCAACCGCCGATGTTAGTGGCGGCGGCGATCTCAGCGGCGGCGATGGCTCCGGCGGTGCTTGCGTCCCAGCTCTTCCAGCTGTCGCAGCTGCAGCCGCCTGGGTACGCTGCAATCGTCTATAAAAATATAAAGTACGATTAAAATAATGGAATAAAATTTCTACTTAAGAGATAGAATCCTTTTGATAGCCTAAAAGCTATCTGATTAACTCTTCGTTTATTTGAGTTAGTGTAAAGCCGCAGTCGCAGCCGCAGCTAGAGTATGCAGGAATTGACTATAATAAAATAAAACCTTATAATCGCTATTGAAAGTACTTTAGTTCAATTTGTCAAAATTACCTGCACTAGGAGCGCAGAAGCGCAAAGGACGAGGAAAAATTTAGCTGCCATCGTAGAGAATGCAACAGTGATGATTACTGGACAATGATGCTCTGAATGCCTGCGAGTGTTTTTATACGTCTTTATCATTAAGAAAGTTTGCCTCCATTTGTTATTAATGTATTAGATTTAAATACGTGACTTTTGTATATAGGTAACAATTTTAGATAGTGACTTAGAAAACCTACGAGTATTTACCGATTGTCACAATGTAAAAATTATGCAATTATTTTTCGAATATTTTTATCAAATTGAGAAATATGCTGTTGTAAATACATACGTGCATTACATAGTGCTATCGTAAAAAAAATAGTATAAATTACCAGCTTGACTCTTGGTTGACATTCTTAATTCAGCGCCACGTTGAATATCATCAAACGATGTCTTCCTTTGCCATTTTGTTGTTGTGCATCCAGGCTTGCCTCTTCCAGGTAGGTTGAACCTCACCTGATCGACTAAAACTTTGGAGCCGCCTACGTGTCTACTCCAATATTTTAACGATAAAAATACTATTTTATTTTTATTTTTTGTAATTTATGAATTCTTATTTTTCCAGGCAGTATTTGGCTCGTGTGGTTGCGGAAAAGCTCCTGCCTGGGGCAAGCCTATTAAATATGGTGCAGGTTCGGGATGCGGCGCGGGTGGCTACAACGCCTTGGGCAACGGAGACGTGTCGGTGGTCGGCGATCTGGAGGTGACCGGCGCCACCACTATCGCGGGCTCAGTCCCAGTGCTCGGCGGACTGTCCTTCGGCGGCCTGGTGCCCGCTAGCGGCATTGTGACCATCTCCGGCTGCTGCGCATACCCGCAGCCGGCATGCCCCGCCACTGCCAACCTCGGCGCTGCCATCGCCGAAGCTGAGATCGCTGGCGCCTTCGCTGGAGCTGAGATCGGTGCCATCACTGCTGGTCTCGCTGGCGCGTGGAACCAACAATCCTGTGGCTGCAAGTCCATCTACTAATTTTGAACAACAGTCTTCTTAAAATTAAAAACTCATTAAAACATTTTATGATCATGAAATATTTTGTTTCCTAGTATTAGTAAAAAGAAAAAAAGAACACTACCGACCTGTGGTCGATGGCCACATGCAGGTAAACGGAAAATTTGGAGGCAAAAGAAAGGATTTTTTATAATCATAATCATTATCATTTATTTGCTAGAAAATGGTACAGTTTTGCAGATGAACAGCATAAAAATTAAATGCTCATTTTCAGTCACATCAGGTTGTAACATGCAAATTAAAGTTTACAATATTTACTAAATGGGTAGCAATCAAATATCTTGTCACTCACTAAAATTGTTACACAATTATATCATTAACAATTTTTTTACTCAAAAATTCTTGGACCGAATAAAAATTTTGCGATTGAAGCCATTTTAACAGTTTAGTTTTAAAAGATGTTAGATACTCTTCTTTCAAACCTTGAGGTAAGTTATTAAAAATTGACACACACATGTAACAACAATTCTTTTTATAATTTTCTGTTTTCGGAATAACTGTCGTTATTAATTTATTAGGGTTCCTCAAATTTCTCAAACGTATATCTTTGGCTTTTTTGAATAGATGCGGGTATTCTTTAACGAATTTGGCCACTTCAAATATGTAAAGACAAGGCAACGGAAGAATCTTTAGTTTTTTGAATAGCGGACGACATGAGTCCCTAGGGCCAGCTCCACAGATTGCGCGAACACATTTTTTCTGGGCCACGAATGCTCTTTTAATGTCTGGGCTGTTTCCCCAAATAAGGAGGAGTCCATATCTAAGAACAGATTCCACATAGCTAAAATATGCGGCCATAGCAGTGTTTATAGACACCGCTTTAGCAAGTTTGTACAGTGGAAAACAGAATCTATTAATTTTGCTACAGACAGAATATACATGCTTTTTCCATTTTAGTTTATCGTGGAGTTCTATACCTAAAAATTTTACTTCTGTTTAAATTTTAGTCTGTTTCTTCTATAATTTTCCCATCATATTATTTAATATTAAGTTTAACATTTAAATTATTGAAATTTATAAAATTTGTCTTTTTTTATATTAATTTGTAGATTATTATTATTCATCCAGTCTATAATTAGTTTAATTACATTATTTATGTCAATTTTATGATTCGCAATTTGGTCAGGTTTATTTGATGTCACTACAATTGAAATGTCATCTGCAAAGAGAATAGTTCTATATTTATTTACTTCAGGAATGTCATTTATATATATTAAAAATAAGAGGGGGCCAAGGACGCTACCCTGAGGAACACCTGAAGCATTTAGTCTATAACTCGATTTTTTAGTCTCTACTGTGCAATTTGAACTTAACTTAGATATTTCAGTATATTGAGTTCTGTTATGTAGACAACTTCTCAACCAATTCTGTGCGGGATTGCCAAATGTCGCTGGATCCATATAGCCCGGGCGGGAGGCCCCTCCCTGTGGAATCTACTACTAAAAAGCATTCAGAATCCAAAGCAAGCGTAGCTTGCAACTGCAATTTTAAATAAATATCTACCTGTTTCGCTCAGTATTTCAGTTTTTTTATATATTTTTACACCCTTTACAATCTAATAAGAATTAGAGATATACAATTTTACAACAAAACATAATTTGAGAAATATTCTTACAGATAAAGTTAATATTACATAAGCGTAGCAATTGAAATAAATGTGTGGTCCTACTATATAATTATGGCTCATACTAACACACGATGCTGGCATTACTAATCCACCATTGATCTACCTCTATTGTATTTTGATGTGATCAACCCACGGCTTTCTAGGAGTGAGGATCTCGCTGGGTATCCCACTATGGTCAGCACCTTCTAGATAGGTACTCAATACAATACTCAATACTCAATTCAGATAAGAAAAAACTAAATCTATTTAAGTTGCAAAGGAGTACCTAGATAGAGAGACACTTTGGCCACAGATTTCTCTTTCACACACACAGGTCTTTCGCAGTCGTAAAGTCATACATAATATAGACATTTTCCAAAGGGAAAGAAAATATCGTTTATGATAAACCGACAGTTAACACTTAGTCCTTTATTAAGACTCTCGAGAATAATAATAATAATAATAATAATAAATCTTTATTTGTGAACATAGGTTAGGTACATTTTACAGGTGATGAAGTTTCATTTGTTCGCTATGTCCAACCCACTTAGTAGGTATACAAATATTCAATTAGTCACAACATCTTATTACTAAGTTAGTAGGTATAGAATACAATTATTATGTCCTAGTTCTTAATTAATGTCTAGAAATTCGTTAACACTATAATAACACTTTTCAAGCAGGTAAGTTTTAAATTGCTTTTTAAACATATTAATATTATTTTTCCTAATTTCCTTTGGTATTTTATTATATATTAGTGGTGCCATGCAGATAACGCTTTTTTTCAGAAGAGCAGTTTTGTACCGAGCCCTGGTGACTATGTCATCGTCTCGTCGGTTACGTACTACTCTGTCTGATTGTCTCATAAAAATATTTCTATTTCATAAAAATATTTCTATTATAGAATAAGACTATTCTGGCTGCATTACTAGGACCCTGTTCAGCCCTGTTGCCTGTTGCTGTTGTATTGTCACTTAATTTCTTAGATGACTAATTTACATAAAAATGTAGACAAAATTTCAGCACCATCAATTACTAATTATAATGCTGTTGGGGACAGGTTTGCTGGAATAGAATATGAGGTCATCAACAGCTCATATATGTACGTCCCCATCGAGGGGCTCGAGCCTACCCTGAATTAGGGCGATCAGGCTGTGACCACGCTGGCCCAGTGCGGGTTGGTCGACTTCACACACAACCTTTGAATTTCTTCGCAGGAGTGTGCAAGTTTTATCACGATGATGTTTTGCTTCACTGAATTTGAGGACATTCTTAATAAAATCATCTACATTTTATGTACGTCCTCACCAAAAGGCACGAGTTTGCCCTGAAGTAGTGCAACCATGTTAGTCGGCCACGCTGGCCCAGTGCGTTATTGGTGTATTAGCTAGGGCCACTATCCTCCGACCGGGAGACGTAGGTTCTCACCATACTACGTACCAATGTATTTTCAAATTCACATGTACGTTTATTCGACGCTTACGGTAAAGCTGATGGTAAATTCAAAGGTGATATGTGATTTTTTTATTTTTTTTAATGGACCTAATTGCTATTTCTACCAGAGTGGTAATATAGCGGGCGCGGACTTGCGGGGGAGCGGAAGGCTCGTACCCCTTAGAAATCTATGACAACGTATCTGGGGGCGCCCTCAGACGGGCTCGGACCAATAAAAACTTTGAGTATTGAGTATTGACCTAGGCCCAGAACGTTGCCAGGGCGAGAAACGCGTCGGAGAAGAATGACCCCTACCGGGCCTTACTGAATTAATTCCACTATTAGATCCGCGTCCCCGCCGGCGGGGGCGGAATTACTATGTGAAGGGCGTTCTGTAGTAGTGTTAGGCCTACACGCAATGGCAGCTTTAATCGCGACGGTGATATCATCGTCCGGATCTGTGAGAGCGTGTCTAGGACGACGCTTGAATCGCGTAGTGGGATGCGGAAAGTAAATTGACGCTTTTCTCACCAGAAGGTTCGGGTGAGTAACGGCTGAATCGAAATATCTTATTTTATTTTATTATTTATTGTACACAATAAAGTTAACAGAAAATGATCACATAGAAAAACGACACAACAGGCACTGCTTATTTCTAACGAAATGTCTTACAGCGAAACGTCGTTTAGACGCTTGACGCATATACTCCTTAATGGAGGGGGTTGTGTGAAGTGGGGGTTGTGTGAGTTCGGGTTGGTTCTAAACAATATTTATTTGTTAGTTGGGTTAACGTTTATACTTTTAGATATAATAGGTTATAGTCTAATTTACAAAATGTTCTTGTTAACTTTATTATTTTTAGGTCAGCAGGAAGATATTCTAATGTGTGGACGATATCCACCACCTTGGTCCTTTGCCGGATGATTTCGTTTCGGATTTTATCCCGTAGCGAAATACCAAGCATAGATCTTTCCGTAGCTCGCTGAGTGACATGTAGCCGGTGGGCCAGCTTCACCGTCATGTTCCACGTTTCGGCTCCGTATGTCAATTAAATAAATAAATATTCAAAATTTTTTACAAAGCGCGTTTCGTGCTTCGTAGGGCACGTTAATCGCTAAGTCAAGCTCGTTGACGAGAGGGTTAGTCGGGCTGGTTGCTAGTCTATAATATGGCATACATGCAGTTTCTGTAGTATTATTAGCAGTCTATATATATCTATCTATCAGTCTATATATCGCTCATCTAGTACTACAAAGACGGAATTGTCACAAAATGCAAAAATGAGTTAATGATGACAGAATGTTCCAAAATGTTCAATACGTATGGTGTTACAAAGTCGTTTTTATTGTTCAACAAATGAGCGTAAGATAGCGCCACTGTCTTTGTTGCATCGGTACAAAAATTTACTCGCCCCGAGTGTAACGACGCCACATTGGTCAGTTGCGCGGGACGCTCCGTGACGGTCAACCGTGTCAGAGTGCTACATCGTCGTTCAGGTAATTATGACATCAATTTTTTTTTATTTCTAAGTGCCAAACGACGTAAATGTATTTTCTGTCTTTGTAGCACCAAAACAAAATTCTTTTTTGAGCGCTACAATGACATAAATGTATTTAGTGTCTTTTGTAGCACCTAAACAAAATCCTTTATTGAGAGCTACAGTACCGTAAATGTATTTTTTGTCTTTGTAGCACCAGAAAAAATAAATTTTGAGACCTTCAATGCCGCAAATGTGTATTATAGTCTTTGTAGCAACAGAAAATAATAATATTTTGTGAGCTACAATAGCGTATATGTATTTTGTGTCAGTGTTTAACTTAAAATTGAATGAAATAATGACGTGATAGTATTTACAGTCATTGTAGCACTACAGCACATGATTTGATTGTACTTTGTGTCAGCATAGTATAAAAGAAATAAAAACAGGTGTAATGTATTAATAACACACATATCTACCGGGTTATTACTACGATTTTGGTTTAAAATAAGCTTTTTTATGAGCTTACCGATATTTCGACTATGTTGCAATAGTCATGATCACGGCAGAACTGAAGTATTTGCGGGTGGTTAGCCGGACGGAACATTGTTATGGGCAGACATATCTGTCTACCCTCTTTCTCAGTTAAGGATCTACTAGACAATTACGATTTGCACATACAAATTATACTTTACGTTCGAAGTCGGGGCAAAAATTGTAGATGACGAAACTACGAGTATTAATTTATCGAATGAAACCTACCCAGACTTTTTTGGTAGCCGCTCCTGTCGTTTTCCCTGCGTTTAGTCGGGTGCGGCATTGCATCCCGCGCAGCACAACAAAATATTATATCATAGACTATCAAAGAATTTTATTGATAATCATATAGAAATATGCACTGACTTAACGACGACGACGACTTAAAACAGTTGCCCACGACTAATCGACGATTTTTTGGCTGGCACCGACTCCAAAAGGAAGTACAAAGTTCTAAATATTTACTTAATACACTACCTATCTACTTAATTGAGGATATTGGCAATATATTTTTTCATGTTCCATCTGGAATGTTATTTTATTTGTTACTTTTTAGTGGAGATAACCATATAAGGTAATTTGAAGGAGGTTTCTATTTTTTTGTTAAAATTATTTTTATTTTATGATTTTCAGTGTTTCATTCAATATATTGTATGTAAGTAATTAATCGTAACCTCGACACATATCCTATTATTTTTCTTCATTATCCAAAGCTAGGTTTTGTTATTTAACAGTTTCAGTACAAAGATATTATACTCTCGTATTTTTGGTATTTGCTTAGTTTAGACTGCGTCTTTCGTGCTATGCAAGCGCGTTTAGTTGTTTATTATATTATTAATGATTGTTTCGAAAATAACATAAGTTAAACTGTGTAAGAGGCTACGAAGTAAGAGGTCATTTAGTAGTCCAGCTGGCCACTAAACTGACAATGCTAAGAGGAAAGAATAGCTTCGCGATCCTAACGAAATAGATATTTAGGAAAACATTTGCTATCGCTCGTGCGCTCATGCCCCCGGGAGAGAGAGCGAGAGCGTTGCAGCTCGCGACTGACACTAGGTACTTTTCTTGATGAAATTCTATCAATAACTATTCAATAACTAAATTTCAACAAATCACTTTTATTTTGATGTAGATCGTTTCAGCACAATATATTCTAGGTTCATAGGTTCGGTTTTAAAAAAAAAACATTGTTTTTATTCAACAAACGGCTTAATTCGACACAGTTTTAATCATAAATTTACGTTACTTGAGGTGCCTATATAAGTTTGAATCTATAGCGAATTTTGTAAAAAGAAAAAATCTATAAACCTAGTCATTCATTGTGTCAATAACATACTAAAAAATCATGGAGATTGGAAAATATTTAGAAGTGGAAAAACGTTTTCTCTTTTTGTATGGACGAGCACGTACTATTCTTCCCTCTTAATAAGCTTATAGTTTACCCCTATACTTGGGCTATTCGTAAGGAGTTTCAGGTTTGAGATGGCATCTTGAAAGTCTGTCGTTAGCTGATTACATACAGATAGTGAACGTAGGCTGGCTTCTTCTTTTTCTTCATATTGTGGATTGTAAGGTCGACAACCAACCTCACATACCCTCACACAGTTAATATAGTACCGGGCCCTTGTCAAAACCCACTGACTTAGCACTAGTAACGACGCCTTCTGTAGATATTAGAGCCGAGACACATGGCTTAACGTGCCTTCCGAATCACGGAATCATCTTTCTTTTCAGACAATCAGGTGATTCGGGCAGCAATGTCCCAACTAAACTGAAAAAAGTCCTCTCGGACATTTTCGTTTAAGAGTGTCTTCACCGGGATTCAAACCCGAAACCTCCGTAAAGAGAGTAAAACACTCGACCACTCGGCCATAGAAGCTAAATTATTTGTGATATCCAATACAATATCCGAGCAGGTTCTTGTCCTGTCACGGTCGCCAAAAAATGTGATAAAATCGAATAATATAATTTTATATGGAACAACGGAAACGTAGATTTTCAGCAAACTGACAAAACAGATTTATTTCGTTGCCTAGCAACATTCCACCACAAACGGTATCGCGCGCGATGCATGTTGCTATCACTGGTTGAGGAGTTTCCGCTTTTATCTCTTATTTCATCATCAGATTTTGACAAAATTTATATAGATCTATCCCTAAAGCACGTTCTATAGAATGAAAAAAAAATCATCAAAATCGGTTGAAAACTGACTGAAATATGACTAAAAGAATAGACGAATAACGACGCGAAGGCTACATTCCGTTGAGGAATTTCCAAGTTTTACCTCATGTTCCACCATCAGATCTTGACGAAATTAATATGGGACCACCTCAAGGGTAAATCCTATCGAATGAAAAAAGAATTATTAAAATCGGTTAATAATTGGCGGAGATATCTAATAACATACATAAAAAAAAAAAACAGACGAATTGAGAACCTCCTCCTTTTAATATTATTAATTGTCTCCTCTTTTTCATTAGTCATAAAAAATAAAACAATAGCAGCTGTACTCAAAGACATTAAAACAGGCAATCGAAGCGCCTATAAGGTTTAATTATTCAGTATTCAATTAAGCTGTAATAAATGATTATCTCAAATTAAGTGTTTTAAACATAATTAATTAGTACCTATTTCAGTATCACAACTTCCAAAATAAAACATTTTCAATGCAACAATGACACAATTGTATGTGTCAAATCATTTCAAGTGTTTTTTTTTATACTTACACTTAATTTTTTAAAATATTTTTGCTATTGTACTCTACCTATATATTTAAATATCCAAAATATCCTGGTTCCAGTTGTATATAATATAAAGTGAAATAATAAAACAAAACAGAACAGTAAAAAAAACTTTAAAACGCCCTCCTGTAAAATTTGTAAAATGACAGTTCCGTCTTTGTAGTACTAGATGAGCGATATATAGTCAGTAGTATTATTAGCAGCACACTATCCGACTAACACTGTCGTCATGTATGGATCGGAGTGTTGGGCCATCAAAGGGATGGATGAAAGACGACTTCATGCTAGTGAAATGAGAATGCTGAGATGGATGTGTGGAGTAACAAGAATGGACAAGATTAGGAATGAATATATAAGAGGAAGTTTGAAAGTTGCGCCAGTGATAGATAAAATGAGAGGAAATCGCCTTACCTGTATGGACACGTAATGCGGAGAAATTAATGTTACGTAGGGAAAAAGGTATTGAATTTGAATGTGGATGGATATGTTGGGAGAGGCCGACCAAAGAAAATATGGATAGATTGTGTAAGAGATGTGTTCAGAAAGGATGTGAGTGTTGAAATGACGGCTGATAGGGATGAATGGAGGAAGAAAACATACTGCGCCGACCCCAAATGATGAGATAAGGGCAAGCGAATGATGATTGATGAACACTATCCGACAGTTATTTTGCGATCCTACTATTTCTACGTAGATTGTTTGGAAAACAATAGTAATTGTGACCTGAAAAAATTGCAGCCTCTCAGCACATTTTAGGTAGGTATCATTGAAAATAAGTTCGTTAATTCTTGCAGTTAAAGTTAATTATGCTTCTTTTATGTTAACACTCTACACTTTACATAGGTAAAGGTATAATATATTTAGTTTTTTCTCTGTATGATAAATGGGACAGATCTATTGAAAAAATAAACTATAACATTTAAATAAAATACGTCAAAATTAAAACTAACACTTAAACCTACCTACTTAATCAAACAAACCACCCCGAATCGTACCCGGCGGGAATGTGCCCATCACGCTGGCAGCATTGCCTCGTTGGATAGCCAGGATTTTTTTTAGGTATCATTTTGTTATGAGTAAGTATATAAATTATTTATGTTATTTTCTTTCTCTGTGTACTATAAGCCGAAGAGTGGGCAGCCCCTCACAACTCGTACCTACCTAATACTTAAACGAGAAATTCTTGTATATAAATATATATATCTACATAAATATGTAATGAGAATCTCGGGAACGGCTACAATGATTTCGATGAAATTTTGTATATAATAAGTCTCGGGGGCTCTTTTACTTGTTTCATTTTATTACCTACTTTTTATTTTTATATTAAGTTCTTTAAATAAAAAAATATAACAGAGAAATCGCTATATATTTTTTCTTAGACTGAAAATTCCCCAACAGATGGCACTTCAACACACATAGTGGCAAATGTGTACTTTTTTTTAATAATTAAAAATAAGTAACTATTTCAAAAACTGGATGTTCCACGATCAAAGCACTATGTCGTAAAGTACCTAGTTTTTCTAACTCATTCTTCCAAGAACGCAAAAATTTCCTTCGACGTCCTATCATATCTGGGGGCACGGCAGTGCCCCCGCCAAGTCGAGCAAAAAAGCGGCACGGCCGTACCATACTTTTCTCGAAGCAGTTCAGGCCATTTTCGACCCCCCCTATAACTTCGTTGTGGATAAAACTAGAAGCCTGAGTTTTCAGTAACCAAGCAGGCATTGTATAAATACGGTATATTTCAAATTTCAATCAATTTGAACCAGTAGTTTATGAATTATAACTAGTCAAAGTTTCTTAATTTTGTCACTCACTGACTGACTGACCGATCATCAAAACTCTAAGGCACTTCTAGCAGACATAGAAGCTTCAAATTTAGAATGGAATTAGTGTTTAGTGTATAAACCAAGGAAAAACTAAAACATTTTGCAATTTCGGCCCAGTTTTCTAGATACATCATTTGCTAGATAACTTTGTAATCCCATATAAATCTTGGGGCATTATATAGGATTACAAAGTTACATTTGCAGTAAATGAATCAGTGTACCTGTATAATGGAATATAATTGAATAAGAGGTGCAGGGTAGGTGTAGGGTAGGTGTAGGGTAGGTGTTGGATAGGTGTTGGATAGGTGTAGGGTAGGTATAGGGTAGGTATAGGGTAGGTGTAGGGTAGGTGTAGGTTAGGTGTAGGTTAGGTGTAGGGTCGGTGGAGCGTAGGTGTGCATTTTTACATTGTGTTTTCATGCGATCTACAAAAAGAAATGAGATGCCATCAAAAACATAACTTGTAAAAAAACCAAGTCTCGCACGCAACTTAGTCTACCGTAAAAAGTTGTGAGATCCATGTAATACCAAGTCGGTTAATTTATTCAGTCCCTACTTAAGAGTCCTTCTGTCTTAAGTTATTACGTAATTAGCTCACCTAACAACATCTTATAGTGACCAGATCAATATTAAAAATCTCTTATGTTTTAAATAAATACATAGATTGACTTGGCAATCGCACTAAACAATCAAATTTAATATAATAATGTATTAATTGTGAGATACATTATGTTTTCATGCGATAAATACATAGATTGACTTGGCAATCGCACTAAACAATCAAATTTAATATAATAATGTATTACTTGTGAGATACATTGTGTTTTCATGCGATTGCCAGGTCAATCTATGTATTTATTTAAAACATAAGAGATTTTTAATATTGATCTGGTCACTATAAGATGTTGTTAGGTGAGCTAATTACGTAATAACTTAAGACAGAAGGACTCTTAAGTAGGGACTGAATAAATTAACCGACTTGGTATTACATGGATCTCACAACTTTTTACGGTAGACTAAGTTGCGTGCGAGACTTGGTTTTTTTACAAGTTATGTTTTGATGGCATCATACTGTTTTCGTCACACACTACACGATTATTTCGTTTATCTATTGCATTCTATGTAACAATAAACTATATTTTTCGCTTCTATTTGATTAGCAATTGCAAAATTACATAAATTTTCGTAATACGTTTGTAATGGTAACGTATAAATACACAGGTTATATTTTAGAAAAACCATTCTACGCTTCAAGCAATTAGCACCAACGTGAAGAAAGAGATTACGACTAACACACCATGTCTGCTAAAACCCTCGTGTTTCTTTGCATCCAAGGTCTGATGGCTCATGTAAGTAAAAACCACTTAATAAAATTTGAAAGGTTGAAATCTAATATCTATTCGTATAAATATCTATCGTGATCTAGTGGCTAGGGCCGCTGCCTCCCGTCCGGGAGACGCGGGTTCGATCCCCACCACGTACCAATGTTTTTTCGAATTTCGGATTCATATGTACGTTTATCCGACGCTCTTACGATGAAGGAAAACATACCACACTTCTGCACAGAAATTCAAAGGTTGTGTGTGAAGTCGACCAACCCGCACTGGGGCAGCGTGGTCGACTAAGGCCTAATCATCCTAATTCAGGGTAGGCTTGAGCCCCTCGGTGGGGACGTATATGGGCTGTTGATGATGATGATTGAAAAAACACCATGGTTTCAGAGAGAAAAGAAGTTTTTAAGATATACCTCAATGAAAGCGTCACATCAAATGATATTGGCCTCGATTCGGGACGTCACACTCTAATCCTTAATTTAATTTAGTCCGTCCTTTATACCTTTTAAAGATTGAAAAGGGACAGGAGATGGCCATCCTAATATTAGAGCTGTCAAACATTGAATTTGAACCTTATGGCCATGTCGATTGCACAATTTTAGAGAGCACTTGAAACATGCGACTTAAAAATCTCTTAAACTGACAGCTATGCCCTTATTTTAAGTATCATTCGTTCATCACCTCTCTTTCATTGGTCATAAAAACGAAAAGGATAGCTGGATTATTTTAAAATTAGAATTAAAGCATGACATCCCGAATCGAGGCCATTATACCTTTCCTAATTTTAGGTGACCTAAAGCCCGAACTTTAAAATCAACATGCTGTTATAATTTGTGTATTTTCCCTTTGTACAGGCTATTTACGCCCAATGCTACGGCAACAATTACAACCCAGCTTTTGGTTTGGCCGGAAGTGGCTACAACGTGGCCGGAAACGGATACAACTTGGCCAACAACGGATACAACAACATCGTTAGTAACGGTGCCTTGGCCTGTAACAATATTGTAGGAGTTAACGCATTAAACGCAGCGACTATCAACGGTGGAGGCTTCACCGTCACCAGCTCTTCCCCCATTGCCCCCAGTGGAGTATCAGTGGTTTCTGAATACGTCATCGAAGGTCCCCTCACTGTAGGTGGTCAACTGCCGGTGCTGAGCTCTGTAGCTGTTGATGGTCAGTTGTCAACAAGTGGTGCTGCTGGCACGTCCTACAGCTGCGGAAACGGCAACGTTGGTATTATCAACGAACAAGCTTACTCTGCTAATTCTGCTGCTGCTGCTAATGCTGCTGCCGCTGCTAGCAACTTTGCTGCAGCCAATTCCGCTGCTTTAGCAGCTGATCTTGCCTTCACTCGCCCAAGTGGATGTGGTGGTTATTAAGTCAAAATGTTAGTAAAATATTAATGTTTTTGTTTGAATAAAATTTTGTTCTTTGATTAAACTATTTTATATTTTATTTTCAACGTGATACGATAGACAGACAATGAGGCTAATTCTTACAGTCACGCTCTAGTCCGTCCTTTTCACCTTTTAAAGATTGAAAAGGGACAGGAGATGGCCATCCTAATATTAGAGCTATCAAACATCGAATTTGAACCTGAGGGCCGTGTCGATTGCACCATTTTTAGAGAGCACTTAAAACATGCGACTTAAAATCTTTAAATCTGACAGCTATGCCCTTATTTTAGGTTATCATTCGTTCAAACTAATATCATTCTTTCATCTGAATCTGCAATCAGCTGCTGAAAATGAAAAAGTATAGCTGGATTGTAATAAAATTAGAATTAGATCATGACATCCCGAAACGGTCCCATTATCCTTTAAACAAAAATTAGAAGCTGGTCTATTTTGACAGATATCCTTTCGTCTGTGAAAAATCCGTCCCACGGATAAAGTTTTTTTTTCCGTATCTGTGTCATGACAGTCCCACTGTCAACGCCAGTAGCCGATCTCGCGCGCTTCTAGCAACGGTTTTTTTTTTTTTTTTTTAAATGGCTTCACGTCTAGATTGGACGTATTTTGCCAATGACAACGTATTCACTCAACATAACACAAACGAGGAGAATGTTCGGTGAAAAATTTCGAAGGTTTATGGGGGGTCCAACTAAGGAAAGAAGGGTAGATAAAGGAAAAAAATATACATAAATTTATGAAAAGAAAAAATAAAAAATAATAAACGATAAAGTATAGACACAAATATAAACATAAACATGTAAATAGAGAAATTATAATTTAATATCATGAAATTCAATATACTTAATTAATAAAAGAACAAAGGAAGAGTTTGTATAGGTGAGAAGAGAGTGAAAGTTGATAGGGCGAGGAATTTCAGAAGGAAGAAAATCATATAAAGAGAAAGAAAATTTAGGACAACAGAAGAAAATGTGGTCTGGAGTTCCTTCGTCCAGACCACATTCACATAAAGAGTGATCCCGGACCCTAATCTTAGAAAGAAAAACAGGGGTACAAGCATGTCCAAGGCGCAAACGACAGATGGTCGAAGTAGATCTTTTGCTACCCGAGCGAAACCGAAAGAACCAGGGTTTGTGAGGTATCAGAGGTTGCAGGTTACCATAGTATCGACCTTTATGTAGTCTGGAAGAATCCCAAAGGTTCTGCCAAGACTCTCCAACATCAGAGCGAGCAATCATCAGAAGATCAGAAAAGTGATTCTGAAGGTGGTCTGGAGAACCAGTATCAATAGCATCCTTCGCCCAAGAATCAGCTCTTTCATTACCCTCTATGCCAGAGTGGCCCGGAATCCAAGCAAGAACAATCTGAAGACCCATCTCATCACATTCAAGCAGTAATTCCTTAATTTTTTGTTGTATCGCATATTCCCGCGCGTTTGAACTCTAGGAGTCACTTTAGATGTGTAGCAAAAATTGTTCAATTTGACCAATTTTTAGAAACAAGGTTTTGTTAATAAAAAATATGGCGATGTATGATGTTTTATTTTTATCACTTGGTAAATAAAAAAAGGGATAAAAAAACAAAATAAAAGGTTTGTTTAGTGTCTTATTTTTATTTTATTCTCAAAATACAGTAGTTTCTAGGGTACCCCATAATGAAAGTCTTGATATTACTGTAATTATATACCTATTTTGCAACAATTTACTAAATGATAGAAGCAGTAGGTAATGTATTTATATAATAATGACGGGAATAAACAGATTTCCTTGTAAAATCGGAGAAATTCGTCATTTTAATGAAATACTGCCCTTCCACAACCCTGCCTGTGTTTCTCCGTGAGCTGGATACACACATCCGCCATATTGGGAATAGCGATGCCACACAGATGAATGGTTATAGGTACTTACTACTTGCCTAGTTTAGTTTAGTCTAATGGACTCATCATCATTTGTGCAGACTCGCCATCATAGTTGCGAAGTTCAATAATGCGAATGTTAAGCCTGTGATAGTACGTAAAAACGAAGTTCTTAGCTCAGAAATTAGTTCCTGTCACGATCACGACGCTCTTGCGAAAGCACACTGTTTCGAAGTACATGACTGAGAAAGTTTGCTCTTGCGATGTACGTTCTTGTGAAAGCACACTGTTTCGAAGTACATGACTGAGAAAGTTTCTGGTTGCGATGTACGTTCAAACAAAAGTATACTGTTTCGAAGTACATGACTGAGAAAGTTTCTGGTTGCGATGTACGTTCTTACAAAAGCATACTGTTTCGAAGTACATGACTGAGAAAGTTTCCGGTTACGATGTACGCTCTTGCGAAATCACACTGTTTCGAAGTACATGACTGGGAAAGTTTCCGGTTGCGATGTACGTTCTTGTGAAAACAAACTGTTTCAAATACATGATAGAGAAAGTTTGCTCTTGCGATGTACGCTCTTGCGAAAGCACACTGTTTCGAAGTACATGACTGAGAAAGTTTCTGGTTGCGATGTACGTTCTTACAAAAGTATACTGTTTCGAAGTACATGACTGAGAAAGTTTCTAGTTGCGATGTACGTTCTTACAAAAGCATACTGTTTCGAAGTACATGACTGAGAAAGTTTCCGGTTACGATGTACGCTCTTGCGAAATCACACTGTTTCGAAGTACATGACTGGGAAAGTTTCCGGTTGCGATGTACGTTCTTGTGAAAACAAACTGTTTCAAATACATGATAGAGAAAGTTTGCTCTTGCGATGTACGCTCTTGAGAAAGCACACTGTTTCGAAGTACATGACTGAGAAAGTTTCTGGTTGCGATGTACGTTCTTACAAAAGCACACTGTTTCGAAGTACATGACTGAAAAAGTTTCCGGTTGCGATGTACGCTCTTGCGAAAGCACACTGTTTCGAAGTACATGACTGAGAAAGTTTCTGGTTGCGATGTACGTTCTTACAAAAGCACACTGTTTCGAAGTACATGACTGAAAAAGTTTCCGGTTGCGATGTACGCTCTTGCGAAAGCACACTGTTTCGAAGTACATGACTGAGAAAGTTTCTGGTTGCGATGTACGTTCTTACAAAAGCACACTGTTTCGAAGTACATGACTGAGAAAGTTTCCGGTTGCGATGTACGCTCTTGCGAAAGCACACTGTTGCGAAGTACATGACTGAGAAAATTTCCGGTTGCGATGTACGTTCTTGCGAAAGCTCACTGTTTCGAATACATGATAGAGAAAGTTTTCTCTTGCGATGTACGCTCTTGTGAAAATACACTGTTTCAAATACATGATAGAGAAAGTTTGCTCTTGCGATGTACGCTCTTGCGAAAGCACACTGTTTCGAAGTACATGACTGAGAAAGTTTCCGGTTGCGATGTACACTCTTGCGAAAGCTCACTGTTTCGAAGTACATGACTGAGAAAGTTTGCTCTTGCGATGTACGTTCTTGTGAAAACACACTGTTTCAAATACATGATAGAGAAAGTTTGCTCTTGCGATGTACGCTCTTGCGAAAGCACACTGTTTCGAAGTACATGACTGGGAAAGTTTCCGGTTGCGATGTACACTCTTGCGACAGCTCACTGTTTCGAAGTACATGACTGAGAAAGTTTCCGGTTGCGATGTACGTTCTTGTGAAAACACACTGTTTCAAATACATGATAGAGAAAGTTTGCTCTTGCGATGTACGCTCTTGCGAAAGCACACTGTTTCGAAGTACATGACTGAGAAAGTTTCCGGTTGCGATGTACGTTCTTGCGAAAGCTCACTGTTTCGAATACATGATTGAGAAAGTTTGCTCTTGCGATGTACGCTCTTGTGAAAACACACTGTTTCAAATACATGATAGAGAAAGTTTGCTCTTGCGATGTACGCTCTTGCGAAAGCACACTGTTTCGAAGTACATGACTGAGAAAATTTCCGGTTGCGATTTACGTTCTTGCGAAAGCTCACTGTTTCGAATACATGATAGAGAAAGTTTGCTTTTGCGATGTACGCTCTTGTGAAAGCACACTGTTTCAAATACATGATAGAGAAAGTTTGCTCTTGTGATGTACGCTCTTGCGAAAGCACACTGTTTCGAAGTTTGCTCTTGTGATGTACGCTCTTGCGAAAACACACTGTTTCAAATACCCGACTGAGAAAGTTTCCGGTTGCGATGTACGCTCTTGCGAAAGCTCACTGTTTCGAAGTACATGACTGAGAAAGTTTGCTCTTGCGATGTACGTTGTTGTAAAAGCACACTGTTTCGAAGTACATGACTGAGAATATTTCCGGTTGCGATGTACGTTCTTGTAAAAGCACACTGTTTCGAAGTACATGACTGAGAAAGTTTCCGGTTGCGATGTACGTTCTTGTGAAAGCACACTGTTTCGAAGTACATGACTGAGAAAGTTTCCGGTTGCGATGTACGCTCTTGCGAAAGCACACTGTTTCGAAGTACATGACTGAGAAAGTTTCCGGTTGCGATGTACGTTCTTGTGAAAGCACACTGTTTCGAATACATGACAGAGAAAGTTTGCTCTTGCGATGTACGTTCTTGTAAAAGCACACTGTTTCGAAGTACATGACTGAGAAAGTTTCCGGTTGCGATGTACGTTCTTGTGAAAGCACACTGTTTTGAAGTACATGACTGAGAAAGTTTCCGGTTGCGATGTACGCTCTTGCGAAAGCACACTGTTTCGAAGTACATGACAGAGAAAGTTTGCTCTTGCGATGTACGTTCTTGTGAAAGCACACTGTTTCGAAGTACATGACTGAGAAAGTTTCCGGTTGCGATGTACGTTCTTGTGAAAGCACACTGTTTCGAATACATGATAGAGAAAGTTTGCTCTTGCGATGTACGCTCTTGCGAAAGCACACTGTTTCGAAGTACATGACTGAGAAAGTTTCCGGTAGCGATGTACGTTCTTGCGAAAGCACACTGTTTCGAAGTACATGACTGAGAATGTTTCCGGTTGCGATGTATGTTCTTGCAAAAGCACGCCATTGAAAATGTTCTTTAGTGCGTTGTTCTTGTGGTATTGACCAACTACTAAACTAGTGGTTCTGTGAGCTGTAGACCTCGCGAGTCTGTATCCCCGACCCCTTGATTTTTTTAAAATTTTTAAACTTAGTTTTATTTTATATTATTTATTTTATTTTATCTTATTTTATTTTATTGGTTAAGAAATGTGACCTATAGGGGAAAACAGCCTCAGCGGTAGACCTTATAAGCTGGCATAACTCCGTCATTTTTTAAAATTTCCATAAACTGGCTCGACAAAAAAATACCATTAATTTATCAAACCTGCTCACAAAATTTTACGAGAATCAGTTGAGAAACACAACCTGTAGAGTGAAATAAACAAACAAACCAACAAACAAACAGATGGACATACAAAAGCAAATTCAAATGTCTTCATATTTTCAGTCGAAGTCCACTGATAGATTGGACATCACTCATTAGACATTATTAAAATTAATACGATCCCGCATTATTTCATCATCTTGATTGGTTTGGTATCTCATTTGGAACGAAGTTAGTATAAAGAAAAAAACAAAGCTTATAATTGCAGAGGTTTGTGTTTATTAGTTAAAAGATGATCAACTGTTGTCACACGGTTTAGTAAGCACAGCCACATTTAGGGCGAGCGATCCTGGCTCTAGCGCCGCACCCGCAACCCGCAGAGCCGGCCAGCCGGGCGGGGCCGACGCCGAGACCAGCGGCAGCGAGGCTTTCTCTCGAGATGCCGACATTGCCGCTGCCGCAGCTGTAGGAGGTGCCAGCAGCACCAGACGACGGCACGGCACCTTCGAGAGCTACTGTAGCTAGGACAGGCAGGGAACCGACCACTTCGAGAAAGCCGTCAATGGAGTCCTCAGATACGACGGCGATGCCGCTGGGTGTTAAGGGGGAGGAGACAGAGACACCGAGAGATCCACCGCAGGCCGAGGCAACGGCTGGGCCCGTGTAGATGGAGGCTGGCGCTGCGTAGCCCCAACCGCCGATGTTCGCGGCGGCGATCTCAGCGGCGGCGATCTCAGCGCCGGCGATCTCGGCCAAGGCGATGTTTGCGTCCCAGCCTTTCCAGCCGTCGCAGCCGCAGCCGCCTGGGTACGCCGCGATAGACTGCATGGAAAAAAAAGTTATTAGGTACGCCATAATTGACTGAAAAATAAAAACTGATAATCATATCTCATCACATTACACTGTCATACTGATATTATAAATGTGAATCACATTGATATTATAAATTTGAAAATATATTTAGATGTTTGGAAGTTTCGATGTTTATTCCGCTTTCACGCCTTAACCATTGAACGGATTTGGATGAAATATGGAAAGGATATGGTTTGTACCCTGGATTAACACATAGGATACATTTTACGGCAAAAAGTCTTATTCTCACGGGAAAATCTTACATAAGGCGAGTGTGGCCGCGGGCATGAATAGAAAATAAATGGAAAAATTTAATGTGAAACTATCTGGCTTTGTAGGTACATCACAATAGCACTCTTAACGACATTTGCTAAAATCTATGAAACTGCCATGGCCACTCGTCTATATTCCTTCTGTGAAAAATATAATATTTTCAGTGAGTCCCAGCATGGATTTAGAAAAAATCACTCTACGTCCCTAGCGGTTTTTAAATATATCTCAGAAATTCTAAATATAATTAATAATAAAAAATATGCTGTAGGTATTTTGCTCGACATGAGCAAAGCCTATGACCGTGTTTTTGCATGGAATTTTACTTCCCAAATTATATGGAATTGGCGTGAGGGGTGTGGCATATCAATGGTTTTTGTCGTATTTTACTAACCGTTTCCAATATGTAGAGATAGAACACCACAACCACAAATCTGGCGAAGTAATAATTTTTAAATCACAGAAAGATAGAGTTACTAAGTCTATTCCACAAGGCAGTGTTCTTGGATGTATTCTTTTCTTGCTCTACATTAATGATTTGCCCAAAATAATAGAAAACTCATGTAATCTTTTCGCTGATGATATTTCAATAGTTGTACTCTGTCAAAACGACGTAAATTTGAATTATTCTTTAGATACAGCTATAAATAAAATTAAAAACGACCACAACTTACAAATTAATTTTACAAAAACTAAAATCATGCAATTTAAGCCTTACCAAAAGCGTCCTCTAGAAATTAACTACTCTTTTCAGAATTCAAAGCTGGACTGTGTAAATTCTTATTCACTTCTTGGAATCAACATTGACTCAAACTTAGATTGGAAGGAGCATATAGCAAAAGTATCCACAAAGCTGTCGAGATTTGCCTATGCCCTATATGAGCTTAAGAGAGCCACTAACATTGAAACAGCTCTCACTGCTTATCATGCATATGCCCAAGCCTGGCTCTCCTACGGTATCGTTGTATGGGGCAACAGCACAAGCATGATTACTTTGTTTAGATTACAGAAGAGATGTCTACGAATAATAGCTAATGTTGACTCTAGAACTAGCTGCAGATCATACTTTAAAAACTATCGGATTTTAACTCTTTCATCCACTTATATTTCAGAAGTCTGTATCTTTGTAAAAAAAAACCCTAATTTGTTTCCTAAACACTATCGACCACCCAATTTAAGACCATCGAAAAGAGTATTGGCCCTTCCCAAAACCGAAATGGCAATGATAAGTTCTGGCCCCCCCGCAATGTCAGCGAAAATATATAATAAGATCCCAAAGGAATTACAGGAAGAACAAAATATAAATAAGTTTAAAAACAGCTTGAAAAATTATCTGGTTAGTAAATGCTTTTATACACTGCAAGAGTTTTTCAATGACAATTAGTTTACAATTGATAGGTAGCATGTTGTTTATCATATTTATATATGTTTAAGTAGAGTAGGTATTTAACTGACATTATAATTTTATTTAGGTAATTTTTTAATGAATTTAATTTTTATAGCTTTATTTTTTGTTATTAACTTAAAATTGTTGTGTTGGATGAATGAATAATTAATTAATTATGTACCTAAGTTTAATGGATATATTTCAGACATAGACAATACCATGACAAAACGTTAAATTAATTTATTTGTTCAATGAAAAATTTATATATATTTTACTTTAAATTGCTGTGCCCGACCGGGTCCATGTGTGTCTCAATTGCTAATGTAACATCTTTTTTAACCATGTGGCTTGCAATAAATATCTTATCTTATCTTATCTCACATCAACATCCACGGCCCGTTACACTGCTGGACTATGAGCCTCCTTCAATTAAGTGGAGGGTTTTGCCATAATCTCCACGCTTGGCAGACGGGTTGGAGATCGCAGATTAAAAGGTGTACTGTATCAGAGAGCGCTGCTGCCCGTTCCCTGTTCAATGTAGTCCCTAAGTCGCCTCTTACGACACCCACGGGAAAAGTAGGAGTTGGTGACAAATGTACTCTACTCACTCTGCCGTCACCACACGGAACATATTATTAATAATATGTGCTGTAGGTACATATTATTAATAATTTTATTCAATTTAAAAAAAAAAAAAAAAAAAGGGCATACCTGGACCAGGAGCGCAGAAGCGCAAAGTACGAGAAAGAATCTAGCTGCCATTGTAGAGAACTCTTCGAGAAGCAATTCCTGAATGATGTCTCTAACACATGCAAGCTATTTTATATGAAAAGTAGAAACCCATTATCATAAAATATTAAAATTCAGAATATATTTAATAAAAACAATTAACTTTGTGCCATGATTTCATAAGCATGCATTCTTAGTTATTTTTACATACAACATAGTAAATGGTTTCACAACTTTATTGATAATATGCTTATCTCTTGCAGGATGATGTAAATAGGTTAGTAAGTGCATCGCTCAGGTGCATTGTCACGTATTGTAAAAAGCAGGTAATTTACTAAAATATGATTAGTTTTTAGGTATAAAAGGGTCATGATGATTGAAAATGATCATTCTCAATTCAGCATTCCGTTGAATACATTCAAACCAACATGTCTACCCTCGCTATTTTGTTGCTCTGCTTCCAGGCCTGCCTCATCCAGGTAATAAAATATTATATTCTTAAATAGAGTTAAAGTTCAGTAACGACTGTAACATTATTGTTTTGTTTACCAACTGTAGTACTTTACATAAACTAATAGTGTTCGCTTAGTGGTACGCAGATGTTTAGCAAATAGTGGATACTTTATTGGCTTTAGTATCAACACAATGGTATTTTATACAATGTTATAATTTAACGCTGTCTGTATCCAAAAATAAATAAATAAATAAAGAACGGTCAAGTGCGTGTCAGATCATGCATGGTGAAAAAATCTGCAGTGCTATTATAAAACATAGCAGTTCATATTACCTTCTAAATTATTGCCATTAATCTCCGAATAAAAGATGACTGTTGCGTCTCCGAACCGATGGACGGACAGACATTCACAGGATAAATTGAAAGGGATCACTATTTTTCTATTGGTTAAAGAAAAGAAAGGCGTTTGCTCTTTTTGCTCGAATCTTTGTAAACATTTACTTTTATAAGAATAATCTTAATATGTTTGATGTTTCATTTATTCCTTCCAGAGTGTGATGAGCTCGTGCGGCTGCGGTAAACCCAAGCCGACTTTCGGCTGCGGCAAGGGTCTGGGCTACGGCGCTGGCTACGGCGCTGGCTACGGCGCGGGCGGCTGCAACGCCTTGGGCAACGGAGACGTGTCGGTGTTCGGCGAGCTGGACGTGAGCGGCGCCACCACTGTCGCGGGCTCAGTCCCAGTGCTCGGCGGACTGTCCTTCGGCGGCCTGGTGCCCGCTAGCGGCCTTGTGACCATCTCCGGCTGCTGCGCATACCCGCAGCCGGCATGCCCCGCCACTGCCAACCTCGGCACTGCCATCGCCGAAGCTGAGATCGCTGGCGCCTTCCTTGGGGCTGAGATCGGTGCCATTACTGCTGCTGGCGCGTGGAACCAACCATCCTGTGGCTGCAAGTCTATCTGTTAATGCGTGAAATCAAGTTGCACAATGAATACCAAATAAATGACCATCTTGACCCATGAACTATATGAACTATTTTTTTATTTTCTAAGACGTAGCATAGTACCTTATAATCAGCATTTTTGACATTTATTAATATAAATAAATAAATATGTGGGGACATCTTCACACACGGCCATCTGATCCCAAACTAAGCAGAGCTTGTACTATGGGCATCAGACAGCTGATATACATTACATAAATAGATAAATACATACTTATATAGATAAACAACAACCAGACACAAGGCAAACACAAGTGCTCATCACACGAATGTTTGCCCAAGGCGGGATTGGAACCCGCGACCCTGTGCGTCGGAGGCAGATACATTACCACCTGGGCTACGGCGCCGTCAATATAAAGTTTTGCCATAGTTTTTGTCACCCCTGATAAAAAAAACAGGAAACAATTTATTAAGATTAGATACCTACCTATTAAGGCTACAATGAGACCTACCTATATTTTTTAGAAACGAAGCTCTCGTTTCGTTTGAAGATGAGTATTTAACTAATTCTTTTTCAAAAGTATGCTTTCTCCTTTTTTTCTTACACACTACACTATATCCTTTCAATATCGAACAACAGGGACCGGGATGGTGTTTGACCGGGAGGGAGCGGGAACAGGCAGTCAAATGGGTCATGTTCAGGGGAACACTTAATGTGTACGTATAACCTGAGCAGATAAAGAATAGATCTGAAAATGGTGTCCACTCGCATGCTAACTCGCTCACAATCAATCGCTGTCTATACTCACACAGTGAAGTACGCGTTGCAAAAAAATAATCAGGGGTTGGATTTAGAAACAATTGGAATCGATCGGAGGAAACTGAGCATGTGGAGAGGTTCAGAGGGCTTAACTGAATTCCGCTACATTGACTTAACTTTCAGGAGACTTCGCAAATTAATTAATGAAAATATTAATTTCCTATCACACAAGCGGTTTATAAAACCATTTCTCGGTTTACAAAACAAATAAATAATAAAAACAAATTGAATAATCCAGTTTTATATTTACCCTTGCTCCTTATTTATTTTATTAATATTTTTTGTGATTATTATTAGTATCATTAATTAATTACAATAATAAACCCGTCCCATCCCGTTTTAAATCATAATAATAATAAAAAATAATTAATAACAAAAAAAGTCGGAAGGAAAAATAAAATCTATTTTTGAGAACTTGTTTTGCCAACTGTACCTTAAGTACCCGCCGCCATTTTCAAATCTATTCTTTATCTGCATGGCTTATACATGCTTTGTTATGGAGCGGTGTACCACCCCCATTTGCACAGGTTGTCTTTTCATAGCCCACCTGCGAGCGTAGTCAGTTGAAAGTTTTTCAAGTGTTCGTTTGAGACACCTTGTAATTAGAATCTCTAGTTCAGATTCTGACCTATACGTCCACTAGCTAGGATAGGCTGATCTATTCCATAGCGGACAGGCGTATTCATTGGCTGAAAAGCACAAAACTAGTGCTAAGAACCTGCGTGGCTACCCAGTTCAAAGTTTGTTCAAAATCAAAATCGAAAATATTTTTTTTTCGAATTAAGATTATTATTAATCATTTTTCGAAGTCAAAGCTAACAAATACCGAGGACTAGGAAAGCTTGTTCATGGATTGGTTACGTTCACTATTAGTTGTTTTATAAGCGCCCGGTATAAGCCCCGACATATTTTGGACGGCTGTCATGGGTGGTTAGTACTCCTTGCCACGAGATTTTAAGTGGAAGTTCCGCCAACCCGTCGCTCTGATCTTCGGTCAACAATTTACAACTAAATAACGGGTCGCATACAAAATCAAAGTTACAGCTCTACATTTGTTTATTAATCGACCGAGACAAACGTTTTTAATAGTTTTAAGTTCAACCTAATAAAAATTTAATTTAATTTTAATTTTATTTATTTGGAACACTTAACAGCAGTGCACAATAGCTATTTATGCAACTGTTGCATAATGAGGGGCAGGGGCACGAGTGTGGTTTATGAAACGAGCGCAGCGAGCTTCATAAAAGTATACACGAGTGTTAAATACTAATTATGTACAGTTGCATACAATAGTTTATCTACACTCATACAACAAATTTAAATTAAAGACAAAATAAAGTAATCATTGTTTATTGTAATAATTATTGACATTTTGTATGGTACAATTATTAAAGGTTATATTTGCGGATGGAACCGATCCTTCTCGAGCATTTATAGTAGATGTAGATGGGATATTTATATTCAATGTATTTTTTTCGATGGAATTCAGTATTTGATTCGACACTTGAATCTTGTTGGCTATTGACTCATCAATATATCCCTCTGCTACAGTCGTAGATTTCCATCCACCATGTCTTTTTAAAGTTGTTATATCTCCACCAGAGTCCACTAACAATGTCGCAGACGTCCTGCGAAAGCAGTGCCCCGTAAATAATTCTGGATTGGGAAGATCTAGATAATTTGCAATCACTTTTCCAAGATAACCAAACTTATTAATGCCGATTCTTTGTGTGGTACATTTTCCAGCTTGGAAGTTTAGAAAAAAATAAGGGCTGCTGCAGGGATTTGGGCGTAGTTCTATGTATTTTTTACATACTTCGTAATAACAGCCCGTTATAGAGAAAGAGCGGCTTATCTTTGTTTTAGTGTTGTAAATATTGACTAAAATGGTGGTTTCAAACACTTGTACATCTTTAAACTGAAGATTGTATAACTCCTGTCTTCGGCACGCACCCATTATTCCAAAGATGAGTGCAGTCTGTAACAATATTATGAATAAATAAGGTTTATGTAGATAAGTAGTGTCAATAACATTAAACAATCATAATAAACAATAAGTATCTGCCTACCTTTGAAAAAAGATATAGCTTATCGGGTGCTTCGCTCATAAACTTTTTTATCTGGTCAGGTGAAAAGGTTTTCGACTTTTTCCCTTTGTATCCCTCTGATTTTCTTTTGAGGAAAGCAATTAGCTTTGAATATTTTGTCATGTCAATGTTGTGATGAATTCCCAATGTACTTTTGAACATTGAGAATTTAGTCCACAAAGTTGGAGATTTTAGTTTTTCTGACATCTCTTGAAAATACGCAAGTAAGACATTTTCAGAATATGATGTAGTGTTTTTCTTCATTCTCCAATCCATGAATTCTTCATAGGTTTTTTCGTATATCTTCCTTGATTTTTCTGGGAGAATATTATTTGTCATTTTAGTTGCTGTTTCAAGAATATCCGGGGGTGTCAAATTTTCGTCTATATCACTATCAGTTACAGACATTAGAAGAACAGACAGAATTTTCGTCTATATCACTATCAGTTTCAGACATACAACTTTGCGATAACGAAATGAAATTTGTATGGATCCTTAGTCACGGCTCCATCGAAAGGTATATCATTTGCTTAGCGTTTCTGATAAGTAAATGAAGGATTTACGACATGAGTGTAGATAAAGTAAATTTAAAGCTATGTTTATACGCGGCCAACCACACTATCCACATAATATTAAATGACAAATGTGTAGGTACAGAAGCAATAAAGGGTTACAGATTCACAATACTTATCATTAGGATTCAGATATCTCATAAATTAAAAACTCTGATATCAAGTAATAGGAAAAAATCGCAAATCTTCAAAATATAATATCTTACCTACGACCATTCGTTTTATTTTGTTTCTACCGAACTAATTCAAAATAATATTTAGAACATAACCATAAAGATTAGGTTAAGATTGACATTAATAATTATTCATAAATGACATGCATGCAATCATTGTTTATAATTCTAATTTTTACGAATATAATTTACTTAATAAATTTTTGCATACCAAGTAATTTACTGGGTGTGTGATACTACCAAAATGTAACAACTTTGTAAAAACCACATTTAGTGCAAATAAAGCTTCTATTTCTAAGAACGCAAGTGAGGCGCTATTTACCGAGACGGTTTTATTGTTGCGACCCGATATCTACGAGAAGTTGTAAATTATTGATCAATGGCTCTGATAAAACGATTAGACTTCAGCGCATTTTTCTGTTAATTTGTAAAGACCCTTTAAATATATATATATATACTATGGGTACTTGGGGCCCTGATGCTAAGATCCTTTTAAAAGATCTTTCAGTGCGCCTCATTGAGACCTCTGGGGACCGCAGAGCTGGCAGCTTCCTCGGGCAAAGAATAAGCCTGGCCATTCAGAGAGGAAACGCTGCCAGTCTATTGGGCACCATGTCTTGTGGAGACACTGGAAGATGTTTTCTATTTGTAAATACTGTGTATATTTTTTTCTTTTTTTCTATTATTATTTTATGTTTGTTTTTTCTTTTGTTGTGTACTTAACCCTAATATAATATTTTGTAAATAAACCTGCGGTTCGATTAAAAATATTAGATAAAAAAAAGAAGAGAGATTAGACCCTATTAATTTGTGTGGCAAGAGCTAAGTCATCAGCATAGATGTAGCGAGTGGAGTACTGTAGGATGAATGTATATAGGGCAGATCATTTGTATAGATATTAAAAATCATGGGTGCATGGACGCTATTAAATTTTCACTTCACTTTCCAAAAAAATAAATTTCTTAATTTTCCAGGACTGGCTGACTGAGTATCAGGGTAATATGTGACTTATCTAAGGCATTCAGTTACGTTGATTACGAGATACAGCTGAAACACTATGGAGTTAGACAAGGAGCTCTTGATCAGTTCTAAACACCTTGATCAGATATTATCTTGCAAATAGAACCCGAAGGGTTCAAATAAATAGCATTTACCGTAAGACAACGGGATCTACAATAAAAAAATGGTGTGCCACAGGGTTATACTAGCACTCGTATTCTACCTATATCATTAGTATAGGTAGAGGTATAGGTCTAGGTATTGCCCTGTATGGTAAAAAATCTGTCTAATATAGCGTTATTTGCTGACAATACAAGTTAATTGACATAATTAAGACATCGACGAATTTTCAAGAATACTAGATTTTTTTTGCATGGGTATTAATTATAAATAAAAAAACATTTCGTAAGGTGTAAAGCAAACTCTTGTCACACATAGGACGATTCCAAAAATAAGTATATTTAAAAGCTACGTCAAATAAAAATATACTGCTTGAAAAAAAAATTGGGACCAAAATTTTTCGTAACCAGAATCCAAGTTACGTACTAGATGTGTGGTAATAAAATGAGTACAAAATATTAGTTATTAATATGCGAAAGTCATTTATTTCAAACTAGCTGGTGCCCGCGAACTTCGTTTCGCCAACTTAGAAGAAGAAAATAAGTCTATTCAAGTAATTGTGGCACCTTACACACTAAAATACAATAGGTACTTACCACAAAGCTGTCAAGTGCGGCGCAGCTGGCGCGCGTGGTTTTTCTTTGGTCTGTGGTACTTACGTAATAATAATTATATCAAAAGTAGATAGGGAGAAAAAACAGAGTATGTAAGTAATTACATTTCAGTGTGCAATGCAACACAACAATGAATAGGTCACGCCTCAGCATATATCTATCACTTTACAGAGATAGACGCTGTTTTGCATGCATTGCCATATTTGTATAGGAATAAGATTAAAATTCGTAATTTCCTAACGTTTGAAAAAAGCATGCGTTAAAAAAACGCAGCAACGGACGTCAAGTGGAAGGACCGCCTTAAAATAAGGTCAGTGTTAGTGGTATAATAATATATTACATACCTGTGACCGAGCGAAAGACGTGCGCGTTCGCTGCGACGCCAAGCGTTCACTGCGCTCCGTGAAAGTCTCTGAAATCAGTGACAGAGCGCGTCACTCCCGGGCGGCGGACAGGCGGAGGTCATAATCCTCTTCGTTTTCCTATAATATTCAGCAATATGCTATATAAGATCATTGAAATAAAGCAGTACTGACTTACAAAATGCATGTTATAAACAAAGAAAGCTTACTGGTCGATTGTTAGCATCCGTCAATGGCGGTCGTGCTTTCGTTTTAATTCTCATTTATTTTAGTTTATTTGAGTGTTTAGTGTATAATTTTGATAGTGTATTATCCAGTGAACGACTCTGAACTATAAACTTTAATAGGACAATTGAAACGCTTGCATTTTGCTGTCATTTACTGATGACTTGCAGCGGCCACGTGGTGGCTTCAGTATTTCTGCTATCAACTTACTGGAGTCCTTCACCGTACACAGCACCCTAGTCTTAGGATTAGGGCTGTCTGTGTAACCTACGCTACTTACTTAGCAAAACCACTTGATACTGGCGAAATACTTATGTGAAACGCCATAATTAAAAATAAGATTAAGAAAGCTTACTTACCGCCAAGCGTGCATCTGCCGTACGAATCCGCTGTGATCGTAACCGAACCTCGCGTTGGCTTGCCGTTTCAGCCGAAAGAGAGGCAGCCTGCCTGGCCCGCGCTTGACTGAGTCTCTCATCGCGACCTTCTTCGGACTCTTGAGACCGCACTAATTGTTTAATTAAAGCATTGCGAGACTTTCTCGATAAGTTTGATTTTTTCTGTGAAGGCATTTTCTTAGAATTTGTTAAACCTTCTACGCGACAAAAAATTATTTGAAAAAAGTGCTAGGAATTTCCCGCCAAACGTATATTTTTATATAAATTTGTCTTTATTAAGGCAAATGAATTAATTTATATACAGCCATAGTCTTTTTTTATCGTATTGCCAGTTTGAATGACGTTTGACACTTGCTGCGGTGGCATTGCGATATGAAGAAAAAATTAAGTTTCACTTTATTTAATATGTGCACTTTCATGCCAAGCTATACTGAACAGGCAGTTCAAAATTACGTTCCATTTCTAAAAGATTCGTCATGATAATTATTTTAAAAATCAAAATAGGTATGTTGGTTTAGCGTATAACGAAATAACTTTGTATACGCATGCGCAATGGATGGAGATGAAGCAAGATGGACGAAAGGAATGCGCATGTTTTATTCCTTTCATTTTTCGTAATATTATTATGGTTTTTTGGATGTTTGTGTGTATTATCATTATTTATCTAAGAAAATTATAGAATTTTTATTATTATTAGATTAGATAAGATATTAGACAGATTAATTATGTTGGTACTTTTTCAAATCTCGGTTTCATAGTGTAGTTTGCACATCATACTACCACGCGCCCCTATGAAATTCACGTGCAAACGTATTTCAAGTTTTTGCCAACCCCCCCCCCCCCCCTTTTAGGGGTTGTTTTTTTTACCCTATAACCTGGTCCATAATTTTCTCTACATAATAGTAAAAGTTTCATCAAAATCCGTCCAGCCGTTTTCGCGTGATGCTCAGCCAAATAAACAAACAAACAGATAAACAGATAAACAGACAAAAATTCTAAAAACTATTGGAACGTGTTCTGTTATCAATTTTAAGTATCCCCAATAAATTTTTTTTCGAATATCTTTTATGTACAGACTTTCCATCCTCTTCAGCTTTATTATATGTATAGAAGATCATTAACGTCAAACATCGGAAGTTATTTAGTAGTAGATTCCGCAGGGAGGAGCGGGGGCGGGGTATCTGGATCCAGCGATACCGGCGTTGTAGCCAGCGATCTCATGGCTGGTTTACACGTATTAAGTTGTCAAGTAGCAACTAAATTTTAACTAAATTTTAAGCGACTAAATTTTAAGTAAGTGTTTACACGTCATTTTAGTACCTAGTTAAGCTCTTTAGTTAGCCCAAGATGGACGATCAACAGCGAATTCAAATCTGTAATAAATATAATAAATTAAATAATAAAGTATAATCAAATATTTATTTTTACATAATTAATATTATATTATGATTTATTTTTTATATTATTATGGGGAAACATTATTATTATTATTATTTTTAATGATTAATATTAATATTAATAATATATATTAAAATATATCCAAAAACAAAACATAAAACACTCGCACTTAACTTCGCACTTCGCATTTAACTTAAAATTAACTAAATCGCGCCTTTCCAAACGTGTCAAGTGGCAGGCCACGCCCACCAACTTACCCGAAAAATAGAAAAAGTTCTAATCTACTTGTTTACTTGCACACTAAATTTTAACTTGCAACTTACTACTAAATTCGCTGTTTACACGCATTAAGTTGCTTAAAATTAAGTTAAAATTTAGTTAACTACTGAACAACTTAATACGTGTAAACCAGCCATCGGCGCCAGCGATGGCAGCTCCGAGGTTGGCAGGGGCGGAGTATGCCGGCTGCGGGTATGCGCAACTATGGCAAAACTTTATATTCATAAATGCCAAAAATGCTGATTATAAAGTACTATACCACGTCTTAGAAAAGAAGAAAAATATAGTTCATGGGTCAAGATGGTCATTTATTTAGTATTTTACTAATACTAGGAAAAAAAATATTTCACGATCATAAAATGTTTTAATGAGTTTTTAATTTTAAGCAGACTGTTGTTCAAAATTAGTAGATGGACTTGCAGCCACAGGATTGTTGGTTCCACGCGCCAGCGAGACCAGCGGTGAGTGCACCGATCTCAGCTCCAGCGAAGGCGCCAGCGATCTCAGCTTCGGCGATGGCAGCGCCGAGGTTGGCAGTGGCGGGGCATGCCGGCTGCGGGTATGCGCAGCAGCCGGAGATGGTCACAAGGCCGCTAGCGGGCACCAGGCCGCCGAAGGAGAGTCCGCCGAGCACTGGGACTGAGCCCGCGACAGTGGTGGCGCCGCTCACGTCCAGCTCGCCGAACACCGACACGTCTCCGTTGCCCAAGGCGTTGCAGCCGCCCGCGCCGTAGCCAGCGCCGTAGCCCAGACCCTTGCCGCAGCCGAAAGTCGGCTTGGGTTTACCGCAGCCGCACGAGCTCATCACACTCTGGAAAATCGGACCGAGATCGGTTGTTTAAAAAAAAACACACATTACATTCAATGGTTGGTACATAAATTCACGCCATTTTCAAAAAGCGATAGCGTGATCAAACCAACCAATTATGTTGCAAAGCAAGTCAACCCATAAGTGGGCTGAAGAAATATCGTCCCGAATCACAATAGATACAGAAAATACATTACCTGAATGAGGCAGGCCTGGAAGCAGAGCAACAAGATGGCGAAGGTAGACATAGTTTTGATTGTTTTCAACGAAAAGCTGAATTCAGAATGTTTGTTACCAGCAAAAACGGGGCTTTTATATTGACATAAATCATACATTTCGTAAAAGAAACACGTGATATTTTTACTTACTAACCTACTTGCACTACACTAATGAAAATATAGATATTGATATCATTAAACTTATCATGCAGATGCGTATTAGTATTAACTTTAATATATATATATGTTTTATGAAATAATGTCACGTTTTTAACGAAAGTGTACTATTTTAAAATCGCGGTGTTATGTTTACGAACTACCTGTAAACTTAGTATAAAAGGTTGTCATTAAACTATTAAATTATTCGTGAATCAACTCTTGATACATTCACTACAATATGGCAGCTCAATTCTTCCTCGTCTTCTGCGCTTCTGCGCTCCTGGTACAGGTATGTTCAAACAAGACGACTAAAAATACTTAATTGGCTAATGTAATGTTTCAAATGTTATTGTCTTATGTGTCATGTAAGCTGTATGTTTTCCGTAAATAAATAAATAAATAAATAAAATTCTCCTGAAATGAAGTGCTTTAAGAATTTTTATTATGGAGACTTTACAAAATAATACTTCCTCAGTTGCAAGGGAAACTCCACACCACAGCATTCTTCTTAATTTTTTTCTCCATTTTTGTCCAGCCAGGGTGTTTACTTATTATTTGTGTCTATAGTATCAATGATAACATTTGAATACAACGTGTTTATTAAATAACGCAATCTATTGGGCTTGGCTCGTGACACTGAATGACTTTTGTATTACACCATTTGAAAATTTGCAGTCGATCGCGGCGTACCCAGGCGGCTGCGGCTGCGACAACTGGAAGAGCTGGGACGCAGCCTCCATCTACACGGGTCCAGCCATCGCCTCGGCCAGCGGTGGATGTTTCGGCGTCTCTGTCGCCTCCCCCTTCACACCCAGTGGCATCACCGTCGTGTCCGAGAACACCATTGACGGCGTTCTTGAAGTGGTCGGTTCCCTGCCTGTTTTAGCTACAGTAGCTCTCGAAGGTGACGTGCCATCGTCTGGTGCTGCTGGAACCTCCTACAGCTGCGGCAGCGGCAAAGTCGGCATCTCGAGCGAGAGCCTCGCTGCCGCTGGTGTTGGCGCCGGCTCTGCGGGTTGCGGGTGCGGCGCTAAAGCCAGGATCGCTCGCCCTAAATGTGGCTGTGCTTGTTAATCTGTGGTGTAACAACAATAATGATCGTCTTTTAAATAAACGCAAACCTCTGACATTAAAAACTTTGTCTTTTGCTTTTCCTGTAAAAATTGCAAGGTTTCAATATTTATAACTTTTTATCGGATCAAAAACGCGCCAATTTTACATTTTTCTAGTATATTTTGTTTTACTTAATGATATTTTGACTGTAGCCCACCTACTTGGAGAAGGAATGACCATCCATGATAAAAAATGTGGAAATAAAGTAAGTAACAACAACACAACGGAAAAAATATATTTTTTTCTCCAAAAGTAATAAAGGAAGTGAAAGTGAGTGAAGTAATGTTAAATTTGTTTAAAGCGCCACCTAGTAATCTAAAGAGTAACTAACTAATATGTGGCGCCATCTCTCACAAACAGGTAGAAAACCAATTGTCACTTAGCTTCCATTTTGATATCTCTAGTTGGCGCCACCTGTATCCGTTTCCTATTGACATTTATATAAAAGCATTAGCAGCTAGGGTCTCGCTCTTTTTCCACAAGATTCCGACTCGATCCGTGCTCTGCTCACCCCGCAATAAAGAAGACACGTTGGAAGCCAATCTTTTAATTTTACAAGTAAAAAATTATTTATTTCTCGAAACACTTTCTGTTTTATTACGTATCTACTTACATGCTAACGAGTAACTTATTGCTAGAATAAAATTGATTTAATCTCTTAGTAGACGTTTGGGGAAGTGGAGGTTCTAGAAAATAGACTTATTAAACCGACTAGCATTTCAGTATAGGACCTAAAGAATTTAATAGTTTGATTGGAATGTATATAAGCCTCTTGTTTTTCAAGTCAATATTCTGGACACCGAAGCACATATCATATTTTTTTGAAGTTCCCCCCGTGATATTCAAAGTTTCCCTTAGCTCTCCGAGTTTATGTAAGCTCACTCACATAGACTTGGCCAAAGATTCTGTGATCTATAGAATTACCTACCGCATAAAAAGTATAAGTAAGTCGTAGTAGTATGTAATGTAATTAGTAGGTTAAGTATAATAAAGTTCTTTATTTGCTTCAATAAGGCGTAACCTAAGAATAAAAAATCGTATATATAGGTAGTTCGTAGTTTGTGATAAAATTTCAAAAATTATGAAACTTGAAGATGGTGAGGTAAAGTAATTATTTTGTATCCCTCTTTATAGTACATTGTTATACGAGGGGTGAAAGTAACTTATTTAGCGCCGAGACGGGGTTTGGGGCCTGAGCGACGGCCCTAATAGTTCGAGGCACTAAATAAGTCTTTAACCCGTGGTAAACACTGTGCTTTTCATTACAAATACAAGAAAAGTAAAAATAAATACACGAATTAGCTAAAGAAAAAATGAGTGACTTCCATATCTAATTAGATAATGCCCGGGCTAACGTAATTGAAGGACAGTGTTACCTTAATTATATGACGTCCATCGAGAGTTCCATCAGTAAATGTCCTAAACGTTTCTATACAGTAATCTAAAACACGGTGATCAATCTTTTGACACAGCTGAAAAAATCTGTAACGCAGAATGCAGCTTACTTTCGTTCTACATTTCTGGAGGATACGAGTATTAGCCGTCCACGTATAGATCAACCATTAGATGGCCTTTGTGATTCTGTCTCTGATATCGCTGCAATAGATGTTGATCCAGCTATAGTAACTAAACTTCTCCTTAAACTGGATCCATCAAAGTCTGCAGGATGGACCTGACCATCTTCCAGCCAGATTTCTGATTAATTGTGCAAAAACTTGCCATTCCTTTGTCTTTACGAGTATTATTTAGGAGATCACTGGTTGAGGGTTTGGTTCCTGCTATCTGGAAGTGTGCCTTTATTACTCCCGTGCACAATAGACAACTTTGATCTAAAGGACCATAAAAAAATTACGGCCAAGTGCGAGTCCGACTCCACACTGAGGGTTACGTACCTTACTTAGTTTTGTTTGTAAACAGGTTAATTTCACCGATTTCTAGTTTTATTTAACAAGTGGCGGCATCTCTTTATAGCTTTGCACTTAAGAGTCGAATTTACAATAAAAATACAGACCTACCCTTCGATGATCAAAATCAAAATCAAAATTGTTTATTTGCAAGAACACGACATTAAGGTTGTCCATATAGTATTCGTACAGTATTCTGCTTGAGTACAAGCGTGCAAACATTAGTATATAACAAATTATTAGTACATAGCAAATTACAAAATATGTCAAGATATAAGTAATAAACTATGTCAAACAATAATAATAATCAATAATTAGTCTAAATTCATGTCAGTGAAGAATTGAAATTTATAAATTCATTAATACTATAAAAACATTTGTCCATATGCAAAATTGATTTAAATTTATTCATGTCATTCAATACTTTTAATTCATCTGGCAGTTTATTATATATTACAATACACATGTTGTACACATTGTTTTTATATATACTTGTGTGGCATGGTGGTTGAAAGAGTAAGTTACGGTACTTGGATCTCTGCTGTCTAGTCAGAACATCTCTTCTGAGTATAAAGTAGTTAGGTTGAGTCTTAACAAATATACAAATGTCTCTAATGTACATACAAGGTAATGGAAGGATGTTTAACTGTCTAAATAATAATATCGAAGATCGAAGGACCTACCACAGAATCTATGAAATGGCCAATATTCTACGGCGATTAATATGGAAATATAATATTTTAGAACTGTCGTGATTGGTTCAAATACAAATATCCTCATGATCGATCTCTTGAGAAACTAGAAAGATTAAGAAGTCTTTTGAATTCCGAAATTGTTTCATGCCTTTTAGAGCTCGTTTTTTCCGCAGTCGGGTTTTAGTTTTCAAACTTATTTTTTATTCTAAAACAGTTACAAGAAAAATGGATATGAAATGAGTTGCTCGCTACGCCCTTATTGTATTTAAGTTAATCCAAAATAAATCCGTTATTCTTCTTAGCGAGTCGATGGCAAGTCGAATTTTATAATGTTGTAGCCCAGAATGTGGCCACTTGGACGGCGGATTGTGTGGCGTCCATCAGATCTTGCTGCGTGCAGGTGGCAGGGCACGCAGGACATGATGTCAGGTGAGCCATCGTCTGTACTTCTGCGCACACGCAGCTCAAATCAGTGTTATTGGAGAATCCCCACCTAGACATGCTATCTTTACTCCGGCCGACCTGAGTCCGAAGTCTATTTAAAGACTTCCAGATCGGCCACGACAACTGCTGTCCGGGTGGAAGATTCTCAGATGGTGTGACAAAGGGGCTAGGAAGGGAACCTCTGCGACGCCAGAGGTTGCATTTTGCTCGTGGCGGGTCGTTGATCAGTGGTTCGACGCACTTTATAAAACTTTTTCGGCTTTTCAGCCGTTGTGGCACTGGTTTATAGCCACTCAGTGGGTGCCGAGTGTCGTCGTCCATTTTACGCCTATCAAGGGAGCTTGCAACCGCTCTGCGGACATCTGGAGGCGCTATTCCAGCTAATGGAAAAAGCAACTTAATCTGCGATCTCCAACCCGCCTGCCAAGCGTGGAGATTATGGCAAAACCCTCCATTTAGGTGGAGGAGGCTCATAGTCCAGCAGTGGACTGCAACAGGCCGTTAGTGTTGTTAATGTGTAATATACTAGCCGACATTCACTGCTGCTGCTGCTGCTGCTGATTTGTGCCATAGCACATTAAGTATTGTACTTACAGCGGAATGATATACATATATTTTTTCACCATTTTCAAACTAACAGGAGAATTTAAGGAATGTTTTAAGACAATCATCAACACCTTGTTATGTCTTGGTGTGTATTCCTATTTTGAAGCCATATTCATTATTTACTTTACTGGCCTACCAAAGTAAAAACGTTGACTAAATTTTGTCAACTACGTAATTTCCTAATTCACAAACGAACGTCATTTACACTTTCATCCGCACAATTAAGAATATTTTGTATTGATTGTAAAATATACAACTTGTCTTATATTATACACCGTATACTGATAGACACAACTTCACGAAAAGCCTGATTTTCAGATCGTGGTCTTCAGTTATTTGCGAATTCAATTCCTTCAAAATCACTATAAAGTTTAATATTATTGTAGTCAATGTATTGTAATAACGTGGCATATATGCTAAGTGTACAGACAAGGACGCTGGCTGGTGAGATTGGTTGTGGATGAAGATGAATAAGACGAAGATTCTTGATTATTTTTAAGTTTAATTATTAAAAATAGCAGAGCGAAACGAGTGTTCAATATGATTTTTTTTGATAGAATGGAATGTGGAAGGGGGCGACTCCGCGAGCCGCGCAGTGGTACTGTCGTCGTAGTATGTGTGTGGATGCACACATGCAAGGCGTCAACATCTTGCCACCCCAGGAACGATGTCATCCTTCATTATTGGCAGCGGACATAGTCGGTTGTAAGCCCGTCGTAAGGTACCCGAAGTGGTGAGCACGTCGGCAACTCGAGCGATACCATCGGAGCCGGAATGGACGCTGGTCACGCGCCCTAGCAACCATTGATTAGGAGGCAGCCGGTCATCTTTAACTAGCACCATTTCGCCAATCTGGAGTTGTCCTCGTTGTGTGTGCCATTTCTGTCTTTTCTGCAATTCTGATATATATTCGTTGTAAAACCGGTTCCAGAAATGGATCTTAAGTTGCTGCATCCTCATGTAACGAGATAGAGTGTGCATGGCAATATTGTCATTGACCTGAGGGGAAGGTAGCGTTGTTATCGTTCGTCCAATTAAAAAGTGGGATGGAGTAAGTGCAATAAGATCAGAGGGATCAGACGATATAGGAGTAAGAGGCCTAGAGTTTAGAATGGCTTCGATCTCAATAAGGACTGTGTTCATCTCCTCATATGTTAAGTTAGCTAGGGATACCACTCGCTTCAGATGATGTTTTACAGACTTTACCGCACCTTCAGCTAATCCGTTGAAGTGCGGACTATAAGCCGGCGAAAATTTAAAGTTAATTGACAAAGTTGACGTTTTTGAGGCAAGAAAATCTGAATTTTGTTTTTAAAATTTAGACAGTTCGTTACACGCGCCTACAAAATTAGTCCCGTTGTCCGAGAAGATGTTGGCGGGCTTGCCTCTGCGGGCAATAAAACGATTTAAAGCCGCTAGAAATGTTTCACTGCTCAAATCGGTCACAAGTTCTATATGCACTGCTCTTACAGCTAGACACACAAATATGCACAAATAAGATTTGATTAACCGACTTCCTCTACCCTTCCGATTCAGTACCATGACCGGTCCGGCGTAGTCGACGGCTGTGTTAGTGAATGGGAAATCGATGTGTAAACGTTGTTCAGGGAGATTCCCCATTATAGGTTGGATAGTTTTCCCTGAAAAACGACAACATTTAATGCATTTATGGACAACTTTCCTGGCAAGATTTCTGCCACCGATAACCCAGTATTTATGTCTTGTAACGGCTAGTAACAGCTGTGGACCAGAGTGCATTAACAAAATGTGATAATGACGGAAAAGTAGCGTTGTGATATGATGTGATGAGTGGAGCAATATAGGATGTTTAGTGTCGTAATCATAATGTGAGTTTGTCAACCTGCCTCCAACTCGTATTAAATTCGTATTGGTGTCAAAAAAAGGGTTTAGGTTAAGTAATTTGTTTTTTGCAGGTAAAGGTTTATTATTTTTTAATACGTTATATTCTTTAAGGAAATTTTCACGTTGAGCTAAGTTACATAATGAATTTGAAGCTGAGGTAATTTCGTGAATTTTTAAATAACTTGTACGTTTATTTAGGGGATTAAAATAGTTATGTATGAACCGTTGCACGTATGCTATTACTCTCTGCAATTTACTAAAATTAGAAAAACGTTTTATGAAATCAGAAAGATAGTTAAAATGGTCATTTGCCTCTGTTGATAAGTGACATTGTGACTTAAATTCAGGTAGATCAGTTTCCTTGGCAGCCGTAGGTTGAGCTGGCCACTGGGATTCATTCTGAAGTAAGAACGAGGGGCCTGACCACCACAGACTACAGTTTTGTAACTGTTTGGCAGAAACACCACGTGACCCAATGTCAGCTGGGTTTGAGTGGGTTGGAACATAGTGCCACATGGAGGGCTCTGACACGTTAAGGATTTCTTGGATTCTGTTAAAAATAAATGGTTTAAGTAAATGACATTTAGGTGACTTTATCCATCCCAAAACTATGGTAGAGTCACACCAGTAAAAACAGCTTTTAATTTGTAACCTCAATGAGCATTTTACTTTTTCTGTCAACCTTGCGGCGAGCAGCGCACCACACAACTCCAAACGAGGTACGGTTGTTTGTTTTAAGGGAGCTACTCGACTTTTCGCAGTTATCAAGTGAACAGAAACTGTATTATTGTTCGACACTGACTTTACATAGATACATGCTGCATATGCTTGCATGGAAGCGTCACTAAAGGCATGAATTTCGATCACTAATGGATAATCGGTAAGTACGTATCTTGGTATTTGTAAATTATTGATGTAAAGTAACGAATCTATGAATTTATTCCAGGTGTTGCGGATTTCAGCGGGAACGTCTTCGTCCCACGTGATTTTGGAAGACCACAACTTCTGCAAGATTGTTTTGGCTGTAAGTATACAAGGATTAACCAAACCTAAAGGGTCAAACACTTGTGACATAGTAGATAAGATATGACGTTTTGTAATGTTTTTTTTCTCTTTAATATCTACAGAATATAACAGCGTGTCTTCTTTACAAGACCAGAGTAACCCCAGCGTTTTGGAAAACTCATTATTGCTCAAGTTTAGTAATGTATCTTTGTTTTTTTCTGTATCAACAATTTGATTTATTATTTGGGGGTTATTAGAGTACCATTTTCTTAAGTGAAATTTAGCTGTTTTTAATTGATAAATTACACCTTTACAGATGTCCACTAGCGCCCTCTCTGATGATGCTCCCGTAATTGGGTCATCGACATAGAAATCTTGTTGAATGACGTCAGCAACCTGTTTATCTTCACACTCTTTGCTTAATTGTGACAGACATCTGGTAGCTAGGTAAGGAGCAGACGCGGTGCCATAAGTTACAGTATTTAATTTATATTGCTTCAGTTCTTCATAAGGCTCAAAACGCCATAATATCTGTTGTAATTCACGCTGCTCCGGTTTTACGTTAACCATACGGTACATTTTTTCTACGTCTGCAGTGGCGACATATTTATGCTGGCGAAATCTAATTAAGATACTTATAAGATCGTCCTGCACGATAGGTCCGACCATTTGAATGTTGTTAAAGGATAACCCGGATGACGTCACTGCAGAGGCATCAAAAACAACGCGTAGTTTGGTTGATAAGCTTGTAAGACGAAGAACACCGTGATGCGGTAGTAAGTAAGTATGAACGTCATTATAAGGATTTTTATTTTCAGTCATGTGACCTAAGTTTATGTATTCGCGTATAAAGTTGCAATACTGTTCTTTGAATAATGGTTCTCTACTAAGTCTGCGTTCTAAAGACTGAAATCTAGCTAATGCTTGCTGATAAGAGTCACCAAGTTTGTCAGGCGACTCTTTTAATGGAATCGCCACAACAAAACGACCGACTGAATCGCGCGTTAAATTTTCTATAAAGTGCTGTTCACATGCTTGTTCCTCTTTTGATATTTGTTTGTAAGAAGGAACAGATTCAAACTCAAAAAACTTATCCAATTGGTTATCAATTTGATTTTCGTTTGTTAAAATAGCATGGTTGCAATGGACTGTATTAGAATTGTAATTTGTTTGAATAAGACCGGAAACTAACCAACCGAATTTGGTTTCACTTAATGTAGGCTTGTTCTTGCCTAGTGAAATGTTGCTGGAACAAAGCACACTCCAAAATATATCTGCTCCAAGAAGCATGTCGACTGCAGACGGACAATGGAAAGTTGGGTCTGCTAAGGTAATATTTTTAGGTATGTTTAATGATTTATAATCAACTTGCGTGATGGGCAATAATTGTGTAATACGTGGCACAATGTAGCAGCTGATTTCATTTTTGTAAGAGTTAATAAGTGAAGATATAATGACATCACAACATTTATTTATACGAGAGGTTTGAGAATTTAATCCTTCGACTAAAGACGCGGTCGGAGTGGTTGGTAAGTTAAGTTTAGTAGCTAAACTTTCAGTTATGAAGCTTGAAGTGCTTCCGTTATCCAATAATGCACGTATGGTAAGTTTTTTACCGTTACAATCCTCAACCTGGATTAAAGCTGTTGATAATAACACGCAGCTTTTGTTAATTGCAGAAAAAGTTAAGTTATCTTGTACATGCTTATTAATTTGTGGTTGAGTTTGAGTTTCAGGTGGAGTCTGCGACAGCGGCATCGGCGGCGGCGGCGGCATGGAGGACGACGACGACGCCGGTAGCGGTGGCGCAGAGCACAGGACTACATTATTATTAGGAGTAGGGGTAGGTGCAGGAGATGCAGGTATGTTATGTGTATGTAGTAGACTATTAAGAGATTTATTGCACACACGACAAGGCGGTATTCTACAGCTGTTCGCTGAGTGGCCTTGACGCAAACAGTTCAGGCACAGTTTAAGAAATTTAGCTTTTGAAAATTTATTTTCTAATGAAAATGACCGAAATTTAGGGCAGCGGTAAATAGCGTGATTGCTTTTACATAATGGACAAGTATATGATTTATCAGATGAGGGTTGAGGGCTCACTACCAAAGACCTTTGACGATAATGTGTGACGTCACTATGTCTACGTTTTGTATGACCTTCCTCCATGGTTTCCAATAGATCAGCACGATTTTTTAAGAACTCGTTAAATTCATCAAGTGTAGGTAGGTCTTTTAACTTGCTTCGGTAAGTTTCCCATTCACGACTGGTAACGGAATCCAGTTTATTACATAGCACTGGGACGTACTTATTGTGTATATTATATTATAATATACACAATAAGTACGTCCCAGTGCTCGGTAGGGACTTTAAGTGTTTTTAATGCTCTAAGATTTTTATTCACGGTATCAATCATATTACGCAAAGCTGTGGAGGACTCTTTATTTAGTGTATCAATATTGAAAATAGCTTGAACATGATTATTTACCAAGAGTCGCGTGTTATTAAAACGATCGCAAAGGAGATCCCACGCAACATCGTAGTTCTCAGCAGAAAAATCGAGCGAACGTATAATCAAAGCAGCACTGTCCTTCAGAGCTGCGCGCAAATAATGGAATTTATTAATTTTTGGGATTGACGAGTCAGAATGTATAAGTGAACTGAAAGTGTCATGGAACTCAGTGGAACCAGTCATGATACTGACCCGAGAAAGTAGGTAAATGTATAGTAGGAAGTTTTAGTTTGGGCCCACCTCCGTGACCATGAGCAGAGCTAGAACCTGTGGTCGATGCTGAGCCGGAGCCGGCAGACGAGTGTTGGTTGCGCGCCAACACCTCCCGGGCAGACGCGACGGTCCGGAAGTACTGTGACTCGAACGTCTCCCGCTCCGCAAACTGCTCATCTGGAACTTCGCAGAGGGTTTCTATTTCAGATTGGAAGCTGTCATATTCGGTGTACAATTCTTCTATTTTCATTAAACGAATGTTAAGTTCCTTGAGCTGGAGTCCGCTAAGTTTTTCACAATTTTCTAACGGCTCCAAATAGTTTTTAAATTGAGTAAGTTTGCTTTTAATAGTACTTCTCTTCTTAATTAATATTTTAAAATCCATAATTTTTACTAAAAAATAAACTACTATATAAAAATTAAGTTAGACTGTGATATGAATCAATATCAATCGATCGTACAAGGTTCTGCTCACTCCCTTTGGGATAGGAGCGTGATTCAATGTATCTATGTGTATATAAATCGATAAAATATCACAACTTTGATGATTAAGCAGTAGCAAAAATAATGAAATGCTAAAAAAATCAGAATTATACTTAAATTTTATGAATGAAGCGTAGTGAAGGTGCGATAAAGCGTGCGTAGCGTAAGTAGGTACAGGCCGTGCGAATGTGCAATGAGTAGGCTACTAGCAAACGTTGAATGCACAGAATGCAACAGCTAATCCCGCGCGGAACGATACCAGCACAGTTTTGTGTAGCTAGCTATGTATAGCCACTACGCATTGACGCAACCACACTGTGCTTAGCGATAGCTGGAATGTAATTAAATTGTTGAGATTAACACCTTTGTAAGCACAGTCCACACTAAGATCGAGTACAAAATAATCACTTTAGGACCTCTGAAATAGAAATATATTTTTATGGAATAATCTAGACAAATTAAGATTAATTAAGATTTCTTAAATGTTCTTTAGGTAATAAGGCAAGTAAATTAACTTAAATATGGGTATTTAATATAAAAAAGAAGTGTAATTTTGAAATTAATGTTTTTTTTTTATAAGGTAGGTAGATAAGGTTCGTACGTAAGTCACGTACTGGAAAATAACGAGATATTTTAGGAAATAAAATACTAATGAATGTATTCTGCGTAATAAGAATGAATCTTAAGGATAATTTGTAATGATAATTACTTGAATAGGGTGAAAAATAAGGGAAAACAGTTTGGAACGAACTCACAGTAACGCTACCGCCTCAGGAATTTATAACGGTAATCCTTCAACGTATAGGTGTGGCCGTTGTCCAAATGTAGTCTAATTCTCCGCTTCGCATGCAATTCCTCTGGTATATGGTGCTTCCTCCGTAGATTTAATGTACCACGGCGTAAAATAGCGATAGATTCCTTCTTCCTTTCTTTGTCCACGTAATGTCCCAATCGTGACACGTTGCGTTTCCTTTGTTCTTCTTGCGCTGATTTTCCTTAATAATCCGTCTCTAAGGACCAAATGTACAGACAAGGACGCTGGCTGGTGAGATTGGTTGTGGATGAAGATGAATAAGACGAAGATTCTTGATTATTTTTAAGTTTAATTATTAAAAATAGCAGAGCGAAACGAGTGTTCAATATGATTTTTTTTGATAGAATGGAATGTGGAAGGGGGCGACTCCGCGAGCCGCGCAGTGGTACTGTCGTCGTAGTATGTGTGTGGATGCACACATGCAAGGCGTCAACACTAAGGGCGTTTGCGCACTCATCCGTATTCGATTCTTATCCGGTCCGTTTTTGATCCGTAAAAAAAACGGACGGTAAATTCACGTCTAGCGTTTGCGCACTCATCCGTATCCGATCCGGTTTTCATTCGTAATCGAGACGATATTGCATGATATTGTCGTAGTGATGTGCCGAGTCGAGCTGACTTGAGTACCTTGTAAGTACTCACATATTCGAGAATTCAGAATATAGCAGTTGAATACCCAATACCGTCAACTGCAAGTCAGTGGAAACGTCAGTTACGAATCTCGAACATAATGCTATAGAAGTAAGAAGCGTTCAAGGTCAAAGTGTTAACACTTTACCACTGACTGATGAGCAGTCAACTGAACTCGAGTATAGATTTCGGGTACTTATAGAATTCGAATACTAGGGTGATCTCTTTTAATTATATCTACTTATGTAATGTAGATCCCGAAATAAAGTCGCTCACGTTAATCGTATAGTTCGTTTCACGTTAATAGAATCCTGGAGTCTCCTGTCTCGAGTGTGCATTCGATTATTTTTGTAACGAGTACTAAAATACTTGTTTTTAAAAAATTTGCCAATTTGGCACATCACTAGCAGCGCGAACATTCCCCTCCCCGTACCTCACTCTTCATCCGTAAAAAAATCGTGTAGTGCGCAAGCGTACGTACAATTTGTATGGCGGCCACTTCGACTCGGTTTTGATCCGTAAAATAAATGATCCGGAGTGAGAATAAACGGATCGAATACGAACCGGATACGTATGGGTGCGTAAGCGTCCATACAATTACTAGGACGGCCAAACCGGATCAGAAACGGATAAAAATCGGATAAGAACCGGATACGTGTAGTGCACTCATCCGTATCCGATTCTTAACCGGTCCGTTTTTGATCCGTAAAAAAACGGACGGTATATTCACGTCTAGCGTTTGCGCACCCACCCGTATCCGATCCGGTTTTCATTCGTATTTGAGACGATATTGCATGATATTGTCGTAGTGATGTGCCGAGTCGAGCTGACTGACTGAGCTGATCTTGACCATAATGCTATAGAAGCAAGAAGCGTTCAAGGTCAAAATGTTAACACTTTACCACTGACTGATGAGCAGTTGACTGTAATCGAGTATAGATTTCGGGTACTTATAGAATTCGAATACTAGGTTGATCTTTTTTAATTATATCTACTTATGTAGATCCCGCAATAAAGTCGCTCACGTTACTCGTATAGTTCGTTTCACGTAAATAGAATCATGGAGTCTCTTGTCTCGAGTGTGCATTCGATTATTTTTGTAACGAGTACCAAAATACTTGTTTATCAAAACAGTCAATTTGGCACATCACTAGCAGCGCGAGCTTTCCCCTCCCCGTACCTCACTCTTCATCCGTAAAAAAATCGTGTAGTGCGCAAGCGTATGTACAATTTGTATGGCGGCCACTTCGACTCGGTTTTGATCCGTAAAAAAACCGATCTGGAAACGAACCGGATACGTATGGGTGCGTTAGCGTCCATACAATTACTAGGATGGCCAAACCGAATCAGAAACGGATAAGAATCGAATGAGAATCGGATACGGATGAGTGCGCAAACGCCCTTAGTATATATATTATAATACAGCCAAAACCTACAAATTATGAACATACTACAGAACTAAAAACTTTAGTTTAATTAGGAACTTAAGTTTGTAAAGAAAGAATTTATGCACTCGTCAAGAGTCAATTTTATTAAAATTAAACAACACGAGTTTTTTTTAGCAAATAGGCGTGAATCCATTTCCATAAGCATGACTGTTCCATGCGCTGGCGAGTTCTGCGCCAGCGAAACCAGCGTTCATACCAGCCATCTGAGCTCCAGTGTACGCGCCAGCAATCTCGGCTTCAGCGATGGCTGCGTTAGGATATGATGGCACAAGCCACGAGCCAGCGATACCAGCGTTATAACTAGCGAGATCAGCCCCAGTGTATGCGTCAGCTATCTCTGCAGCAGTGATGGCAGCGTTGTTACAGGACGCGCCAGCATAACCAGCGGTAAGTCCAGCGATCTCAGCACCAGTGTATGCGCCAGCTATATCAGCAGCGGCGATAGCATCGCTGAGAAGGGTGGGAGTGGGGTATCGGGGCCCAGGGAAACCAGCATTGAAGGCGGCGATCTCAGCCCCAGCGAAGGCACCAGCGATCTCAGCGCCAGCGAGGTTGGCAGGGGTGGGGTTTGCCGGCTGCGGGTATGCGCAGTTGCCGGAGATGGTCACAATGCCGCTAGCGGGCACCAGGCCACCATAAGAGACGCTTCCAAGTACTGGGACTGAACCAGCAATATTGGTAGGGCCGGTTACATCCAGTTCGCCTTCCACAAATACGTCTCCACTGCCCACGGTGTTGTAGCCTTGGTTGTAACCAGCGCCTTTTCCGCAAGAACCCTTGCCCCAGCCCATGGTAGCAGCCGGAGCCCTTGCATTGCCGCAACCGCACGAGCCGAATACAGCCTTAAATATAGAAGTAAAAGTAAATATAAAAAAAAGTAAGAAAATATTAGATTTATAATATTAGGTTTAGTTTTGTTAAGATTTTTACATTCCCAAGGTGCTAATACTTACCTGAATCAGGCAGGCCTGGAAGCAAAGCAACAAGATAGCGAATGTAGACATGTTTGAGTTGTATTCAGAGAAGCTGAACTGACAATGTCTGCATAGAAAAAAATATCCTATATATACCTATGTTGTTATTGCTATTACAAATTTATTTAACAACACATATTAAGCGTTTTGTGTTTTTCAATTAACGCAGTTGTAAAACAAATTATAAATAAAGCTTTATTTTTTTCGTAGCTGTAGTGATAATAGATGTTTTTAATTGCAAAAAAATATGTTGCGTGCGTTGATAAGGCGTTTCTATACAGAGATGTCACGTATTTTAGTTCACTTGACCAATATTCTGTAATTTTAATCAGAATACCTATACAAACATTAGGTGAAGAAAATGATAATAGTATAAAAAACTCGGACAAGCATCCAGGGAATCATTTTTGAGTCAACATCCTTTGCATTCATTACAATAATGGCAGCCAGATTTTTCCTCGTTCTGTGCGCTTCTGCGCTCCTAGTGCAAGTATGTTATCATAATTTGTATCATCAATAATGCAGCTCATAAAAAAAAAACAAATATTGTTCATTTGTAAGAAAAAACTGCTGACTGTCGCTGAAATTTTACTGCGATTGTATGCAATTTAAGAACCGTTACAAATAATTTGACAGAGCAATTTCATAACTCTTTTATAATATTTTACCGCTAATTTGCAGTCAATCGCCGCATACCCGGGAGGCTGCGGCTGCGACGGCTGGAAGGGTGCTGAGATTGCCGCAGCTGAGATCGCGGGCGCGGAGTTCGCCGCTGCTACCGCTGCTGCTAACAGCTACGGTGGTGGTTGGGGCTACGCAGCGCCGGCCTACGCCCCCGTCTCCCTTTACACGGGCCCAGCCGTCGCCTCGGCCTGCGGTGGATCTCTCGGCGTCTCTGTCTCCTCCCCCTACACACCCAGTGGCATTACCGTCGTGTCCGAGAATGCCATTGACGGCGCTCTCGAAGTGGTCGGTTCCCTGCCCGTCCTAGCTACAGCAGCTCTCGAAGCTGCCTTGCCGTCGTCTGGTGCTGCTGGCACCTCCTACAGCTGCGGCAGCGGCAATGTCGGCATCTCGAGCGAGAGCCTTGCTGCCGCTGGTGTCGGCGTCGGCTCTGCGGGTTACGGGCTCGGCGCTGAGCGCGCTGGATACAACGCTGGTGCCAGGATCGCTCGCCCCAAATGCGGTTGTACCTACTGAATGTAATTTTTTCAACAATAATTACCAAATAATAAACTCAAGACCTAAATTACAAAATCTGTTATCATTGATTTATCATCACTTAGGTACTTATTACATGCAGCTATCATCAGCAATGTTGTGATGTGAATACTTATACCAAAAAACTTAAGCTTAAGCAACCACGTTTGTTTTATGTTGTAAGGGAGACAACAAGTGTAAGGACTAATTTGCTACTTACTTTCAAGAAATAATATCTTGATAGAGCCATTACAAATATTATTTATTATATCCTGCGCATCTGACCGCTTCCGTCTTCATCATCATTATTTATTTATATTAGGAAGATTTACAGACAAAATTGTAGAGTTATAAAGCTGAGGTCTGCCTATTTCAAATCTAGCACTCCCCAGTCTGTTTTTTGTTTATGTTGCAAAATCAAGTGTAACTGAACTCGGAGGAACGAAAGGCGTATCCGTAAACTAGCAGTGCCCGCCCATGACTTCGTTCGCGCAAGCATTCTGTGTTTACGAAGAAGTTTTTATATTGTATACCGAAATCACACCTTGGACGCACCATTCGGTCCACCGGAGCGGCTGCTGAGTATGCGGCATTCAGCTCTGGAGCAGAAATATTTATTTATTCCGTTTGCAGTGGAGACGTCAGGTTGTTGGGGCAACGAAGCTAAAAGCTTCGTAAACCAAATAGGCAAACGTTTAAGGTAATCCGTTTTCCATACAAAATTCAATGGACTTACATTCCTATATGAGATGGTAGAATCATCTTGAAAACAAATATACACTCCTATTTTTAGTCACTTTTTCGCAAAATTGTATAAAAATACATTTCAAAACAAAATGGGGTATATGCAGCAGTGGCTCCATCTATTGGCGTTGCGTGTCTTAGCCGGCTGTAATCACCTTAAAGGAGAAGTTAGGGTTGTGACTCCCGCGCCGGGTCATTCCTGGTGCAAAGGTTGTCCCTCGCCATCCAACGTGTGTTGGGCTCCTTTGCGCCGGGGATGTCAAGGGGCGGCCTTTTTAACTGACAAGGTACTTTGTTACCAATTTTATTTGAAATTTTTATTTGACTATTATACCGAAATTGTATATAAACATGTTGTGTATAAAGACTTACGTGCTTTACCGCCTAGTAAAAGTTATAAATTAAAATTGTTGCATAATTTACTTTAAGTAAGTAACAGTTTAATAAAACGTAACAAAACAGTGTAATAGTTGTGAAAATCCACAAATATACTATATGCCCCTTTTAAAGTTAATATTTTCAATATCTTCTTATAGTTCATTTATAGGTAGGGGTATGTTTGAAGTGTGTGTGGCAATGAACAGACTTCATTATTGCTAGAATACACATTGAAACCGCGTTTTTAAAACTAACAGCGCCACCTCGTATTTGTCATTGACATTACGCGGTGTGGTAATAAGTGGGTAATAACTTGTTTTATATTCCGTGGTAATAACTATCTTTATGAACAAATCGAATACGAAAACCCTTATCACGCAGGCGTATCGTATCTCTTATACTTTAGCTGGGCTGCTAGAGTTCTACTTCAGGTGTACCAGATCTTCGATTTTTATGCCTAAACAGAAAGTGTTCATGCGCCAAACAACCTTCCCAAGGTGCGAACTGGATATTGCAGAACGAAAATGGGTTTTAAAAAAATAAAAATAATAGATTTAATGAAGCCGATAGATGGCGCCAGGTGTGCTTCGTGGATTCTTTTTTTTTAATCCTGTTATGGCCCTGGGTGGCTCGCCGGATTTCTTCGGATCCACGAATCGTCAACGCCATCTATCGAAGTTTTATGAACAATTTTTTTTTAATTGGCTGTCGGAAAATCCCCCATTAAAAGCCAATAGTCTTCTATATTTAACAAATTGTATATTTCTAAATAGCTAATATACAGTACTGAAAAATATGAATAACTTAAAACTAACCGGTACAAGAAATTATCTTCATGATTTTTTAGACTGATAATGATGAACTAAACATGTTACCTAACAAACCATATTGTTTACTGTATCTTTTTTATCGACAAAGTAGATTCACATCACAACAAAACTTATGACTTTGATTATTTATATCATACACGTCCCCACCGAGGGGCTCGAGCCTACCCTGAATTAGAGCGATTAGGCCTTAGACACCCAGGTCCAGTGCGGATTGGTCAACTCCACACACAACCTTTGATTTTCTTCGCAGGAGTATGCAAGTTTCATTACGATATTTTCCTTCACCGCGAGAGCTAGGTAGCCGTGGTAGGTAGCTAGGTACTAGGGAAGAAAAATATAATTTCATGTGCATAAATGTTTTATTGTGCTTTTACTTGAAGCAAACTTTTGTTCAAAATTAGTAGATGGACTTGCATCCGCAGGCAGGTTTAGTCCACGCGCCAGCGAGACCAGCAGTGATGGCACCGATCTCAGCTCCAGCGAAGGCGCCAGCGATCTCAGCTTCGGCGATGGCAGCGCCGAGGTTGGCAGTGGCGAGGTATGCCGGCTGCGGGTATGCGCAGCTGCCAGAGATGGTCACAAGGCCGCTAGCGGGCACCAGGCCGCCGAAGGAGAGTCCGCCGAGCACTGGGACTGTGCCCTTGACAGTGGTGGCGCCGGACACGCCCAGCTCACCGGCCACCAACACGTCTCCGCTGCCCAAGGCGTTGCAGCCGCCTGCACCGTAGCCAGCGCCGTAGCCCAGACCCTTGCCGCAGCCGAAAGTCGGCTTGGGTTTACCGCAGCCGCAAGAGCTCATCACACTCTGGAAATAATTCATCAATAATTAGCGACACATCATCATCATCATCATCAGCCTGTAGACGTCCACTGCTGGACAAAGGCCTCCCCCAAGGATCTCCACAACGACCGGTCCTGCGCTGCCCACATCCAACGGCTTCCCGCGACCTTCACCAGATCGTCGGTCCACATTGTGGGGGGCCTACCCACGCTGCGTCTTCCGGTGCGTGGTCGCCATTCGAGAACTTTTCTGCCGAAGTGTCCATCGGTTCTCCGTGCAATGTGCACTGCCATTTAAGTTTTACTTTTATTTTATTTTAGTTTAGTTTATTTTATTTGGGTGATTTACAGCCAGTAATAACAATGTATAAAAAACTAAACTAAACAATGCCAATTATAAATCTCCACCGATATATAAAACAGTATGGAATTGATACTGGAAGAAATTAAGTACTCACTGATAATTACAATTCGGTGAGTAAAAAATTAAATACCTAATTGTTCAAGTTTGACCATTTATATAGCAATTTAGAATTTGGAAAAAGAATGAAAAAGAATGTCGCAGACAATAATAACAGTGCACAAGGTACAAGACATAATACCTACTACTGTTAATTTAAAACTCATATTAACATAAAAGTATATTACGTCCTAAAACTGTCAAAATAGCTATTTGCAAGTTGACATCTTATAGTTCTGCAGCTTGTAGAAGATATTATTATATCAATGAAAGATGACATAACTTTGTAAGTTCTGCAAGCTCTTTATGAAAAATGAGTTTCTCCTATAAAAATGGTACATGAAGCAATGAACGTTCTCTAAGACCCAATAAATTTGTCCGAAAATAAATCTTCTGCAGTAATTCAGGGCTATCAACAACCGTTAACAATTTTAGATAAGTTGCACATATCGCTTATATTACGCCTAACACTAAGTGGTAAGAAATGATAACGCTTACATCTGAGCGTATAATCCAGTGACTACTGTCTCACTTTAAAATCTAAGTCTCGCAATTCTTCGGGCTATGTCAGCAACTTTGGCTTGCCTGTGAATCTCACAATTTCTGATTCGATCTCGCAGGGAAACTCCGAGCATAGCCCTTTCCTTTGCCCTTTGTGTGACCTTGAGCCTTTTTATGAGGCCTATTGTGAGCGACACAGATCAAACAATTTGGCCCTTCTTATACAAAGTTAAAGCTAATTCTTCTTACCTGGATGAGGCAGGCCTGGAAGCAGAGGAACAAGATGGCGAAGGTAGACATGTTGTTCGATTGTTTTCAACGGAATGCTGAACCTAGAATGATATTTGCCAGGCACAACGGGTCTTTTATACCGGAAGATATGAATATGAATATACCGAAAGTTTAGAAGGTATACACACGTTTAGAGAAAATTAGGTCAGAAGTTGTGATAGTGAAATTACATTTGAAAATGTTATCACTATGTAGGTTTAATACGGATTTAAAAACCACAAAAAATCACGTTTCACTATAACCAAGTATAAATAATTTAATTTTTTAAATATGTAGGTCATGATAAGAGTATTTTACTCTAGTATAAAAGGAGGAGCATGAATCAGAAAATTATTCGACATTTAGTTTTCGAACAGCACCAACTACAATGGCAGCCAGATTCGCCCTCGTCCTCTGCGCTTCTGCGCTCTTGGTACAGGTATGTTTTTTTTAACCTTAATGAAGAAAACTGTCTCGACATTTTGGATAGATACGTCATGTTTAATTTGGGAACAAAATAAGAAAGTACTTACAGGCTTTTTAGGGTTCCGTACTCAAAAAGGAACCCTTAATAGTCTGTCTGTCCGTGCGCGGCTTTTTGTACTAGAAGGCTGCTTTTTTTATTCACTACTACCTTATAGTGTGAGGTATAGTTGGATAGGTTTTTTATAAATAATGGGGGGTTGCTAACACCATTTCTCGATGCTAGAGTACGATTCACAATTATTTTGTTTTAAAGTGATTGTTTTTGTTAGAGTCAAGTGCCCCCCCCCCCCATACCAGCGGAACCGTAAAAATTCACTGTAATAGTGTATAATTATTGTGATGAATTTAAAAGGAAAATTATCAACATCGAGTAGGCTTTACAGGTCGAATAATAGAAAAACATATAAAATGTACTTGTACAAGTAAAAAATCTGGTACTACAAATATCATATAATATAAATATTTTGATGAATGTTAACCTTTCTTAAACAGGTAGGTACCTGAGTAGTATTGGGCAACTACGGAACCCTACACTTTGTGTGGCCCAACACGTGCTTGGCTTTTTTCTTTCATTTATAATTGACTTATTTGCTCTCTTAACTTCATGCAGTCGATCGCGGCGTACCCAGGTGGCTGCGGCTGCGACAGCTGGAAGAGCTGGGACGCAAGCATCTACGCAGCGCCAGCCTCCATCTACACGGGCCCAGCCGTTGCCTCGGCCTGCGGTGGATCTCTCGGCGTCTCTGTCGCCTCCCCCTTAACACCCAGCGGCATCGCCGTCGTGTCTGAGAACTCCATTGACGGCGTTCTCGAAGTGGTCGGTTCCCTGCCTGTCCTAGCTACAGTAGCTCTCGAAGGTGCCGTGCCGTCGTCTGGTGCTGCTGGCACCTCCTACAGCTGCGGCAGCGGCAATGTCGGCATCTCGAGCGAGAGCCTCGCTGCCGCTGGTCTCGGCGTCGGCCCCGCCCGGCTGGCCGGCTCTGCGGGTTGCGGGTGCGGCGCTAGAGCCAGGATCGCTCGCCCTAAATGTGGCTGTGCTTGTTAATCTGTGGTGTAACAACAATAATGATCGTCTTTTAACCTAATAAACGCAAACCTCTGACATTAAAATCTTAGTCTTTTTCTATTCCTGTAAAAATTGCAGGGTTACATTACAATATTTAAAACTTTTTATCGGACCAACAACGCGCCAATTTTACATCTTTCTATTTAACCTACTACTGTAATATATTTTTAACCGACTTCAAAAAAAGGAGGTTCTCAATTCTCTCAAAGAGGCACATACCCACTTGTGACGTCATTTGTTAGTAACGCCATATAATCTCCATACACAAAATAGTTTTTGAAAGAGATAGACATATTGAAACTTTAAAAAATCACTGTAAATTCGTTTTTCAACCGATTCTGTTTTTTTCTTCGCGAATCGTCTGCTACTAATCTATATTTTAAAAATAATTCATAAAATATGTTAAACTCATAAAATATGGTGATCAGTCCTATCCCTTATTGTAAACCGATTTTGAAAATTATTTTTTCATTCGATAGTATTTGCTTTTGAGGTAGTCCTATTTAAATTTCGTCAAGATCTGTTCGTGGAAAATGAGGTAAAACTTGGAAACTCCTCAAAGAAATGTAACATTCGCATCGTTATTTGTCTATTCTTTTAGTCATATCTCAGTCAGTTTTTAACCGATTTGATGATCCTTTTTTCATTCGATAGAACGTGCTTTAGGGATAAATCCATATACTTAAATCTTGTTAAAATCTAATGATGGAATACGAGATAAAAGCGGAAACTCCTCAACTGGTGATAGCAAGATGCATCGCGATACCGTAATTATATTGGAAATCGCAAATAATATAGCCTCTATGGCCGAGCGGTCAAGTGTTTGACTCACTTTACGGAGGTTCCGAGTTCGAATCCCGGTGGAGACTGTTTTTGTGAGACTTTCTCCAGTTTTGTTAGGACATTGCTGCCTGAATCACCGAGTTGTCCGAAAATAAAGACGATTCCGTGCTTCGGAAGGCATTGGCCACTATCTACAGGAGTCGTTACTCGAGCCGTCATATTAGCAACATGCATCGCGATACCGTTATTGTATAAGAAATCACATATAATTTATTATTTAGCTTCTATGACTTTCTCCAGTTTTGTTAGGACATTGCTGCCTGAATCACCTAATTATCCGAAAAAAAAAGATAACTCCGTGCTTCGGAAGGCACGTTGAGCCGTGTGTTTTGGCTATTATCTTCGCTACTCGAGCCAAGTCAGTGGCTCTTGACCAGGGTATAGTACTATATTAATTATGTGACCAGGGTTTGTGAGGTTAGTTGTCGACCTTACAAAGTCAAAGTCAAAGTCAAAGTCAAAATAACTACAAACTAACCGGTACAAGAAATTATCTTCATGATTTTTTTTAGAAACATGTAACCTAACAAACCATATTGTTTACTGTATCTTTTTTATCGACAAAGTAGATTCACATCACAACAAAACTTATGACTTTGATTATTTATATCATACACGTCCCCACCGAGGGGCTCGAGCCTACCCTGAATTAGAGCGATTAGGCCTTAGACACCCAGGTCCAGTGCGGATTGGTCAACTCCACACACAACCTTTGATTTTCTTCGCAGGAGTATGCAAGTGTCATCACGATATTTTCCTTCACCGCGAGAGCTAGGTAGCCGTGGTAGCTAGTGCAGCATTACTGCAGGTTTTTTAATAACCTTTTTGGTATGATTCTTTTTTCTTTTGGCCGGTTTTTATGTCACTTTTTCAAATTTAAAATTTTCTTGGTTTGACCTTTTTCTAAATTTTATTAATTAATATTGTGTTCGGAATTGTCAGCTGGTGAAATACCAGTAGATATCTATAAGTCTGGTTGAATATTAGTAAATAAATATAAGAAAATAATATAAATAAGCCTTGGAATACCATAAATATAAGGACAGGCTCCTACTTTGGACTAGCCGGGTAAGTCTTGTGTTGTCTTCCTACTGGTTTTTATCGACGCACTTTTCTCTTTCCTTGTCTTGGTTGGATGGCGATTATTTCTTTGTCAATCTTCACAGTGTATTTCCGGTTTCTGCGACACACACACGAGGGTCCCTTCGTGCTTTCCACGATCTCTTGCTGTGGTTCCGGACACCTGAGGCCACCAGGCATTGGACGTGCCTGGATCCCTGTGTTGTGTGCGTCCGCACCCGTACCAGCTGAGTGCCGCAGACCCGCGCACCGGCGTTGGAGTCCCCCCTGGAATACTGCCCATCTCGCGGATTTTTTTAGCTTGTTTTTGTATCAGTGGGATGTAATTTTGTATGCGGATTTTGCCAAATTCTGTCTAAATTCTAAAAAGGCCCTTTAGGTTTCTCTGGCCCTCCCTTTTTTGGTTCCCGTTTGGCAATTACTCTCCGGGGTACTCCGCGGTTTTTACACCTTCCTGCATCGATACACTCTCTCAACACAACACTAGTTCAGCGACACTATATCGACGGAGTCCCCTCAGGACCCGACTCTCGGCTCACCTTTTTGATACTTTGGCAATATCTAGGCCCTTTTTAAATTTCTATTATACCGTTCGGACAAATTCAACTAAATCTTTCTTTGTACACCTAAATTTCACGTTTCGCCTGTGGTTGTCAACCACAGGCTAGCTAGCTCCTTTTTTTAACGCTACACTAGGTACTAGGGAAGAAAAATATAATTTCATGTGCATAAATGTTTTATTGTGCTTTTACTTGAAGCAAACTTTTGTTCAAAATTAGTAGATGGACTTGCATCCGCAGGCAGGTTTAGTCCACGCGCCGGCGAGACCAGCAGTGATGGCACCAATCTCAGCTGCAGCGAAGGCGCCAGCGATCTCAGCTTCGGCGATGGCAGCGCCGAGGTTGGCAGTGGCTGGGTATGCCGGCTGCGGGTATGCGCAGCTGCCGGAGATGGTCACAAGGCCGCTAGCAGGCACCAGGCCGCCGAAGGAGAGTCCGCCGAGCACTGGGACTGTGCCCTTGACAGTGGTGGCGCCGGTCACTGCCAGCTCGCCGGCCACCGACACGTCTCCGTTGCCCAAGGCGTTGCAGCCGCCCGCGCCGTAGCCAGCGCCGTAGCCCAGACCCTTGCCGCAGCCGAAAGTCGGCTTGGGTTTACCGCAACCGCAAGAGCTCATCACACTCTGGAAATAATTCATCAATAATTAGCGACACATCATCATCATCAGCCTGTAGACGTCCACTGCTGGACAAAGGCCTCCCCCAAGGATCTCCACAACGACCGGTCCTGCGCTGCCCGCATCCAGCGGCTTCCCGCGACCAGATCGTCGTCGGTCCACCTTGTGGGGGACCTACCCACGCTGCGTCTTCCGGTGCATGATCGCCATCCGAGAACTTTTCTGATGAAGCGTCCATCGGTTCTCCGTGCAATGTGCCCAACCCACTGCCACTTAAGTCTCTCAATTCTTCGGGCTATGTCAGCAACTTTGGTTTGTCTGTGAATCTCATCATTTTTGATTCGATCTCGCAGGGAAACTCCGAGCATTGCACTTTCTATTGCCCTTTGGGTAACCTTGAGCCTTTTTATGAGGCCTATTGTGAGCGACACAGATCAAACAATTTGGCCCTTCTTATACAAAGTTAAAGCTAATTCTTCTTACCTGGATGAGGCAGGCCTGGAAGCAGAGGAACAAGATGGCGAAGGTAGACATGTTGTTCGATTGTTCTCAACGGAATGCTGAACCTAGAATGATATTTGTCAGGCACAACGACTCTTTTATACCGGAAGTGTAGAAGGTACATGTTTACTTACTTACTTACACAAGAAGGCCAGAAGGTCAGAAGTTATGATAATAAAGTTACACTTAAAAATGTTATCACTAGGTAGTTTAATAAGGATTTAAAAATTACAAAAAAATCACGTTTTACTATAACCAAGTATAAATAATTTATTTTTTTTAATATGTAGGTCATGATAAGAGTATTTTACCCTAGTATAAAAGGAGGAGCATGAAACAGAAAATCATTCGACATTTAGTTTTCGAACCAACTACAATGGCAGCCAGATTCGCCCTCGTCCTCTGCGCTTTTGCGCTCTTGGTACAGGTATGTTTTTTTTTAACCTTAATGAAGAAAACTGTCTCGACATTTTGGATAGATACGTCATGTTTAATTTGGGAACAAAATAAGAAAGTACTTACAGGCTTTTTAGGGTTCCGTACTCAAAAAGGGACCCTTAATAGTCTGTCTGTCCGTGCGCGGCTTTTTGTACTAGAAGGCTGCTTTTTTTATTCACTACTACCTTATAGTGTGAGGTATAGTTGGATAGGTTTTTTATAAATAATGGGGGGTTGCTAACACCATTTCTCGATGCTAGAGTACGATTCACAATTATTTTATTTTAAAGTGATTGTTTTTGTTAGAGTCAAGTGCCCCCCCCCCCCCCCCATACCAGCGGAACCGTAAAAATTCACTGTAATAGTGTATAATTATTGTGATGAATTTAAAAGGAAAATTATCAACATCGAGTAGGCTTTACAGGTCGAATAATAGAAAAACATATAAAATGTACTTGTACAAGTAAAAAATCTGGTACTACAAATATCATATAATATAAATATTTTGATGAATGTTAACCTTTCTTAAACAGGTAGGTACCTAAATAGTATTGGGCAACTACGGAACCCTACACTTTGCGTGGCCCAACACGTGCTTGGCTTTTTTCTTTCATTTATAATTGACTTATTTGCTCTCTTAACTTCATGCAGTCGATCGCGGCGTACCCAGGTGGCTGCGGCTGCGACAGCTGGAAGAGCTGGGACGCCAGCATCTACGCAGCGCCAGCCTCCATCTACACGGGCCCAGCCGTTGCCTCGGCCTGCGGTGGATCTCTCGGCGTCTCTGTCGCCTCCCCCTTAACACCCAGCGGCATCGCCGTCGTGTCTGAGAACTCCATTGACGGCGTTCTCGAAGTGGTCGGTTCCCTGCCTGTCCTAGCTACAGTAGCTCTCGAAGGTGCCGTGCCGTCGTCTGGTGCTGCTGGCACCTCCTACAGCTGCGGCAGCGGCAATGTCGGCATCTCGAGCGAGAGCCTCGCTGCCGCTGGTCTCGGCGTCGGCCCCGCCCGGCTGGCCGGCTCTGCGGGTTGCGGGTGCGGCGCTAGAGCCAGGATCGCTCGCCCTAAATGTGGCTGTGCTTGTTAATCTGTGGTGTAACAACAATAATGATCGTCTTTTAACCTAATAAACGCAAACCTCTGACATTAAAATCTTAGTCTTTTTCTATTCCTGTAAAAATTGCAGGGTTACATTACAATATTTAAAACTTTTTATCGGACCAACAACGCGCCAATTTTACATCTTTCTATTCAACCTACTACTGTAATATATTTTTAACCGACTTCAAAAAAAGGAGGTTCTCAATTCTCTCAAAGAGGCACATACCCACTTGTGACGTCATTTGTTAGTAACGCCATATAATCTGCATACACAAAATAGTTTTTGAAAGAGACAGACATATTGAAACTTTAAAAAATCACTGTAAATTCGTTTTTCAACCGATTCTGTTTTTTTCTTCGCGAATCGTCTGCTACTTATCTATATTTTAAAAATAATTCATAAAATATGTTAAACTCATAAAATATGGTGATCAGTCCTATCCCTTATTGTAAACCGATTTTGAAAATTATTTTTTCATTCGATAGTATTTGCTTTTGAGGTAGTCCTATTTAAATTTCGTCAAGATCTGTTCGTGAAAAATGAGGTAAAACTTGGAAACTCCTCAAAGAAATGTAACATTCGCATCGTTATTCGTCTATTCTTTTAGTCATATCTCAGTCAGTTTTTAACCGATTTGATGATCCTTTTTTCATTCGATAGAACGTGCTTTAGGGATAAATCCATATACTTAAATCTTGTTAAAATCTAATGATGGAATACGAGATAAAAGCGGAAACTCCTCAACTGGTGATAGCAAGATGCATCGCAATACCGTTATTGTATTGGAAATCACAAATAATATAGCCTCTATGGCCGAGCGGTCAAGTGTTTGACTCACTTTACGGAGGTTCCGAGTTCGAATCCCGGTGGAGACTGTTTTTGTGAGACTTTCTCCAGTTTTGTTAGGACATTGCTGCCTGAATCACCGAGTTGTCCGAAAAGAAAGACGATTCCGTACTTCGGAAGGTATTGCCCACTATCTACAGGAGTCGTTACTCGAGCCGTCATATAACAACATGCATCGCGATGCCGTTATTGTATAAGAAATCACATATAATTTATTATTTAGCTTCTATGACTTTCTCCAGTTTTGTTAGGACATTGCTGCCTGAATCACCTAATTATCCGAAAAAAAAGATAACTCCGTGCTTCGGAAGGCACGTTGAGCCGTGTGTTTTGGCTATTATCTTCGCTACTCGAGCCAAGTCAGTGGCTCTTGACCAGGGTGTAGTACTATATTAATTATGTGACCAGGGTTTGTGAGGTTAGTTGTCGACCTTACAAAGTCAAAGTCAAAATAACTACAAACTAACCGGTACAAGAAATTATCTTCATGATTTTTTTTAGAAACATGTTACCTAACAAACCATATTGTTAACTGTATCTTTTTTATCGACAAAGTAGATTCACATCACAACAAAACTTATGACTTTGATTATTTATATCATACACGTCCCCACCGAGGGGCTCGAGCCTACCCTGAATTAGAGCGATTAGGCCTTAGACACCCAGGTCCAGTGCGGATTGGTCAACTCCACACACAACCTTTTATTTTCTTCGCAGGAGTATGCAAGTTTCATTACGATATTTTCCTTCACCGCGAGAGCTAGGTAGCCGTGGTAGCTAGGTACTAGGGAAGAAAAATATAATTTCATGTGCATAAATGTTTTATTGTGCTTTTACTTGAAGCAAACTTTTGTTCAAAATTAGTAGATGGACTTGCAGCCACAGGATGGTTGGTTCCACGCGCCAGCAGCAGTGATGGCACCGATCTCAGCCCCAAGGAAGGCGCCAGCGATCTCAGCTTCGGCGATGGCAGCGCCGAGGTTGGCAGTGGCGGGGCATGCCGGCTGCGGGTATGCGCAGCAGCCGGAGATGGTCACAAGGCCGCTAGCAGGCACCAGGCCGCCGAAGGAGAGTCCGCCGAGCACTGGGACTGTGCCCTTGACAGTGGTGGCGCCGGTCACTGCCAGCTCGCCGGCCACCGACACGTCTCCGTTGCCCCAGGCGTTGCTGCCGCCTGCACCGTAGCCAGGGCCGTAGCCCAGACCCTTGCCGCAGCCGAAAGTCAGCTTGGGTTTACTGCAGCCGCAAGAGCTCATCACACTCTGGAAATAATTCATCAATAATTAGCGACACATCATCATCATCATCATCAGCCTGTAGACGTCCACTGCTGGACAAAGGCCTCCCCCAAGGATTTCCACAACGACCGGTCCTGCGCTGCCCGCATCCAGCGGCTTCCCGCGACCAGATCGTCGTCGGTCCACCTTGTGGGGGACCTACCCACGCTGCGTCTTCCGGTGCATGATCGCCATCCGAGAACTTTTCTGATGAAGCGTCCATCGGTTCTCCGTGCAATGTGCCCAACCCACTGCCACTTAAGTCTCTCAATTCTTCGGACTATGTCAGCAACTTTGGTTTGTCTGTGAATCTCATCATTTCTGATTCGATCTCGCAAGGAAACTCCGAGCATTGCCCTTTGGGTAACCTTGAGCCTTTTTATGAGGCTTATTATGAGCGACACAGATCAAACAATTTGGCCCTTCTTATACAAAGTTAAAGCTAATTCTTCTTACCTGGATGAGGCAGGCCTGGAAGCAGAGGAACAAGATGGCGAAGGTAGACATGTTGTTCGATTGTTCTCAACGGAATGCTGAACCCAGAATGATATTTGTCAGGCACAACGGCTCTTTTATACCGGAAGTGTAGAAGGATAATGTTTACTTACTTACTTACTTACACAAGAAGGCCAGAAGGTCAAAAGTTATGATAATAAAATTACACTTAAAAATGTTATCACTAGGTAGTTTAATAAGGATTTAAAAATTACAAAAAAATCACGTTTTACTATAACCAAGCATAAATAATTTATTTTTTTAAATATGTAGGTCATGATAAGAGTATTTTACCCTAGTATAAAAGGAGGAGCATGAAACAGAAAATCATTCGACATTTAGTTTTCGAACCAACTACAATGGTAGCCAGATTCGCCCTCGTCCTCTGCGCTTCTGCGCTCTTGGTACAGGTATGTTATTTTTTAACCTTAATGAAGAAAACTGTCTCGACATTTTGGATAGATACGTCATAATATTTAATTTGGGAACAAAATAAGAAAGTACTTACAGGCTTTTTAGGGTTCCGTACTCAAAAAGGAACCCTTAATAGTCTGTCTGTCCGTGCGCGGCTTTTTGTACTAGAAGGCTGCTTTTTTTATTCACTACTACCTTATAGTGTGAGGTATAGTTGGATAGGTTTTTTATAAATAATGGGGGGTTGCTAACACCATTTCTCGATGCTAGAGTACAATTCAGAATTATTTTGTTTTAAAGTGATTGTTTTTGTTAGAGTTAAGTGCCCCCCCCCCCCTTACCAGCGGAACCGTAAAAAATCACTGTAATAGTGTTTAATTATTGTGATGAATTTAAAAGGAAAATTATCAACATCGAGTAGGCTATACAGGTCGAATAATAGAAAAACATAAAAAATGTACTTGTACAAGTAAAAAATCTGGTACTACAAATATCATATAATATACATATTTTGATGAACCTTTAACCTTTCTTAAACAGGTAGGTACCTGAGTAGTATTGGGCAACTACGGAACCCTACACTTTGCGTGGCCCAACACGTGCTTGGCTTTTTTCTTTCATTTATAATTGATTTATTTGCTCTCTTAACTTCATGCAGTCGATCGCGGCGTACCCAGGTGGCTGCGGCTGCGACAGCTGGAAGAGCTGGGACGCCAGCATCTACGCAGCGCCAGCCTCCATCTACACGGGCCCAGCCGTTGCCTCGGCCTGCGGTGGATCTCTCGGCGTCTCTGTCGCCTCCCCCTTAACACCCAGCGGCATCGCCGTCGTGTCTGAGAACTCCATTGACGGCGTTCTCGAAGTGGTCGGTTCCCTGCCTGTCCTAGCTACAGTAGCTCTCGAAGGTGCCGTGCCGTCGTCTGGTGCTGCTGGCACCTCCTACAGCTGCGGCAGCGGCAATGTCGGCATCTCGAGCGAGAGCCTCGCTGCCGCTGGTCTCGGCGTCGGCCCCGCCCGGCTGGCCGGCTCTGCGGGTTGCGGGTGCGGCGCTAGAGCCAGGATCGCTCGCCCTAAATGTGGCTGTGCTTGTTAATCTGTGGTGTAACAACAATATTGATCGTCTTTTAACCTAATAAACGCAAACCTCTGACATTAAAATCTTAGTCTTTTTCTATTCCTGTAAAAATTGCAGGGTTACATTACAATATTTAAAACTTTTTATCGGACCAACAACGCGCCAATTTTACATCTTTCTATTCAACCTACTACTGTAATATATTTTTAACCGACTTCAAAAAAATAATTTTAACAAAAAAATAGAAACCTCCTTCAAATTACCTTATATGGTTATCTCCACTAAAAAGAAACAAATAAAATAACATTCCAGATGGAACATGAAAAAAAATATTGCCAACATCCTCAATTAAGTAGATAGGTAGTGTATTAAGTAAATATTTAGAACTTTGTACTTCCTTTTGGAGTCGGTGCCAGCCAAAAATTGTAGATGACGAAACTACGAGTATTAATTTATCGAATGAAACCTACCCAGACTTATTTGGTAGCCGCTCCTGTCGTTTTCCCTGCGTTTAGTCGGGTGCGGCATTGCATCCCGCGCAGCACAACAAAATATTATATCATAGTGTAACGGAACCAACCTGGGTCCGTTAACAATTTCACAAATAAATTCCAAATCATTATAACTACTAATCGATCACATCTCTTTCTCTAATACAAACGCTAAATAATCACTAACGATCATTACTCAATACTTCAATTAATACGACATTCAGTTATTTAATATTAAAGTTAAAAATACAAGGCTCTGCTTACTCCTTTACAAAATAAGTTCACTTAAAGTAAACATGAATTTACAACACTAAAGAATCTAAAAACATAATAAAAATAATAAATAAAGCATTAAAATAATAAAACATCGAATACGGAACACTAAAATAATAAGGGATAAATTATTGTATTAAATTGTATGGAAAAGCTAACAATTTGGAAATTGAACCCTAAAAATACGTTGACCTTGACGCCGATACTCACGTTCAGGCACGCCCGAGCTTGAGTTCGAGTCTCACCCAGGAGGCTATAAATACCGATTGCGCGAAGTTCAATTAGTCAGTATTCTTTCGATTATCACTCAGTGCAGTTGCCTTGTCCGTCGCGGTAAAATATTTTCTTAGAGTTTTGTGTGGATTATTAGATATTATTAGAAAGTTTACTTTCTTTTAGTATTTCTTAATCCTTGGGGTAAATTTTAATTTAAATTCCTTTAAAGTTTTGTTATTTAAATGTTTTTGTAAAGCTTAAAGTTTTGATACGTAAAATTTGTGGGAAATTTCAAATAAGTTTGAGAAGTTGTAAAGTTATAAAAGGTTCAGTTTAAATTGTTTCTTGGTTTTTAGTACTCGTTAAAATTAAAGTATTTTCAATGGGGTTTTTCTTTACGGCTTGGCATAAATCTGTATCTGATTTAAATCCAAGGTTTCCGAACTTGGTGGCTGTTTTTGGCAAATGGTCTGATTCTGTTCTAAACGTTCTCCGGAACAGTTAGAAAAAGAACGTAGTTTCGTCACGTCATTGGAGCCGGTATCTTGGAACGGACCGGTGGTCGCTTTTACTATCAGCGACTTCAGTTCCCGGATGATTTGCTTTTGTGTAACGAGGGCAAGGTTTCGTTGAAGAGGAACACACAAACTTGCTCTGTTGCACAGGATCATTTCTTCTGTCCCAATACATGTGTAGGGAACGGGTACCCTCTTTCTCGATCTCTGCGTATTAGCACGTAGAAGGAGAGTACAATCACACGTGGCTTAGAACGTAGGCACTCACTGGGTCTCGCCACAACCCGTCTGGTTAGTTCGTTTCGATTAGACCTTCTTCTCCTGTGGCGTTGGAAGGTACCACCACACATCACACGATTAATTATAAATGTGAGGTCTTCCTCTAGCTTTTGAAACTTACGGAGAATAGGTAGGATAGTTCGATACCTAACGGATGATAGAATACTTACGCATTTGCTTCGAAAATCAGCTAGACTTTCAATGTAATGTGAGATATTTAGGTAATATCTCTAGTTTTGCCTACCTATATGTAAAACACTTAACTAGGAAGGTAAATTCAATAGGGAAACGGATGTCATAGAACTTATTTGGGACCACTTATATCAAGTCAAAAATATATACTCTATCCGGTGAAAGAGAGCTTACCAAAACTGCTTTAGAAACTATTACTCTTCGTTGCTAAATAATATCAAATACCAGTAAGAAACAGCTTACCTATATAAAACTCAGTATAACCTAAATAAACTTCACTGCTAAAAGATATAAATTGCAATAAATTGATCACCCAGTTAAACATATTAAAACCTACTTTTCATTGTTAAATAACAAATAGTAAGAAACGCTTTACCTTTATAAAATTTAAAACCTAAGTAATCATCATTAGATACTTACTGAAAGGTATAAAATGACAATAAATAAACCATCTAAATTACATACTAAAACCTTCCTTTTTAATATTAATTAGAAAGAAATACCTTACTCAGTTTAACCTAAAAATAATCATCAATGGAAAAAGTATTAAATTGCAATCAATAATTCACTTGGTTAAAGTATATTGAATCTTCCATAATCACTACTGCTAAATAATAAATAATTTACTTAGTTCAAATTCCATAAAACTGACTAGGTAAACCTTTCAAAGATAAGATTATAATAACAGTTGATTCTCTCTAAGATTTAAACCCGTTCTAATAAAATAACCAAATAAATAAATAAATATCTTGAATGTACCAACCGGCCGTATATGGTCCACACGATAAGAATATTGTTAATTTTGATACAATGGAATGATTATTGTCAAGTACAATCACATAGCTCATATTGCATTATTACTTCCTATGATAATAAAATTATTCAAATTCAATATTTACCTACTCAAACCAAACCATAGTTTGTTGATATTTGGATCTGTAGGAAAAGCAATAGCACTCCGGTGGTTTACTTCCATACCAGACGGATTGGACGTCCCACCATATTTCAGATTGATTCATCAACAGCTTACTTTGTATTTGCTCTATATGAAAGGCAAACTGTCATAATGCTAAGACATCTAGAAACCATATAAGATTCTCTTCTATAACTACAATCTGAGTTATTAGACTGGAAAGATAAGAATCATTCCTAGGATCATTTATCTTTTGTTGTAATCTAAAGTTGATAATTTGAATAACCTATTTTATAAAGGAATTAATTGTAGAGTCATTATTCAATATAATGTTTATCTATTTTTATCAATAAGAATATAAAGAAATAAATCTTGTTTACTTTGTGATAACTAAAATGAATAAAGCCAATATGTCAAGTCACAGTTGTCTATTTTCAAGCATAAAACCTAGATGCTAATAATAATATAAAATAATAAATCTTATTTACTTTGTTGTTCTAATATTAATGAAATATTCCCAAAGGGTTTCCAAGAAGGAAATCTGGAATGACGTTGAATATACTATATAAAATTAATACAGTCACATTTGTTTTCAAACATAAAACTTCAATGTTAGTAGAAGATAATCATGGATTGTTCCTAAAGGATTTTCTGGAAGGAAATCTGGAATGATGCAGACTTAGCTATAAATTTACATATTTAAAGTCTCACTTAATTGGTTTCAAGCATAAATCTTTAATGCTAGTAAGAAGATATAAATAAATTTTAATTGTTTTGCTATCCTAATAATAACGGATTGTTCCTAAAGGATCTTCTGGAAGAAGATCTGGAACAGAGTAATTTTGGTTGGTTATACCCCATCCAGGATCATCAATCCGAGGAGCCAACCCTCTTGAGTCCTTGTTCCTAAAGGGTTTTCTGGAAGAAAGTCTGGAATGACGATGTCCTGAGTGGGTCGGGGATCTTCTACTAAAAAAACTATTAATGTCCATTATGATTCTAATTCTATTTATTTACATAAATAGAATACCACATTTACAAGATTATTTTAAATGTTTATATTCTTATACCCTAACTATATCTATTTATTATGATTAATTTGCTAAACCATTCCTACATTTTCTAGCTAAATAAATAATTTCTTTATGATAAAAGGTTTTTGTAAAAATAACAATAATGTAATATTATGATAAAAAGAAACTTACTGCACTACATATTAACATTAAAAATCTTCCAGGAAGCATGCTAGGTTAAATACTTTTTACGTTCGGTAGGTAATTCTTAGGGTCTATCTATAGTTCTCACTAAAAGTATCAGGGTTACTAATGAGCGGTTCACAATGTAGAGTTTTTACCACTAGATGATTCACTTGGCCATATTTAAGTTAATTAGCGTTTTAAGTGTACAGAGGGGTTAATTAGTTATAGAAAGTAGTTAAAGTAGATTAGAGCAGGCTAAGATAGGAGGGGGGGTGTTACAATTTGGTGGCGCCGTTGATCCAGGATTGGAACTAGTAGTATTTTTAAGGTTTTAAAATTCATTTTATTAAGTCTTTTTACTCTAACTTTAGAACTTGATATTGAGATTTTGTTAAATAATTGAGTACAGGTAAATTTATTTATTGCAGAAATAAAAACAACTTAAAACGGGTCTTACCTTTTAATTTCACAACTTAACAAAAAAACGGGAATAATTAATAATAAATAGGTAGCACAATTACAATATTTCACAATCTTTTTTTTTCACTTCACACAACGTATCTTCGGGGAAGAGTCAGGGCCTTCAACATCCGATCAGGGTCATCTCATTGTTAGTCAGGGTCTTCCAAGACCATAAGTCGGTGGTAGATTCCTGGAAATGCAATAGGTTACATTAGTTACGGTTCACGGTTTCTAGGCAAGGCAGTGAGTTGCTAGTAATAATAGTTCAATGAGACAAGGTTAGATTTGTCCAAAATACTTATGTGGGTTGAAAAGAAATAGGGAGAGTACTTATTTATTGATTTGCAGGGATAATTTTGATTAATGTAACGTTATAGTACTTATACTTACTTGTGTCTTGTTAAATAAAAGATCAAACTCATCTTCGTATTCGTAGCGAACGAACGGCAAAATATTTGAACGGTAGCGTCACTCGGTGGCATCGCGAATCGATTCGAGCGGTAAATCGAAAGAGCAAGTGAGATAGCGCAATAAAATTTAAGTGTGAGAAAAGGAGACGTTTACTTTAAATTACGGGGCGCGTTCCGAATCAGTCTATAAACGCCGTCAGCGAATAAAAAAAAAACACGACGTGGTTTAGTTTCATTCTATGCAGAAAAAAAGGAGAAGATTAAATATAGGTTATCGATGAGAAGTAATATAAAAAAAAAACAACAAAATTACAACAAAGGGTTTGATTACACATTTAGAATATGTATGTACCGAGTTAGTTATTTTAGAAAAGAACTTGTGTTTCAAAATTTATACGATCGTCTGGTCATAAAGTTAATGAAATATAAATAAAATAAATGTCTGCGGAACGGAACGTTTCGTTAATGATGGGGTACGTTCGTTTCCATGATTTAAGTTTTGAACATCATCTTTTTTTAAAAATTTAATTTTAAATAATATTGTTTAATTTATTTAGATAGGTACAAACTGATTTTATAGTAAAGTTATTATAATTAATTTGAATAGAAAATTAAGGCGTTGAATACTTAGGGATCATTATAGGGAAGTGACTGTTTTTACGGTCACAATTTGTTGTTTGTGAAATGGAAAGTGAGAACTATAGGTAGAAATAAAGTAGTATTAATATAGGGAAACGGTAACTTTTAAATATTTTGATGTGGTTTATAATTATTGATTGATAGCAGAGTAGAATCTTGTTAAAAGTCTTTTCGTTGGGGGGGTTGGTTATAAAAAACAAAACTAATGTAAACTGGACTATACTTATTTTGTATGAACTACACTTGGTACTTTCCTAGTTTCAGAAATCGTAAATAATAATAATAAGTTTCCCCATAATAATAATAATAAAAAAAAAAACATTTAATATTCGCATTGCTAAAAGTTATTGCTAAAAACGGGGGGTTGTACGACTTTAGATTACATAAATTACCAAAGCCTATAGTTTCGAAAATGATTATTAAATAAATTGTTATAAGTATAAAAGCATATGTATTAATTTATACAGATTTATCTATTCAATATATATATATATATAAAAATAACAAACAGATTTGATATTCGCATTGTTAATTTAATTACTTACGTATACCTAAAAGTTTAAAAACGGGGGGGTTGTACGACTTTTAGAAAGCGCATTACGAATCAGACTTTCAACGCTGTCAGCGTTCAGAAAAAAAACGAGTTTTGACAGCTGATAGTAATTTGGAACCAAGTTCGGAACACGATTACGGGTGCTTTAATCGATTTCAGCGCGTCTCGGAACGCAGGGTTAATCAATCAAAGTGGTACAGCACTAGTTACATTTCGTTTATTTTTGTCAACCATAAATAAATATTATAATATAAAATCATTATCTATCATTAATACTTGTTGCGAAACATCTAGTATTTTTAATTTATCACCTTATAAAAATACAGTAAACAATTTCCAGATGTAAAGAATATATTTTTTCAAAATTACTTGAGTGTGCCCTCTAGCTGTTTTGATGAATACTACTTAGCCCTCTTCTTTGGGTTGGCTTTCGGTTCAAACTTTTAGTTTCTTTTCTCTCTGACAGGTGGCGTTTTATTAACAAGAGTAGTTCGGAAAGTCTCGAGTTCGATCTTTGATAATGTTATATACAGTGACATGTTACTATGTGGACGGGGCTTCGATTTTTATGTAGTTAATTAATATGGTCGTTATAATATTTCTATGGAGAAGGAAATAACATTGTGAGAATCGAAAATAAATAGACGTAAAGTGCAGTAGAGAATATAGTAGTTTGTCAAACAGCAATAGAACTGAACTAGAAGTAAGGTAGGGAGGTAAAGGTTTACTTCTAGTGTACGACGTCGTCAGAAAGGCTAACAAACTATTGAAAGATTATTAATTATCAAACGTTGGTACATACTATTATTAATTCTGTAATGTTACTAGTCGAATTAATCTTACAGTTCTCAAGGCTTTCATTTAATTGTTTAGCGATTACTTTTTTTAATGATGATCAAGTTACTTTGCGTGCTACACTGATTTAACGTACTTTTCGAAACATGGAAAATGTTTAGATTCAAATTCAAAGTTAATAAAATAATTATTAGAAGACATTGCATCAGCCATATTGTCGTTTCGTATTATAAAAAAAGGGGGTTTTCTAATTTTAGCAGAACGTTATATTAAATTAGAGAGACGTTGCGATAGTTTGTCGTTGGGTTTCATACGATGTTATAACTTAGTAATATAGGTGTGTATATGTCCGACCGTGGTTGTTAAAATTACAAACTTAGGAGTATAGTAAAGCGGATTGATGGTTTTTACAAAATAAAGGAGTTAAAAGTTAGGTCTCTTGTTCAGCTTTGGATTGATTTAAGATGATGAAGGTAGGAAAGTTAGTTATTATTACGAAAGAAAGATAATACCTAATTTTCTAGACTAAGAGAGTAAAGCTAATTCTTTGGTATTATATTAATTCTGTGTCAAACGGTCAAATATGGAGTCGGTCTTTCCAATACAAATCGGTTTTAAATAATATCAATATATTCGTGAACGGTTTAATAAAATCGAAACAGTTTAAATATAAAGTAACTAATTGTGACATCAGGAAGCGTAGCGGATTGTAGCATTGTAAATAAATTGAGATAAATAAAAAATAAAACTTTCATAAACTTAGCGTATGTTCAGAGTCGATGTGAGAAAAAAGATTATAATAATAATAATTGTAATACAATAATAATCATAATTCTATACGCTGTTTCACTTGAGTCGATTCCCTTTGTTTTTATATTTTATAATTTTCTTGTGAACTAAAAATTCTACTTTATAAAAAAATTTAATAAAAAGGATAAATAAAATTCGGTGGAAAAAAAAAAGAAAAAAAGAAACTTTCAATGTCATAGCTTATATTCAGAGTCATTGCAAGAGTAAATTAAAAATAATAACAATTGAAATAAAATAGTAATATAAATAATTCTATTGGAGGTGTTTGTTGTGTAGTTTTCTTTATGTTACGTATTTTGCAAATTTATATAAATAATAAAATAGATAAATAGATTTCTACTTTACAAAAATAATATTTAAGAAAAAGGATAAGAAAAAAAAATATTTGCTGATGAGAAAAAGAAATACAAGACTGTATCATTTAATAGAATAGATTCGTAGTAGTTGTAATGCTATTTTTTTTGGATAATTTTAGAGAGAATTATGGGGAAGAATAATAAAATTAGTGGATACAAAAAGTACATACTGAAATCTTGTTAATTTTAGATACTTAACATTTTTAAAATTAGAATATTTGTGCATAGGTTTGGTGTTGGGCGGGGTCAGATTTTCAACTTGTAATTAATTTTAAAAGTGATTAAAGTTTAGGGCTAGTTTACCACTGAAATAGTTCATTGAGACGTTTCGTGACAGAATGGACACTCAAAGAAAGAGGAGTAGAAAGGTTTATGTAAAGTTGTAAAGTTGGGAGATTTGAAAGGGTTTTGATTATTATATTATAAAAAAATATTTATTGTGATGAGAGAATTAGGAAGAGCATGGAGGGTCACAGTGTTGCAATGGTATTCAGTCAGTGGAATAAGTTTATTAGCTTTTAACCCTTTACACCACACTTAACAAGCGAGTTATTTATAGATTTGGTGTTAGGTTAAGATAAGACGTTTAGTAATAAAATTACTATATGTCTAAAGTTTGAGGTTTTATACTCTCTATAAATAACTACGGACTCTACCAAGCCAACTGGTATGTTACACTGCGGCAACTACACATGCTCCGAAGGTAGAATGAATACTTTGTACGATCAGGTTTTGAGCTAGGACATTCGGCATAGGATAATTATATTGGCGTGACTTGTCACCTGAGGGGTCTGCTGATTTTTGGAGGGGATATGTTGTTAACTCCATGTAAATGAAAAATTGATTTGCTCAGGAGAGGATGACATATAGCCACTAGGGCTGGTTTAGCCTCACAACCTAGATTCCCTTGTAGGGCAAGAATTAGTATTCACCGCGTCCCTTAGTTTTATGTTATGAAGGATTGTCAGTGGTTCAAAGTTTTGATGTACAGTTGTGGACATTTTAGTCTTTGGTTTAAAACTTACACTACATCAAATTACATAATATGGGTTAAATAGTTGATAAATTTTTAGTTATTTATTATTTGTGAAATTAAATATTATAGATTTTGGGAAAATTAGCTCCGGTTACGCTTAAGCTTCTGCGCAAATTTTGGGGGTTGACTGTAACGGAACCAACCTGGGTCCGTTAACAATTTCACAAATAAATTCCAAATCATTATAACTACTAATCGATCACATCTCTGCGGGTTGCGGGTGCGGCGCTAGAGCCAGGATCGCTCGCCCTAAATGTGGCTGTGCTTGTTAATCTGTGGTGTAACAACAATATTGATCGTCTTTTAACCTAATAAACGCAAACCTCTGACATTAAAATCTTAGTCTTTTTCTATTCCTGTAAAAATTGCAGGGTTACATTACAATATTTAAAACTTTTTATCGGACCAACAACGCGCCAATTTTACATCTTTCTATTCAACCTACTACTGTAATATATTTTTAACCGACTTCAAAAAAATAATTTTAACAAAAAAATAGAAACCTCCTTCAAATTACCTTATATGGTTATCTCCACTAAAAAGAAACAAATAAAATAACATTCCAGATGGAACATGAAAAAAAATATTGCCAACATCCTCAATTAAGTAGATAGGTAGTGTATTAAGTAAATATTTAGAACTTTGTACTTCCTTTTGGAGTCGGTGCCAGCCAAAAATTGTAGATGACGAAACTACGAGTATTAATTTATCGAATGAAACCTACCCAGACTTATTTGGTAGCCGCTCCTGTCGTTTTCCCTGCGTTTAGTCGGGTGCGGCATTGCATCCCGCGCAGCACAACAAAATATTATATCATAGTGTAACGGAACCAACCTGGGTCCGTTAACAATTTCACAAATAAATTCCAAATCATTATAACTACTAATCGATCACATCTCTTTCTCTAATACAAACGCTAAATAATCACTAACGATCATTACTCAATACTTCAATTAATACGACATTCAGTTATTTAATATTAAAGTTAAAAATACAAGGCTCTGCTTACTCCTTTACAAAATAAGTTCACTTAAAGTAAACATGAATTTACAACACTAAAGAATCTAAAAACATAATAAAAATAATAAATAAAGCATTAAAATAATAAAACATCGAATACGGAACACTAAAATAATAAGGGATAAATTATTGTATTAAATTGTATGGAAAAGCTAACAATTTGGAAATTGAACCCTAAAAATACGTTGACCTTGACGCCGATACTCACGTTCAGGCACGCCCGAGCTTGAGTTCGAGTCTCACCCAGGAGGCTATAAATACCGATTGCGCGAAGTTCAATTAGTCAGTATTCTTTCGATTATCACTCAGTGCAGTTGCCTTGTCCGTCGCGGTAAAATATTTTCTTAGAGTTTTGTGTGGATTATTAGATATTATTAGAAAGTTTACTTTCTTTTAGTATTTCTTAATCCTTGGGGTAAATTTTAATTTAAATTCCTTTAAAGTTTTGTTATTTAAATGTTTTTGTAAAGCTTAAAGTTTTGATACGTAAAATTTGTGGGAAATTTCAAATAAGTTTGAGAAGTTGTAAAGTTATAAAAGGTTCAGTTTAAATTGTTTCTTGGTTTTTAGTACTCGTTAAAATTAAAGTATTTTCAATGGGGTTTTTCTTTACGGCTTGGCATAAATCTGTATCTGATTTAAATCCAAGGTTTCCGAACTTGGTGGCTGTTTTTGGCAAATGGTCTGATTCTGTTCTAAACGTTCTCCGGAACAGTTAGAAAAAGAACGTAGTTTCGTCACGTCATTGGAGCCGGTATCTTGGAACGGACCGGTGGTCGCTTTTACTATCAGCGACTTCAGTTCCCGGATGATTTGCTTTTGTGTAACGAGGGCAAGGTTTCGTTGAAGAGGAACACACAAACTTGCTCTGTTGCACAGGATCATTTCTTCTGTCCCAATACATGTGTAGGGAACGGGTACCCTCTTTCTCGATCTCTGCGTATTAGCACGTAGAAGGAGAGTACAATCACACGTGGCTTAGAACGTAGGCACTCACTGGGTCTCGCCACAACCCGTCTGGTTAGTTCGTTTCGATTAGACCTTCTTCTCCTGTGGCGTTGGAAGGTACCACCACACATCACACGATTAATTATAAATGTGAGGTCTTCCTCTAGCTTTTGAAACTTACGGAGAATAGGTAGGATAGTTCGATACCTAACGGATGATAGAATACTTACGCATTTGCTTCGAAAATCAGCTAGACTTTCAATGTAATGTGAGATATTTAGGTAATATCTCTAGTTTTGCCTACCTATATGTAAAACACTTAACTAGGAAGGTAAATTCAATAGGGAAACGGATGTCATAGAACTTATTTGGGACCACTTATATCAAGTCAAAAATATATACTCTATCCGGTGAAAGAGAGCTTACCAAAACTGCTTTAGAAACTATTACTCTTCGTTGCTAAATAATATCAAATACCAGTAAGAAACAGCTTACCTATATAAAACTCAGTATAACCTAAATAAACTTCACTGCTAAAAGATATAAATTGCAATAAATTGATCACCCAGTTAAACATATTAAAACCTACTTTTCATTGTTAAATAACAAATAGTAAGAAACGCTTTACCTTTATAAAATTTAAAACCTAAGTAATCATCATTAGATACTTACTGAAAGGTATAAAATGACAATAAATAAACCATCTAAATTACATACTAAAACCTTCCTTTTTAATATTAATTAGAAAGAAATACCTTACTCAGTTTAACCTAAAAATAATCATCAATGGAAAAAGTATTAAATTGCAATCAATAATTCACTTGGTTAAAGTATATTGAATCTTCCATAATCACTACTGCTAAATAATAAATAATTTACTTAGTTCAAATTCCATAAAACTGACTAGGTAAACCTTTCAAAGATAAGATTATAATAACAGTTGATTCTCTCTAAGATTTAAACCCGTTCTAATAAAATAACCAAATAAATAAATAAATATCTTGAATGTACCAACCGGCCGTATATGGTCCACACGATAAGAATATTGTTAATTTTGATACAATGGAATGATTATTGTCAAGTACAATCACATAGCTCATATTGCATTATTACTTCCTATGATAATAAAATTATTCAAATTCAATATTTACCTACTCAAACCAAACCATAGTTTGTTGATATTTGGATCTGTAGGAAAAGCAATAGCACTCCGGTGGTTTACTTCCATACCAGACGGATTGGACGTCCCACCATATTTCAGATTGATTCATCAACAGCTTACTTTGTATTTGCTCTATATGAAAGGCAAACTGTCATAATGCTAAGACATCTAGAAACCATATAAGATTCTCTTCTATAACTACAATCTGAGTTATTAGACTGGAAAGATAAGAATCATTCCTAGGATCATTTATCTTTTGTTGTAATCTAAAGTTGATAATTTGAATAACCTATTTTATAAAGGAATTAATTGTAGAGTCATTATTCAATATAATGTTTATCTATTTTTATCAATAAGAATATAAAGAAATAAATCTTGTTTACTTTGTGATAACTAAAATGAATAAAGCCAATATGTCAAGTCACAGTTGTCTATTTTCAAGCATAAAACCTAGATGCTAATAATAATATAAAATAATAAATCTTATTTACTTTGTTGTTCTAATATTAATGAAATATTCCCAAAGGGTTTCCAAGAAGGAAATCTGGAATGACGTTGAATATACTATATAAAATTAATACAGTCACATTTGTTTTCAAACATAAAACTTCAATGTTAGTAGAAGATAATCATGGATTGTTCCTAAAGGATTTTCTGGAAGGAAATCTGGAATGATGCAGACTTAGCTATAAATTTACATATTTAAAGTCTCACTTAATTGGTTTCAAGCATAAATCTTTAATGCTAGTAAGAAGATATAAATAAATTTTAATTGTTTTGCTATCCTAATAATAATGGATTGTTCCTAAAGGATCTTCTGGAAGAAGATCTGGAACAGAGTAATTTTGGTTGGTTATACCCCATCCAGGATCATCAATCCGAGGAGCCAACCCTCTTGAGTCCTTGTTCCTAAAGGGTTTTCTGGAAGAAAGTCTGGAATGACGATGTCCTGAGTGGGTCGGGGATCTTCTACTAAAAAAACTATTAATGTCCATTATGATTCTAATTCTATTTATTTACATAAATAGAATACCACATTTACAAGATTATTTTAAATGTTTATATTCTTATACCCTAACTATATCTATTTATTATGATTAATTTGCTAAACCATTCCTACATTTTCTAGCTAAATAAATAATTTCTTTATGATAAAAGGTTTTTGTACAAATAACAATAATGTAATATTATGATAAAAAGAAACTTACTGCACTACATATTAACATTAAAAATCTTCCAGGAAGCATGCTAGGTTAAATACTTTTTACGTTCGGTAGGTAATTCTTAGGGTCTATCTATAGTTCTCACTAAAAGTATCAGGGTTACTAATGAGCGGTTCACAATGTAGAGTTTTTACCACTAGATGATTCACTTGGCCATATTTAAGTTAATTAGCGTTTTAAGTATATAGAGGGGTAGAGTAGGCTAGAGGGGGGTGTTACAATAGACTATCAAAGAATTTTATTGATAGTCATATAGAGATATGTACTGACTGAACGACGACGACGACTTAAAACAGTTGCCCACGACTAATCGACGATTTTTTGGCTGGCACCGACTCCAAAAGGAAGTACAAAGTTCTAAATATTTACTTAATACACTACCTATCTACTTAATTGAGGATATTGGCAATATTTTTTTTCATGTTCCATCTGGAATGTTATTTTATTTGTTACTTTTTAGTGGAGATAACCATATTATAAGGTAATTTGAAGGAGGTATCTATTTTTTTGTTAAAATTATTTTTATTTTATGATTTTCAGTGTTTCATTCAATATATTTTATGTAAGTAATTAATCCTAACCTCGACACATTTCCTATTATTTTTCTTCATTATCCAAAGCTAGGTTTTGTTATTTAACAGTTTTAGTACAAAGATATTATACTCTAATATTTTTGGTATTTGCTTAGTTTAGACTGCGTCACACAGTTAATATAGTACCGGGCCCTTGTCAAAACCCACTGACTTAGCACGAGTAACGACGCCTTCTGTAGATATTAGAGCCGAGACACATGGCTTAACGTGCCTTCCGAATCACGGAATCATCTTTCTTTTCAGACAATCAGGTGATTCGGGCAGCAATGTCCCAACTAAACTGAAAAAAGTCTCACAAGGACATTTTCGTTTAAGAGTGTCTTCACCGGGATTCGAACCCGAAACCTCCGTAAAGAGAGTAAAACACTCGACCACTCGGCCATAGAAGCTAAATTATTTGTGATATCCAAACAATATCCGAGCAGGTTCTTGTCCTGTCACGGTCGCCAAAAAATGTGATAAAATCGAATAATATAATTTTATATGGAACAACGGAAACGTAGATTTTCAGCAAACTGACAAAACAAATTTATTTCGTTGCCTAGCAACATTCCACCACAAACGGTATCGCGCGCGATGCATGTTGCTATCACTGGTTGAGGAGTTTCCACTTTTATCTCTTATTTCATCATCAGATTTTGACAAAATTTATATGGATCTATCCCTAAAGCACGTTCTATCGAATGAAAAAAAAATCATCAAAATCGGTTGAAAACTGACTGAGATATGACTAAAAGAATAGACGAATAACGACGCGAATGCTACATTCCGTTGAGGAATTTCCAAGTTTTACCTCATGTTCACCATCAGATCTTGACGAAATTAATATGGGACCACTTCGAGAGTAAATTCTATCGAATGAAAAAAGAATTATTAAAATCGGTTAACAATTGGCGGAGATATCTAATAACATACATAAAAAAAAATACAGACGAATTGAGAACCTCCTCCTTTTTTGAAGTCGGTTAAAAAGGAGGTTCTCAATTCTCTCAAAGAGGCACATACCCACTTGTGACGTCATTTGTTAGTACCGCCATATAATCTGCATACACAAAATAGTTTTTGAAAGAGACAGACATATTGAAACTTTAAAAAATCACTGTAAATTCGTTTTTCAACCGATTCTGTTTTTTTCTTCGCGAATCGTCTGCTACTAATCTATATTTTAAAAATAATTCATAAAATATGTTAAACTCATAAAATATGGTGAACAGTCCTATCCCTTATTGTAAACCGATTTTGAAAATTATTTTTTCATTCGATAGTATTTGCTTTTGAGGTAGTCCCATTTAAATTTCGTCAAGATCTGTTCATGGAAAATGAGGTAAAACTTTGAAACTCCTCAAAGAAATGTAGCATTCGCATCGTTATTCGTCTATTCTTTTAGTCATATCTCAGTCAGTTTTTAACCGATTTTGATGATTTTTTTTTCATTCAATAGAACGTGCTTTAGGGATAAATTCATATACATAAATTTTGTTAAAATCTGATGATGGGATACGAGATAAAAGCGGAAACTCCGCAACTGGTGACAGCAAGATGCATCGCGATACCGTTATTGTATTGGAAATCACAAATAATATAGCCTCTATGGCCGAGCGGTCAATTGTTTGACTCACTTTACGGAGGTTCCAAGTTCGAATCCCGGTGGAGACTATTTTTGAGCCCATCGGTCAACGGTATCAGAAAGCTACTGTCTGTTTGTGAAGGCTATGCTGATAGGCATGGTCTAAAATATAACACTGTCAAAAGTGAAATTATGATCTTTAAAGCTGGAAGTAAATGTCCTACTGATGTACCAGTTATAGCTTTAGGCGGAGCACCACTAAAAAGAGTAACTAGCTTTAAATACCTAGGTCATATTGTAACTCAAGAATTGAATGATGATGATGATATTGAAAGGGAGAGAAGGGCTATGGCGGTTAGGGCCAATATGATAGTCCACAGGTTTAGGTATTGTTCAGCTCAAGTTAAAGTAACGTTATTCAGAGCCTTTTGTACATCTTTATATACTTGTAGTCTGTGGACTGCTTATCGGAAACAATCGCTTAAAACCCTATGTGTTCAGTGTAACAACGCGTTCAGGGCGCTGTTGGGGCTGCCGCGCTTCTGCAGCGCGTCAGGTATGTTTGCGGATGCTCGAGTTGACGGCTTCCAGGCCACGCTCCGCAAGCGGTGCGCCGCAGCGATGCAGAGGATTCGCTCCAGCGCCAACAGCGTCCTGGCCCTCGTAGCAAGGAGGGCATGTGAGGGTCGCTTTTTTAAATACTGGAACAATATAACTCTAAGTGTTTGTACTAACATAACAATTTAAGTGTGTATATACTAACCACTATGGACTTAAATATGGTCTGAAATAAAGACATTTAATTTTTTATTTTATTTTATTTTGTGAGACTTTCTCCAGTTTTGTTAGGACATTGCTGCCTGAATCACCGAGTTGTCCGAAAATAAAGACGATTCCGTGCTTCGGAAGGCGTTGGCTACTATCTACAGGGGGTGTTACTCGAGCCAAGTCATTATATAGCATAGCAACATGCATCGCGATACGGTTATTGTGTTAGAAATCACAAATAATTTATTATTTAGCTTCTATGGCCGAGTGGTCGAGTGTTTTACTCTCTTTACGGAGGTTCCGGGTTCGAATCCCGCTAGAGATACTGTTAAATGAAAATGTCTTTGTAAGACTTTCTCCAGTTTTGTTAGGACATTGCTGCCTGAATCACCTAATTATCCGAAAAGAAAGATAATTCCGTGCTTCGGAAGGCAAGTTAAGCCGTGTGTCTTGGCTACTATCTTCGCTACTCGAGCCAAGTCAGTGGCTCTGGACCAGAGTGTAGTACTGTATTAATTATGTGACCAGGGTTTGTGAGGTTAGTTGTCGACCTTACAATCCACAATATGAAGAAAAAGAAGAAGCGAGCCTGAGTTCACAATCTGTAATCAGCTAACGATAGACTTTCACGATACCGTCTCAAACCTAAAACTCCATGACAAAGAATAGCCTAAGTATCGGGAAATTCAGGGTACGTTTTGTAAATCGGTAAACTGTAAGCATATTATATAAGCATCGTCAGTTTAGTGGCCAGCTGGACTACTAAATACCCAGTTTCTAACTAATGTTATTTTCGAAACAGTCAGTATAAACAGTAAGCTTGCAAAGCACCGAAGACGCTGTCTAAATTAAACAAATACCACAAATAAATAACAAAAACTAGCTATGGAGCTATGGATAATTAAGAAAAATAATAGGAAAAGTGTCGAGGTTAGGATTAATTACTAACGTAAAACATATTGAATGAAACACTGAAAATTACAAAATAAAAATTCTTGTCAGCTGCTCCTGTCTTCGTCCCTGCTGCGTTGGTCGTGTTCGGCATTGTATCCTGCGCAGCACAACAAAACATTTATAGGTATATAATTTACTATAACTCTACACTACCGGCTATAAAAAACTTAACGACAACGACTTAAAACAGTTGCCCACGAGCGACTTATGACGATTTTTTGGCTGGCACCGACTCTAAAAATAAGTACAAAATTCAAAATATTTACTTAATACACTACCTATCTACTTAAATGAGGATATTGGCTATTGGCAGTATTTTTTTTATGTTCCATCTGAAATGTTATTTTATTTCTCGGAGGAACCGAGTTTTATTTGTTACTTTTTAGTCAAGATAACCATTTAAGGTAATTTGAAGGTTTCTACTTTTTTGGTAGTTATTTTTATTTTACCACTATTAGTCCACCCGACCATCCATGATAAAAAAAATATGGAAATAAAGTAAAAAATAACAACACTCAACTAAAAAAAACCCCGCTACATACCGTTTTTTTTTCTAAGAAAGTAAGTGAAGTAAAAATGTTATATTTAATCGAAGCACTTTCTGTATTATTAGGTACCATTACATAAGTTTACGAGTAACTTATTGCTAGAATGAAATTGATTTTATCCCTAGTAGACGTTTTGGGAAGTGGAGGTTCTGGATTAATAAACCGACTGGACATTTCAGTATATGTTAGCGTCGTCGTCCCCCGGATTTTGCGACACAAGTCCATGTCAAAAAAAATATACCCCGCTACATACCGTTGATTCATACGTTACTTAATTATTTTATATTATTAGTCTCCTATTTTTGTTTTAATAATTTATACAAGTTAGCAGATATTATTTTTTATGGCTTGCTAGCCACCGGGGTTGATTGGTATCGTTGAAAATTGGCGGTTAGAAGTTAATCGGGCTGTGTTGCATTTTGGTGAGAAAAAGGAAGTACCTACACGATTGTGAAGAGCTGATGAATTCTATTTCTTGTTCCTGGAATCCCGTTTTCAAATATGACCTGAGGTACCCAAAGGTTTTATTAGTTTGACGGAATTCATTCATATAAGCCTCTTGTTACTCAAGTCAAAATTCTGAGAAGCACACATCATATTTTTTGGGAGTTCCCCCCGTGATATTCAAATCTCTAAAACTACCTACCGCATAAAACCATATAATAAAGATTAAAGTTTTTTATTTTTTAAGGCGTTGCTAACAATAAAAAGTCGTATATATACTCGTAGTTCGTAGTTAGCGATCTAATTTTAAAAATTACAAACTTGATGATTTAAATTAGGTAATGTACATAATTATTTTGTATCCCTCTTTAAATTATTTATATCTTTCTTTTCATTACTACTGATTGGATGCCCTAATTTATTCTTTATTTAAATTGTAAATTATAAAGTAAAAAATATTTTTTAACAACACGTTTTAACGCACTAAAAAGTATAAAATCATTTTTATTGAGATTTTTATTGGTGTAGTACTTAAAACGAAAAACGTGAGGTGCATGGAAAGGAATAGATATTCTAAGAAGTAGAGAACGAGGTGATGGCTGAAAACAGCATAGCTGACGCTGTAATCTTTTCATTGTCTTACTTATTTTTATGTCTGTCTGTACTACCACAGAATTTGTGGAATGGACAAACTTGGAATTACGGCCATTACAATGGAAATGTCAACTTGCAGCAGAGTCACAGAATGTGATGAGTCGATTGGTTGAAATGTAATTTTGTATTACTACTAGCCGTGTGGTGACGGCAGAGTAGAATACACTTGTCACCAACCCCTACTCTTCCCGTGGGTGTCGTAAGAGGCGACTTGGGGACTACACATTGAACAGGGAACGGGCAGCAGCGCTCTCTGATACAGTAACCTTGTAATCTGCGATCTCCAACCCGCCTGTCAAGCGTGGAGATTATGGCAAAACCCTCCACTTAAGTGGAGGAGGCTCATAGTCCAGCAGTGAACTGTAACGAGCCGTTGATTGATTAATTACCACTAGCGCCGCCGTTCATTTCACAGATAACTTGGTAGGTTTTAAATTTAAATCTTTCTTTTTATTATTTTCATAGGGTCGATTGTTAGCATCCGTCAATCCCTGCGTTCCGAGACGCGCTGAAATCGATTTTAGCGCACTCAAAGCGCGTACCGAATTACTGTCAGCAGGCGAAACCCATACAATCTGATCGCTGACGGCGCTGACAGTTTAATTCGAAAGTGATTTACGTATCAGAATGCAGCCAATGACGGTAGTTTTAGTTTTATTTTATTTTATTTGAGTGTTTAGTTTAGAGTACAATTTTGATAGTGAATTATCAAGTGAACGACTCTGAACTTAGGACAATTTAAACGCTTGCATTTCGCTGTCATTTATTGATGACTTGCAGCGACCACGTGGTGGCTTCAGTAATTCTGCTATCAACTTACTGGAGTCCTTCACCCACCGTACACAGCAAACTATCTATCTATCTTAGGATTGGCTGTCTGTGTAATCTATATAAGGTTTTTTGTATATTTTATTTTGGGCTGGCCACGTCTGTCGCAGAACCGATGAGCGTTAGATCAGACGGGTTCTCGAATGGAGACCGCGTCTCGGGAAACGTAGCGTAGGACGCTTCCCTGCCAGGTGAACTGATGGCCTAAGGAAGGTCGCTGGTGGTGGCTGGATGAGGAAAGCGGGTGATCGTGCGCTTTGGCGTGCCCTTGGGAGGCCCACGTCCAGCAGTGGACTGCAATAGGCTGATTGATTGGATGTTTAGATGTTTGGACGTTTGTTCCCCCTTCACGCTCAATGTGCTTGTTAGCGACATCTCTATGGCCCGAACCAATGTAAACAATAACTAATAAGAAATTTTAATATTTTTATTATGTAGGGTAATATGTAAAAGCATAATTTTGATGTACCCTGTTTTAGAAAAAAGTGAGTTCATTGTTCGCCCTTGACACTTAAAACTAGCTCTGCTACATTATTGTATTTAAAAATAGTTATTGACGGAATTAAAAGTCATTTAACAGTGAATCATCGTTTATTGATTGTGGAGTACACATCCAGCCGCTGCCAAAGATCCCATGCCCTAAACAAACTAAATTCAGTGCTTTTGATTTGGTTAAAATTTTAAATGGAGATAGTTTGTAACCTGAATTAACACAAAGAATACTTTTTACGGGAAAAAGTCTTATTACCACGGGAAAATCTTACACAATAAATAAATAATAAAATATAAATAAATAAATATGTGGGGACATCTTCACACACGGCCATCTGATCCCAAACTAAGCAGAGCTTGTACTATGGGTACCAGCCAGCTGATATACATTACACAAATAGATAAATACATACTTATATAGACTAGTGGCTCTGTGAGCTGTAGACCTCGCGAGTCTGTATATCTTCTCATATTTATGTTTATTTTTTCTCCACAAACATCCCCAACCCCTTGATTTTTTTTTTTTATTTTTTTTTTTTATTTTTTTTTCATTCTTTATTTTTTTTTATCTTATTTTATTTTATTGGGAAACGCGGCCTGTAGAGTGAAACAAACAAACTAATCCACAAACAAATCCACAAACAGATGGACATACAGCAAATTTGGCCAAGCTGAAGCAGAGACGCTTCGCTCGCTTCGCTCGCGCGGTCAATAAACAACAACCAGACACAAGGCAAACACAAGTGTTCATCACACAAATGTTTGCCCTGGGCGGGATTCGAATCCGCGTCCCTGTGCGTCGGAGGCAGATACACTATATACCACCTGGGCTACGAAGCCGTCCGCCGCACAATGCGAGCGTTAGCCCTAGTTCAAAATAAATCCGTTCATATGAATTAAATATGAATTCTTTATTTCAATGATCATGAAAATAAAAACCAGTTGGATTTTAAGATAAGGAAGAGCGAGACTTCGAGAATTTAGCATGTACTCGTAATATACGAGCCGACTGATTTACTGCTTTATGGCACACTAGCATTCCGCCTGCGGTTTCACCCGCGTTAAATGAGTTTTCCGGTGGGAATGAAGTGTTTTACCGCGGTAAATTTAACCTATGTCCTATTCCAGGGCCTAAGTTTCATCCCGATCCGTCCAGTGGTTCAAGCGTGATTCGGCAACAAACATCCAAACTTTCGCATTTATAGTATTAGTAGGATTATAATACTTACAGCGGAATAATATACAAATAATATTATATTTACTATTTTCAAACTAACAGGAGAATTAAAGGAATGTTAATGAATCATCAACACCTTGTTATGTCTTGGTGTGTCTTCCTATTTTGAAGCCATATTCATATTTACAACATTTGCATTGACTGCATTTTGTTAACTACGTAATTTCCAAACTCACAAATGAACGTCATTTACACTTTAATCCGTATAATTAAGAATATTTTGTATTGATTGTAAAATATACAACTTGTCTTGTTTCTTAAGTTTGTTCGGTAATAAAATAATACAAAACACCGTACGATAGTGTCATGATTATTCTTATTTGTACCTTTCAATACACGTTATTTTGAGCATTTGACAGCTGATTGAGGTGTTGCCCTGGCTATTTAACAGATATAAATGGCGCCTCCTGGCGGGTTATCAATAATCGTTTGACAGATGTCAGTGGTGATTCATCAAAAAAATGAATGAAAGTTGACGGTAGCGCCACCTTACTGAAGGTTATGCAAACTAAATGTAACGTCCTGTGATTGGTTGGGCGGTTTCCCGCCAAAACGTCATCACCATGCCTTCACCTTCGATCAGAACAGGTGGGTGGAGTTTATTCCTGACGGAGAAGTGTTGAAGAGTGGAACTATCATCATAATAGACAAAAAAAGGCTGACTTTCAGATCGCGGTCTTCTGTTATTTGCGAATTCAATTACTTCAATATCACTATATTAAACTTATTTAATATTGTTGTAGCCAATTCATTATTACGTGGCCTGCTAAGTGGCCTATATATATAAATAATTTGTATATTAATATTGTACACGTCTAATCCGCTTCTCTATACTCATTCTCGTTTCCTAGGTCTGCTGTAAGACATTTCTTTAGAAATAATCAGTGCCTGTTGTGTCGTTTTACTTTTTGTTTGTATCTAATGTAATGTTTCTGTGTACAATAAATAATAAAATAAAAATAAAATACAGCCAATACCTCCGAATTATGTAGGTACATACATACTACACAGCTCAAAACGATAAATTAAGTAAATGATTCATATGCATTAAAGGAAAATTTAGTATGCAAAGAAAAAATTTATGTACTCATCAAAAGTCAATTTTATTAAAATTAAACAACATGAAGTTTTTTTTTAGCAAATAGGCGTGAATCCCTTTCCATAAGCATGACTGTTCCATGCGCCGGCGAGTTCTGCGCCAGCGAAACCAGCTTTCATGCCAGCCATCTCAGCTCCAGTGAACGCGCCAGCAATCTCGGCTTCAGCGATGGCTGCGTTAGGATATGATGGCACAGGCCACGAGCCAGCGATACCAGCGTTATAACTAGCGAGATCAGCCCCAGTGTATGCGCCAGCTATATCTGCAGCAGTGATGGCAGCGTTATTACAGGATGCGCCAGCATAACCAGCGAAAGCACCAGCGATCTCAGCGCCAGCGATGGCAGCGCCGAGGTTGGCAGGGGCGGGGTTTGCCGGTTGCGGGTACGCGCAGCTGCCGGAGATGGTCACAATGCCGCTAGCGGGCACCACACCACCATAAGAGACGCTTCCAAGCACTGGGACTGAACCAGCAATATTGGTAGGGCCGGTTACATCCAGTTCGCCTTCCACAAACACGTCTCCACTACCCACGGTGTTGTAGCCTTGGTTGTAACCAGCGCCTTTTCCGCAAGAACCCTTGCCCCAGCCCATGGTAGCAGCCGGAGCCCTTGCATTGCCGCAACCGCACGAGCCGAATACAGCCTTAAAGATAGAAGTAAAAATAAATAAGAAAGAACAAAAGTAAAAATAATCATATTAGGCTAAAAAATTAAAGACTTAAATGAGGCCAACCAAAGAGCTGTCGATGTGGCCAATTAATAGGCTGGACTGGTTTGAGTCAACATGAGAAGAAGAAGAAGGCCAAAAAATAGTAGTAACTAGTGTTTGACATTGGCTTCTCTGAACTCATCATCATGACCATCATCTACACGAACAGTAACTAAGTACTTTTTTAGAAGGTTTTTACATTCACAAGGTGCTAATATTTACCTGAATCAGGCAGGCCTGGAAGCAAAGCAACAAGATAATGAATGTAGACATGTTTGAGTTGTATTCAGAGAAGCTGAACTGACAATGTCTGCATAGAAAAAAATATCCTATATATACCTATGTTGTTATTGGCTATTACAAATTTATTTAACAACACATTACTAAGCCGCAATTGTAAAACAAATTATAAATAAAGCTAACTTTTTTTCGTAGCTGCAGTGATAATAGATGTTTTTTATTACAACAAAAAATGTTGCGTGCGTTGATAAGGCTGTTTCTATACAGCGATGTCACGTATTTTAGTTCACTTGACCAATCTTCTGAAATATTAATCAGAATACCTATACAAACATTAGGTGAAGAAAATGATAATAGTATAAAAAACTCGGACAAGCATCCAGGGAATCATTCTTGAGTCAACATACTTTGCATTCATTACAATAATGGCAGCCAGATTTTTCCTCGTTCTGTGCGCTTCTGCGCTCCTAGTGCAAGTATGTTATCATAATTTGTATCATCAATAATGCAGCTCATAAAAAAAAAACAAATACTGTTAATTTGTAAGCTGACTGTCGCTGAAATTTTACTGCGATTGTATGCAATTTAAGGACTGTTACAAATAATTTGACAGAGCAAGGTCATAACTCTTTAATAATATTTTACCGCTAATTTACAGTCGATTGCTGCATACCCAGGAGGCTGCGGCTGTGACGGCTGGAATGGTGCTGAGATTGCCGCAGCTGAGATCGCAGGTGCGGAGTTCGCCGCTGCTACCGCTGCTGCTAACAGCTACGGTGGTGGTTGGGGCTACGCAGCGCCGGCCTACGCCCCCGCCTCCCTTTACACGGGCCCAGCCGTCGCCTCGGCCTGCGGTGGATGTTTCGGCGTCTCTGTCTCCTCCCCCTACACACCCAGTGGCATCACCGTCGTGTCTGAGAACTCCATTGACGGTGCTCTCGAAGTGGTCGGTTCCCTGCCTGTCCTAGCTACAGTAGCTCTCGAAGGTGCCTTGCCATCGTCTGGTGCTGCTGGCACCTCCTACAGTTGCGGCAGCGGCAATTTCGGCATCTCGAGCGAGAGCCTCGCTGCCGCTGGTGTCGGCGCCGGCTCTGCGGGTTACGGGCTCGGCGCTGCCATCGCCGGCGCTGGGCGCGCTGGATACAACGCTGGTGCCAGGATCGCTCGCCCCAAATGCGGTTGTGCCCACTGAATGTATTTTTTTTTACAATAATGACCAAATAATAAACTCAAGACCTAAATTACAAAATCGGTTATTATTGATTTATCATCACTTATGTACTTATTACATGCAGCTATCATCAGCAATGTGTTGAGTACTTATAACAAAAAATTTACACCAATTAGCGCGAGCATATTTTTTTGAAATATAAGGAAATATCCACGTTTCTTTTATGTCGTAAGGGAGACAAAAATACTATTGCTACTTACTTTCAAGAAATATTAATGATGATGATGATGATTAGGAAGATTTACATACAAAATTATAGAGATTTATAGAGCTGAGGTCTACCTATTTCAAAATTAACACTCAACTCCCTAATCTGCTTTTTGTATGTGTTGCAAAAACAAGTGTAACCGAATTTGGAGGAGCGAAAGGCTCTTATCCTTAAATATTTCCGAAAACGATCCTTGGAGGTTTCACAGAACGTTGCTAAAGCGAGAAACTGAAGGGAGAGGAATGACCTTGACCTTGACCAACAAATATTGCAAAACGGAAATGGATCTACCGCATCTCCGCCGGCGAGTGCGGTGTGGTTTCTACCTGAAAGACGTTCTGTGGAGTGTGCTAAATTGGGCTTGATTACTTCTATAGCAGCGGTCTGAATACGATCGAAGAGATCGGCAACATGTGATCCAACGGACCAGTTGTCGTTAACATTGTACAATTTAAATTTTGCTGAACTCAACAGTAATTTATTAGGAAATTTTCAACAAACAGCAGATATTAGTCTAAAGTTCAAGCAGCTGGGTCCCGGCTTCACAAGGGTAGAAGAATAGAATTGAGTAGGTACTGCATACTGAGTATTTTCAGTATTATACGAAGATTTCGTTTAATTGTTTATCCCTCAAGTCATTTTTTTTTTATTTGGGATTGGTCTCACTAATTTATTACGTGACTTTATCTTATATTACTTATTTTACTTATTTGATTATAGATAAAATTGTATACAAACCATTTACTCGATTTCATTTTTCTTTTTTTTTATTTGATTCTTTTTTTGTGTAAAATAATTTTTTAATCTTTTTCAGTCAAAATTTCACAATTGATGAACTGCTAAAAAATTAATTTACAAAAATTATCGAACACGTATCAATTAAAAAAGTTTTTCAGGCTAAGATCCAGTTTCACCTCACTCACCCGCTTTTACCCGATCTTAGCTCAATAGTTTTTTAAGCAACTTCACAACATTTTTCAAAACTAGCTTCTGTAGGAAAATAATAATAAAAAAGACCTATCAAAAAAATTATTGGATTACTAATGGAATTAGAATAGCCAGCAACATGAAACGGTTTCTCATGACTGCAAGTAAGACTGATAACGATGAAACAGTAAAGGAAAACTACATCAGAATTTTAAGAAGGGTAGTAAAAAGTGCAATGGGTCTGACCAACGATTTTAGTTGAAAATGCCAAAATGTTCTATAAAAAATTACAAAAAATACTGTGTTTTTATTTTTTTTATGTCTTTATAAATGACTGAGTTGTTAACGATCAAAGTGCACACTTCTGCACGAGGCGAATGGTAGCTGTGACGTCATATGCACGCAACGTTCCTATTACACCGCCCGCAACCGCCTGCATATGACGTCACACGCTCGGAACTTCTCGCGGTCATAACTTTGGTAATATTGCATGTATTGAAGTGAAATAAAAAGTAATGTAATGTACATGATATAAACTTTAATATGAAGCATGTTTAATGTGAAATAAGAACCTATCGGTGTTCTCCATTAAAATTGCTGTATGTAATGAACTAGGGAAAGCTGATTTTTTCTCTAAATCTATATGGAAAGTTGTGAATAGACACAGAAACAAGAAAAATTGAAAAAGAAGTGAAACTTTACTAAAATATTTGACGACCCTAAGCACAAGTGTCAAATTGACTACTTACTGGGAAGCCTCGACAATTAGCATGTAAGGATTTATGTAAATAAAGATTTTTTTTATTTTTTTTTAGGCATGCAGCGGATTTGTTTTCTATTCTAATAAATTTGACCAAGGCGATGTATCAATCACAGGTAACAAACAGGATGCATTAAATTCATTAAAAGACAGTACTCAAAAAGTCAATGACTGCGTAATTTGGCCAAAAATCACACCAAAAGAGATCTCACGACTTTGATTATTTATATTTTTATAATGATTTCAAGTTAAAAACATAAAATATTCTATTGGGCAGTCGATTTCCAAGACTGAAAGAATAGATAAGTAGGGTTACTAGATAAATAGCTACTATAGTACTAGGAAAGACGAAATATTATTTCATGAGCATAAATGTTTTAATGAGTTTTTAATTTTAAGCAGACTGTTGTTCAAAATTAGCAGATGGACTTGCAGCCACAGGATTGTTGGTTCCACGCGCCAGCGAGACCAGCAGTGATGGCACCGATCTCAGCTCCAGCGAAGGCGCCAGCGATCTCAGCTTCGGCGATGGCAGCGCCGAGGTTGGCAGTGGCGGGGCATGCCGGCTGCGGGTATGCGCAGCAGCCGGAGATGGTCACAAGGCCGCTAGCGGGCACCAGGCCGCCGAAGGAGAGTCCGCCGAGCACTGGGACTGAGCCCGCGACAGTGGTGGCGCCGGACACGCCCAGCTCACCGGCCACCAACACGTCTCCGCTGCCCAAGGCGTTGCAGCCGCCCGCGCCGTAGCCAGCGCCGTAGCCAGCGCCGTAGCCCAGACCCTTGCCGCAGCCGAAAGTTGGCTTGGGTTTACCGCAGCCGCAAGAGCTCATCACACTCTGGAAATAATTCATCAATAATTAGCGACACATCATCATCATCATCATCATCAGTCGAAAGACGTCCACTGCTGGACAAAGGCCTCCCCCAAGGATCTCCACAACGACCGGTCCTGCGCTGCCCACATCCAACGGCTTCCCGCGACCTTCACCAGATCGTCGGTCCACATTGTGGGGGGCCTACCCACGCTGCGTCTTCCGGTGCGTGGTCGCCATTCGAGAACTTTTCTGCCGAAGTGTCCATCGGTTCTCCGTGCAATGTGCACTGCCATTTAAGTTTTATTTTAATTTAATTTTAGTTTAGTTTATTTTATTTGGGTGATTTACAGCCAGTAATAACAATGTATAAAAAACTAAACTAAACAATGCCAATTATAAATCTCCACCGATATATAAAACAGTATGGAATTGATACTGGAAGAAATTAAGTACTCACTGATAATTACAATTCGGTGAGTAAAAAATTAAATACCTAATTGTTCAAGTTTGACCATATATAGCAATTTAGAATTTGGAAAAAGAATGAAAAATAATGTCGCAAATAATAACAGTGCACAAGGTACAAGACATAATACCTACTACTGTTAATTTAAAACTCATATTAACATAAAAGTATATTACGTCCTAAAACTGTCAAAATAGCTATTTGCAAGTTGACATCTTATAGTTCTGCAGCTTGTAGAAGATATTATTATATCAATGAAAGATGACATAACTTTGTAAGTTCTGCAAGCTCTTTATGAAAAATGAGTTTCTCCTATAAAAATGGTACATGAAGCAATGAACGTTCTCTAAGACCCAATAAATTTGTCCGAAAATAAATCTTCTGCAGTAATTCAGGGCTATCAACAACCGTTAACAATTTTAGATAAGTTGCACATATCGCTTATATTACGCCTAACACTAAGTGGTAAGAAATGATAACGCTTACATCTGAGCGTATAATCCAGTGACTACTGTCTCACTTTAAAATCTAAGTCTCGCAATTCTTCGGGCTATGTCAGCAACTTTGGCTTGCCTGTGAATCTCACAATTTCTGATTCGATCTCGCAGGGAAACTCCGAGCATAGCCCTTTCCTTTGCCCTTTGTGTGACCTTGAGCCTTTTTATGAGGCCTATTGTGAGCGACACAGATCAAACAATTTGGCCCTTCTTATACAAAGTTAAAGCTAATTCTTCTTACCTGGATGAGGCAGGCCTGGAAGCAGAGGAACAAGATGGCGAAGGTAGACATGTTGTTCGATTGTTTTCAACGGAATGCTGAACCTAGAATGATATTTGCCAGGCACAACGGCTCTTTTATACCGGAAGATATGAATATGAATATACCGAAAGTTTAGAAGGTATACACACGTTTAGAGAAAATTAGGTCAGAAGTTGTGATAGTGAAATTACATTTGAAAATGTTATCACTATGTAGGTTTAATACGGATTTAAAAACCACAAAAAATCACGTTTCACTATAACCAAGTTTAATAATTTAATTTTTTAAATATGTAGGTCATGATAAGAGTATTTTACTCTAGTATAAAAGGAGGAGCATGAATCAGAAAATTATTCGACATTTAGTTTTCGAACAGCACCAACTACAATGGCAGCCAGATTCGCCCTCGTCCTCTGCGCTTCTGCGCTTTTGGTACAGGTATGTTTTTTCTAACCTTAATGAAGAAAACTGTCTCTCCTTTTTGGATAGATATATCCAAGTTTAATTTATCCAAGTTAAGTTTAGTTTTTTTACATATTCTGATGAATACTTTCTTGAATGTGGAGTGAGACAAAGAAGACTGACTTCACCCAAACTGTTCAAGTATGTTAACCAGCTCATCGAGGACGCATGCATGACGGCTGCCATTGTGGATGACATCTGTGTTAATAACTTTTCTCCGACACGCTCGAAAATGTGATCATTAATGCCAAAAAACAGTACGCGAAGTGACTCATTTTTGGACGGAACATTGCCCCATACAAAACAGCGGCCAGCAATGTGCCCTCAAACGGCCTAGGCCGGCAAAGTAACTTTCGTCTAGAAATTTTAATATTTTTGAGTGTTTTACAGGATAATTCTAAATTCAAATTTTATAATATGAATCGTACACGAATCGTAGTGATTGGAATTGGCTGTAATGATCTGATGACACTGGCACAGAACACAATGAAACTCGCACAAAACACAATTAAACTCGTACACAATAAAAGTCCTCGTCCAGCAATAACTAATTTTGCGGCCGCGGCAGTTACGTAGATGACATGGTGACTGCTGAGCCCCTCGATTGGCGGCGGAAACTATTGAATACATGTGAATTATATGCGAGGAAAAAATTGATTAAAATATAATGAGAAAAAGAGTGAGTTCATGCTGTTTAGTGTTCAACTGAAATCCCACCCATTACTCTAAACGGTACACCTTTGACCCGTGTTTCCCAATTTAAATATCTCGGCCATAATGTCACAGAGAACTTGAGTGATAATTTAGACCTAGAAAGGGAACGCAGAGCATTATCGATACGTGGTAACATGTTGGCACGCAGGTTCGCTTGTTTTACAGTTAAAAATAACCCTTTTTACACGAGCAGTCTATGGCCCAACTACACGCAGAAAGCCCTGCGTATTCAATACAATAATGTCTTTAGGGCGTTGTTTGGTCTCCCTTGATACTACAGTGCCTCTGGCATGTTCACCGATGCTGGAGTCGATGACTTTTATGCGGTAATACGTAAAAAGGGTGCGTCGTCGTTAGTAAGGAGTGCGAGGGAGCGCAAACAGTGTCCTGATGATGGTCGGAGACAGGTTGGACACGTACTGCACTGGCTGCTGGGGGGGTGTTTCTGTATTTCATGTTTTGTTTTGATTTATTATGTGCCTATTACTACTAACGTAGTCGTAAGTTGTCTCATACTAACATATCTATGGACTCGATTCTGATAAAAAATGGTTTTTATTTTTCATTTTTATTTCACTCATTTGTTTTCTTAACTTTATGCAGTCGATCGCGGCGTACCCAGGCGGCTGCGGCTGCGACAACTGGAAGAGCTGGGACGCAGCCTCCATCTACACGGGTCCAGCCATCGCCTCGGCCAGCGGTGGATGTTTCGACGTCTCTGTCGCCTCCCCCTTAACACCCAGCGGCATCGCCGTCGTGTCTGAGAACTCCATTGACGGCGTTCTCGAAGTGGTCGGTTCCCTGCCTGTCCTAGCTACAGTAGCTCTCGAAGGTGCCGTGCCGTCGTCTGGTGCTGCTGGCACCTCCTACAGCTGCGGCAGCGGCAATGTCGGCATCTCGAGCGAGAGCCTCGCTGCCGCTGGTCTCGGCGTCGGCCCCGCCCGGCTGGCCGGCTCTGCGGGTTGCGGGTGCGGCGCTAGAGCCAGGATCGCTCGCCCTAAATGTGGCTGTGCTTGTTAATCTGTGGTGTAACAACAATAATGATCGTCTTTTAACCTAATAAACGCAAACCTCTGACATTAAAATCTTAGTCTTTTTCTATTCCTGTAAAAATTGCACTTTTCGCATGGCTAGTACCCAAAATAAGAAAAGGTATGCGAATTTTTAAAAATGGAGATGTAAATAGGCACATGAAATACAATATTGAACAATATTGTATTGTAGTATACAATTTGTTCAGTTTATGGACGTTTGTAAGAATTTGGTTGGAGACGAAGGATTCTTCTATTTTATTATGTTTATGTCAGATCGGGTTATTGATGGGTTCTGACCCAAGGTTTTGACAGGTTCAAAATATTTCATACGACGTTAATAACTTTTTTTAATAATATTCAGTTTAAAAACCATAATAGCTAAAATTTAAAAAAAAAAGTAACTTCACCTCTTATTTTATCATTGAACAGTATGTAATTTTACTTAATAAATAAACGAAATAAAAGTTTTTAAAATTTTAATCTGTCAGAGCTCATCCTATACTTGTAGGAACCCAAATATAGTTTGATATTTGAGCCACAAATACAATACCTTTTGCTGGATATCTATGGCCTACGGAGTCTCACAGTAGAGGAGTTATGGCTGGTTTACACGTATTAAGTTGTCAAGTAGCAACTAAATAACTAAATTTTAAGCGACAAAATTTTAAGTAAGTGTTTCAAATCAAATCTGTAATAAATATAATAAATAAAATAATAAAGTATAATAAAATATATATTTTTATATAATTAATATTATATTATAATTTATTTTTTATATTATATATTTTTTTTAATGATTAATTTTTAATATTAATAATATATTAATCATTAATGTTTTTATACCTATATAATAATATATATTAAAATATATCCAAAAAATAAACATAAAACACTCGCACTGAACTTCGCACTTCGCATTTAACTTAAAATTAACTAAATCGCGCCTTTCCAAACGTGTCAAGTGACAGGCCACGCCCACCAACTTACCCGAAAAATAGAAAAAGTTCTAATCTACTCGTTTACTTCCACACTAAATTTTAACTTGCAACTTACTACTAAATTTGCTGTTTACACGCATTAAGTTGCTTAAAATTTAGTTAACTACTAAACAACTTAATACGTGTAAACCAGCCATTAGGGATAAAAGCAAACAAAAGTGTCACCTTTAAACAATTTAATTAAATCAACAGGCGCAAGGTTTTTTATTTTTAGCATTTAAAGGTTTGGTGTTTTGCTGTAACTGCGCCGGGAATTGGCAGCCAGCACTGGCCACAGCCGAGCCAGTAGACGGGACCGTTCCGTCGACGCCGACCATGCCGTACACCGGGAAACACCCGCTCACTTTGATCGTGCCTCCGATTGGCAGATCCCCAGTTATGGTCACGTCACCAAACTGTAAGTTTGGGACCACTTCTGACACTGTTGCTGGTGGCAAACCAGCTTGACTGGCGAGAACACTGTTTATAGGCGTGAATGTCGCACTTGTGATTTTCATTGGCGCTTCCGCTCCAAACATTTGGCCAATGTTGGCGCCAAGTTTTGCGCCGGAGTTGCAAGGGCTGTTGTTGTGTGTTGGGGGTACATTGATGTTTGGTGCGTTGTTTCCATTGCACGGCAAAGACTGACTGTATGCTCTCTGGAAAGTTGATATTGCTATGATAAGACTTGGGAAAATATATAAAATAATGCAAATTTAAATGATGTACAAGTAAAATGGTAGTGGGCTTGACACGTCTGTCGCAGAACCGACGAGCGTTGGAGCAGACGCGCGGGTTCTCGAATGGAGACCACGTCTCGGGAAACGTAGTGTGGGACGCCCCCCTGCCATGGGGACTGATGACCTGAGGAAGCGATCGTGCGCTTTGGCGTGCCCTTGGGAGGCCTACGTCCTGCAGTGGACTGCAATAGGCTGATTGATTGATTGAAAAGTAAAAACAAAGGTAACAAAAATTGCGTCAACTATTTTTTTAACAAAGCATGAAGATTTTCAACTAACGAAACGATTCCTTCCGTGACTTTATCTAATAAATAAAACAACTTAGATAAATTAAAAGTACTTACCGTAAAAAATACGGCTTGCAAACAAAATAGCAGTATCCCCCACGCCGCCATGTCGTGGTATTCTAATTAATTATAGTCACGGTGAACTTTCAACGTTCGGTTTTATACTACCTTTTGTTCCTTATCGATTACGATACGTAACTTAGTGATAAAGTCTTTGTAAGAACTTTGCAATTGTTACAGAGCTTTTGCGCAATTTGAAAACGGTGGCAGTGGGTGGCTTCTATGCTTCGATGTCTTCGACACATGATTCTAGGGTCCAATCCGATAGAACTGAAAAATTCTCGCGCTTAGGGATACAAGTTTTTTAAAAACATCGATATAAAAAAAAAAAAAAAAAATTAAAATTTAAAACCGATATATACCGATATCGATATTTAAAGTCAAAGTCAAAATCATTTATTTCCATAGGATGTTATTACATCACTTAGATCCGTCATTACATTTTTTTGGGTGAGTTCACTAACACAATGGCGGAATCTGTGGAGAAGAGCTTTATTGATTGAAGTCGATATTGATATATCGATATGTCGGTCTAGAACGCCGATATGTCGATATTTATCGATAATTTTTTTTTTATTACTATTTTAGATAAATCTTAAAATTCTTGAAATATGACCAAAGTTTACTTCTTTTCATTCTTGAATCTTTTAAATTTTATTTTAATAGTCAAGCACGCACACACACTAAACACGACATGTCATCACATCACATAAACTTTTTTTTCTTCTATTTAGGGCAGGCTGCCGTCGCTCAGCAGTCAGCTCACTATTATCACCAGGCCAAAGTTTTTTTTCTTCTTTTAGACAATGTTGCCAGTAATAGCATTTTACCCGATTCCATGGATATTCGAGGGCGGGCTCTTTCGATATTTCGTTTCGATATTATGAGATTATTCGATATTGATATATCGATATCGACGGATCTTCGATATCGATAAATGTCGATATTTTTAGGCGTCGATATATCGATATTTATCGGTTTGCCGATATATCGTTTCATCCCTAATCGCGCTGTTTACTTGCTCCGTTAAAAACCGTATTACCATAGTATAAAGCATACGCGAACAATATTTATTTATTTATTTTATTAACATTACAAAAAAAAATATAGGAACATAAAGAAATACGACACAACAGGCACTGCTTATTTCCAACGAAATGTCTTCCAGCAGACCTAGGAAGAGAGAAATTTAGTACATGAAAGTACATACAATACTTTTGGTACAATTAAGCCCAAGTCACACAGAGCGGGAGCGGCGCGGTCCGGGGCCGGGACAAGCGGGACGGCGGCGGCGCTATGCCGCACCATAGGACCCCGGAACGTGCCCGGTACGGCTCTGTGTGACTTGGGCTTTATACTCTGCGGCTGCGTTAAGTCATACAATTTTCAACTTTAAACTAACCATAGTTAATGCGGACCTATTTTCAATTGAGCGTAAAAACTACGAGCATTTATCCGGGAAAAGTTTGTGTACAGACCTACCAACTTATCTGTAAAATTATCTTGTTTTTCTTCTATGAGCAATTTTTCTATTCGCATTTATCATTCTAAATTTTTCTGTGTAGCTTATTTTGCTAAAGATTATTTTGCAAGAATCAATTTCTACCGAAAGCGTAAGGGCGCGTCCGTTTCCAGCCAGTCATAATTTTTAGCAGAAATAAAAAAATATGATTGTTTATTTTATTATATTTTAAACCTTTTATTGTTACTTTTTGGTATTCATCTTGCATATCAAAGTATGTATTCTATAGTTCTATATTCAAGCGAAATATATATTTTTTTATTAAATTAAAATTAACAGTAGGCTGTATCGTCTAAGCCTTTTGTCATTTTTATCGGTGCAACTTTCTATGAGAATAATAAAAAAGAGATTTGAATTTCAAAGTTACAAACCTACCAACTTATCTGTGAAATGAACGGCGGCGCTAGTAGTAATACAAATTTACATTTCAACCAATCACGACTCTGCTGCAAGTTGACATTTCCATAGTAATGGCCGTAGTTTAAATTTTCGCCATTTCACAGATTTTGTGATGGTTCTATATAAAGAGTGTAAGTGACTGGTCTTCTCAAAAATTATTTGGTTTTATTTACCTATTGAGGTTCTCCGAAATAATGGGAACCTAATTTATTTGTTTGCATTAATATTCCTGAACTATTTTCGTGTGGCGTGACGGCTTTACTACATAATTTCAACATAAAATAAAGTTTTTTTAAGTGAGGCGTCTCCGTAAACTAGAAACGAGGCGTGATTATGGTGAAATATGAATATGACAGAAACTGTCAAAATTAGTTTCCCAAATCACACTATCACACTAATATGATAAATGCGAAAATATATTTAGATGTTTGTTCCGCCTTCACGCTTAAAATACTCAACGGATTTAGATAAAATTTGTAATGGAGATAGTTTGTAACCTGGATTACCACATAAAGTACTTTTTATGGGGAAAAGTCTTATTCCTAATCTTACAAAACGTGAGCGTAGCCGCGAGTAGACATAAAAACTAAAAAAAACATCATAAAAACTACTTGTAAAATTTCCTATAAAAAAGATTCCATAAAGTTTTTCATAGTTTTATTTTAATACCTATGAATATGATATCAACATGTCATTTATTAAAGACGTATTAGTAAGAAAGTATATTTTTATACTTCTATCTGTGTTATCTTTGCCAATTCATAAATGTATTTTTCTATTTACCCTGTAAAATCTATTGTAAACAGTCTAATAAAATTCCTGTTTATCTTATCATACAAAGGTAGGCGATAGGTCAGGCTTGTTGTTAACGCAATTAATTGACGTAATTAGAAACCTACTTCCACGAAATAAAAATGAAATATTTATCAAAATGTCGATAGTGACCTAACTAAAACTATCAACCTAACTAAAACTATCAACGATTGCAATAACCCTGATAAGAAATTAAGAAATGAAATGTATAAAAACGAAAATGTTTTCCTTGAATTTATATTCTACTTTGTGTTTTCGAACAACCAAATCAACAAACAAACTATAATGGCTTTTAAAATCACGATCGTTTGCATCTCTGCTCTCCTGGTTCAGGTAAGAAAAACATAGAAAACAATAACTATTTGATACAGAATTTTTAAAGGTGCCCACTTGTATTCTTAAGAATAAATAATAAAAAGCAAATTCATCTCCTTTCAGACCCTATCAGCTCAATGCATGGGAGGTAATGCATTGCCTGGCCCTGGCTTTGGTCTGCCTGGTCCTGGCTTTGGTCTGCCTGGTCCTGACTTCGGTTACCCAGGTCCTGACTTTGGTTACCCAGGTCCTGACTTTGGTTACCCAGGCCCCGACTTCGGTATGGCAGGCCCTGGATTTGGAACTGGATTCCTGCCTCAACCTCAAAATCTTGGCTTCTGTGGTCCTCAAGGTCTTCCAACTAGTGGAGGCAGCTTCATCGTCACCAGCTCTTCTCCGATAGCTCCCACTGGCATCCAAGTTGTAGCTGAGAATTTACTCATTGAAGGACCTTTGGAAGTTTTCGGTAAACTTCCCTTGTTGGGAGCTGTGGCTTTGGATGGAGTTTTGCCGTCTACAGGACAAGCAAGCACGGTATACAGCTGTGGTGATGGAAACGTCGGGATCTTAAACGATTTCAGCGGAGCCAACGCTGGCGTTGGAGCAGCAAGCTATGGTGCTAGTTATGGCGCCCCTAATTACGGACCAGCTCAGCTTAACGCTGCCCAAATCAATGCAGCTCAGATGAACGCCGCTCAAATAGGTGCCGCAGAACGTGAAGCCGCTTTTTACAATGCCGCTCAGCGTGAAGCCGCCATCTACAGCGCTGCTCAACGCGACGCCGCTCAGTTCAACGCTGCGCAAGCTGCACACAACGCTGCTCAAGCCGGTGCTCAATTTAACGCTGCGCAACTTGGCGTAGCTGAACTTGGCGCGGCTCAGTTCAACGCTGCGCAACGCGAGGCTGCTCAATACAACGCCCAATATGGCTGCTGGGATTAGTTATTTGTTAATTAATATAGTTTCATCTGTTTTATTTTAATTACGTGGTTATAAGAATGTTAAAAAAATAAAGTAAAATTAATTGTTACTTATTTCTTTGATTTATAGAGATACAACCTCTTATTTTTTCTTGATGACTTAAATAAACTATACCCAACGTTTAGCACCTAATCCTGAGTTAACTATGTAGTCCCAATGTTCTACTAACTGCTTCATGTAATATCCAAAAGTAAATGTCGCAGTTTGCACACAAACAGTACTCGTATTAATTTAATTTTAATATCATAAGGTAAAAATTCGATGATTGACATCTCTTATACTCGTACTCCTGTCCTTTAAAACAATTACTTTAATTCTTTTTAGCACTCGCACGACATTTAGCGTGTACTCTACCTAGGTACCAATATTTATTTGATTTATTAAGAATAGGAAGACCAACGGCTAAAGTTAACTTTGTACTACAAACAATTAAAGCAGGAAATGAAATTTCATTGCGCCTGTTTTTTTTTTATATTGTTTAAGCAGGCAAACGAGCGGACGAGCCGCAGTGGTGGCAAGTGGTCATCGTCGCCCATGGACATTCGCAACACCAGGGGGTTGCCAACGCGTTGCCAGCCTTGATAGCCCGGATAGCCAAGGAGATGCAGGTTCGAGTCCTGTCCAAGCTTTTTTATTTTCTGCTTATATTAGATATTTCGTTAACAGACGTAATCTATAACAATTGTAATCTATAGCCACTTACAGGTCTCTACAATATCAACATTTATTTTCATTTATGTCATGAGTTATGTACAATTTGCAAATTATAGTAGGTAAGTACTATTCGATGCACATTGCGTAGTCAATATGATTAAAATTGGCTTCGCAATTATAATTAGATTGTACATTTTACTTGTACTTACTAGTAGCAAAACGGGGCCTAAAAAAAATGGGGATTATGAGAAGAAATCTCACAGTAGTAGTGCCTCGTAGACAATGTCTACGAAGTGCGTAGAGCTACGCTTGCTACGGCGTAGCACTGAGTAGTTGCAGTTCACGAATTTCTCCGCCGAATTATTTTGAATTTTATTCTGGACCATCATAGAATAAAAAAAAGATACAATAATTTCCGTACATATTTTTCGTTTTTACTTAATAGATATTTAGTAGAAACGTAATTCATTGACTGCCGTAGGTTTCTACATAAACAAAATGCAATAGGGGATTGGACTACTTTTATTTTATTTTATAAATCCAAACTTCTTAGTTTCTGCTATCGAACACTAAAATAATTTTTGCTCTATCTTTAAAATTGACCGAAAGGTTTGAAATTCAAGATTAGACAGAGAGGCACATACCCACTTGTGACGACATTTGTTAGTAACGCCATAATATAATCTCCATACAAAAAATCGTTTTTGAAATAGACAGACATATTGAAACTTTAAAAAATCACTGTAAATTCGTTTTTCAACCGATTCTGTTTTTTTCTTCGCGAATCGTCTGCTACTAATCTATATTTTAAAAATAATTCTAAAAATATTATGGTAAATTCATTTAATATGGCGAACACTCCGATCCCCTATTAAAACGCGTTTAAAATTTGAGTTTTCACGACTTTCAGTTGTTTTCGTATTGTTGTTCGAACAAAATTGTTAAATTACGCAGTGAATTGATGTCCACGTACGTTTTAGCTACAGACCTATGAACTTATCTGTAATAAAACGAACAGCGGCGCTAGTAGTAATACAAAATTAAATTTCAACCAATCACAACTTTGCTGCAAGTGGTCATTTTCATAGTATAGACCGTAGTTCCAATTTTGGCCATTTTACAGGTCTGTAAGTATTTTTATAACTTAATAAGGTAGCTTATTTTCCAGAGATTTTAATACTGGGGTAATCAATAAAGTGTAAGAAAATAAAATCTTGAAAATCCGAAAAAATATTATAATACTTGCTTAATCTCCGAACGCATACTTATTCGCACATTATTTCACACTTTCTCCGTTCCTAAAACTAATAGCCCGATCTATAAACGTGAAGATACAACCTACACCTAATAGTTCCGAGCGCCTTACATAGATGACGCTGTTACTTTTAGTAATCTTAAGCGTCCATTACACTACTTGCGAAGTTGATCGAAGTAAGCCGAGGACGAGAGTATAGAGAGGCACTTCGTGCAACTTCGCTTCGTTTCCGGCTTCACTTTGACACCAATTTGACACTTCGTCGAAGAACTTCGGACGAGTGTAGTGGGCGCTTTACTGCGGTAAGGAGCTATACCATAGGAAAAAGATATTTGCCCGCAGTAAAAAGTAGCCTAATTTGTTTTTATTTTTATTGTATTGTTGAGATACAAGTAAGAAATATTTACATAGTTTAAGCATCGCAGTCATAATTATATTGTATATATTTGTATTTTTGGTACTTCTATACCTTCGTGTGTCTTATCTTTTCTATACTATGTTTTTCTTATTTTTATGTCCATCCTTGAATACCAAACTATCTTTGTACCAAATTTCATCAAAATTGGTGCAGAAGTTTAGCCGTGAACGCGTAACAGGCAGACAGTTACTTTCGCTTTAATTAAAATAAGTAAGGAAATTATTATTTGACATCGTTTTGTTTTGTCTGTTCATACCGGTTTCGGTTTCAGCGTAACAACTAAGCATATAGGTATTCAGAAAATAAGACACTTACCTACTACAACATCATTGTCAATGTCATCGTTCATGTAGGTCAATACCAAGTAAACAAACAGAAAAGTTCAGTCAGCATTACACATAATGATTATGTAAACATTTATATTACACTTGAGTAAGCTTAAATCCAAATCACTGAACTAAATTCTTTTTTTTTGTATTTCCACTTCCCGCTCAAAATGTTTTTTTTATCTATTCCTTTTGGATAGGTAAAGAGTTCAAAGCTCATACAGCCTAGTTCTTCAGTAAATAATTTTTTCGTATCCGTTTTGTTTTTCGTCTGGTCAAAAGTCAAAAATTATTCATTTCCATAGGATATCACTTAGATCCGTCATTACATTTTTTGGGGTGAGTTCACTAACACAAACCCAATGACATTTTCAAGCACTTCTTATAAATTAATTTATAGACTTATTTCGGGAGCTGGGAATTCGAAATAAATAGCATAAATATTGGTAAACTGCAATAAAAAATCCAAAATAATTTCCACCAATTGTATTTATAAATTGACAAGAAACCGTGTCTGTATCTAAAAGAGTCTTAGATGAGGATGGTAGGCCCGAAGGTTCCGTAGTCACATCCACAGCAGTTTCCGTAGCCACATCCACAGCAGTTTCCGTAGCCACATCCGCAGCAGTTTCCGTAGCCACATCCGCAGCCGAGGGTTGACACCGGCACCACTGGCGTTGGCAAGGGAAGGGTCTCAGCCAGAAGACTGCTGACGGTTAGCAGGGACAGCGTGTCGGCGAGGCTGTTGGCGACGGAGTTGGGCTGGACGACGGAGGAGGCGAAGACCGGGCCGGGGGCGCGGATCACGGAGGGGGCCGCGATAGGGGAGCCCAGGAAGGGTGGCGACGAGATGACGTAGGAGTAGGCAGTCTGGAAGAAAGGGAATGTTTTGTTATCTTAGGGGCGTCACAGACGGTCTTATCGTACGAGGCAGCCAGTTCTCTCGTCGCCATTCACTTTGTGTGCAAAGCGGGGGTCAAGCAGAATGGCCGGTCACTGATTGATTCGGCCATTCTGCTTGACCCCCGCTTTGCACACAAAGTGAATGGCGACGAGAGAGCTGGCTGCCTCGTAAGATACTGTGACGAGATCTGTGACGCCCTTTACACTAAAATTTGTGTAGTGAACAACCTCGAAAATCTTAAAACATATTTTGTTATCTTACACATAATATTGAACAGCTATTCTAACGTTTTCCTTGCAAGAAAACAACGTGTAGCGCCGCCGGGCAATTAGTTATTCGGTATTATAGGACTTCTATACGAGTATAAACCATTTTGGAATGGTGGGTGGTGGTGGCTTTAGTTTTGGTAGTGGTGGTAGTATGTAGGTGTCCAGCTTATCAACCCCCATCTATGATAGATAGATGTGATCTAGTTTATATCTTCTTTTTCATCGTGTAGGTTGTAAGGTCAATAACCGACCTTTTAAACTGAATAAATTACAATACATGAATAATAATAAAAAAACAAAGTCTTACCTGCAAGAGCACAGCCTGAGCGACAAGGACAAACGCGAAGAATTTCATTTTCAATTATTTTGTTTACTTCTCAAGAAGAATAAACTTGAATAATATTCTAACTAACTATACGTTAGTTTATATACAATTAACTCTTTGATAACGATGCACCAATGAAGCAACCGAATACCAACACAATTTCTTAGTATTGCCAAAGAAAATATAGGTAAATATAGGTATTGCGATGAATGTTGTTGTAAGAGTTTAACAAAAGACGTGGACGCATTTCGTAAGGTCACGTTTTTCAAAACAAGGACTATTTCTTGTTAGTAAATGTGAACACGAGTCGAGGTAGCAGTTAAATCCTTACTTACGCAAGTTTGTTACAGAAGCTTGTAACGGTGAAGGAAAACGTATTGAGGAAACCTGCGCACACTCTTGCGAAATTCAAGAGTTGTGTGTGAGTCAACCAATTTGCACTGGGTTTGTGATTGACTAAGGCCTGATCTTGATACCTCTGATTGGGGGCAAAGCCGTCAAAAATCCTTCTATTGACCAGCCGAAATAAATCTTAATCGATTTTGATTTCGAATAACTAGAAAACAAGTTAACGTAAAGTATGTAAATATCCAACTTGTATTTTAATTACTGCTCTTCCATGATATTTTATGTAAATAATTTTGTATACTTGTTTATTTTGTGTTGAAACCTAACTAGCTATGCCAAGCATTATGCAAGCTTTACAATATGTAGAAGTAATTAAGTAAGTAACCCTTTATTGCATGAATCCATAATTAACCTTCTACTTTACATGTTGTATTTAATATTTATTTTGAAGACAGATATTTTTTTTAGTTGACAGATTTTTAATTTCTATTTTTTCTGTAAGTAATAAATAAATAAATTGAATGTGTTAACACATAGTGTTAATGACGAAAGCGAGTATGTAAGCGTATGCTACATCTGCATTTTAATCTATTTCCCTATTATAGTTTAACTTGTACACATGACTTATCTACAGTTAGAATGTTCAGATCAGCTGATTATGTGCATACGCAACGTTACGAAAGTGATGTAATAAAGAGTTCGTATTTAAACGAAGTGATGTTGGGAAATGATTCCAGTGATTAATTGCATACAGTGTTGATTGTCGCTAACCTTTCAAAATTCATGGAAATAACATGTCAAAGATTTGGATTATTTTACTGTGCGTTGTTTTGAATGTAAGTAATATTTTATCATTTTACATTGTTTTTGCAATAACTATTTTTGTGTTTCGCATAAATGATAGATAGTTATGTTAGTAAGAGCCTTGCTACCACTTAGTATGTTTGCCTGACTGTCTGTTTTATATTCCTAACTTAAACTTCTTTAGATGTAAATTAACTTTAGCACACCACAGACTATTTGTTATGATTTTTTCCTGTCTCTTTCTTTCATACCATATTTTTATGTGTTTTTTCTTTTCCAGAGTATACCTGTTATACCTACACCTAAAACACCAGTGGCTAAATGGCCATCTCTAATAAAAAGTCCCACAATACCAAGATTAGAAGACCTAGAAAGAAAGTTGGGCATTAGAGATCTAACTTCAAAACCTAGAGCAGTACCCGACTTAAGTAAACTAATTATTACAAATACCGACAATAACGTAGATAGAAATGATTGTGAAAAAAACGAAGTAGAATTACATGCAGAAGAATTCAAAAGCCCAAACAATGACAATAAGAATGAAACAATATCAGAAAAAAAAGAAATGGAACTGGAAATTCAAAACAAAAAGCTTAACAAAAAACAGTCTGAAAGTAACAATGGAACATATTATAATATAGAACCTTTGCCAACTTTGATACCGATATTTCGAAAAAGAAAACCCAAAAAAGCCAAAACGTCAACTCCAGTTAAACTCAAGAATGAGAACTCCTCTGCTAAAGTTCAAAATATCAAACATGACAATGATTTGGTGGTTAATTATGTAAAAAATGGTGACGATACTCCAATTTTAAATAAACATGGTGCGCAAAATGCTATAGATAAAGGCATTATACGTGTTATACCTATAAACCCAATTTTTGCAAACGGTTTTCCATCAAGTGTAATTACTTCATATTCGCAACTTTTAAATGAAGCCCCCAATAACATAACACCTATAAATTTACAGTCACCAAGTGATGGTTTAACAAGTATAGTCTCGTCAAGAGATATACCAACAAATACAGTTCAAGAAAATGTTTTACCCGTAGAATCGATTCCACAGAATGACGTCCCAGCAAATAGCGCACCAACAACGAGTACTAAAACAAGGAATATCATTCTTTTAAATACTCCTGAATATGCAAATGCCGCACCTGCTGATGCCATCCACAATGTTAATAGTATTCCAACTAATATCGTTTCTACAAATACTAAACCAGATGATGTCATGGATGTTAAATATTCAAGTCCAGAAAATGATATTTTTGTTAAATCATTTCCACTAAATAATGTTGATATGAACACATTCATGATAAATACCGAGTTTCCTACTAATATAATTCCAGAAAATAACATTCCCATAAACATGTTGCCATCACCTTTCATAACTGACAACAATATTCCTGTGAATATCGCCAATTTCGTTCGTATGACGATGATTCCGACCAACACTGTTTCTGCAAATACTATTCCAAGCGATATAGTTCCTGTTAATAAAGTTCTTAAAAAATCTGTCCCTGTGAATACAGCACCTGAGAATGTAATCCACATAATTACAATCCCGGCAAATGCTGTCCCAATAAATACCGCGCCAGCAAATACTGCTAACCAACATACAGTTGCTATAAACAACGCTAATCCTACAACCACAATCCCACCTAATTCTATTATTATAAAGACACCGTCAACAGCAAATACTGTTCCCTCAAGTACAGTACCATTAAATATTGCACCTAAAGATGCAATGCATTTAGATAAGTTACCTACTATCTTAACCAATGGAATGTTGAATGGAGTCCCTCGAAATACAGATCCTTCAAACACATTGCCTTTAAGAAATACCATTCCTCTAAGCAATACAAATCCACTTCCAATAAAAAAAGGATGTAATGAATGTAAACAATGTCCAGATAACGGTCAGCAGGCCGATTTAGTATTCTTTAAACCTGAAGATGTATCAGTTTTAAATGTATGTGGCGATATTTTGAAAAAAGTAACCATGACCGTCCTAGTCCCAATGTATGTATCAAAATTAGATTTGTAAGAAAATAGTTTTAAGAATTTTTGTACTGCTTATTTATTTGAAATATAGAAATGTTGTACGTACACCTTCTTTGCTTTCTTTAACACCTACTGAAGAGAATGTTTGTGTTGATATCGACATATACAATTTATGATGTCGCAGTCACTCGAGTACATTTCTTTTTCATCTCTCATGCTCTGAAAGTAGTCCAATAATAACCCCAAAGAAAGAATGTAACTCCAATTTACATGCCAAGGGATGTAAGTAACTTTGAAATTCGAACCTTTCTTTTAATTATTTGCATAGAAAATTGCACTCAGTAAGTGGCAAAGAAAGAGACGTATACAGCCTAGATAATTCTACAATTAATTTTATTCCAATAATAAATTTGAAAAATAAGCAAGATAAATACGAAATTCGCGTAAAAACAAAACAGCAAATAAAAACAAAAACAAAAAAAACAGCAAAAAAAAACAAACAAAAAAAATATCAATAAAAACATTAATCATTATAAAACAAACAATTATTCTTTTAAATTTTGGCAAAAATGGCACGAACGCGTACCTTTAAAAAAGGCGGGAAAAAAATGTTAGTGAAAAAATACTGTTGTCTGTGGTTCGTAATCAATGTTTTGATAAATAATTTTGTAATTAATGTTTATTTTAACTGTGAAATAGTATAAATTAGTAGATAGGCTTGTAAGAGAATTTTTATAATTATAGTCGGGCCACTTTATGAAGCGACTTTTGAAGTTTCATGTACTTAACAAAGAACGATAGCCTTGTACCAGCGTACAAATAAAAAACAAGAAAAGAAGCACTTTTGAAGCATACTTCTTAGATATAATCAAAGAACCTTAAATTTTACACTACTACAATTTTTTACTACTTCTATGATAAATTACAGCTGCTATGTGAGCGCAACAATTTAAAAAAGCTATAACAAAAATATTAGACCGATGCGTAAAAGTTACGTCGTCGGCCGTAATATATATTTTTTTAATTCCCAGTATTGTCACTATCAGTACCAGCCTGATAGGAGTTATAACGTGAGTACGCTCAAGGGTTACTTTTGAGTAATAGGTATTTTGTTATCTATCATTGTTGCGATTGTGTAGGGTGCATCGGCGTCTTATGTACTTAAAATTCTGAGAAAAGATAATTAGTTATTCCGTGTAGTCTTGTTAATGTTTCAGTTCAGTTAGTCTTTAGTTTTTGTGCGCAGTGGCTACATGTGTTTTTTTTTTCGGTTTCTCAAAGTATTATTTTACGGCTTGGCTCTCTTTTGGACTCTGATCCTACTTTTTTTTTAAATACCTGTATTTTTTTTTACTTATCTATGTTTTTTTCTGTTAATAGCATATTTTGTAATTTTTTTTTACTAATTATAATTCTAAGCGGTCGATCTGTTAAATTTAATATGACATCTGCATATTTTTATATAATATTATAATCTGTACATTGTATCAAATAAATAATTTTATGCTGTGATACTTCACAAAATGTGTATGTTGATTATTTCCAATAACAAAATAAAGTCAACACCGATTGTAATACAAAATTTAACGAAGTACTAAATCATTTTTTTTTTCGTAACTAATTATGAAAATAATAAATTTCAAATAGGTAGGCATCTTTGTAAGTAAATATAAGAAATGAAAAGGTCAGACTGAAATACTAGATAATAGGCAAAGTCAACCATTACACTACGGGACATCACTATTTACGTCACAATAACATCCTTCAAAAGTCGCTTCATAAAGTGGCCCGACTATAATACGCAGTGATTTCAATAAAAACCAACTGAAAATTTACCAGTTTAGGCGTCAAATAGGGTGCGGCGGCGCACTAATATGGCGCGTAATGATATAGCCCATACATATTTTTAACAAACTGTTTTGTTTACTATCCACGCAATCTAGATGAAAAACAGAGTGTTCACCACGTGGGAAAGATCAATTCCACCCTCACACTATAAGCGCCCTCGCTACGCTCGCGCGCCAAAATACTTCGGGTGTAATTGATCGCTTTCACCCCTAATGCTTGAAACAATTCTTTAAAATAGTTGCTTTAAATAGCCGCAAGAAAGATTCCATTTCTAAGAGATTTGAACCTCCTACGTGGATCGCAACGAATTTAATACCTATAGCATACACCTACGACCCGACATTCCATACTTGGTACAGTGAACAGCTCATCAAGCTATACACCGGAGTATCTTGCGCGTTGGTAATACGGCCTAGTTTGCAACAAAAATGTATAGCTTGATGTGCTATCTACTGTACCATTAAGCTATTTTGATTTCGAAGGCTTCATCTATACTAATATAATAAAGAGGAAAGATTTGTATGTTTGTAACGAATAAACTCAAAAACTCTGAACCGATTTTAAAATTCTTTCACCATTAGAATGCTACATTATCTTTGAGTAACATAGGCTACATTTATTACTAGAAAAAATTAGGGATCCTTGCTAAAACTTCCGTAACGTGAACCAAGGGTGTCACAAAAAATTGCTTACAAATTTCTTTCATCGCATACGCTGCGGAAACTATTGATGATAGAACAAAAATTGTTCTATAATATTAGAGGACAAATCAATATCTACAAAAAACTTTGCAATACTATATGTCCAACTATTGTAGTTATGTCACTATAACCACTTTTTTTAATAAAGCTGACCAAAACCAGACCATGATAACCATACCTTCGTATTAATCCTTATCCAAATAAATCATTTCACATTCAAAACTGTTTCAATACCTATATATAGATAACTTTTAGAATTACTCAAATCGGACATTCCATTCAGAAGATATTACGAATTTAGGAAAATAAACACCGCCGCCGCGCAATGACCAATGTGGCCCCACCCAAAGCAGCCGTAGCGTAGGCACGAAGTGCGGGGCGGGTACTAAGATTGGGATGAAATTTGGAATAGAGATAGTTTGTACCCTGGAATAACACAAAGGATACTTTTTACTGGAAAAAGTTTTATTCCCACGGGAAAATCTTACACAACGCGAGCGTAGCCACGGGCGGACCGCTAGAACGCAGTCGCGGGCATATTGCTGAAATGCGAACTGAGAACCTACTCCTATTTGAAGTTGGTTGAAAATGTGTATGAATTATTCTACCTGTGCGAAGCCGGGGCGGGCCGCTAGTCTAATAATAATGAGATATTTGTGGTAGTAAGAGCTATTACGGTAGGACTAGTATTTTAGTTTATTTCATCAATAACTCATGTTATATGTCCCCACCGAGGGGCTTCGGCTTAGTTTGATTAATCGATTATTTTTATTTATTGTTTATTCAAAATCCCACAAAATTAGTTAACTGTTGGACTGTAGGTACGGAGACCTTTGACCTTGGTAAACTTTTTAAGTGCAATATTGATCGCTTTGTTGTCTGTATTGAGCACAGAATTGAGTTCTTTTCCACAGCCCTGTTGCCTGTTAAAAGTGGGCTCTCATTCTAGGGGTTCCACTGGTCAAATAAAAATAGCTTTATAATACTTTCCGCAGTTCGGTTAGTATATTGCAAGCAGAAACACCTGATTGTTTGAAGAGTTAGATAATTCGGATTTCTATGTTTGAAAAGGCACGTCTCAGCTTAGTTTGTGGAAATAGTGCAGAATCTGTCTTAAACAGAATCTGTCGTAAACCGAATAAACGGAAATAGTTACTACACGAGCAATGTCAGAGACCTTTGACACTGAATCCATGGTTTGTAAAGTCAGTTGTCAACCTTACAAACCACACGATATGACGATAGTGATTCAAGTCCTTTTTATTCACATACAAATTTAAAAATAGAACTAAGCCTGGATTTGGAGACTCGTGAATGGAATTTTCCACGCCACGCCTATAGCAGAAATGAGGACAGAGTTCCGACGCATTGAGGGGAGGGGAGAGGGCGAGATATTGACGGGGGTGGAAGAGTCGCTTTGTTAACCTCTAGTTTAACTGTTATACTTATAATTATAAATAAATACTTTTGTATACCTATATACCTGAACTTCAACGGTGAATTCGATTGCATAGATCGCTTACATTTTTAATTATTTGCTGCGATGTTGCTCATAGCATCAATTAATCTTGGCATTGTGTGTCTAAACTGTGCTGTATGGTCCCTAATTACGAATAGGGTCAGCTGTGGGTGTAGTTATCGTAAGGGCCGACTAAAGGATTTTTGCTTAAGTGGCAGTATGATCTAGGTACATAAATAGTACGACGCATATATAGACTTATTTTCGTGTGCGCATATTTTATTATTCTTCCCTAGGAACATAGGAGTAGTTAGGTCAAGCGAAAGACGATATAAAAAGCAATTAGAAATGATAGAAGTAAATACGAAATGACATGTAATGTTAAAATTTATCTTAAGCTATGGGTCTTTTTGCGCCTGAAATAAATTTATTTTATTTATTTATTTATTTAATAGCGCCTCTTCTGTGGAACGTTGAGATATTAAGGTTGAGTTGGCACTTTGGAAGGTTGAAATATTAACAATATGAAAAAAAAATAGAAATACTTCATATTTCGGGTGTGACTCCGAGTTGGCCTTCTTCCAAGTTTGGAAGAAGTAAGTATAGGAAAAAAGATACTTATGTACCAAGCTTATTTTTAAGTAAGTATTTGGTATTTCCATCATTTACAACAACTTTTCCCAGGGAAAATAGGACACGACAGAAACACTACGCTAAAAATTGTAATGTTTTTTTTTACCCTACCATTACGAATACGATATATATATTAACTAATTCATCTCCTAGTCGTCATGCGGGAAAAATAAAGCCATTGAATTCAGTCGGCTTTTACGACTTTTAGAGAAGATAGTTCAATCATCATTTCTACCTAGTTTTCAACAAAAAAAAACTTTGACCTTCAAGTCTTAAAATAGAATTTTCGATAGCTCTGCAAGGTCCACGTGCCGTGAGGGGGACAAAACAATCGACTGGTACCAGTCGGGATAAACAATATGACGTCATCAAGATGGCCGCCCTAAGACGCGCATGCGTGAAGCTTGGCCGCGACACACGGGGTAAAATTGTATAATCGTTACTACATTTTAGGTCTTCTCTAACTTTCGAATTCGATACAATTATTATTCTTGATACAATTGTATCTCTTGATTTCAAATGGATCAAAATGAACAGCTTTGAATATTCAGATTAGATTAGAATATACGTATATATAACGTACGTACTACTTCAAAACGCACAAGAAAATCTATACAGAAATAGACCCAAACTAAATACCTACACAAAATGAAATGAACTGACTTCTGCTACGGCGTAGCAGTCTGCGTAGCGGCGGCGACGGCAGCGTAGCGCCCCGTAGCCAGTCTACGAGTATAATTACTATTACGCTCTATTGATGTTACTTCGAGAATTTATTAGGATTGGTTAAATACAATTTCTTCTAATTTTGGTCATGTTTGAAAAAAATATACTCTTCGTAATATTTGCTGTTTGTTCCTGAAAACTAATCAGTTTGTTTCAATGTTGTTTCTACGAATAAAATACAAATATTAAATGAACAAAGAACTAAAAATCAACCCGTGTGTTCGCAACCTCCAAACAACCCTAAAAATACCCCTCAACCAACATACCTACAAAAGTACCTCACTGCAGTCGACATTGAACCACAGCGCCTGAATGACGTGTCTACGTAACAGACTTAAAAGGAACGAACTGTTATCCGCGTTCGATATTCAAGTGTCCATGTTCGAAATTAAAAAACCTGAGTGCGTTCAGTTTTAAGTGCCAGTGTTAATTTTGTGAAATGACGTTATATTCTTTACCGGAGTCAATGAAAGCTAAGGAACACTGGTTTACTAGTATTGATCCCACAAGTGTAATGCCTGCTTTAATTTTTCGTAATCGGTAAGTTTAATCGATAAATGTTTGCGTGACGTAAGCCGCTTTCTTGAGAAGTTTTATCTTACTTTTTATTAACTTCCTAAAAATCATGAATAATAATTATGGGGAAACTTATTATTATTATTGTTGTCTGAGCAGTTTTAAAGGGATTTTTTCTTAGTAATAAGGGCGATACTCGCGTCACTCATTACGTGCGGTCGATTCGTGCGAACGCGGTTCCCGCAACGGCTTTTAAGCGCTAGGTGAAAATAGTGGGGATATTCGCCTCGCTCTTATGTACAGCAATTACGGAATGAGTGAAAGGGAGAAAGATACACATTCAAGGTCATCGCTTATAGCTGGTTGCGCGACCTTTACTTAGATATTTTTCTAGAGGGCTTAACTGAATCCCGCCACATCGATTTTACCTTCAGCAAACAAGTTAATATTCTGAAAATAAATAATGAAAATCTCAATTTTCTAACCTAAATAATAATTTGTACACATAAATGACAGTTTCCTTTTTTTAGTAGTTTTTGACTTGGCGACTGGATTATTTTCTACCAATTTTTACGAAAATCCTTGAACTAAAAACCGGTTAGACCTAACTTGCGGTCGCCGACCCCTGCCGGGGTACGCTCGCTCCGCTCGCTCGGCTCCCTCCGTCTGTTGTTGACACCAGTCTAACCTAACCGACTGTTCCGACTTCTGGCTAGAATTTATTTTTTTCTTTGCGCGGGGATGAACCTCCCCACATGCTCAGTTCCCACTGATTGATTCCATTAGTTTCTTAATCCAACCCATTTTTCATATTTTCAATAGAAATATTTTCACGAAACTATACTTAAGCAAAAAAATCAGTTAAATAAAGTAAGGTACAGTTCACAAGTGTGTCATATAGACGTGCGCACCCGCACGAAGAAATGATTACGTCTTACTTACACTTTGAAATATTATTTGTTATATTACGTATAGGTTAAGCCTCTTTTGATTCTTGAAACTAAAGTCTGGTGCACTTCATCTACAACAATAGAATATTATTATTTATAGAAAATAAGTTAGTAATTAAGAGATTTGAGACTCCACTAATTAATGAACTAAACAACGCAAATCCTCTCGGTTAGTAGTGAATAGCTCAGCAGCACAGAAACCCGCAGCACGTCCAAATTAAACCACAATTTTCACAAAAGTCTAAAAAAACAATAGGGGATCGGACTGTTCATCATATTTTATGAATTAACCATATTTTATGAACTATTTTTAAAACATAGATTAGTAGCAGACGATTCGCGAAGAAAAAAAAAAGAATCGGTTGACTAATGAATTTACAGTGATTTTTTAAAGTTTCAATATGTCTGTCTCTTTCAAAAACGACATTTTGTATGGAGATTATATGGCGTTACTAACAAATGACGTCACAAGTGGGTATGTGCCTCTCTGTCTAATCTTGAATTTCAAACCTTTATAACTCGATCAATTTTAAAGATTGAGCAAAAATTATTTTAGTGTTCGATAGCAGAAACTAAGAAGTTTGGATTTATAAAATTAAAAAGAAGTAGTCCGGTCCGATCCCCTATTCGACAGATGATCGAATTGTCAACCAATACAAATACCAAATAGATTTGAATAGTAATGTAAAGTAATGTAACTATTTATTTTTCATTTCTATTCTTTTTTTTATTTTCATAAGAAATGATTCCGTCAGTTGATAAATACGAATTTAAAGACCAAAATTGATTTTTAAAACCGCAAAAGTTCTAGAACACAAGTCAGAAGTTGATCAGTATCATGGATTTATAGCAGGCGCGGAGTTGCGGGGAAGCAGAAAGCTCAGACCTAAAAAAACAAAATTGAAAATTTTAAAAAACCCACGCCGGATGTTAAAACATATTCAAATAAAAAACAAAATTTAAAATTTAAAAAAACCCACGCCGTATCTTAAAATATATTAGAATAAAAAGGATTAAATAACATTTTTGGAAATCCCCCGACCAGAGTCAAATAAGATAAGAAATATAAAATAAAGAAATCTATAAAAAGAGTGATTTCTCACGAAATCCGCCACACAAACAACGAATTATGACCTTTCTTAGTCCTTATGTTTACGTACCTACTTACCTTTTGCTTTCTCGTAGAGATAGACACAGCAATAATATTTATTAATTTAGGTACTATTACATACTCATCTATCTAATAATATGATACAAATCCAATAAAACACGTCACGCATTTTGTTTTTATTTTAAACTTTTTGGAAAGTACGTTACTTTTGTTTGTTATCACTTAGCACACTAAAACATATCATTAAAAATGACGATATTTTGTTTTCTTTGTGTTTCGATATTGTATATTATGCTAGTAATTAAACATACATAATTTATTAGTATGCCTTTTTAAAACTAACTGGCGGTAATCAAAATGACGGATGTTGTTTGGATTTGGCAGAAATTTGGTATGTGCGATATTGAGACTACTAGTTACTTAGTGTCCAAGCGGCCACCTATCCTCGCTGTTGCAGTATTTCTTTATAGTCTACCGCCATGCGCCATAAAACATGTCCAAGAACCTGATCTGTAAAGATACCGGTTCAGTAGTTTTGAAAACTCCTGTAATGCCAACTTATCTAGCTACTGCAGGGCTCTCTGGTGGTCTACCGCCTCAAAACATATCCAACAACCAGCTCCAAAATGAAGCCTTTAGAATGCAAAAAACCGCATCGAAATCGATTCAGTACTTTTTGAGAACTCCTGTAGTGCCAACTTATCTGGCTGCTGCAGCGCTCGTGGTCTACCTTCATAAAACGTATCTAAGAACCCGCTCCAAGATGAAGCCTTTTGAATGCAAAAAACCGCATCGAAATCGATTCAGTACTCTTTGAGAACTCCTCTAGTACCAACTTATCTGGCTGCTGCAGGGCTCCCTGGTGGTTTACCTCCATAAAACGTATCTAAGAACCTGCTCCAAAATGAAGCCTTTTGAATGCAAAAAACCGCATCGAAATCGATTCAGTACTTTTTGAGAACTCCTGTAGTACCAACTTATGTGGCTGCTGCAGGGCTCTCTGGTGGTCTACCGCCTCAAAGCATGTCTAACAACCAGCTCCAATATGAAGCCTTTTGAATGCAAAAAACTGCATCGAAATCGATTCGGTAGTTTTTTATAACTCCTGTGTTGCCAACTTATCTGGCTGCTGCAGCGCTCCCTGATGGTCTACCTACATAAAACATATCTAAGATCCTAAGTTGAAGTGATACCTTTTCAATGCAAAAAACCGGAACTAAATCGGTCCAGTGGTTTTCGAGATAGAAGGTAACAAACAAACAAACAAACAAACAAACAAACAAACAACCTCTTACCCCAAACGCATATACCGCCTCCGTTCCGTTCCGTCCGTCGTGGGTAAAAATAGCAGTGAAAGTAGTCAGAGGTTTTTAGGGTTCCGTAGTCAAAAAGGAACCCTTACAGTTTTGCCATGACCGTCTGTCTGTCTGTCCGTCCGCGGGTTAGCTCAAAGGCTCTTAGTACTAGAAGGCTATAATTTGACATGGATATACTTATTAATCATGCCAACAAAAATGAACAAAAAATCCTAAGAAAAATTAGGGTTCCTCTGGTACACGTTTTTTTTTCACGATTACCTTATAGTGTTAAGTTTCGTTGGATAGATTTTTTTTAAATAATGGAGGTTTGCTGAAAACATTTTTCGATGCTAGTGTACTTTTAGAAATGTTTAGTGTTTACGTCGTGGCAAAAAATAGCAAATCCTTCAAAACTGAAACTTATGCTTTGATTTTTCTGCTTTTACGGTCCATTTTTCAAAACTACCCCACTATTGGGGCAACTTTGAATGAATTCCTACAGCTACAAAAAGCTAAATTGTACCTTTATCTCTTACTTGACATTTATGAATATGCAGTCATTTTACTGTCTAATAATATAACTAATAATGCAACAACTTGAAAAATCTTTTAACCTAAAGAAAAAAGAGTTGTAACAAAAAGTATAAAAAACGCATAAAGCTGCCCCCCTCTCCCCTAAGCAGAATTTCTGTGAGCGGATGTGGCGCGTGAGAGGGCTCTTCTCATATTTAAATAGCTGACTGGCAAAAATAAAGATAAGGATAATTTATTTGTAGATCTTAAACAAATAATTTAGTAGGTACATAGGATAATAGTGTTGTTTTTTTACAAATCTAACCCTATATTGTGCCTATAGCACAAAATGTTGCTAGAAATGATAAATACGCCACGTGTAAAATTCAATTTTTAATCATTTTTTAATCAGTAAAATTTTACAATCAAATTACGTAAGGTACGTAACCTTTAGTGCACGAGTCGGACTCGCACTTGGCCACTTTTTTTACAAATTCAACCAGCAAGCAATGCTATAGATGATGCCACGTGTCTAATAAAATTACAACACAAGATTGATCTTTTTATAAACAAATAAGGTACGTAACGCGAGTCGGTCTCGCACTTAGTCGTTTTTTTACCCGACTGCTTTAGAAGGAGGGTTATGTTTTTCGAGTGTATGTATGTATGTATGTATGTATGTATGTATGTATATTTCTTTGGCACGCTCTACAGCCTAAACGGCTTGATGGATTTCAGCTTAAAAGGTGTTGTTCGATTCGTCTTACTTATGAGAGTGACACTGGGTACATCAAAGTTATAAAAAACAAGATGGCTGGTTTTTAGCGCCAAAACATATGGATTTAAAAAAAATTATCTTTCCAAAACCTATCGAGTGGGGTATCAAAATAAAGAGGCTTATGAGTAGTCTCCAAAAATATACATAACTTATATGTTTAAATGTAATTTGGAATGAAAAATGCTAAAAAAAACTTCAACGTTTTACGTTTACGGGAATTACGTTGTATGAACTGATGATTTAAATAGTTAATATGAAGAAGATTACATTTGGTTTTTATTTCTATTAAGGAATATTTATAATTATAAATGTATTCATTACAAAAACAAAAAAGATTCAAATAAAATAATTATTAATAAAAACAAAAACCCGACTGCGTGTATAATTAGTATTTTCAAACTTAATTAATAAACGAACTGAAAAGCTGCAAACAAGGTGTTTTTGTTTTGTTTTGAATGATCGTAGTTGATAGTGTTCACAATAGCAGTCGGAGGCATCAATAATATTCACAATACAATACAAATATACATAATTGACACAAAAACGTAATATAAAACATGCAGAACAAGACAATCGAAATAATGAAAGTGAAGGAACAGGCGACCTTATTGATAGGGTAGCAATCTCTTCCAGGCAACTTTAGGCCCAATATATTCCATCATAGTCTGAATTATGAACAATTTGATGCCTCCGACTGCTATTGTGAACACTATCAACTACGATCATTCAAAACAAAACAAAAACACCTTGTTTGCAGCTTTTCAGTTCGTTTATTAATTAAGTTTGAAAATACTAATTATACACGCAGTCGGGTTTTTTGTTTTTATTGATAATTATTTTCTTAGTTTCTAATTTAATTTATTTATTCTGCCAACTCACTAAAGTCGTGTAGCTAATTTGCCTGCAGAAAGAACTTAAATTTTATAGTTTAGTAGAGTTGCAATAGAATTAAAAAAGTTACAGGCGCTAATCATTTACCCATTATGGGCAACGTTTAATTTTACGTAACAAATATAGTTCCAATTCCAACAAAAGAAATTCTGCAAAAACGAAACGTGAGCTAAGAATGAGTGATGAATGAATGTCACTGTCACTTCCGGTCATGGAAATTTTGTTTTACGCGATTCAATTCAGAAGTTAGGAATACTACTTGTATCTGTTAGTGAAAGACATCTATTTATATTTAGTAGTACTATGTTGTTCATTCAAAACTAGTGATGTGAAATTTTATTTTAGAAACTAATGAAGTGATTCATTTAGAAATCTGATATTATCATTATTAAAATTTGTCTTAAACTTTATTATATTTTCTTCATTACACGGTATTTTTGAGAGCTTATAAATTTTTGCTACCATAGAATATGGTCCTGAATGGACCATTTTAATTGTAGAATTTGGTAGGGCCAATTTACTTTGTGGTTTTAATGGGCGTGTGTATATTGGGAACATGTGAATATTTTTTTTACAAAGATACAGATTTCTAAGATGTATACCGAGGTTAGTATTAATATATTGTATAGTACGAAAAATGATTTACAGCTTATTTCTGAGTCTATGTTGGCTATTATTCTGATGCATCTTTTACGCGGAACAAGTTATTTACGTTTGTGCTGTTTCCCCACAGGATGATGCCATACTAGAGCCATGAGTATGCGTAATACGCTGTTAGGGCCGTTTTTACTACGTATATTTTTTTAGCTCGTAAAGTGCATACGTAAATCATGATAGTTTAAAAGAAATTTTTGCTGTGTGGTCTTTTCAATTAATATTACCATCAATATTTATACCTAGTAGAGGGTATGTTGAGACATATTCTAATTTAATGTTTTGGTAGGTAGGTACTCTGAAAGCTAACATTTCCAGGCCCGGTTTCCACCAAAACGGAGAGGAGAGATGTGTTTGAATAACCAATCAGATTTCGTTATTGAAGCCAAGCTGAGAGGAGATGTGGAAATAACGAAATCTGATTGGTTATTCAAACACATCTCCTCTCCTCTCCGCTTTGGTGGATACCGGGCCTTACAGTTACTCAGGCCGCGTTCCAATTTGCACTGAAATCACTTTGAGTACCCAAAACCGCGTACCGAATCACTGTCATTGGGATTACGGCAGCCATTTTGACGTCATGGATTGCGTCATGACCGCCGCCATCTTCCGTTAACGGCGCCCATGCTCCAGAGCGAAATTCACGTAAGCGTAATGTCAAATGCAACTTTGACTTATTGCTTATTTATTTTTAAAAGTTTAATGTTTAAATGTAAAATTAACGTGTCTTATATTTATTTGGTGGAACAAAATTAAAAACACGTTATTCAATTATGAAATGGCGTAAATTACTAAAATTTCTTAAATCAATCAGTTTTGTAGATTAGGGCTGCCAGATGTTCGATGGTAAAAGTATCGAGTAGGTTACGTATATATTACGATAGTTTTGACTCAGGTACATACATACATACATACATATAATAATATCATAGGTAATCTAAAAATACATAAATATCAAATATATTTTTTTGTATTTTTTTAATTTCATGTGCCTATTTCAATCTCCATTTTTAAAAATTCGCATACCTTTTCTTATTTTGGGTACTAGCCTTGCGAAAAGTGCTGTTTTCACAGCTGTACGATACTTTTTTAACACGTATAATAATTTAGAATTTTGCCAATTTTGGTACGATAATCAACATCTGAAAAGATTGAGTTATTTTCAGTTAGCAGTTTCAGCGCGCTTTAGATCAGACTGAATCAGATCTCACTGCTTAAATCGCTGACAGCGATTACTCGCGTACCGATTCAGAAATCGCGATAATACGGCTCATGAGCGAAATCAAAACGGAACGGCGTTTGAGTGCACTGAAACTGCTTATAACGTCTCGCCAGATGTTGATTACCGTACCAAAACTGGCAAAATTCTAAATTATTAAAAGTATTAATAAAGTATCGTACAGCTGTGAAAACAGCACTTTTCGCATGGCTAGTACCCAAAATAAGAAAAGGAATGTGAATTTTTTTAAATGGAGATGTAAATAAGCACATGAAATTAAAAAAATACAAAAATAAATGTTTGATATTTATATTTTATCAGATTACCTATGATATTATCTTATGTATGTATGTGCCTGAGTCAAAACTATCGTAATCGTAATATATACATAACCTACTCGATACTTTTACTATCGAACATCTGGCAACCCTAACCTACAAAACTGATTGATTTAAGATAATTATTTCAGTAATTTATCGCCATTTCATTATTGAATAACGTGTTTTTAATTTTGTTCAACCAAATAAACATAAGACACGTTAATTTTACATTTAAACATTTAACTTTTAAAAATAAATAAACAATAAGTCAATGTCGAATTTGACAGCTTACGAGAATTTCGCTCTGGACCATGGGCGCCGTTAGCGAAACATGGCGGCGGTCATGACGCAGTCCGTGACGTCACAATGGCTGCCGTAATCCCACTGACAGTGATTCGGTACGCGGTTTTGGGTACTCAAAGTGATTTCAGCGCAAATCGGAACGCGGTCTTGTTGAGTCATATCATATGACTCAATGACTCAGATGAGTTGCTAGTGGACAACACTTAGTGCACTTCATTCATAATGCCATTCATTCTCTCGAAAACTTCACTTTTGTTGTGAAATCCCTCGCGGGTGCGTGCGCGCTACGCAATTTACTGCGATTTTTCGGTACTTACCGCCGTTGTTTCCTTCCAAAGTTCTTCCAAGGCTCAATTACGATTAGCCAAGATGACCAAGTTAATACAACAGTTAAACTTTAGTAGTAGTAATTACCACTACGAAGCCATCATCGAACCTAACCCTGTTAAGGAAAAGCATTACTCGTGAGTATTTTTGCAATTTTTGGCTATTTCGATAGATATTTCAGCGTATTTCTTTGGTCAGTTTTCATTCCTACAGTAAAAACAAAAGAAAACAGCGTGTACTGGAAAGATTGGTCTCCAAATTCGAATTTAGAATGCTCTTTTCTTGCGATGGCCTTACGTTGCCACTACGTCATCAGCATACCTACTACTTATTGTATGACTCGGCGAATGTTACATACCTTGCTTGGCTTCACTTCACATTCTTGCACTTTTAAAAGTAAATATAGCACATGTACTCTGCAAAATATCATTACTTTTCCAGGAATATGAAGGTACTTACCTAACATAATTTTATTGTCAGCAAGGAACATTCGTTATCAGGTCACCTACTTACGCTGACATAGTTTATATGAAATTGAGTAGTCTGGTGTTAACATTGCACATTTTTTTACTGTGTAGTAGTTTTCCATACATTTTCTTATTATGATTCAAATTTAAATACATCTAGAGTTATTTGGCCGGACATAGCAAACTTCTTAGCTGTTACCTTGGTTTTTATTGTTTTACCCAGATAATGTCTCGTTCAACCACATTCATCCCTTTTTAATAAGTTAAATTGTTTAAAGATGAATAAACAAACTGTTTAATTTATTAATTTGTGCAGATGCACTTTACAAACAACCAATCAGCTGTTTTTGAGAATCTGGTAGTTGACTGGTTGTCTTCTAAACAACAACCTTATTTTTAAAAAGTTACTTTATTATAGCTATGGTAAACAAAATAATGCAAAGCTAAACCAGTCTGTCTGCTGTGATCTTACTACAATTTTTAGTTTGATTTATAACAATACATCCTAAACTGTATAAAGATTGTTATCCATAGACTCTTATTTATACGAACAAGTTAAGATGATGAATTGATAGGTTAGTAGAAAATAACTTATTTTCTTCTATTAACAGGTAGGAATTTAATGACTGCTAGCAATATGGAATAGAAATAGTAATCAAATAGTGGCGGTATGCTGCAGATGTCTAACTATCTTGATTGGCCGTATCACTTGTATTAAATTGATTGAAATGAATGAATGACCTTGATTTCTGGTGCCGAGGATTTTTCCTATCATCATTCTTAGTTTAGCCTTATAGGAAGTTACATTATAAATTATGGTAATTCTAAGCAAAAACTAAATGTTCTCTTGGTCTATTTTGCCTTTTAGACTAAATTAAAAAGATTTGGTACTAATACTTAAATACCTACTTAAAAATTAATTTTGAGATAATTTGTAAGTAGAGAAAAATAGAGTTTACCTTTAGTTAAAAGAGCTATCAAAACATATATTAAGGTTGCAGTACTGTAACATCTTATGAACCACGTTTTTGGCAAATAAAGTTTATTTTTATTTCTATTTCTTACATCAAATGAAGTTTTAGGTTTAGGTGCAATAAAGACATAATACCTAATTAAAATTTTCTATAAAACAGCTGTGCCCTTCATTTAGGTAACATAGCCTTCCATTACATTGCCTAACTAAAACACAGGACAATACCAAGAGACTTGGATCTAACTAATCTATATTTAACACAATTATTTAGGTTTGCAAAATTAAATATAAGCTGTGAAAAACACCTAATACTTTTGTTTATTTAATTTATCTTATTCAAATCAAGAACAATGTAAGTAAAATTAAATATACATAGTTTCTAATCTCATTGCAAATTGTGTTTATATGTATTTCCAAGCACAATAACCTGTTATCTTCGAAGTTATGCCTTTTTGAGATCGTGATAGCAAGATAGCATGTAGGTAGGTATGTTTATCTAAACCTACTTGTGACTATAATTAATTGCCAAGTCAATCTATGTATTTATTTAAAACATAAGAGATTTTTAATATTGATCTGGTCACTATAAGATGTTGTTAGGTGAGCTAATTACGTAATAACTTAAGACAGAAGGACTCTTAAGTAGGGACTGAATAAATTAACCAACTTGGTATTACATGGATCTCACAACTTTTTACGGTAGACTAAGTTGCGTGCGAGACTTGGTTTTTTTACAAGTTATGTTTTTGATGGCATCTCATTTCTTTTTGTAGATCGCATGAAAACACAATGTAAAAATGCACACCGACCCTACACCTAACCTACACCTAACCTACACCTACCCTATACCTACCCTATACCTACCCTATACCTACCCTACACCTATACAACACCTATCCAACACCTACCCTACACCTACGCTACACCTACCCTGCACCTCTTATTCAATTATATTCCATTATACAGGTACACTGATTCATTTACTGCAAATGTAACTTTGTAATCCTATATAATGCCCCAAGATTTATATGGGATTACAAAGTTATCTAGCAAATGATGTATCTAGAAAACTGGGCCGAAATTGCAAAATGTTTTAGTTTTTCCTTGGTTTATACACTAAACACTAATTCCATTCTAAATTTGAAGCTTCTATGTCTGCTAGAAGTGCCTTAGAGTTTTGATGATCGGTCAGTCAGTCAGTGAGTGACAAAATTAAGAAACTTTGACTAGTTATAATTCATAAACTACTGGTTCAAATTGATTGAAATTTGAAATATACCGTATTTATACAATGCCTGCTTGGTTACTGAAAACTCAGGCTTCTAGTTTTATCCACAACGAAGTTATAGAGGGGTCGAAAATGGCCTGAACTGCTTCGAGAAAAGTATGGTACGGCCGTGCCGCTTTTTTGCTCGACTTGGCGGGGGCACTGCCGTGCCCCCAGATAAACAGCATAAAATAAAATACTTTTTATATTTTTCTAAGCTGATTAGCTGACTGACTTAGTTTTGCTTGAAAATCAAAAAGAGATTTTTGAAAAGTAGTGTATGTTCAGTACAGTATCTATAAATATTGAGTGTTGTTTACAAAATTTTGTATAGGTATTTGTTTTCTGTGTGTGCAATATTATATATTCTATTCTGTCTAATAGACAGAGCTACCACTTGAAAGATTTTGCGATATTTTGTGATAAGGCTAAAATTCACAGTTGTTATAAGTAATAGAAATAGGTTACTCAAAGTAGATTACTAAAAGATGACGACGTAAAGTTTTTGTTTTACACTTGCTAGGTATATCCTATTAGTCACACGGTTGGTTTTATTACGTAGTACACTAGTTTCCTTACTTGAGATTCATAGGTAAATGTGTATGAGTTGTGCCGACAAGGAATGGGATTTTCCATTGTACGTGCGGTGTCGTTTTCCTCTGCATCTTCCGCTCCAGTTCAAATTACTGAAAGAATCCTTTCCTATAATTTCGCGTTTGATATCTTTTTGTACTGGATTCTGACAGAAGTTGAGATTACCCTCACTTTCGCTTTTGCTAAAAACAGGAGGGGTGCGCAGGTTTTTGTTTGAGCTATCAACCTCTTACGAGTGCAAGATAACAGCCAAAATATTCCATAAAATAAATTATTGCAAATAAACACACCGCGCCATCTAGTAGAACATTGCAGAACTAAAGGAAAAAATTCTATTACAGCAATAAAATCTATCACGCTACACCGACCGGGGGATTCGCTAATTTTGAAAATAGAACTGGGAAACGTTTGGAACGCCACGCCTCTCGGTCACATTCTTAAAAATAAATCGTAAACATCGCCGCCGCCGCCGGCCAGTCCGCACGTGATCTGATTCACTTTTGTTTGTTGTTTTTCTATTTTTTTGTTATCTGGCGTGAGCTTAGTCATATTTAGCGGCTCAGTAAACAACGACATCTACCCGTACCCGATCAGATGTATCGGCTTTTAAGAGAATTCAGCGTTGTTAATGTAGTTTTCTTGTTTCTAAGCATCTAGCTAGCTCTGAACAAATTAAGATGTATCTTTATTGTTGTCAGATAACAGGAAATGGCTTTAAACAAGATTTCATCTTGTTTTCAAGTAGACATACGTGATACAAACAACGTCAGCGCCAATGCTTCATTGAAAGGAAAATAAACCTTGTGTTAATATTGTTAAATCGTTCAGTACTGCCTTCTAGCGTTGCTGTTAAGCCTTTATTTGTAGTTGCTGTCAATGTGACGCCATTTTTTTTATATATTTTTTTATTGCACTAGTTGAACTTTGTGCCAGTGTCAAATTATTATACTGCTCACAAAAATCCTGGCATTTGAAGCTTGTATTGCATGGAAGAAGTGTCTCAAAATGGCCGACAGGGATTTCAAAGTTTTATCTAATCTGCAAAAATAACTTCGTCTGTTTAGTATGTACCTACTAATAAAATTTAGGTCTGGCTGGTTAGATAGAAAATAATAAGAAAGTTTATTTTTTGTTTCGGAAACGTGCGTGGTGCGCCAAAATTATACGCAGCTGGCTGGTAGATGGAAGAAAAATTAAATCTCCTTTTTTCCCACACTCAAAAGATAAAATTCGAACGCCTGTAAAATGGCCAGTGCGTCAATAAACGGCTTGTTTTAGCTCAGTGTTGTTATTTTCGCGCGCATCGCCATAATAACAAGACATGCGCGAATAACCCGTGGCACCGTTTCAACTGTGTGACGTCACGCATTGTTTTCACCGCGTCCGCTTGCTTAGTGATTGATAACTTGTAACGCTTATAATATAACCATTTTAGTAAATTTTCTTGAGAATATGGCCGCGATTCAGGAGTCACGTTGTAATCCTCAATTTCATTAATTGCCCTTAGTACTACCGCTTGGTCCTACTGGTTGAACCATAGTTAAAGGCCATCTATCGTTTTTGTTTCTATTGTGCAATTAAAGATAATGATGTTTTCATCGCCCAGGCTCGAGCCCCTCCGTGAGGACGTATAATATGAGCTGTTGATCATGTTGATGATGTTTTCAAAATAAATCTCAAATAAGGGCGTAGCTTAAATTTAAGATTTCCTACAATCTGATCTTCTGCTAAGTCCGTTCTCCATAAGGTCTTATGTCCTACCTAATTTGATGTTTAATAGCTCTTAAAATCAGATATTTATCTCATGTCTGGTCCAGAGTACGTACGGTTTCTGGCACTACCAGTAGGTAAAGGTTACCACGGATTTCAATCAATCAGCCTATTGCAGTCCACTGCTGGATATAGGCCTCCCCAAGAGCACGCCAAAGCGCACGATCACCCGCTTTCCTCATCCAGCCACCACCAGATTTACACGGATTTACATTATTTATAGGCATATTCTGCAACGCTAAAAGAATGTCCAAAGGCAAAAAACAATGGCCAATTATTACCGGGTTATTTTAATATCTTATAGGCTGTATCTATTTAGCAAATCACTTCCGGGATCAAAATTATTAGGCTAAAATCAATAGTAGGTAGTAGATGTCTGTAAACGAAAAGAGAAAGTTAATAATATTATTGTACTGCGCAAAAAGATTACGGTGACATTTTTTGGCAAAGATTTTAGCAAATATTTCATCTTGTAGGGTGAGGTTTGTAGTTTTGGGACAAGCATCACCAAGTCTACCTAAGCATTTCTTTTTCGTTCTAGCATACTTTCTTTTTGCGGGTACATTTTTGTTATCATGCGGGTTAAATAAACCTGCATTGGCCTTGATTCGGGATGTCACGCTCTAATCCTTAATTTAAGTTAGTCCGTCCTTTTTACCTTTTAAAGATTGAAAAGGGACAGGAGATGGCCATCCTAATATTAGAGCTGTCAAACATCGAATTTGAACCTTATGGCCGTGTCGATTGCACAATTTTAGAGAGCACTTAAAACATGCGACTTAAAAATCTCTTAAACTGACAGCTATGCCCTTATTATCATTCAGTTATCATTCGTTCAATTCAAATTAATATCATTCGTTCATCACCTCTCTTTCATTGGTCATAAAAACGAAAAGGATAGCTGGATTTTTCGCTTATAAATTGGGGAAGATGTTAACTTGGCTACAACACGACCACACTACCAAAGGGAAACATAATAAAAACGTGTTAAAAAATAAATGCTTAAAATTCAGCCGTGAAAAATCAAAATTACCACAAGTTATTTTTGGGTGTAGGTAGGTCTCTAATTTGCAAAATACATGTTAAAACATAGCATTTATAGAACTAGCTCATTCATTGTACAATTTTATTTTGTGTAATTTAAATAAATACTTACTGTTTTTACTAAAAACAATTGTTTTGTTTTTGTCTTTGACTTCACGACTAACTGTCAAATTTAGTCTTGCTTTAGTGCCTACCTAACACCATGACGAATAAAAAGCCACTAAAATTGACAGTTAGTCGTGAAGTCAAAGACAAAAACAAAACCGATGATCTTCGGTCCCTTTTCAATTAAAAATGATAGAAAGTGACAGGACTAATTTTAGTTTAGTTGGGCGTATGCCGAATCGACACCATTGGCACAACTGCTCTTTCGCCCTACCAGAAAAACTAAAGCGATATGCTTCTATTTTAGTTTTTGGCAAACAAATTCAAATCAGATCCAGCCGGCTGTTTGTTTGAATCCCAGTAGCCACTAGGATTCCAAACGATTCGGTCGTACGTACCATACAAAAACAAAAACTATTTATAAAACTGGGAAACTCTCCTTCCAAAAATAATATGCTGTGTAGTTGCAGCATAAAAATATTCTTTAAAAAAATTCCTTTGAAAAGTCGATTAAGAAAATTCTTATAGTGCTTTAACTTTTGATAAAACATTCCATGTTTTGTGATATTGTTGTTAGCAATTGTTGTTTTTGAGTTTTATTTTGTTGTTGTGTACAGAAAAGTTATTTTTCTATGAAAAATGGTGGTCATCTTGAGGCGACGGTGAGGTTCTTTAAATAATGTATTCTTTTGCTTTTTGCGCAGTTTAGATCAAAATAACAGTTGAGCGAGTCATTTTCATAGCATAGCAAAAGATACGTTAGCATTTTCTTTTAGAGGCAATTAAAAAGAGCAGTCCGTGGCAATGGACAGTTGCATTTTGTTTTTGAACCGTTGTTACTAATAAAAATGTTCCAAGTAATTGAAGACCACGCGGAAATAATAAGGAATGACAGTTTAAAAATTCCATTTGCTTTTTAAATATTATGTATAAATAACTCGTATAATTCGAAAATTCAAAGGTTGTGTGTGAAGTCGACCAATCCACACAGGGCCAGCGTGGTTGATAAAAGCCTGATCATCCTAATTCAGAGTAGGCTCGAGTCGTAGGTATATGTTGTTGATAACGACTCGGATAGTACTTGATTTTTATTTAGCCAGTCTATAAATTATTTCTGATGTAAAATTGTACAAAACATTTTATTCCCAGTAGTTCTATTGATCCGTTTTGTTGATTGAACTATTGGGAATCGACATTTATGATACCCTTAATGTTTCATAGCTCTAAAAATGAGCCTCCTGTCCCTTTTTCTATTTAAAGGCAAAAAGAACTGAAGTATTTAAATAATAATAAAAAATAAAATTAATAAAATATCTTTATTTGTAACAGCAGCGGTTACATTTCACCAGGGGCAGGTGTCTCCTATTAAGTTATAAATCTGTGTTAGGAGGCACCGCTCTTCTTACAACCCATTATAATATATTATAACAATCTGTATTTGAATTTTTTTTTACATTACGATATATTTAAACTAAGGATTAGAGCATAAATTCCCAATTTAGCCTAAATGCCTGTCCAATATGTATTTGATACATTATGCAGCAGTGGATATCTTTCGGCTGGTGTTTTATTTCTAGCTAACATATTTTTTTATATATTATGTGAACTGAAACCTTGAAAGGCTGTACGTACCTATACAGCATGAAAAAATTTCCTTCGACAAAAAAATTTTTGGTCTCCATACAAAATGGGTCGGTCGGGGGGAGTCTCACTTTGTATGGAGAGACCAAAAATTTTTTTGTCGCAGGAATTTTTTTTTTTTTTTTAAAGTTGTTCAGTTTGACGGGTACTATCACTACACGGCGGGAACAAAACGACGTAAATTTCACGATACACAGATCGATCGATATATTTATTGCCACTCGAGTGATCATATTGCTTGTTAATGTACTGCATTGTACGTCATAAACAACACGTTTAAGAGTGAAAATCAAATGCCAATAGCTAGAGTTGTAAGTAGGATAATGGTATGTGATCCATAGATTACTTAAACTAAAATTTCAATCAATAAAAATATAATTATCATAAAATACAATAAAAATAAAATATTAAATCTTAAATCAAAATGTTTTTAACAGCTAATAAAAATAACTTTTAGTGCTTGATAGATTGCGCTGACTAGACATGATTCTGTAGAATAACTCGACTCATCGATCGAAAAAAGAAACGATATCTGTTTTTAGTTGAAAGGTTTTCTTGAAAACAAAAAGAGATAAATATTCTTGAGTTGTATGTATGTTATCTGAATCAAATAAACTGTTATCTGTGACGCTACAAGATTTTTCATGTTAGCAGATTAGTGTAATGTTTATTTTAATCTTAACTTTAGACTGCGGTATTTAGTTATAGTAAAACGAAAACAGGATGAATCTAGGTTCACCGGCCACCACACTTTGTATAAATAAGTTTCAAGCTATAAATACGACAAAAATAATAATCGTCAAGATAAAAATTAAAATGTTATCACAAAAAATTAATAATCAACAAAGTATGAAGAATGTATTAAACAAAACGATGATTTCCATGTGCACAATAATACAGTGACACTGTCCTGTCGCGGTTGTTTGGCTGAGACTGTTGTTGTCGTCAGCTGTAGTCGTCCACGGGCTGTTTAGACTTAGATTTTTTGCGAATATTTAACTGTTACTGTACATAATATCAATGCTAATACTGATTATTTTCCCAACAGCGGCGATGGCGCATCCCTGAGCGCCGCCGGCAGCAAGCGCTCGGCCGTGTCGGCTTCCGACGCCGAGTGTTTTTCGCTGTGCCTGGGCGCCGGGCCTCTGTGGTGAGTTTTTTTAGAATTAACACAGTACTACCGTACAGAACGACCACTCACCCTCTCCCGCCAATTCACGCTTCCCTGGGTGGGGACCCCGCCCCGCAGTTGGGGGGCGAGTTGGGAGTATCAAATAATGATGGCCTCAGGTCCGGCAGCGCGCTAAAGCGCGCCGTCGTCGCTGCTATAAGAAAGCGTCAGTCGCTTATAGTAGCGACAGCGCGACGGCAGTAACGCGCTTAATCATATGATTTCATTTAAGTGATCAGGCAAGAACAGACCTGACGACCATTGCGACCCGAGAGGATTTATTGTAGTGACGCATTTAGAAATGTTTCGGGGACGGATTGTTACGTAGACCAATAGCTTGGCTTAGTGGAACGGCTTGTCAAATAGCCTCGTCTAAATGCAGGTTCTTCAAATATTTGTAAGTCTTTAAAATCGAGATATACTGTTCAAAAATAGTTTAATTAAACCTGTTTTGAGTAAAACCCTCTATTACCTGGTATTCCCCCAGTATACCTAAATGTGCACTGTGCATATTTCTGACGTGTTGTTGTCATTACCAGGTGGTCCTGATGTCCCTGCGACCGGCTCGGCACCGCCCGGAGGGGTGACCGGCGGGGCTGCGAGCCCCGCTACCCCATCCACCCCTTCTCACGACGACAACACCCGTGAGTACCAGTTGTTGTTGTTGTTAGGTGGTCCGTGAGTACCAACTAGCCTTGTCCTAATTAGCCTGTAAGAAGTCCCTTTCTCACGACGACAACACCCGTCTTGTTTTTGTTGTTGTTATTATTTATTCAAAACGCGTAAAAATCCGTTTTAAATACATAATACGTTAATAACGTATTACGTATCGTTCAATTATACATTTTGTTGTTGTTGTCGTCGTTGTCAGGTGAGCCTAATAGAGCCTTTTTTTATAATACAGAGGTTTTTTGTAATTACCCTACGGGAAATTGAATTTCCTTGTGACCTTACTGGTTTAGCCATGAGGAAACGGCAAATTTACCAGACATCAAATATCAATCATCGTATTCATCATCAAAGCTTGCAAATCTCGTACGGGCCGTCGACTTTACACTGCTTCATAAAACAACCTACCATCAAAATTACGTCATTGTTAACCTGGTTTTTGTTCGCCAGGTGACTTGTTAAGCGCCCTCCTTTGGGCCAGCGCCTCTTCGCTATGTGGCAGCGCGGAGAGTCTCAGCGAACCACCTTCGCCCCGTCCTTTGGACCTCGAACGCCGCGAACAGGTGAGTTGGATAGATAGGATTTTCCTTATGGTTCAATTGGGAATATGCATAAAAAAATGTTGTTTTTCTTTTCGTAGTTCGTCTGAAAGTATACAAAAATAGAATACTGATAGTCAAAACAGAATCGAAATTGATAAAAATAAACTAGATACAACATTATTCTGTTTTTCCATCCCGACCGACTAAACGGATCAACTAGAAACTGTTATTTGACAAGAAAGAATGATAACACGAGAGGAAGAAGACTCTAACACGAAGTCTCGTTTTGAATGAACTCACTTCGAGTTTTTGTGTTATCTACAATGTTTTAGTAAAATAACACAAAAACAACATTAAAATTTTTATTTTTTATAATTTGTCTCAGTCGGCTGTTAGATTGGAGATTTTGAAAAAGTTCTATAACTAAAGTTGTTCAGTATACGACCCCAAGGGTTGTTGCATTATTTTAGTATACAATCAATAGACAGACAGACAGATTTGTAGACAAAATATTTATCATAACATTTATGAGACATTTTACGGGCTTACCGCGATGATATTTTTGTTGAGTAGACCCGATATTTCGGCGTCTACCCGCGACCATGGTACTTGCAACAGCGCCGAAATATCGGGTCTCTTAAAGTATTTATCATCATCATCATCATCTGACCGTAGTACGCTTGTCTCCAGGTGATCAAGGCGATCTTGGAGCGCAAGGACAACAGGCCAGTGAAGGTCGATTTCAAGATCTACTTGACTGAGAACACCCACACTCGCTGGGAGGCTGTGAGTATACCTATGCATTTATTTTATTACTGTGGGAATAAAAAAAAATCCCGTAAAAAGTATCCTACGTGTTAATCCAGGGTACAAACTATTTCTATTCCAAATTTCATCCCAATCCGTTCAGTATTTTTTGCGTGAATGAGTAACAAACATCCATACATACAAACTTATCTACCTGATAGATAAAGAAAAAGAAATTCATCGGTAGGACGAAGAAACGTTTAGCCGATACCTTGTTTTAGCGAGCAGCTAGGGCTCGCTGGAAGAACGCTGCAAAGAAAAAGGACTCCTCAAAAATATATTCACGCATATCATAACTGTGACGTCATTCCATTATTTGCCTTAATTTTAAAAATAAGATACTGATAATTTGATAAAAAGAAACTCATTTCTCTAGTCAGTCAACGCTCCTATTCAATCAATCAATCAATCAGCCTATTGCAGTCCACTGCTGGACTTCTGCCTCCCCTCGGGCACGCCAAAGCGCACGATCACCCGCTTTCCTCATCCAGCCACCACCAGCGACCTTCCTCAGGTCATCAGTCCACCTGGCAGGGGGGCGTCCCACACTACGTTTCCCGAGACACGGTCTCCATTCGAGAGCCCGTCTGCTCCAATCGGTTCTGCGACAGACGTGGCCAGCCCACTGCCACTTCAGCTTGCTACACTTCTGGACGATATCAACCACCTTGGTCCTCTGCCGGATGATTTCGTTTCGGATTTTATTCCGTAGCGAAATACCAAGCATAGATCTTTCCATGGCTCGCTGAGTGACATGTAGCCGATGGGCCAGCTTCACCGTCATGTTCCACGTCTCGGCTCCGTATGTCAAAAACGCTCCTATTATTTATATTCAAGTAAATAGTAGTGACCGAATCACCATAAACTATTATTCTTCTAATAGAATTATGGGTATTGTTCTAGTAGGTTCTTATCAGCTGTGTCAATGTACTGCATGCGTCGCAATAACCGTTAATATACGTAGGTATTATTTATATAGGTATATACTAGGTATTACGATAAGGAAACTAAGTTTTATGTGATTCGATGCAATAGTGTTATGTAACATTACTTTGTATTGGACGATGAGTAGAATCAGCATCATTTCTGGCCCAGTGCGGGTTGGTCGACTTCACACGCAACCTTTTAATTTCTTCGCAGTAGTGTGCAGGTTTCATCACGATGTTTTCCTTCACCGTAAGAGCATACACGAGCCAAGTCAGTGGCCTTTGGCGGCTCTATCACATAAACACTAGGGTTTGTGAAGTCGGTTGTCGACCTTACAACTAACACGATGATGATGATGACCGTAAGAGAGTCGAATAAATGTACATATTGATTCGAAATTCGAAAACACATTGGTACGTTGTTGGGATCGAACCCGCCTCTCCCGGACGGGAGGCAGCGGCTCTAGCCACTAGACCACCGACGCTTTCTTCGAATCGAGACCAACATCGAATTGCATATGTTAAATTCGTTGAATAGGGGTTCCTAAATTTACCATATTTTATAAATTATTTTAAAAACATAGATTAGTAGCAGACGATTCGCGAAGAAAAAAACAGAATCGGTTGAAAAAGTAATTTACAGTGATTTTTTAAAGTTTCAATATATCTGTCTCTTTCAAAAACGATTTTTTGTATGGAGATTATATGGCGTTACTAACAAATGACGTCACAAGTGGGTATGTGCCTCTCTGTCTAATCTTGAATTTCAAACCTTTATAACTCGGTAAATTTTAAAGATAGAGCAAAAATTATTTTAGTTTTCGATAGCAGAAACTAACAAGTTTGGACTTATAAAATAAAATAAAAGTAGTCCGATCCCCTATTGCATAATATTTGTGGTAGATGTATGCAATGTTATCTGTCTGTTAAATTGCCATAATACTCCGCTTGTCAACCACAAATATCGACCGCCGGTTCTTAAAATAGAACACCGATAACTAGGAGTCGAGAATGCATCGCGTCAATAGATAGATGCATGCATTGTAATCATTATAATAACAATAGTAAATCGCCAACGCTCTAAAAGCAATGAACTGGCTGCACTTTGCTTGCTCTCTCAGTTGGCCTACTTCTGTAGGCTTATCTGAAAAGGTCTTATCGTAACAATTACAGAATCAATGTATTCTGCCGACAACACTCAGCATGCAAAAATATTAAGATTGGCAACGATTTAACACAAAGAAATTCGTACTAATTAAAAAAGAAATGTCACAATTATCATGCATAAGTAAATTATAATAAATAGTAAGATAGTCAATGGCCTCGATTCGGGATGTCACGCTCTAATCCTTAATTTAAGTAAGTCTCTCCTTTTTACCTGTTAAAAATTGAAAAGGGACAGGAGATGGCCATCCTAATATAAGAGCTGTCAAACATCGAATTTGAACCTTATGGCCGTGTCGATTGCACAATTTTAGAGAGCACTTTAAACATGCGACTTTAAAATCTCTTAAACTGACAGCTATGCCCTTATTTTAAGTTATCATTCGTTCAAATTAATATCATTCGTTCATCACCTCTCTTTCATTGGTCATAAAAACGAAAAGGATAGCTGGATTTTAAAATTAGAATTAGAGCATGACATCCCGAATCGATGCCAATGTCACATTTTCTTTATACACTAAAATTCCATAAATTCCTTAACACTATAAAATTTGCTATTATTCAGCCATTGCATAAGTTTTTTCTTAAACAGAGGTAGACGCAGGGACTTAATAGTTTTTGGAATCTTATTGAATACTTTTATACACATTGTTATACAACTTCCATTATACAGTGTAGATCTTGGACCGTTAGTATCCACAAGTCTATCTGGATCTCTTAGATTACGACTATTTACGCTACTGGCCTTCGTAAAAAATTCCTCATGTCTCCTCACAAACACACATATATAGATATATATTAGATGTTTGTTCCGCCTTCACGCTTAAAATACTCAATGATTTTGATGAAATGGAGATCGTTTGTAACCTGGATTAACACATAAGGTATTTTTACGGGAAAAACGTCTTACTCCCACGGGAAAATCTTACATAACGCGAGAATAGCCGCAGACGGAAAGCTAGTAAATTTAAAATTATGTATTATGTCTTTTGTTAATGTGTCTTCTTAATTTATTATAGAATAGAATAGAAAAACATTATGTGTGTGTGTATTCTTTTCTATTCTAAGACGGCTCCGTAGCCCAGGTGGTAGTGTAGGTGTAGTGCCTCCGACGCACACGGTCGCGGGTTCGAAATCCGCCCAGGGCAAACATTCGTGTGATGAGCACTTGTGTTTGCCTTGTGTCTGGTTGTTGTTTATCTATATAAGTATGTATTTATCTATTTATGTAATGTATATCAGCTGTCTGGTACCCATAGTACAAGCTCTGCTTAGTTTGGGATCAGATGGCCGTGTGTGAAGATGTCCCCACATATTTATTTAATAATGAACTTCGGACACAACAATCTCATTATTTACCTTATCTTTTGACCTTGCGCCGCGGATGTGTGTAATTCGGCAATCTTACAAACACAGGAAAATAGAATAAAACGCGGGTGTAACTGTGGGTGGACAACTAATTTTACTATTTTGGTAGATCACTTTTCCTGTCCGCCATTTCCATACCCTAAGGTTGCCTTTCGTGTCACTCTACGATTAAGCTACCTTTTTCGTAGGTGTCAATAAAATGTATTGTAGATTATTAAAGCCGTAGATCTATCGACGCTATGTCGTAGATCTGACGGTAGGTGGGGGAGGAAATTGCTGGAGTGGAGACCACGGACTGGGCGCAGAAATGTGGGAAGGCAGCTCGCGAGATGGACTGACGATCTGACGCGAGTTGCAGGGAGAGACTGGATGCGGAAAGCACATGACCGCACAATGTGGAAAAATATGTAAGATACCTATACTCACCATTGGGTAAACAAAGGTTGAAGAAGAAGAAGAAAGCAAATTGATTTAGTATCGAAAGATCTATAAACCTATAGACGACGCCCCGATTCGGGAAGCCATATTCTATTCTAGTCGTATTCTATTGTTAGGGAAATTCCTATACCGATGACCTTCGATGACAGCGACACTTCCGTTAAAACCATTTTTCATTTATTTATTTATTCAGAATACCAACAGCACAGATTACAATAAATAGGTACTTAAACAAACGTAAACAAAGCCATTAAGAGGTATTCGCAATTATAAATAAAAAAAAAAACACAATATGCTATAAATAGTACAAATACCTGGGCCCCGTTTCACGAAGCAACAAGTTACTAGTAACAAGTTACAATTTGATATACATTGCGTAGCCAATTCGCCTAAACTGTAAACCCTTAGCGTTTTCTCTAATCTTCTACGCAATGTACGTCGAATTGTACTTGTATTTTGTAACTTGTAGCTTCGTGAAACGGCCCCTTGGTTGTATATTTTTTTAGGATCACACTTAATGAGAAAATATATGGAAAGAGTGAAATTTGATCCCATCTTTCATTTAGTAGTATTAAGTCTACACAGGGTCGGAGAACCTGTACGCTCACCAGAACGAGCATCGCTACGCCCAAGTATTCCGCAGTACTCAACGGATTTGGATGAAATTTGGAATGGAGATAGTATTTTTCTTTTTTAAGGACCTAATCGCTATTTATACCAGAGTGGTAATATAGTGGGCGCGGACTTGCGGGGGAGCAGAAGGCTCGTACCCCTTAGGAAATTTATGACAACGTATCTGGGGGCGCCCTCAGACGGGCTCGGAGAACGTTGCCAGGGCGGGAAGCGCGTCGGAGAAGAACCGACCTGGGCCTCGATCGCGTAAGTCGAGCTTGCTTCGTTCACTTGGCTTGGCTTCAAGCAAGTTGAACGGTATTCCGATTCCGATTGTAGGAATTGTCTAACTTTTGGGACGGTAATCGTCTTGGGGACAAAGAGTAAAAATATTCACTTGTAATCGTCTTCGTTGACTTGGCTTGCTCCTTACGCGATCGCTTGAAAGCCGCTGGCGGTCTTCAAACCCGCCCCAAGCAAAGCAAGTCCGCTTACGCAATCGACCGGCGGGTCCTTACTGAATTTATTCTACTATTAGTGCCGCGTCCCCGCCGGCGGGGGCGGTATGGAGATAGTACTCGTATATTACCCTGGATTAAATCATAGGATACTTTTTACTTTCCACGGGATTTTTTTTTATAAAACGCGAGCGTAGCCGCGGGTGGATTGCTAGTTAAGAATAACTCCAATAAAACACAATTACAAGCACAGCACAGTAACACATTTTATTTAAATGGGTTCTGCAGATTATCTATAAAAGCCAAACAAAATAATTCGAGTTTATAAACTCGCATTGCACACAATCTTTACTTAGGAATTTTGATAGCACAAATTATTTCACCTTTGGGACTCTTTTAAGACTACCTACTCTGGACAATTTTATTACTCATTTATGTCATGTCAATTTTCATCAATGTTTCATCAATGCATGTATGTACGTACAGCACACTAAAACACATTGTATAAAGCGAAAAATACACAAACAAAAAAAGATTTAGGTGGCTGTCTTGACTAGAAGAATCTCGGCCAATGGTCCAGTTTTCAATATCTATAGGTACTTACTAGGTAGATAAAGGAGGACATAGTCAGGCTTTTTGGTTGCGTCTGTGTCAGGGCTTTTCTGTTTTTGATCTAAGTTTCAATCATAAAAAAAAGACCGTGTTTGAGTTTATAAAAATTGTCGTGTTAAGACGGGTGTCCGGCCTTTTTACCCAAATGTCCGGCTAAACTGGCTGGTCTGTCCGGTCTTTAGGTTTTAAAACCTAGCAACCCTATCTATAGGTATAGCTATTAATAATCCACTAATTTATTATGTTTATTTTTTTATCTTTTTCATATTTAATTATTATTGGGTTGTTAATGTTATCACCGTTGTTTCCAGGTGGTAAGTGGCAGCACGCTATACCTCCGCGTGCCGGCGGTGCTGGCGGGCGGCAGCAAGGAATCCTTCATGTTGCTGCTGGACTTCGTCGAAGAGCGCCTGGGAATCTCCAAGTAAGTTCATATGCAGCAGTATACAGGGTGTGAGTGGCAGCAGTATACCGGGTGTGAGTGGCAGCAAGGAATCCTTCATGCTACTGCTGGACTTCGTCGAAGAGCGCCTGGATATCTCCAAGTAAGTTCATATGCAGCAGTATACAGGGTGTGAGTGGCAGCAGTATACCGGGTGTGAGTGGCAGCAAGGAATCCTTCATGCTGCTGCTGGACTTCGTCGAAGAGCGCCTGAGAATCTCCAAGTAAGTTCATATGCAGCACTATACAGGGTGTGAGTGGCAGCAGTATACCGGGTGTGAGTGGCAGCAAGGAATCCTTCATGCTGCTGCTGGACTTCGTCGAAGAGCGCCTGGAATCTCCAAGTAAGTTCATATGCAGCACTATACAGGGTGTGAGTGGCAGCAAGGAATCCTTCATGCTGTGCTGTGCCCATTTGCAAGCAAACACATCCCGTTCGTCCAGTTCTTTTTTACGTGTTCGGCACAAAAAAGGAGACAACAAATGAGGGCATATGGCTAAATTCACATCAATTTAGTATAGAAACGGTGCACATTTGTATTGATTGACAGATTGACGCCACAATACACTATATACTATTCTCATTTTAATCGCATAGTACGGAGCTAATTGGCAATATTGTTGTTTTTTAGCCAACCATTGCCACTTTTTTTGTTTGTAATTACTGCTAGTCTATCTGGTGTTGCTATAAGTAAGGAATTTAGTTTCTTCATTACTAAGAGCTACGGGTGTCTCTGATACTAATTACCTTATTTTTTGTCCACAGCTGCATAATGTGCGTCCTGAAGACCCGCCCGGATCGCGCCACGCTGCTCCGCACCTTTATGTTCATGGGCTTCTCGCTGCTTCCCCCCACCTCCCCCACTCTTCCACCAGAAATCAACAACCCCGACTACATCTTCCTACACTATAACATGCAGTAGAAACATAACGGAGTTTGTCAAACAGTTAAAATGGCAACACTAACGCGGATTAATTGGCTTAAATGTCTCGTAGCTAAGCCTTAAAAAATACTCTTAAAAGACGTGTAGGTAACGTATATTATTGGTCGTGGAAAATTTACTTTTTCACTTGTTACGTATTTTGACAGGCACTACTATAGTCGGGTTATTATAGGATGAATTCTGACAGCTTAAAAATGTTTCATACGATGACAACTTTTTTTATAATATTCAGTTTAAAAACCATAATAGCTGAAATATTTAAAAAAAGTAACTTCACCTCTTATTTTATCATTAAACAGTATGTAATTTTACTTAATAAATAAATAAATAAACGAAATAATTTATGAAAAAGTTTTTAAAATTTTAATCTGTCAGAGTTCATCCTATAGTAACCCAAGTATAATAACATTATTTAGCTAATTACTTAACCTTATAAAAAATGCTTAATTTTACACTGTAAGAAGCAGTTGAAATTGAGCGTTTCCATTTCGTAGATTCATTTATGCACCGAAAATTGTAATCTCAATGTTATGGTGGAGGGAAACTCTTTAGCTTTCAATTATAAAAAAAAAAAAACAGAATTAAATTTTCCTCATAATCACTCTGGCTTTTATTAGGAGCGCAAACAAGTCGTCATGTAGTTTATAGGTGTTTAGTATCTTTATTATTATTATATTATAACATTATCTAGGGCTGCTTGCGATTCTTACAACGACGCCATTTTGTTTTAGATTGGATACTAGCTTATTTAGCGTGTAGCCTTTCAAATAATAAATTATTTGTCGTCTTAACAACCGTGAGCATTCAAAATGATACCAATTTTATTTCTACAATTTCAGCTTTGAAAATAGCGTTTTTGCGAAAATTTTCACAATTTTGTTTTTCTATCAAATCTGGTAATAGTAGAAATGTATTGAGGTCAACGTTCTTTTACTTACTATAAATTTATCTTTAAATATAAAATTAACGCATGTATGTCGTCGTGTATTGAAAACATTATTTACCCCCTCCGGGTTAGAGCGAAAATATAAAATAGAAAACCAAAAAAATAAAAAAAAACGAAAAAAATAAAAAAAATGTTTGTAAAATATTTCGAACTACCACTTCTGTACACTATGTGAACTTTTATTTACACCTCTCACTCTCACAGTGAACAGTTTCGGATATTTTTAATTTTAATTTTATCAATCACTTTTTTTCTATGCTGTGAAAACTTTTACTATTTGCTCATGACTTCGGCCAAAAACCTGTATTCCAAACCTTTGCTCTTATTTTTATTCTATCTAGGTCAGTGATAGTGGAATTCATTATTAATAATAATACAGAACCCAATAAAAATAGTAGTAATTTTTTTCACAGAATAAAATTAAGCTATTAATTATGCCTATACAATACTAGCGCTAAGGATAATCATTGTTCTTTACTACTATTCTTTTTGAGGTACATTTAAAGGCACTCGTAAGCTAACACACGGGCAAACGCTTCTACTGTGGATTCTAAAATCTTTTCCTATCAAAAAGAATCGTGGTATTGAACTTATTAGGAAGTTTTACGTTAAATTCCTTTAGTATTAACTGTATTTGAACCCGAGTAGTATTTAGACAAAAGAACTTGATTTAAAATTATTAAAGCACTTACCTAGCAAGTATCTAGCATCGCTAGGGAGGTTCTCACTCTGAAAGGGTCTCGCGACAAATTATGCCAACAGCCTTTATTATTCTGACGAAAAACTAACTGTCGATCTTGGACAGGGCTACAGACATAATCTGTATTATGTATCAGGAACACACTTATACATAATATAAATAAAATAATTATCTAATTTGGCTTTGCGGAAAATTGAAGAAGTCTAAAGTGGTTTGTCTAAAAACTACGATCGGGCCTTTAAATTCTATATTTAGGGTTATTAGATTTTAATTTCGACATTTGTCCCATTTTTCTTTTCAGTATTTCTGTTTAAGTATTATTTCGATCGTATACAATAAGATTCAGTTGGTTGTTGAAATAATTTAATGTTGGTCTTATAAATCGTTAAAAAAATTGATGTTGTCAAAATCTAAATAAGGACCGAATTGTCTTTGTCAAAAATCTAATTGTAATTTTGTGAACTTTTTGTCTATTTATACAAAGGAATTTCTATTTCTTTGTTGGTCAGCAACTTACTGGATTTCATTTAATGTTTGGGACATCTGTTTTGTTAGTAGTAAGTTAAATGTATTAATTGGTATGATTAAAGTAATCTTAATCGAATTGAGTTTTTTATTTTTCTTCCTGTCGCTTTAGTCTACTGTACTGTTTTTTATTTTTTATTTAATTTCTTAATAGGGGATCGGACTGTTCACCATATTTAATGAATTATTTTTAAAATATAGATTAGTAGCAGACGATTCGCGAAGAAAAAAACAGAATCGGTTGAAAAACGAATTTACAGTGATTTTTTAAAGTTTCAATATGTTGGTCTCTTTCAAAAACGGTTTTTGGTATGGAGATTATATGGCGTTACTAACAAATGACGTCACAAGTAGGTATGTGCCACTGCCTAATCTTGAATTTCAAACCTTTATAACTCGGTCAATTTAGATAGAGCAAAAATTATTTTAGTGTTCGATAGCAGAAACTAAGAAGTTTGGATTTATAAAATAATAAGAAAGTAGTCCGATCCCCTATTATTGACTTTCTAACAAAGGTACCACAAAACATTGAGCTATTATACGTAGTACATTATACTTCAATGCCACAAAACTGCATAATACAGTTTGTGGAATCCAGTGAGCCTCAGTTATAAACTTAAAAACTAACCAATGGTTAATTATAAACTATCAAGATAATTTTTTGAGTGCGTTACCCCAGCCAGAAAATGTCGAAAATCGTCATCCAAGTGCAATAGATAATTAGGTATACAGCTTCTGTAAATGCTAAGCTGATTTTTAAATTTGGTAAGCTGATAGTTTTTTAATTATTTGATAAAAACAGTTTCGGCTGGAGTAACGTTACCGCAGCCAGATCATTTTTTTTCTAACGGGTATGTTGAAATAATTGTTATCTAAGTAATTAGGTATCTATTTGGTGTAAATGGTAAAACTTAATTTGTACTTGTATTTGCTATGGTTGCGAAGATATTTAAAATCCGGCTGGGGTAACGTTTGCACGATTGCTGTATCTCGGAATTAGCTGAACGGATGATTATGATTTTTGTACAGGACATCTGGCTAATTAGTTATAATTTGGTAAGCAATAAAAGAATCCACGATAATGCACCGTTTTGAAGTTATTTTAGAAAGTAGAAATATGCTTCAATAGGTCTTAGCAAGGTCCTAGCACTTCCAATAATCGCTCCAAAGACCAACTTGAAACGTTATTATATAGGTAATTACTGCCTATAAATGGTACTGAAGTTTCAGTAGTATCCAATACGTAATTAAAAAGTTATCTCCAATTTGTTCCGGCCACGGCGCCCAGCGGAGTTATTTGACGACCGAATAACCGAGTTTCCTGCATTAATAGTAACTGAATCTTATATCAATAATTAGATATACAGTTCAATTTTATACCTGTGAAATTTCAGACCTGTACACTAATTAATTAACGAGATAATCGAAAGAAATTATGTATGCGCGGTAACTCGATCAAATCTAGAATGTTATAAAAAAGCGGCCGCGCAATACATTATACCAACCTTCTAAAATTATTAGTATAATTGTCCTTAAAAGTTGGTACAGTCATGTATGAAATTAATTTGATTGAAAAATTACTTTAAATTGCTCATACCTATCTAATTGTTAAGTAAGTGTCCACTATGCCATTCTTCACCTTACCTACGTTTTACCATTCTGTCGATGCGGTAGGTAGATACCTATCACGAGTCGTCAAATGGTACGAGCAAAGAGGATATAATCACTACGTGGTACGAGTAGGTACGTACTCTGAAAGTAGTTCAAAGTAGTTCGGAATGTTGCCACCTTGCAGAAAACTTTTTCACTAGATTAGGTCTGAAATTTCACCAGATTCAGGGATATTTTTAATTAAAAAAATCACCAGAATTCACTAAATAATTTAAAATGAAACTACAAGGTAAGTCGAAAAAATGATATTGAATACAACGAATACAAACATAAATATAACAAAACTAAAAATTAATTTCAAATATTTCTGCTGGTATTTAATTTTCTTCATCAATGGGGGATTTTCCGACAGCCAATTAAAAAAATAGTTCATAAATCTTCGTTAGATGGTGTTGACGATTCGTGGATCCGAAGAAATCCGGCGAGTCACCCAGGGCCATAAAAGGATTTAAAAAAAATCCACGAAGTACACCCGGCCGCCGGTGCCATCTATCGTCTTAATTAGAACTAATATTTTTATTTTTTAAAGAGCTGTCAGTAAATCCCCTATCAGATGTAGACGGCTGAGATGGATCATCAGACTTTTTTTATTTAAAAAGTATTTAGAATTGCTTCCAATAGCAGTAATTACATGAGCCGGGAGCACGTAACTGTAACAGCTCTTAAACGTCTGACCTTGGGTTCTGGAAGCTACATTCCAAAATAGGTGATAGGTAATTTTTACTCAGCAAAGTGTATATTTTACTTTAACCCGGATCCAAAACACAACATTCGATAAATATCACTAAAAGTCACCAAATAATGTTTCAGTGATTTTTTTTTTCAGAATATCACTGTTGATCTCCTAAAATTCACTAGATTTAGTGACAAAATCACTAAAGTGGCAACACTGTTCGGAAGTTGCCTGAGGAGGATTGATGAACCCCACTCGTGAACGTTTCCCGTTACATGTATTGTACAGTAGGCCACTCATCAAGCGTAACAGTTTGGACTTTGACCTAAGGACGGAGCAGAGAGAACGGACGGTGCGAAAGAGCCAACAGTATTTTACTGGCTTTCCGCTCATAGTGCTATTGTCTGTGGGACGGGGGGACTTTCCGAACTAGTTGAAAAAAACTCTGACCGGTTCTTTTTGAAATTTCGTGGTATTCAATAAGGTAAATTACATTTGAGTTTCGCTCGATTGTTTAAAGGAAGAGAGTTTGTGATCGTATAGCTTTTCATAATAATTAATTATTACCATCGTAAAATCTTAAGTAGGTATATAATTTTTTGAGTAAATAATAAATTATAAGTAAATTAGAAATGACGAATATTTATTTTAAAACTAAAGAAACTTTGAAATACTCGTCGATTACCTACTCTAATAAAATATACTTACTACTAAAAAAAGACAAAGGGGTATATCTGCGTGAGAACACAGATTTCATTTTTCGTAACAATTTTATTGAGAGTTAGAGAAATAGGTATTTAATACCCAAATGGTAACCGCGAGATGAAATGTTAGATGCAGTTTTATACTTAAATATTATTATTTTCGGTAGTTTAAGCCCAATGAAAACCAAACCCGTAACGGGATCGATCTATCGTTACGATCGAGCGCGTTCACACCAGCGTGATTTCTGTCGTCGTTGACTCTGAGTGCGAGTCGCGCGCATCGCTCCCTCATAGGAAACATAGGAACTTAATACTATTTCTTGTCATATAAAGTTCAAAATATCTCGATATAAAATAAGCGAGCGCTGACTGAGCTCGAGCGCTGCGCGAGTGACGCGTGCGCGACGCTGTTGCTATTCGAGTGCTGTGCCGACTTGTGTTTGTTTGTATCGAGATATTTTAAACTTTACAAGGACAAGAAACAAAGTATTATTTTCCAATGTTTGTAAAGAGGGAGCGACTCGGGCGACTCGTGTGCGTTGTCGCACTGACATTTATATTCTCCTTTCTTTTCCAAATGTTGGCTACAGTAGATGGACTTGTTACCACCTTGCTTTTTTCACTTTTCTACTGCACCCAAACATGTAAGCTCGACAATTCAAGAGTTATGGCAAAAATGTAGTAATACCTAGACAAGCTGAGCGAGCGCCGCGCCATTTAGTTAAAATGTAATAACTCGCTGTATACGAATTACTCGGAATTTTTCTCTTTATATTATGTAACTAAAGTCCATTCGCTTAGCTAGTGTCGCGACATCCTATGTGTATGCGGCGGTATCCTTTAACGGCAATATGAAGAACGAAAGATTTTATATTTTATGTTTATATTATTTTTTTAAACAGTCCTAATCGTTCATATTTAAATATATTTTTAGGTGTTCCCGGAATAATAGATTCTTTAGGAGAAGAAGAACAAAAGAAAGCAAAATTTCATAAAAAAGGCCGCAACGTCGTTGTCGGCATCCTAATGATTTAGTCGGAGTCTTTTGTAAAGCGATAAGAAAGACAATAATACCCAGCAGAGTAGTAAAAAAACACGTGCTAACCTCAGAAATTACTACAGTGGCTATTGTGTTATAAAAAGTGTATTATCGTCTGCCTTGTGAATAGATCTGTTCCAGACACAATATATAATTTATATGGATATTAAAATAAATCGAACAAAATAGAGGTATTCCCGTGTGTAAGACGTTAATGCCGAAATTTAATTTAATTTCTTATTAAACAATACCAAAGAAATCAATGCACATCTTCCACTTTACGAGGTGTGAGCAAAATGTCGTCTCGTGTGACCCAACGAAATAACTAAACTGCATGATTTACATGATAATAATAATGACCACATGGACAAAAAAATACCACAATTTGAAATAAAGTTTGGATTGTTTGGTTATTCATTGCATCATTTTTTAGCGAATTGAACAAACAGACTATAAGTTGTAATAAAAATGGAATAAAAAGGAATGCTGTGTATTTATTTATTAGGTATAAAAATATCAATAGAAGAAATGGGAAAATTAAACTTTTATACTGTCAATATAATATATCCAACAGGAAAAGCAAAGAAAAATATAACACTTTAATTCGATAAATAAATACTTATATCAGATAACATCAATTATTTGAAAAATAATTGTTTGTCATTTATTGTGGCCATGATAATAATTTAATTATGAACATGATAGTCTCGATGATATGTTCAGGAATTTAATTTAAGTAATATATAATTATACTAAAAGGTCAAATAATTCATTCAATACATATGTTAATCGATTAAAATGATAAATCATCTGCATTTTTGATTGTTTTAATTTAAAACCTGACTATGAATGACATAACTATAAAGTATTTGCTATAAACAAGCATAAATCATATTAATTATTAATAGTTTGGGTTTGTCAATCGGTGAAAATAAATCTGCATTTTAATCTGGGGATTTCGGAAATAAACTTAAACTTAAATAACTTAAATTTTAAACATAATATTTATTTCTGACCTGACTAGCGCATACTTAATTAATTATTATACTTAGGTATATTTTTTAAAAGCATAAATTTGAAAATATAATTTCACTTATCGCTATGCCTGTTCTTCTCTGAATTTCGATGACTCTATATCCACTTTCGTGCAGTGCAATAATTTGCATGCGTTGGACTTGTGTAAGTGGCGGAGCCATCGCAGTCTCACACACCACTTTCTCACTTCCGAGTTTCCGACGGCGACTAAATACAAATTACGCGTGGTGCGCCGACGACGACATGCAGTCTTAAAATGATCTCCACGCGCTCGCGCAAGGAGAGGGCGGAGCGCTCTAGAATTCAGCGCTATAATTGGTCAAAAGAAATATTTGCGGTTCCTTTCGAACGTTTTTGTAGATTATACGTCGTGATAGTTGTGTGTAGATATAGTGTTACATTTGATGTGTGGCCTACTGTACGTGCATGACAGACAGCTGCAGGACGGCATTCTTTCTTAAGGGCCCCGGAGACGGTCAAACGCTTTAACTCAAACCTTACGTGCTTGACCAAACTGTTTGAGGTAGGTTGTACGCTGTCGTAATTACACTTCTGACGCGTCAAACACAACAAAAATATGAAATTGCATCAAACATGCTTCAAACACGTAAATGTTTGACAAACCGTTCAATTCAAACCACCTTTGTAAACGATCAAAATGATTTGAGTCAAACCAAGCTTTACGTGTTTGAATCAAACCGTTTGACCGTCTCCGGGGCCCTTTATATTACGTACGCGTACGACTGTACGACGACGATGCGATTATTATAGTCTGTGATGCGCCCGAATTTAAAGTTTCAATAATTTTTCTTAATTTAGTGAAGAAAAATGTCCAAAAGAACTCACGTTGTTGATGGCGAAGCATCGGAATCCGACTCGGAGCTGGAATTTGCTAAATCTCCGGTAAATAAAACGCCAATCTTAATATAATGTTTTCATATAGATTTTGATTTTAATTTGTTGTTGTTGATAATTGGTTTGGTCTACATTGGGGACCCTAGTCATAAAGAAGATACTTCTTTTTCATTATTAGGCACTCGTACGTACCTATTAGTTATAAGTTACCTGCCAGCTGTTGTGATAGCTTCTCTTAGTTCTTGTACTATCTACTTAGCCCACAACTGCCTACATCTGGGTAATAGGCCTATTATTTTTCGCGCCACTCACACCGGGCCTGTTTTGTCCTGAGCCAATGTTGTAGTTGCATCAATATCAGAAACCTACCTACTGTGTTCTTTCGTAAGAAAAAAATATTTTTTATTGCAGGATTCGGAATTGGATAGCAGTAAAGTATTTGTGATAGCTGGCGAAGCTCCTGAGTCTGATGATGGTAAAACTAACAAATTATTATATTTTTTTTATTTTTTTAAGTTTGTTTCTTTTCTGGATTGAAACTTTTAATATATCTCATTTAATTAAGAGGGCTGCGATAGTAATATAAATGTTACGCTACTTTTATTATTTCAGAATCAAAGATCAGACCACCGCAGGACCCTTGCGACTTGGATGTACCTATAAATCTGGCAATGACTCCTCCAACTAGCCCTAGTAAAGTTTACACCTCCCTTCTGCATCAAAAATTGTGTAAGTTATTAATTTTTGACACAAATAACTACAAAGAAAAATAATAGAGGGTCCTTTGCCCAGCTGTGGGACCACTACAGGGTGTATAGTTATATACAATAAAATAGGTCTGGGTCTACGAAAAAGGAAGCTATAGAAGTCGCATTCCGTTCAAAAAATGGCCCCACGCAAAGGGCAACAGAGAAGGCGGGGCTTAAAAAGGGCAACACACGCGCTAGTTAGTCTGTCACGCACAGACTGCGGCTTCCGATAAAAAACAAAAATACAATATAATTCAGACAAACATAGGTAATAAAATGACCTCCGGGGAGGTAAAATGGTGCAGGAGACCCGAAAAGCCAGCAAAAAAGAAACTGGGGTAACAAATCACAAGTAAATACATTTTTTTTCAGTATTCTAAATACTTGACATAAAATAATGATGGATGGGATTATGTAAGCAATAGTAAGCCAATGACTTATATTAAGGCATAATGTCATAATACTTTATATCCTATAAAAATACTTAAATAATCTCTCAAGTCTTTAATACTAGTGGCTCTGTGAGCTGTAGACCTCGCGAGTCGCTGTATATCTCTTTATATTTGACGGACCCCGTTGCCAGCAGGATCGCACATGGTGGATGGATCCCCGAAATAATATAGTCTCTCCTTAGTTCAGATTTGTATTTCAACGTTAGTAAAATCATAACTCGAAAATAACAAATGATTGGCAAGATTTTAATGGATACAAAATACAATACGAAAACGTGAGAAGTTTGATACAGAGTGCACACAATCACACATTTAAATAATATATATAAGATGGTTTTAGTAAATAATTACAAAGTAATCTGATTCATATGAGTAATGCAAAAGTACGATAATTTTTAATTTGACTTGTTCTATCACACTTAATGCATAACACATCCACTGCACAAAGAAAGAAAGAAAGAAAAATACTTTATTCATTAAATTGTGACACATACAAACTAAAATGCACCGCAAACATAACAAGTGACGCGATCCAATCACCGTTATCCGTCATGCCGTAAACCAATCAGCGCGCTTGTCGGAATATGACGTGATGCGTTCTACAGTGACGTTTCTTTTAAGTAATCGAGATTTGGGGCCATATTTTTTTTGGGTTTTGTTTACAATTACATTTCCATAGCTTCCTTATTCGTAGGTCTGGGTATAACAAAATATTGGCTTTTGATTTCAAAATACCCACAATTTTAAATCAAGATATTGTGAAGCTACATACTTCATCAACACCACAAATTCATCACCACCAGGCTTGAGATATTATACTTAAAAAGCAGATTTTTTTATGACCTTTTTATAAGGTTATTACTAACAAAACAATATTGTGTAGACCTTGTTATATGAGTTCTTTAATCTTCTTATCTGTATGTATGGATTGATTGGTACAATCAAAAACATTCATCTATTAATATTTTATTTTAAAAAGGTAACGCAAAAGATGCGACACTGTGGAGCTTCTTCGGTGAGCTCTTCTCCACAGATTCCGCCATTGTGTTAGTGAACTCACCCAAAAAAATGTAATGACGGATCTAAGTGATGTAGGTACTTAATAACATCCTATGGAAATAAATAATTTTACTTTGACTTTATTGGAGTTCCAGATGGCTCCTCAATTCAGATGTTTAGATTGAGGAGCCACCTTTGCATTTACATAAGTTTTGATGTATTTGACCACAAAATCCAGAATTTGTCCTACAAAATCAGCATTTCGCTACTAAATGAGGGTGTAAGCTGCGTTTTAAAGTGGCTCCTCAATCCATACATACATAATATTATGGCATTTAAATTTGTGCAGACCAATATGCAGCCACCCAAATTGCAGTATCAGTGGCGTTAAAGGTCGGCGCGTGTGCAAGTGATAGGACACGCAGGGCAAGACAACATAATATTGGCCATTAACTGAGGGAAGACACCACACTGACATTTACCATCCAAGCTATACCTGCACATATTCTCCTTGCTTCGGCCGACTCTGTTTAAAGACATCCACATCGGCCAGGGAAGATTACTTCCAGGGGGAAGCTGCTGTGCAAGCGAAATAAGTGATGAGGTGGGGGGTATCTCTCCTCCCAAAGATTCAGGCGGGCTTGTGAGGCTTGTGTACTAAGCGCCATAAGCTTGTAGATATTGGTATTAGCCGTAGATAATGTTTTGTTGTGTTGTGTTCATTGTAGTTACTATGAGGGTGGCATTTTCATATGAAAAAAACCCTCCTTAAAATTCAAGATTAAAAAAAAAAAAAAAAAACTTTGATAAAACTATGATGGCTTTAGAGCCTTTGGGTTACAGGCACGTGGTGATACATGTGGTGCCTTGGCTCAGATTCTTAATTATTAGAATTAATTTTTCTAGCGAGCGAGCTCGCCACATCCCTATAAACATCTGGAGGAGCAATACCCGCCAGAGGCTACAGCATGCCAAAGGGAGTCGGTTTGAGACAGCCTGTTATCTGGCATGTGTCATTCAGAGCTGTATCCACTAACCGCGTATGCGCTAGTCGACCGCAAACTGGGCTGGCAAATTCGCCAGCCAAGTGTGAAAGAGCCAACCCAGTCATCCCTAGAACTTGTGGCGATGCTCCCCATTTGGTGGAGTTGAGCCGGCGCAATAAGTAAATAAGGTTTTTAATAAACTACTTCCTTTCTATTTCAGGGGAATGCAATGTGTCACTCAGAGCTACTATCGAAGGTCTTGTGAAGCACACTACAGACATTTCTGTGGAAAAACTGTCTCAAACCGACAAGATGTTACTTAGCGTCCAGGTATTATCATTACTTTATTATTATTTTATTTATTTATTTATTAGAACAATATTAGTCTTAATCTAAAACTAGTACCTCAAAACTGCATGTACAGTTTGACTGTGGAAACAGTGAGCCTCAGTTAATGATGTGCCGTTCCCGGTAAATTACTTTTGTGTGGGAATATTCCGGGGAATATTCCCTTGAGAACTTAAACAATGGGAAAGTTGTCGAAATCTTCTATTTTTTTTATATATTTATATGTCACAATATTAAGTTTTAGGAGACAAATCACAAGTAATATTTGAATACTTACTAACCTAAGAGATTTCGTATATTCCAATGTTACCGGGAACAATCACCGGAAATTTCCCACATGCCTGGGAATATTCCCAAAACTCCCAAAAAAATGGGAATATTCCGAGGAATATTCCCAGTGTTTTTAGGAATATTCCCGGGCAGATTCTGAAAGTTTTAACTGTATTTTAATAAGAGAAAAAGAAACACTGACGTTAAGTTTTGATAGTTTTTATTCATATGTGTACAAATATGCGTTATCAATATAATCAACAATTAAACATCAATAAAATTTTACTATTAACAATTTTAAGTATACTAAAATAATTAACAAATCACAGAACGATCAACATGTTTTTCATAAGTTATAGGTATAAAACAAAGTAACTTTTTTAAAATCCGACCACAAAGATCCAGATTTGTTTTTAAATATCAATAAATTTTCAGTATTAACAATTTAAATTATACTAAAATAATTAACAAATCACAGAACGATCAACATGTTTTTCATAAGTTAAAGGTATAAAGCAAAGCAACTTTTAAAATCCGACCACAAAGATTCAGATTTATTTTTAACAACGAGGTTTGTATGTTTAAATACGTGCACCAAGTTACAAATTAAATAACAGGTAACTAAAAAAGGGCGCTTTCATTGTTTGATGACCTTGTTGCCACTCAAATAAAGAGATTCGCAAATAAAGTGTTTTTTAAAGAGGAAGCGAGACAGTTGATCCATATCTTACAGTCAGCAATGAACAGGCAAACATCTACTTGGCTGTATGTCACTAACAAAACGACTAATACCTATAGTACCGTAATAAAATTACAGTTTTCTATAGTACCAAGCTAAGGCGCGAAAATAAAAAAAAGCAGACATCAAGGGTCATTTCTGTGTCTGGGTATTTAATATTTGTCTATCTTTGACACCCATACTCGTAGTACAGGCCTTGCCTAGTTTTGGATCAGATGACCGTGAGTGAAATCTCTCACTTAAATAAAATAAAATAATCTAAAATAATCAATTTTGCAAATTAAATCATACTAACCAAACCAGCCAACCAACCAACCAAACTAAATTAAAACACTAGGTAAAGAAAGAATTCAATATATTAATATATTGTTTATGTTTCATGTGTAGGGGAATATTCCCGGGAACATTGGAAACTTTTGGTAACTTACCGGGAATATTCCCATAGGGAAAATACTGGGAATGGGAACATTCCCCACGGCACATCTCTAGCCTCAGTTATATACTTAAAAACTAGTAAAAGATAATTTGCGTTACAATGAATATCTATAAACTGTCAAGATAATGTTTTTTTAGCATAGATATAAACCTTTCCTTATTAGTTTCCATTCGAATGGCTACGGGTAAGCTGTTAAGTAAATAAGGGATACGTTTTTTCAATGTAATTACTTACAATAACTTACATGTACGGATTACCGTGCCTACAAAACCTCGTCTAATGACAATGATTTTTAGACAAGATTGTCATTATTCATTAGCAAAGGTCGGAACGTAGGAAGCTGACATTATCAGAACTATGGATAATTTCAGAAAACTAGTTTTAACTGCATTTACGGAAATCATTTCAACATCATAGGATTACTTTTGATTAATATTGATATCACTAATACTAGAAACATGTGAAAATATATTTGGATGTTTAGATGTTTGTTCCGCTTTCACGCCTTGTGTACTGAACGGATTTGGATGAAATTTGGAATGGAGATAGATTAAAACCTGGATTAAGGCAAAAAGTCATATTCCCATGGGAAAATCTTATACAAAGCGAGCGTAGCCGCGGTTGGACCGCTAGTTTGTCTATACTTTTCCAGTTTTTACTTATTTAGGGAATATGCATTAAAAAAATATTAGTTTTTTTCATAGTTCATCTGAAAGTATTAGGAAAGTATACAAAAATAGAATACTGAGAGTCAAAACAGAATCGAAATTAATCGAAAAACAAACTAGATACAACATTATTAAACAAATACATATATCTGTCCTTCTTTTCATCAACGAAAACAAAATTTTCTATGGCGGATGTATGGCCCGCGTGACCAATGACGTCAATGGTCATGTCGGACCTCTCTGTCTAACCATAAACTTTGAAGCCTTATAACTTTGTTTCTGAGCAAGATATTTGAGAAAATATTTTTTATGTGTTTATCTGGAACTTGAAATATTTCGATTATGAATTTAAAAAAAATATGCATATTCCCTATTATAATATTTTTGTTTGTAGGAAAGTATGCGTGCGACGAATGCGAACCTGACGCTAGCCAGAGCGCGACTCAAGCAGTTGCACGCTGAGCTTGAGAAGGCCAACTGCAGCAGCGCACTACCTACCGTTAAAATTAAAACGTGAATGACCATCACACGCATAGGCAATATGCGGGACCAGTTAAGAAATATTTTTGGTATTAAGTATGGCTGTTGTGGTATGTCGTGCCAGGCATACTCTTCCAGTGAATAGATTTTATGCATTGATTGGCTAAAATTGGTAGTTGTTTATATTTGTATTGCATACATTGATTTACAACAGGCCTAGATATAGCGCGTCATACAAAAATACACTAGAAAAATGTCACCTATTTGAAGGCACGCTGGAATTAAAAAGTAACATGTGTATTTTATTAATTGCAACCTTATTGTCTACCATTACAGTAGTATTTTAATTGACATGTACGGTCACCTTCAAAAGTGGGGTCATATCACGTGTTTTTATACTTTGAAATAACTTATTTTCTAATAGTTATTTTTTCTTGGATTTTGTATTAACGTATGGTGTGTACGGGACTTTATTAATATAAATAATAATATGCAATAAAGGTCATAATAATAAAAAGATATTTCAAAGTATAAAAACACGTGATATGACCCCACTTTTGCAACTGACTGTACTGCGGAAATGTAGTGCTTAAGCACACTTTGCCGGTCCATTTTTTGAACATTCATGTTCTATCTAGGCCTGTTGTAAATCAACGATTGCATAATATAATGGTGGCACCACACATGGCTATTTGTATTTGCGTATTTGCTGTATTTGATAAATAACTTCTATGTGTGGAGAGTATATTTGCCAAACTTATTGCCATATTTGCCTAACAAATACGTCTGTCGGTTTTTCAAGGTACATCAAAGGAGACAAATAGGCAAACACGCAAATATACTGGCCACACATGGTCGGGCACAGCTACTTTCTGATAGCAAACATGTTTGATTTTTCCATGTGTGGACGGTCGTTTTGCCTATTTGCCCGTACGTCGAATATTTTTCCAAATACGGCAAACATGCAATCACATACTAATAGCCATGTGTGGTGCCGCCATAGCCCCTATCGTGTTAGCAAAATAATGCAAAACCTCTCGCTCGGGTGGGATGGTAGGTCACCCCATGGAACTAAGGTTTACAACATTTGTTCTTCAAGTTTTTTAAAATCGTGAATTATTTTTTAGAACCTTCATACAAATTGATTTGATCAGCTGATCAGCATGAAAGTTTTTTTTTGTGAATTTATAAGTTGTCGGTTTCATGACCTACCCCGTTTATATGGCTAAACTTGGATTACTATAGGATGAGCTCTGACAGATTACAATTTTAATAACTTTTTAATATACTTCGTTTATTTATTTATTTACTAATGATAAAATAAGAGGTGAAGTTACTTTTTTAAAATATTTTAGCTATTATGGTTTTTAAACTGAATATTATAAAAAATAGTTGTTTCGTGGTATGAAAAATTTTGAATCTGTCAGAACTCATCCTATAATAACCCAACTATAACACGTTACATGTTGTATGTATGTGTTAGCTAATAAGCACTGTTCTGTTCAACACTTTATCACCAAGTATATTTACTGTTAAGACATAATGTTTTCACACATAGTAATTAGTATGTAATGTAGGTATACCATGTAATGTTGTTGTATTGTAAATGTTGTTAATACAAAATAAAAGCTGGCATGTAAAACTCAACATGACGTTTATTTTAATCTTATCTTACACTTAATAAATGCACAGGCGCAGTTATCCCATTGTACTTGATGTAGTATTAGGGTCAGTTTGGACAGAACTGAAAAATTCGGTATTGAAAATAGGACATCCTATTTTCAATAAAGAATTTTTCTGTTCTGTCCAAACTAACCCTATTGTGTGCATCTGGATTGAGAGCCCATTTTTCTAATTATTGCGAAACGAGATAACACTTACAGGGGTTTTTGTAAGAACTTTAGCATTATGGTCACCCTACAGAATTTTCTCCTATGAAAAAATAAAAATAAAATTTTTCTTAAAGTATGGCATTTAGAAGAATAGACGCTATGTTGCATTTTAATTAAAAATTGACGCACGCGATATGTATGCACTTATGAATTCGACTGTACATAGACATTCTTTTTACAAAATAACGAAATGAACCTGATCTAAACTTTTTGGTAAACTCTATAGTAATATTCAATGTCTCCTTCGACTTGCTTCTCCTGAGGCACTCCGTCTTCACAGACCAACTGGAATCTGCTCCCGTCCAGAGCGGGGAAGAAGGTGTCGCAATCAAAGTGCTTTCTTATTTCAGTGAGAAACACTTTGTCGCAGTTTTTGTGGTCCATAGCCAGCTGAAAAATGTTGAAAAATTCCGTGTGTATAACGTATGACTATTGTACTTATATTTTGATCCAGAGGGAGGTTTTTACCCTAAAGGATTTCATGAATAAATAAATATTTATATATTTATTATTATTATTATTATTAGCCTGAGGTGTCCCACTGTAGGGCAAAGGCCTCCCTCGCTTCCTTCCACTTATCCCGATCCTGGGCCAAACTTTCCCAATCGCCACAGTAGGCAGCGAGTTCGTCTCGCCACCTCTTGCGGGCCGACCACGACATCTTGCTGCGTTCTGGGGCACCCAACTGTTGGTCTTTTTAGCCCACTGTTCGTTAGGCATTCGGGTGACGTGGCCAGCCCAGTCCCATTTTAAGTGGGCGGCCTTCTGAGCTACATCAATTAGTTTTGTCTGGGAGCGCAGCGTCGTGTTTCGAACTCGGTCGCTTAGCCTTACACCAAGTATGCTGCGCTCCATGTTTCGCTGGCACACCCGGAGTTTGGTCTTTTGGATGTCAGTCAAAGCCCAAGTCTGCGCGCCGTACGTAAGGATGGGTAAGATGCACATATCCATGAGTTTTCTTTTCAATGTTAGCGGCAATTTACCCTTAACGAGATATTTCATGGCCCAGTAGCTCTTCCAGGCATTTTCAGTCCGTCTTTCGACTTCCTTGTCTTGTCTGGTCTGGAAAGAGACTACTTGGCCAAGGTAAAGGTACTCACGGACATATGCTATTCTTTCCCCATCTAAGTCCACGATTTTCTCGGCGCGATTTGTCATGAGCTTGGTCTTCGACATATTCATCCTCAGACCTACTTCAAGGCTCTCCCTGCTCAGCTCTTGTAACATTTGTTGTAGCTCAGTGACCGTCGATGAGGAGAGGACAATATCGTCCGCGAAGCGAAGATTAGTCAGTCTTGCTTCGCCAACGCTAATGCCTCTGTTTGTCCAAGCCGGATATATCTTAAAAAAAAAGAAGTACAAAAAAAAACAAGAAATTAGAAAAAGTATTAAGTAACATTAAAGTAAATAATAAAGTAAATAAGGATAAAATAATTATTAGATAGGGAAAACATTTATTATATAAGAAAAAAGTGAAGCAATACAATGATGTAACAATAATTTTTAATAAAAAATTTAAAAGATATAAATATTTTTATTATTATTAGTTGTTGCGAGAGTTTAAATTATATTTTAATAAGCATTGTATTATATATTTTTTTTATTTTTATTTATATTTTTTTAAATTATATTTTCTAATTCAGTGTTTTTCTTTTATGCTTCGAAAAGCAGATTGTGGTGTGGGTTTTGAATAGAATAGAACTGAGTGGACCAGTAGGTTCCCTGCAAGGAAGACCAACAAATGGATGAATGGAAGCCACTGGATGATAGCGAAGCAGAGCCAGTTATTACAGAAGTTCAGCAGTGGAAGACTATAGGCCTATAGGCTAATAGATAATGTAATAATATTACCTTATAGATTGCCGACCCCCCGATGACCCAAGCATTCTCAATGTCTTTTGTGCTGTCCACAAACTGAATGGCTTCTTCCAACCCTGGCACCACTACGACACCCTCTGGCACCTGAAATAGTAAGTAAGTATGTAAGTAACACTTTATTATTATTAGCAGTGAATGTAAGGTAAAATTTAAATTCCACGGTCGAGCACTGCTCCTTAAAATACAAGAGATAATCTTAGTTTAAGGAGCAGGGTTTTTAGAGTAATACAATATTTACCTACATTTATTACTATATCTTAAGATTGTATTAACTGTAATTTTTAAACAATAAATTTTATTATTATTATTATTGCATAACACATATGGGACATACAAAGAAAACATTATTATAAAATGTCCACGAAGGCGGCCTTATCCCTAATAGCGATCTCTTCCAGACAACCTTTCTTTTTCATAGAGAAACAGTGAACGGAAACGGAGTAGTGAGTGCGTGAAGGAAATATAAAGTTACTGTAACCTACAACTATGATATAATTGATAAATACGAGGGGTGATTGATAAGTTTCCGAAACGACAAAGAAAAACTTTAAAAATCTATTTAAAATAAATTTATTTCTCAACGTAGTTTCCTTCTACCTCGATGCATTTAGTCCAGCGCTTCTCCAATGCCGTTACACTAGTTTGATAAAATGTTTTCTCCAACCTCTCAAAATACTCGTCCACGGCAACAATGACTTCTTTATTTGATGAAAATCTCTGGCCACCTAACCATTTCTTCAGGTTTGGGAATAAGTGGAAGTCACACGGGGCCAGATTCGGGGAATAGGGTGGATGCGGTAGCAATTCGAACCGCAATTCATGGAGTTTGGCGACTGCAACCATTGACGTGTGTGCAGGTGCGTTGTCATGGTGGAACAAAACTTTTTTCTTGGCCAAATGTGGTCGTTTTTTCTGGATTTCTTCACTTAATTAATGCAGCAAGCTTGCGTAGTACTCTCTATTTATTGTTTTTCCTTTTTGCAGATAATCCACTAAAATAATCTTTCGAGCATCCCAAAAAACAGTCGCCATCACTTTGCCGGCCGACAAAACCGTTTTTGCTTTCTTCGGCACAGGTCTTCCGCTCTCAGTCCACTGCTTAGATTGTTCTTTTGTCTCGGGAGTATAATGATGTATCCAGGTTTCATCGACTGTTACATAACGCCGCGAAAACTCGTTAGGATCTCGGTTAAACAGCGCCAAACACTCCGATGAATCGTCCACTCGACGTTGCTTTTGGTCAACAGTGAGCAAACGCGGCACCCATCGCGCGCAAAGCTTTTTCATTCCCAAATGTTGGTGCAAAATATTAAAAACGCGTTCAGATGAAATGCTCACCATCTCTGCTATCTCTCGCAACTTCAAGCGCCGATCATTCAATACAATTTTGTGAATTTTTTTGATCGTGTCCGGATTCGTGACTTCATTTGGACGGCCAGACCTGTGGGCGTCTTCGCAGCTCTGTCTTCCACGTTTAAAATCAGTTACCCAGGTGTGAATTGTACTCAGGAGCAGAATTACCTAAAACACTGTCTAGCTTGGTTTTAATCTGGGTTGCTGTTTTCTGTTTTAAAACGTAAAACTTTATCACCGCACGAATTTCGTTTCTTTCCATTGTTAAGAAAATTTACGACAGAGAAAGTTCTACGTCTTATCAAACAAATTCCACCAGTTCGATTAAATTCAAATTTGGCATTCTATTTTCAAAAATATGCCAAAATATAATGTAAAATTTTTGTTTTGCGTATCATTTTTTTAAGTTCGTCGTTTCGGCCAGTTATCAATCAGCCCAGGTATAGTAAACATATAAATACAATATAAAATAATACCTACACACTATAATTAAATTCGTGGCCTTCCTACATACATACATAATATGAATACGCACATACATACACACTAAGTAAATTTTAAACTAAGTATAAAAATAGATGCTATTCATATTATAGTATTAACATTGGAATAATTGAGAAGCTGATACTGTGAAAAATATACTGAACTAGTTGCTCGGCCGCGGCTATGCCCCAATTATTTCTGGATTTCATCTGTTTCTAATACTACAACGCCATCTGTACACTTATCGGTCTGATTGATGATGATAGATGGCGCTGTTAGTTTTAGTAATCCTATAGTTATTTACAACAAGGGAATAAGACATTTTCCAATGGTAAAAAGTAGCCTATGTTCATTCTAGGGAACCAAATTATCTACATTATCTGTAATTTTAATTAAAATCAGTTTCGTAGTTTAGCTGTAAACCGTGTAAAAGACAGGCAACAATTTACTTCCACATTAAGAATATTAGTAAGGTTTGAGAATCTGATACCCTTTTCTGAAGGTCTTCAACTTGACGTGTCAGCACTACATTGACTCGGCCTGGCAGGGGACGGTATTTATCTGGAATGGAGTCCCAGGACACACGGCCCATTATCACAGCATTCTTCTTACTCGGGTCAGACACTTTGCTTGTCATTGAGGTGAAGTATGCCATTTCTTTCCTGAAACATGTAAAGTTAAAAAGAAGAATAAAACAAAAACTATGTTATGAAGAACATAGCTAAGCTCCGTGGGAACAAAGCTCCGTGGGGGGGAATCTCCGGGTTTCCTTCATGCGGAGTGGTACCCCCTTCTGTCAGTGGTGAATCGGCTAGGACGCTCCAGCAAGCGCTTACCTGGAGCGGTGGGAGAGGATACGTGTGGGGGCAGAACTCGTCCGGGGAGAGCGAGGGAACAGGGAGTAATGTCCGATGCACCGCGAGTCCGAAGGGTGACAACCGAACTGGGAATTAGGGGTGAAATAGTTCTACGAACAGAGCAGGTCACCCGTCTGCGCTCCGTCGCAGGCGTCCCCCATAAGACATACATACATACATACATGTTATGAAGAAAGGCCTGGTCCAGATAAAGGAAGACAAAGATTTCATTGTGTAAAGTACATTGCCTTATTTGATTAATGTAGATATTGATGCTTGTTGATTGTAGGAAGTGGTTTTTTTCTATTCCAGAAAAAAAGCACAATTTTTTGTAACATTTTGTACAGGCAGGCAGCCATGATAGTAGATAATAAAAATTATAATTCTTCCAAAAATACAGCTTAATTTTTTATTCAGCAGTCTGTTACACTAACATTCTCACAATTCGCGGGTTTGTTACCACAGTAATATTTAATATTGTTACCTCGATATTTCGGAATGGTTACACGCTCCATGGTCACGAGTAGACTTGGACGTAGACGTGTGAGAATGTTAGTGTAGTGAACAACCACGAAAATCTTAAAACATATACAGCAGTCTGTTGTTAAATTATGAGCCCTGCATACTATACTATGCACTGCTAGATTGATTTAATAACTAGCTAAATAGTGTCAATTTCTACAAGTTTAAGAGCATAGTAAAAAGGATTTACTACGCTCGCTCCTGAGTGCAATATTTACAGAGGGAAAATGATGCCACCATAGTAATACTAGTTACTTCAAAAGGAGTAAATAAATAATAATAATAAAACAACATTAAGGTTCCTGTTTGTAACTATGTGAATAAGTTTACAATATGTAAGTAGATTTGTGATTATGATACTATGAAGTTATTATGCAAATCAGACTAGCTGTAGTTGAAAGGTTATCAAGAGAATAGATAAACAAAGCAAATTTATCTGTGAGCTATTTCTCTATAAAAAAAAAGTATTGAATTTATTACATTATTATGTAAAATAGCTGCTTTTTAATATTATTGATTAAAAAATAAGACAGAGACATGAGTGAGGTTACCACCACAATGTTTATTTTATCGCTAAGACACAATACTTTATACTATTTCAAAAACCACTGAACTAACTTTAATCGCCAAGGAAGAGTTCCATTGATTCCAATACCCATGTTTTCGCAAGCTGCAGCGATAAGATTCAGTTTCACCTTCGGCATCGTGAACGTATCACAATACTTTGATTATTACTCAAAATAGGACTTAAACCTAAATGTAATTTACCGTGAAGTGAGAAAATCAAGGAGTACTATAACGAATGGGAGAAAATTATATCGATATAAATTCAGCTTACTGAAAAAAGTTAGCAGAAAGAAAACAAAATTCACGTAAAAACGTAAGAGCGGCAAAATATTTTAGAATGTCTGACCGACCGACCGATTGACTGACAGACAGTGCTGCCCAGGGTTGGAATCAGGCCAGGTTTAGAATCAGGCTCCCATAAAATTATTGTCTATGGATATTAAAAAGATACTTTTTACCAAAAAATTATACTACGTTTTGTTTTTGTGTTGAAAACGTTTTTGATTAAATAAAAAGAATTTGTTATTGAAAAGTTATTTTAATATTATCACATAAATCTAGGTAAATTAGTTTATAAAATCACTTAATAAAATTTGAATCTCAAATTCAGCTAATATTTCAATAGAAACTTCATCGATCGTGCGCAATTTGTTGCTATACATTCATCTCAGTCATACTCAAGCAGAAAAAAATATCCATCTCTCTCCCTCAAAATGACATAAACAGCAAAACATTGCACGGGGAATACCCACAATGCTTCTCTTTTTCATATGGTTTTCATTTGATGTTGCCGCCACGGCAAAGAAGTCTGTGCATTAGGGTTAATGGCAATTAAAAAACATCTAATTGATTGGGTATTAAAATTATGGTATTTTCGCGTACAATCCAAGCATTACGATACTATATACCTACGCAACATGAAACTATGGTACAAATAGTATAATTATACTACGAAATCCAACCCTGAATCAGGCTTCCATAAAATTATTGTCTATGGATATTAAAAAGATACTTTTTACCAAAAATTATACTACGTTTTGTTTTTGTGTTGAAAACGTTTTAGATTAAATTAAAATAATTTGTTATTGAAACGTTATTTTAATATTATCACATAAATCAAGGTAAATTAGTTTGTAAAATCACTTAATAAAATGAGAATCTCTAATTCAGCAAGCAGCAAAACATTTCACGGGGTATACCCACAAATGTTTCTCTTTTCCATTTGATGTTGCCATACGGCAAAGAAGTCCGTGCATTATCAATTAAATAACATTTAAATAATTGGGTATTAAAATTATGGTATTTTCGCGTACAATCCAAGCATTACGATACTATATACTACGCAACATGAAACTATGGTACAAATAGTATAATAAAATTATACTACGAAATCCAACCCTGGTGCTGCCACCTCTCTGAGACCAATCAGCGCTAAAAGCACTTGTAAATAGTGCTAGATTCCGCTAGATTGCATAAAACTAAAAATAGCGCTAGAATCCGCTAGCATGCATGAACAAAAAAATGCATAACAGTAAGAATTTTTTATTTATTTCCATACAAATTGTATTATAACTTAAATCTAAAATAGTCTTAATATTAATAATCTTAACTTATTTTATTCGGAGAATACCCTAAATATATGAAACGGAAGCTAAACGACTTGCGGTGTTGCTGCTTACTTTCTACATTTTGCCGAAATTGCGACGTGATACTACTAAGTTTGGTCTGTCATAAAAAAGCGCTAGATTTTCCGCTAGGAGTTAAAACTAAAATTTCAGCGCCAAGTGACCCAAAAAAGCGCTAGATCTAACTCCGAAAGCGCTAAGGTGGCAGCACTGCTGACAGAGAGTAAGTAAGAGAGACGGAAAACATCACATGCATTTCGAATGGAAATACATCGTCCAGTGGATGCGCCATCTATTATCAAATTTCCCAAGTTATAATGTCAAATGTAAATCATGCAATTTTTTAAATTGCTCTACTGATGAAAGCTGATTATGAGAATTGTAAATTTTCGATATTTCCTATTCCTATTATGGCATAAGAAGTAAAAAAGGTATAATATTATTTATGACACAAAAATCAGGTAGTACTTAAGTAAAACGAAACCTCTCATTAGTCTATCGTTCGCTGCGACCGAAATGCTGACTTTTTTCCGAATCGAAAAGATATAAAGACTCAGATGGTGCTAAAGAAAGAATAATATACTGATAACCCAAGTGTAGTCAAGTCACTCTTTCTTCTACATAGGACTTTTTCAGCAGCCTGTGGACTTGAAATCTTTACGTTTCGTGCTACGCCAGCTGCAGTACCTACTGATAAGTTAATCTCGTTCAAGATTTTATAAGCATATATATATTGCATTACTACATTGCAAAAATAATGAAAAATAACTGTTAAAATCTGTTTACTGCAATTATTTATTCTAAAAACTTGTAAATTTTAAAATATGACGTACAACATTCTAAAGCGTGCGTGCCTAGAAAGAAACGGAATAAGGTAATGGCGGCAAAAATAAATATAAAATAAATTCTTGTTATTTTCGCGTGTGTATAGAAAACAGTGGAAAATTCAAGAAAAAAGAGTAGATAGTCGTAACTTGAGCCATGCCAGCAGCCTTGCCAGCCCTAGCGCCACTCACCAGCGAGCGCTTGTAGTTATGAAGTGGATATTAGACTCTCCTCTAAATTGGTATCGGCCATAGTGGATATTGGACTCGTCCATTATACTTGTATTGGTATCGCCCATAGTGGACATTGGACTTGTCCATTATATTGGTATCACCGCCCATAGCAGATATTGGACTCGTCCAAAAATGGTATTGTCCATTGTGCACAGTGGACTCTTCCAAATAATGGTATCGCCCATAGTGCACATGAGTACCTACAATATTTATTTTGTGATAATATTGATGCACGGAATACGTGTTAGTTGAAAACGCTTCTATAATGATAGAAGTATTCTATCATCGTTCCATTGCACTTACATAAACTAAACGATCATTGCACAGTAAGAGAGGAAAATAAAGATTTTATTAAGCCGTCCGTCCGTTTGATAATAAAACGGACCATAACAATGATATAGCTCTGGACTCACAGAGCACGGAATCCCGTCGCGCTCAAGAGACGAAAGTAATCATTCCTTAACTGCATAAAGTAACTCTGTTACGTACGTTTTCATGGCTAAGCGTAAATAAAGATTTAAAATACTTATGTCCTACTTTTTTAATTTATATTTTTTGCTGTGTCCTATAAACAGTGTATTTTAAAACCAATTGTTACTTTATGGATGTGCAATAATTATAAATATAAACGAATGAACCGATTTTGATGAAATTTGGTAGGTAGGTAGGTACGCAAATACGGATAAAGTCTAGTTTTTGTTACGGAAAAATGACCTATTCTTATTCTTATATGCTGTTCATGTTGTCTTTCTTCCTTTGTTTTTAAGGAGCTGTGAGACCTTCCCCAGTTTATTAACAATATTGCAGGCTGTATAGAAAGATGACTCAGTGCTTCAGAAGGCACGTTAAGCCGTAGGTCTCGGCTCTATCTACGGAACTCGGAAGTAGTCGGTACACGAGCCGTCAGTAGCCTATGGCGGCTCTATACCACTGACACCAGGGTTTGTGAGGTCGGTTGTCGACCTTACAATCCACACGATGATGAAGAGGTTAGAAAAGATAAAGAATTCCGTGCTCTATAGCTGAAGCTAATGAGAGGCCTTCGGCGGGGTTAATGCGAGGAAGAATCGTAAAGTAAGACCCAGCCATATGGCCTGTGTAAGGTGACCATGGGTTAGATAAAAAAAGTTATATAAAATCATTATCATCGTCGTGTAGGTTGTAAGATCGACAACCGACCTCACAAACCCAGGTGTCAGTGTTATAGAGCCGCCAAAGGCCTCTGACTTGGCTCATGTTACGACTATAGATAGTAGCCGGGACCAACGGCTTAACGTGCCTTCCGAAGCACGGAATCTTCTTTCTTTTCGGACAATCAGGTGATTCAGCCTGCAATTTCTTCAATTGACGACGCTATTTTACTACAGGCTGACTTAACTCGACTAGAAGCTTATTGTCAGCAAAATAAACTAGATTTAAATCCAACAAAGTGTTCTTTTATGACGTTTAGCCGAAAACATTGTCCGGTGACCTTTAGCTATGTCCTTAAGTCTCAACCTCTCCTTAAAGTTCACTGTGTGCGCGATCTTGGCGTGATGCATGATTCTCGGTTATTGTTTGACGAACATATTGAAGCTACTGTCTCTAAAGCTACTAAATCTTTAGGATTCTTGATGCGTAACTCAAAAAACTTTTCTAATGCTAAAACACTTAAAATCTTGTACTGTACGTTTGTCCATAGTGGCCTGGAGTATGCCTCTCAAATATGGAATCCAAGATACGCTACATATATTAGTAGACTTGAAAACGTCCAAAAAAAATTTATTCGTTATTTATGCTACCATACAAAAACTCAATACAATTCTATTGACTACGCAAGGATATGTAAAAACACCATTTATTAACGTTAGAAAACCGACGATCTATAGCTGATGTTATCTTCTTGATGAAAATTGTCCATGGTCTCATTGATAGTCTTGAGTTACTTTCCCTATTGAATTTTAACATCCCTGCTAGATCTCTTCGCAAATATTAAAAACCTAAAACAAACATTCATTTAAAACCTTGTAATACTAATTACAGATCGAATACATTTATGCTGCAAGCAGTTAAGACTTTCAATTCGTTATCCGGCAAACTTGACTTAGATTTATTAAATAACAGTTGTGAGTCAGTAAGGCGTCAACTTACTAGTCACATCTTTACATTGGTTGATTAATTGCAATGCGCTGCGGTTCTCATCTGCGGATTTATTTTTTGGTTTTTTGTTTAATGTTTCAATTTGTGTTTTGTGGTGTTGGTAAGCTGGTGCTTAATGTACTTACTTGCCACGTGAATGTCTTCTTGGCTGTTAGTCTCAACGTAGTTTCATTTTTTTATCTAGTTCTATCTGTGGGAACCTTTAATTGGTTTAAAAGTTGCAATTGTATTAATTACTTAGATTTAATATAACTGTTGGTTCTCCTGTCAAATAAAAAATAAAATAAAATAAATAAAATAAATGTCCTAACCAAACTAGGGAAAGTCTCACAAAGATATTTTTGTTTGACAGTGTCCCCACCGGGAATCGAACCCGGAACCTCCGTAATGGGCGTCGAAATCTCAACCACGGAGGCTGTTAAAATAAAATAAAATACTCATAAATAAAAATGTATTTAAAAATCTAGTTTCATTTTGAAATTATGTACAGCACACAACTTATAAAGGTATACAATTATACATTTTTGTTGGAAACTAGACGTTGTTTATTACCAACGCGCAGAATATCACGGTGTTTATCTTGATGAACTGTTCACTGTATAGGTGTAAGCGACAGACAGGTCTCCACATAATATAGGTTTTGATCAAAATTATAGGGATTCATTGAAATATCTATAGTTGGTAGTTATGTGACATGAGTTTTGGCGAATAGGGGATCGGACTGTTCACCATATTTAATGAATGATTTTTTAAAATATAGATTAGTAGCAGACGATTCGCGAAGAAAAAAACAGAATCGGTTGAAAAACGAATTAACAGTGATTTTATAAAGTTTCAATATGCCTGTCTCTTTCAAAAACGATTTTTGTATGGAGATTATATGGCGTTACTAACAAATGACGTCACAAGTGGGTATGTGCTTCTCTGTCTAATCTTGAATTTCAAACCTTTATAACTTGGTCAGTTTTAAAGATAGAACAAAAATTCTTTTAGTGTTCGATAGCAGAAACTAAGAAATTTCGATTTATAAAATAAAAAAAAAGTAGTCCGATCCCCTATTATCTTGAATGGTGGTTTTCTGCATTTGGCTAGCTTTTCTATACAGAAAGTTAGAGTAGTACCATCATTATCAACAGCTCATATACGTCCGCATCGAGAAGTACCATAACTGATATTTATTCTGTAGCAAAGGTTAAATCACTTGATGAAAATACAACCCCCTTCTACGCCTACAGTCATCTGTAGCTACGCGCTACGCAGCTACGGCGTAGCAACCTACACGATTATTATTCTGTGCCTACGTAACCAACCTACGCCATTTTCTATACATATAATAAAAGGTAAAAATGTAACTGGCCGATGTATGTAATACATAGAATATTATATTAGAGAAAAAAACATATTTATTTATAAGAGAAATAGAAGCCAATATATTATTTTTGTTTATTTTCGTCTGTCTGTCTGTATGTTTGTTCACGCATCATGCAATAACTAGTGTATGAAATTTAATGCGGTTTTTACAATTGTATTTCTGGATGTCTGACTTAAAAACTGGTGTAAGTTTTATCTTGATGTACCGCCTAGACTTAACTTTTGTGCTAATAAAATCCATCTCGGAGATAAAATTTTGAACTTCACGAGCGAAGTTGTAGAAGAGCGTCGGTGGTCTAGTAGCTAGGGCCGCTGCCTCCCGTCCGGGAGGCGTGGGTTCGATCCCCACCACGTACCAATGTGTTTTCGAATTTCGAATTCTTATGTACGTTTATTCGTCGCTCTTACGGTGAAGGAAAACATCGTGATAAAACCTGCACACTGCTGCGAAGAAATTCAAAGGTTGTGTGTGAAGTCGACCAACCCGCCTAATTGCCCTAATTCAGGATAGGCTCGAGCCCCTCGGTGGGGACGTAATGAGCTGTTGATGATGAAGAGAAGTTACGGGTCAAAAGTCCCATGTTTTTCCTGACCCCATAGTCACCCTAGCGCCCGAGGTCCGCTACAATAAAACACTGAACATCGATCTAAATGACTCTACGTTATCAAAATAAACCGAATTCACACGAGTATCGTATTGTTTATTTGAACCAACGGACACTACGCTTTATGACGACGATAACTAACTATTTTATACAGGTTGACAACACGTCAAGTGTAACAATGCTGCCTGTCACCAGACAAAAGCGAATATTCAACAACGTATTGAGTGTTTGGATATTTTTCCCTGAAAATAAGGAAAATTTTCAGCTCACCATGCGAAAAAATAGCCGTGTGGTGACGGCAGAGTAGAAAACATTTGTCACCAACCCCTACTCCTCCCATGGGTGTCGTAAGAGGCGACTTAGGGACTACACATTGAACAGGGAACGGGCAGCAGCGCTCTCTGATACAGTAACCTTTTAATCTGCGATCTCCAACCCGCCTGCCAAGCGTGGAGATTATGGCAAAACCAAACACTTAAGTGGAGGAGGCTCATAGTCCAGCAGTGGACTGTAACGGGCCGTTGATGTTAATGATGCGAAAAAATAAGTTGCTAAATCAACAGAGATTTTTCACTAAGGGACCTCTTAATCGGCGAATTATAAAACCATATTTCGGCAATGAGTTGACCAAACGATTCTAGAGTATGATCCCTTGGTATACATCTGCTATCGATGATCAGTTAAACTAAACATGTCAGACTAGAGGTAAAATATCTGAACGGTCTATATTATAGACTATCTGCCCGTCTAAGACCGATATTATCAAAATTTCTGGTGCTTTTTTTCATGATATTTGGAAAGAACACGCTCTCGTGGTCTCATAAAGCTGAGCTTAGAGGTCGCAATCCTCCGCAGCAGTGTAACTGCACACTTGATCTCTATAATAATTAAAATTGGCCAATGATCATCTAGTAGCGGAATCGTACTACTTTGTGTGAGTAACCCAAGCTCTTTTAGAAGATTACAGTGAGCTCGTTTTTCTTGGGCATTCTAACTACGAAATTAAACAAAGTGTCTCTGTACAACATCTATGTAATTCCTAGCTATCAATTCCTCCCTGCTCGATCATCAGGGAAGTTATAAAAAGTAGGAAATATCATTGAATGAACAATGTATTTCCTACATAGCGTATCGTCCCTGGTTTTGGTCTTTTATTGACCTGAGCTTCCTTGGAAGCTCTAGCTCATTATGAGCTTCTAGTTCTCATAAGAACTTTCGTTGAGTCTCTCTTCCTCAACAGAATAGCCGTGCTCCAAGTCTCTCTAATGATACTGCTCGGAGACGGCCATCCTTGCCCTCGCCCTGGGCAACCTTCTCCTTAAGCTATGTCAACCGTATTGAAAAATACAGTTACATAATCTCTCTGTGTCTTCCTTACTACCATCCCACAAGAGATCCAGCAAGATCCAGCAAGATCCAGCCCTGACGAAGGAACTAGTTTTAGTTCCTTCAGCTAGTTGATTGCTAGACCCCAGATCCCGAGCAAGACAACAGCTCAGAAGCAAAGACCCGATACGCTCACACCTTTACAGCAAACCAACTGTTAAAGCATTTACGAGGCGAGCGAGAATAAACGCCCCGCCAACGCGCTCTCTGTGAGACACTGCCCATTCTGTCCTCCAGAACGCTCCTGACCTCCCCTCACCACAGAGGTGTAGGAAAAGGTTAAAAAAATAGACAATCCCGAAGGATTGTCTACAGCGGACTCTGGTCCGACCGGTGCGCCTTAAGCGTTGGTTGGAGACCAAAGTCTCTTCGTTGAAAGCATAAGCTTCTCGTGGTAAGCCGAAGCTAGTGGACTACGTCCAATCGATACTAGCCGTAGCGTTCCCGATACGGCTGAGCCGCTGTGGTAACCTTTTAGGAGGCTAATCCTGGTCTTCCACCGAAGTGTCCGACGTATTGCGTTCGATGGGAGTGAAGGGAATATAACCCCTTATATATACATTTAAATACTTATTTAAACATATTAAATAACTCCCAACTCTCTGCTCATCTCCTGCCGAACTGATCCACTGGTTCGAGTATGCTCCATGTTCCCTTCGCTGAGTGCAACAATATTTCTCTGAAGGGAACGGTGCTATATGCACCCGGTCCTTTTGGGGACACTACTCTTTTGGGCTTGCATAACTATCCCTTGTCTAGCGTGATCTAAGCCACAGCAGCATGTGGTCATAGATTCATTCACCAAAGCCCATTTAGCAGATGCATTTACAATCATATGCACTGATATCGCTTTACGATATTCGGGTCTTATTCTGCTTTGTGATTATACATTAATTAGAGCATAACTCGAGCAGCTTCACGTCCAGAGCAGAAAACTTCACAGAAAGTCGCTCCGCAGACTTGCGTCTCAGAGGAGTCATTAGCCTTTGCCGATGCCACTACCGGGGGTAATACTTGAAAGACCTTCATCGATACTAAGCATCTTGAGGTCCACAGCGCACAGATGTGGACAAGTCCCATCGGCGAAGATGTATTCAAGTTGCTATACGTGTCTCGATCAATCAGCGGTTCAGAGCTGGGCATGCAGTGTCAACATCAGCTAATGACGGGTATACCACATCTTCAAGCGTCAGACATGGTTTTGAGTGCCCATGTCCGGGGTAAAGGGTCGCGAATCCTGTTCCCTAGTCATGGCCCTCGTTAATAGTTAGAATACATTGCGGATGGGCCTTTGCCATTTCCTCTCCCCATTCTGCGTGCTTGGGCGACACGTGAGATGGTTCTTATTAGGACAGCGGCATTGGAGACAACGCGGATTCGTGAGAGGTTCCAGATCCATAATGCGTTGCGGCCGATGGTCTACGTATGCTTGTCCTCTGTTAAGTAACTCTAGAGGTATAGGCTCCAGCCGGCATCTGTATCCGCTATCTAGCATCATCCACTCAGCCACCATAATATATTCTACCAGGATGTGCAGACCACACTGGTTAGTTTGGATTAGTCAATAAAGGTTTAAGGGTGGCCCCTTTGCCTCTCAGGATGCCGTCGTCTCAAGCTAGGCGGCGTAAGAGACGAACAGGGGAAGTTTTTAGCAGCGCCTGTAACTTTGGTTATAGCAAATATTTTCATATTTTCCAAACCTATATTGAACTTTTCAGTCAATATCCAAACTTTAACATATTATGATTTTTATCATTAATACTTGTCGCCTCCGACCATCACTGGCCGACGGCTGCCTTCCCCATACATATATTCGAGAGTCGCATCGACGGTACGCGTAGGGTCAACACGGATTTTCCAACAAAGTTCCCCAATTTTGCTGAAACTCACAATGTTCAGTTTTGGTAAATTTCGTAGCCTGCCTCTGGCAACACAGAATCGAAATGTCAGTTGACACCTCTTTTTTAGCCTGTTTTTTGTTCGTTTCCGTCCCTCTCTCGATTTAAAACCTCTGCTGGTTAAATTCTACTTTCCGCTATTTTTGAACGAGAAAATAAGATTATTCGTCCTAACGTGCATCCATGTGAGATCGTGGTTGAAGGAGTATCGACTACGGGAATTGTCTAGTAGACTTGACGGTAAACCAAAGGTTTTCTGAGGTAAGCCTGCAGCTCGAGGATTTCCTGAGGCCCGGCACAGTCTACTCGCCGCTATTTTCGCTGCCCAAGACCAGGTTGGTGCCCTTTTCTATATCACTTTCTCACGTTTTAATTTTTTGTATCTTGTCGATTTTCTTTTAATATACAGTCCACTTGCTAATCATACATTTTTTTGGTCATTCGAGCCTGATATTTGAAAGGCTTAATCCTATTTTCGCGTTATTTTCTCGTCAAAATAGCAAATTTTGTCGTAATTTTACATGAGAATTTTAAAATTTACAGGTAGATTTTAAAATTCTCGTTTTAATTTTGTGTAGGTAGTAGTGTCCAACGGTAGTGGAAAGTTCCGGCTAAAATTGACTGTCGGCCATTACTATTTTCTTATGTTGGCAGTACTGACATAAAGTCACAACCACAGAGTAAATCAATCATTCAATTCAATCATTCCGTCCATCTTTACACGTTCCGATTTTTTGTCGTTGTCGTGTCGTGTCGTGTAGTTATTCATTTAAACATCCCGATTTTTTGACGTTGTCGTGTCGTGTCAGTATCGTGACCTTTTGACTGATAGTAACGCCGAATGTAAACAAAGTTAATTTGTCGTGTTTGCTTTGGTTTATTATGGTTGGGAGGTTAATTTTCGCGGTTTGTTAATTGAATAATAAATAATTTTCATTTCGATTTTTCGTAGTACGTTTATTATAAACAAATATGGATGGTTCGGATTGTGAATTAGAACAGGCGGATCAACATAGAATCGCCCGTGATTATGCTATTATGCGTTTAGAATATATCGCAAGTAGTGACTTATTGGGATATTCTGAACAAGATTTTCGTGAATTGGAACATAGTTTCCATAATGCGCAACAATCAATATTTTTAGGCGTATCAGTCAAAGATAGGCAAGCTGAAATACAGCACACATTTTCGTTTGAAAAGAAGATGAAGGAGGTCAAATATCGTCTTCGTAGTTTGTGTAGTGAAACTGAAAAAAAAAACAACGGTTGAAAGTTGTACTGTAAAATTACCTAAAATTAATATTAAACCTTTTGATGGTAGTATAGAAAACTGGATCTCCTTCAAACAGTTATTTGATTCATTAGTGCATAATAGAAACATTTCGGATGTTGAGAAACTGCATTATTTACTATCCAGCGTGCAGGGTACTGCCTATGAGTTGATTAAAAACTACCCTCTTTCGGATGATAGTTACGATGACGCATACGAAACATTGATAAAACACTATGATAAAAAGTGCATAATTACTATGAAGTATTATGATAGGCTATTGAATTGTGAACCAATTAAAAAGAAAACTGGTCCCGAGTTACAGCGGGTTTTTCGTACGTTTTCGGAGAATTTAGCAATTTTGCAGAAATATGGGTTGCCAGATAAGAATTTTATGCTGTTTCATTTATTATGGTCGAAGTTGGATACTTCCACTCGCGAAGCTTTTCTTTTGGAGAATGATTTGGATGATGAAATACCCGAATATAGAGATGTTCAAAAATTTTTAGAAAAACATTTTAGGGCATTAGAAATGTCATATGCCAAACCATGTGAAATTAAAAATAGCTCCGTGCCGCCGACACAGTCTAAAAATTTTGGTAAACCCAAGGTTCAATATATGCCTAAAACTACTCTCGTGGTTCCGCCTAGTACTTGCGTCTCTTGTAATGGCAAGCACGGTCTTGCAGATTGTCAGGCTTTCTTGAAATTAAATCCTGATTCTCGCTTTAAATTGGTTAAAGAAAAAGGACTTTGCATACTTTGTTTGTCGAATGCTCATAGAGTCACAAAATGCAGTATACCTACTCGTTGTAATGTGTGTGGATTTTCTCATCATACCCTATTGCATTTTAATAAACCGACTTCAGAGTCTTCTTCCCCTGAAAACAAGCAGGATAATAATACGAATACAGTTTTAACCTCTGTGAATAAAAACGATAATACTGTCTTATTCTCAACGGCTATGGTATTGCTCAAAGATGCATCAGGTGTCTTCCAACCTGTTCGTGCACTACTTGATTGTGCGAGTGCATGCAACTTCATTTCAGAGCCCTGTGCTAAGCGATTAGGTTTAGAAATTCGTCGCAAGCAAGAATCCGGTAATTCTGTAGCTACTCCGCTTGGGACGTTGTCATGCGAGATGAAGTCAATGAAGCCAAGATTGTCGAATAATTTTAAATTAGATACTCTCGTATTGCCGTCGATATGTGGTGAACAACCAACATTTTCTGTCGATTTCTCGGGTTGGTCCCACATTAAAGGATTGTCACTTGCAGATCCAGATTTTTGTCGTCCAGGACCTGTCGACATGCTTTTAAATGCCGAGGTTTTTGCTTCGTCTCTCCTGCCTGGCATTAAGCAAGGTATGGTTGGGCAACCAAAAGCTCTCAATACAATTTTCGGTTGGATAGTTATGGGTGGATGTGACATGGGCCACACTCATAATCAACAATGTCTTCTCGTGTCGAACTCTTCGCAATTTTTGAATTTATCGTTGGAAACTTCTATTAAGAAATTTTGGGAGTTAGAAAAGGTTACTTCGCCAAATAATCTATTCTTGTCGAAGGAGGAGCAACTCTGCGAAGATTATTTTGTCGAAAATCACTGTCGCAACAATGATGGTCGTTTTGTAGTGCCGTTGCCTTTCGTTGAACCTACAAATAAACCTGATTTCTCAAACTCTCGTGAAATAGCGCTCAAGCGTTATTTCTCTACAGAAAGGAGACTAAAATTGAATCCTGATCTTCATAATGCTTATTCCGCTTTTATGGAAGACTACGAGTCTTGTGGTCATATGGAAGAGGTTGAGCCCCCCTCCACTGATGTAGGGAAGTTTTATTACATACCACATCATGGTGTCTTGCGTCCCGAGTCTGTCAGTACTCCTCTTCGTGTCGTGTTTAACGCCAGTGCAAAGGATGGCAATGGAATATCATTAAATGATACCCTCCTGCCAGGACCTAAGCTACAAACCAACATTTTTGATTTACTGCTCCGCTTTCGTTGGCATAATGTTGTATTTACAGGTGACGTTAAACAGATGTATCGGCAGATTCTGGTGCCTGTCGAGGATGCAGACTACCAAAGAATACTGTGGAGGCCTTCACCCGTCGGACCTGTGCGTGATTATCGACTACGCACTGTCACTTATGGGGTTTCTTCTGCGCCATATCAAGCTCTTCGTACTATGGCACAATTAGCCAAGGATTCTATTGCAGAATTTCCTTCTGGGTCTACTGTGCTTAGCCGTGATATCTATGTTGATGACATAGTTACTGGCGCAGATTCTGTCGAAGAAGCTCTTCGCATACGATCAGAGCTTGTTGAAATTTTGTCGTCTGGTGGGTTCCATTTAAGAAAATGGACTTCCAATAACTTAGATTTTCTTGCTGACCTTCCCACTTCCGAGTTGTATTCAGAAAAGTTCATAGATTTCGAAGACAACTCTGAAGTTTCACTTAAAGTTTTGGGTTTATTATGGTAGCCTTGTTCCGATTGTTTCCAGTTCAAAGTTGGGTGTTCTGAAGACAAGAGATGCACGAAACGTGTGATTCTTTCGGAAATCGCTCGCATATGGGATTTCTCGGTCCTCTTACGTTTTATGCAAAATATCTCATGCAAGTTCTTTGGACTTCTGGCGTCGCTTGGGATGAGGATGTTCCCCCGTCGGTTGCTTTGGAATGGTCAAAATTTAAATCTCGGTTGTCGTTGCTAGCGTCCCTTTCTATTCCTCGCCGTTTGGTTCGCTCTTTCGTTGATTTACAGCTGCATGGCTTTTGTGACGCCTCCGAGCGTGGCTATTGCGCTGTGATATATTGTCGTGCTGTCGATGTGGAGGGAAATTGTTCCGTAACTTTGTGCTGTGCTAAATCGAAAGTTGCACCTCTTCGCAAATTATCGGTTCCCAGATTAGAGCTGCAAGCCGCAGTTTTGCTATCAGATCTCATGAAGTCTGCTGTCGATGCTCTAAGGCCTTTCTATGCGGTTGACAAGATAGTAGCTTGGTCGGACTCGTCCGTGGCTTTGTCGTGGATTCGGTCTTGTCCGTCCAAATGGAAAACCTTCGTGGCCAACAGGGTCAGTCACATTCAAGAAATTATTGCTCCTGAATGTTGGCGTCATGTTAGTACAACATCTAACCCTGCTGATTGTGGTTCCCGAGGAATGCTTCCAGATGAGTTGATTCGTCATCAGATATGGTGGACAGGTCCTTCATGGCTTTCTGAAGCAGAATGCGAGTGGCCTTTATCGTCGTTTTCGTCTACTCCTGAGACAGTGCGAGAGGAAGAGAAGATTCTTACCCTTTTGACATCATCTAATACTTCCTTTATAGACAACTTGTTACTAAAGTTTTCATCGCTGTCGAAATTAAAACATGTCGTGTCGTATTGTCTTCGGTTTGTTCATAACGCGAAGCAATCTTCGCCTGAAACAAGATTTGTCGGGCCTTTACAGCCATGTGAAATTAATAACGCTTTTATGAGCTTAATTAAGCATGTTCAAGAAAGTGCGTTTTCCCAGGAAATTGAGAGTTTAAATAAGAAGCTCCCAAATGCTCTGTCCAAAAGTCTGCGCAAGTTATCGCCATTTGTTGATGAAGCGGGTCTCTTGAGGGTGGGCGGTCGCTTGACTCAAGCGAATATTGACTTCAGCGTCAAGCATCCCATCTTGTTACCTCGAGTTCATCGTTTCACCTTCATGATTATTGATGAGTATCATCACAAGTTTATGCACCCCGGTGTACAAACTTTGCAAAATTTAATTGCACAATCTTTTTGGATTCTTTCGCCTAAGCGAGCAATTCATTCTGTGATTTCGGGTTGCTTAAAATGTTTTCGTGCTAATCCGAAACCAGCACCAGCTCCTTTAATGGGAAACTTACCTTCATTCCGTGTGAATCAGGTAAAACCTTTTTCGAGTGTTGTCGTCGATTATGGTGGACCTTTCGACATTGCGCTCGGTCGTGGACGTGGTGTAAAAACCTTCAAGGGTTATATTGCCGTTTTCGTTTGCACTTGCACCAAAGCGGTTCACATTGAGCTTGCTTCTGAGCTCACCACTGAGGCTTTCTTAGCTGTTCTAAGACGGTTCATCGCTCGTCGTGGTCGATGCAATAATATCGTCTCTGACCAGGGAAGGAATTTCGTGGGTGCAAGTTGCTATCTCGGGTCTATTATGCAAAATGCTGCAAAATCCCAAGAAATAAAATTTTCGTTTAGTTCGCCTGGAAGTCCACATTTCAATGGTCTCGCTGAGGCAGGGATAAAGTCAGTTAAGACTCATCTCGCTCGAGTTATCGGAAAGCAAAGACTGACTTATGAAGAGTTCTACACAATTTTAACTCAAATCGAGGCGATGTTGAACTCTCGTCCTCTCACGCCTTTCAGTTCAGATGCTAACGATTTAAATGCTTTAACTCCTGGACATTTTCTGACATTGGAGCCGTTAACTATTCTCCCTGAGGAAAATTTTGTCGAAGTTAACGTTAGTCCTCTTCATCGTTGGAAATTAATCCAGCAAATCCATCAGGATATATGGCGTCGGTGGCATGTTGAATACATTCACACGCTGCAACAGAAAATTAAGTGGAACAGGTCACACCCAAATCTTATTCCGGGTACTCTAGTTCTCATTATTAACGAAAATGCGAGTCCTTTAAACTGGAGTTTGGGTCGTATTATCCAATTACATCCAGGAGCTGATAGTGTGTGTAGAGTCGCAACTGTGAGGACTGCTGCTGGTCAGTACAAGAGGCCTATAATTAAACTCTGTCCCTTGCCTATTGAAAACAATTAATTTTCTTGCATTATTTAAATATCTTTATTATATTTTTTTTTTCGTACGTAATATTTATAATTTTCGTTTCGTTTTCGTGTCGTTCTAATTTATAATATATATATTTTTCGTAAATACGTTGTATTTAGGTGGGCGGAATGTTCAGTTTTGGTAAATTTCGTAGCCTGCCTCTGGCAACACAGAATCGAAATGTCAGTTGACACCTCTTTTTTAGCCTGTTTTTTGTTCGTTTCCGTCCCTCTCTCGATTTAAAACCTCTGCTGGTTAAATTCTACTTTCCGCTATTTTTGAACGAGAAAATAAGATTATTCGTCCTAACGTGCATCCATGTGAGATCGTGGTTGAAGGAGTATCGACTACGGGAATTGTCTAGTAGACTTGACGGTAAACCAAAGGTTTTCTGAGGTAAGCCTGCAGCTCGAGGATTTCCTGAGGCCCGGCACAGTCTACTCGCCGCTATTTTCGCTGCCCAAGACCAGGTTGGTGCCCTTTTCTATATCACTTTCTCACGTTTTAATTTTTTGTATCTTGTCGATTTTCTTTTAATATACAGTCCACTTGCTAATCATACACACAATATAGATGTAAGTCGGTCTCGGCATCACACATATGCTCTTAGTTTGGCGCTATCTCTTTTAGTTTTTGAGTTATTCGAAAAAGTTCAATACAAGAACGTATAACGGAAGTGAAAAATGTCCAAATACGGTTTTAAACCTTGTATTCGGAGTTCCCATGCACAGGGATAGCTATTGCTCGTTCGTTGGCATCGTCTGCTCTCAGCCACATATAAATAATTCGCTTTTTAGGAAACATAAAATTTTCGGCTCCGCGCCATGATTTTTATTCAGCCTTATTTCGATTTTTTCTATGCCATTCAACAGACACACGTTGTTAGACATAGTTTTATTTTACATTAGGGTTGTGGGGTTACATCCAGCCCCCAAAATTTGACGGAATTTATGAAGAAAAATTTTAAATAGCTAAAATTCACTTCATCTAAAACTTCCAATCAACCTTTTCTATGCCATACAACAGACACACGTTGTTAGACATAGTTTTATTTTACATTAGGGTTGTGTGTTTTACAACTTGAACTAACTATTATTTCCCTCACTCGAGGTACTGTAGTTCAATAACCATCGCTCTTCATCAATATTGATCCATCTATTATTTCCCTCGCTCGAGGTACTGTGGAACAATAACCATCTCTTCTTACTGATCCCCTCATCAGTTTTCGAAGACTTACTTAAAAGTTCTTCGTTAATGTGCACAATGTGCATCATTCACTTGCTTGCAACTACTTCTCTTCCATTGCAACGACCCAAGTGTTAAGCCAATTAACCCTGCGAGTTTGTCGAACTCACTGAAAACATTTGTTTACCATCAACAAGACAAAAACGATTCCGCCCGGAATTAGATGAGTTCCACATTAAAATGACAAACCGCCACTAACCTTGTAGTTGACGCGCAATTCGCTAGAGCATCGAAAACGTAAACGATACAATCGTCAGTACGCTCGACACCCAGCTTTTAAACGACTTCTGAATTTAGCTTTTTGTGATATACATCCGAAGCCGTAGAGGCCCCTGAGACATCGTTAAATAAGTCGACATTGTTACAATAATTGTTGAAGATCGTTTCCGGTCTTCCTTCTCCCAATCTTCATCATCAAATATTTCGCTTTTCCATTGTTTATTATTATAGTACAATGACACTATTTATTTTCAGCTCAAAAAAATAGAGAACTATTTCTGTTTCCCCTTTGCAGGGTACTTATAGTTCTCTTTTTATGCCTTCGTGATTTTTCCCTACCTATACTAAATCTAACTCTTAAAATCCCTAAATGGAATAAAATTTATTTGACTACCTAACTACTGATACTATAACACTAATAATTCCTAAATGACATAAATTCTATTCCTTTTCCTAACAAACACAACTATCTACTAATAATACAAAACATTACAGTACCTAACTCTACGTCCCTATCCTAAATTCTAACCTATTAATTCTGATTTCCTACTCTTCCCTAAGTGGCCGCCTCCTTCCCCAACAAACACTTCGATTGTTTCACAATCTTCATTAGTCCAAGCTAATGACCTGGTGAGACGCGGACATAAGTCCCACCTTTGTCTTACTTAATATGCTACTCGAATTTAGTCTTATTTCAACTTGTACTAAATTCGATCTTCCACAATCGATTTGATTGTGCCACTCCCTGTCGCCAACGGCTATCCTTTTATTCAACAGTTTTTTTTTTTTTTTTATCTTGTTTTATTATTATAAACAATTTTTCTCTTAGATTAGACACTGATTTACCAACCTTGAGTTCAGTGTTTAATCTTTACAATTCACTTACCTACTAAGTACAAATTTGAATATGTTATACATATTCCATTGTTTCAATGTACTTGGGGGTTTTGTAACCCAAAACTCCCAAGTAAATTGATACAATAAAGACGTTGCATGTCGCCTTTCTTTATAATTCTGACATTTCAATTTAAATATTTATTAATCACAGGGATCGTGTATGTTAACCACGTTAACATTTAGCATAACACTACTCAGTGCACTTGTACTTATTCAAGTTTCTTATAGCACAATTTTAATTCACAATAATCAGGCATTAAAAAGTAAATATTTACAATCATTTGCAACAACAACTTTAAACATTCACAATAATCAATTTGATTTTCATTATTTCCAATTCACAATAATTAGTTTGATTTTCATCATTTCCAATTCACAATAATTAGTTTGATTTTCATCATTTCCAATTCACAATAATTAGTTTGATTTTCATCATTTCCAATTCACAATAATTAGTTAAGACAAATATTTTTATTTATAATATTTGGATAAATGTATAGCATTATACTTTCCTCGAATTCGACCCGATTCTAGATCCTCCAGAACATACACATTGTCGAAGGGGACGGAAGCAACCCGATAAGGTCCTTCGTATAACAAATCAAATTTGCTTATGTGTTTTTGCAACTTGTTAGAAATATTTAGCCGCCGAATTTTGACTAGGTCTCCAATATGATATTGCATCAACTTGTGGCTCCTATCGAACTTCTCTCTCCGATATTTGCTTTGCTTTTCCAAATTCATTCGAACTTCATTTCTTATCTCTCCCACATCTAAGGCTGAGTTTTGGGCTTGCAGATCTTCGTCAAATGAGAAGTTGATCGATCTTCCATACAAGATCTCACACGGCGTAAACCCAGTGCTATCGTGTCTAGTATTGTTATATAGTACTTCAATTTCAGGTAATCTAGTGGCCCAACTAGAATGCTTTTCATGACAGTATGTTCGAAACATCCGTCCCAGTTCTTTGTTCACCCTTTCAGTTGTGTTTGGTCGAGGATTTCTTATCGTGGTGTAGACGGTCTTTACACCTATTCCATTTAATGTTTCTTTCCAAAGTTTACAGTTAAATTGCCTTCCATTATCAGTCATGATTACTTTGGGTACAATTATCTCCGTAAACTGCAACATTTTGGTAATACAAGCTTTCGCCGTTGCTTTTCTTAGCGGAAACAGTTTCACAAATTTACTGAAGGAATCCTGGACAACCAGAATGTACTGAAAACCAAACACCCCTGAAGGTAGTGGTCCATACAAATCTGCCATTACCAAGTCCCCAATATTCTGTGTAACTATTGATTTACATGGTCCCACATATTTGAAATTGTTGCATTTTGCTAACTGACAAATATGACATCCTCTAACTTGCTTCTTAACTTGCCTTGCCAAATTGGGCCAAAAGAACCTGTCCTTAATGTACTTGATAACCTTATAGGCTCCCTGGTGACCCATTTCTAGATGCACTTGTTTGATCAACTCCTCTCTCATAATTTCCGGCAACACTATCACCTCTCTTTCTCCAAACTGAATATACAATTTACTTTCTTTTATAAAATATCTGGACTTTTTGCCTTGTTGTGTCAATTCGATCTTTTTGCCACAAAACTCATCTTCCTCTTGCATTCGATCTAGTTGCTTGATTTGTTCGTTCAAACCTCGATTAGGTTTTGTTCCCAGATAGGCTATCTCTGGGCATACAGCTTTTTCTTCCTGTATGAACTCACTACTAGGCAAATATCGAGAGAGCACATCTGCTGCTGTGTTCAATCGCCCCGCCACATGCTCAACAGTATAATCAAACTGTTCTAGGTATAATATCCATCTTGTTATACGGCTGTTATATAACTTCATATTCTGTACGAACAAGAGTGCTTTGTGGTCAGTTAGTACACAAAATTTCGCCCCTCTGAGATAAGTCTCGAACTTCTTGACTGTGCTAATAACTGCGAAGAACTCCTGTTCCGTGGTGGTCCAATTAAGTTCGGCTCCTCTTAAAGCTTTGCTGTTAAATCCCAGGATCCTTGGGCTTCCTTGGTCATCTTTCTGAAACAACACTCCAGCTAAACCTATTCCTGAACAATCCGTTTGGATATAATAAGGTTTGGAAAAGTCTGGATGATGTAACATTATTGTATTAATGAATCTCCTTTTCAGATCTTCAAATGCTTGATGTTCAACATCTCCCCATATCCAGCTGCGTCCCTTTTTTAATACCTCGCAGAGGGGCATTATACTTCGATTATAATCCGGAATAAACCGTCTATAGAAGTTGCATAAGCCAAGGAACGCCCGAACTTGTTTTACCTTCTTTGGAATTGGAAATTCGCGTATCGCACGTATCTTGTCAGGATCAGTCCTTATCCCATCGGTTGAAATAATGAACCCCAACATCTTTACCTCCTTACAAATGAATTCACATTTCCGTAAATTACAGGTAAGTCCAGCTTTCAACAACTTCTGTAGGACTGTTTCAACGTGCTCAAGATGTGTATCTAAAGTCCCTGTCGTTATAACAGCTAAGTCATCAAGATAATTGACACAAAACTCTCTAACTTCAGGACCCAGTATCACATCCATGGCTCGAGAGAAACTTCCAACTGACGTTCTTAAGCCCATCGGTAAAACATTGTATACATAGCTTTTCCCATTAAATGTAAAGCCAGTATATTGCTTCCCTTGTTCGTTTATTGGTATCTGAAAATACGCATTGTTCAAATCAATGGTAGTAATAAACTTCGCTCCGTGAAACGAGTTCAACACATCCAATTGCATTGGTGGTTTTTCTGTTTCGGGTACCATGTACTGGTTTATCCCTCTCGCATCTAATAAAACGCGCACTGAACCATCCTTTTTCAGTGTAAACGTCAACGGACTAGAGTATGGCGTTGATCGTCTTGAGATTATCCCCATTTCTTCCATCTCATTTAACTTCTCTTCCAATTTCGCTTTGTAAGCGTATGGTATAGGATACGATTGCTTAACAATCGGTGTCCCATGTTGCATAACAATCTTATGTTCATAACAATTTGCTCGACCCAACTTTGCCGAAAAAAGCGTGTTAAACTTGTCCAGCAAAGCTGTCAATTTCTCCATCCCCTCCGACCCTATGTCTGCTCCAGTTTTGATCTCAGTTCGGTCCAAATTCGCGCTTTCAAAACAATCACCTTTAATCGAATTAGAATTTAATGAATTTAGCTTTTTCGTTTCTAGACTCTCTTTATAATGTGCAAACGGTACAAATACTGGCTCCACGCCACGTCTGACATACATTCCAACGGCTTTATCTAATAAGATTCGGATTTGATATTGGCACATAAAATCAAAACCCAGAATCATGGGTCTTGTAAGACCTGGCACCACTAAAAAGGGTATTTCCATGTCAAACCCCTTCGTCAGTTCAACTTTAAGATGAACCTGTATAGTTATTTTTGACGATCTTTGACCGACAGCCCCCTTTACTTGGAACCCTTTGACTGGTACCACGGGGACTTTCTCATTTTTCGATTTTAATTCCACATATAAGTCCTCTGAGATGCATGTAATCTCTGACCCCGTATCTAACAAAGCCATGATTCTAAGTCCTTCACAGATCACAATTATATCAGGCCGCAGCCCTTCCATAAGTTCTTTATTTCTTTGGTCATCATTAAAGACCGTACTGGTCATTGTTGTGGCATGTGCTTCCACGACCTTTTCCATTGATAGCAAATCAAATCGGGCTGTAATCAGCTCTGATATAATTTCATCTTCGCCAGTATGATATCCGATTCCGGCCCTCCCTCTCTGGCCTCGTGCTATGATCGGTTTTAAGATTCCTTTAAAGGTTTTTCCTAAAGGTTGGCCTGTCTTCCAACCTTGTTTTGACATGATTTTATAACCGACCGAAGTCGAGTCCAAATCGGTCAGCCCCCCGTCTCTGATAACATTGACTACCTGCCCGGGGGTTGGACAAATAGTACTTTCTAGTTTAAACTGGGCTTCTCCTTCGGAGTCTCCACCTCCACGACTGCTGCTGAACTGGTCGCGACGAATGGTTTCGTTGCTTGCACTCCGCCTCGGTCGCGTGGCGCCCCTCCTCTCGGTCGAATCCAGTTCTCGAATCTCCTCTTGTATTGTTTAGGGTCCTGTCTCCCTCCCGGATGGGAGTTCATCGACTGACTCACTATTTTGGCTGATTCCCCTTCTGACTGATTGATCATATCCATGTTCCTTAGAAATTCTGACGCTGCCAGTATAGAGTCCTCTCTGGACAGCGCCCATAGTTGTTGCACTTCTTTGGGATAGTGGCGCATTATATCAGCCACCAACTGTCTTTCGGGGATTGTAAATGTCAATAAGTTTACCTGGCCTGCTAAGCCTAGGAAATGACTTAACATCGTGGGATATTTCCCTTTATCCCACTTATTGGAGACTATGTCTCTACGGACTCTGTTCTGTTCCACTTCACTCCAATATGTGTCCAAAAAATCTGATTTAAAATCATCAAAAGAATGCCAACGACTCATGTATATACGCGACCAATCCCTCGCTTGGTCCATCAGACATTCCTGAACTATATCTAGTTCTCTTCCTTGGGCAGGAATCTTCCGCAAATACGCGGTCAGATCTTCTAGGAATGTAACCGGGTGCACTATTTTCCCGTACTTGTCTTTGTTACCAATTCCTGAGAACTTTGGTTTCTCAGAATTGAGATTGGTAATGCTATAGACAATTTTCTTTTCTTCCTTCTTGTTCCCTAATGGAGATAGGGTGCCACTACTGGCCTCACCCCCCGTTCCTTTCTGAACTTCCACCTCAAGCGCCTTGTGCGCTGTCGCTGTTCGCGACATTTCCTTCTCTAACTCCTCTATCTTATCTGTGAGAGTTCTAGTTGTCTTTGTCATGAGTTTGTACAAGAGCATAAACTCCCTACTGTTAGAGCCAACGTCCTCCGTTGGCTCAACCACCATTCTCTCCCTTCTCTTTTGTTTATTGGCCTTTTTGGCCTTCTTGCGAGGAGGTTCTTGCATTCTCTCTTCTTCCCTCTCCTCGCGGCACTCCTCATAATCGGATCTACTGCCCATTGTCATGCACCAAATCCTATTCACTTAATTGTTCTTTTAACACTTTTTTTTTTGACTTTGTCAATATTGTTTATATGCACTGTTTAATTATTCTTTATTTCTGTTGCAGCCAAGACTCTGTAACAAAAGAAACGCACATAAGTATTTTTCTACTACAATCCAATTTGTTCTACAAATCTCTACGGGTATTTTCAACAACCACACTGTAATCTTCTTTCCATTTCACTAGCAACAAATTGTGGCTTAAGGCCACTGTTCTTGTTACGGTCCTAAAATCCTGGTTTCTAGGCACCAAATTGTAACTGCACACTTGATCTCTATAATAATTAAAATTGGCCAATGATCATCTAGTAGCGGAATCGTACTACTTTGTGTGAGTAACCCAAGCTCTTTTAGAAGATTACAGTGAGCTCGTTTTTCTTGGGCATTCTAACTACGAAATTAAACAAAGTGTCTCTGTACAACATCTATGTAATTCCTAGCTATCAATTCCTCCCTGCTCGATCATCAGGGAAGTTATAAAAAGTAGGAAATATCATTGAATGAACAATGTATTTCCTACATAGCGTATCGTCCCTGGTTTTGGTCTTTTATTGACCTGAGCTTCCTTGGAAGCTCTAGCTCATTATGAGCTTCTAGTTCTCATAAGAACTTTCGTTGAGTCTCTCTTCCTCAACAGAATAGCCGTGCTCCAAGTCTCTCTAATGATACTGCTCGGAGACGGCCATCCTTGCCCTCGCCCTGGGCAACCTTCTCCTTAAGCTATGTCAACCGTATTGAAAAATACAGTTACATAATCTCTCTGTGTCTTCCTTACTACCATCCCACAAGAGATCCAGCAAGATCCAGCAAGATCCAGCCCTGACGAAGGAACTAGTTTTAGTTCCTTCAGCTAGTTGATTGCTAGACCCCAGATCCCGAGCAAGACAACAGCTCAGAAGCAAAGACCCGATACGCTCACACCTTTACAGCAAACCAACTGTTAAAGCATTTACGAGGCGAGCGAGAATAAACGCCCCGCCAACGCGCTCTCTGTGAGACACTGCCCATTCTGTCCTCCAGAACGCTCCTGACCTCCCCTCACCACAGAGGTGTAGGAAAAGGTTAAAAAAATAGACAATCCCGAAGGATTGTCTACAGCGGACTCTGGTCCGACCGGTGCGCCTTAAGCGTTGGTTGGAGACCAAAGTCTCTTCGTTGAAAGCATAAGCTTCTCGTGGTAAGCCGAAGCTAGTGGACTACGTCCAATCGATACTAGCCGTAGCGTTCCCGATACGGCTGAGCCGCTGTGGTAACCTTTTAGGAGGCTAATCCTGGTCTTCCACCGAAGTGTCCGACGTATTGCGTTCGATGGGAGTGAAGGGAATATAACCCCTTATATATACATTTAAATACTTATTTAAACATATTAAATAACTCCCAACTCTCTGCTCATCTCCTGCCGAACTGATCCACTGGTTCGAGTATGCTCCATGTTCCCTTCGCTGAGTGCAACAATATTTCTCTGAAGGGAACGGTGCTATATGCACCCGGTCCTTTTGGGGACACTACTCTTTTGGGCTTGCATAACTATCCCTTGTCTAGCGTGATCTAAGCCACAGCAGCATGTGGTCATAGATTCATTCACCAAAGCCCATTTAGCAGATGCATTTACAATCATATGCACTGATATCGCTTTACGATATTCGGGTCTTATTCTGCTTTGTGATTATACATTAATTAGAGCATAACTCGAGCAGCTTCACGTCCAGAGCAGAAAACTTCACAGAAAGTCGCTCCGCAGACTTGCGTGTCAGAGGAGTCATTAGCCTTTGCCGATGCCACTACCGGGGGTAATACTTGAAAGACCTTCATCGATACTAAGCATCTTGAGGTCCACAGCGCACAGATGTGGACAAGTCCCATCGGCGAAGATGTATTCAAGTTGCTATACGTGTCTCGATCAATCAGCGGTTCAGAGCTGGGCATGCAGTGTCAACATCAGCTAATGACGGGTATACCACATCTTCAAGCGTCAGACATGGTTTTGAGTGCCCATGTCCGGGGTAAAGGGTCGCGAATCCTCTTCCCTAGTCATGGCCCTCGTTAATAGTTAGAATACATTGCGGATGGGCCTTTGCCATTTCCTCTCCCCATTCTGCGTGCTTGGGCGACACGTGAGGTGGTTCTTATTAGGACAGCGGCATTGGAGACAACGCGGATTCGTGAGAGGTTCCAGATCCATAATGCGTTGCGGCCGATGGTCTACGTATGCTTGTCCTCTGTTAAGTAACTCTAGAGGTATAGGCTCCAGCCGGCATCTGTATCCGCTATCTAGCATCATCCACTCAGCCACCATAATATATTCTACCAGGATGTGCAGACCACACTGGTTAGTTTGGATTAGTCAATAAAGGTTTAAGGGTGGCCCCTTTGCCTCTCAGGATGCCGTCGTCTCAAGCTAGGCGGCGTAAGAGACGAACAGGGGAAGTTTTTAGCAGCGCCTGTAACTTTGGTTATAGCAAATATTTTCATATTTTCCAAACCTATATTGAACTTTTCAGTCAATATCCAAACTTTAACATATTATGATTTTTATCATTAATACTTGTCGCCTCCGACCATCACTGGCCGACGGCTGCCTTCCCCATACATATATTCGAGAGTCGCATCGACGGTACGCGTAGGGTCAACACGGATTTTCCAACAAAGTTCCCCAATTTTGCTGAAACTCACAATATAGATGTAAGTCGGTCTCGGCATCACACATATGCTCTTAGTTTGGCGCTATCTCTTTTAGTTTTTGAGTTATTCGAAAAAGTTCAATACAAGAACGTATAACGGAAGTGAAAAATGTCCAAATACGGTTTTAAACCTTGTATTCGGAGTTCCCATGCACAGGGATAGCTATTGCTCGTTCGTTGGCATCGTCTGCTCTCAGCCACATATAAATAATTCGCTTTTTAGGAAACATAAAATTTTCGGCTCCGCGCCATGATTTTTATTCAGCCTTATTTCGATTTTTTCTATGCCATTCAACAGACACACGTTGTTAGACATAGTTTTATTTTACATTAGGGTTGTGGGGTTACAGCAGTTTTTATGGAGGAGTGAAAATGCTTGTTAATTATCATTTAAGTCTGGTGAACGATTTCGCTATTAGCGTGTTGGTTGGCCTCGATGGACTGAGTATCATGTATATTGTGAAGACGCAAAAAAGTTGCCGAGGAAACATTTAAGACCACATAAACTTCGCTATTTTTCCTCTTTTATTATCATTCAAGTATGGTGAACGGTTTTGTAATAAATTATACCTATATTTGATGGTATAACTTATATACAACGTGTTAGCAAAATACTGCAAAACCTCTCGGGCGGTAGGTCAGCCCATGAAACTGAACCACTTTTGTTGTACAACTTTAAAAAGTTTGCAAATAAATAATCTTTCATACAAATTGACTTCACCAGCTGATTTGTTCTTTTTGCTGATTAGAACCGAGAGGTTTTGCGTTATTTGGCTGCACGTTCTAGATGTTACATTACATGCGTCTACCCGCCTCTCAATAACGCATGCGCACATTGATTCGTGATGCATGAAATTGTCTCTCGGTGTTTGGCATCGGTCAACTCCTGATGATGCATCGCGTAGAGGCTTAACATGATGATAAGCTCAATGCACCAGCCACCTGGTAGCTGTCAAATTAAGACTCTTTAATTATTTTTTTATAAAATGTTTTAGAAATCCGATGTCGCGTCCTTTTTTTTGTTGTGGCATTAGTTGAACTTTGTGCCAGTGTAAAGTTTTTTTTAAAAGGTAAAACCGAATTTATAATGGAAATTGATCTGTCCAAATTCGATATTTTAATAACTGTAAAGTTAACAGTTCCGAGGCACTCTAAAATCTATATTGGTGCACTCAAAGCGTGTACCGAATTACGGTCAGTGGGCGAAACCCATAAAAAACTTTGATTTTCTGTCTGATCGCTGATGGCTCGATTCGGAACACACCCTAAGATGTAATTTTTTTTATCCCTTTAATCTTTAAAAGGCGAAAAGATGGATGAACAAGGAAATAAATCAAGGGTTCTAATCATTTAGCCGCTATTGATTGATGGGTAGATTTATAGGTATGGTAGGGTAGAGTTGGGGATTCTGCAACTTCTGCATCACGTCACCTCGCGGTACCCGGTTCTTGTTGCAGTATCTACCCAATTCACCTTCCCAATTTCCCTCCTACACAGTTATACACATTGAAAAAAACAGATCAATTAGACAGGTACTGGATATCAAAACAATACCGGTCGGTCTCGGGTCGCGCTCATCAGACCCTGCTTTCCGAGACGCGCTGAAATCGATTAAAGTACCCGTAATCGCGTTCCGAATCACTGTCAGCCATACATTTTTTTGCTTTTCTGATCGCTGACAGCGCTGAAAGTAGGATTCGGAATGCGCCCTGAATCAGGATCTACTAAAAACTAAAGTAGGATTTTTAATTGAACGGAGTAATCTGACATATGGTGGGTTGCCGCTTTTTTGAGAAAAAAATATAGTGTTGTGCTAAAAAGATATGATTCAATCACTCATCTGGGCCACGTTTCACGAAGCAACAATTTACTAGTAACAAGTTACAATTTGATATTCATTGCGTAGCCAATTCGCCAAAACTGGAAGCCCTTATCGTTTTACCTCATTGTCTACGCAATGTACATCAAATTGTACTTGTAATTTGTAACTTGTAGCTTCATGAAACGGTGATATGGTCACTAAGTAATGTGGACTCCTGGGGGAAGGACTAATGTCCTATAACACAGGTTTAAACTTAGTTTAGGCAACAGCCCTCCACAAAAATTTTATCTCCTGTGCTGAAATGTACATACTTAGTTTTGTGGTGTGGAGATAAAACATTTTTTTATTTGTATTATGTAAAACTAAGTCTATGTCAAAGTAAGTATGCTTAAGCTAAATAGATAGATAGATAGAAGTCATTTATTCATCCAAAAAAATATTTACAAAGGTATGAAAAGGCAGAGTCCCAGCATAACTGTTGCTTTTCAGACTTACCCTAAGCTAACATATATCAACTACCTTAAATTAAAATATTCATATTTATTTTTATTTTTAAAGGCTTTTAACGATGAAATGCAAAGGCAAGAGAAACATTCGAACACTCAGACCGGAGGTAAGAAGCCGAATGACGAACAATAGGAAAGTAATAATAATAAAAAAATAGACGCTTCTCCCGTCATCCAATAGGAAATTAGTTGTATGGATGAGTCATTCGTTTGTGTCGCAGCTGCAAGTTATCTCTTAGAAATATAAAAAAAAACACTAATTACTTTTATTACCTACCTACATAAAAAGCCTGACTGTTGTTACCAGTAATACTAAAACCAACTCACCAATTCTGATGGATTCCAACTATTGCGAACTGCATGATATGTAGACGAAGTCTATGTTTATAGGCTGGGGTAACAAGCATTTTTTTATATTTAATAGTGTGAATGATTCAACTCACTTGAGTTAGAATTGAACTGAAAACATCACTAAGATTATGGAGCTGGCAACATTATTTTTCTGTCTAATGTCAAATTACTCCGTTCAATTAAAAATCCTACTTTAGACTTTTTTTAGCAAAACACCAGCAGTTGCCACACGCCGCTGGCCACGCGATGAGAAGTATGGTAGCGTGGTGGGGAAGGGCCCAGTCCAGAATAAACGTACACAAAAAAATAGGTAATTGTTGCAACGGGTTTTATTAGAACAACAAAGGTTTATAGCACTATTTAGAAGCTACTAATAATGAAAATACAGGATGTCCAAAAAGGGTGTTTATACTCAAAAATTATAGTATATGAAAAATATATCATTTCATAATTTTATTACTATTTGCAAAAAGTACACACAATGGAAAGTTTACGACAAAAAAAATATGTTGTCCAAATGACGTCCATTACGTCTTAATCCATTTTCTAATGATATTCGCACTGGGAGATAAAGAAATGTCCCGTACATTGAACTGCGCGCGATGTAAGCGGCGAGCTGTTATTATCGAATTATTGTTTTGATAATAAGCTCTTTCCATTTCAACTAAATTTCCAATAAACTCCACGTATGACATCATATTTTGGTTTTGCTATCTACCCTCATTAAGACGATTTATTGATATTGTGCAAATACCCTTTTTGAACACCCGGTACATAGGATCCGGTTATTAAAAGGTTGGTACAGTCTCATGTCTTGAGGTGGGATGAGGAAACTTTGATGAAAATGACAGAACCGAAACGGATGGATTCGAAATTTGAAAATAAATTGAAAATGAACGATGAGACTGCCAGTACTGAATTGCCAGAAACAAAAAAACAGAATAATGTAGGATAGTAGTACTGCTACGACGCTAATCTTAGAGTCTAGCGTAACTTGCAAAACTAGCCCATTGTCGAGTCAAGTCCAAAGTTCGCTTCTGCACGTAGTCTTTTATTTCCACGCGGCCCATTGCGTCACGGCGTATCGGCAGCTTCAATCGGCCGTGACATCACGGCCTTTAATCACTGCGCTGACGTCATCACTCGCCGTGATGTCGAACATCCGCCGCTATTCCTGTCGCCGGCAACGTGGCTACGGCGTGCGTAGTCCGGGTTGGATAACAAACTTTATATAATAGGAAAATAGTGTAATATGTGCTAAACTCTTCTAATGGCTGGTTTACACGTATTAAGTTGTCAAGTAGTAAGTAAATTTTAACTAAATTTTAAGCGACCTAATTTTAAGTAATGGCCGGTTTGCACGCATTAAGTTGTCAAGTAGTAAGTACGCGCTAAATTTTTACTTGTAACTTACTACTAAATTCGTTGTTTACACGCATCAAGTCGTTTAAAATTAAGTTAAAATTTAGTTAACCACTTGACAACAGCTTAATACATGTAAACCAGCCATAAGAGACGAAGTACCTAAGTAAAGCGACAGTGCGCCTCTACATTTAAACACTAGTGGCTCTGTGAGCTGTAGACCTCGCTAGTTTTTTTATATTTTACGTTTTCAACCCCATATGTCCGCCATTTTGAAAAAATCGATTACCTGATTAAAAAAAACTATTTATAGTTATCAAACCTGCTCACAAAATTTCACGAGAATCAGTTGAGAGTACAGGAGAACAAACAGACAGACATACGAAAGCAATTTTGGCCAAGTTGAAACGGAGACACTTCGCGCTCGCTTATTGTAACTGTTCGATGTCTGTACATATAAGATATTGGTCACGATTCACACTCGTCAGTCCTTTTCATCTTTTAAAGATTAAAAAGGGATAGGAGATGGCCATCCTAATATTAGAGCTGTCAAATATTGAATTTGAACCTTATAGACGCGTTGATTGCACAATTTTAGAGAGCACGTTAAACAACCGACTTAAAAATCTCTTAGTCTGACAGCTATGCCCTTATTTTAGGTTATCATTCATTCAAAATAATATCATTCGTTCATCTGAATTCACCACCTCTCTTTCATTGGTCATAATAAAAACGAAAAGGATAGCTGAATTTTAAAATTAGAATTAGAAGATGACTTCCCGAATCGAGGCCATTACTCGTATTATTTAAATATCATAATATTCATCGTGTGGGTTGTAAGGTCAACAACCGACCTCACAAACCCTGGTGGCAGGGTTATAGAGCCGCCAACTATTCGTAGGCCGCCAAAGGCCACTGAACTTGGCTCATGTAACGACTAGATAGTAGCCGGGACCAACGGCTTAACGTGCCTTCCGAAGCCCGGAATCATCTTTCTTTTCGGACAATCAGGTGATTCAGCCTGCAATGTCCTAACCAAACTGGGGAAAGTCTCACAAAGAGATTTTTGCTTGACAGTGTACCAGGAATCGAACCCGGAACCTCCGTAATGGGCGTCGAAATCTCGACCACTCAGCCACGGAGGCTGTTAAGGCTGCTAATTCTACTGGTATGTTTTTTCGTAGACCAGAATCGAATCTCCTGATTTTAACGAGTAACAAAGTCTACGGAATAGGGTATCAGACAATTTTTTTAAAATTTTATAAATCCACACTTCTTAGTTTCTGCTATCGAACACTAAAAGAATCTTTAAAATTGACCGAGTTATAAAGGTTTGAAATTCAAGATTAGACAGAGAGGCACATACCCACTTATAACGTCACTTGTTAGTAACGCCATATAATCTCCATACAAAAAATCGTTTTTGGAAGAGACAGACATATTGAAACTTTAAAAAATCACTGTAATTTCGTTTTTCAACTGATTCTGTTTTTTTTCTTCGCGAATCAGTCCGATACCCTATTCTTTGCCTGTTTTTGTTTTTCCGAGTTCTTATAACCCAAGCTTTTTCAAAGTTAGAGTGAACAGTCACCTTCGGCGAACTCGTTCCATCATCGACCGCATCTCGTCCCTCGCGGACCTGATTGTGGTCAAGAGTAAGCCCATCAACAAAATAAGAATAAACTAGTTAATCATCAGTGTAGACTTGCTAAAGTTAGCAATTCATTTGTGGGGCTCTGTGTGCGCTGCTATAACAAAATACCTGATGAGATCTTAGTTTTACCAGAAAAAAGGTTTAAGAATTGTGTAAAACAGACGCTGTGTAATAAATAAATAAATAAATATGTGGGGACATCTTTACACACGGCCATCTGATCCCAAACTAAGCAGAGCTTGTACTATGGGTACCAGACAGCTGATTACATAAATAGATAAATACATACTTATATAGATAAACAACAACCAGACACAAGGCAAACACAAGTGCTCATCACACAAATGTTTGGCCTGGGCGGGATTCGAACCCGCGACCCTGTGCGTCGGAGGCAGATACACTACCACCTGGGCTACGGAGCCGTCATAAAGCTTACTATAAGTTAGTTGATTATCTAAATGACAAAGAGGCTTGGTGTTCGGATGGTCCAGCTCGGCACAGGAAATATTAACAATGTATATTGACTATTGTAAACAATATTTTATTAAAAGAAAGAAAAGTACAAAAGATACGAGTCCTGTGGAGTTTCTTCTGGCCGTTCTTCTCCACAGAAGGCGTACACTTGTAGTAAACGGGGGCCATCTTGCTTTGACGTCGAAAAATGATTTTGTTAAATCTTACTTCGAATAAAGACACTTTTATCTTTTTAACTATTAAAAAAAAATACTAAGTCGCAGTCGGGTGCTTAATCTTGATGAGAGTAGGTTATTTTGGTCTTATTCGACTGTGTGGTAGTAATGAAAGGGCTCGTACGGAAGTAATCTTCGTAGGCCATTTCCGGGTCGTCCTCCACTTCCGGCGCGCTATATACGTTCAACTGTTACTTTTATTTACTGGGTAGTTTGAGTACAAGACCATAAATGGAACGTTGCAGGTTCGATTCCAACTTAACAAAATAAGTAAAAATGTACGGTAGTTCAGGGTGACCTGTTAGATTGAACTTTTCTTTAGACTGTTTTATTTTGTTTGTTTTTAGTTTTTATTGAATTTTACGTTGTATTTTAGTAAGTAAGTAAGTAACACTTTATTGAATAATACTTAAACAGTCAAAAACGGGGCTGAAAGCTTGTCCCAATAAACACAGCCTCAGAGAAACCAAATAAAAATGCTCTGTCATACAAAATCATTTTGTTGTCTCACCTTTCATTTAAGGGCTCGAGCAAGACACTCACTCGATCCCGACCCTCGAACTAAGCCACGACTTTACTTTCTCGATCTTTTCGAACCCGCTAACTTCGCTACGCTGCCGGTGCGGAACACCGCTCACCGCACGAACCACGCATACCAACCGACACTTAGCGGCAGTCTACAACGTTTTATTTTATTTTAATCCTGACATCAAACAGTAGTACATTAACTTTAATCTCGGGTGGTGGTAACTCTGCAATATTGTTGTAATATTGTCCTCTAATTTTTCTAAAAAAAAAAAACTTTTTATTCTAATCGACTCGGCTCGCTGATGGGATTGTATGAAAAGTAAATTAAAATAATAATAAGGGATTTTCCGACAGCCAATTAAAAAAATAAATAGTTCATAAATCTTCGATAGATGGCGTAGACGATTCGTGGATTTAAAGAAATCCGGCGAGTCACCCAGAGCCATAAAATGATTTAAAAGAAGAATCCACGAAGTACACAGCGCCATTTATCGTCATATTCAGAACTATTATTTTATTTTTTAAAGAGCTGTCAGAAAATCCTCCATTGACTCGGCTTGCTGATGGGATTGTATGAAAAGTAAAATGAATAATAATTGCGATTTCGGAAAAGTTCCAGAATAAAAGTTGTTCAGTTTCATGGGCACCACCAGAGGGATATTGCGTTATTCCACTCACATCAACACATCAACAGCTCATATACGTCCCCACCGAGGGGCTCGAGCCTACCCTGAATTAGGGCGATTAGGCCTTGTCCACCACGCTAGCCCAGTGCGGGATGATCGACTTCACACACAACCTTTGAATTTCTTCGCAGGAGTGTGCAGGTTTCATTACGATGTTTTCCTTCACTGTAAGAGCATCGAATAAACGTACATATGAATTCGAAATTCGAAAACACATTGGTACGTGGTGGGGATCGAACCCGCGTCTCCCGGACGGGAGGCAGCGGCCCTAGCCCCTAGACGCTCTTTCACTAACACGTTGTATAACACTGTCGATAGTTTCCCGACCTCTTTCCTTATTGCACCTCCTCGAAGCGCCTCGAAGCCTCGAAGCTTGGCAAAATAATTATTTCGTATCTGGATGTTCGGTGGATATCCGGCTGCCCTAGAAAAAAAAAAAAAGAAAAAAAAAAATATAAAATATAAATTAAATTCGTGAAATTTTCTAAGCAGGTTCGATTAGATGTTCTGTTAGTCAATTTATTAAAAAAAAAGACGGCCCGAAGAGCTCTTCGTTGTAGATTTTCGAGACTATTGCAGTGCAACTTATAATTATAAAAAGGTGATCAGATTACTGAGCCATTTCAATAACTCTACTAGTGTGTTAAAAGATGTATACAAGATGCAGGTTTTTGAAATGTTTTGTGCTTCGTGTTATAAATCCAGGAAATTGGTTTCCCCGGTTAACTATATTATCATAGTGATATCTGAAAGTCAATTTTGAGTCAAACAGAATGCCTAGGTCTTTAGCAACATTCTTACGGTCTAAAATATGTTCAACGATAATATAACTGTATTCTGTTTTTAGACGTTTATTTGTAAAAGATACGAAGAAACATTTATTAATATTTAAAAACATTCGGTTTGTTGAACACCATTCTGGTATTTACATCGTCCTGCAATGCGATACAATCACTCGTGTTTGACACTGAAGTAAAAATCTTGAGGTCATCTGCGTATAACAAGCAGCGGCACTGCATCCTTGGAATGAGATCATTTGTATATAAAAAGAAAAACAGCGGCCCTAGAGGGGACCCTTGTGGTATACTCCTGATGTAATGATAACAGGAGATGATAATTTACCCTTTATAGACACCAGTTGACTGCAATAGGGGATCGAACTGTTCACCATATCTTATGAATTTACCATATTTTATGAATTATTTATAAAATATAGATTAGTAGCAGACGATTCGCGAAGAAAAAACAGAATCGGTTGAAAAACGAATTTACAGTGATTTTTTAAAGTTCCAATATGTCTGTCTCTTTCAAAAACGATTTTTTGTATGGAGATTATAATATGGCGTCACTAACAAATGACGTCACAAGTGGGTATGTATGTGCCTCTCTGTCTAATCTTGAATTTCAAACCTTTATAACTCGGTCTATTTTAAAGATAGAGCAAAGATTATTTTATTATTCGATAGCAGAAACTAAGAAATTTGGATTTATAAAATAAAAAAAAGTGTTCCGATCCCCTATTGCTTAAATATGAGCGAACAAACCCACCGGAGTAAATTCTAAAAAAAAAGCTCTTGTAGATAAACAAAGACTTGCTCTATACTTAAAAAAAAGACTAACTAATGGGTTCCTTTACTTGACGACGATACCCTGACAGAGTTAATTACAATTTGTCAAGTTTCGCGCGAAGTGCTACTTAAAGAGAGAGTTTGGACTTTATAAAGTGTCAAATTAAAAATTAAGGAGAAGGACTGGAACCAGACGCTTCTTTTTATGACAAGCAATTAGGAATGTTGTCTTTCTTAAGACATTCAAGTTTATCTGTGACGGTAAAGTTATTTTATTTCAAAATTGCTTATAAATCTGGCAATTTTTATGAAAAGTAGAGCGAGCTTATGTAAGATTTTCCCGTGGGAATAAAATTTATTCCCGTAAAAAGTATCCTATGTGTTAATCCAGGATACAAACTATCCTCATTCTAAATTTCATTCAAATCCGTTCAGTAGTTAAGGCGTGAAAGCGGAACAAACATCCAAATATATTTTCACATTTATAATATTAGTGTGATTATTGTTTATGTGTGTGTGTGTGTGTGACTAGGATCCACTGCCACTGTAGCCAAGCGGTCGAACGTTCGAATCTCATTATGAAGTTCCGGGTTCGAATCCTGGGACACTGTTGAATAAATATCCCCAGTTTGGTTACAACATTGCAGGCTGAATCACCTGATAGTCCCGGAAATTAAAATTATTTCGTGCTTTGGAAGGCAAGTTAAGCTGTTGCTCTCGGCTATTACCTACGGAAATAACGATGAGCCACGTCAGAATCCATTAGCGGCTCTGTAACACTGACACTAGGGTTGGTGAGGTCGGTTGTCGACCTTCTACTCACACGATGAAAAAGAAGTACTTTGCACAGTCATCAAAGGAGATAAGTATACAAGTTCCAAACCGATGAACTATTCTCAAGTGACTATTTATATTTTTACATAGGATTCTATATTATATACTTGAACAGTTTATTAATCTGCACAATAATACGAAATTTTATGACGAACCATAAACACAAACAATAAATTGAGCTTTTAAAGATTAAAAAGGGACAGGAGGTGCTCATCCTAATATTAGATCTCTCAAACATCGAATTTGAACCTTATGAAGGAATAGAATAGAATAGAATAGAAAAACATTTATTCAGCATAGCACACAATATAAATGATAACATTTAAAGTCAAAAGTCAAAGTCAAAATCATTTATTTCCATAGGATGTTATTACATCACTTAGTCTTAGATCCGTCATTACATTTTTTTGGGTGAGTTCACTAACACAATGGCGGAATTTAAAACAGCACTATTCAGAAGGCGTCGATTGCACAATTTTAGAGAGCACGTGAAACATCCTACTTGAAAATCTCTTAGTCTGACAGCTATGCCCTTATTTTAGGTTATCATTCATTTAAAATAATATAATTCGTTCGTCTAAATTCATCACTTCTCTTTCATTGGTCATGAAAACGAAAAGGATAGCTGGATTATTAGAGCATGACTTTCCGAAATTAAACCGGTTTTGGGCGGCTCTGTATACTTATCTACTTTGCTGACAGGACTTATATATTCGTATGTTTTAACAAAATTACTATCGCTACCTTCCTGTACTAACTAAATTAGTCCCTCCCCTCACTGAACGTAAACCGACCGAAAGAAAAAGCTTCCGGCAGCTTTAATCGAATTGGCGGTGAGCCACCAACTTAATTTTGTCGGGTACTACATATTTTATTTTCAAACTTTTTCTCTTATCAACTATAAATAATAAATTGACGTACAAATTTTCCATAAAAAGTAGCCGATATCCTTTTTCTATTTCCCAGTCTTCTTCTTCTTCATCGTGTGGGTTGTAGGGTCGACAACCGACCTCACAAACCCAAGTGTCAGTGTTATAGAGCCGCCAAACGCCACTGATATGGCTCGTGTAACGACTAGATTCCGAAGCACGTGGTCGTCTTCCTTTTCGGACAATCAGGTGATTCAGCCTGCAATGTCCTAATTCTAACCAAACTGGGGAAAGTCTCACAAAGAGATTTTTACTCGTCAGTGTCCCCACCGGTAATCGAACCTGGGACATCTGCAATGAGCGGTGAAATCTCGACCACAAATAAAAGCACACTATCGCATTTATTTATAAAATGTTTTAAAAATTCCCTGTAAAAACGTTCTGTCCCTGTCTAAAAAGTGACAGCATTAATTAATATTTTTCCTAAGCTAAAAATATAATAATCAAATAAAACCCGCCGCGCCGGTTCAGTTAAACCATTATTGGCTAGTACCATTGATGTACCAGTTGTACCATTAACTCCCGCTTATGATTAGTTGAACAAGCGTTCGGATTGGTTGCTAAATCCAAAAAACATCCTTTTTAAGTCTATGGCCTTTGACAGCTCTGCGAACCCTTTAGGCCCGGTTGGAGATGTGTTTGAATAACCAATCAGATTTCGTTATTGAAGCTAAGCGGAGAGGAGATGTGGAAATAACGAAATCTATGGGTTATTCAAACACATCTCCTCTCCTCTCCGCTTTAGTGGTAACCGGGCCCTAGACTCGTGTGGCTGATAACATTTATTAGCATCAAAATGACATTTCAAGCTCTTTTAATATTTTACTTACGTATTTTTGTTACATTGAAAGCGGGTTGACACGTATCAACCCCTTTCCGTGAAACAATATATGAGCGAACCGCTTTTCATTTCTATTTGATGTCTCGATAACAGGTCCAACTGAAGATTCCCACGGAGGGCTTCAGAAAAAACACCGTTTTGCAATAGCCAGGATAACGTGAGCGAGACAGACTTACACATTCCCCTTTCGTTGGAAAGAGAACAATATTCTTGTGTACCTTTCTCTTATAGATTTGCTGAAAGCTCTTCATCGCGCTTTCTAAACACTACTTTGGTGTACACAGCGGCTTCAGCTATTGCGGATTTTATTTAGATAGTAAAGAGATGCAGCAATGGAACGGAGAAAGATCAGAAAATTTCCCGATTGTTGTCGTAATAGCCTTTTGCGTGAAAAGGACTGATTCGCCTGAAATCCCTCAGTAGCGTTCGGGTGGCCGTCGAGACGGGACGTGTCGATTCTTTGGAAAAATATAAATTTTCCGTTCTATAAATGTGATTTTTCTGGAGAAAATTCGCAATGATTTTTGTGGGTGCGAAATTGAGTTGTAATGAATACAATGCCCTTTTTATGGGGCAAAGTGAATAAAGAATAAGTGCACGGCTCAGTGGATGATAAACATCGAATCTGATAGTTGATTTGTGAAGGATTTGTGCGTGAATTGTAACGTTAGAGAATTTTTTGAATAATGTTTTTTTTAATAAAATTTAAAGTGACCTAAGTGCCATGCGAGCAGAGGTTTTATAAATTGCAGTTGAAAACTTAAAAAGGTGAGTTTTTTTTACATTATTGTAAGTAAATACTTTACAACATATCATTTTTTAATAATAGGTACTATACTGAAATTTTTGTGATACAAGTTCCATTAACCTAACATTTTAATTTTGTTTTTCTTACATTATTTAATACTTTTAATATTCCAATAACATGCAAACCGAAATAATAAAATTATTTGATAAATTACTACACTTAAAAAAACTCTTTATTATTTATTGCACACTTAAATTTACAAGATAATATTAAAATTAGTTACAAAGGCGAGCTTATCTCTATAAGAGATCTCTTCCAGCCAACCTACTAGGTGGTGGAAAAGGTGAAAAACAGAGCGGGCACAAGGACGTGCACTAAAAAACTTTAAATAAAACGCATAATTCCTTATTTTTACAGACATAAAATGTAAGTTTTTATTATAATTTTCTTTTAAATATTACGAGAACATCTTTTCATTTTATTTTCCCATTTTTCGTGTAGTTCAATATTTTCTCTTTAACTACAACATTACCATAGTTGGCTAGACCGAAAATGATAAATTGCATAGAACAGAGAAACGTGACGGTCGGGATGCTGGCCATTTGGTATTCATGTCTTTTAAATACAGTACGTCTCACTGAGTACCTTAGTTTTCCCGACAAACTTATTGATTTGGGGATTTTATTTCTTGCGCACTTTTAGTAGTTTGCTAAGTGTTTGTAGAATCTCTTGACATATTTTTTTTTCTGTCTAAAGGAGACAGATTTAGATAAGAACCATTCCGATTAAATACACATTTTTTTTTATATCAAATCTGTCCAACCGTATAGGAGGTGCGATGCCACAAACAGATATATTTACAAAAATAAATGTGTAGTTTGATAAAATCTAGGATATTTAATCAACATCAACGGCCCGTTACAGTCCACTGCTGGACTATGAGCCTCCTCCACATAAGTGGAGGGTTTTGCCATAATCTCCACGCTTGGCAGGCGGGTTGGAGATCGCAGATTAAAAGGTTACTGTATCAGAGAGCGCTGCTGCCCATTCCCTGTTCAATGTGTAGTCCCTAAGTCGCCTCTCACGACACCCACGGGAAGAGTAGGGGTTGGTGACAAATGTATTCTACTCTGCCGTCACCACACGGCAGGATATTTAATACATTTGAAATAACCAAAGACAGGTATAGCTTAAACAGAATCTTTTAAAATTTCAATATTTTCTTAACATTTTCTTCTTCTTCTTATTGTCATGTTACCTATATTGATATAAAAAAAAATTAAGACATTCTCGTAAATGGGAGCTCAATCATAGTATTGAATTGAATAGACTTAAATTATGATTATTAGGCTTTTATTGGAACACGACGAACACATAACCTCCACAACCAAAAATAATTTAAATCACTTCACAACCTCTATGTAACTTCTGAAACTACTTCTAGATATATAAAGGTTTTAGTCAAAGAAAATAAAAGAGCTAGGCACCAAACAAATATTCGAATCTAAGGACGTCCACAGACTGACCGCAAGGTGACTGCTTTTAGGTCAAGAAGATACCTAGAAGATAGAGTCCGTGTGTAGTGAACTCACCCAAAAAAAATGTAATGACGAAACTAAGAGATGTAACACAAGTTAATTAATTATTCATTTAATTTAATTTCACATACTCTATAAATAAACTGTCGTACAAACAGCCGTAAAGTACCTTTTTTTAGTTACACAATAATTCGTAAAATATCCTTTTATGATGTCGCTAACAATAAAACAAACCGACAGGTCCTATAATTTCTATAAATAGTCACAAATATTCTTATTAACTTGGGGAAAATCAGTAGCCCTTCCTGCTAGTTATATTTTTAAACTGCGTAGTGAGTTTTCAGTCAGTGTTAAGTTGTAGCAACAACAGCACCCTGACTAAATTCCATTCGCGATGCAGTCGATCACAACGGCAACTAAAATACCGTCGCCACGTTTAGCTGCTCGTCTGCACACCCTGTTTTCATTTGATATCTGGAAAGCGTATTACATCGTACGTGTATTTGTTTAACACAACGAAGGTTGAGGCGATAACACTAGCAAACATGTGTTTCGGAACGAGCTATTTGCTCTAAGTATGTAATTAAAGAGGAGATATTATCTAAATACTTTAAACGAGCAATTCTTGTATATATAAGTGGTTTATATAATTATAATCTAGGAAACGGCTGCAATGATTTCGATGAATTTTAGTATATAAGGGTATCGGGAGCGATATATCGATCTAGATAGGTTTCATTCTTAGTGAAACGGGTTTTTCGCGTGTTTTCAGGCATTAAAATATTGCTACGCAATATCATTAGAATAGACAGGTAATTTTGCCGTTTTTGTTAACGTCATTAGCTCAGTCGGGAAACCGCGTGACTTTGGTTTCGAGTTCGAAACCTTGAGTAATTTTCTAATTTTTTTTTTATTTATCACCTACTTTTTACTTTTTCATTTAGTTCATTAAATTAAAAAATATGACAGAGATATCAAAATTTCTATATATTTTTTGATGAGATGGCACTTCAACTCACAAAGTGGCGAAATGTTTTTTATTTTACTTAAGTACATACCATGACAAAAATTAAGGGTTATGAGTTTTGGCAAATAAATATATCTTTATATCTTTAAAACTGAGGGTTACGAGCAAAGCTCGGTCGCCCCGATACTTATTTTATTTTATTAATTGTATAGTATCGACGGTGTAATACTAGTAGATAGAACTGGTGCATCTATAATATGTTCTATCGAGTACATAAAATATCGTCTTCCATATTTTCTAAACAGTTAGCCCGAGGACATAAGCTATTATAATAACAAAAAAAGTCAAGTTTAGTTTAGTTTCAAAGTTACTTTGAAAAAACATTTATTTAATTCGTTAGAATAATAAGAACTACAATATAGTTTAAGTAAGTTTACTAGTTTAAATTGTGTACTTACCTTAATTAAAGAGACTCCGATTCCGCAGACAAACTGCTGCGCAGTTTTGCGGGACTGTTGTTCGATTTATAGGTTTATAATGTCTGATATAAATAAATAAATAAATAGAATTTCGTATCCAACTAATGTCAGATTTTTTTTTCGGTTTAGGGCGGCAATTAAATTTGCTACAATTAGAAATGACCACTTTTACAAAAGACCGAACCGTCAGGGAGGCGTTTTGGTTCAAACCTTACCACGTAACAATATGTCTTCGAATGTCGTATCCATGAACATCATCCACAGCTCATATACGTCCCCACCGAAGGGCTCGAGCCTACCCTGAATTAGGGCGATTAGGCCTTAGTCGACCACGCTGCTGGCCCAGTGCGGGTTGGTCGACTTCACACACAACCTTTGAATTTCTTCGTAGGAGTGTGCAGGTTTCATCACGATGTTTTCCTTCACTGTAAGAGCGTTGAATAAACGTACATATGAATTCGAAATTCGAAAACACATTGGTACGTGGTGAGGATCGAACCCGCGTCTCCCAGCCGGGAGGCAGTGGCCCTAGCCACTAGACCACCGATGCTCTTACAATATGTCTTATCCAATGTACGTTTATTCGACGCTCTTACGGTGATGATAGAAAGGAAATCAGCTCACTCCTGCGAAGTCAAAGTCAAAATAATTTATTTCCATAGGATGTTATTACATCACTTAGATCCGTCATTACATTTTTTTGGGTGAGTTCACTAACACAATGGCGGAATCTGCGAAGAAGTATTCAGCGCTGTAGACTTGTCTGTAGCACATGCTGAGTCGGAACCCTTTCCTTGATGCAATACAGCATTCACAACTATGTTAAGTCTTTGTGTTACCCCTAAACTTTGTTTGTGTTGTATCGTGTTTTTTTTTCAAGGAATTCTTTGAAAAAATCTAATAAAAAAAAGAAATAAATTCTATTCTAACTTGCACTAAGCTGACGTGATCGAAGTCTGAGCCCGACCACTCTCGTTCACTCTATGATGATCGTAATATTCCAATCGCATACTGGACCAGTCATGTAATAGCCCAATCGCTAGACCAGTCGCGTAACAGGCCAGTCACATTATGCAGTCGCGATTTATGATGATAGACCAGTAGCGTTTAAGGCTAATTACCACATAGACCGGTTGCGTTTTAGACCAAGTGATACGTACCCATCAGTGTGGGGTATCTTTGTAATTCTTTAGGAATACTTATATAAGAATATTTATGCGTACCTACTTAGCCTACTTACATTGTACTGTAACGACTCTCCGGGAGAGAGCCGCCACTTAAGAAATTCAAAAGGCACTTATAACACAATCACTATTTTATTAAACTATAAACTGCACTTGCACTACTGAAATATCATCTAATCGTCCGCACTCGACGGCGGACGGCAGGTGAGAACGTCAAAATCCCTACGGCCCCAGCCCGTCTGTAGTTTCTATCGCTCTCTTTCTAAACTGAATAGTTAAAAAGAGAACGAATATATTACAAAAAGAATATTATCGCCAGTATCAAACTCCATAGCACTCGGACCAACGAGGCCCGATGCTACAGTACCATACCACAATTTTTTCGTAATAGACAGATAGATTATAATAACACTCTTTCTTTCTTTGTTGTTGCAAGTATTAATCAAATTTTAATATAATAAGATGCCAATAAGAGCATCGGTGGTGTTGTGGCTTCACCGTCCTTTGTCTTTGTCCTTTGGTTTTGTCTGAAGTCGACTAATCCACACAGGGCCAGCGCAGGGTCGACTACGGCTTGATTGCCATAATTCAGGGTACGTTCGAGCCTCTCGATAGGGACGTATATGAGCTGTTGGTGATGTACTTAGCCTATTTAAATTGTACTCTGTTAATAGTAGTGCCTAATATGGTAAGAAAAGACATCTCGGTCCCGCCGTTGAGCTTACAAAAGTATGACATAAGCAAACGTCAAATCGCACCTGCAACTATCGTAATATAACTAATAACTTCAATGATCTATAAGATAAACTCCTTTCGTCGGTTTAGGACCGCAATTAAAAATTACCATTTCTTTATATGACCAGTTCTAGAAATGACCACTTTTAAATGACCATGAACTGCCCACTTGTATAAATGACCACTTATAAATGACCATTTCTATAGACCACTTCTGCAAGTAAAACTTTAGAAACAACCATTCGTAGATTTAATCTTTAACAATCAGTATGAATGTCTGTACGTCGCACTATGGATCGTTAGTATGTTTCGTCAGATCGTTAATTTCGATCCAGGTGGGCGGGGCGAGGTTTCCTTTGTTTCGCTTTAGTTGTAAACAAAGTCTTTCGAGTTTCGAGGAAAATTTGTATTCAACTCGTTTCTTTTTGTTTGTTGAATAAGGAAACAAAATCCTTATATAATAATACAATTTAAATCAATGTTACGGAATTAGTTTCCTGTTATTATAACATGAGTTACGGTATTATAATAATTTAATGAAGATGAAATATAGGTTATGTATTCAAACTCATAACTCAAATCTCAGATGTAGCTCAAAAGGCCGCGTACCTTAAATGGGATTGGACCGGTCACGTTTCGCGAATGCCGTCCGACCTCTGGGCCAAAGTTACCACCGACTGGGTCCCCGCAAATGCTAGAAGACGTCGAGGTCGTCCAAGGAGGAGATGGTGTGACGAATTAGACGTCTAAAACAACGGATGGCGAGAGATGGCCCAAGACAGGAAGGACTGGAAGAAAAGGAGAGAGGCCTTTGCCCTGCAGTGGGACATTACGTGCTAAATCTAATCTAATCCATAACATTGATTTACAACAGGCCTAGATATAGCGCATCATACAAAAATACACTAGAAAAATGTCACCTAATTTGAAGGTACGCTGGGATTAAAAAGTGACATGTGTATTTTGTTAATTGCAACCTTATTGTCTACCATTATAGTAGTATTTTTATTGACATGTACTGCGGAAATGTACTGCTTAAGCACACTTTGCCGGTCCATTTTTTGGACATTCATGTTCTATCTAGGCCTGTTGTAAATCAATGATTCATAATTACTAATTGACTGACTGATTGATTGACTTATTGTCAACCCGCTTTGCTTTAAGACAGTTGAAACTATGAAGATCAACAGGCGTCTTGATTGCTAGGAGCAATCTCTTCCAGAGACATACTACTGTTTGGTTTTGAATTTCGAATTCATACTTGTGTTGTAAACTAACGACAAAGAAAAACATCTTGAGAAAATATTGAAATATCTCTATCGCCTGAGGCCTTATTCAATTCAGGGTAGGCTCAAGCCCCTCGGTGGGGACGTATATGTTGCTGACAACCCTATTGCTCAATATCGATTCTGTATTTGTTGCGCGTAAAGTTATCGATCCCAACAATATACTTTTAATTAAAACGGAATGTCATTTGAAACAAATAGCCTGTTGAGCGACCTCTAGTCCTTCGATCACAGATAGCCCTTAACGACACTGAGAGAATTCAGTAGAATACTAAATACTAATAAGTATTAGAAGGTAGAACCGACTGATATAGATTGACGGACAGATGAAATTGTGGCTGCTTGTTTATATTAAAACTCTTATAAAGTTATCTTATTGAGTTAAAGAGGAGGCAAAAGCCAAAAAGTCTCCTTCAATAACGGTCCATATTATCTTGAAAACCCTTGAACCGATTTTGATGAACTGTTCTTAATCTTTGATGAATTATTTAATAATAATAATAATTGACCGAGCGAGTGAAGCGTCTCTGTTTCAGCTTGGCCAAAATTGCTTTTGTATATCTATCTGTGTGTCCATCTGTCTGTTTATTCCACTCTACAGGTCGCGTTTCTCAACCGATTCTCTTGAAATTTTGTGAGCAGGTTCGATAAATAAATTAAATATTTTTGTCGAGTCAGTTTTTGGAAATTTTAAAAATGAGTTATGGGGGTTGCCTGCTTATAAGCTAAAGCAGTTTTCCTCTACAGGTCATATTTCTCAACCAATTAAAATAAAATATTTGACTTAGATAAATTTCAAGGGGTCGCGGATATTTGTGGAGAAAAAATAAATATTAAGAGATATACAAACTCGCGAGGTCTACCAGCTCACAGAGCCACTAGTAATAATGCGGAGGACATCTCACACACGGCAATACGATCCCAAACTAAACAAAGAAATAAATAATAATAATAATAAATAAAGTTTGTACAGTGAACAGCTCATCAAGCTATTCACCGGGGTATCTTGCGCGTTGGTAATACGGCCTAGTTTGCAACAAAAATGTATAGCTTGATGTGCTGTCTACTGTACTATGGGCGTCAGACAGCTGGCATTACTTGAATAGATAAACAACATCCAGACACAAGGTAAACTCAAGTGCTCATCACAAGTGCCCTGGGCGGGATTCGAACCCGCGACCCTGTGTTTCGCAGGCAGGCTTACTAGCTATCAACTAGGCTACGAGGCCGGAACTTGCAATTTAAAAACTTAATTCAATAAAAATTGGACAATAAAATTGATAAAAAAATGGACACTGAACGTCTACGTCGTAGCGCCTCGTAGCACGTAGCTCGCTACGGCGTAGCCAAGGTCAGGGTACACTTTTTCTTACTTACTGAAGGTTAATAATAATCACAATCTGGTTTATGAAACGAAATGTCACAGCAGGAACTTTATTAATAGAAAATCAAAGCAAAACTTGTTTGTGACGTTACGTAGCCGTATTGTAAATATTTTTAGTTTTTTTTAGTTTTTCAAGTGTGATTTATGATTAAAACCATACAAAAAAGTTAGTGTACACTAATTTATTTTTATAAGAAAATTGTTTGAAGATATTCGCATTTACAATAACAAGCTTTTTATTTTGATTTAGTCGTGTGCCCGATGGAACTTCCATCAAACTTCAATATCGATTATCCCTTTTTGGGGAGCAATTTTTAAAAAACTTTTATTTTTCCTTGTATGTAAAATATCCTTTCGTGTAAAATGTCATGCTTTTAGAGACTTTTAAGTTTGCGTCTGCTATATTACCACTTGGTTTTGTAGCTACTATCTAGGTATAGCTACCATCCATTAAAGGTTTCATGATAGACGCTTCACGTCGCTATTTCGATGCCGCGCCTCACCACCCAAATCCTCTGGTTGTGAAAACCGCCAGGTATTTCCCTCACCCCGTTAGCCCTAAGCATGTTCTGTCCGATCCTGTCGATCCCATTCAGTCAGCTGTTGAGATAGCCATTGCCAATAGAGTACACTCCACAGAATGCCCTTCTGATAGCAACCGCACCCGCCGGCGGGGACGCGGTAGACCCAATCAAGTTCTGCATAATCCTGGAAGGCCCCATCAGGGCCATTCCTCTCCCGCGCGCTTCTCGCCATGGCAACGTCCTAGGCCAAAGTCCGTGCCCCCAAGTGGGCGCCCTTAGGCTGTTGCTATTAATTCTAGGGGTAAGAGCCTTCCGCTCCCCCAAAAGTCCGGTTACGCTTGATACGTCGATTTTGCGACACAAGCATTAGGTCCATAACAAAAAAATATTTATATACATAGCAGCAGAGCACTAAGTTCAGTAAAAAAAGCTTTTAGTGATAAATGGTTGTTCGTATTACGTTATTTTATAAATGATGATGATGGCTAGCTCCTGACCGATCCCGTAAATAGCTAATTAAATAATAGTACATTACGACACAAGGATCGTAGGTGGCATATTACAAACGAGATGACTTTTGTAAGCCCGAGCCGCACGAGTTTGTTATAAAACCTAAGATCCGTGTGTTGTACGACGTTTTTCAATACACTTGTGAGAAAGCTGATAGTAATTATTGAAATTGAAATGGTTAAGAAAGGTACATAGTACCCTACAAAAGCAGCCCAATGGGCTAGTCTAACAAGCTGCAGACAGTCGAAGGTGGTGATCCCAACACTATCGCCGAGACTAACACACAGACTTCTCAGCCTAAACCGTAAAAACCTCCGAATAGTTGTAGGCAGTTTAACAGGTCACATATCTCTCAATAAACACCTATTCACCATCGGCGCGACGGACAGCCCTCTATGCAGAGGATGTCTGGAAGCAGAAGAAACGGTCACCCACGTAGTCCTGGAATGCGTAGGGTTGACTGACCAACGGGCAAAAATCCTCCAGAAGCTGGGGTCGCTCCGCGAAGCCTGTGACAGTCCCAGGAGGCTTCTGAGCTTCTGGAAGGAGCTGGGCTGGTTGGAGTAACCAGCCGAAACCGAACGTAAAACGGACCAATTCAGAGTCTAATTGCAGAAACGGGAGCCCACCAACTAACCCTACAAAAGCTATGATACTACAGGTAAAATTGATCATGTAGAAGTTGTAAAACCTTTATTATATCGCGCCCAGTTTGAGTATCCTTACTATTCACATTTATCATTAAATGTCACCATTAAGACACTCATAAAAGAACATTCAATGTAAAACAATTAAATGAAAATTTTACAAACTTGGCGCCAACTACAACACGATAGTATGTTTCTTTTTTATAAGCATAATTAAGAAGAAAAGGCTCTGGCGGACATTCAGCCTCTACGAATTGATTCTTTGTTAATTCGAGATCATTTTATTTTTATAATTAAAATATAACTGGCTGATAATGTTTTTGATACAATTTGTTAAAATAAAAAAAATTGAAATACTTTTCTCTTTGTATGAATCGATTTAAATATTTTTTATTGTGAAAATGATCCTGTCTGAATGATAATTTTGAAGACCGTAGGATTAAAAGAAAATTGTAATAAAATCGCACTAGTGCGGTAAAACGCATTTACCGCACAGTTTACTGCCTTCGTAAACTAAATTTTCGAGCAAGGAGTATTGAAAATAAATAAATAATGATTACCTACAACAACATATTGGTAGCGCACCAAGTTTTGAGCGATAACCTTAAATGGCTAGAATGCTCCACTATCATTCTCTCTCACTCACTCGCGTAGTACACAGACGCGAGGCGAATACCCCCCACCACTTCCGCCCAGCGCTCATAAAACGTAGCGGGGATGATAACACAATTTGTCGCTCGCTACGTCCCGGTAGCCCAATTGTGCAAAACATGGCGGACATAATTGGGGATTCCCCGCGGCAACGCTAACTGCCTTAATAACGACTAAAATGGCGGCGGCGGAGCGGTTCAATTTGAGAAGCACAAATTAGATACAAAAACGAAGTTTGTACGATTGTACGATTGTTAGTTGCTAATAAAATGTCAGTCGAGTTTTTAGTTCATAGAGGTTCGAGGATAATCGTAGCCGAGTAGGACATTAGACTCTTATGGAGATTCCGGGTTCGGATCCCGGTAGAAACACTGTCAAACAAAAAAAATACTTTGAATCACCTGAAAATAAAGATGATTCCGTGCTTCGGATGGCACGTTAAGCCAGCCAGTTGGCAAGTTAAATTTAAACGTATGAATTTTACTACACAAACACAAATTTATTCCAAGGCATGAAAATCTAAACTCTCAACACAGGAAGAAGAGTAAATAAAAGGCTTAACAAGAATAAAAAGAAAAGGAAACAGATTTAAATCCCGAACGGCCGTTGAAAATACGCGGGAAAACAAGGCTAATGGCTGTTAGACCAACAATAAGAGAAGAGGTGGAATATAGTAAGTACCTTTGCCTGCGAAAACGTTCGCAACTAGCGCCACGGACGATTAAACATATATTTTGTTGTTGATAGGAATAAAAATAAAATGTCTATTCGAAGTAAGATTTGACAAAATTATCTTTCGTCGTCAAAGCTAGTTGACACGTTCACTACAAGTGTACTCTCATTGTGGAGCAGAACGGCCGGATGAAACTATTATAGGACTAAAGGACTTGTATTTTTTTTTTAAATAAAAATGTTGTTTACAACAATCAATATTCTTAATGTTTCCTGTGGAGCTGGAGCATTCAAATACTAAGCCTCTTTTTTAATCAAATAGAGTCCTAATTCTATTCGTGCAGATTTGCACCCTTGCAAGATCATTAATGTTCTTCCTTCACACCATAGAAGCCTCTACGTTCAAGGAACAAATGTCTCTGCTTTCCTTTCTGTTGAAACCAAAGTTAGATCGTCAGACCTCACGAGGCAGTTTGGATTGGTCGATTTCACACACAATGTTCGAATTTCCTTTATCGAATATAGTGGTCACCATGGCTGAGAACGGTCGGAAAGATTATCATCATCATGATCATCATCATCATCATCATCATCATCGACAACTCTCTTGTAAGAAGTATTGGCAGACAGAAAAAAATAACTTCGAAAACGACGCGAGACGCGACGTCATGTAGGACGACCAATTTGATATAAATAAAAAATAATATTTAATACAATTAAAACTAAAATAACAACTACTAATTTAACAGTCAACTATGTAGATACCGATTTCACACTAATTATAAATGTGAAAATATATTTGGATGTTAGTTCCACTTTCACGCCTAAACTACTCGACGGATTTGGACGAAATTTGGAACGATGATAGTTTGTAACCTGGATTAGCACATAGGATACTTTTACCGGGAATAACCTCCAGAGTTCCAATATAAAACGCATTGTAATTATTGAATAAATAAATAATAATAATTATTATCACTGTTACCGAATTCAAACTGAAATACTTACGCATTTCTCTCTACTACATTTTTTTTCTTATAATTGACCGAGCGAGCGAAGCTCCTCTGTTTCAGCTTGGCCAAATTTGCTTTTGTTTGTTTGTTTGTTGGTTTGTTTATTTCACAGGTCGCGTTTCTCAACCGTTTCTCGTGAAATTTTGTGAGCAGGTTCGATAAATTAATCGAATATTTTTGTCGAGCCAGTTTGGAGTTATGGGGGTTGCCAGCTTACAAGGTCTACCGCTGAGGCTGTTTTCCTCTACAGGTCACATTTCTTAATCAATAAAATAAAATAACATAAATTAAGTTAAAAAATAAAAATGAATATGAAAAGATATACAGACTCGCGAGGTCTACAGCTCACAGAGCCACTAGTGTAGTTTTTCCGAGGCTATAGTATCGCTCTGCTCACCCCACATAAGCCCTTTGGAGGTCAAGTTCCAAAGATTGAGGGCTCAGCGGACCTCGCAATATTTTACCCTTGAGGAATTTCTATGAGGAGGATCGAGTGGAAGCCCACGATTGGCGATCCCGCGGATTTTGTGCACTTTGTTTAGCTAAGTAATTGTTTTTATTTTATCATTAATCTTTTTTGAAACTTTTTTTTTTTCTGTCAGATGGCGGTGTGTAAGGGAACCATAATCACTAAGCTTTTTTATACGAGTATATTGCAAACAAACAAAAAACACAAAAAAAGAAGAAGTTTGAGTCAAACTGTGAACCTGAAATCGTTTAGGCTTTGCACTACTGAACTGACACACACTGATTTTTCGGCTCTCATTACAAGAGGTTCTGGGTTTGTATCCCGGGTGGCACAATTGGGCAGAGAATACGTTTCCTGTATTAAAGCAGAAACTACTTTGTAAGACTGTTCCCGGTCATTCTCAATGCAGGGCATTCTCACCTTATTTCCGTCGCCATTTTGATTTTTGATTTTTTGGCTATTCTGAAAATAATACATAAATAGATTATCAAAAATATATGATCGTATTTTTTATAATCTATTTATGTACGTATTTTGGTCAAAATAGCAAAAAACAAAAAACAAAATGGCGACGGAAATAGGCTGAGAATGTCCTGCATTTAGAATGACTGTCCCTAGTTTGGTGTAGGTTAAAATCACGTGATTGTCTGAAAAATAGAATGATTCCATGCATAGGAACTATTATAACTTCTCTCTACAAACAGTAGTCATCGACCATAGAACCCACTCGATACGATATGGTTTTAGTTAGCACTGTAATCTACCGAGCCAGCGCGAAGCGTCTCCTTTTCAGCTTGGGTAAAAGTCGGATGTTCTGTACATCATCACAGAATAGCCTCGATTCGGGATGTCACGCTCTAATCCTTAATTTAAGTTAGTCCGTCCTTTTTACCTTTTAAAGATTGAAAAGGGACAGGAGCTGGCCATCCTAATATTAGAGCTGTCAAACATCGAATTTGAACCTTATGGCCGTGTCGATTGCACAATTTTAGAGAGCGCTTAAAACATGCGACTTAAAAATCTCTTAAACTGACAACTATGCCCTTATTTTAGGTTATCATTCGTTCAAATTAATATCATTCGTTCATCACCTCTCTTTCATTGGTCATAAAAACGAAAAGGATAGCTGGATTTTAAAATTAGAATTAGTGCATGACATCCCAAATCGAGGCCATTATCTTTTATATGTTTTGTGGTAAAAGTTATTTTATATGTCCGGAGGATGCCTGAAGGATATCCGGTTGTATTCCACTACAGGCCGCATCTGTCAACCGATTCTCATGAAATTTTGTAAGCAGGTTTGATAATTATGTAGATTTTTGTTGATTCAGTGTTTTGTAATTTTTCACAATGACGGAGGAGGTATAAAGGTTAAAAACGTAAAAAAAAAAAAACAATTTCATCAACAGCTCATATACGTCCCCACCGAGAGGCTCGAGCCTACCCTGAATTAGGGTGATCAGGCCTTAATCGACCATGCTGGCCCAGTGTGTGATGGTGAGAATATTGACCTTGGTACATTAGAACATTCTAAGAAAATGGAAATAAAATTAATAGATTTATTATTGTACAGGTTTCGTATTGTTATTGTGTAAACAAGTTCTCGATTCTATTACTTAGTGTAGTTATTCCACCCTTTTAGAACCTTGTACAGTTCCTTGAACCTTGTTACCTTGTTTATACTCGTACCTTCACTTAGACAAAAATAACAAGATGCCTTCGATTCTCTCAAAGATATAGATAAATATCAAACTTAATCTAAAAACACAGTATAAAGGTACGTTAAATAAGAATTAAACAACATAATATGACTGCGATGCCTAAACTAAGTAAATAAACTTCATCAATGGCCCGTTACAGTCCACTGCTGGACTATGAGCCTCCTCCATTTAAGGTGGAGGGTTTTGCCATAATCTCCACGCTTGGCAGGCGGGTTGGAGATCGCAGATTAAAAGGTTACTGTATCAGAGAGCGCTGCTGCCCGTTCCCTGTTCAATGTGTAGTCCCTAAGTCGCCTCTTACGACACTCACGGGAAGAGTAGGGGTTGGTGACAAATGTATTCTACTCTGCCGTCACCACACGGCGTATAAACTTAGCGATATAAAATACTAGCTGTCCGGTCGGGACTACAGCACAGCTACAGCAACATTTTCATTGTTTTCGATTTATCCCGTTGTAAAACCGGTACCAAATTCCATCAATATCGAATACGAGTAGACTAGTTGTCAAACCCGAACAGACATAATTGTTTAATTCAAAATATATTTTATTCATAAAAAAGACAAAATACGATAATGTCAAAGCCAGACATCTTATTTCAAGATCGATTTTATTTAAATTGCTGTGTAAGTTGCTTTATTTTCGGTAAATAAATAAAAATGACATCCAATTCGTATTAGAAAGAACGCAGTAGTATAAGTTTGTCCGCCGCGTCTTGAAATACACACACACAAAAACACACGCACACACACACACACACACACACACATACACACACACAAATACACATAGAACACAAATATAATATACACATATAAATTAGATCAGTTAGAAACCAAGATCATCGGGGTGAATAGCGAGGCCTAATCGCCCTAATTCAGGGTAAGCTTGAGCCCCTCGGTGGGACGTATATGAGCTGTTGATAAATGAATGAATGACTGTGAGAATCGAACTCTATACCCTTAATTGAATGTTTTTCAAAATGGCGGCCTATTATCGGTGAAGTGAGGTGGGCTTGAAGCGTAGAGTATTTATTTACATAAGTATTTTACAGCGCTATTGTGGCTATTGTTAAATTGTATTGTTTCTGGAAATAGAAATGAGATTGGAGAGGTATTTATCTAATGTTATTGTTTTAATTTCATTTCAATAATATACCGTTAATTTTGATTGAATGGTTGCTAGGCAAACTGAAACTTCATCAACGGCCAGTTTGGTTTTGCCATAATCTCCACGCTTGGCAGGCGGGTTGGAGATCGCAGATTAAAAGGTTACTGTATCAGAGAGCGCTGCTGCCCGTTCCATGTTCAATGTGTAGTCTCTAAGTCGCCTCTTACGACACCCACGGGAAGAGTAGGGGTTGGTGACTAATGTATTCTACTCTGCCGTCACCACACCAAACTAAAAATTAAATAAAATAAATAAATAAATATGTGGGGACATCTCACACACGGCCATCTGATCCCAAACTAAACAAAGCTTGTACTATGGGTCAGTAGGACAGCTTATAAATATACATTACTTAAATAGATAAATACTTACATATATAGATAAACTGTCTGTTTTTCACCTTTTCCACCACTAAATAGGCTTGTAGGTTAGCTGGAAGAGATCTCTTATAAAGTCAAAGTCAAAATAATGTATTTCCATAGGATGTTATTACATCACTTAGATCCGTCATTACATTTTTTTGGGTGAGTTCACTAACACAATGGCGGAATCTGTGGAGAAGAGCTTATAGAGATAAGCTCGCCTTTGAATCTAAATTTTAATATTATCTTGTAAATTTAAGTGTGCAATAAAGAATATAATAACAAACAACATCCAGACACAAGGCAAACACAAGTGCTCATCACACGAATAAAATGGCTACCTACTAAAATAAGGGCCAATGAGAGAAGCGCAATTTGACAGCACGTCAAACTAACCCTCTTAATACAGGGTGTCCGAAAAGGGCGTTGGCAGTTTATACCCAAAAATTATGTATGAAAAATATATCATTTCATAATTTCATTACTAATTGCAAAAAGTACATACAATGGAAAGTTTACGACAAAAAACTATGTTGTCCAAATGACGTGCATTACGTCTTAATCCATTTTCTAACGATATTCGCACTGGGAGATAAAGAAAATATGTCCCGTACACTGAACTGCGCGCGATGTAAGCGGCGAGCTGTTATTATCGAATTATTGTTTTGATAATAAGCTCTTACACAAAATGCGCGCTGAGCTCCAATATACGAATCCATTTCAAGTAAATTTCCAATAAATTCCACGTATGACATAATATTTGTTTTTGCTATCTACCCTCATTAAGACGATTTATTGATATTTAAAAGCAAATACCCTTTTTGGACACCCGGTATTATAAATGCGAAAGTTTGGATGTTTGTTGCCGAATCACGCTTGAACCACTGGACGGATCGGGATGAAACTTGGCACACATACAGATTAGGCCCTGGAATAGGACATAAGTTACTTTTTACCGCGGGAAAACACTTCATTCCTACGGTAAAACTCATTAAACGCGGGTGAAACCGCGGGAGGAAAGCTAGTATGAAATAAAGATAAGTACGGAAAAATTCCCGTCCGGGATACGCGGGTTCGATCCCCACCACGTACCAATGTGTTTTCGAATTTCAAATTCATATAATGTACGTTTATTTATTCGTATAAAATATTTTTTGATTTTGGTTTTGATTTTTATTTAGACATTTTGTGGCCGTCATCATGATTTGTTATATATTGTTGCTCACGATTGCTACCACCTGCTCCAATCATTCGTCACTCGGCTCTTTTACGATGCTTTCGTCATAAAGAGCTGTTCTGCAAACCTGCCAGTATTGTTTTAGAAGCAAGGTAAAAGTGAGTACATCACCCACGGCAACTTTGTTGGTATTGGTGGCTGTGTGCTAAAATAGCTGGTGACAGCAAAGCGTCCTAGCATAGAAGTAGTTTAGAAATATCAAGTTCGTGTCTGATATATTACCACTTTGATATACATACATAGCAATAGGTGATCGGACTGTTCCTAAATTTACCATATTTTATGAATTATTTTTAAAATACAGGTTAGTAGCAGACGATTCGCGAAGAAAAAAACAAAATTGGTCGAAAAACGAATTTACAGTGATTTTTTAAAGTTTCAATTTGTCTGTCTCTTTCAAAAACGATTTTTTGTATGGAGATTATATGGCGTTACTAACAAATGACGTCACAAGTCCGTATGTGCCTCTCTGTCTAATCTTGAATTTCAAACCTTTATAACTCAGTCAATTTTAAAGATAGAGCAAAAATTCTTGTAGTGTTCGATAGCAGACACTAAGAAGTTTGGATTTATAAAATAAAAAAAGGAGTCCGATCCCCGTCTGTGTTTCAGCTTTGGCAAAAATGGTTTCGTATATGCGTAGGATGGTGGATGGTGGAGCATGGCGCTCTGTGAAGGAAAGCATCATGATAAAACCTGCACACTCCTGCGAAGAAATTCAAAGGTTATGTGTGAAGTCGACCAACCCGCACTGGGCCAGCGTGGTCGAATAAGGCCTAATCGCACTAAATCAGGGTAGGCTCGAGCCCCTCGGTTGGGACGGATGCTGAACAAAATTAATTCCTAAAAAAAAAAATTGTTTAGGAAGACCAAATCTCCAAGTACCTAGTTTTTTTTTATTTTTGTACCTTTTTGTTTTTGTTTTTCAAAATGAACGACCTAACCATTCAATAATCGGGCGGATTCAACTATTGGGCGGCGACATACCCACCACTACTGCTACAGAGTCGGGTGCTCGTTGGGGCCCCGAAATAGCCGAGTAACAGTCGGCTCGGCTATTAACTGCGTAAACAATAACATTGCGGTTAGTTCTGCTTTTCGCTAAGCGAGGCCACGAAAACGACGTCTACAAAGACAAAAATGTCATAAAATACTATCAACAACATTGTTAGCGCTTTTTTCCGCGGACATAATATTGTTTATATAAAAGCACGTGAAAGTAGCTGATGTCAACCAACCTTTGTCCCAATTTGATCCTATAAATTTCGAACACAGAACTGAACACAGTATCGTTAAATAAAAAACATTGATTTGCATCAAATCAAATCAAATCAACGGCCCGTTACAGTCCACTGCTGGACTATGAGCCTCCTCCACTTAAGTGGAGGGTTTTTCCATAATCTCCACGCTTGGCAGGCAGGTTGGAGATCGCAGATTAAAAGGTTACTGTATCAGAAAGTGCTGCTGCCCGTTCCCTGTTCAATGTGTAGTCCCTAAGTCGCCTCTTACGACACCCACGGGAAGAGTAGGGGTTGGTGACAAATGTATTCTACTCTGCCGTCACCACACGGCACATTGATTTGCATACATTTTATTAAATGTTTACTAGGTTTAATTATGTTTGGGAAAGCAAAATACATCTAGACATTATGTCTGATTTATGCAAGTCCACGCCCGCTCTATTACCACTTTGGTAGAAATTGCGATTTGGTCCGTTATAAAATTGAAATCTGATTATCGCATCTGGACATCATGGCTCTTGCTCCCTCGCATCATTCTCAAAATGTTTACGTGCAGATTTTCATTTTGTAGTGAGTAGGTAAATATGTTTGTACCTACTAAATACTCAATTTGGCATTTTTATAGTCTCATGATCACGGTATGATGACGATGGGTTCAATCTAAGCTCTACACGTTTACGATTTTCAGGAATCTTGCCCACGACTCAGAAATTATGCTTGAGATCATCAAAGTCAAAGTCAAAGTCGAAATTATTTATTTCAATAGGATGTTATTACATCTCTTAGATCCGTCATTACATTTTTTGGATGAGTTCACTAACACAATGGCGGAATCTCTGACTGAATTTACTTCGCTGGATTAGAAACTGAATATTGTCGGTTTCGTGGCCACAAACTAATCCACGTGGTGCATTTAAAATTAACCATGAAAATAATCTGAATATAAGTTCTTGGCTAAACAATAGAGCGCTAGGCACTCGTTCTCGAGTTTCAGGGTTCTAATTCAGGTGGGAACATTGTTAAATAAAAAACACATTTTGCAGGTAGAACATTGCATGGAGTGTGTTATATTTCAATATCAACAGCTCTTATATGTCTCCACCGAGGGGCTCGAGCCTACCTTGCATTAGGGCGATTAGGCCTTAGCCGACCACGCTGGCCCAATGCGGGTTGGTCGACTTCAAACGCTACCTTTGATTTTCTTCGCAGGGGTGTGCAGGCTTCATCACGATGTTTTCCTTCATCATAAGAGCGTCGAATAAACGTACATAATATGAATTCGAAATTCGAAAACACATTGGTACGTGGTGGGGATCGAACCCGCGTCTCCCGGACGGAAGGCAGCGGCCCTAGCTACTAGACCACCGAAGCTCTGCCACAGCTACCTCACTTTATATATAACATCATTGCCCAGTGCGGGTTGCTTGACTTCACACAACCTTTGAATTTCTGCGCAAGAGTGTGCAGGTATTTTCAAATTTTCCTTCACCGCAAGAGCGTCGAACCAACGTACACAATTAATTCGAAATTCGAAAACATAATGGTACTTGGGTGGGAATCATGTGGGGATCTACGTCTCCCGGACTTCTGAAAATAGCTTAATACATATTGATACCTATAATTCAAATAAAAACAAACAGAATACCGATCAATCGCTTTGCGGAAACAGGAAGTGATTAGGAATTCTCGGAAGGATACGGATTAATACGCAAGAGCTATAACTTCGAAGGAAGGAGAATCAATTTACGTAATTTCCTTCGACAGATTTACTTCTGGCATAAAAATAAGTGATGCTACTGGCAACATAAAAACCTAAAAATTAAAAACCTAAAAATGTCAGGTCAAAAATAAAATAAACTTTATTTTTTATTCAGTTAATGGCTTTGTTATGAAACTTCTCGAATAAGTGGACAGTGAATTGTAAAATGTCCGTACATTATTATGCTATTCACTCTTCATTCGTCAAAAGGCGATCGCTTTGGCGACGAGCTCCAGAAATCTTTGATAATAGTGGATCGGACTGTTCACCATATTTTATAAATTTACCATATTTTATCTATTATTTTTAAAATATAGATTAGTAGCAGACGATTCGCGAAAAAAATAACAGAATCGGTTGAAAAACGAATTTACAGTGATTTTTTAAAGTTTCAATATGTCTGTCTCTTTCAAAAACGATTTTTTGTATGGAGATTATATTATGGCGTTACCAACAAATGACGTCACAAGTGGGTATGTGCCTCTCTGTCTAATCTTGAATTTCAAACCTTTATAACTCGGTCAATTTTAAAGGTAGAGCAAAAATTATTTTAGTGTTCGATAGCAGAAACTAAGAAGTTTCGATTTATAAAATAAAAAAAAGTAGTCCGATCCCCTATTTATGAATACAAAACAAAAGATAACTTGGATAGCAACTTTGAATGGAAAGAATTAAGAGAAAAGATTAAAGAAGTAAGAAAGAAAGGTTAAGAATTTGAATTACTTTTAATTTTAGTTATTTAAAAAAAAATTTTTTGGGCTACGATTTTTTTAGATTTGCTACCGTACAAAAAATACCAAAAGCTAGCGGGTTTGCATCCGCCAAATACAAAATCTACGCGACTCAATTCAAACCGTATACAGTAACATACAACTCAACATTATTCCCATAGGATAGAGTGTATTTATAGCGGAAGTATATTAACCGACATACAATAAATAATAGACCACGTCATAATAAGGGTAGCTCCCGAACCCTCCATAATCCGTTGATCTTATCACAGACAATCCCTAGAGTTTCGCCAAACACAATACAGGTTGCTCCCAACTGGGCTATCGCTTCTGAAAACCGGATCTGATGAAATTCGCGCAGAGTAAACAAACACAGTAGAACCATTATGGATTCAGCTAGAATAAATATTGTATTTATGGCTTGTTTTGTTATTGAGGTAAGTTATATAGGTCTACAATAATTCTACATCATAGATAAAAGGAGGTGTACCTACGTTACTTTAGTTCGCGCTGTGTATCTGTCGTGGCCATATCGTAGAATTGATCACATCATGAAATTTACGATCATCATGATGTGCCTTGGCCAGATCAATGATAAGAAATCGTTTGACGATATGTTCAACTAAAACGCAGCTACTTCATGAAATGGTCAAGATTATTTGATCATATCGTAAAATTATTACATTTATTGCCGATAGAGGCGCTGGAAGCACTTTGTTTATGTACCAACATGGCGGCCGCGTTATTTCTCGCAGTGAAAAAGTGAATTATTCGTTATTAAAATGAGAAAGAAAAAAAGAGTTATGATGAAAAAGTACTCTGAAAATGTGTGTCGGACTTAGAGAACAATAAGTACCAAACATAATTTAGATTCTTTTTAAATATTTCATGGACGCCCTATTTTCACGATATGGCCAATCGTGGACGACAAAATCGTGAAATGCACACGATTTAATGATCTGGTCAAATTTAGTTGGCCACATCATGAAATGCGACCATTTCATGAAATGATCGAAAATTTCATGATGTGGTCAATTCTACGATATGGCCACGACATATCAACATCAACAGCTCATAATACGTCCCCTCAGGCTTGAGCCTACCCTGAATTAGGGCGATCAGGCCTTAGTCGACCACGCTGGCAGTGCGGGTTGGTAGACTTCACACACAACCTTTGAATTTCTTCGCAGGAGCGTGCAGGTTACATCACGATGTTTTCCTTTACCGTAAGAGCGTTGTTGAATAAACGTATGAATTTGAAATTCGAAAACACATTGTTATGTGGTGGGAATCGACCCGCGTCTCCCGGACACTAATTACATCGCACCTTATATTAATTACTAGCTGACCCAGCAGATGTTGTCCTGCCATTTTTCCCAACATCTACCCTACACGTACCCTTGACCATTTTGTATTGGAAAACGAAATTGTCGTTTTGTTTATCCTGTTACTTATTATTTATGTTTCTCGCCGTTTAAACTTTCCCTGAACTTCCACAAATATTTCAAGATCAAAATTAGTCAAATCAGCAATTGATTTTTATACGGGGTTATTTTTTATTCCGTGCACAAACTTTAATAATTATGTTGTTCAGACCATGAAACTGAACAACTTTTCCCAAGGAATATGGGTCCGGAAATGAAAGAAAATTGTGTACCTTAGAGTGGGCCACGTATTCGTTCAATTCACGAAGGAAAGACAGCATGCTTTTAGTTACTCCTTTTCACAAAACAAGAACCTTTGAGGGAAGCTTCCGGTATCAGGCATCCAAATGCTGGAACAACCTACCGCCTCCTCTTAGAAAACCAATTTGGAACCAAACTTTTAAAAAACACCTAAAAAGAATACTTTTGGAATACCAACGAGCGACCTGATACTTATTTTTACATATGTATTATTTATTTTTTAATTAGTTTATTTACGTGTATGTACCTACCTATAATAATATTACCCACACAGATATAAAACTATTTATTTTATTTTAGTATGTATATTTACTATTATTATTCATCTAACTTAAATTGCCACTAGATTACTTTTTTTTTCTAATCCATTTACGTTGCGATGGTTGAGCTGACCTTACAAACAGGCGCGACTGAAAAACAGCGTCTAGCTCTATGAGATAGACATAATGCTGAGTCGTGTCCTTTTCACTATTGTGCCACTTTTTTTTTTTTTTTTTGACAAGGACCTAATGCTTGTGTAACCGGACTTTTGGGGGAGCGGAAGGCTCTTACCCCTAGTATTATAGCAACAGCCTAAGGGAGCCCACTTGGGGGCACGGACCTCGGCCTAGGACGTTGCCATGGCGAGAAGCGCGTGGGAGAGGAATGACCCTGACGGGGTCTTCCAGGATTATGCAGAACTTGATTGGGTCTACCGCGTCCCCGCCGGCGGGTGCGGTTGCTACCAGAAGGGCATTCTGTGGAGTGTACTCTATTGGCAATGGCTCTCTCAACAAAAGACTGGATGGGATCAGCAGGATCGGACAGAACATGCTTAGGCCGACGTTTTGTACGCGTAGCGGGGAAAGGGAAGTAACCGGCGGTTTTCACGACCAGAGGATTCGGGTGGTGAGGCGCGGCATCGAAATAGCGACGTGAGGCGTCTATCATAAAACCTTTAATGGACGGTAGCTCGAGATCTACAGTCCTTTTCACTATTGTGCCACACTGCATACTTTTTAGTGTACTAATTTGAATATTATGTTGAAACAAAATGTTAATTTTAATATATTATGTTTGTTGTTTTTATGTTATGTTTGCGGTGCATTTTAGTTTGTATGTGTCAACAATTTAATGAATAAAGTATATTTCTTTCTTTCTTTACCTCCCATACTAATTGCTGAGTTGACTGCGGCAGTTTGTATGGGAGATCGAATTTTTTTTTCAGTTCCGGACCTATTTTTTTCGGGTAAGTTGTTTAGTTTCATGGTCTGAACGACATTATTAAAGTTTGTACACTGAATAAAAAGTAAACCTGTACCTATAATATACATTAATTATGTGACACGTTCGAGTTTATTAAAACTGCTTTCCATACACTGTGGCGCGCAAAATGATTGAGTTGCTGGGCGACTGCCAAATTATAATCAGGGCTGATGTGCGCGGGCGTCCATCTGTCTTGTGTATCGTTCAGTTATTGACGGTAGTCTTTGTTTAGTTACCGAGTAATTGAAACAGGTCGCTTGGAACAATATTACCTCTACTGTAGAACCACTGATAGAAGCGAGAAGCGTTTCTTAACTCATTGGTTTTGTTCCGTCATCAACAGGCTCAGATACGTCAAAGTCAAAGTCATTTCTTTTTTATTCGAATTAAGATTTTTACAAATCATTTTTCGGCGTCAAAGCTATCATGGATGGCACGTTCACTACCAGTGTACGCCCTCTGTGGAGAAGAACGGCCAGAAGAAACTCCACAGGAATTGTATCTTTTGTATTTTTCTTTTAAATATATGTATAAAGAATCATACATGAGTCATAATTACAATCTACTCCGCTGATTTGGAACAACAGTTGACGAGACGTTTTTATCATCTAAGTAATCATTTATCGTATAATAGGCCTTAGAACATAAAATATTTTTAATTTTAGCTTTAAATTGGCTATCGGACAGATTTACAATATCATCTGGTATTTTATTATAGAAGCGAATACAGTTCCCTATGAATGAATCGTTAACCTTAAACAGTCTAAGCTTTGGGTGCGCGTACCCACCGAGGGGCTCGAGCCTACCCTGAGTTAGGGCGATTAGGCCTTAGTCGACCACACTGGCCAAGTGTGGGTTGATCGACTTCACACACAACCTTTGATTTTCTTCGCAGGAGTGTGTAGGTTTCATCACGATGTTTTCCTTCACTATAAGAGCGTCGAATAAACGTAAATATGAATTTTAAATTCGAAAACACATTGGTACGTGGTGGGGATCGAACCCGCGTCTCCCGGACGGGAATTTTTCCGTACTTATCTTTATTTCATACTAGCTTTCCGCCCGCGGTTTCACCCGCGTTTAATGAGTTTTCCTATAGGAATGAAATGTTTTCCCGCGGTAAAAAGTAGCTTATGTCCTATTCCAGGGCCTAACCTATATGTGTGCCAAGTTTCATCCCGATCCGTTCAGTGGTTCAAGCGTGATTCGGCAACAAACATCCAAACTTTCGCATTTGTAATATTAGTTTGTAGGATTAGTTTGACGTGCTGTCAAATTGCGCTTCTCTCGTTGGCCCTTATTTTATTGGCTAACAAGTTCTTCTTCATCGTGTAAGAAAGGTTGACAGACGACCTCACAAACCCTGGTGTCAGTGTGTGGTCCAGCAGCCGCCACGGAGCTGCTGGGCACTAAACGAAGAGTGTTGTAGAGGGTTATGTGGCTATAACCAAGGTTCAGTCCGAAGAAAAGGAATTTATATATTATATCATTTATTATATCATGGAAAACGGTAGAAAATAGTAGATAAGCTGTTTACTATCGGAGATCAGGACATGAAGTGCAGAATTTGGCAGAAAAAAGACAAAATCGAAACGTAAGAAATCTAAATTTGAAAATGAATTTATAATGAAAGATAAATCATCGTCATAAAACAGGAAAGAGGACGAATGCCTCGTAACAAAACTATAACCTTTAATAACGTCTCTTCTGTTTATATTTACGTAAAGCTGTGTGTTGTTGTTTACGCTTCAGCCCGACTATCCTTCTGTATTCAATTTTATTCATTACGTACCACCTTTGAATACTCTACCAAGACACTGGCATAAAGTAAACATGTGTCATTATAAGAAAAAAAAACGAAGTCGGAAGTAAGATTAGAAACTAGTGGCTCTGTGAGCTGTAGACCTCGCGAGTCTGTAAATCTTTTCATATTTATTTTTATTTTTTCTCCACAAACATCCCCGACACCTATTTTTTTTTATCTTTGTTTATTTTTTTTATAAATTTTATTTCATTGTTTTTTATTGAGTTGAGTAATGTAACCTGTAGCAACCTTGTAGGCTGGCAACCCCCATAACTCCGGCATTATTAAAAATTTCCAAAAACTGACTCGATTATTAATTTATCGAACCTGCTCACAAATGACACGAGAATCGGTTAAGAAACGCGACCTGTACAGTGAAACAAACAGACAGATGCACAGACAGACATACAAAAAAGTCAATCAATTCTTACCGGCCAGACTCGTGTAGAAAAGAAAAAGAAAAAAGAAAGTGTTAACCTACCCTCATTTTTCCAAGTCGGTCAAAAACCCTTTAATAACAAACAACAGAGCAGTATTACGAGTACTATGCTAAAGGTCAAAAGGATCATATTTCAATGATTTATGCCCAATAGTTGGACTATAAGTTTGTGTTACCCGAAGTTGAAAATTTGGGTCTCGAATTCTGAACCAAACTACCTATACAGGGTGTAAATTAATTAGCGCATTTAATATTTTAACGGAGGATCAGCTGATTAGTTTTTTTTTTTTTCATATTTCAGCCTACGTTCCTTGGGGAAATTTATTCAGTTTCATGGGTAGGTTCCTCCGTTAAAATATTGTGCGTTAATTAATTTACTACCTATTGTAGCGTTAAAAAAGGAAAGCTAGCTAACCTGTGGTCGACGACCACAGGCGAAACGTGAAATTTAGGTGTACAAAGAAAGAGTTAGTTAAATTTGTCCGAACGGTATAATATAAATTTAAAAAAGGCCTAGAAATTGCCAAGCATGAGCCGAGAGTCGAGTCCAGAGGGGACTCCGTCGATATCGTGTCGCTGAACTAGTGTTGTGTTGTGGTGTATCGATGCAGGAAGGTGTACCAAAAACCGCGGAGTACCCCGAGAGAGTAATTACCAAACGGGAACCAAAAAAAGGTGGGCCAGAGGAACCTAAAGGGCCTTTTAGAATTTGGAAAATAGAATTTAAATTTGGCAAAATCCGCATACAAAAATACACTGATATAAAAAAAAACAGGCTAAACAAGGATGGGCAGTATCCCAGGGGGGAAGCCGGAGCGCGGGTCTGCGGCACTCAGCTGGCACGGGCGCGGGCGCGCACAACGCAGGGGTCCAGGCACGTCCAACGCCCGGTGGCCTCAGGGGTCCGGAACCACGGCGAGAGAACGAGAAAGGCTCGGAGGGACCCTCGTGTGGGTGCCGCAGAGACCGGAAATACACTGTAAAGATTTACAAGGAAATAATCGCCATCCGACCAAGTCAGGGAAAGAAAAAAGTACGTCGATAAAAACCAGGAGGAAGACAGCACAAGACTTACCCGGCAGGTCCAAAGTAGGAATCCGCGATATTTATTATCAGCGATATCAGATTTATTAGTACTCCGACTTAATATTCACCGCATTAGCAAGAGATACCGTATCCCAAGGCAGACAGATATTTATTTAGAAAAAATTCACCCACGTTCAAGGGATAAAACGTTTCTATCTCCTGACAGACGACAACCGAGAAAAAACAATCAACAATTTAGAAAAAGGTCAAACCAAGAAAATTTTAAATTTGAAAATGTGACATAAAAACCGGCCAAAAGAAAAAAGAGCCATACCAAAAAGGTTATTAAAAAACCCTGCAGTAATGCTGCACTATATAATATTATTAATTTACTACCTATATATATTGAGCCGTATGGTGACGGCAGAGTAGAATACATTTGTCACCAACCCCTACTCTTCCGCTGGACTATTGATCATACGTAAGCATTTTTGCCCAAGTTGAAACAGAAATGTTTCGCTCACGCTTCCTGGATGTTTCTTCCGCTTTTATGCCCAAAGTACTGAACGGATAAGGATGAACTTTTGAATAGAGATAGTTTGTACCCTACATTAACACAAAGGAAGCGTAGCGGGCAGCGAGTAATTCTCATTTTTCCCATCCCCACTATTATCAACTGTGCCGTATGGTGACGGCAGAGTAGAATACATTTGTCACCAACCCTTACTCTTCCCGTGGGTGTCGTAAGAGGCGACTTAGGGACTACACATTGAACAGGGAACGGGCAGCAGCGCTCTCTGATACAGTAACCTTTTAATCTGCGATCTCCAACCCGCCTGCCAAGCGTGGAGATTATGGCAAAACTCTCCACTTAAGTGGAGGAGGCTCATAGTCCAGCAGTGGACTGTAACGGGCCATTGATTGATTTTGACTCAATTTGCTTTATATTGATATTTTAAAACACAAACACCCTGTGCGTTTACCAAAATATACAGTGTGTGCCGTAAACAACGGCAGTTAACATATTCCAGGTACAGGGTTCGACGCCCGGCCCGGTCACTCTCGAAATAGCGCCATCTATATTTAGGAACTTGCGCTCGAACTGAGCTTCAATCATATTTATTGGACGAAGTTATTGATTAAATTGATTGATCTGACTTTTATTCTATTCATGAAGTAATACTCGTAGTGTCAAATCACTAGCAGTTAGTGCGATCTCTCATTTGGTAAGATTCTCAATTCCTTCAAATTAGCTATTCGCATTATTCTTAATTTGTGCAATTCGAAGTTAGTACACAGATGACAGAAATTGTTGTTGATCGTATAATAGGGGATCGGGCAGTTCCTAAAAGCATATTTTATGAATTGTTTTTAAAATATAGATTAGTAGCAGACGATTCGCGAAGAAAAAAACAGAATCGGTTGAAAAACAAACAGTGATTATTCAAAGACCTTTACCTTTTACTTTTTCGACGCCCATTACGGAGGTTCCGGGTTCGATTCCCGGTGTGGACACTGTCAAGCAAAAATATCTTTGTAAGACTTTTCCCAGTTTGGTTAGGACACCTGATCTTGTCCGAAAAGAAGGATGATTCCGTGCTTCGGAAGCGTCGTCCTAGACACACTCTCACAGATCCGGACGATGAGATCACCGTCGCGATTAAAGCTGCCATTGCGTGTAGGCCAAACACTACTACAGAATGCCCTTCAGGTAGCAACCGCCCCCGCCGGCGGGGACGCGGAACTAATAGTAGAATTAATTCAATAAGCCCTGGTAGGGGTCATTCTTCTCCGACGCGCTTCTCGCCCTGGCAACGTTCTGGGCCGAGGTCCGAGCCCGTCTGAGGGCGCCCCCAGATACGTTGTTATAAATTTCCTAAAGGGTACGAGCCTTCCGCTCCCCCGCAAGTCCGCGCCCACTATATTACCACTCTGGTATAAATAGAGATTAGGTCCGTCAAAAAAAAAAACGTGCTTCGGAAGGCACTAGGCTACATATCTAGTCGATACACGAGCCAAGTCAGTGGCCTTTGGCGGGCCTATAACACTGACACCAGGGTTTGTGAGGTCGGTTGTCGACCTTACAACCCACACCACGATGATGATGACGATGGTGGCTGCGTATTCGTCTGCACAAATTCAAACGCCATAATATTGATACGATAAGAAGAAGAATAAAATTGTATGTAAAACAATGGTACTTAGAACATAAACGTGGTGGGGTTCGAACCTGCATCTTCTCTTGGACAGGAGGCAGCATCTTTAGCCATTACATTTACACTACCGACACTCTTACACTTGACAGATGACGGCATTATTTAAATTACAAACCACGGTAAATATCCCACTTTTACAATAATCTGAACAGCTGTAAAAGTTTTAAAATATATAATTTTTTTTAAAGCTTCTGTGGATTTTAAGTTTATGTTTCTCATATTTTATTGAATGAAATATTTTATGATTGATTGATTGATTGATTGATTGATAGGCACCGTCCCAGCCAGGTCAAGCCTGATCCCGTCAAACGGGCACACCAGGGGGCGCAATGTTGGTAAGGAGGGACACGCTCTGGGATGGGAGAGGACGATCAGCTAGCCGCAACCGGCTGACCACAACCGACCGACTGTACAGCCTAATTAGCCAGTATAGGAATAGTGGAACACGGGTTAGCACGAAGAAGGATGAGCGTTGGTGACATTGAGGCGTTCTTCGTCATTGTTGTCCTCTGTTGCACGTCGAACCGATGTGTGTTGGAGCTGGTGATGATAACTATGTCTGGATGCTGGTGACCCGTCTGTGTTGTAGAAAGTTTGAGTAGGTGATGATTTCTTCATTGTGTGTCGTTTTCCTCCTTTTCGCTGTCTGTTTCATCAATTTCGAATATTTTTTGTGCTTCTGCTTGAAATGTTTCTTTGTCCTCGGCTAGTTGTTTCCATTCCGAGATTTCCTTGTTATAGTATAGCATATCGTGTTTTAGCGAATTATTCCAAGTAAAGATTGGCCTACCAACTTTTAGTTTTTTTGCTTTATAGTTCAGTGCGGCATGGAGGAGATGAGGTTGGTGTCGTCTATGTATATGACCAAAGTAGCACATACGCAGAAATTTTATTTGCTTTGTAATTGTTTTACTTCTTAGTAGCTCGTGTACCTATTTGCTTTCAGGTGGAGGGTTCCTTGAGTTGTTAATCATGTCTCTGAAAATAAGACGCTCATATCTCCTTAGCTTTGAGCGATTCCGTTTAGTTAAGGCAGCCGCTTTCAAACCATATGTGATAGTTGGTTCTATGACCATTTTGTAGATCAGACGCACCGTTGGCCATTCCATCTTGGTTTTCGTGATAAGAGGGATTAACGATTTTGAGTTGCGTACGCCTTGTTTACATCGTTTATGAATGGTGTCCTTCCTGCCTGCTATGACTTGCCGTAATAAAGGTGCCAAGGTATTTTATTTCTTTAGTTAACGGAATGTTTATTCCTGATAGGGTGACATGCTCTCTTTGATCAGACCCAGTAGGATCGCGCATTATAATTTTTGTTTTCGTGTCGTTAATTTTAAGTCCAACTGAAGCTAAAAGTGGTTTTATTTTAGTAAATATTTCATTTAGCATATTTACACTAAGCGATATGATGATTATGTCATCCGCAAATAATAGTATCATCGGGAAGCTTATTTGCTCATCTTGATTCAGTTTAAGGTTGGGTATATCTTCTTCTAAAGTTGTTAGGACATCATCCATAACTAAAGTAAACAGGCGCGGGGACAATGGACAGCCTTGTTTTACCCCTCTTCCTTTATTCACAAATGAACTCTGTTGTCCGAACCACTTAATACAGGTCTGCTCGTTCATGCAAGCTTTTATAATCCTATTGGTCAGTGCTTTGTTAGTTCTTGTGGTCAGTATGTCCTTTAATGCATTCAGGTCGACAGTGTCGAAGGCTTTTTCAATGTCCAGTGCCATGACAAACGTTTTGGTACCCTCTCTTCAATTCTCATCAAGTACTCTGCGTAGTGTGTACATATGATCATCGGCGGAGCGATTACTTAGAAAAGCCGCTTGGTAACTCCCTAATTCTTCAATTTTAGTATCCAATCTTTTTAATAGAAGACCGGCGTAAATTCGATAAATGGTGCAACAGATTGATATCCTTCTAAAGTCATTTATAGATTTAGGGAACTGTTTTTTGGGTATTGGAACCTGTATGGTTTGAGTCCAAGTAGACTGGACTGCATTTTCTTTCCATGCTAAACATAAATATTTATGAAGTTGGTCAATAAATTCTGTCGGGGCAGCTTTAATTAGGTTTATGACAGTTTGGTCTACTCCCGGGGCCAAACCATTACGCATCTTTATAAGAATATCCAAAATCTCTTCCTTGGTCGGAACTTCTCCCAGGTCTTCATTATCCTCAGTTAAGTGGAGTTGAATTTCTGGTCCCTGAGATTTTTCTAACTCTTCTTCCCATTTCGACATGGAAATGTAATGTTGTTTAACTTTTCGTCTTTCTGCTTGTTTATGACGTCTGTATACGTCATATGTTATTTTCATCCTTTGTGATGGGTGAAGCGGGCCGAGGTTTTTAAGAAATCCTTTGAACTGCTCTTCTTCTTCCCTATCTCTAATGTTTTTTAGATTACGTCTACATGTTTTTACCCTTTCTTTTCTAGTTAGATTGTGGGGTTCCAGTTGGAGAGAAGATTTAGCTTTTTCAAGATCATTTATTGCATTCTTATATTCGTCTGATCTAACTGGATTATTACTTAGTTCAGCTTGCGCTCCTGACTTTATTATATTTATGAGAGTGTCATATGCAATAGTTTCATCTCCTGGGTTAATATCTTTCTTGGCTTGATTAATTTGATCCCTTACACTCCTTTGAAATTTTTCTCGTATTTCTTTGTCTTGTAGATTATTATAACTTAAATGTTTGTAGTTGAAACCCCCCTCTTGGTTACATTGTTTGATATAGTTGTAGTTTGCTACTGGTTTTTGGTCTAAGCGTTTAGAGTCGATGGTTGCCATTACTATTTTATGATCTGAAAAACCCTGAACTGAAATTCCTTTGATATTATTAAAGAAATTTGGTTGATTTCTGGAGGTTATTATGTGATCCAGTTGCGCCACGCGGGTATTTGACCTCCAAGTAGTCTTACAGCTGCTTCTGCCAAATGAAGTGTCCAGTCGGAGTTGTTCTCGCCTGATTATGTCAATAAGAATTTCCCCATTACTGTTAGATTCCTTGTGGAATAAATTCTTGGCCGATATTGCTGATTCTGGTAGATCTGTTATGTCTGTTTGTCCAACATGCGAATTAAAGTCCCCGAGAATAATAAGGGTTGTGTGTTTTGGTTGTTTTTTTATAAGGTTTAACAGGTTGTTGAAAGTTCTTCCTGCTTGTGACGTAAGATTAGGCAAGTGTGTAGTTATAAGAAATAGCGGTTTTTTGTTCTTCTTGCAAATTGTGGCTGCCATAATATCAATGCATTTAATAGTTTCCTTGAGTTCCCAATTAGAGTTTTTCCTGACTAGAATCGCTAAACCCCGATATTTATTGGATCCTGTTAAATGCCAAGTATAGTGCTTAGATGAATGAAGACCTTGTTTGAGATGTGTTTCTTGAAGACAAGCGATCTCTATTCCCTTTTGATTAAGGATTTGGTCTATTCTTTCTTTTTTATTGTGGGTGGCCGCGCCTCTAACATTCCATGTCGCAATACTAATGTTTTCACTATTTATGGTGTTTTTAGACGGATAGCCTTTAGCGGTACAAATTCTGTATCCCGTGTTATCGTAGTAGTCGTTGGGAGAAGGGTTTGACGAGCACAATGTAGAGGTAAAACTCTCTTACGCCTCCGTCTCACAAGACTGTTTTATGTTCTGTTTTAATGGAGAGAGTAAAAGGTTGGTTTCTTGTGTAAGTGTGATACTACTGTAGTGATTATTTTCGAAATATAGGTGGATGTTGGCTGGAACCTCAGATTCTTCTGGCTTATAGATAATAGGGTATGTGTGTCTTCCATGAACGTGGACATTAATAAGATAGTATTCTGCTGCTGCTATCAAAATGTCTTCACCGCCCCAGAACCCATCGTTCCATTGATTTTTTAAATATGTTTCTAACTGTTCTTGATAGGGTAGTGAGTAATCAATGGCCTCTGGGGCATCAATTATGGAATTGACGAGCGCTGTACTAATACGAGAACTATGACGATTTTCTGACACATATTTTGCTAGGTCTCTTCGGACCATCTTGTAGTCAAATGTGAGCCCGAGGTTTTCATTAATTTGTTGGCAAATTGCTCTGTACAAGCAATTCCCATCTCTTTTCATTTCATTTATGACCATCTTTTGTCCTTTGTTTTGTAGAGTCGGCATTGTTTTCAGTATGCTAGCTTTTTTGTTCTTTCCTTTTTTATTTTGGGTTTAATATATTGCTTCAGTGTGGTGTCTCCACTTAGCAGTGGGGTGTTTTTTCCCCTTCAATTGATTTGAGGAAGGACCAGTCGGGGCGTCCTTTATTGGTGCCAGATGTGTTAGCAGTTTCGTAATGCCAGAATTTCCTATTGTTCTAAAATAAGAAGAAAGCTATGAACAAAAAGATTAGTTGTGTTAGTTTTGGCCCATAAATTACAAGTAAAAATTAAATGAAGTTGCACCCTTGAATTGCAGAAAAGTCTCTTTCTACGTTATTCTAAGAAAGTTAAGATTATTTTATTGCTGGCCTGGTGTAAAACTGTTCTTTTGCTCGGCCAAACTTTCCGCAGCCGGGTGGGTCTATATTGTTTCAAATGACACGTGTGCCTTTAAAACAATCAGGATGCCAGGGTGGACGAAGATTTCTATTACCTATCTTCAAAGTGGCTTAGTAGAAACTATCTTTACCACTCTGAAGAAAATCTGCTAAATAGGGTGATGTTTTTGGGCTGACTCTGCCCAGGACACGTCGGTCAGTTGTAGGGTTATGCAATCACTGCTGTCTTGGAATAGCCAGTAAATACCTCTCAGAGATATCTCACCGTGTGATGTTTAGGTTACTCGTACCCTTGCGGATGGCGCGTTGAGTATCAGCTCGGCCCGTCGTCGTCTCGAATATAAAACTTTTACGCTACACCAGAGTGCTACGTGTCTGTATGAGAGATCATTCAGACCTTTATACAATGCTGTTTCTGATTGTTTGCTTTTAGCTTAATTTGAACAAAATTACGCAATAAAAGTTAATAGAGAAGCGCAGGTCCACCGGGTTTCTGCTATTTCTACGTGTTTCTAAAACCTAAAGCCTACTTTTAACAATCATACACAATAAAAATTATAATAATAATAATAAACAAGGAATAAATAAAAGAAACGGTTTCACCGGATTCCTGGGCCGTCTGAAGATTAGCGGCTGCTGGCTGTGGCTGCAACAGGTTGCCACAAGGCGCTGCTCGTAAGCACACACACTGATCACAGCACCCAAACACAACACAATTAATAGATTGAGTCTATTAAACAAAGTTTTAAATCTAAATTTAAATTTAAATCTTGCGCGGTATTGTCGAAGTTGGATGCACAACAGAACAAAAGAACCCTTGCACAATAGGATAAAGACCGAATGCGAAAGAGGCGCACGTGCGGGCACGTCCGAACTCGACGGCTGTCCGAAAAAAACTCTTATTGAATGAAATATTTTATGACACACATATTATCTCCCGGGCTATTACCACGACCTTGGTTTTAATTTTTTTTGCATTAAAAAAGAAATTTCGACAGGGAAGACGGGTTTAAATTGTCGAGAACGTGGAATCCGGTGTTAGGAGTGATAAAAAGTGAAACTCGGCCAGAAAACATGTCTGTCGAAGTGACTGTCGAGTGAGTTCCGTTAGTAGTGAAATTTAAAAAACTAAAAAACACGCTTTTAGCACGCACTCAAAATTACAAAATGTCCGCCATGTTGGATTTAAGTCACGTGACTATTTTTTTCGTATTCCTGACAGCAAACCCTTTCATTTGATACCCATATCATGGGGATGCATTTCAAATAGCCTGTCCGCCATCTTGGACGTCCGCCATATTAGATTTAAGTCACGTGACTATTTTTTTCGTTTTTCTGACAGCAAACCCTTTCATTTGATACCCATATCATGGGGGTGGATTTCAAACAGCCAGTCCGCCATCTTGGGGAGGCCGCCATATTGGATTTGTAATGACGTTTCTTAGCTAGTCATGTATTGTCATCAGAACTCAGAGCGTGTGCAAAATTTCATCTTAATCTAAGACCGGGAAGTGGGTCAAATTAAGATTCCAAGTTTTTCTTACATACATAGTTACAAGTGAAGCTAATAAAAGCGTGTTAAAAAGACTGAGAAAGAGGGTAGACAGACAGATATGTCTGCCCATAAGAATAATGTTCCGGCTAACCACCCGCAACTACTTCAGTTCTGCCGCGATCATGACTATTGCAACATAGTCGAAATATCGGTAAGCTCATTAAAAAGCTTATTTTAAACCAAAATCGTGGCTATATAATAATTCGGTAGATATGTGCAACCGCGAAAACCTAAAAATGTTTTATAATATTATTGATAATCCAATCATCATAATTATTGCACGGTGAAATGCTGATGGTTTCGTGTGTTAATTTATTTTGTAATAATGTAGCTTTATTACCCTTTAGTACGCTGTGAAGCGAAACCAGTTGGGTTTATTAAAATATAATAATATGTGAAACGAGTACATGTGTTTGTATTATCAATAATATTATTATCAATGAAATGTTTTACCTTTAGCACTGCTCACCCCGCAAGACATATTATGAGGGTGTATATAACAACTGGTGCATTAGGTCAGGCAGTAAACATGACTCAAGGGCAGTGCGTCAGTGATACTAAATTCAAGCTTTTGATCTTTAAAATTAAATAAAATTGTTATTTTCGTTAAATGTGTTAAACTCATAAAAATGTTGACTCAAGTGAGACTTTCAGTGTTTTCCATGCTTTGTTTCTTAATATTCCGTTGTTTATGAAATCACACTAATAATTATAAATGTGAAAATATATTTGGATGTTTAGATGTTTGGATGTTTATTCCGCTTTCACGCTTTAACTACTGAACGGATTTGGATGAAATTTGGAATGGAGATAGTTTGTTATAATAATAATAATCTTTAATCCAAGCTATAAACTATGTCCATTCCAAATTTCATTCAAATCCGTTCAGTAGTTTTTGCGTGAAAGAGTAACAAACATCCATCTTGTCATCCATACCTATACATACATACAAACTTTCGCGTTTGTAATATAGTAAGGATATAGATCTAACCTTATTTATGCAGATGACAGCTCTTATCATCGTCAGCATGCAAAGTCCTCTTATGTAAGGTAAGGTAAAAGCCACTATAAATATATAGGTATATACAAAAAATGTTTTATTTCCTTTTCGATAATTGGATTGTTTCGAGTAAAATAAAACGTTTTTTTTCTTGATGGCACTAGTATGACTTTGTGCCAGTGTCAAGTTTTTATTGTTAAAGGCAGGGAAACTTAATTTACGCGAAAAAAAAGGAAAGGATAGGCAAAAAAAGGAAAGTTAGGTTAATTATAAAGTAGATATCAATAAAGACACATAAAGATACGTATTATTATTAATAATAATAATAATAGTAGATTTTACAACAAGTGCACAAAACGAATCATTTTTATCCGAGACTTTTAGCAGCCCGAGCCGAAGGTGAGGGCTGATAGTAATGTCGAGGATAAAAATGGTTTTGTAGACGAGTTATAAACTATGCTTTTCACTTCGATTGCGAGGAAATAAAACAGTAGTATAACCATTTCTTTAATTAACAAATTTACAAAATTATCATAAACTTAGAGATTTCTTTCCCGAGGTTTTGGCGGTAATATCTGTTGCATAACTCTCTGTGCATTAATTTCCATAAGCGTATTAGGAGAAAGTGCTAAATCCTCTTCTTCACTGGACACTTTTAACAATTCTAGCAAATTGAAGAAATTAACGCACGAAAAAACAAGAGCTGTTTCCCGCCGCTTTATTTTTTTAAATCTTACGATATTGATATTAGGCTTGGACTGCAGACCTATACAGCCTACTATTAAATTAATTTTGTAATTTTTCTTAAATTAATTGGATAACCTACCGTACTTCAATTTAAATTTTAATATCTTTTATGTCTTATAAAACGCATAAGTCAAATAAATTAAAGTAAATATTATAAAATAACAAATTCTATCTATGAACTTCATATTGTGTTTGGCTGTATGGCTCATTTTCTTTGCCTTAATGTAGATACATTTATGAGTAGATACGTTAATGCACAAAATTCAATTTTGTGCAGCCTATATCCTGCACAAATAAGCACTTACGAGAAGTGAAAAAGATACATTATAAGCCATGATATTCAGGTAGGAAAAGGAACGTGGAGAGACTGGAGGGATTCATATTAATAAGAACGATTATACCGGGAGCAGGCGAAGAAAATATGGTCTAAGTCACTACCATCAACACCACATTAACAGATATCACTATCAACAATACCTAGTCTCGCAAGGTGGGATGGAGTGCATATGTCGTGGCCATATCGTAGAATTGCCCACATCATGAAATTTTCGATCATTTCATGAAATGGTCGCATGTCATGATGTGGCCAACTAAATACGACCAGATCATTAGATCGTGAACATTTCACGATTTTGTCATCCACGATTGGCCATATTGTGAAAATAGGGCGTCCATGAAATATTTAATGAGAATCTAAATTATGTTTGGTATATTTTATAGTTCTCTAGTCCGACAGACATTTTCAGAGTACTTTTTTTTTTATCATAAACGCTTGTTTTCTTCATCGTTTTAATAACGAATTATTCACTTTTTCAGTGCGAGAAATAACGCAGCCGCCATGTTGGTACATAAACAAGGCGTTTCCAGCGCCTCTGTCGGCAATTAATGTAATAATTTTACGATATGATCAAATAATCTTGACCATTTCATGAAATAGCTGCGTTTTTAGTTGAACATATCGACAAACGATTTGTTATCATTGATCTGGCCAAGGCATATCATGATGTGGCCGATGGACAGTGATTTCATGAAATGCGACCATTTCATGAAATGATCGAAAATTTCATGATGTGGGCAATTCTACGATATGGCCACGATACATACCTACTTGTCCCAGACGCATAACGTTATTTTTTCAACATCATTGTAACGTAACCAAAATTTAACCTCAAAATAGCACGAAAAATACTTGTAATGATATAACGATGTTGTCGAAACACATTTCCCATACCTCATGTATATCATTCAGTTATCCGACTCGTTTTGATATCGTTTGAAGTTAACGGGCGTAATTGTAAAATATGGCCGCGCAAATAGTTTTAAAACTTTGTACAACTGGCGTTTTAATGAAACATGTTTTTTATGAGACTGTCTGTCTTATTACCCGACTGCGGTGGACTGGGAAAGGGAGGCGATTGTTTTGAACAGTAAGTACCTATACATAAAAATTGTAATAATTTGGTTCTATTATACTATTTTACAAACTTGCATAAAACCATTATTATTGATACATGTCCAATAATATTTTCTTTTTTTATTATTAGTGAACAAATCATACATAAATAAAATAATTATTTATATCAACTTGCAATTATAATAACATTCGTCGTAACATATAAAACAATAAAAAATGTATGTAAACCAAAATCACAAAATAAAATAGCTTAATTTGATCTTAAAAAAACAATTAGTAAACATATTATGTATTTCATCAAATTAAATATCCCGTTGAAACAAGGTTGAAACCATATACAACGTGTTACAAAAAATACCAAAAAAAAGAATATTTTTTATCAAAGGCATTTAATTTAAATTTTCCCATCTCTAGTGATCAGCTGTGTCAAAGAGTATTCGGACCAGATATGTTATTTTAGGTCAATGTGCCTATTTTTACCGCTATATGGTTAAAAATGTTAACGTACTATTTGTACCATAACATTTACATTAGAACAATTAAATTCAAAATGAAAAAACTACAAATAAACAAAAAAGGCTTCATTAAATAATTGTTATGAAATAATAAATTAATGAAATAATGAACTAAATATTTCAAAATATTTTTTATGTTAGTAAATACGTAAACAAGATAATTAAGGCAAAAAAGGAAATGATTTCTAACATAAATTGATTTCAGTACATCTCTTTTAAAAATGTAGGCACAAATGGTGTACAAACTTTTACGTTCTGATAATCGAAAGTCTATATTTTAGGTGTCAATTGACGCTAGAGATGGGAAAATTTTAATTAAGTGCCTGTGATGAAGAATATTCTTTTTTTATTTATTTATTTATATATATATATATATATATTTGGTATGTTTTGTAACACGTTGTATACATAATAATTTTATTATTCATTTTTTTTAATGGCATGGTGCGGTTTGCACATCGCCACAGTCATTTTGTTAAAAAAGAGGAAACTTATATATATTATAAAATATTATATTAGGATCGGAATTTGGATAGGATTCAGAAAGGATTATTATAGGAAAATAAACAGTAGGTAAAACAGTAAAATATTAAAGTTGATAATATATTACTTAGCAACAATGCACACAAAATATTAAATGCGAATATTTATTATTCATTATCAATGTCGGAGATTACAATACAACAGGTTGTAGTCGGGTTTTTAAAAAGCTTACTTTTTAATTTACATTCTCTTCTGAGTATTTCATTTGTGTTTTGTTTGTAAATATTATCATTTACGTCACTAAAGAGATGGTACAATGTGTATGAGATGGGTATTCTTTTTTTAGTTGGTCAAGGTTGTTTTTATTTCACGTTTGATCTCAACGTTTATGGGTCAAGCTAATATTAAAACACATTTATTGTATTGACGAATAAATCAATCGATAATCGTAAGAATTTTTACACAGCAAAAATTAAAAACGTTAATATTTTCAAAGAGATAACGGATGGTATATTAGGTACATTGATCTGGCCACATTAAGTTGAAAAAATATTTCATAGCCATTAAATAAAATAAAAAATAAATTACTTTTTTCATAAATCTTTGTTTTAAGATTTTCGTAGTTGTTAACTACACTAAAAGTGTCACAATTTACGGGTTTGTTACCACGGCACGGGTATATTTAATACTAGCGGTCCACCTGCGGGGACGCTCGCGTTGTGTAAGATTTTCCCGTGGGAATAAGACTTTTTCCCGTAAAAAGTATCCTACGTGTTAAGCCAGGGTACAAACTATCTCTATTCCAAATTTCATCCCATTCCGTTCAGTAGTTTTTGCGTGAAAGAGTAACAAACATCCATCCATATATCCATACTTACAAACTTCCGCGTTTATCATATTAGTAAGGATTAATTTATTACCTCGATATTTCGGAACCGTTGCACGCTCCATGGTCACGACGAGGTAATTATATTAAATATAACCGTGGTAAACCCGTAAATAAGTTGTGACAATTTTAATCATTTTAATGGCGTCCACCATTTTTTTTCTGAATAGAGTTCCAGAATTTTATTGTACACTTTTTCTAGCATACTCAAATTAATAGTACATTACTGCCGCGGCCGCAAAATTAGTTATTCCTGGACGAGGACACGTTTAAAGTCCGAGGCACAGGCGAGGACTTTTATTGTGTACGAGTCCAGCAAGAGTTATTGCGGCCGAGGCTTGTATAGTGCTTTTCTCTGAAATATGCGAGGAAATTACAAAATACTAAAAATATTGTGGTACCTTGAATTTAGATGTCTACTTGTATCGCACTATACTTCTAAGTTCTAATCTTTATCACTTTCTACTTTGATTTCTTGAACCATTCATTGTTATAATATTTCCCCAATTCAATGATTAGTTAACTCCATCATGAAAAATAAGTAACAAAATAAATACATAGTGCGATAAAAATAAAAGCGGCGAAAATTACAAACAAACCGCCATATTGTAAACTTTTCTTTTTTTTTCTTTTGTGCCAGTGTCATACAGAGCATACAGCCAACTCTAAACACTACGATTCGTGTACGATTCATATAAAATTTGAATTTAGAACATAAGAGTTTGCTGTAAAAAGACTCGAAAACATTGAAATTTCTAGACGAAAGTTACTCTGCTGGCCTAGGCCGTTTGAGGGCACATTCCTGGCCGCTGTTTTGTATGGGGCAAAGTTTCGTCCAAAAATGAGTCACTTCGCGTATTGTTTTTTGCCAGTAATGATCAACATTTTCGAGCGTGTCGGAGAAAATACTTTTTACTCACTAAAACTTCTTCTTTTTCCATGATGCCTGTAGTGTTTTGTGCCAGTTATTCGTACTTATGACATGCGTTATTATATTATATCTGCGACAAAAAAACTGTGGACAAGAAATTAAAAAGAAAAAAGCGCGGGAAACTTCGAGTCGGGTGGTTTCATTTTGCTTTTGAGAATTTTTAAATTTAATTTTCTTAGTTATAAAGGTTAAGGAAAGTGTGGTACTGTATATAATTCTTATATTTAGTGTTTATATTCCAATTTGTGTATATTATTTTCAAGCTGTAGGTAAGTTTTTGTACATATTGTTGATATAGCTATTTTTGTATGGGCGAACCCCCCGATGAAAATCGGGGGGGTCCAAGCCTCTTTGGCTTGAATCTCCCCATAGGATCCTCTGTCTCCGTTGTATCTAATGATGATAGTAAGATGGATACTGACGGTTCGGTATCGTCAAGAGCTGACGAGGCTGGAACTGGAAGGAAACGAACAAATTATTTGAAAATTTGCCGCCAATGCACGAAACGCAGGAAAAGCAAAGTAGTTGGTCAGACACTCAGTGAAAATTATTGTCAATGTAACACTACTAATATATCTGAAAATGTAATTTTAATAAAAAAAGTTACCCCGGAAGTGTCTCAGCAACTAAACATCGCGTCCCAACCGAAGTCTCACGATCATTCTGTTGATACTCGACGTACGAACACCTCACATTCATCTGAGTCAGCTCAATCATCAAAACAACCCGAATCTCGTCAGGTAGGTCGCAGTGAGTACCTACAGACAGATGCTTCGCCTTACTTAATTCACGTACAACGCATAGAAAATTCCCCAACTGATGGAACCATTCTGCACCCTATCACCTTTGGAAATTTCCTGAAAAAAAACAACTTCCAAAATATTGTGCCAGGAAGTGTAAAAAGAATAGGTAGAAACAGATGCGCTGTTGCTTTTTCAAATTTTAATGATGCCAACAATTTTTTAAATAATGAGCTCTTGAACGCAAACAAATTCAAAGCAGTCATTCCGACTTTCAATATAACAAGAATGGGTTTAGTTCGCGGAATACCAGCTGATTGGAGTGATGACGAAATCTTGGCAAACATCTCCACCCCCATAGGTTGTGGTAAAATATTAAAAATTAGACGTCTGAATTTCAAGATGCAGGTGAATGGTACCACTTCTTGGAAACCTTCCCAATCTGTTGTAGTGACATTCGATGGTCAAGTCCTTCCTAAAAGGATTTTTATGTGTTACAATGCTTTGCCTGTTGAAATCTATACTTACCCTACGATACAATGTTTTAGATGTTGCAAGTACGGGCACACTAAAACATTGTGTCGTTCTGCAGTACCAAGATGTTTTAAATGCGGAGGAACTCACCTAGGTGAATCTTGTACGAAAGAAGAAGACTCTGCGTCTTGCTTTATGTGTGGTGGCTTTCATTATGCTACCAGCAAAGTATGCCCTGAATATTTACGTCAAAAAGAAATAAAAACAAGAATGGCTCATAGTTGCATTTCTTATGCAGAAGCCAGTAAGCTTTTTCCTCCTGCTTCTAAGTCCTATGCTGACGTCTTAAATTCTAATCCTGTGGAGCCAAACAAGTCCTTGAACGATAATACATTTTCCACTCCTACATCTTTGCGTACATCTTATAAAAAAACAGTTTTTGCTAAACCCCGTTCTCCTCCTAAAGCTCAAACCAGTTATGATCGAGCTGCCCACAGAGCTCTTGTAAAAGAGTTTGAGGTGCCAGCATCTGCAAATGGTTGCGCTCTAACTTCCAAAGAAACAGAGCCAAATCATTCTGTAATAGAAATAATACTTTCACTTATTACCAGCTTGTTACAATCCAATATTTTTAAACCGTCCCACGTTGCCACTATTACTGAACTCTTGAAAATTACTGGTGTTTCTCATAATGGATTCGAAAATAATCCAGTGGAACTGCAGGAGCATCATCCCTAAGAAGTCAGATTTAATTTATTTAATAAACAAATACAACCCAATTTTAATAGCTTTATCAGAAACATGGTTAAAACCGGGATATTTATTTAATATTCCCGGATATGTTTGTCTTCGCGAAGACAGGTTTGATGGGTATGGCGGTGTAGCTATACTAATTAAGAGTTCTCTACCTTTTTCACAGTTACATTTTACTCCTCGTAATTTTAACGATGCAATTAATATAATAGGATTAAAAATTGACAACATCTCAATTCTTTCAATTTATCTATCTCGTACGTCCCGTAAAATTCTGGATGAAGTTAATAATTTGTTTGAAAATTTATCTAGACCGTTTTTGGTACTTGGCGATTTTAACTGCCATCATCAAAGTTGGGGCAGTGAAATTACCAATGCTGATGGGGAACGATTAGTTGAGATTATAAATGCAAATAATTTGTGCTTTTTAAATACTGGTGCTCCAACTCGTCGTACAAAACCCAATGAACACAAAAGTGCAGTAGATCTATCTATTTGTACACCTGGCTTAGCGTCTATTTTCTCCTGGGACCCTCATTCCTATACATATGGTAGTGATCATTTTCCGTTACTTATTACATGTCCGATTAAATCTCCACCTCTCCAAATGCGTAAACCACGGTTAAAATATAAATTGCATGATGTTGATTGGGAAGCTTTTAAAAACCTAGTAGAGTCTAAAATCAGTTCACTACCCAATATCACTAGGGGCAATGAGTCAGACACATCTGAGGCTTTAACTAAATGCTTAATTGATTCCGCTGATCAACTTTTTCCGGCCAAGAAACCTTTTTCTGGTAGGATTCCCTTACCACCATGGTGGAATGACCAATGTTCTGAAGCTGTGTCAAGAAGGAAAATCGCTGAAAGAACATATGCCGAAGATAATGTCAGATGAAAATTTAAACATACTTAACGAAGTCATTAAAGCCACACAGCTTTTTTTACGAGAAAGAAAACAAGAAGGTTGGAAGGCTTTTTGTGCATCTTTGTCTCCTTCCACATGTCCTTCTGAGGTGTGGCGTTGTATTAAAAGATTTAGATCTGCTTTCAATGATTTATCTTCTTCCCGCTCAATACCTTCAACTATTGTAAATGCATTCCTTGACAAATTAGCCCCACCTACAGTTCCAGAAAAAGACTTTTTTCTTTCTTCACCTCAGTCATCTATTCCTAGCAATATAACCGTTTTAGGATCACCTTTTACAATATATGAGTTGAAAGGTGTTTTATCAAATGTCAAAGATTCGTCCCCTGGTGAGGACGGCATCCCTTATTCTTTTTTGAGTCATCTTGGTGATGACGCCTTAAATTATTTTCTGAATTTAATCAATTCGATAATGCTATCGGGTAATGTTCCTTCTGCATGGAAATCTCAAGAAGTATTACCAATTAAAAAACCGATTAAGGCGTCAGATGATCCCGCTTCATATAGGCCTATAGCTTTGCCTTCCGTGTTAGCCAAAGTTGCTGAACATTTGGTTAAAAATCGTCTAGAGTGGCATGTTGAAAACAATCGACTGCTCGCTGACAGTCAGTGTGGATTTCGTAAATCAAAATCTACTATGGATAACATAAGTATACTCACAACTGACATCCGGCTGGCCTTCTCATGTGGTAACTCTGTTGTGGCTGCCTTTTTAGATATTTCTGCAGCATATGATAACGTTATCATCACAATTCTCAGACAAAAGCTTTTGGATTTAAATGTTCCCGTTATAATAGTAAACTTCATCTTTAATCTCCTCTCACAAAGGTTCATTACTCTTAACATAGAAGATTCGACAAAGATCTCTCGTACTGTTTTTAAGGGTCTACCACAAGGCTCAGTTTTAAGCCCACTTTTATATAATATTTATACATATGACCTAGAAACCTCCATTAGTAATTCTGTAAATATTTTACAATATGCTGACGATTTGCTTTTTTATTCTACTGATGCATCCATAGATCATGCTTGTAATACATTATCGTCATCTCTTACGTTATTGAAATATTGGTTAGATAATAATGGATTAGAATTATCCACATCAAAAAGTTCAGTAGTAGTATTTAGTAGGCGACGAACACTTCCTGTTATAAATGTTACTTATAATGGCCTCCCTCTACCAGTTGCTAATCATGCAAAGTTCTTGGGTGTTGTGCTTGACAACAAACTTACTGGAGTACCTCACTTTGAGTACGTCGTTAGTAGATGTGAACGTCTCCTAAATATTATCAGATGTCTTTCGGGTGTATGGTGGGGGGCTCATCCCTTTTCCATGAAACTTTTTTATAATGCGCTGATTAGGTCTATACTAGACTATGGAACGTTCTTACTAGAGGGTGGTAACGTGATGGGTTTAAAGAAATTGGATGCTGTTCAAGCTAAATCTTTACGAATGATTACAGGCGCGATGAAATCTAGCCCTATAAATGCACTGCAAGTCGAGTGTTGTGAGCCTCCTTTACATTTAAGACGACAATTTTTAAGTGACAGATTTTTGTTTAAATTATTGCAGTTCTCTAATCATCCTCTCCATCAGAAACTTCATGCCTTGCATGAACAAATTGACTCATCTCCATTTTGGCGCAACAAATCCACACCTTGTCTCGTTAAAAGCTACAGAACTTTTTTAAATATTCAGTCTAAAATTCATCGTTCTATAAATTTACCTCTATTTTCCTCGGGTTTTGAAACTTTAATGTTTTCGCCAAAAATCCGTTATGACCTGAATATTAACAAGCACGATATAGGAGCTAATATTAGTTTTTTGTCTAGGGTTGATGATGAAAATTGGCAAGCATGTAATCATATTTTTACAGACGCTTCAAAATCCTCTAATAAAGAGTGTGTTGGAGTGAGCATATTTTATGAACAATATAAATTAATTCAAAAAATTAAATTACCACCTGAGACCTCAGTTTTTACCGGAGAATGTTTTGCTCTTTTAAAAGCCATTGAATTAATTTTGTTGCTGGGTCTTAAAAAGACAATAATTTTTTCAGATTCTAAAAGTGCACTACAAACTTTAGACAAATTTCCTTTTAAAATTAAACCATTTTATCCTGTAATATTTGAAACTCGGGAAAAACTGCATGAATGTATTTTAAAAGGATATTCCGTAGTATTTGCTTGGATTCCAAGTCATTGCGGTATAAAAGGCAATGAAAAGGCTGACCACTTAGCCAAAGAAGCTGTGCAGGATGGGGATTTAGTTCCTTATAAAGTATATTGCCATGACTTGATTGCTCTACCTAAGATTTATCTCCAAAATTCCTGGAATTGTTTTTGGTCAGTGAGTAGTCAATCAAAGGGGAGATTTTTCTATAGTATTCAACCATCAATTCCAGTTAAGCCTTGGTTTTTTAAAATGAAATGTAATAAAATTGTAACTTCCATTATAACACGAATTCGCTTAGGCCACGTTTGCACTCCGACCCACCTTGCTAGACTTCGTATTGTTGAAAATGATATGTGTGAGTGTGGAGACGATGTTGGTGACTTAGATCATATTTTCTTCTCCTGCTCTCGGTACGACCATTCTGGTTTACTTCAATCCTTACAGTCCCTCCACGTTCCTTTTCCGACCCGTATATCCTGTCTTATTATGTATCCCCTACAATATTGTAATGTATTGTCATCGTTTATTTTATCTAATAATATAAAAATTTAACCCTATAATAATAAATAATTACATATATTTTGTAAATACATACAGTTAGCACTCATATTTGTTTATTATATATATTTTTGTATATTACTCACTTTCCTTTCCATTTTTCAATCCTTATCCTTTTTACGTGTTATTTAGTTTCCCTACCTTTATTTCTTAGTAAATTAAAAACTCGACACTGGCACAAAGATAACTAGTGCCATAAGAAGAAAAAAAAAAAAAAAAAAAAAATTAAAAAGCGAACGACTCTATGTTTTTAAATATGACAAGGTTCTATAAGTGTATGAAAAGCCTATTAATGTTTTGGAACTAGTGTAAAAATAGAATACAATAAGCCCGCGGAATCCAGCGTTTATGTGCGCGGCGACCCGCCAATCTCCTTTTACAGAGGCAAAGGAAGATAATATGAAATTCCTTAGAAAATGGCTCAAGGCATGAGAAATAAGTATAAAACTCGAAGCAAAGTGGTACTTCCTTTTGATTAAACGGATAAGACCGTTGAAATACGTGGTAAGATGTATAGGCTTCGGGCAAAGGTTTAGGAACTGGATGGCAGAATGAGTTTTACCGTCTTTGCCAGGGAAGAATGTGATGATAGAAACTTTATTATTGTAACCAGAGGTGTGTTCCGAATCAAACTGTCAGCGCCGCCAGTGATCAGAAAACCAAAAGATTGTATGGGTTTCGCCTGTTGACAGTAATTCGGTACGTGCTTTGAGTGCGCTTAAATCGATTTCAGCGCGTCTCGGAACGCAGGGCAGATTTATGGTTTTTCGTTTTACCTCTTTCTCACCTTTTTCATCGAGTGGGTTGTAAGGTCGACAACCGACCCCACAAACGCAGTCAGACAAAGGTCACTGAAATGTTGAGACATATTTAACGATCTACAAATGACACCGAGGGGCCTACTCTTAATTAGGGCGATTAGGTCTTAGTCGACTACCCTGGCCCAGTGCGGGTTGGTTGACTTCACACACAACCTTTGAATTTCTCTGCAGGAGTGTGCAGGATTCTTCACTACGCAAGAGCGTCTAATAAAAGTACTTAGGTAATGAATTCGTTTGAAAACTCTCGACTCGAACTCGACTCTACATTTGAAGGTCGCCTACTCAGTTGGTAATGTAATGTGGGTGTCGTGTGTCTGGTCTCCGGTTCGGTGTTTACGGCCCCTTATCGCGGCGTGTTATTGCGCAACCCTTATTCCGGATAACCGGGTTTTACAACCAGGATGTGGGTTAAGACCGGAAGGAGTATTGCGGGAAAACCGAGTTTTTCACTACCGCAGCCTTGATTGTTTCTAGTGAAACTTGTTTGGAACTTAGATAGTCCTTATTTGTAAAACTCAAGAGAGAGAGAAAAATTATAACTCTAATACAATAATTAGTACACTATAGTTGGGTTATTATAGGATGGATTCTGACAGCTTCAAAAATTTTCATACGACGTTAACAACTTTTTTTAATAATATTCAGTTTAAAAACCATAATAGATAAAATATTTAAAAAAGTAACTTCACCTCTTATTTTATCAACAGTATGTAATTTTACTTAATAAATAAATAAATAAACGAAATAATATTAATAAGTTTTTAAAATTTTAATCCGTCAGAGCTCATCCTATAGTAACCCAAGTATACTCATTTACGAGGAGGGATCAAAAAGTAGTGAGAACGACATACTCCTTGGTAAGAAAAAATAATAATACTGGCAGGCATAGCTCAGATACATATTTGTAAATTAATAAAGAAAAAAAATCTTCGATTCTCTTTTGTTTTTTTCTGAATGTAGTCATTTGTTTGCTTCGTGTCGGAACGTGTTCTCGAAAATGGAGAAAAACGAAGTGTGAGCCGTTATTAAATATCTCTGTTTAAAAAAGTTAACGACTCAAGAGATTCATTGCGATTTGGAGAGTCTGACTCAAGAGTCCGACTCAAGAGATTCATTGCGATTAGGAGAGTCTGCTCCGCCGTATTCTACTGTCGCAAGGTGGGCTTCTCAATTTCGAGTAGGGAGAACGAGCAAGGAAGACGAACTTCGTTGCGGCCGTCGATCGACGTCAGTCACCCAAGAAAATGTTGCGAAAGTCGAGAAAATTGTATTGAGCAATCGAAGAGTTACCATCCGATACTTAATTCAAGAAACGGGCATTTCATATGGAAGTAGGTATTCAATCCATATTGAAACAATCTTTGAATATGAGAAAAGTTTCCAGTCAGAAACAAAATCGACTTGACATTTCGAAGATATTGTTGGACAAGTTTCAAGAAGATTCTGAGAACTTTTTGTCTCGTTTCGTAACAATGGACGAAACATGGGTCCAAAATTTTGATCCTGAGACAAAACAGGAATCTTCGCAATGGAAACGGCCATCATCACCGACCCCGAAGAAGTTTCGTGCCGTGGCATCGGCTGGCAAGGTTATGGCCTCAATATTTTGGGACTCAGAAGGGATATTGTTGATTGATTACCTGGAGCGTGGAACCACTATTACAGGCCAATATTATGCAGCTTTAATTCCTAAGTTGAAGAATGCCATCAAAGAGAAAAGGAGAGGGAAACTTCGAAGGGGCGTGCTGTTTCATCACGACAACGCACCCGCGCACAGGTCGGCAGTTGCGATGGCTGCCATTCAGCAAGCTGGCTTCGAATTGGTTGACCACCCCCCTTATTCACCAGATCTGGCGCCTAGCGATTTTTATCTGTTCCCCAAATTGAAAGAATACTTAAGGGGAAACAGGTACGAAGACGATAACGAGGTGATGGATGCCGTGGAGAGCTTTTTGCAGGACCAAGACCAAACTTTTTTTTAAAGGGATTGAAGCCTTGGAAAAGCGCTGGACTCGGTGTATAGAGAGACTCGGAGACTATGTAGAAAAATACATTATTAAGTTATCAATATGTAGTCATTATATTCTATTTCATTCTCACTACTTTTTGATCCCTCCGAGGAGGAGATACGAGTATCTCTAATACAATAATTAGTACAATCGTCGACATTTTAACTCTAATAATAATTAGTACAGTCAACGGCATTTTTACACTTTAATACAATAATTAGTACAATCGACGTCATTTTAACTCTAATACAATAATTAGTACAGTCAATGACATTTTAACTCTAATACAATAATTAGTACAGTCAACGAGATTTTAACTCTAATACAATAATTAGTACAGTCAATGACATTTTAACTCTAATACAATAATTAGTACAGTCAACGAGATTTTAACTCTAATACAATAATTAGTACAGTCAACGACATTTTAACTCTAATACAATAATTAGTACAGTCAACGTCATTTTAACTCTAATACAATAATTAGTACAGTCAACGACATTTTAACTCTAATACAATAATTAGTACAGTCAACGTGATTTTAACTCTAATACAATAATTAGTACAGTCAACGACATTTTAACTCTAATACAATATTTAGTACAGTCAACGACATTTTAACTCTAATACAATAATTAGTACAGTGAACGACATTTTTACTCGTAGTCTCCGTGTCTTTCCATTACTGCAAATCACATACGCACTCTCCATACTTATAGGGTTGGTTATAGTCATATTATGCACTGCTCGTAAAATAAGTTTGTTATGTTAGTTGCGTTACTCGTAGGTAGGTGTGTTAGTTGTGTTAAGTTAGTTAATTTTATTAAATGCTAAATAAATGTAAAAAAAAAAAAAAAAGTTTTTTTTGTTTATTAAATGTTTTTTTGAGCTCGTTTTGGAAGGGAATAAAAACATAAAATGCTTGAGCTGTTTTTTAATTTACAAGCCGTAAAGCCTACTTGAGATATTTAAGGGAAATTAAAAACTTCTGTCAGTTAAGGAAATAGACCGGTTAAATTATTTTGACAGAAGGTGTTTAGGATTAACTAGCTTTCCGCCCGCAGTTTCACCCTCGTTAAATGAGTTTTCCCGTGGGAATGAAGTGTTTTCCCGCGGTAAAAGAAACCTATGTCCTATTCTAAGTCCTTACCTATTACGCGCTAAGTTTCATCCCGATCCGTCCAGTGGTTGAAGCGTGATTGAGTAACAAACATCCAAGCTTTTGTGAAAATACCTTATAAATATTTGAATGTTAAAAATAAATGAATGAATAATAGTACATTACGACACAAGGATCGTAGGTGGCCAATTACAAACGAGGTGACTTGTAAGCCCGCGCCGCAGGTTAAGAAAGTTACCCTTACAAAAGCTACGATACTACAGGTGAAGTTGTTCATGTAAGAGTTGTAAAAACTGTAGTCGGGCCACTTTATGAAGCGACTTTTGAAGTTTCATGTACTTACCAAAGAACGATAACCTTGTACCAGCGTACAAATAAAAAACAAGAAAAGAAGCACTTTTGAAGCATACTTCTTAGATATAATCAAAGAACTTTAAATTTTACACTACTTCTATGATAAATTACAGCTGCTATGTGAGCGCAACAATTTAAAAAAGCTATAACAAAAATATTAGGCCGGCGCGTAAAAGTTACATCGGCCGTAAAATTTTTTTTTTTAATTCCCAGCGTTGTCACTAAACGGTCGATCTGTTAATTTTAATATGACATCTGCATATTTTCATATAATATTATAATCTGTACATTGATAGTATCAAATAAATAATCTGTGATACTTCACAGAATGTGTATGTTGATTATTTCCAATAACAAAATAACGTCAACACCGATTGTAATACAAAATTTAACAAAATACTAAATCATTTTTTTTTTCGTGACTAGATAGGCATCTTTGTAAGTAAATATAGGAAATGAAAAGGTCTGACTGAAATACTAGATACTAGGCAAAGTCAACCATTACACTACGGGACATCACTATTTACGTCACAATGACATCCTTCAAAAGTCGCTTCATGAAGTGGCCCGACCGTGAAAAAAAAAAGGCGGGAACCTTCGAATTGAATAGGCGCGCTCTTATAAAATTATTTTTGAAAATTATTTTTCACTATTAATTTCGCTATTTTATCTTGTATTTTTGTAAATAGTTGTATATATTTTGCTTTAATTTAGTGTGTATAAAGTTTTAACTCTTCCCCATCATGGGGAAGAGTAATAAAAAACGGCATAAAGTCCGGGATAGATCAGCAGGCCAAGAACGGGACAGATCACCGGTAAATGATGCACTTACGGTATCGGAATCTTCGGACTCCGATCTTGAAGAGAGAAGAAAGAGAACGTTGCCAACATCAAATATGCAGCACACTGAAAATGACTCCGATAAGTACAAGCTCTATAAGGTGCCAGGGTACTCTAGAAAGTACCCTGATAATTCTAATAAGTCCGATTATATCGTTTTTATATCGCGAGTAGAGGAGAACAGACCTTTCTCAGACAAGGACCGCTTGGCTTTGTCGAAAGCTTTGAGGGACCACTGCGTCTCGGGTGTTATGCACCTGAGGCCAGTTAACAGATACAAAGTAAGCATTACATTTGATTTATCGAACAATGCCAATGTCTTCATACAAAACGAGAAATTACTAAAAGCGCTTTCCTTGAAAGCATCAATTCCTGCAGGCGACACAGAGGTCACGGGGGTTCTTACTTCCGTCCCTCTAGAACTTTCAAATAAAAACATTTTCGCACTAATAGGAAGTTCAAGGAATGTAATCCAAGTTCGACGTTTCATGCGACGGGTGAGAGGCGAAGAGGGTGAGGTGAGCTTTCAGCCTACTCAGACTGTAGCTGTGACCTTTGCCTCCACTCAGCTCCCTGAGTATGTCTATCTCGATTCTTGGCGTCATGAGGTGAAAATATACATACCACCTGTAAAGCAGTGCCTTAAATGCTTACGCTACGGTCATATTGCCAAGTTCTGCAGGAATGATGAGGTATGTTCCATTTGTACATTAAAACATAATTTAAAAAACTGCACTGCAGACAGAACAAAACCCAAATGCGCAAATTGTAATGGTGAGCATGTTGCTATTTCATCTTCATGCCCAATCAAAAAAGCCAAAATCGAAGAAAATAAAATTAAGTCACATTCAGTGCAGTATTCCGATTTGTTCAACGAAGCTTCCTTCCCTCATTTAGCATCCAAATCCATCGAAACACAAATTAATAATCTTACAAAATCAGATACTTTCATAAATTTAATTCTTGAGACCATTACAAATATATTAACAAATAAAAGCAAAGACAACAATACACCTATTAATTCAGCATCAATTCGAGCAACATTAAAACAAACGTTAAGCAAAACATCCCCTCTTCTTAAATAATGGATTTATTAAACATTGTTCAGTGGAACGCACAAAGTTTAGTAAGCAATAGGTTGAATCTCACACATTTTTTAAATGAAAACAACATACATATTGCACTGATTTCAGAAACTTGGTTAAAACCGAATATTCGTTTGAATATTAGGGGATACCAAGTGGAAAGAAATGATTGTGGTAATAAACATAATGGAGTTGCCATTTTAATCCACAACAGCATAACTTATTCTAAAATAAATACATATTATGATAATTCCTTACAAAATATTTGTGTCAGAATCAAAATAAATGGAAAAGAAATTAGTATAGTTAGTTTTTACAGTCCTTCCAATTGCAGTCCTGCTTTTGATAAATTTAAATTTGATTCCTTAATAAAGTCGATTCCGGAACCGATGATCTTCGCTGGCGATTTTAACGCGCATCATACATCTTGGGGATGTGTTGATACTCAACCACGCGGAAGGGATGTTTTAGACGTTATTGACGATAATGATGTAGTTCTTCTTAACGATGGTCAGGCGACGACAGTAGGTTCGATGTCTTGGCGTCCTAATGCTTTAGATCTAACATTGGCATCAACTACTTTGGCTTCCTTTTGTGATTGGTCTATACATGAAGATCCCCTTGGCAGTTATCACCTTCCTGTAATCATTAAGGTTGTTGTTAGTAATAGAACATTTTCTAACGAAACTAATTGCTCTGGCGCTAACATGCATCTCCCCATCTATCCTAAATATAAACAGGTGGATTGGAAAATGTTTGTCGAAAATTTCGTATCTTTGTTGGCAGTTTTTAGGATAGATTCTTATACACCTTTAGACGCATATAAAACTTTTTGTGATCTCATAAAAATAGCAGTAGAAAAATCGATTCCTAACATTTCTTCAAATAGTAGTGACTATCGTTCTTGTCATAGGAAGTCTAGGCTTAGACCTAACCTCCCTTGGTGGAATGACAAATGTACAGAAGCTGTATTGAAGTCCAAAGAAGCTTATTTGAATTTTAAATATCATCCTTGTGAGGAAAATTATTTGGAATTCAAAAGGCTTCAAGCTCTCAAAAAACTTACCTTAAAGATTGAACGCAATAGTAGTTGGGTTGCTCTTTGTAATTCTTTTAATCGTTGTACTCCTCTATCTGTAATTTGGAAATTTGTGCGCAAGTTTAATAAATCTTATGTACCTAATAATAAAAATGATGATAGCTGGATTTCAGCTTTTTTAAATAAATATACTCCTGATTTTGTTTGCAATAAACCAGACATTAGTCATAATCTAAATATGAATTCAAATAATAGTTTCCTTTTAAAACCATTTTCCATGCAGGAACTAAAGTCAGCAATATTTTCAAGAAGAGATACAGCATTTGGTCTAGATGGCATTCCATATATTGTTTTTAAGAAAATGAATGATGAGTGTCTTAGTATTTTCTTAAGAATTCTTAATCAGCTCTGGTTAAATAACGAAATCCCATCTAACTGGAAAGAGGACTGTCTAGTTCCCATTTTGAAACCAGAAAAACCTAAATCTGATCCGAATTCATATAGACCAATAGCCTTAACATCTTGTGTGGCCAAAATTTTTGAACAACTTTTAAAACAACGTTTGGAATTTTTTATTGAACAAAATGGTTTGTTACCTTCTAATCAATATGGGTTTCGACGAGGTCGTTCTTCACGTGAAAGTATTTGCCAGTTACACTTAGATATTTTCAGATCTATAAGTAGTAATCAGTATCTTTTATCTGTCTTTTTTGATATTTCTGGTGCCTTTAATAATGTTAATTTAAGTGTTCTTTGTAGTGAATTGATGTCCATTGGATTGCCAGGAAAACTAGTAGACTGGATATATACATTTCTATCTGAAAGAAATTTATTTGTTAAATATAATAATCACTTATATGGTGCAAGATTATCTTCTTTAGGAGTCTGTCAGGGGGGAATACTGTCTCCTTTGTTGTTTATTTTGTACATAAGACGTCTAAACATTATCTTGGGTTCATCAGTTAAGAACTTGCAGTTTGCTGATGATCTAGCTGTTTATGCGTCAGGGGATGATTTAGCTGTGGTGGCTGATTCAATCAATGATGCATTGGCAGCCTTGGGTCAGTATTTTGCTCATCTTAATCTAGATGTAAATCTCACTAAGTCTAAAGTAGTATTTTTTGGCCGAAAGAGTGTTGTTTTACCTGTTGTTTGCTATAGGGGGGTTCCACTTCCTGTTTCATATGATGTTAGATTTTTGGGAGTGATCTTTACTCAAAACCTTTCTTGGGGAAAATATATTGATAAAATAATTGCTCGTGCAAATAAAGCATTCAATATATTAAAATCATTATCTGCCACTTATTGGGGTGCAGATCCCAAGGTTTTATTAACTCTGTATAAGTCTCTTGTTCGAAGTCATTTCGAATATGGTTTCTTCTGTTATTCAGATGATCCTAAAATTGTAAATAAATTAGAATTAGTGCAAAACAAATGCATGCGTCTTATTACAGGTGCTTTTAAGTCTACTCCAATTGGCGCACTACAAATAGAATGTAAGCTTCCTCCAATAAGTATTAGATTGTCATACCTTAGGGAAAGGTTTATTCTTAAATTATATTACATTTCCAATAACACTCTCCTAAAGAACTTAATAAATGCTAGCATTGAGTTACGTCGGCGATCTATTTACATACTACAAGAATTGTCTTCCACAACCACATTGCTTCAAAATTTAAATATTTACCATGTAAATTCAACTTTGCCTTGTTATCAAGGATTGTTTATTAGCAAATTTCCTAAAATGAATATTGTCATTGACCATAATTTAACAACCAAAGAAGATGTTAGATTTAAACTGTTAGAATGGCATGATCACAGGTTCATTTATACTGATGGATCTAAAAATCATGATTCTGTGTCTTTTGCTATTTTTGATGAAGCTCGAAACCTAGGTCATGGTCATAAAATTGATAGTCTTGCTAGTGTCTTTACAGCTGAAGCTGCAGGTATTCTCTTTGCTCTGAAACACATCAAAAGTTACAATGCATTATATACTCATTGGGTGGTTGCTAGTGACAGCATGAGCGTTCTTAAAAATCTGCAGAATAATAAATTAAATGCCAATACAAATTATATTATTTACAAAATTAAGGAATTGTGGACAGAGCTTATTGAATTGAATATTCAAGTTGTTTTTGTGTGGGTTCCTTCGCATATTGGGGTTGTAGGAAATGAAAAAGCTGACTATTTAGCAAAATCAATTGTAAATTTTGTAACTATAGATAATGATTTCCTTGATACTATATCTCTGCCATTCACAGATGTTGTAAGATTACTAAAACAGCGCATGTGCGAGAAATGGGGGAGGCACTGGTATCATTGTACTGAGATTCAAAATAAAGGTTGCTGGTATGCTTCATTAGATATTCAAGTTGACAGTTCACCTTGGTTTTCTAAAAACCACTCTTATGTAAATAAAAAAATTTATTCAACCATTTGTAGGTTGCGTTTTGGTCATTGTCGTTTAAATTTTCACCTACATCGTTTAAAATTGTCCAACTCTTCGCAATGTAATCATTGTGATACTCAGGAAATACAAACCTTAAATCACATTTTCTTTGATTGCCCATCCTTCGGTATTCAGCGCCTAGTGCTGATGGATGAGCTTTTACGAATTTATGGCACAGGCAATTTGGTCCCGCATTGTATAAAGGAAATTTTAAAATGTCCTCTGTCTTATATGGCCTTGTATAAATTTGTTACCTTTTCTGTGGGCAATATATGAATCAAAGAGTGTATGAATATTGATTATAACTAATGTGTAAATAAGTTTTCAGTTAAACATCAAAAAGCGATTGTTTCTTTGTAAATACAAAATAAATATGTAAGTCAGAGAGAATGATGCACGAATGATGTGCAGCACAGAACAAAAAAAAAAAAGACTCGGATACAGCGATTGATACCTACTGGATTTGGAAAACATACTCGAGAAGAGATTTGAAAATTATGACATTATAAAGAATTATAATACTAATGAAATGACATATACCCTGGATTTTCCCTAAGAATATATGAAAAAACTGAAGACGTATACCTTGGATTTGTACTCAAGATAACAGGAGACAGAAGACGTATTACCCGGACTTGCACTCAAGAATATATTATAATACTAAAGACTTATACCTCGGATTTTCACTCAAGCAAAGATTTATGACTAAAGACAAGGCAGCATGGTCATTGACCTTAGCCTGTTCGAAAGAACGAACAAAAAAAAAAAAAAAAAAGTGGCCCGACCGTAACCTTTATTATATCGCGCGCATTTTTAGTTGCTGAACTATTCACATTTATCATTATTTAATGCATCAACACTTGATCACTCTTAAAACAACAATCAATGTAACACAATCAAATGAAAATTTATAAAATTCGCGCCAACATCAAAACAATTATAATAGGTTGCTTTTTTATATAAGCATAAATTATGGAGAAAAGGCTATCGCGAACATTCAGCCTCTATGAATCGATTCCTTAAAATCGACATAATATAATAAAATTACTAAAATATTACTGGCTGATAATATTTTTTATACAATTTGTTGAAATTAAAAAATACAAAATGCTTTTCTCTTTGTAAGAATCGATTCAATATATTTATTATTATTAAAATGATCCTGGTCATTTGAGAACGTAGAAATTAAGTAAAAATTGTAATAAAATCGCACTAGTGCGGTAAAACGCATTTACCGCACAGTTTACTGCCTTCGTAAGTTGTATTTTCGAGCAAGGTGTATTGAAAATAAATGTTTGGATGTTTGTTCCACGATTAGGATTTTGGAATGGAGATAGTTTGAACCCTGGATTAACACAAAGGATACTTTTTATGGGATAAAGTCTTAATCCCACGGGAAAATCTTACATAACGTGAGCGTAGCCACGAGCGGAAAGCTATTCATTAAAAATAAAATCATTCGTTCATCGGAATCCAAGTCCTCTCCTTAACAAAAACAAAAAGGATAGCCTTTAAAATTCCCATAGTACAAGCTCTGCTCAGTTTTGAATCAGATGGCCGTGTGTGAGATGTCCCCACATATATTTTTATTTTTTATTTTATTGAAGAATGACATTAAGAATTAGCCCCTTTATCTTCCTGGTATCATCGTGTAAGTAATTGAATATACCTAGGTAGTTTGCCGCGTGGTTCTCGGCTTAAGAATAGGGCCATCCTAGGCATCCTGTCTGAGGTTGTCAGTCAACTTAAAACTAACACACTTTATTGTATAGTTTTGATGAGGTGGTGTCGTGGCTAGCATCCGGCAGACGTGGGTTCAAACCTCACCACATTCCAGTGTGTTTTTATATTTTGAATCACATATTTAAATTCATTCGACGCTCTTACGGTGTAGTAAAATATCGTGGGGAATCCCATGCACTGCACATTCTTGCAACTATATTTAAGTTTGGACCAGCAGCGTGGTCGAAGGTCTGATCGTCCTAACTGAGGGTAGGCTCGAGCCATTTCTCCAAGGGGGTGAATGAACTGTTGATGATGGGATATGAATAAAGTAAGATACATAGTAAGGAAGGACTTACGTATTCAACATCATCAACGGCCCGTTACAGTCCACTGCTGGACTATGAGCCTCCTCCACTTAAACGGAGGGTTTTGCCATAATCTCCACGCTTGGCAGGCGGGTTGGGGATCGCAGATTAAAAGGTTACTGTATCAGAGAGCGCTGCTGCCCGTTCCCTGTTCAATGTGTAGTCCCTAAGTCGCCTCTTACGACACCCTCGGGAAGAGTAGGGGTTGGTGACTAATGTATTCTACTCTGCCGTCACCACACGGCAGATGTTGTTATTTATTTATTTTAAAACATACTTCGTATTGTTTTTGTTCTTCTTAAAGGAGTATGCCCATGAGTATGCGACTATGGATCTTAGTAGTATCGGTGTAAAACCTAATGTGTCACAATGATTTCTTGCTTAATTTCAAGTTTGTTATATGAACTTTCAAATACAATTAGCCATTTGATTATAATTCTCCGGGTTTCGCGGTGATAAGGCTCCAAATTCTAGTTTCTACTGTCGCTGAACAAACGGCTATTTTATACTGTTAATGGAGATAAAGGAGGTTGTAATATAAATAACATGAGGTTGGCTACAGGTGAGAGCGTCGGTGGTCTAGTTGTTAGGACCGCTGCCTTCCATTCGGGAGGCGCGGGTTTGAATCCCGCGCCGCGTACCAATGTTTTTTCGATTTTCGAATTTATATGTACGTTTATTCGACACTCTTACGGTGAAGGAAAATATCGTGAGGAAACTTGCATACACCTGTGAATCCTAGGTTGTGTGTGTATATAGTTGACCAACCCGCACTGGGCCAGCGTGGTCGACTCGTTCAGTAGCAAAATGTCCAATTTGCAAAATGTCCAAAGTAGCTAAATATGCTAATTTCTCAAAATGTTCAATTCGCAAAATGTCCAATTCTCAATCAGTCACGCAAATTGTCCAAATGATACTTAACTAGTACGAGTAGTGCTATTATAGTATTCTGCGAATACTTTTAGCCCTCCGAGGACCCTTTTAACCCTGATTGAATTATTTCCTGCATGTTATTGAGTGCGCATTGTTGCAGCGCGCCAATAACTGGGGTTTGTTCTGTACTGAATACTTTCCTGCACGTTATTGGACTGCGCGTTATTACCTGCACAATGTTCCTTACATTTTATTCAAGCGCTTCAACAAAATGCTGTAAATAATTCGCAACAAATAAATTAACATTTTTTGACGCCAATTATTCAGTGCACATTATTTGGCGCGCTTTTTTAACTCCAATTTTTGGTGCACATTATTTGGCGCATTTTATTGTCATTTGAAAAACCTCAGAACAAATACCTACTTGAAAAACCGACAAAAACGCAACAGTGACGTGAGTGAAAACGTGACGTTTGAAAGTAAATGACAGAAAGTAGTGTTTTACACATTTAGCCATAGAGATATTTAGCACATCGTATAACGTGACACTAATATTGACTATAATAATAATTATCGTAATCCTAAACCGTGACGGCAGAGTAAAATACATTTGTCACCACCCCCTACTCTTCCCGTGGGTGTCGTAAAAGGCGACTTAGGGACTACACATTGAACAGGGAACGGGCAGCAGCGCTCTTTGATACAGTAACTTTTTAATCTGCGATCTCCAACCTGCCTGCCAAGCGTGGAGATTATGGCAAAACCCTCCACTTAAGTGGAGGAGGCTCATAGTCCAGCAGTGGACTATAACGGGCCGTTGATGATGTTGATAATCGTAATCCTTACTTCTTAATTATTCTCTCTCTCAGCCAAAAGAAGTTCGCTATGAATAGAATATAAATCCGTATCTTTTTCTATCAGTCTGTTACGCTTTCATGTCTAAAAAGCTGCACGGATCGCGATAATACTTCACAGGGTGAAAGCCTATATTACCGTTTATTTCTCTACTTAACCCCGCATAATAGAATTACAATCATATATACTTAGATTAATCGATTTCTTTGCCCATACTATTATTGACGACACGTATTACACTACATTCAGGTAATTCAGGGCTCTTACCGGGCCGGTTTTAATTACATCGATGTCTTAGTTTTGCACTGTCTACGGTAAGTTAGCACTGCAAATGCAATGACTGGTAGTTGGGGCCCTGACTGACCGGGTAGTGCAATAGCAGCATTAGATCGGCGGAATGTTGTTTCGCTAAACCTTTTTCTATTGATTGATCAAGGTTTATCATTGATTTGATCGAAAAAATAACACTTTGTTTACAACTTGATCCTCGTAATATACAAAGTATTACCCAGTGAAAAAACATTTGAAAGGAATGGCAAAGAGAAAGCCCATACAGTCAAGTCTAATTTTATTTTTTTTCATGTACAAAAGCTATATATATTATTTTATATAAAGCTTGATGATGTTTTTTACTTCTTAGTTAACTCCCCAATACTAATATGATGACAGGTAGGTATATGAGAAACGAAATTCGAGAAGTATGACATTCGTATCGATTTCAGTGTAAAAATACCCGCCCGGAGTGAGTGAGTGAGGTAAATAACGGAAACAAGAAAAAACACAAAACATATGTATTTTTTTATTATATTTATCCGGAGAAGTTAAGTTTTATTTAATAGATATAAAATTATATAATAAAAAAATATGAATTACATATTTATGAACTTGTGACACAACTTGGTTTTTATGATTTTAGCGATACCACCCGTGGGCAATTTCCTTTAAGAGCCCCTTTCGTCAGTGGTGTATTTTTTTAAATTATTATTTATTGACACATTTACAGTTATATTTAGAATTCATTTTTACATTTGATTGAGTCAATTAGTTAAGTCGAGTTGAGTTAATTGAGTCAATTAGTAATTGCCATTTTTCTCATTTTTCCGTAAAATTTTTACTGTATAATTTAAATATTAAAGCTTGTAACAAGGTAATCTCTAATACCGACTTTAAATAGCCTAACATTAAAGTATAAAATAAGAGAGTGTACCAACACTAAAGAACCTACTTTATTATCTCAGTAAAATTTAAATTTGTTCCGTCAAAGGTAAACCCTTCCATTACCCGGGTAGGCAAAACCGGTTGAAACCGGTAATAATTTATAACCGGGTTCCCGTTTTAAAATTAGAATATAATGATTTCGGCAACAGGTACTTTTACGCTTCGTCGGCTATGAATTAGTAAAGAGAATATAAAGAAAATTTGCCGCGTTTATAATTTTTGACTCTTTAAAAGGTTTAATCATCATCATAAATATCCTAAGGGTTTTTAAATTCATTGACCGACCTTTTAGACCCCTAGCCTTAAACGAGTTGCTGCTGTCAACTACTTACGATCGTGACCACTCGATATACTATGTCCCACAAACCCTGGTATCAAGATTATTGAGCCGCTAAAGGTAACGACGCCTTCCATAGGTTACATCCGGGACCGGCACCTACCGCCTAACGTGCCTACCGAAGCACAGATCAACAGATTGAACATCTGGTCTTAACCATGCTGGAGCTGTTACACAAAGTGGTTTTTGTTTGACATTGTGCCTACTGGAATTCAAACATTTATTTATAGTAATGAGAGCAAAATGCTCTACTGGAATTAATACTAATTGTTATACGCCTAAATTGTAGTTTCAACTAACACCCACCAGTATTATCCGGTTCAACTGTGGCGTGCTATGGCTACATCCGCATTGGAACCGGTTAGACCACGCGGCGTGGGCGGTTAATATATATAGATGTTCCGGTTCCTGCAGTTCAAAATAGACTTTGTTTTAGGGTCGGGCCTCACGGGCTTCACTGATCGACGGTTTGGGGTGCTAAGGATTCATAATAATTGTATTGTTTATTCAACTTCTATGTTTAGAACATTTCAAGTTTAAAATTGTTCCCACAGGGTTGCCAGTAGGGTTTAAGCGGTTTAAACATTAAATCGAACGAACGAACTAAAAATATTGTCAAGATGATGAGGTTGCGCGTAGCTCATTCCCAAAATTAGAAAAAGAAGAAGACAAGGGTTGAAGAAGTTGTAAAATGCACATTTTATAATGTTATATCATAATTATATGTCCCCATCCCCAGTACTGCAAGTCCGGTAATGGTCCTAAAAGTAAAATATGGATTCGTTATTCGGAAGCTGTTGATCCAAATACAAATAAAAAACAAATTACTTGATCCCGAAAATAGCCTGAACACGATGTATGTATTATTTGTCGTCGTTCGATCACGATCGTCGCGTCGGAGGGGTGCGGGGCGACAAAAAGCGACATCCATCACTCCTGTCAGCAATTTTGACATGTGAATGGATCCCACTTATCTCCGTATTGGGGATCAGAATATGACACCGTTGTTAGGGGTCGAGCGCATTGAGATAAGTGACAATATCGGTCGTTTTGATCTGTCTAGTTTTTGTGATATTACTAAAGGTTGGGTTACAATAATATTGATTAAGGGACGCTGCGTTCTGAAAAAGAGGTCGCGATTCGTGAACCATATTCGTAAATTGATATTAATAGGGTTTTTGTGATATTACTAAAGGTTGGGTCACAATAATATTGATAAAGGGACGCTGCCTTCTGAAAAAGAGGTTGCGATTCGTGAACCATATTCGTGAATTGATATTAATAGGGTTTTTGTGATATTACTAAAGGTTGGATCACAATAATATTGATAAAGGGACGCTGCCTTCTGAAAAAGAGGTTGCGATTCGTGAACCATATTCGTGAATTGATATTAATAGGGTTTTTGTGATATTACTAAAGGTACAATAATGTTGTTTAAGGGACGCTGCTTTCTGAAAAAGAGGTCGCGATTCGTGAACCATATTCGTGAATTGATATTAATAGGGTTTTTGTGATATTGCTAAAGGTTGGGTTACAATAATATTGATTAAGGGACGCTGCTTTCTGAAAAAGAGGTCGCGATTCGTGAACCATATTCGTAGATTGATATTAATAGGGTTTTTGTGATATTGCTAAAGGTTGGGTTACAATAATATTGATTAAGGGACGCTGCTTTCTGAAAAAGAGGTCGCGATTCGTGAACCATATTCGTGAATTGATATTAATAGGGTTTTTGTGATATTACTAAAGGTTGGGTCACAATAATATTGATTAAAGGACGCTGCGTTCTGAAAAAGAGGTCGCGATTCGTGAACCATATTCATGAATTGATATTAATAGGGCTTTTGTGATATTACTAAAGGTTGGGTTACAATAATATTGATTAAGGGACGCTGCCTTCTGAAAAGGGAGGTCGCGATTCGTGAACCCTATTTTGGAAGGGAGGTGTTTCGACAGCTCATAAAAAAATAAAAAATGTTAGAACCAATACGATACATAGATGGTACTGAGAAATAATGGCTTTTTCTTATATGAAATATCTCCTTAGAGCAGCGAGATAACCACAAAGACAAACGTATTGTATTACTAGTGGCTCTGTGAGCTGTAGACTCGTTTCCTCCGAGGCTGTAGACCTAGATATATATCTCTTTATATTTATTTTTTCTCCATAAATATCCCCGACCCCTTGAAATTTATTTACCTCATTTTTTTTTATTCGTTGAGAAATGTGACCTGTAGAGGAAAACAGCCTTAAGGGCATCACACACGACAGCTATAATAATTATAGCCCTTTAGCGGTAGACCTTGTAAGCTGGCAACCCCCATAACTCCCTAATTTTTTAAATTTCCAAAAATTGACTAGACATAAAAATTCAATTAATTTACCAAACTTGCTCACAAAATTTCACGAGAATCGGTTGAGAAACGCGACCTGTAGAGTGGAACAAACCGACAGATGGACATACAAAAGCAATATTGGCCAAGCCGGAACGGAGACCCTTCGCTCGCTCGGTCAAAATTTAGTTTTTCTTTTCACACGACTGCCTACAAAAGGGAGTATAATATTTCCAGGGTTCATGTATGCAAGTATGTATATGTGTGAGTTTCTTTATTATACCATAATTTCAAAATGCCTGAACATATTTGGATGTGATATAGGTAGGTAACGTTAGAAACCTTACATCAGTTCGAGTGATACTGGCCTGGATTCGGGATATCACGCTCTAATCCTTAGTTTAAGTTAGTCCGTCCCTTTTACCTTTTAAAGATTGAAAAGGGACAGGAGATGGCCATCCTAATTATAGCTGTCAAACATCGAATTTAAACCTTATGGCCGTGTCGATTACACAATTTTAGAGAGCACTTAAAACTTGCGACTTAAAAATCTCTTAAACTGACAGCTATGCCCTTATTTTAAGTTATCATTCGTTCAAATTAATATCATTCGTTCATCACCTCTCTTTCATTGATCATAAAAACGAAAAGGATAGCTGGATTTTAAAATTAGAATTAGAGCATGACATCCCGAAAGCCACTGGCTATATTTTTTCTGGCAGGGCAGTCGTATATTTAATTTTTAAACGATTGTTTCATTTTGCCTGCTTCGTGTTTTTACAAAATCTTTAAGTAAATCCGTGATTTTGCTAATGCCAACTGATTCTGCCAAAATTAACAATTTATTTTTTTAATTAGCTGTAAAAAAAACTCATTCTGTTTGTGCAAAAAACTTACCACGTCCTAAAATTTTGCTGTTTTTATCTATGAGTTTTTAATTGTTTTTGTTTTGAGTTTAACACTAACTAAAATAATATTCTATGTTATCCTTATCAACATCATTAAAAAAATTAGTTATTTCATAAAAAATAACACTGGATCAGCCAGTGGCTCCCGTGGCTAGGTAAGCAGGTAATCCGGCCATAAAATTATGCAAAAAGCCCTCGTCAAATAATAAACTCTGTTTTTTCAGGGCGTGCCGTTTTCAGTATTTCATATTTATGAAAACATCACTCCAATTCCAATAGATTTTTTTTAATATTCGCTAGCTTAATATAGGCACTCTAAAACTGAATGTTTGTCCTTTTATAACTAGAGAACGGCTGCACCGATTTCGATGGGGTTTGTACCAATCGATACAAGAGATTACTGACCAGGTTATAGGCTACTATATTTGTAAAATCCTTTTTGCGATTCATTAATTTCAGTCCCGGGCGTAGCCGGGTAGAAAATCTTATATTATATATATAAAAATAAAAATGAACTCCTATTTCTCGTCACGCCATAACAACGGCTTTACCGATTTCATTTATAATTTTTTTAAATGTTTTGTACTTCTTAGAAGGTTCTAACATAAAAAAGAATAAGAAAATTGCGCAGGGTAGGACAAATGGCAGGACAACGTATGCCGGATCAGCTAGTAATATATAAATATGCCACACACACTGATCAGCGAAGATGGATTCACCCACGAAGTTTCTAGATTTTGTTTAGGTACTATTGTTCTACAATCCACTGAATCCATTTTCGATTTTATTTATAATTTATATAAACTGTTTCCTACATGTGGAGGCTTGTAATTAGCTCTTGTGTTATCTATACAGATATATTTCATTTTAAATTTAAAAAAATAAATAAAAATAAAAACGTTTTTATTGCCTTCACAAAAACAAAACAATTACAAATGCTAGGTAGGAACATGTTTGGCAAAAGGTACCAGTCTCAGCAAATAATGCTTGACATACAAGTATGCTTAGCGCTGGTTTTCAGACTGGCCCCACACGCAGATTAGCTGTAAGCTTCCCAAATAAAATATAATGGTCAGCTCTAGCTCATTTTATCGGAAGCCTTCACGCGATACGGAACAGAAAAATAAAACAATGTTAATTATTACAAATAATATATAACTCAGTGATAATATGTATGTACCTATATGCATGTAATTTACTGAGTGTAATTTGTATGGACTAAATTCCCTTTTGGCTTTACGAGTATTTTTGTAACACCCTGTGTTTGGAAACGAAATTAAATCTTTACTGGAAATATAAATCTAGGTTACAAAATTTGCAGATGAACTTGCTAATTGGTTGGAATCTCTAGATCCTACCTTTACACGTGTATTCATGAAAATACAATTTATTACAACTAAATAAAGAAACTTAGTAGATTGTTAACCAAGGGGTGAAAGCGATCAAATTACACCCGAAGTATTTTGGTGCACGAAAGTAAACTTAACAGTAGAAAGAAAATAACATAGGTATGGGCTACCTACCATACACGCCATATTAGCGCACCTCACCCTAATTGACACACAAACAGAAATTTTCAGTTAGTTTTAACGGTATCACTGCATATTATTGAGTTCTGATATTCAAGCACAAGCCTAAATCAACAATTTTTTAACTATTTCGAGGGTAAAATAAACATAAATTACAAAATAATTTATCTAAACATTGCTAACTCCACGGATAAAATATTTTTTTCACCGACTTTTTTTTCCCGCCTATTTTAAAGGCGCGTTCGTGGCATTTTTGCCAAAATTTGAAAGAATAAATGTTTAAACTGTGATTTTTTATTAAAATAAAATTAACTGTAGCTTTATCTTGGTTGTATACGTCTATTCCTTTGCCATTAATTGAGTGCAATTTTCTATGCAAATAGTAAAAAGAAAGTTTCCAATTAAAAAGTTGCATCCTTTTTTTGGGGTCATTATTGGACTACTTTCAGAGCATGTCAATCAATCAATCAATCAATCAGCCTATTGCAGTCCACTGGTGGACGTAGGCCTCCACAAGGGTACGCCAAAGCGCACGATCACCCGCTTTCCTCATCCAGCCACCACCAGCGACCTTCCTCCCTCAGGTCATCAGTCCACCTGGCAGGGGGGCGTCCCACACTACGTTTCCCGCGGTCTCCATTCGAGAAACCGTCTGCTCCAACGCTCATCGGTTCTGCGACAGACGTGGCCAGCCCACTGCCACTTCAGCTTGCTACATTTCTGGACAATATCTATGGATATTGTCCTTTAGGGCATGAGAGATGAAAAATTATTATCATAATTAATGCAACAATTAGGTAACAATAACAAATTATCTTACTAAGGTTATAATAATATTTTAAAAATATTCCATGAAGCAATGTTGCTGAAGTAAATTTTTTATCAGTCTTTTAAAAGTAGTAATTGTAATATTTTTGTAGTAATTTGATGGTAGTAATGGGAAACAATATTGCCTCTTTAACTTATTTATAAATTCGCAAATTTCACACGTAAATGCATCGCTAGGTAGACTCGTTAGAGCAATTTAAAATATTCCCTTTTCCCCCCACGGATAAACATTCCTTTACCGACCACAAAATATGCCCTCGTTACGTTTTATTCGCGTCAGTGCGCGCGTACCTTTAGGCAGATTACACGCGCGCATGAATTTGGTTCGGTCACATTTTTTTATTTGTTTCCTCTATATTTATTTATACTTAAGGCATATATTTTTTTACAGGAGTGTATTTTTTTTATCAAATTATTTTTCACCATAAGAGCTTTCATCATCACGCTCATATACGTCCCCACCGAAGGGCTCGGAATTAGGGCGATTAGGCCTTCGACGACCACTGTAGCCCAGTGCGGGTTGGTCGACTTCACACGCAACCTTTGAATTTCTTCGCAGGAGTGTGCAGGTTTCATCACGATGTTTTCCTTCACCGTAAGAGCGTCGAATAAACGTACATTATTGTACGTGGTGGGGATCACACCCGCGTCTCCCGGACAGAAGGCAGCGGCCCTAACCACTAAACCACCGACGCTCTTTTCCGTCAGCTTACCACTTTTAATTTTTGAAGATGTTAGAAAAGTTCTGTAGTAACAAAAGTAACATGGTTGTTTACATGTAGTAAAGGTATATTGGAATTTTTTAATTAAAAGAAATTCCACGGCATGCCGTTTATTACAATCAAAGGCTTAATACACTAGTTTCCCAGATCGAAGTTCTATATATATTATAACAGAGTCGGCTTGGTAATTTATCACACCGGCCCGGGTAATTTTATTACCTAGGGAATTTAAGACCCGGTACTTCCATAAAAGACTTCCAAATGGTAATCGAGCTAATAATTCCACTCGAGTATTTTAATCAGAGAAGTTCTGTGATTTGGGTTGTTGGGGGTAGGGTTGTCAATCGTAAGAAAACATCGTAAGGAAACCTGCTCACATTTGCGAAGTAATTTAAAGGTTGTGTCGACTAACTCGATACTAGGACAGCATGTTCAACTAGCCTGATGGTCCTCATTCGGGATAGGCTCAAGCCCCTTGGTGGGGACAACGTTTAAAACAACGAGGGTTCTTGTTTTTGTTTAGAACCTGGAGTTCCCCGCAGACGTTAAAGATTCATCCGTTACTCCTCTGAAGGCACTCGCTGTATTTTTCTAATTTGTCGTTTTTTTGCAATAAATTTTCAGTTGTTTACCGTTTTTTTAATAGCGCTAAATTAATTAGTTGCCGGTACGCCAAGTAAAAATATAGTACGTCCCAAGGTACGTCCTATAAAAATACATGATGTTTGCCAACCCTATTGGAGGAAGCGACGGGTTGGAGTCGTGAAAACTGTCCTTGAAAATATGAGGAAAGTTGATAAAAGAAATTAAAAAGGCTTCTTTTGTCTTGACTTCTTTCATCAGAATTATAATCTGAAAGAACATCGTGTTTAATAAATATATGTACGTTTATTATGTTATGTTTAAAATGAAGTAGGTAACTGTTTTTAGACCAGCTCTTCTCCACAGATTCCGGCATTGTGTTAGTGAAGTCACCCAAAAAAATGTAATGACCGATATAAGTGATGTAAACATCCTATGGAAATAAATTATTTTGACTTTGACTTTGACTTTGACCAACTAAACGAATCAACTATACCACAAACCGGTTGCCTAGCAGCCACTGAAAAGCTGTTGTTCTAAACATTTTTGTGTCGTAAAATTATTAACAAATAATAAATCTTTAATCTTATTTTTAATTATGGCGTTTCACATTAAGTATTTCGCCAGTATCAAGTGGTTTTGCTGAGTAAGTAGCGTAGGTTACACAGACAGCCCTAATCCTAAGACTAGGGTGCTGTGTACGGTGAAGGACTCCAGTAATATGATAGCAGAATTACTGAAGCCACCACGTGGCCGCTGCAAGTCATCAATAAATGACAGCGAAATGCAATCGTTTCAATTGTCCTATTAAAGTTTATAGTTCAGAGTCGTTCACTGGATAATACACAAGCACAATTATACACCAAATACTCAAATAAAATAAAATAAAAAAGAAAACTAAAACGATAGCACGTTCGCCATTGACGGATGCTAACAATCGACCAACAAATAATAAAATACATGAATGAACTGATTGATACTGTCAATTTGACAGCTGACCATAGACAGTTTAGGATCTATTCTAGATCTAGGATCTATTCACACTGACGCGAATCCCGTACGAAAATCGCTCTCTTCACTTGCATGTACTGAATCTTCCATCCTGCTCATTCACGCTTAACAAACGACTGGTTGCGTCAGTTTGAGCAGAATAAACGTACATAAACTACAAAGATAATAGTAAATTTCTACAACGAATCTAAACTTACTTTTTTTAATTTTGTTATGCAACTTTCTCAAATTGTTACCCATTTTTAGAAAAAAATAAAAGCATGATATTGCTTTGAAAAAAATGTTTTCTGCCACTGAAATTGCGTCAAAACTGTCAAATCTGGCGAACAGCATCTGGCATTTGACAATGGCGGACGTGTTTTTGTTTTAATTTTTTAATTTTAGTTATTGAAGTATTTAGTGTATAACTTCAATAATACACTCAAAACTGAATGAATGAAATGATTGTTTCGGAATTAATAAGACAATTGAAACGCTTACACTTTGCTGACATTTTTAGATGATGCCAAGAGGCCTCGTGGTGGCTTCAGTAATTTTTCTATCACATTACTGACCCCGATTCACCGAACAATCGTCCTTGATTTTACACAGATCCCTAGTCCAAGGATTAGGGTCTCCTGTGTAAATCATATCTTAAACCTAAAAATCTGGAATGGAGACCACGTCTCGGGAAACGTAGTGTGGGACGCCCCCCTGCCAGGTGGACTGATGACCTGAGGAAGGTCGCTGGTGGTGGCTGGATGAGGAAAGCGGGTGATCGTGCGCTATGGCGTGCCCTTGGGGAGGGAGCAGTCCAGCAGTGGACTGCAATAGGCTGATTGATTGATTGATTGAAACCTACAAATATCACTTGACACTGGCGAAATACGTCTACATAAGATGTGACGCCATTAATTAAGAAAGAAAAGAAATTTGTTAATAAAAATTATTTCCTCCAGATGAACGAAGTATAGGCTATCTCGATTGGAACTAAGTGGGTTTTCTTCCCGTCGAACCAACTATACAAGTAAATCATATTTAGCTAATATGTACAAAGATTTACATTCATATACATTGATTATATTTATATTGACGGCTCCGTAGCCCAGGTGGTAGTATATAGCCTCCGACGCACAGGGTCGCGGGTTCGAATCCCGCCCAGGGCAAATATTCGTGTGATGAACACTTGTGTTTGCCTTGTGTCTGGTTGTTTTTTGTATTTATGTAATGTGTATCAGTTGTCTGGTACACATAGTACAATCTCTGCTTAGTTTGGGATCAGATGGCCGTGTGTGAAGTTGTCCCCACATATTTATTTATTTTATATAAAATTCTGAACTGACCAACTAAAGTAGTAGAAGTTTAAACACACACGTGAGATGTTTTGATGCTAAATAACACACAAATACACAATAGTATAGAAACATAATTAAAATGTATATACTTAGTCTTGAAATTAATTAATATATAAACACGTGTATTCTGTTTTTATGTCTATTTTTCATATAAAACCAAAAATGAACTGTTAAATCACGTTATGTTGTCAATTAGCTGGTACGAACTCTTTAACTCGTTGCATTTAAAAGGGAAAGTATCCATTCTATGAAGTGCCTACCTAATTAAGTAAACAAGATCCCTCGAGTATGACATGAAGGGTTGTTATTAGGGCAAAATATCTGTTTCTAATGCACACTCGTCCCAAACCAATATTTGTAGCTCCTAAGTAAAGCAGTTACACGGACTGGTGTTGCCAGGCTACGGCGATTAACTTACCTTTTCAAAAAAAGGTCGCTGTTTAGACATTTGCTTTCTTTACAAGTTCACTCCCTTTTGAAAACTGTGGAATATTAGAGTTCAAAGTTCAAAAGTTTATTTGCGTAAACAGTCATATACATAACCATGAAAATCAATCTAATTAAAATAAAACATAAAAAACAATCAGATTAAATTTGATAGAATACAAAATTTGGTGATCAGAATAGTTTTAAGTCAACTTTAAATGCAAAATGTAAAAGTAGCCATATCTTTTATTTAATAAATTATTCATTGAATTAATTTCAAATTCTTTATCAATAAGACGTCCGTAAAAATAAAACAATGGATTTGGAAGAGGGATTTGTTAAGATTTATTAATTAAAGATTTTATCCCTTTTGCCATAGACCTGGCTTAGCTATGCTCTAGACAGAGAAGGGTGGAAAGAAAAGAGAGAGACCTTTGTCCAGCAGTGGGATAGCATAGGCTTAGAGTTAAGTTATGATTAATTTATTAAACATTTTGAAACTTCAAGTATTTTTATTTGCCTTAGATAAGGTATATAAGGGTTGGTTCGATAGTTAGTTGTAAGTTATTTGTAACACAAAAACTTAACAAACTAAAAATACAAGTCCGCGCCCGCTATTTTATTACCACTCTTGTAGAAATAGCGATAGACCCTGACGCGCGTCGCCTCGAAGCTTCGATCACAGAAGAAACGAAAACTCGAAGCGATCATCTTTTGTTTCTCTGTAGAATAGACCGTCGAAAAAAAATCTAACCAACTTAAATAAGGATCAATAGATCAATTGGATGGATTAGTCATCGATCAATAATTATATTGATAATTATATTGATCGATGACTTAAGTTATAATACATTTTGAATTCCAACTTAATAAACGGTAAGCGAGATTTTCATAATGGCTTACGCTATTACTAAATGTATTTCTATAGTACTGTGTTATTAAGGTACGTTTGTATTGTTCCAGCTGCGATGCCGAACACAACGCCATCCACTCCTGCGCCGGGCTTCCAGTGGGACAAGCTTTCGCCCGCCGAGTTCCAGCAGCTGCAGGAGTTGGCTTCATGTGAGTATAATCTCTCTATACCAAGCCGTTGTTGCCACAGAGAGGTTTGAACTTGTAGCCCAGCAGCTGCCACACGTTACTGGCAGCACGATAAGGGTTAGACTCTAACCTAACCTAACCTAACCTTATCTAACCTAACCGTTAGAGGTAGTAAGTTAGCGTGGTAGGAAATCAGGGTCCAGCCAAGAATAAACGTACACAAAAATGGGTAATTGTTGCACAAACGAGTTTTATTAGAACAACAAAGATTTATAGCACTTTATAGAAGCTACTAATAATTAAAATACATAAAGATCCGGTTATTAAAAGGTCGGTACAGTCTGATGTCTTGAGGTGGAATGAGGAAATTTTGATGAAAATGACAAAACCGAAACGGATGGATTCGAAATTTGAAAATAAATTTGAAATTAATGATGAGACTGCCAGTACTTAAAAGTACTACAAGTACAAAATAGCAGAAGAACGTAGAATAACAGGTACTGATACAAACTTATACCCTGGATTGTCAACCAGGATCATTCAGTGCGGAGTGGTTGACAAATTCACACACAACGAATTTTTTTTCGCACGTGAGTGCAAGTTTCCTCATGATGTTTTTCTTCGCCGTATAAATACGAGTAGATAGATAAACGTTGAATACGCACACATTCGAAATTCGAAAACCCTCGTATTATATTCCTAGTCGTAGCACATTTTATCGCTACGATTTTGTTGCTACGCCGTAGCAGAGTTATTAAACTCTGATGGAAATAAATCATTGGGAGAATATGGCACTGGGAAAATATGGAAATTGAACATAGAAAACCAAGAAAAACTGGTTTTCGGAAGTTAAGAGCCACAGTCGCCTTTATAAAGCAACTACGAAACCTTTCATTACATAGCTGCGTTTGTGTCTCACTAAGGAAGCTAAATTACTGCAACAATAATGACCGGTAGTTAGTATCAGATAATTAGGATAGGTAATCGATGCTGCTAGGGCCGCTGCTTTCCGTCCGGGAGACGCAGGTTCGATCCCCACCACGTACCAATGTGTTTACGAATTTCGAATTCATATGTACGTTCATTCGACGCTCTTACGGTGAAGGAAAACATCGTGATGAAACCTGCACACTCCTGTGAAGAAATTCAAAGGTTCTGAGTGAAGTCGACCAACCCGCACTGGGCCAGCGTGGTCGAATAGGGCCTAATCGCCCTAATTCAGGGTAGGCTCGAGCCCCTGGGTGGGGACGTATATGAGCTGTTGAAATCGATGCTGCACCGCCTTACTCTGTTCCATTTAAACGTGCAGAAGAAGTTCAAAATTAACTTTTTAAAACTTTGTAAAGGTCGTTACGTTTTTACGTTATTTTTATTACGGTTCGCAGTGACTGTGAAGAACGTCGGTGGTGTAGTTGCGAAGCCCGCTATCTTCCGTTCGGGAAACGCGGATTCGAATTTCAATTACATAATAATATTATGTACAGTGAACAGCATCCGGGTGAACTAGTAATCGTCATCATCATGTGGGTTGTAAGGTCGACAACCGACCTCACAAACCCTGGTGTCAGTGTCATAGAGCTGCCAAAGGCCACTGACTTGGCTCATGTAACGACTAGCTGGTACCGGGACCAACGGCTTAAGAAACATAATTCCGAAACACGGAATTATCTTTCTTTTCGGATAATCAGGTGATTCAGCCTGCAATTTCCTAACCAAACAAAGAGAAATCGAACCCGGAACTTCCGTAATGGGCGTCGAAATCTCGACCACACAGCCACGGAGGCTGTTAATAAGGGTTGGAAAAAGAAGAAGAAGAAGTACAGTAAACAACACATCAAGCTGTACATCATGATATCTGTGCGTTGGTAATATAATAACATCTAGTTTGCAACAAGAATGTATAGCTTGATGTGCTGTTTATTGAACGGCCTTCTGGTAAAGGAAAACAATATGTGAAAACCTGCACACGCCTGAGTGTGATGAGAATGACTTTGTCGACCAATCCACACTGGGCCAGCGTGTTTGACTAACCTATGGCAGACTCGAGCCCCCAGATGGGGACTTACATTGGCCTCAATTAGGGATGTCACGCTCTAATCCTTAATTGAAGTTAGTCCGTCCTTTTTACCTTTTAAAGATTGAAAAGGGACAGGAGATGACCATTCTAATATTAGAGCTGTCAAACATCGAATTTGAAATGAAATGAAATGAAATGAAATGAAATGAAATGAAATATTTATTTGCTCGAAATATGGTACATAAAGATGGTTTTGTTTTCAAAAAGCCTCTCACATTTCACCAGGTTTGGCATGCAAAAATTTTTTAAATAAATGGATTGAAAATACAGACCAAAATAAGAACCTTATGGCCGTGTCGATTGCACAATTTTAGAGAGCGCTTAAAACATGCGACTTAAAAATATCTTAAACTGACAGCTATGCCCTTATTTTAGGTTGTCATTCGTTCAAATTAATATCATTCGTTCATCACCTCTCTTTCATTGGTCATAAAAACGAAAAGGATAGCTGGATTTTCAAATTAGAATTAGAGCATGTCATCATTGAGCTGGTAACAACAGTTTAGCTAAAGAGTGCTCTTAACTAATCAATCAACCTATTGTAGTCCAGTGCTGGACGTAGGCCTCCCCAAAAGCACGCCAAAGCGCACGATCACCCGCTTTCCTCATCCAGCCACCACCAGCGACCTTCCTCAAGTCATCAGTCCACCTGGCAGGGCTCTTAACTAATAACAGTTTTCAATGTATAAGTTTTCCACATATTCAGCTGTATTAAAGCTAATATAATTGATAATAGCGTCGCTTGCATCAATTTAATAATTGCATTGGTATGACACGCCCTGGTCGCCATGTTTGTTCTTACTAAGTAATTGCAGGGGTGGGGGGTTCGATTAGCCGTATCGATCGGTACATTAATATATATAATCTAAATAATACATATTTATAATACACTAGCGGTCTGCCCGCAGTTACTCTCACTAAGATTTTCCCGTGGGAATAAGGCTTTTTCCCGAAAAAAGTATCCTATGTGTTAATCCAGGGTACAAACTATCTCTATTGTAAATTTCATCCCAATCCATCCATCGTTGGCGCCATCGTTGTGAGCAAATTCGATTCTTTTTCCGGTTTCCGTAAGAATGAGTTGTTTTTTCAGGATAAAAACTATCCTATGTCATATTCCAGGGCGTAACCTAAATGTATGCCAAGTTTCACCCCGATCCGTCCAGTGGTTCAAGCGTGAAACATCCAAACTTTCGCATTTATAATACCTATATTAGGATTATGAAGATAAGTGCGTGGGTGGTGCAATGGTTAGGGAGGGCCGCTGTGTAAAGTCCGGGAAATTCCGGTTCAAATCTCATTACGTACCTACCTAATGTGTTTACGAATTTTGAAATTTGTATTCTAAGGTTATAAATATACATCATCAACAGCTCATATACGTCCCCACCGAGGGGCTTGAGCCTACCCTGAACTAGGGCGATTAGGCCTTAGTCGACCACGCTGGCCCAGTGTGGATTGGTCGTCTTCACACACTACCTTTGAATTTATTCGCAGGACTATGCAGGTTTCATCCCGTTTCGCGATATTTAGCTAACACGTTGTAGAGGGAGGCAGGCCTGATTGCCATTTGTCTAGGTGTAACGAGGCATTCGTCCTCTTTCCTGTTTTATGACAACCTTTCTTGCTGGCAGTTTTATCTTTCATTTTAAATTTATTTTCAAATTTAGATTTCTTACGTTTCAATTTTGTTTTTTTTTCTGCTAAATTCTTCACTTCATGTCCTGATCTCCGATAGTAAACTCCTATCCTATAAAATCTTATCTACTATTTGTACTATTTTTCCATGTCAGTTATTTAATATATAAGTAATATATAAATATAGAAATACGTTTTTCTTCGGACTGTGCCCTGGATATTGCCACATATCAATCCTTTACAACACTCTTCGTGTGGTGCCCAGCAGCTTGGGGCAGCTGTTGGGTTAGGCCCCACGGTGAGGGACGTATCTCGCACAAATATTTTTTATGGACTAATCCACATTTCTAAAATTTTAAATTTTAAGTACGTGTTATTTTTTTTCAGATTCAACCAAGAAACTGCAAAACGTGCTCAAAGAATTCTGCGATGTCAAAAAGCAGAGTCCAGATGGGGTAAGTCCAATCGAAATTCACGCTCATGTCTCTTACAGGGTGACCAGAAACTGGCACCGCAGCCTTAAAAGAACAGCATTTTGTATATTAAAAGATAGACTGTAATTTTTTCCATCCAGGTATCTCCGCAAGTTTTGAATTCTTATCTAAGTGGCGTGAAAAACATGCAAAAGATAATCATAATCACATAATCTTTTCTTAATTACTTCTTTTCAAATCAAACTTCCAAACCACTTAAGGCTGATTTATATTGAGCTAGTCACTGACGTCAGTCCACCGCCAAATCAGTGCCTGACTCAGTATAAACCAGCCTTTACATTCGCTATTTATAGCTAACACTGCCATCTGTCGAATGTTTCGAGAAGCTTGTACAAAGCAGTTCAGTTAACAAAGTTTATTATTGGGTTATTATTGCGAACTTCCACGCTGCATTAATAACAGAGATAAGCCTTCCATAATATTGTCTTTTAATCTCAAGCACTCTCAGCATTGGATTTATGACAATTTGATTTCATTTACTATATTGTACACAGCCGCAGATAAAGGATGTAGGACTTTTATTTTGAAAATAATTTTAATTAATACGTATTGTTGATTTTTGTATCTTGATTCTTCCCTAAGCTTAGTACATAAAAACCTTATCGCATTTGTAAGAATAAACATCTTTTAGACCTTCCATTTAGACCTTTTTTATTATTAAATATTTTGTCAATTGTATAAATAGGCCAAATGTTACTCAAAGAATTCATGCTTTTCCGCTTCAGAAGTCACATCTTCAGAAATATCGATACAAGCGCCATCTATTAGCGTTGCGGTCAAATGCCAATAAACACGTAACTTGATATGATCTAACTGGATGTTCTTCAATCACTGAAGCCGAATGTCATCATCATAGGACACAGTTTGTTATAAACTCAATTTGTGCTGCCCCTGGCACGCCAGTTAAAAGTTAAAACTCGGGGGAGGCCTGCCCCGGATTCACAAGAGCTACATAACGATGCTCATAATCCCATTGGGGTGAGCAGAGCTCCAAGTGGCAGTAAAAGCGCCAATTGAAAGTTGAAGACAACTCAAAGATTTTAAAATTGAATCTTTATAGGAATAAGAACTAAAACTTAAATTGGGCAAACTGCCATTTGAAATTCGAAAACTTAACCTTATATGGCGGAGTTTGAACTTGCGTGCGAAGACAACTTGTTGTTCAAATAACGCTAAACCTATACTGATAGATCAACTGTGATCTAAGCCTAAATACATCGCTCATAACAGAAGTGTTTTTCGTTATTTTAGTTTACACGTTCTATAATAAGGACTAGCGCGACACAACGACCTGTCGATGTCATATTTTGCTCTATTTCTCTACCTGCGTCATAATAAACCTCCCGCAGGAGTATTGTGGAAGATTCCATTCGCATTGTATCCATTTGGTCCTTGTCATTTACAAAACACGTCACACGCACGTTTCCAAAACCTTTTACTGTCGTACGTGTTGGGCACAAAGGACATCGAATATTTTTGTAGCGAGTGAAAACATCTAGCCTAAAAAAGGACAAACATTCTTTTGTCTTTTTTTTAGGTGTTACGAAGGGAAAGACCAACTCGTATTTTTATTTTTTTATTTTACTGTCTAAAAATGCCTTCCATACTAAAGCTCTTTAACTTTTTAATCTATATTCTGTACTAGCGATCCGCCCGCGGCTACGCTCGCGTTGTGTAAGATTTTCCGTGGGAAAAAAAGTGTTTTATTTGTTAATACAGATAGGATCTTCATTCTATATTTCATCCAAATCCGTTCAGTAGTGCGTGAAAGCGGAACAAACATCCAAACATCTAAATATATTTTCACATTTTTAATATTAGCGTGTTGTGGTTTTACCGTTAAAAATGTATCTCCCATATTAAAGCGATTAGATGTGCGGTTTGAAGGACCAACTTTTTTTGCCCTCTCTTACCCATGTTCTTTCTTGGGAAAGGTTATTCGGTCTTATGGACGATCATATTTTGTGCTGTAATTGAACGGAAAAAAACACGAACAAGATAAAACAAAAACAAACTCGTATAGAATCCCAACTTGTGTTTTAACTTTTGACAAAAAAAATCCTGTAGCAAGATTAATGTATATATAAAATTTTGTCTTTTATCCAATTGTCAATTAGTGAGTTTTTTTTTTTACAAAAAGACTTTCCTGTTCCGCCTGAAGTCCATTTACACCGTTAAATTGACTTGGTCCTTTGTTCTCAAAAATGGTTTCATTATTTTATTACATATTACATATACATGTACTGCGCGCGCACTCACACACCCCAACATACATTCACTCACACACACACTCCCCTACACACATACACTTACATAAGTACCTTACACAAATCAACATCTATCTATACATCTACCTTATCACATACAAACACACGTACTCTCGCACACCAAACCGCGTTGACCTCACACCTTCACTAACCTGTCTGGTCTCCTCATTAACTATGTTGTATTAGGCATAACCAGAATGTATATTCACTTAGACTAAATCCTGATTTTAGTAATATATAATGTTGGAAGAGCGTGGCATTCCCATCACAAGTGTCTATGACTACTTACTGGGAAGCCTCGACACTGTACTTGTAAGGATTTTTGTAAATAAAGCATTTTTATTTTATTTTTAATTTTATTATTATAAATTCTGTCTACAAAAGCTGAAGTGAAGCTTAATGGTAAGTACTTAAGACCTTTCAAAAAGTATCCTTGCAATAAGCATACTTTTTGCAAAGTCACGTAACAGGGTATCTATTTGTGTAGTTAGGTATCTTATTGCGAATAGATAATCAAGTCTCCTAGAGCTGATGATCAATTTTGCGTTGCAGCAACCAGCCGAATGGTAAAGAAAGAAGGTTGGGGACAGTTGTCAAAGAAAAATAATGCTTCGACACTGTCTCCAGAATATTATAATAAAATAGTATAGAATATCCTAGTTCGGTAAAAAGTCTAAATTACCTGATTATCCGAAATTTTAATACTTTGAAAGGCATGTTAAGCTTAGTTGTTACATATTAATGCATAGCCGAGGGTTTTGGTAGCGCACACGCCTGCGAAGAAATTCGTAGGTTGCATAGGAAGACAACTATAGGTTGTACTTTAGTGCGTGTGCGCAACAGCTTTAGATATCATTCTTTCAAGCCCATTTCACCTGCGTGGCACCAGGCGTAGTCTTAAAATCCCACTCCCCTTGCCCCTTGCTGTCACTAAGTGTTTTGTACATTGAGGAACTCGTTGCCTGCTTTCGTGTTTCCAGAGCATAATCCTAGCCTCTTCAAAGTTTGATTAATAGGCATCTTCTAAGCGAGAGTGCTCCATCTTCGACCTTATCATCGGTCTCCATCAGCTGAGATAGAGGTCAAACGCAAGTCTATTCATTGTAAAAAGAAATCAACTATACCCTAACTTTGTATAGGTTCGAGCCCCTCAGTGGGGACGTATAATGCGCTGATATTAATTGTCATATTGTGCAGATTTCTTTCAGGCTAACACTTTCAGGGCCGGGTGTTTTTTACTAGGCAATCCGCCCTGCGCCGACCGTTTTTCGGTTATTTTAAACGACCATAAAACAATACTTTTTTCTGTTACTATATTTATGTTGTTTATATTTTCCATTTATGAAATAAAACAATTAAATATATTATTATGTCTATTTAAAAAAATCACATAAACGGACAGTAAGTTACGGACAAAAAAAAAGTCTAACATAACAGTCCGTAAGCAGCGGAACGACGCACTGGCGCGGCGCGTCGCTGTGTTCGCTCTCACGCCTACACCCGACGCACCACACTCACAATTTTTTGCATGTGTGCTCTCAATGAACCAAGCTAACGCTAATCACGCTGGGTCGACGTGATTTTGTAGAAAACAGTATGAAAATCAAACAACGTGACATACTCGTGACCGGCGAGTTAGGGAATAATTATCATCACGTAAATGTCACGTGATTGGCCCTGAAAGTGCTAAGCGGGGTAGGCCTTTGATTGAGAATTTCACAGACTTTAATTGAGTTATTCCAACGTTTAAAAATGGAAGGTATTTCGGTTCGTTTTAAACTTTGAATTGACCGACCGTTGGAATAACTCAACAGGCTGTTGCTGAGTTCTGGAACATTCCGTTCAGAGTATAATGTCTTTCTTTTTTATTCGGGGACAGTTTAAAACATGGGTCGGAAAGTAATTTTAAATTGGTTCCGGATACCGGATACTGTTATTTTTTACACAGATAGACCAAGAGCTGGATGAAGATATAGGGTAACTTTTTATTTCGAATAAATTCCAGGGGAACATATACATAATCCACGTGAATAAATAAAACTACGAGGTGAAGTTTAGTTAGTTAGTTTAGAAGGCTAGTTAGTTTATACAAAATGTTAGACACAAAATCTCTCGGGTGGTAACAACTTTTCTTCAGCAAAAAATAATACTTTTCATACAAATTGACTCGGCTAGCGTCGGTGGTCTAGTGGTTAGGGCCGCCTGCCTCCCATCCGGAAGACGCGGGTTCGATCCCCACCACGTACCAATGTGTTTTCGAATTTCGAATTCATATGTAGTTTTTTAGGGTTCCTCTGGTACACGTCAAGTGGGGGTTTTTCACGATTACCTTATCGCATGTGGTATTGGATAGGTTTATTAAAAATAATAGGGGTTTGCTAAAGCCATTTTTTGATGCTAGCATAAGTTTTAGAAATATTGCGTTTTAAAGTGCTTATTTTTTTAGAGGCATGTTCTCCCCCCCCCACCACGTTACCGTTGTATATTGTGAAAAAATTCACGGTAGTAGTGTATAATATGATGAATTTAAAAGGAAAACTATCAACATCAAGTAGGCTTTACAGGTTATCGAATAATAGACCAACTTATAAAATGTACTTGTACAAGAAATTTGGTACTACAAATATTATAGAAAAATATTTTGATGAATGTTAACTGTCAGGTACATAAGTAGTATTGGACAACTACGGAACCCTACACTTTGCGTGGCCCGACACGTGCTTGGCCAGTTATTTATTTTTGTCTCCAGGTTAAGACACTCAAGAATTCATACGATTCGAAGTGCTAACCTTGATGTGCCAGTATTTCTTCTCTTTTACGCCCTCTATAAATACGAGTAACTGCCAGACTTAAGTGCAGTGGGCGGGCCACGGTACTCCCGGAAAATGGCAGTGGGTGCAAAAAGGTTCTAGAGTAGCGATTACACACCGGAAGATGTAGCGTGGGTAGGCCCCCAAAGGAAGTCGGATGCGGTTAGCGCAGGTTGAGTGATGACCATGGAAAATGCAGCGTGGGTAGGCCCCCCAGGTGGGATTGACGATCTGGTGAAGGTCACAGGATGCCGCTGGATGCGGACAGCACGGGTTGAGTGATGACCATGGAAAATGCAGCGTGGGTAGGCTTTGGGGGACTCACGATCTGGTGAAGGTCACAGGAAGCCATTGGATGCGGACAGTGCAGGTTGAATGACGACCATGGAAAATGCAGTGTGGGTAGGCCCTCCAGGTGGGACTGACGATCTGGTGAAGGTCACAGGATGCCGCTGGATGCGGACAGCACGGGTTGAGTGATGACCATGGAAAATGCAGCGTGGGTAGGCTTTGAGGGACTGACGATCTGGTGAAGGTCACAGGAAGCCATTGGATGCGGACAGTGCAGGTTGAATGACGACCATGGAAAATGCAGTGTGGGTAGGCCCTCCAGGTGGGACTGACGATCTGGTGAAGGTCACAGGATGCCGCTGGATGCGGACAGCACGGGTTGAGTGATGACCATGGAAAATGCAGCGTGGGTAGGCTTTGAGGGACTGACGATCTGGTGAAGGTCACAGGAAGCCGTTGGATGCGGACAGCGCAGGTTGAGTGACGATCATGGAAAATGCAACATAGGTAGGCCCCCCAGGTGGGGTTGACGATCTGGTGAAGGTCACAGGAAGCCGTTGGATGCGGGTATTGCAGAGCTGATCGTTGTGAATTGTGGAGATCCTTGGAAGCTGTGGCCTTAGTTCAGCTGTGGAAGTCTACAAGCAGAGAGAAAAAGAAGAAAGAAGATAAAGAAAAGAAGAAGATGGGTTTAAAAACGTGTCAAGTGACTAAATGACGAAAACCTCTCGGGTAGTTGTTCGGCCCATGAACTCAACCACTTTTGTTGAACAACTTTTCAAATAAGTAGTTTTTATTTCCTACTAGTAATTGATTCAGACATTTTGAAAAAGTTTTGTAAATAAATTGTTCAGTTTCACCTGCCAGAGAGACGTTACATTTAGGTACACTGTAATTCATCAACAGCTCGTATACGTCCCCACCGAGGGGCTCGAGCCTACCCTGAAGTAGGGCGATTAGGCCTTAGTCGACCACGCTGGCCCAGTGCGGGTTGATCGATTTCACACACCACCTTTGAATTTCTTCGTAAGAGTGTGCAGGTTTCATCACGATGCTTTCCTTCACCATAAGAGTGTTGAATAAACGTACATATGAATTCGAAATTCGAAAACACATTGGTACGTGGTGGGAATGGAACCCGCGTCTCCCGGACGGAAGCCAGCGGCCCTAGCTACTAGACCACCGACGCTCTCCCCGATTATGCAGTTTTTTATTATTTACTTACTGATTTATTAAATTTATGATCCTCTAAATACAATTTAAAACACAACGAGCTGGGCATAGCAATACTCTACCAAATTGTTAACAAGGTTTTGTCAGTTTTATTGTTGTTTTGCGATATCCACCAGAGCAGACTATTCCTAAAATAAGCATAATCATCTAATGTTCAAAACTTTGCAAGAACGGTATCTCTTTGAGGACTCTTTGACGATCTCACTTCTAAAAACACATTCAACTTCGTTCCCAAACATGCATTGTTTGTTCAAACTTTGAGTCGCCTTTTCCCATAAGAGTGAACGAAACAGCACTACGTGACGTCATATCACCCCTCCTTATCGCACATGACGTCACTAACGCTCGACAATCGATGGTGTTTCACGTCAACTTTGAATTTTCGACCTATTGTTTAAGGCGCTAAGTTTGGTTCTTCTGTAAATTGTCTTAATTTAGTGACGTAATGTTTCAGTGGAACGCGAATAAAAACGGTCTTTAAACGTTTAGGGATAAGGTTGGGTTTGTTTTTGGTTTAATTTCCGAGTTGTAAGCGATTTTTGATGTTCCCCTGGAGGCTAGTCTAGTACATACTAAAAAAAGTCTAAAAACGCCGAGTTTACAGTTTATCGGCTCAGCATTCTCCTTACGAGCGTGATCAAAGGGGAAACGATTTCTTGCCCTACTTCATGAAACAATAATGGAGGTTAACCAATTTTAAAACGTCTATCTATCTTGTGTATCTATTTATAGGACGACCTTTACGGCTCTGCCACCCACATGAAGGGGAGGAAATACTGTAAATATTGTAGATAGGAAATTTTACTGAAAGGAGACTTCACTTTGTTTAAAAAAACCAGCTAATTACGTACCTTATGCAGATTGTTTAGGTTAAGTTAAATTTAGGTTTAGGTTGTTATTATTGGTGACAAATGTATTCTACTCTGCCGTCACCATACCCCTACTCTTCCCGTGGGTGTCGTAAGAGGCGACTTAGGGACTACACATTGAACAGGGAACGGGCAGCAGCGCTCTCTGATACAGTAACCTTTTAATCTGCGATCTCCAACCCGCCTGCCAAGCGTGGAGATTATGGCAAAATCCTCCACTTAAGTGGAGGAGGCTCGTAGTCCACCAGTGGACTGTAACGGGCCGTTGATTTGATTTGATTTGTTATTATCAGTTTAGGTTAAGTTTTCTGATTTCTAGTTTTATTTTACAAGTGCCGCTACCACTTAATAACTTTCCACTATAGAGAGGTTTTTTTTATATTAGCCTAAATTCACGATTTCGATTTTTTATCCTATAAGTGTGTTGTTAAAGTTTGATTTTGCCGAATAATATGATTTGGTCATCGGGAAATATTGTTTTAAATTTAGTTTTGAAGTAGCTTTATATGAAAATTACATAATTTTGTTTGGATCTAAATAAACTAATTTTGATCAATCACAGTAATATTATAAACAAGAAAAATATAATATATTTGGATATTTAGATGTTTGGATGTTTGTTCCGTCTTCACGCTTAATGTACAAAACGGAATAAAGATGATATTTGGAATGGAGATAGTTTGTAACCTGGATTAACACATAGAATACACATTTTTTAGAAAAAAGTCTGATTCCTACGGGAAAATCTTTCCCAACGTGAGCGTAGCCGCGGGCGGACCGCATAGTGGGTCATAATTGTATTACGAGACATCTATGCTACTTATGAAAATGATTTACTATGGAGCGGTTCTTAACCTCAACATTTTAATTTACCCATAGGTTTTTATAGTATCTATTCAAATTTGTATGAAAATTACTTCAAAGAGCCGTTTAAACATGTTTTTTATTGTGTTGATTTAGAAACTGGTTATTTTAAAGTTTCAAGTATGATGATTTATGATTTAGGTAGAAGGGATCGGGCAAATTATGTCCCAATGACCACTGCAACCCGAGATGGATCTAATTGTAGTCGGCCCTTTGGTGTTAAATAGCCTCCTCTAGACCAACAGTTTTGAAGAAGCTCGATAAGGGGCTTAAAGCCTGGGTTTCCTGGATGGCAATTTTAGGTTCTCCCAGTACCCGGCTTCTCTTATTGACAAGGGCATCGCACTCACATAGGATGTGAAGTGGAGCTTCAAGTGACAATTTATATTTATTTCAATCTTCCATAAAAAAGGGTCTTGACAGATAAGAGGCAGAAAACGTGATCCTGCAGAGTACATTTTCATATTGATGTAAAGAACCCTAAGCAATGTGCTTATCTTCTTCTTCTTCTTTGCGCGTCGATGACAAATTATATCTTTCTAGCCCAGAACTTAGCCACTTCGACTGCACCTTTTGAGGCGTCCATTAAGTCCTGCTTCGAACAGGTGACAGGGCAGGCAGGACAGGACACTGAATGAGCCATGGACTGCACCGCTCCACACACACAGTCTATGTTTGGGTCTTCCGAGAATCCCTACCTGAACCATATTTAATGTGTTTTTGATAAAGGACAACTAATTATGAGCTGAAACCATTGAAAAGCAAGTTGTTCTCAACTCTAGGAGAGATTTTCTTAGAAACGAGAAGATATTGCCAATGCAGCGCGCCAATTATTGCATCCGGTAGCAATTTCCAAGAACCGTGTAACTTCCAACAAGTTAGCAAGAAGTGAAGCTCTTCCGTCGATGTTCCCTCTTAGAAAAGTAACTTATTACTTTGAGTTTGATATTTTATTTGCTTTTAAAAACATAAATAGGTACTATTTATGTTTGTAAGTAACAAAATAACTGAGCTGATTCGGGTAAATAGCAATAAGATTAAAAAGATAAGCGCTAGTGCCCTTATATTTCGATTTTCACCTCACGTTTGTATTTTACAAGCAGTCAAAGTGTTGCTAAACCACTATTAACCTATAGTAATAAATCTAGCACTAGCTCGCTCTAGTTTCATCTAGCAAGCTCATAACGCGTGCAAATTGACGCCCATATTTCAGCAAAGATCGTGGTAGTGAAGTGAACTTAGGTCACAATGGAATCAGGTCATACTTAGGTAATTTGGTCACAAATGAGTATTTAATTATTTTTATCATTTTATTGTCATTTGCCTATAACAATGTTTATTTAGGGCTTTGAGTCTTCTTCGTCGCCTGCTATATTACCTTTTTATATATTTATTTATAGCAATAGGAAATTCATTAATCGAAATATTTCAAGTTTCAGATAAACACATAAAAAATCAAATATCTTGCTCAGAAAAAAACTTATGAGGCTTCAAAGTTGATGGTTAGACAGAGAGGTCCGACGTGACCTGTGAAATTTTGGGGACAGATATATATTTGTTTAATAATGTTGTAACTAGTTTGTTTTTCGATCAATTTCGATTCTGTTTTGACTGTCAGTATTCTATTTTGTTTACTTTCAGATTAACTATACAAAAAAACTAATATTTTTTTATGCATATTCCCTATTAGTAGGTCAGGGAAAACAAAAAAGTTACCTTATGTTTAATTGTATTTTAAATGCAAACTGTTAATGAGATTTTTCCACTAATAAATAAGTTAAGAAAATTACAGTTATTAGTGAGTCTAGCACATAACCCATTACACAAAAACAATTTAAAACCGTTTAAAATAAAGACACCCATGACTTTCTTTACTAAATAAACTAACTTTTAACTTTAAATAAATAAACTTTATCTGACTTTGTTACTTACTTATCTTATCTTAGCCTATGTTGTCCCACTGCTGGGCAAAGGCCTATCTCTTTTCTTTCCACCCTTTTCTGTCTAGAGCATCGGTAAGCCAGGTTTTGGTAAAAAATGCTTAGCTCGTCCTGCCATCTCCGCCGAGGTCCTTTATTTCACACAACAAAAATTTGTGACCATTTTTTACTGTGACCTTAGTAATTTTCGCAATCGCCATGCTGGTGTTGCCGTGGTGACGCACACAAACGCCACGCTCAGTTTGAATATAGCTTTATTAATATCGAATTGGATTTCGTTCGTGACTTCGCTTAAATAGTCTGCGATTTCGCTTAATATGGAAATTAAATAATACTTATTTATATGTATGTATACAATAAGTAACATAATGTATAGGTACAATCGGCTAAGAAGAAAGTTTACAGGCCGCTCTAAACAAAATTAAATGTTTTTTTCGGGTGATTATTCTTATTTTCATTTAATGTTTTATATACTTGTAATACCGGGCGTAATATTTCATAATGTTATTACTATTTGTAAAAAGTACATACAATGGAAAGTCTACGACAAAAAAATTATGTTGTCCAATTGACGTCCATTACGTCTTAATCCATTTTCTAATGATATTCGCACGCACTGAAAGATAAAGAAATATCCCGTAAATTGAACTGCGCGCGATATAAGCGGCGAGCTGTTATTATCGAATTATTGTACCATCAAGATATTAAGGAATATTTTTTATTTATTTATTTATAGCTTATTTCTAGGTACAATTCATGCAACTTAACAATAATATAATAAATGTAAATGTATTTAAATTGTTTTGATAATAAGCTCGTACACAAAATGCGCGTTGAGCTCCGGTATACGAATCCATTTCAACTTACAATAAATACGACGTATGACATTATATATTTTTTTGCTATCTTCCCTCATTAAGACGATTTATTCATATTTAAAAGTGCAAATACCCGGTTACGACAGCCGGTAGTTGCAGTTCGCGTTTCATGTTAAACTATATCGGTAAGCTCATTTTAAATCAATGTCATGTTTTGCGTTTTAATTATGTTTAACGCTAAATATCATTGTATTTTTCACACCTCTCCAACACCTCTTAAACACAGTCTTTACTGTTTAATTTATCTTTAGCCTTGTATTTTAATTGACATGAATATAAACACTTGACTAGCTCTCTTACAGTGACTCCCGACCCGAAACTAATTTATATTTCACATTTCGAATACCACTTTACTTTGAAAGAAAAAAAAAAAAAAAAAAACAAAAAACTGTATCACACGTTGCACCGACAGGCGCGTAATTAATTTCCTTTTCCGCTTCGTTCACTGCTGTTTGTTGGCGCCCTATTTCGTTTTATTTATTTTTAATTTTCATTCACAGTTTACTCAATGTTCACGTTATTCCTACGTTGAGGTTGGGTCACACTGTTAGCGATATTTATATTTATATAAGCCGTGTGGTGACGGCAGAGTAGAATACATTTGTCACCAACCCCTACTCTTCCCGTGGGTGTCGTAAGAGGTGACTTAGGGACTACACATTGAACAGGGAACGGGCAGCAGCGCTCTCTGATACAGTAACCTTTTAATCTGCGATCTCCAACCCGCCTGCCAAGCGTGGAGGTTATGGCAAAACCCTCCACTTAAGCGGAGGAGGCTGATAGTCCAGCAATGGACTGTAACGGGATGATATTTATATATAGGATGGAGCTTTTGAACGCAGAACCAAGAGAATTATCGGTGATGAGAATCCAGTGGTAACCAAGCTTCACAGTTTGGCTCATCGCCGGAAAATTGCATATCTGTCAGTGTTTTACAGGCTGTATTTCGGGGAGTGTACACATTGGCTGCATGAGCTCATTCCGCCATCGAACGACTGCAGCATACCATCCGCAATTGGTCGACATACCCCTTTGCCGCACGAAGCGTTTTAAATTATCTTTTATTATGCGCACGGCCAAGGAGTGGAATTCTTTGCCTGCTTCTGTTTTTCCGAGTGCTTATAACCTAAGCATTTTCAAATTTAGAGTGAACAGGCACCTTCTGGGCGGACTCGTTCCATCATCGACCACATCTCGTCCCTCGCGGACCTGATTGTGGTGTAGAGTAAGCCCATCAATTAATTAAAGAAAAAAATAAAATAACATGCCAGATTATGGCGCTTCGATTAGACTTTAAAACGGACACAGAATAAATAATGCTTATAGTAACTAGTACGGATGTGTCACCTCCACACAAAAACTTTTATTATTTTCTTTTTTCTTAATGGTTTTTCTTTGTTTTTTTCGTAATCATGTTTTCCTTTACAGTTAAGAGCGGCATAATACACTTCAGGGGAACAAAAGACGATCGCTTTGCTCCCTGAGGCGATGCGTGTTTTTACTTTAAAGAGGACCGGTTTGAAGATTCTCTTGACATCATTACATCGACACAATGAAGTAAAACATCCTTTCGAATTAGATAATCACTGGTGGCGATTCAGACAGTCACGCTCTAATCCTTAATTTAAGTTCGTCCGTCATTTTCACCTTTTAAAGATTAAAAAGGGACAGGAGATGGCCATTCTAATATTAGAGCTGTCAAACATCGAATTTGAACCTTATGGACGCGCCGATTGCACAATTTTAGAGAGCACGTAAAACATGCGACTTAAAATTTCTTAATTTGACAGCTATGTCCTTATTTTTAGGTTATTATTCATTCGAAACAATATCATTCGTTCATCTGAATTCATTACCAGAGAGGTAATTTTCAAAAGGTTCATTGGTCATAAAAATGAAAAGGATAGCTTGATTTTAAAATTAGAATTAGAGCATGGCTTCCCGAATCGAGGCCACTGTCATAACAATAACAACAATGACATGTATTAATTTTTAATTTTTTCATGAAATTTCTCTTCATCAGACTGTCATTGATTAGGAGCTTAATCTTTTCCGATATCCTACCTAATCTTCTATGTAAGTACTTTACCCATACAGCGTCTAAATTCGTGACATGAATTTTCCTTATATCGCGATCCCGCCCAATCAAGTGACAAATGGTCGCTTTGCGATCATCCCCACGGGCCATCAATTTCCACCCTGTATAATTAAAGAAAGGTCGCATGGAGGTCACACCTACATCGTTTGACATACAGGGTGACACGTAAATTTTATATGTCAAACTAGCGGTCTCTAAGATTTTACCGTGGGAATAAGACTTTTTCCCGTAAAAAGTATCCTATGTGTTAATCCAGATTACTAACTATCTTCATTTCATGTTTTATCCACGTTGAGGACTTTAAGCGTGAAGGCGGAACAAACATCTAATCATTCCAACATCCAAATATATTTTCATACTAGCTTTCCGTCCGCGGCTTCGCTCGCGTTAAGTGAGATTTTTCCCGTGGGAATAAGTTTTTTCCCGGTAAAAAGTATCCTATGTGTTGATTCAAGGTACAAACTATATCGATTTTAAATTTCATTCAAATCCGTCTATTCGTCGTAGTTTAGGCGTGAAAGTGGAACAAACATCCAGATATATTTTCACATTTATAATACTCGTATTTTAGTGTGATTTATAATATTAGTGTGATTTATAATGTATTATTAATGTGATGTGATGTAATAATAATTGGAAAAATATCGTTAACATTATTCTACATAATATGGTTGTATTTTTATTGTTCCGAGGTTGTATGGTTGACAATCACGAAGATTGTTGAGAAAAATAAAACTTTAATAATCCCTGCACTCGGAAAAGCTATACAAAAGCCTGAGAACAATGGTGTAAGTGTTATTACCCATAATAAAAATAGTAGATCATCAACAGCTCACATACGTCCCCACCGATTGGCTCGAGCCTACCCTGAATTAGAGCGGTTAGGTCTTAGTCGACCACGCTGGCCCAGTGCGGGTTGGTCGACTTCACACACAACCTTAATTATGTAAGCTACCTACCTCTACTATGTTATGAATGTTGAGTACATCTATAATTGGTATACATATAATAATAAGACTGTTAGCATTTAAGTTTTCAATGTAGTATATGTAATACTGTTGATGTACCTAATAAAATAAAATAAAATAAAAAAAAAACCTTTGATTTTCTTCGCAGGAGTGTGCAGGTTTCATCACGATGTTTTGTAAGACCGTCGAATACTAATTCGAATTTTGAAAACACATTTTTACGTGCTGGGGATCGAACCCGCGTCTCCCGGACGGGAGGCAGCGGCTCTAACCACTAGACCACCGACGCTCTAATAAATGTAGATCCGTTGGTAAAATTTCCCGACGTAAATTATTTCCGTCGGTAATTTACTTCCAAAAGGGCTCTTGAAAAGCAATTTGCAATTGGAAGGGACAGCCATAACTACAGGCATCTGAAGTATTCATGTTTATACAGGACGCAGATATCAAATATTAATGTTTAAATATAGGGAAATGATGCGCAAGTCGAATTAGTAAGCCGTGTGGCGACGGCAGAGTAGAATACATTTCTCACCACCAACCCCTACTCTTTCCGTGGGTGTCGTAAGAGGCGACTTAGGGAATACACATTGAACAGGGAACGGGCAGCAGCGCTCTCTGATACGAGCCCGCCTACCAAGCGTGGAGATTATGGCAAAACCCTCCACTTAAGTGGAGGAGACTCATAGTCCAGCAGTGGACTGTAACGGGCCGTTGATGTTGATGATGTTGATGCGCAAGTGTGTGCAGGTTTTTAAAGCAGCTACTTTTTTCGATATTCGAAATTCAGGAACACCCCTCGGACGAAAGGATTTAGCTACAACACCACTGGCACTCTTTTTTAACATCTTCAATAGCTCATATACTTCCCCACCGAGGGGCTCAAGCCTACTCTTTCTTTACTAGGATGAAAATCCCAACTGAAATAATATGCATTACTTTTTCATTCAATGCCTATTCAAAAATACATAGCAACATGTCATTGTCGATTTTGGTACGATCACGCTACGACGTAGCAATTTGCTACGCACAATAGTTTAGTAGTGTTATTTATTGACTCGATTTGCTAGCTTAAAACTATAAAAAAATTGCAAAAAGCACGTCAAAGAGTATAAATAATAATAATTACAACTAAAGAACTGAAGAAGTTTCCCCATAATAACTAGAAACAGATGATTAATAATTAAAGTTATATTTTTTTTTTATTATATATACGAGTATGTAAGAGGAAGCTTGAAAGTGGCACCCATAGTGGACAAGTTGAGGAGTAACAGGCTGTCGTGGTATGGGCATGTGATGCGAAGAAAGGAATCCCATACCACCAGACGTATGCTAGATATGAGAGTGAATGGAAAAGCAGGTAGGGGTAGACCCAGAAAAGTATGGATGGATTGCGTGAAAGATGATATGTGTAAGAAGGGAGTGAATAGTGATGTGATGTCTGACAGGGATGAATGGAAGAAGAAAACATATTGCGACCCCAAATAAAGGGAACAGGGCAGGAGAATGATGATACGAGTATATGTACTCATTAATTACTGAGTACAATGGATTATCCAATAAAAGGTGTTTCAGTCGACTGCCAAATGCTTCATCAGATATTTATTTTTTATTTTTAGTGGGTAGTTCCTCATAGAACGCGCGGGGACCGATAACGCGCGGGTTTTGGTCGAGCAGCGCCAACCGTCGCGTCGAGGCACTGATTTCAAACGTCCAGTCCGGCGGGTTATTCTGCCTGGATTGTGAACACGTTCAAAACTATCCAGATTTCAGCGCGTGAACATAATCTTATATTCGGTGAACAAGTCCCTGCACGAGTGTCTCGGTTTCACACCCGTATGCCCTTTTTTTAAACGAACGAGAAGTCAAAGTTGAAAGTCAGAATAATCAAATGATTTTCTGTCTAGTCACAAACAGACGAAACAGACTTTGTTCTGGTCTTGTGATGATTGCTGATAACAATTTGGTGTTCTTATACAAAACCACGCAGTTTATTTTGTTTTTTAAACATCCTGTAGACGGGATGGCATTCAAACAGGGCAATACATATAGATGGACCATGAATATAAATAGCATATTTCTGTTTGATAACCGAGGGATTACATATTATTACGTCATAAAATAGGACACCCTGTATTACAGCTGGCGGTCAGGAAGTCAAACGGTTGAAAAAATATATTTTTCCCCTTAAAAGAGCATATTTGGTTATACTAGTTTTGCCGTTATCAACCGATTGAAAGTCTTACAGAACATTATTTTTTTACATTTATTTTGATACTCCCATATAGGCGGCTAAATTCATTATATATTATTTCAAAATGTATCGTGATTTTATTTTTTTGTGCTGTGGCTGTTCAAGGCTAAACCCATTTTGGTTGCTCCCCTTTAAGTAAAAGTTTAATTACTCATTAGTCTTATAGTACTCTTTAGATTAGATTGTAATAATTTTTGGGGTGTCTTTACAGGCAAATAAAATATAAATAGAATACCCTGAATGTTTCTTTAAGAGAAAAAAAATCGAGGCAGATGCTACTATTTTGATAAATTATTTCTATTTCGAATTCATATTATGTACGTTTATTCGACGCTCTTACGGTGAAGGAAAACATCTTGATGAAACCTGCACTCTCTTGCGAAGAAATTCAAAGGTTGTGTGTGAAGTCGACCAACCCGCACTGGGCCAGCGTGGTCTGATCGCCCTAATTCAGAGTCTGCCCGAGCCCCTCGGTGGGGATGTATGTGAGCTGATGATGATGATTCTTATTCTAAAAAGAAATTGATCTCCCTTATCGCTTTACGGGTATTTTTGTGACACCCTGTATATTAAACATCTTGTATATTAAAATTCACAATTCATACCCAACCGGGAGTCGAAATCATTATCATCATCATCGTTTGGATTGTAAGGTCGACAACCGACCTCATAAACCCTGGTGTCAGTATTATAGAGCCGCCAAAGGCCACTGACTTGGCTCATGTAGCCGGGACCACGGAGACAAATACAAAGAGGAGCTGCCCTTAGACGTTTTCTATATGATAGCGGGGGTCGCCATTGGGAGGGGGTGCGGGGAGATGAAGTTCTGCTAACCATCTAGCGGTCAATAGCAAAACTAGCTTTGCAGCTAGATACTAATGAATCGTACCTAATTTTGCTATTACACACAAGATGGTTCTGTTCGTTAGTTCGTTACGCTGTATAATGTTGCCAGGCAAGTGAAAAAACAAAAAATTCGGACCATTTAAAAAAAATTGATCTCTCTTCTTTTTTGTATTATGTAGTCGTTTTTATTGTAGGATTACCTTATATGAGCAATTGTGATATACAGGATGGCCCATTTAGATGGGTCAGTATGGGTAACTTTTAAACTATAAGACATAAAAAGATCTGTTCAATTTCACGTAAACACGGGATTTCACGTAAGTCCTTTATCATCATCACTTACTTACTACCAAGATAAGGAAACATCCTTGCCCAAAATGTGATATTTTGATGTCATGTATTCAATTATAAATATTGAGTAAGTTTATCAATATTATCTGCATTATTTAATTGTATGCTACAAAAATAAATATTTTATACAAATATATTTTTTTAGATTCCATATCTGGCCACCCAGAGCTTACTATACAAAATACATGAATGAATGAGCATGAATGAAACAGGTCATATAACCTTCTACAGTCAAGAAGTTATTCTACTTGGCGATAGATGGCGTTGCTATTGCCGAAATTTCTCGAAGGAATAAATTACGAGCATTAAAATATGCATTAAAAAAATACATACGAGTGGAATCATGTCTTTTTTTCGTTAGAAATAGTTGTAATACTCGTACTGTTGCACGATACAATACAGCACATAATTTTTGCGTCACTAATTTCAATTAAAATGGTTGTAATCAAGCCAAGTCATATTCGTGTCGTATCCATAAAATCCAAAGTAACACTGACAGAAGCGACGCCTGGTGGTTAATAGCTAGAAGTAAGAGTACTTAGAACGCTATGAGACGGGCCTAAGTTGCTTGTGGCACCTCCTCTTTGTATTTGTCTCCGTGGCCGGGACCAACGGCTTAACATGCCTTCCGAAGCACGGAATCATCATTCTTTTCGGACAATCAGGTGATTCAGCCTGCAATGTCCTAACCAAACTGGGGAAAGTCTTTTGCGATTTTGAGATTTTTGCCCGACAGTGTCCCCACCGCGAATCGAACCCGGAACCTCCGTAATGGGTGCTGAAATCTCAACCACTCGGCCACGGAGGCTGTTAACTTTAATATTGTACAAGCAAATCGTAATCAGAACCGACGACATAGGAAGCCGACACATTACCAACTAGGCTATAAAAGTCTCGTCAAAATAAAGTCCTTTGTTATGCATGAACAAAGTCAAAGTCAAAGTCAAATTTATTTATTTCCATAGGATGTTATTACATCACTTAGATCCGTCATTACATTTTTTTGGGTGAGTACAACGTACTGGCTCCGATTCGGGAAACCATGCACTAATAACAGCGCCAATTGGTTGGCCCAAACGGCCCAATGCAGATGGCGCGGTGCACTCCGCAAACAGTTTTCTATTAGTTTTTATGACTAACTAGCAAGATTTCGTGTAAGATTTTCTCTTGGGTGTAAAATTTTTCCCCGTTTTATATTTTCCTTATACAACTTTGTCCTGTCAATAACCTAACACAGCAAGAAAAGAATTATCCAATTTGGTGCAGTCGTTTGCGAGTCAAGCGTCATTGCGTGTTCTTTCTTCGGGGTCATCAGCTTAGCGGCGACAGTGTTCGAGGGTTTCGAGGAGACATTTGTTCGGACTGGTTCGGGTTGAGGTCGGAGATCGAGTGATTTATTACTTTTTTTTTATTTTCTTGACATGGACCTAATGCTTGTGTCGCAAAATCGACGTATCAAGCGTAACCGGACTTTTGGGGGAGCGGATGGCTCTTACCCCTAGTATTAATAGCAACAGCCTAAGGGCGCCCACTTGGGGGCACGGACCTCGGCCTAGGACGTTGCCATGGCGAGAAGCGCGCGGGAGAGGAATGACCCTGACGGGGTCTTCCAGGATTATGCAGAACTTGATTGGGTCTACCGCGTCCCCGCCGGCGGGTGCGGTTGCTACCAGAAGGGCATTCTGTGGAGTGTACTCTATTGGCAATGGCTATCTCAACAGCAGATTGGATGGGATCGACAGGATCGGACAGAGTGATTTATTACAATATTGCAACTCATATTTATATGAAATCTCACCTAAGTAAATGAGAACCAAAAGGCGGTGTCTTACAAACAAAGTAATTAAATAAAGTATATTGTAGGGTAGCCCAACAACATAAACGTCTTCTTATTTTAATTTTTTCAAAATTTGTATGTCCATTTTATCGGTCGGTGCATTTAAGCCTTTTTTATCTTTAAAAGACGAAAAGGACTAACGAAATGAAGGATTAAAGCATAAATTCTCGAATAATCCCCAATGAGCGTGTATCGGGTAGATGTTTGCCCCCAGGGAGGCTTTGTCGAACTACCTATATTAGCATCACTTCTGCTAATTTGATGGAGAGGGTTCGTGAAACGTGATACTGCGCCAGGTGAAGTTTTTGTCGTGTGCCGAGGTATTTCCCACGGGAAAAGGCTTTTACCATTATTTTCAACTCTAGGGCTCGTTTATAATGCAACAAACTAAGTGACACAATTTTGTTTTAGTTAATAGTAAAACTAGAAGATAAAAATTTACTCAGATTTATCCAAACATTATCAATGTTTTAAATAAAAAAAAATGTTACAAATAGAATAGAATGCTTGCAAGCATTCATACAGATATATAAATAAATACTTACATAACAAGGAAATCATCAAAATAGTGTGCAGATAAGTAGCCTTGTTGCTAGGTAACAATTTCTTCCAGTAATAAATACATCACATCATCATCATTTTACTAGAACCTACAGAAATATTGTAAATTAATTCTCCTTTTACAACATCACTTTTAAAATACAAATTCAAATATTTTATTTCAAACATACATCCATATCTTTTTATTAAACTGTTAAAAACTGTTTATGACTACTGTTTATGACTGTATATAACTGTAGATAAATGAAAAGCTCGTGGTGCTCGCCTAGATACCGCTGTCGTAATTACAACAAATACTACGCAGAATTCGGCGTACCCGAGCTCGCGCCGACGCAGTCTTGTTGTAAACAATGTCAACAAAGTCGTTGTTCCTCCGAGCTTGCATCCTTCCAAATTGTCATTGTCATTGTTGAGTTGCCGCATTCACGGAGGTGTTGTTATTATATAGTGCGGTATCTAGGCGAGCGCCGCGCGAGCCTTTCATTTATCTAAGCTGTATATGTTTAAAACTGTATTCCCTTTGATACAAATCAGAAAATATGAGAGTAATAAATTTCCGATTACCCAGTTCCGGTCAATGTCGGTGATATCGTGGAGGATCGGCAAAGTCTCCCTAGGGATCGTGCCGAGTGCCGACGCGTCTAGTCCGCTGCCACAGAGCAATAATCTTTGCTAGAATGCGGGTAACGGAATCCGGAATCCGGAGCGGCGCTTCGGCCGGTTCCGGAAAAGCTTTTGATCGGTCCAATGGCGATTATAGGATGAATCTTAAGAGGGAAGGGAGGAGGGAGGGAAGTACGTGCTCGTCTATACATAAAGAGAAAATCAACTTTTAGTATGTTATTGACGCAATAAATGACTAGGTTTAAAGCTTTTCTTTCTTTAAAATTTGCTATAGATTCAAACTTATAGGCACCTCAAGTAACGTAATTTTTGTGTCGAATTAAGCCGTTTGTTGAACAAAAACAATGTATTTCTTTTTTAAAGCGAAACCTATAAACCTAGAATATATTGTGCTGAAACGATCGACATCAAAATCAAAGTGATTTGTTGAAATTTAGTTAATGGAAACCGTTTTCTCCCGAAATGGGAATTTCATCAAGAAAAGTACCTATTGACAGTCGCAAGCTGCAACGCTCTCGCTCTCTCTCCCGGGGGCATGAGCGCACGAGAGATAGCAAATGTTTTCCTAAATATCTATTTCGTTAGGATCACGAAGCTATTCTTCCCTCTTAAAAAAAACGTTGTAAATCTCGTTGTAGCAACATAATTTGTATTAATGGTGTAGTTGTGGACTTTTTAATTTTGACAATTTGCAAATAATTTCACTGGTTAGTTTGTCTCATAATAATATACTGGTAACATTGCTGGTCTAATTAATTTAATTAGGTAGGTACACAAACGAACTAATTTTGCCTTTGTAACGACAGGTGAAACCGCACGAGCATATTTAATACGTGTGAATTAAACAACACAAAAGCGGATCGAAGAAAGAAAAAAAATTGTTCTGAAGAAAATTTCAAAATAAAATTACTGCGATAATTTGACCAAGTTAATTTAAATGAAAAATCTAATAAGTTTTGCGTTAGTAAGTGTTGAATTTATGGTTATTAATTTATACAAAAATTAATCTTAGCTCATGTTTATTTTAAATGAGTTATAATTCAACTGTTGTAAATATGAAATCTGATTTGACTATAGCAGTTATTGTATAAATGAGTGAAGGTGAGTGAATGAGTGAACGAACCGCCTAATTATCTTTCGTTCTGTCTGTTCACATTCGGATTTTCTACTGCGTTAGTAACGGTCGTGTAATATCTTCCCAGTGCTAAATAAGTTATAAAATAATATACTATTTATTTATTTAAAATAATATAAAGTTTTCTTTGGCTCATAACCCTATTTCCTACAGGTTATGGGCCCAGTGGCGCGAATTTATTTTTCAATTGTTTTTTGACGTATATAATCACCGTAACATTTGAATTGGCAGACGGTTATATTTTCGAAAAAGTGCGGAATGGAGAATTCAAAAATCAAACGAAATATCAAACCGTTCAACGGAGAAAACTACAGTGTTTGGAAATTTCGTATCCGTGCATTGCTAAGCGAAATGGATGTGATTAACGAATTTTTATTTTTTATTGACGAAGATCCAGTGATACGATGCACCACATGGGAGAAAAATAACCGGATTGCTAAAAGTATTCAGGTTTTGCTTGACTGGAGATTACCAAGAAGATGCCCGTGAAGATAAAGTGACTTTTATACTTGATTCGGTACCATCTGACCACATCATAAAAAAGGACGATCTTATTATTACATATGCCGTTTTAAAAATCCTCCATTGAAAATTTCTATTGCTAAGAAAAAAAGTGCTTTTATATTTCAGCTACAAAAAGGAGTGCAATTCAAGTTACAAGCAACTTGGGCATTCAAGGAACCCTGGAGGATGTGTTGTATTGCCCGGAAGTACCATACAACTTGCTTTCGGTTACTAAGATGCAGCAGACTGGTATGACGATCATATTAAACGGACAAGATGCCCAAATTTGTAAAAATGGTAAAACATTGATGAAGGGTAAGTCTTTGAACAATTTAATGATGTTAGATTTTGTAACCTGTGTTAAAGTGATTCATTTTATGTCCCAAATATGCAACAGTAAAAAAAAAGTAAATCTTATAAATTGTGACATCAAAGGTTAGGTCATATTAATAAAAATAAAATAAATAATTAAAAAGTTGGTTGAAGATCAAATTCAAAACGTTGTAAGTAGTGACGATTTGTGTGAAGCGTGCATAAATGGTAAACAAGCGCGACTTCCGTTTAATCAGCCTAAAGTTAAAACTCATTAACCGACCTGTATAAACCCAGTTAGACTTATACACTTAATGAAAGTGCTGTAATTGTAGTTGATCTGCCGGTAAGTACTTGCAGACTCGGAGCACGTCAAAGAGGAAGAACACCAAAGTAGTAAAAGTATGTAAAAAAAGAAGTAAAAAAAAAACAAACGTAAGCATAAAATAGGTGAATTATGGCAATTCCTTTCTTGAGTAGTGTTTACTGTGTGACAGTAGTCGACGCACTAAATTGTACTTAATAATATAAAGTTAATAATAACGAAAACATACGCGTGCGGCCTAGTTAAGTCGCAGCATTGACAAAATGTTTGTGCGGCAGTGAGACCATACACGACCGTTATACGTTTGTTCACTCCAACGCTTGTGGACCTATTACTCTTCCAACTATTGATAGTAAGAATGATTTTGTTTTATTTGTTGATCAATTTACTCATTACTGTGTTGTGTACCTAATAACGTACAAATCAGATTTATTTGCAGCTTTTGAAGATTACGTTGTGAAATTAAAGCTAAATTTAATTTTAAACTTGTCAATTTTTATTCTGATAACAGTGCAGAATACTTATCTACTGAAACAAAAAAAAAATACTGTGTTGAGAAGGGAATAACATATCATTTGACAGTTACAAAGACAACACAGCAGATTGGTTTTTCAGAAAGTATGGTTAGGACCATTACTGAAAAGGCTCGTTCCATGTTAAGTGGCGTAAAATTAGAAAAAGTTTTCAGAGGAGAAGCTGCATTATCAGCAGTCCAGCCACAAGAGTCCTATTACAATCCAAGACACCATTCGAGCTGTGGCACAATAGGAAACCTCAGTTAAGGTATCTTAAAGTGTTCGGTTCAACATAAACTGTTTATGTGCATGATAAAACCAGTAAGGCAAAATTTGATGACAATTCATGGAAAGGTATACTGATAGGATACGAACCAAACGGGTATAAAGTTTGGAATCCTAAATGCGAAAGGTTTGTTACTGTTAGAGATGAAATCACAGACGAGACTATTTTTTTTTGCAATTCAGGCCTCTTTTTTTTTTTAAAGCCTGAAGGGAATAATTTTCCAAATTCCCATGACAAAACTGATAACTATGTTATGTTATGCCTAAATCAGTATCACAAAACTGATAACAATGTTATGCCTAAATCAGTGTCACAAAACTGATAACTATATTGTGCCTAAATCAGTGTCAATAAAGTCTCGGTGTTCAAAATCGGCAAGTCGGGTAAGTCAGGTGTTCTAACAGTACATAAATCAGATATGTAAAAAATCTGATGGGCATGAGTGCTCTAACAAACTTCGCAAAATAAACGACACGGTTGATACTTGAACTGAGAGTTCCTGAGAGAGAAAGATGATAATAACACAGGATACAAATAATGAACTTAAGAAAAGTGATAGTCTTGAATCTCGTCCCCCTATATCTTATTATGAGAGTGATGATGACTGCTTACTATGTGCTCAGTCCATTTTATGTAAATACCAACCTTAAATGCGGAAATAAAAACGCGAGACGATAGAACTCAGTGGGAGGCCGTAATTAGGGATGAATTAAACTCTCTTTCTATCAACAACACTTGGACTTTAGTGCCAAGGCCATCAGATAAAAATGTTGTTGTTTGTTGTTGGATATTTTCAATTAAACATAATAAATTTGGAAAACCTTTAAGGTACAAGAGTACAAGGCGCGTTTAGTCTTGAATACAGTGCTATACAGATTAAAGCGGGCGGCAAGGCTGGTTTGAGGTTTTCGAACAATCTCTAAAAGAAAAAGGTTTTCAAAATTCGTCTGTTGATAGGTGTACCAACTCATATATACTTTATGTATATGTCGAATAATGGAAGTGTAAATTCGTGATCTAGTCATAGCGTGTGCTGAAATTCAAACGATGAATGATTTCAAAAAATATTTAATGAGTAAGTTTGAAATGACAGATTTAAAAGAAATAAAATTATTTCTAGGCATAAAAATTACACAATTAAATGATAAAATGATAAAATTACATTAGATCAAAGTGCATACATTAAAACAGTTTTAAATGCACGATTGTAATCCCGTCACCTGGAAAATAAACTAAATTATGAAAGTTTAAATTCTGATGACAAATGAATGTCGAAATGTGATAGGATGTTTGACGTACATAATGATATGTACTCGTCCAGATTTAAGCACATGTATTAATATATTAAGCAGGTATACAAACAAACATTTTTTTTTTGTCACAGGATTTTTTTTTTTCAAGTATCAATTTGTATATTTAATGACTAATTATAATATGTTATGAATGTAACGTTTTGGCTATGCTGTAAAGTTATATTTATTGGTATGATGATGAATAATGAATAATAAATAAACATAATAAAAAATTATGGCAATGTTTAAAAAGGGTCCTCAGATAACAACTGACTTAAAATTAATTTATAAACGATGTGATTATAGCAATATTTTATGTGGGTATGTAGACTCTGATTAGAGTGGAAGCGATGCAAACGACAGAAAAAGTACTACAAGGTACTTATTTAAACTGTTCGATAATTGTACTATACTACCTGGAGTACAAAGAGGCAAATGTCTGTTGCAGCCTCATCGACTGAGTATATGGCTCTGTTCGAAGCTATTCGTGAAGCATTATGGCTAAAGTCTCTGGCATGTAGTATGTAAATATTTCTAGTCCTATTGTGATTTATGAAGATAACAGTGGATGCATAAGTATCGCAAATAACCCAACTAATCACAAGAGGTCCAAAGACATATCATTATTCCAGAGAGCAGATTGAGAAAAATGTAATAAAATTATGTTATAACCTGTATTCCCACAGGTAAACAGTTGGCGGATGCATTGACGAAACCCTTACCTTTTCTAAGAATGCGTGCTGAGATGGGTTTACAATAATTATTGTTTTTAATTTTGTTGTATATTTTAAAATGATTATCATGAAGTTAACACAATTTGTATACATATGGTTTGATTAGGTTTTTCCTGGGTTTTCCCCTAATCCTTGCAACAAATGTTGAACCATAATAATAATGTACTTTTCCCAGCATACACTTGGAAGATATATACGTACCGTATAGGATATCGTAGGTGAATTATGTACTTTTGAACATAATAAACAAATCAAAATATTTTTGTAACTAAGATTCATTTTTGAGGGCGCGTGTTGAATTTATGGTTATTAATTTATACAAAAATTAATCTTAGCTCATGTTTATTTTAAATGAGTTATAATTCAACTGTTGTAAATATGAAATCTGATTTGACTATAGCAGTTATTGTATAAATGAGTGAAGGTGAGTGAATGAGTGAACGAACCGCCTAATTATCTTTCGTTCTGTCTGTTCACATTCGGATTTTCTACTGCGTTAGTAACGGTCGTGTAATATCTTCCCAGTGCTAAATAAGTTATAAAATAATATACTAATTATTTATTTAAAATAATATAAAGTTTTCTTTGGCTCATAACCCTATTTCCTACAGTAAGTTGACACTTTGTTTATCTATAATTTGTTTGCGTTCAGCTAATAAATAGATAGAGTAATGGCCTAAATTTATTTAAACTTCTTCCAATTTTAAAATACTCCCCCTAGAAACTTCTACGTAATTGCGGTCTCCGCTCAATCGCGTCGCTTCAAGGATATCCGGACGAGAAAGGGTGACATTAGGCGGGAAAGCCAGCACTAGGTCTGATGGTTATTACGGATGCGGTATCAAGTTGAACTGACATGCCTACTAAACTAGATAGGTTCGCGACACACTATTGGCGACATTCGGAGACGAAAACTAAGCAATGTCAAATGGCGTACTTATTGTTCTTAGCCGAGCTGAAGTAGCCGAATTCAGTGACTCGAGGAAAACTTGGACTTGTCACTTTGATGTTTTTAAATCTGTTTTTGGACCTGTATTGCTTAGTTAAATATTTATTCGAGCATGCTTAGCTAAGATTTGGCTAAGCCTTGTCTTTGTGTCGCCCTAAACTTCAGAAAGAATTATGGGAAGCTTTATGTGTGAAAGGAATCACACTTCAAAGGAATAACGGCCCCCCGTAGCCTAGTCTACGTCTGCCTACAAAGCACAGGGTCGCGGGTTTGAATCCCGCCCAGGGCAAACATTTGTGTGATGAGCACTTGTGTTTGCCTTGTGTCTGGATGTTGTTTTTCTATATAATATGTATGTATTTACCTATTTAGGTAATGTTTATCAGCTGTCTGATACCCATAGTACAAGTTTTGCTTAATATGGGGTCAGATGGCCGTGTGTGAGATGTCCCTACATTTATATTTTATTTTCACACTAATGTTTGGATGTTTGTTCCCCCTTCACGCTTAAAGTACTTAACGGATTTAGTTGAAATTTAGAATGGAGATAGTTTGTAACCTGGATTAACACATAGAATTCCCACGGGAAAATCTTACACAACGCGAGCGTAGCTGCGGGCGGACAGCTAGTAAGATGAAGTTTTGTTAGCTAAATATTTAATGTCCGAATTGACCGATACGGATCATCCAGAATGAAAATTAAAATGGTTTAGGCATCCCTCATTATATTTTTCTCAGGTTTCATCAAACCTGAGAAAAATATTAATTAAGCAAAATATTAATCTCCCATGTTCCGGAAATGAATTATTTTAGTCGTAAGGAAATCTCCATTTTTTGTCCCTATTCCAATACTCAAGTTTTTCGTCGTCTTCCGAATGAATGAATGAATTTTATTGCACACAGTGAAAATGCAGATAATAACATGAAAATATGGTCAAGAAGAATCCATCTGTATTTATATAATATATCCATGTACTTATACATATACATATATAATAAAAATAAAAAAAATATAAATATAGGTACTTTTATTTTTTATTTGCACTATCCCGTGCCACTAAGTATAGTTTCTTGTACCTAAAGGTTCATCAACATCAACGGCCCGTTACAGTCCATTCCTGGACTATGAGCCTCCTCCCCTTAAGTGGAGGGTTTTGCCATAATCTCCACGCTCGGCAGGCGGGTTGGAGATCGCAGATTAAAAGGTTACTGTATCAGAGAGCGCTGCTGCCCGTTCCCTGTTCAATGTGTAGTCCCTAAGTCGCCTCTTACGACACCCACGGGAAGAGTAGGGGTTGGTGACAAATGTATTCTACTCTGCCGTCACCACACTGCTAAATAAATGTATAAAAAAACATCTAAAAAGTGAACAGTTCTCCCCATAAACTGTGCCATAAATATTCCCATATTTTTTACGAGCAGTTCATAGTTGGCACTATTCGACAATTGCAACGCAACAAGTGGGGAGTAACCGATGAAATAAAAATGGCCAAGTGCGAGTGTAACTCACCGAGGATTCAGTAGCTTTAATTCCTGGAATTTTTATTGATTATTTTGTAATGTGAATAAAAATTTTTGTTCTCTTGTAAATTACTTACTGACAACACAAAATGTACAAAATATTGATATTTTTTTTATCCACTGAAGACAATTATTTATTAAACTGGTTATGGAAAAAAAAAACTGAAGACGATGGCTGCATGGCATATGCCTTTGCCTGCTCCAGAAAGGGGCGAACCGAAAAAAAAAGATATTTTTTTACGTTTTCTATTCTATTCTATGAAGGAGTTAGGTCGATCGTCGACCAGATGTTAATTGATCACGCTGGCCCAGTGCGGGTTGATCGTCGACCAGATGTTAATTGATCACGCTGGCCGAGTGCGGGTTGATCGTCGACCAGATGTTAATTGATCACGCTGGCCCAGTGCGGGTCGATCGTCGACCAGATGTTAATTGATCACGCTGGCCCAGTGCGGGTTGATCGTCGACCAGATGTTAATTGATCACGCTGGCCGAGTGCGGGTTGATCGTCGACCAGATGTTAATTGATCACGCTGGCCTAGTGCGGGTCGATCGTCGACCAGATGTTAATTGATCACGCTGGCCCAGTGCGGGTTGATCGTCGACCAGATGTTAATTGATCACGCTGGCCCAGTGCGGGTTGATCGTCGACCAGATGTTAATTGATCACGCTGGCCTAGTGCGGGTCGATCGTCGACCAGATGTTAATTGATCACGCTGGCCGAGTGCGGGTTGATCGTCGACCAGATGTTAATTGATCACGCTGGCCGAGTGCGGGTTGATCGTCGACCAGATGTTAATTGATCACGCTGGCCTAGTGCGGGTCGATCGTCGACCAGATGTTAATTGATCACGCTGGCCGAGTGCGGGTTGATCGTCGACCAGATGTTAATTGATCACGCTGGCCTAGTGCGGGTCGATCGTCGACCAGATGTTAATTGATCACGCTGGCCTAGTGCGGGTCGATCGTCGACCAGATGTTAATTGATCACGCTGGCCTAGTGCGGGTTGATCGTCGACCAGATGTTAATTGATCACGCTGGCCTAGTGCGGGTCGATCGTCGACCAGATGTTAATTGATCACGCTGGCCGAGTGCGGGTTGATCGTCGACCAGATGTTAATTGATCACGCTGGCCTAGTGCGGGTCGATCGTCGACCAGATGTTAATTGATCACGCTGGCCCAGTGCGGGTCGATCGTCGACCAGATGTTAATTGATCACGCTGGCCCAGTGCGGGTTGATCGTCGACCAGATGTTAATTGATCACGCTGGCCGAGTGCGGGTTGATCGTCGACCAGATGTTAATTGATCACGCTGGCCTAGTGCGGGTTGATCGTCGACCAGATGTTAATTGATCACGCTGGCCTAGTGCGGGTTGATCGTCGACCAGATGTTAATTGATCACGCTGGCCTAGTGCGGGTTGATCGTCGACCAGATGTTAATTGATCACGCTGGCCGAGTGCGGGTTGATCGTCGACCAGATGTTAATTGATCACGCTGGCCTAGTGCGGGTTGATCGTCGACCAGATGTTAATTGATCACGCTGGCCGATTGCGGGTTGATCGATTTTTTCAGTATTCTTATATATTTTTTCTCCGTAAGAGCGTTGAATAAGCAATGCTATCGACGACAGTACAATGAAGTCTACTTTATACTGGTTGGTTTGGTTAGGTCATTTTGACGTTGACTGTACTCAAGCGCAAGCGCAAATGCGACTCGGACCTAATAACAAGAAATTAATACAATATCAATACCAGAGTCATTCTTCAATAAAAACACTGTTAATCACTTTATTAATAATTAAAATTTAGTGTTCTTGAATATACACGTAAGTACAGCATGAAATTTACATCGTTTCGTTCCCGCCGTGTACAGTACCCGTCAAACTGAACAACTTGAAAAAAAAATCCTGCGTCATAAATACTTTTGTGCTCTCCATAAAAATGGGTCGGTCGGGAGTCTCACTTTGTATGGAGAGACCAACAATTTTTTTGTAGCAGGCATTTTTTTTCGCGAAAAGTTGTTCAATTTGACGAGTACTATCACTACACGGCGGGAACAAAACGATGTAAATTTCACCGTGTATTGGTGCCATACAAAGGAAACTTTTGTGTGAGACAACCTAGACATAGACAAGCATTTTTTTAGCACAAACACACATAGTACTACAATTCAAAATATTTAATAAAATCACTAATGACAATACAAAACTAAACAAAAATAAAATAAAGTGCAGTATTCAAAGTATGTGCCACAATGCTAGAAAGGCCACAACTTTAATACTAGAAATAAAGACAAGTTGGTTGCTTATGTCAGCCGACTACATAAAATTAGTAATTCTTTTAAAGGCAATTGTATACGCTATTACAATAAGGTCCCTACTGATATTAAAAACTTGCCTTTAGACAAGTTTAAAATAATTATAAAACAGAAATTGTATAAAAAAGGTTACTATAGGATCTGATCTGATTACTTAGAGGACAGATGCCCATGGGAATAGATTGTTTGAGTAGTAGGCTTTTTCGATATATAAGAAGCATTAATTTTGTAATTGACAATATTTTATTTAAAAAAGGAAACGCAAAAGATGCGACGACTGTGGAGTTTCCTCGGTGAGCTCTTCTCCACAGATTCCGCCATTGTGTTAGTGAACTCACCCAAAAAAATGAAATGACGGATCTAAGTGATGTAATAACATCCTATGGAAATAAATAATTTTGACTTTGACTTTGACTTTGCTCAGCATAATAAAAGCTTTTCTTGTAGTCCGTGAAAGGGTCTTCTTGCACAAAGTATGCAAAAGCTTATTTCGCGACGTGTTCCCCAGGGAAATCATTCGATACGTCCGCTAACTCAGCTCGTAATAAAATTAAAATTTGTTTAGTATAGGCAACAAAATTCATTAGGGAGATTGGCTACCGTCTTAGGGAAAGAGGTGGCGACCCCCGCTTCGGGTCGTTTCTGGGGCAAAGCTTGTCCCTGGCAGTGCAGCGTGGTAACGCGGCGAGCATTCTGGGAAGCTTTGCTCCGGGAACGGTTCGGGGAGGTATTTTAGATATTTAAGGTTTGATTTTTTGTTTTTTGTTTGTGTTTGTATTTGTATTCGTTTTCTTGTTTTAAAATAAATCTTTTTTTCTTTTAATCCATAGACGAGATTTAGTGTATTAGTTAGGTGTCTAAGTTGTCAGCTTGCAGAAGATTTTAAACCGTTATAATTGAATAAGTTTCTAAAAATGAAGTCTGATAGGATAAAGATAAAAATAAAAATCTTTATTCAAAGTTAGATTCAATGGAATCATTTTTTGAAGTCAAAACTAGATGCTGGTAGTACTAGATACTACCAAAAACAAAAATAAATGGTTAGTTAAATAAATAAACAAATGCGCTGGTAAATTTTAATGAAATAAACTAAATTATTGTTACTACTTAAACATAATTCGTATAGTTAATTATAAAATTTAAAATTTGAAAACACATTGGAACTGTCAACTGTTCGGTAAATATAACGGAATTAAATTGTCATGATCATGAGTACCAATAGCAATCGAGTGCCTCTGATAAAAAGAGATAACATGGTTACGTCCTTATCTACCGTAATAATAAAATACAATGAGCTTCACAATTTCACAACTTTATTGGCCAAACGCTGATTTCATCGTTTTATTAACTACTAGACGTCTGCCCGCGACTTCGCTTGCGTTTTTAGCAAGGAGGATAACTCGGTTTCTATGCAGCGTAACAAGATGAATGTGTCGGTGGTCTAGTGGCTAGGGCGGCTGCCTCCCGTCCGGGAGACGCGGGCTCGATCCCCACCACGTACCAATGTGTTTTCGAATTTCGAATTCATTATATACGTTTTTTTTGTTATGGCACTAGTTGAGCTTTGTGCCAGTGTCAAGTAGTAACATATTTAAAAAACGACGCTCTGACGGTGAAGGAAAACATCGTGATGAAACCTGCACACTCCTGCAAAGAAATTCAAAGGTTGTGTGTGAAATCGACCAACCCGCACTGGGCCAGGGTGGTCGACTAAGGCCTAATCACCCTAATTCAGGGTAGGCTCGAGCCCCTCGATGAGCTGTTGATGTTGTATCAAGATGACACGATCACCAACGTTTAAGTCAGACCTTCAGCAATACAATTGTGAAAACTGTAAAAAATGTACAAATAAATATAAAAACACAAAAATTTTAAAAATATATAATTTAAAACCTTCACGGTCACTATCACTTCAATTTTATTAATAAATCGAATCGGCTTGTGCAATGTTAAAGTTAACAGCCTCCGTGGCCGAGTGGCCGAGATTTCGCAGCTCATTACGGAGGTTCCAGGTTTGATTTCCGGTGGGGACACTGTCAAGCAAAAATCTCTTTGTAAGACTTTCCCCAGTTTGGTTAGGACATTGCAGGCTCACCTGATAGTCCGAAAATAAAGATGATTCCGTGCTTCGGAAGGCACGTAAAGCCGTCGGTCCCGGCTACTATCTAGTCGTTACACGAGTCACGTCAGTGGCCTTTGGCGGCTCTATAACACTGACACTAGGGGTTGTGAGGTCGGTTGTCGACCTTACAACCCACACGATAAAGAAGAAGAGGAGAATTGAATTACCAACAAAAATATTTTGCATACTAGACAATTAAGCATGTCTTATATCCTACTAATATTATAAATGCGAAAGTTTGGATGTTTGTTGCCGAATCACGCTTGAACCACTGGACGGATCAGCAAGAAACTTGGCACACATATAGTTTAGGGCCTGGAATAGGACATAGGCACCTTTTTCCTGCGGGAAAGCACTTCATTCTTACAGGAAAACTCATTAAACGCGGGTGAAACCGCGGGCGGAAAGCTAGTACATAATAAATAAAGAAACAAGTCTTACAAATCGTTTCGTCTCTAGTTTAGAAATGAACTTTTTAAAATCCTCTCGGTGTACCTACGCCCTGTCCAAACAAAGCGTATTGCATCCCCACCCTGATATTGAACCTAACCGCGTCGCGTTACGGTTCATTTCGGCACAAACAAGGGCGACCCAGTGGTATTTGCATGACCCACTAGCAGAATCATTGCCCCATGAATGAAGTACTCAAGATAATGCTATTTGAGTACGTCTAAGTAGAAATGTGACGTAATAGCAGGCCTTTGTGCAAAGACCGGGAAGACAGGGAGATAATACAAGCGTAATACGTTGAGTAATGTTCTTATCATTAAAAGGATGAGCAAAGTTTAAGTTGGCTCACAGAGAGCACCACCGAATACAACAATGGAAAGTTTGATGCGAAAATAAATATATTTTTTATTCATCATCAACAGCTCATATTATACGTCCCCACCGTGGGACTCGAGCCTACCCTGAATTAGGGCAATCAGGCCTTAGTCGACCGCACTGTGCGGGTTGGACGACTTCACACACACAAAAAATAAATAAATTGCAGGGATGTGCAGATTTCCTCACGACTTTTACCTTCACCGTAAATCGCATTATCGTACAGTTTATTGCCGTCGTAAGTTAAATTTTCGAGCAAGGTTTAATATTGAAAACCTTTTGACGCTTGAAAGTTTATTTATTTATTTATTTATGCTACATGTACTAGCTTAGGATCTACATAGGTTACATTGCAGTTATGTACATGTGCCTTGTCAAGGCATTGCATAATTGGATCAGAGGCATGCAGTGAGAGGATTATTACAACTCTAAAATAAATTAAGAAATAAAATTCACAAAAAATAATAACAATAAAAAATAATAAAATTTATAAAACATTGGGTTATGCATAAAGTTTGAATAGATTAAAATTGTAAACATTCAATATTGTAAAAAGTAAATAAGATTACATTACAGATATACACAATTTTAATACTACAAATAAATACAAGTTAATTGCTTATGTCAGCCGACTACATAGGCAATTGTATACGCTATTACAATTAAGGTCCCTACTGATATTAAAAACTTACCTTTAGACAAGTTTAAAATAATTATAAAACAGAAATTGTATAAAAAAGGTTACTATTGGATATCTGATTACTTAGAGGACAGATGTACATGGGAATAGATTGCTTGAGTGACAGGCCTTTTCGATATTTAATTAGCATTCATTTTGTAATATTTTATTTTTTTATTTAAAAAAGGAAACTCAAAAGATGCGACGACTGTGGAGTTTCTTCGGTGAGCTCTTCTCCACAGATTCCGCCATTGTGTTTGTGAACTCACCCAAAAAAATGTAATGACGGATCTGTGATGTAATAACATCCTATGGAAATAAATATATTTTTTATTTCTGTTTTTTTTTTAACAAATTTATACCGAGGACAAGGACAGTTTGATCTGGGTAGGCACTTACACTACTAGTGAATCGTATCTTTGTACTTCTCTTTCGTAGATTTGATAATTCGAATTTATGAACCTGTTTAGAGTACACTATAATTGCTATGATTTTTTTATTCTGAGCACCATCAGTATTGTAGTACTTACAATGTTTTTATTATCACATCAATCACACTAATATTATAAATGTGAAAATATATTTGGATGTTTAGATGTTTGTTTGTTCACGAGTACTCAACGGATTTGAATGAAATGGATTAATACATAGGATACTTTTTACGGGAAAAAGTCTTATTCCCACGGGAAAATCTTACACAACGCGAGCGTATATCCGACCTAATGCTTCTCATATCGAGAAATATTATATGAGAACACACATATCTACCGGGTTATTACCACAGTTTTATAGATAGTTTAAAATAAGCTTATATACGAGAACGTCCCTTTGTTCGCTACAGCATTGTAATATAAGGGTTAGAAGTAAAAAGGGGCTAAGTTAAGAAATCCTTTGAAATAATAACACTTTTGATCTGCTGCAGATCTCTCTCGGGAAAAGGGTGAATCCTTACAAATACAATAAACGAGCTCAACAAAGGAATTTTGCAATTTATGGTATATTTTATTTAACGGATAAAAGGACCTTGGCCTGGTTTTGTATAATATTATAAGTACCTCACAAAAAGCAGAAATGGTTCTTTACGTTGCCGAGCGGTAAAAGCTTCTAGTTCCAGAGGTTCCGGGTTCGAGTACCGTCATAACCAAAATCGTATTTGTAAGATTGACCCCAGTCGGCCACGTAGCTTAGTCGGTAGCACGCAGGGTTGCGGGTTCGAATCCCGCTCAAGGCAAACATTCGGTGTGATAAGCACTTGTGTTTGCCTTGTGTCTAGATGTTGTTTATCTAAATAATATATTCAAGTAATATATCAGCTGTCTGATACCCTTAGTAAAAGCTCTGGATCAGATCGGGGTGTGATGTCCCCATATATTTATCATATAGGTAGTTCCGGCAGAATAACAGCGTCACTGGCCTAGCCAGCGGCAATGTGCTGAGTCAAGACCTCTTTTAAAAAAAGAAAAAAGTTTAAAGGAAAACATGAAAAGTTTAAAGTTTGGTTCGACATCTAAGGTTGAACCACTTGATTGTCAGATAGCTTAGAAAATAGAAACGTAAAATGATTTCTTGAGTGGAAAGGCTCTTGAGGCGGCTTGCCATTGTAAGCCCCAGCTAGCTCCATAGCTGTAACCAGGGCTTGTGAGGTCGGTTGTCAACCATACGAGATGAAGAGGAATATTTATTTGTTGGAACTTAACGTACTAAAAATATTTATTTCCATAGGATGTTATTACATCACTTAGATCCGTCATTTCATTTTTTTGGGTGAGTTCACTAACACAATGGCGGAATCTGTGGAGAAGAGCTCACCGAAGAAACTCCACAGTCGTAGCATCTTTTGCGTTTCCTTTTTTAAATAAAATATTGCCAATTACAAATGCTAATTAAGGTATATATCGAAAAAGCCTGCTAGTCAATCTATTCCCATGGACATCAGATGTCCTCTAAGTAATCAGATGTCCTATACAACCTATCCTATCCTACCTTTTTTATACAATTTCTGTTTTATAATTATTTTAAACTTGTCTAAAGGTAAGTTTTTAATATCAGTAGGGAGGAACTTTATTGTAACTGTGTACTTACCTATATATCATCATCAACAGCTCATATATGTACCCACCGAAGGGCTCGAGCCTATCCTGAATTAGGGTGATTAGGCCTAAGTCAACCACGCTGGCCCAGTGCGGGTTGGTCAACTTCACACACAACCTTTTCAATTTCTTCGCAGGAGTGTGGATGTTTCATCACGATGTTTTTCTTCACCGTAAAAGCGTCGAATAAACGTACATTATAAATTCGAAATCACATTGGTGCGTGGTGGGAATCGAACCCGCATCTCCCGGATGGGAGGCAGCGGCCCTAGCCACTACACCACGTACGTATATTCTAAGTTTATAACAAGTTACTTTGGCAAATCTATAAGATAACTGTTAACGCACTTTAAGTCACTTTACCATTTCAAAGTTTGTTATAATCATCATAAGACTCGATGCAGCAACATACTCCTCCTCGAAACTGTTAACATAAATCAGTCAGTTAAATTTAACAGAATACCCATTAAGCCAACCGTACAAGCCTCTCAAGGTGTTTTCACACTATAGCCCCTACCCTTTGGTACCGGCTGCAGTTATCATAGTACCACTTAGATAGGGGATTGGGGGGTTGATAGGGGATTGGACTACTTTTTTTATTTTATAAATCCAAACTTCTTAGTTTCTGCTATCGAACACTAAAATAATTTTTGCTCTATCTTTAAAATTGACCGAGTAATAAAGGTTTGAAATTCAAGATTAGACAGAGAGGCACATACCCACTTGTTTGTTAGTATCTCCGTACAAATTATCGTTTTTGAAAGAAACAGACATATTGAAACTTTAAAAAATCACTGTAAATTAGTTTTTCAATCGATTCTGTTTTTTTCTTCGCGAATCGTCTGCTACTAATCTATATTTTAAAAATAATTCATAAAATATGGTGAATTTATAAAATATGGTGAACAGTCCGATCCCCTATTGTTATAATAACCGATAAAACAATACCATTTAATAAACTGGATAAAACACTTTTAAAAAAGACGACAAAATGGCGGACCTAACCTAATACTCATAACATTCAAAAATCTATCACAGAATAAGTAACAAAATATAATGAACTTAAAAAGAAATATTAAGAATTTGTTTATTAATTTTGTTAGAGTTAACTAATAATGCTTACAACTAAATACCTATGCAAAGGATACTAGCCTAATTGTAACTCCAATTATAGGTGACAACGGCATGCAAAATAATACAGTGAACAGGATAAGTTATAAAATGATGGACAATAATAAAAAGTAACCGTAAAAAAAAAGGAAAAACGATAATAATTTTAAACTTGAACTAAAAAATTGGACTCATGTTCTAATAGGCTAACAAACATTTCTTATATATGGGAACACTGTCTGTAATATTTAAATTTATTTTATTACTCATTTTTCTTTCAATCAGTCTTTGGTAAAATTAACCTAGTAAACAACACGAAATACATATAATAATTATTATTTTGGCCAATGATGTCGTCGATGTTATATTTTATTGCACATACAGAAAAATAAAATCATCAAAGTAGATTACTTTAGCTAGGCGGCTGTTAGGCGGTCTTTAGTACAGTACTATGTAGCATTAAAAAAAGAAGCTAGCTAACCTGTGGTCGACGACCACAGGCGGAACGTGAAATTTAGGTGTACAAAGAAAGATTTAGTTGAATTTGTCCGAACGGTATAATATAAATTTAAAAGGGCCTAGAAATTGCCAAAGTATCAAAAAGATGAGCCGAGAGTCGGGTCCTGAGGGGACTCCGGCGATATAGTGTCGCTGAACTAGTGTTGTGTTGTGGTGTATCGATGCAGGAAGGTGTAAAAAACCGCGGAGTACCCCGGAGAGTAATTGCCAAACGGGAACCAAAAAAGGGAGGGCCAGAGCAACCTAAACGGCCTTTTTAGAATTTGGAAAAGAATTTAGAAAGAATTTGGCAAGATCCGCATAAAAATTACAAAACTGATACAAAAAACAGGCTAAAAAAGAGATGAGCAGTATCCCAGGGGGGACGCCGGTGCGCGGGTCTGCGGCACTCAGCTGGAACAGGCGCGGACGCACACAACGCAGGGATCCAGGCACGTCCAATGCCTGGTGGCCTCAGGTGTCCGGAACCACAGCGAGAGATCGTGAAAGGCACGGAGGGAACCTTCGCGTGTGTGCCGCAGAGGCCGGAAATACACTGTAAAGATTGACAAAGAAATAATCGCCATCCAACCAAGACAAGGAAAGATGAAGGTGCGTCGATAAAAACCAGGAGGAAGACAACACAAGACTTACCCGGCTAGTCCAAACGGAATCCGTGATATTTATTGTATTCCAAGGCTTTATATCATTTACTGATATTTATTTAGTAATATTCAACCAAGTTCAAGGAAAAAATCGTTTCTATCTGATGATAGACGACAACTCAGAAAACAATAAACAATTTAGAAAAAGGTCAAACCAAGAAAATTTGAAATTTAAAAATGTGACATAAAAACCGGCCAAAAGAAAAAAGAATCATACCAAAAAGGTTATTAAAAAACCTGCAGTAATGTTGCAACTAGTAATAAGGGCTATGCTCGGAGTCTCACTACGTGATCGAATCAGAAATGAGAAAATACGTGGAAAGACCAATGTCATTGACATAGCTTTCAGGGCAATTTGAAGTGGCAATGGGCGGGCCATATAGCTCGACGAACCGATAACTAATGGGGAAGACAGGTCTTCGAATGGCAGCCACGGGCTGGAAGGCGTAGTGTTGGACGGCCTCCCACAAGGTGGACAGATGACTTGGTGAAAGATGCTGGGCGCCGGTGGATGCAAATAGCGCAGGACCGTTCACGAAAGAAACCTATGGGGGAGGCCTATGTTCAGCAGTGGACGTCTTCCGGTTGAGATGATGATGATGACTGGTAATAATAATTTAGTACTAAAATTCATAACGACAATTTTTCGTAGGCATAACCGGCACTTAAGGATGTAGTGTGTGGATGGCGCTTCTTCGTAGGTGGGAGTCTCACAGTTACTTACTTTATATTTATATCCAATCTCGGCCTATTTTAAGAAGTCGGTAATGATAGTGATTAAGTACCTAATAATTCACCGTGTGGTGACGGCAGAGTAGAATACATTAGTCACCAACCCCTACTCTTCCCGTGGGTGTCGTAAGAGGCGACTTAGGGACTACACATTGAACAGGGAACGGGTAGCAGCGCTCTCTGATACAGTAACCTTTTAATCTGCGATCTCCAACCCGCCTGCCAAGCGTGGATATTATGGCAAAACCCTTCACTTAAGGGGAGGAGGCTCATAGTCCAGCAGTGGACTGTAACAGGCCGTTGATGAAGTACCTAATAATATAAGATCTGCAAGTGCCGTTGGGTGTCGTATGAATTAAGCGAAAGTTGGTGCAAATGACTTGGTGAAAGTTGCTGGGCGCCGCCGCCGGTGGATGCAAGTAGCGCAGGACCGTTCACGGTGGAAACCTATGGGGGAGGCCTATGTTCAGCAGTGGACGTCTTCCATGATGATGATGATGATGGTACAAAGTTCGCCTTCTGTTTTGTCGACCTAATTACCCATACGATGAAAAAGATGAAGAAGAAGAATAAATAAAAATAATAAATTAATTAATCATATCAATTTATTAGGTCGACAGACAACTGACCTCGTCAGGTAAGATATAATTTGATACTGGGGTCGTCCACTTTTTAGAAAGTAATCTTAAGGCATGTAATAAAAATGCAGGGCTGGAGTATCTGCTAACCCTAACTACAAAATTACTATAAACAACCAAGTAACTACGAAAAGTAAAATAAAACCCCAGTGTTCTAAATAAAGGACGGGCAGCCACCAACCTACTGCGCTGTTCATTCCCATTGACGTAATGAAGACAAGTTGCCTTCGTAAGACTCGCCGAGGGCAGCCATCTTAGAATTAGAACGCAATTCCCTCAGGCAGTACCTTGGGTATTAGTTGTGCTTTGAAAGGTTTTCTAGTTTATAATTAAGTTGATAATTAATACTGATGTGTCTTGTCTATAGTTATACAGACGAACTACAATAAAACTGCCATCATTCAGTAGCCGGGCCTCTTAACGTGCATTCCGAGCAAGGTTACGAGGCACAGAATCATCTTTCATTCAGAAAATTAGTTGATTCAGTCTGCATTTGTTTACTCAAAAGGGAAAGTCTATTTTGACAGCACTATACAAAAATGCACAACCGGGTTCCGAATCCGGGTCTTTCTTCATAGAAGGTACATTGATTACTAGGCTGCCAAGAATGATTGTGATTAATGACAAAAAGGCATTTTTCAGAACAAAGTGTGTATTAAGCTTTTTAACCTTCAATTTTTCTTTTAAAAGAGCCAATTATATCTTTGTCGTAGAACAAACTACGTACCCTTGCCTAAAACTAACTACAAAGGTACTAATAACAGTAATTTGATACATAACGAAAGTCCTCCAATATCGTTAGTAGTAAAACATAACTATCCTTGTTTAGGTTTAACATCTGTAAAAATATCTGTAGAGATGTGCTACGAATGTCTACGTCGTAGACTTTCGTAGCTGAAAGCGTAGCGGCCATTTATATGTGCAAAACGTTCATACATCTCGACAATTACTGACCTCACAAACCCTGGTGTCAGTGTTATAGAACCGCCAAAGGCCACTGACATGGCTCGTGTAACTGTACATGGTTTGTCTTTCAAAGGACAAATTGCAGTTGGCTCACACTATGAATGGATACGAGCAATCGATCTATTTCAAATAATAAGTGAATAATCAATTTGAATTTGAAACCGAAGTTATTTTGTCTACACCCTGCTCCAAATGAAACGATTACCAATTGCGCACCCGTCCAAAAAATTTAAAAGCAACGGCAACGGCCAAAAACAGCTCATGTGCATAATAACAAAGTTGTTTTTGCTGCTGTACCGCATCCACAATGTACAGCTAAAAGTATTATGGAAGCGCAAATGAATTTGTAACCGTTTCTCTTTTCATTTGAAACAAGGTTTGTCACTGCGTATCGTAGTAAAAGGTGGGAAACTAACGTCTTTTCCAGGTTTTCTTTCCAGCTGTCGCATTTGTTTTTGACCTTTTTTGTACTAACAAATGCCGGCGGCTAAGCTACGTAAATCTACGACGTAGCGGTTCGTAGCACATCTCTACGGATATTTTGAGTCATTTGACAAATGATTTGATGTATCAGTGCGGTTGCGTAGTACACACTACGTAGGATCGTTTTTATTCTGTGATCTTTGGCTCAACGGCTAAACCAATGTCGATGAAATTGAGATAGACAAGAAATATGATACATATAATTATATTTTATTGACACCAAACGGAAACAAAGCAGGGAAACATCCTTACTAATATTATAAACGCGAAATTTTCTAAGTATGGATGTATGGATTGATGTTTGTTACTCTTTCACGCAAAAACTACTGAACGGATTGAGATGAAATTTGGAAGAGAGATAGTTTGTACCCTGGATTAACACTTAGGATATATTTACGGGAAAAAATCTTATTCCCGCAGGAACATCTTAAACAACGCGAGCGTAGCCGCGGGCGGACCGCTGTAATATGTAAACATAAGAGTTAATGAGTGGTCTTATTGCTAAGATAGCATTTTCTTCCAGGTAACCTTGTGTGTAGAAATAATAATATAATATAGGCTCTTAAAAAGTTCTAGAACGGAGCTAAAAATAAATACTTGAAATAGGTAGAATTTATTTGTTCCAACTTCGAAGTACTTAACGGACTTTGTAAGTTTTACAGGCTTACAACATTTCTGTAAACGATCAAGCTCCAAATGTCACCTTCACGATTGTACAAATGAAAAATTCTACGATTTACAACCTGGCAACATTGTGCGAGCGTTCGCGACATGCGATTTGAGACTCTAAAGCAAAGAACAGCGTGATAAGGAAAAGAAAATACATTCTTTGAATTGAGAAAGGAATGCTAAGGTGCTCAGAGGAACAAAAGGCGATCGCTTAGGCGACGCGCGTCTGAAACCTTTGCTAAGGTGTATGTTTCCGTGAAAAGAATGAGTGTAGAGAATGTGACACGTGTTTAATAAAGCCAAAATATTATTTTTATGTCACCCTAGATTTTCTGTCTCTGTTTAGAAATAAAGTCCAACAAACAACATTATAACAACCAATATTGTTTGTATTTGTATTTTATTTCCCCACAGAGGGGCTTGAGCCTACCCTAAATTAGGGCGATTAGGCCTTAGTCGACCAACCTGGCCCAGTGTGGGTTGGCCAACTTCACACACAACCTTTGAATTTTTTCGCAGGAGTGTGCAGGTTTCATTACGAAGTTTTCTTTCACTGTTTTCCTTTATAATAAGAGCGTTAAATAAACGTACATTTGAATTTGAAAACACATTGGTACGTGATGGGGATTCAACCCGAGCGTCTCCTGGATGGAAAACAGCGGCCCTAACCACTATACCACCGACGCTCTTACTTTAAAGTCTTAGTCTTAGTATTTCCTATTCATCATCATCATCATCGTGTGTGTAGTAAGTTCGACAACCGACCACACAAACCTTGGGACACCAGAAAGTTGGGCAGTCAGTGACCTTTGGCGGCTCTATAACACTGACAACGAGCACATGTAACGAGCTGGGACCAACGGCTTAACGTGCCTTCCGAAGCACGGAATCATCTTTCTTTTCAGACAATCAGGTGATTCGGCCTGCAATGTCCTAACCAAACTGGGGAAAGTCTCACAAAGAGATTTTTGCTTGACAGTGTCCCCACCGGGAATCGAACCCTGAACCTCCGTAATGGGCGTTGAAATCTCGACCACTCGACTACGGAGGCTGTCCTATTCAAGCACACTCTAATATAGTGTGGTCCAGCAGCCGCCACGGAGCTGCCGAGCACTACACGAAGAGTGTTGTAGAGGGTTATGTGGCAATAACCAGGGCACAGTCCGAAGAAAAGGAATTCATATATTATAAAAATATTATATTACATTAGTATGAATCAGAGGAATCAAACGGCTTAACTAATTTCAGTATTGAATAACTTGAAGAAAGTAGAAGGCTACTTTTTAAACTTCAATTGCAACGGAATAGGGGATCGGACTGTTCACCATAATTTATGAATTTACCATATTTTACGAATTATTTAAAAAATATAAATAGTAGCAGACGATTCGCGAAGAAAAAAACAGGTCGGAAAAACGAATTTAGAGTGATTTTTTAAAGTTTCAATATGTCTGTCTCTTTCAAAAACGATTTTTTGTATGGAGGTTATATGGCGTTACTATAAAATGACGTCACAAGTGGGTATGTGCCTCTATGTCTAATCTTGAATTTCAAACCTTTATAACTCCGTCAATTTTAAAGATAGAGCAAAAACTCTTTTAGTGTTCGATAGCACAAATTAAGAAATTTGGATTTATAAAATAAAAAAAAGTAGTCCGGTCCCATCCCCTATTATTTGAGAAAACAACGAGTACCTACCTATTCGAAAAGAAAAGTAAAACATATATTGCATCGTATACTCAGAACACCGAGCGATTTAACATGGAAATACGAGATAGTCGTATAACTTTTGTCGTTTAAAAGACAAATTCTTATTTATAAAAATACGTGTGGCGACGCAAAACTTTGCCTGTATCGTTCATTGCAATAAAAGAATCAAAACCCACCCCAGCTGGGCGAAGAAACAAACACCCTTTGCCAAATCATTCCTTTTGTTTTGCCGCGATCAAATCAAATGAGTGGAGTGTGTTCAGACCGAGAGAATGCGAGCAGAGTTCGAGAGATTTTTGGGGTTGCCACGTCGATGTAGCGCTTTTGAAATGTTCACCTCCCAAAACACAAATGCGTTCAAGCAACAGGGATGTGTTCATGTAGGCAGGGATTGTCATGGAGGCAGGGATAATAATAATAATAATAAGACATTTATTCACGGTACACAAAACAAAACACACACAGAGGGTTCCCAAAACACAAATGCATTCGAGCAACAAGGATGTGTTCATGTAGGCAGGGATTGTAGATTATAAATATAATAAAAAGTCCGATCAGACACAAATTTTACGTTACGTTACGTTATCAAACAATTACGGAGATATTATTGAGTTAAAATAGAGCATGAAGTCACGTTTTAGTAAATTTTATACCTATACTTAATTTTTTTTAACTTTAATAAAGTCTTTCATGGATACATTTCCAGACAATGTCAATCTCAAACATTTTATATTGATTTTTGAATTTGTCTTATTTTTTATTTGTCTTCATTTCTATTTTGCTTTCGTTAACAATCGTCTGGTATGCACACTCCCTCGGAATGTATATCACCTATAATGATCGAAGTTGGTTGGCGAGCGTCCCAGGGCGAACCGCGTCCTAACGACGCTGATAAAGTTGGACGAGGGTAGAATAAGGCACGTTGGGTCTTTGGCGGTTAAGGCATTACGCCTAAATGGCTTCTCTGTGACAGTTTAAAATATCGTCAATGTAAAGGTGCTGAGAAAAGAGCCGATGCAAGCGACATTTCTTTTTCTGTTTGTCTTTTCGAAAAATAATTTGATTTTAGCTTTGACCCTAATTTGTTTCTTTGTTCAAATATTTTTCTTATGGGTTGTAATCACATAGCATTCAGGTTAAGTAAGTTGAAGTGGCAATGGGCAGGCCATATAGCTCGATGAACTGATACCAATGGGGAAGAAAGGTTCTCGAATGGCGACCACGGGTCGGAAGGCGTAGTGTTGGACGGCCTCCCACAAGGTGGACAGATGAAAGTTGCTGGGCGCCGGTGGATGCAAGTGGACGTCTTCCGGCTGCGATGATGATGTTGATGGGTTGTAAAGTTTATAATCGATCCCATCCCTTGTGGCAGAATCTTATGACAAATATTATGTAATATTTTCGTAGATAATAGTCGAGTATCTATCACAGTCTCGAGTTTTTACATTTTATTCGATTTCAAAAGGAAATAACTTATTTCCAATCTCTCTCAAACTCCATTGAAATAAAAAAATGTATTCACCACTCACCAGGGCCACGTCTTTATAGGATTCAATTTACGGACGTCTCGGAAAAAACGCCGTACAACTCGAAACACGGCAATTTAATTTGTGCCCCTGAGAGCAAAGTTACAGCTAAATGAAAGTCGACACTGTGAAGACAGAAAAAAGTAACAAAAGCTTTTAAAAACTGTGAAATCTTTGCAAGTAGTAAAAAAGGCTGATTCCAGGCCACCTATTTACATTCGCTGTGTGGTGACGGCAGAGTAGAATACATTCGTCACCAACCCCTACTCTTCCCGTGGGTGTCGTAAGAGGCGACTTAGGGACTACACATTGAACAGGGAACGGGCAGCAGCGCTCTCAGATACAGTAACCTTTTAATCTGCGATCTCCAACCCGCCTGCCAAACGTGGAGATTATGGCATGGAGGAGGCTCATAGTCCAGCAGTGGACTGTAACGGGCCGTTGATTTGATTTGATTTACATTTTATATTTACGTGTACCTTAGCTCGATACCTTATTTGAATGTATAAAAACACTGACATATAATGATACTGAGAAACTTCTTCTTATAAAATCATAAAACACTTTACACACACACACACACACACACACACACACACACACACACACACACACATAAACACAGATACACAGACACACAACACGTACATACTATTTATATATTATTATTATAAATACCTACCTCTGATACAACACTTTATAATTACGTAGCTCTAATATCTATGCATATATAAATAAATATTTATTCGTTATACTCTCAAAAACCATACAGTCGTCCATGACATGAACTTACCTGTAAACTTGTCATTACCAGGGTTGGGTCCTGGCGACCTGTAATACAGGCTCGTCCTAGCTCAGACTCCAGTCTCCGACAACACAATGTTACTCCAATAGCACTCCGTACTTTACACATAGTATCTTTAAAAAAAAAATTTAACAACTCGTTTTAACGCACCAAAAAGTATAAAATAATTTTTATTGAGATTTTTATTGGTGTAGTACTCTTGTAGGACTTAAAACGAAAAACGTGGGGTTCATGGAGTAGATTACGAAGCATAACCGTGTTTCTCAAAAAACTATAGATTAGAATTTAGCCCCTTTATTAAAAAAATCATAGACATCTTTTAGGCGAGCGTGGTCCATCTTCCACCTTATAATTAATTGGAGAGGTGGATGCAAGTAGCGCAGGACCGTTCACAGTGGAAACCTATGGGGAAGGCCTATGTTCAGCAGTGGACGTCTTCCGACTGAGATGATGATGATGATGAGTTAATTCAGGGTAGGGTCAAGCCCCTGGTTAGGGATGAATATGAGTTAATTCAGGGTAGGGTCGAGCCCCTGGTTAGGGATGAATATGAGTTAATTCAGGGTAGGGTCGAGCCCCTGGTTAGGTATGAATATGAGTTAATTCAGGGTAGGGTCGAGCCCCTGGTTAGGGATGAATATGAGTTAATTCAGGGTAGGGTCGAGCCCCTGGTTAGGGATGAATATGAGTTAATTCAGGGTAGGGTCGAGCCCCTGGATAGGGATGAATATGAGTTAATTCAGGGTAGGGTCGAGCCCCTGGTTAGGGATGAATATGAGTTAATTCAGGGTAGGGTCGAGCCCCTAGTTAGGGATGAATATGAGTTAATTCAGGGTAGGGTCGAGCCCCTGGGTAGGGATGAATATGAGTTAATTCAGGGTAGGGTCGAGCCCCTGGTTAGGGATGAATATGAGTTAATTCAAGGTAGGGTCGAGCCCCTGGTTAGGGATGAATATGAGTTAATTCAAGGTAGGGTCGAGCCCCTGGTTAGGGATGAATATGAGTTAATTCAAGGTAGGGTCGAGCTCCAGGTTAAGGATTAATATGAGTTAATTCAGGGTAGGGTTGAGCTCCTGGTTAGGGATTAATATGAGTTAATTCAGGGTAGGGTCGAGCCCCTGGTTAAGGATTAATATGAGTTAATTCAGGGTAGGGTCGAGCCCCTGGTTAGGGAAGAATATGAGATAATTCAGGGTAGGGTTGAGCTCCTGGTTAGGGATTAATATGAGTTAATTCAGGGTAGGGTCGAGCTCCAGGTTAAGGATTAATATGAGTTAATTCAGGGTAGGGTTGAGCTCCTGGTTAGGGATTAATATGAGTTAATTCAGGGTAGGGTCGAGCCCCTGGTTAAGGATTAATATGAGTTAATTCAGGGTAGGGTCGAGCCCCTGGTTAAGGATTAATATGAGTTAATTCAGGGTAGGGTCAAGCCCCTGGTTAGGGATTAATATGAGTTAATTCAGAGTAGGGTCGAGCCCCTGGTTAGGGATGAATATAAGTTAATTCAGGGTAGGGTCGAGCTCCAGGTTAAGGATTAATATGAGTTAATTCAGGGTAGGGTCGAGCCCCTGGTTAAGGATTAATATGAGTTAATTCAGGGTAGGATCGAGCCCCTGGTTAGGGAAGAATATGAGATAATTCAGGGTAGGGTTGAGCTCCTGGTTAGGGATTAATATGAGTTAATTCAGGGTAGGGTCGAGCTCCAGGTTAAGGATTAATATGAGTTAATTCAGGGTAGGGTTGAGCTCCTGGTTAGGGATTAATATGAGTTAATTCAGGGTAGGGTCGAGCCCCTGGTTAAGGATTAATATGAGTTAATTCAGAGTAGGGTCAAGCCCCTGGTTAGGGATTAATATGAGTTAATTCAGAGTAGGATCGAGCCCCTGGTTAGGGATGAATATAAGTTAATTCAGGGTAGGGTCGAGCCCCTGGTTAGGGATGAATATGAGTTAATTCAGGGTAGGGTTGAGCCCCTGGTTAGAGATGAATATAAGTTAATTCAGGGTAGGATCGAGCCCTTCCTGGTTAGGGATGAGGTAGGGTTGAGCCCCAGGGTAGGGATGAATATAGTTACCCAACACTAACAACCTTTGTTTAAGTAGAAATTGTAAGAGGTTTGAAGTATTTCTTTTAGGCGTCCAGGTATTTATATAGAGCTGCGTGGGTGGTAAGTTGTTTGTGCTTCAGGGCTGGAGATGTCCTATCAGGCTATTATCAGCTCCCACGCTAGCTTTAGATCGATAGGCAGGCTACGTGGCGCTATGCGGCACAATATTCGGGGACTACTGATTTATATCATATTTACTATGCTGTTTGTGTATATCGAAAGAGAGAGAGAGATCATTATTAACAGCTCACATCAAGGGGTTCGAGTCTACTTAAATCTAGGTTGATATGAAGAGTATAATATAAAAAGAGTTAGATAAAGAGTTTTTCTTACCGTTTTTATTTAACTTCACATGTGTGTATTGGTTTTAAGGAGGTTCCGAGGTCAAATCCTGGTAAAGACACTGTCAAACAAAAACATCTGTATGAGATTTAGCCTATCCCATTTTGTTTAGCGTATTGCAGACTAAATCACCTCATTTATCCAAAGACAATTCCGTCGCAAAGTAGGTAAAGCGGCGCGGGGCCCCAGGCAGAGAGTCCACTCTGTGGTCCACTCACAACAAACTGCCATTTCAACACATTTCAGCACGCACAGATTGACGTATCGTTTACAGACCCCTCCACACTATCGTCTTTTGAGCGTCTTCCCTCACTTGTACCGAGTTACTTTGATATTCTCGTCCCCGTTGCTAGGCAACGCGCCGTCGAGTCTGCGCCATGATCCCCGTTGTTGACAAAATATTTTGTGTGTTTGCGCCCTAAAATAATAAGATCGTCAATTTAGGCAAATACACGAATTGACGTATCTATTATGTTTACTGATAAAATTATGTAATACAGTTCTGATGTATATTATAAGATTCGTACGATTAATATTTAGGGCATTTGAACTGGCTTCAAAATGGCAGCTAAGCAAGTCCAGCTCATATTTTATATTTCACCACCGAAGTCTCCCTGAGTTAGGGTGATCAGGTCTTAGTCGACCATGCTGGCCCAGTGCGGGTTGGGCGACTTCACACATACCTTTAGAAAAACAGATGATTATTGAAAAAGGCGGCCTTTTTACTAAGATATTTATTTATTCCAGACAACCTTAGGAGAAATTTCATGATAGTTTTTTTACAATAATTCTTTTGTTTGTTCCAGGACATTGACTATGAGGGATTCCGGTGGTTCCTGGACACTTTCCTGGAGGTCACCACACCAGATGAACTGTCCAGGTAAACAGCAAATAATCACGCTCATTTCCTCACGGGGTGAGCAGGGCTTCAGGGGCTCGGGTCCATAAAGTGAAAATCAAGCAAATAGAGAGGACTGGAAGATCTTATGTCTAGGAAAACGGTCTCATAATAGTCATGATACTGGTTATATCTATACATACGATCTATCTTTTTTTACATAGCCTGTAAATGTGTCCCACTGCTGGGCAAAGACCCTCCTCTATTTTTCTTCCGTTCACGATCTTTAGCTTCCACCAGCCACTCTGTCAGAAACGTGTCCGGGTCATCTCGCCAACGTCTCTGGGGTCTACCCCTTCATCGGTGGACATTGTCTGGCAACCAAATCAAACAACTTAAATAAATAAGTCGAACATACCAGTGGTCTTAAAAAAGAAACTCTTGGTTAGAATTTTGAAAATGATGAGAGAGAGAGACGAAAGCTGTTAGACACGCATCAGGAAATTGGTGCGCAAACTATCAAAATAACCCAAAAAATCTTTGTTCTATTATATTACATACTACCTAATACTTTTTTTAAATGTCACTTCTGTCTGAACAAAGGTATTGTCAAATTGGGTTCTTTACTGTAAAGCCACGCACACGGAGCGGGAGCGGCGCGATCCGGGGCCGGGACAAGCGGGACGGCGCTATGCCGCACCATAGCACTGTCCCGCTTTCCCGGCCCCCCCGGACCGCCCCCGGCACGGCTCTGTGTGACTAGGGCTTAAGACTTTGAAGTCCTCTCTTTGGATACTTTCACATAATAGTAAAAGAAGTAGTGCATTAATTTTACAATTTCATTGTTCCTCCATTGTAACAAGGTAACTTATTAATAAATCTTCCTTCTCCCAACCAAGCTTTTATAACTAACAGAACCGGTTCAACTTCATTGAAAATTCAACAAAGAAACTACGGGCTTCGGAAGTGCTGCAAAAGCTGCAACGACAAAAGCTGTTACTTCACCTGCATACAAAATATTCACAGCCTGTGAGCTTTAGGCCCGGTTTCCATCAAAGCGGAGAGGAGAGGAGATGTGTTTGAATGACCAATCAGATTTCGTTATTTCCACATCTTCTCTCCGCTTAGTTTCATTAACGAAATCTGATTGGTTTTCAAACACATCTCTTCTCCTCTATGCTTTGGTGGGATCAAATCAAATCAACGTCCGGTTACAGTCCACTGCTGGACTATGAGCCTCCTCCACTTAAGTTTTTGGTTTTGCCATAATCTCCACGCTTGGCAGGCGGGTTGGAGATCGCAGATTAAAAGGTTACTGTATCAGAGAGCGCATGAAAGATGAAAAAAATTGATCTGACGGTCCTGTAGCCTAGTTGCACACCTACGAAGCACAGGGTTGCGGGTTCGATTCCCGCCCAGGGCAAACATTCGTGTGATGAGCACTTGTGTTTGCCTTGTGTCTGGATGTTGTTTATCAATATAATATATTGTACCTATATGTAATTATCTATTTAATAAGTAATGTATATCAGCTGTTTGATGCACATAATACAATCTTTTTTGCTTAGTTTGTGATCAGATGGCCGTGTGTGTTTTCCTACATATTGATTGATCCGACGATGGCCATAATAGGCCGACTGCGCAAAGCAGCGGTCACCGTCCTGCCGCGACAAAAAAAGCGCGCTTCGACAAAAATTTTGCCCCGGCTCAATCCCAGCGGAACGACGCAACATGGGCCAGGTCTGAGGCCTATGGCAGCTCGATAACCTGACCACATGTTGGTTGCGTCAATTCCGAATAACCTAAATACCTACAAACTAACACTAAGATATAACATTAATCTGGCCAGACATACACACACACACAAAAACACAAAAAGGCGTATGAAGTAGTAAACTTAGTGACATTCAAAAGAAAAAAGGATGCCAAAAGGTGAATTTAAGCCAAATGATGAGAAGAAAAGTTGGTACACGTTTGCCTGAAGGCTTTTTGAATTTAGAAAAATAATGTTCCAGGGGAACAGGGAAAAGAGGGTCTATTCCAAAATATCCTTTACATGATATGAACCCTCGTGCGGGGAATCTGGATAAACACGAAAAGATATATTCGGGGACTATTTCAACGACCGCGTCTTAGTATGGACAATTGAAGGCACCAAAGATACGTCACACGATTACCGCAACTGTCGGCCAACCCACGGCATACAGTCTTGGCTACTCGTGGACAGCACCCAGTGTACACTTCTTTGCATACAAGAGGCTCGTAAATAGCCCCACGAGTTTTGCAGGCGGGTAAAAAAAACTAGACAAGGAAAAACAAGTAAAGGGGAAAAACATTAGGGGAAGACCGGAAAATAAACGAAATTTACAGATAAATTTATGTTACGGGCGCCATTTGTAGCGTTTAAAAAAGGAAGCTAGCTAACCTGTGGTTGACAACCACAGGCGAAACGTGAAATTTAGGAGAACAGAGAAAGAGTTAGTTAAATTTGTCCGAACGGTATAATAAAAATTTAAAAGGGCCTAGAAATTGCCAAAGTATCAAAAAGGTGAGCCGAGAGTCGGGTCCTGAGGGAACTCCGTCGATATAGTGTTGCTGAACTAGTGTAGTGTCGGGAGTGTATCGATGCAGGAAGGTGTAAAGACCGCGGAGTACCCCGGAGAGTAATTGCCAAACGGGAACCAAAAAAAGGAGGGCCAGAGAAACCTAAAGGGCCTTTTTAGAATTTAGAAAAGGAATTTAGACAGAATTTGGCAAAATCCGCATACAAAATTACACTGATACAAAAGCAAGCTAAAAAAATCCGCGAGATGGGCAGTATCCCAGGGGGGACGCCGGTGCGCGGGTCTGCGGCACCCAGCTGGTACGGGCGCGGACGCACACAACGCAGGGATCCAGGCACGTCCAATGCCTGGTGGCCTCAGGAGTCCGGAACCACAGCGAGAGATCGTGAAAGGCACGGAGGGATCCTCGTGGCGTCCACGCAGAAGCCGGAAACACACTGTAAAGATTGACAAAGAAATAATCGCCATCCAACCAAGACAAGGAAAGAGAAAAGTGCGTCGATAAAAAACCAGTAGGAAGACAACACAAGACTTACCCGGCTAGTCCAAACGGGATATGTGTCCAAGGCTTATCGCACCATACGGGAATGATCCCGGGCAAAATCCGATTGAATAGAATTGAATATTTACTAACAAAGCGACTCACGTTTTGGAGATCGATTCAAGAAAAAATCGCTCCTATCAATATGACACTTCGGAAAACAATCAACAATTTAGAAAAAGGTCAAACCAAGAAAATTTTAAATTTGAAAATGTGACATAAAAACCGGCCAAAAGAAAAAAGAATCATACCAAAAAGGTTATTAAAAAAACCTGCAGTAATGCTGCACTAGTCGTTACACGAGCCATGTCAGTGGCCTTTGGCGGCTCTATAACACTGACACTAGGGTTTGTGAGGTCGGTTGTCGACCTTACAACCCACACGATGAAGAAGAAGAAGATTTTAAATAACGATACCTTTATGTTGCGAATCTGACGGATTGTTCATTGCTCATTAACGAGAGATTGGCTTTTAGAATACTTTTTTGTACAGTCAGCCAAAAATAATGTTTACCACTCTAAATGTTACTTGCAAACAACGAAGTTTACTTTTCAAGTTGTCAGATAGCTAGTTTATCGAAAATTACGTTAATTAGAAAACAAAATAAAATAAAAATAATTTTAACAAAAAAATTGAAACCTCGTTCAAATTGCCTTATATGGTTATCTCCACTAAAAAGTAACAAATAAAATAACATTCCAGATGGAACATGAAAAAAAATATTGCCAATATCCTCAATTAAATAGATAGGTAGTGTATTAAGTAAATATTTAGAATATTGTACTTCCTTTTGGAGTCGGTGCCAGCCAAATATTGAAGATGACGAAACTACGAGTATTAATTAATTATCGAATGAAACCTACCCGGACTTACGACGGACTCGGACTTTGACGACGACAACTTAAAACAGTTGCCCACGACTAATCGACGATTTTTTGGCTGGCACCGACTCCAAAAGGAAGTACAAAATTCTAAATATTTACTTAATACACTACCTATCTATTTAATTGAGGATATTGGCAATATTTTTTTTTCATGTTCCATCTGGAATGTTATTTTATTTGTTACTTTTTAGTGGAGATAACCATATAAGGCAATTTGAAGGAGGTTTCTATTTTTTTGTAAAAAATATTTTTATTTTATGATTTTCAGTGTTTTATTCAATATATTTTATGTAAGTAATTAATCCTAACCGCGACACATTTTCTATTATTTTTCTTCATTACCCAAAGCTTGGTTTTGTTATTTAACAGTTTCAGTACAAAGATATTATATTTTTGGTATTTGCTTAGTTTAGACTGCGTCTTTCGTGCTTTGCAACCGCGTTTAGTTGTTTATATAATATTTTCTAAAATAACATAAGTTAAACTGGGTAAGAGGCTACGAAGTAAGAGGTCATTTGGTAGTCCAGCTGGCCACTAAACTGACAATGCTAAGAGGAAAGAATAGCTTCGCGATCCTAACGAAATAGATATTTAGGAAAACATTTGCTATCGCTCGTGCGCTCATACCCCCAGGAGAGAGAGCGAGAGCGTTGCAGCTCGCCGACAATAGATACTTTTCTTGATGAAATTCCCACTTCGGGAGAAAACGGTTTCCAATTACTAAATTTCAACAAATCACTTTGACACAGTTTTAATAAAAAAAAATACGTTACTTGAGGTGCCTATATAAGTTTGAATCTATTGCGAATTTTGAAAAAAGCAAAAACTATAAACCTAGTCATTCATTGTGTCAATAACATACTAAAAAATTATGGAGATTGGAAAATATATATAGAAGTGGAAAAACGTTTTCTCTTTTTGTATGGACGAGCACGATTCTTCCCTCTTAATAAGCTTACAGTTTACCCCGATACCTGGGCTATTCGTAAGGAGTTTCAGGTTTGAGATGGTATCTTGAAAGTCTATCGTTAGCTGATTACAGACAGTGAACGTAGGCTGGCTTCTTCTTTTTCTTCATATTGTGGATTATAAGGTCGACAACCAACCTCACACACCCTGGTCACACAATTAATATAGTACTGGGCCCTTGTCAAAACCCACTGACTTAGCTCGAGTAACGGCGCCTTCTGTAGATATTAGAGCCGAGACACACGGCTTAACGTGCCTTCCGAAGCACGGAATAATCTTTATTTTCAGACAATCGGGTGAATCAGGCAGCAATGTCCACACTAAACTGGAGAAAGTCTCACAAGGACATTTTCGTTTAAGAGTGTCTTCACCGGGATTCGAACCCGAAACCTCCGTAAAAAGATTAAAACACTCGACCACTCGGTCATAGAAGCTAAATTATTTGTGATTTCCAATACAATATCCGAAGATTGCAGGTTCTTGCCCTGCCACGGTCGCCAATAATGTGATAAAATCGAATAAATGGAACAAGGGAAACGTAGATTTTCAGCAAACTGACAAAACAAATTTATTTCGTTGCCTAGCAACATTCCACCACAAACGGTATCGCGCGCGATGCATGTTGCTACCACTGGTTGAGGAGTTTCCGCTTTTATTTGCCATTTCATCATCAGATTTTAACAAATATGGATCTATCCCTAAAGCACGTTCTATCGAATGAAAAAAAAATCATCAAAATCGGTTGAAAACTGACTGAGATATGACTAAAAGAATAGACGAATAACGACGCGAATGCTACATTCCGTTGAGGAATTTCCAAGTTTTACCTCATGTTCCACCATCAGATCTTGACGAAATTAATATGGGACTACCTCGAGAGTAAATCCTATCGAATGAAAAAAGAATTATTAAAATCGGTTAACAATTGGCGGAGATATCTAATAACATACATAAAAAAAAATACAGATGAATTGAGAACCTCCTCCTTTTTAGAAGTCGGTTAATAAAAAGTGGCAAACCAGCAGCACCTATAACATCAACAGCTCATATACGTCCCCACCGAGAGGCTCGAGCCTACTCTGAATCAGAGCGATTAGGCCTTGGGCGACCACGCTGGCCCAGTGCGGGTTGGTCGACTTTACACACATACAACCTTTGAATTTCTTCGCAGGAAAACATATTATATTCGAAGACATATTGGTACGTGGTGGGGATCGAACCCGCGTCTCCCGGACGGGAGGCAGAGGCCCTAACCACTAGACCACTGGCGCTCACTGTTCACGGCTGTGCATATGTCGCAGTCATCTGGTTGAATCTCCTATTCAATTGAATGCCTAGCGCGTTCATTAAATGACTAAAGGACAACTCGTCAAGTCGTTGAATGTAACGTTCAACGTCTTGACTAAACGTCATTTAGCGAAGTCGTTGAATGGGTTAAAGCCGACTTTGTAATGTTTGGTTAGGGTGACTATGAGTTCGCAACTTAAAAGTTAACCTTTCTTTAAATAAAAATAAATTAATTATAAAATGTCTCGTTAAATAGGATCTGTACGACTTTGTAATATTTGATTAGGGTGACCATAAGTGCGCAACTAAAAAGTTAACCTTACTTTAGATAATAAAAATGAGGACATGACATAACACAACTTATTATGATTTTATATTGTATTTTAAGTCTTAAGATAGGCAATACTGCCTATTTCTACCAACTAATTCAAGAAATTCAAATCAATAAAAATATCAACACAGTGCTACTGTCCGAGCTGTTTGACGCCATATTTGTTTTGGTGACTACTAGCGCCGCAGTGGAAAAAAAATGAACTTAATTTGAATCACCTGACTGATTTTACGTCCGCTCTTTTCAAAGGGCTATGTTACAATCCGCTAACTAGTTGGACGTTGAGTGACGCTTGTTCAATCAACGTTTGGCCTAGTCATTTAATTGAATGTTGTCATTTAATGAACGCGCTAGTCATTCAATTGAATAGGAGATTCAACCAGATGACTGCGACACATATACAGCAAGACTACTTGACTAAATAAAACGCTCTATTAAAACATTGCTATGTTCTCTCCACCAGGCACTTGTTCCTATCGTTTGTGCGTCGTGATCGGCCGGCTCTCCGCGAGATGGCAGCAGCGAGCTCGCACGCCGCGTGCGCAGCGGTCACCGCTCACGGCGATCATCAGGTATCATGATAATATATTTTTATTTAAGGCAGTTGATGATGATGGTCATTCCGACCTTCGATAAAAGAATTCCGGCCGATTTCGTTAGTCAAATATAAATAAAATAACGCACCAAGCAAACCTTGAGATTATGCACCATCATCATCTCAGCCGGAAGACGTCCACTGCTGAACATAGGCCTCCCCCATCGGTTTCCAACGTGAATATTCCAGCGCTGCCCGCATTGAGGAGCTTCGGTCGTGCAAGCCTTCCGGCCCGTGCAAGCCAGGAGAGAAGCTTATTGGCAGCTTGAAATCCTGTTTTGTGTGCACAATAGATAAGATAAGATAAGAAATTTATTTGCAGTACACAAAAACAGTACAGAAGTAACAGATGAAAGAAAGAGAAGTGGGTAGGTACGTAAAAAACAAAACAATAATAACAAAAAAGGGACAGATCTGACCGCCAGGCATGCGCCTCGCCGCGCCACTACAATAATTATAATAGCCCAGAGTACGTCGGCAACCCGATCGTGTCCCGGTAGGGAGTGTTCACACCAGTCACGGCAATGATTTAACAGTACTTAGTTTGGATAGGACTTAGTTTGTTGTTTGTTGTGTCATTGTTTTATATGAACAGCAAACTAGCTAGTCAACTCTCGGGAGCTCGGGAGTATGTTTTTAAAAAAACTAAAATTATAATTAAATCAGTTTTTATTTAAACTGCTAAAATAAATGAGACGTGTACACAGAGTTTGATGCGCGACACGAATGAAAATAAAATGCTTAGGGCTAACTAACGTTTATTTCTTATCTACTGAGTCCAGGAATCATGCCACCCGTGATATGCTGACCTGACAGCATTTATGCGTTGACAGCGATAGTTCTTAAGGGTTGTGGGGACATAACTAGCTTCAAATAAGATTAGTAATCATCATGGCTTGAGGTTTGATGCAGATTTTAAATACAGACCTCCGACATGACATTTGTAACGACAATGCAATTAATTGTGCGCACCGATGCATGGAATAATCTTACTTTTTCGGACATTCAGCCTGCAATGTCGTAACCAAACTGATGGCATGCGCACAAAATGAGTTTTGCTTAACGACAGTTTCTTTAAATATTTGTACAGCAATGGAGACATGTTGGTGATTTCTTGTCTATTTTCTTTTGTCTCAGGGCAAGATAAGTCTGGCCTCCAAGATCCATGGGCTGGCTGAACGGCTGCAGCAGCTGGGGCGGAGTTCTGGAGACTCGTGCGATGGGAGTGATAAAGCTTCCAGAAGTAGAACTGGTAAGTTCTATGGGTATGAAAATACACAACCAGAAACATTCATACCACAAATGTCAGATAACTGTACGACAAGGTATTGGACAACTTTTTTATAATTTATAAACCCATACTTATTAGTTCCTGTTAACGAACAGCAAAATGTTTTCTGACATACCTCTAAAATGACCTGCGACGTCACAGGGCAATAGCAATACATTTTCCATATAGACAAATATTGTACAAAACACAAAAAAAAAACTTCAAAACAAACAAAAAAAAACTAAAAAACTGTTTTACAACCGATTCTGTTTTTTCTTCGCCGATCGTCTGCTACTACGAGTACTATACTTTTATTTAACTCATAAAAGTTATGGTAAATTTAGGACCAGCAAATACCCCATTTTTGGTCTCATGCCACATTTGAAGTGCCGCTGACGATTACCTGTTATGTTCTCCAGGCAGCGTCCACCCCATGTTCACAGTGACCACCCACCCATCGTACTCTGCCCACGAGCTGACCCTGGGCCGGACGGAGACCAGCCCCAGCCACAGCCAGGTCTCCAGGAACTCCAGTCGCAAGTCCAGCAACTCATTGAGGGTCAATCAGAGCACCAAGATTGAAGGTTGGTTTCAGTTGATGGCTATGGTTAGATGAAGATTATTAAGACTGAGGCGATTTACTCATAAAGATGTACCTATAGTTGATTATACGAGTATAAAGAGTGACAACGGAGCCTGAGGCAAATATACATACATACATAATATAATAATAATATTTATTCACGGTACACAAAACAAAACACACACAGTGGGTACAAATCAAATTAAAATAAAAAAACACATCAACAAAATAAAATAACATTAAAATATACAATAATGATCGTGCACAGAGTACATTATTCCATGATGAATTATTAAAAATAAACATACAGAAACGATCATGGAATGGCAGCACGGTGACGTAACGCGTTGCTTATTTGCCATGATTTCATGAAGACAAGGTCACAGGTACTGTATTGACATCAAAAGAAGCTGGTTTGACTTAACAGTCAAATACGTGATTAAATTAGGATTGATATCAAAATGAGAAATGAATATAAGAGACGAGTGCGCTAATAGAGAATGGAGGGGATATACTTCTTTTAGTCAACCTTAGTCGTACGTTACCCACAACCAACATCATTGTAATGAAGTTATTATCATACCTAACCGTCGTCGATTGCATGAACCACAGGAAAATGGGACAATATTTGTGGTTTTCCTTTAATACTGTTGTCAGTCATACAACAGTCATTCAGAAAAATGGCTGGCTAAACCAACTTCTCTAATTCTCAAGCATGTGAATTCAAAAGTGACGTCGCAAATTCAATTAAACTGAGTTGGAATTAAAATGTGATGTGTGAGGTCAACGATGATCAGCCCTTTGATGGACGCATGACATGAGCTGATGATGATCAAATATCGTTGCTGTTCCAGATTTCAAGCACCTGATGCGTCGTTCATCAACATTAGAGGTCCACACGGCTCGAGTGTCACTTAAGGACATCGTTTGCTACCTCTCCTTGCTCGAGGCTGGAAGACCAGAGGATAAATTGGAGTGTAAGTACTTTTAATGTTATTTTCCAGTGCTGTTTCTTATAGCGTGATAAAATATATTTTAGATCTAGACTAGACTACCAGCTACTCAATCGCTTCAGATGTCAGATGGTATAGCTCTCTAGTGGATACCGAAGCCTACAGCCGGGAACCTTAATCCTCATGACATGACGTATCCATTTGCAAACTGTATAGGTGGGTAATACCACAGTAATACTGATACTCTCTGTTGTATGTGCTTCGTGTAAAAAATTCACCTGTGCTAGACTTTGTGACTGAATGTGGAAAGGAAAAAATAGTTTTGAAAACTTTCAACCTATCATAATGGATTTAGGTTTTATCCGATAACAATTTTTCTTTAAAAGTGAAGTATTGAGTTAGATAGAATCATAAGTTTCTTGTATATAAATGATTGAATACTAATATGCTTTATTGCACACTCAGGAAAATACAGTAAAAGTATAATAAAAAGTAAGAATAATTATTAAGAGTTGTATATGGCCTTATACATATAAAGTTTTTTTTTCAGTGCTCTAACATGGCTATGATGATGATAACAGATGATAACATATTTTCTTTACAGTTATGTTCCGCCTATACGATACCGACGGCAATGGAGTGCTGGATACGAACGAGATGGACTGCATCGTTAATCAGATGATGACCGTAGCTGAGTACCTCGGCTGGGAGACGTCTGAGCTGAGGCCTGTAAGTCACTGTACTATAAATGAAGCCTATAGCTAAAATTGGTGTGCCACAAGGCTCATTACTAGGATATTTCTTATTTTTATGGTACATAAACGACTTGCTTTTTATTTTAACAAATCTATTATTTGTTGATGATACGTCTGTAATATTTAAAACTAGTAAGATTAAAACTATTGAAAAAATCCATGACTCATGTTAGGATAGATGACTCATGTAAAATTATTGCCTATAAGGTTGTTCAAATATTATTTTGTGATTTTTTCAGATATTGCAGGACATGATGGTAGAAATAGACTACGACGCTGATGGAACTGTCTCACTGGATGAGTGGAAACGAGGAGGGTAAGGGCGTCAAGACCGCCATAGAATACATTATTCTAGCTCTTCAAGAAACGGTCGAAGGTGATGCGGAATGATTGTGGGTGAATTCGAGCAGGCCTTTATGGGGAAATGACAAACGAAGTGACTAAAGATTAAACTAAACAAGTACATGGATACAGTGTAGGTATTAATAATATAGTGGCCAGATCAATTTCACTAGCAAGAGTTTAAAAATGCTAAGGAGTTTCTGTGGAGTTTCTTATGGCCAAGCACGTCTTTTAAACGTGGAAATCATGACTTTCGTTGGTATTAGTAGCAAACTTTTTATCTTTATCTGAATGTTATATTCCGAATTCAAAATGTTCCTCACTATCCTTCTCCAGCATGACGACGATCCCGCTGCTGGTTTTGCTGGGGCTGGACACGAATGTCAAAGAAGACGGTGAGCACGCGTGGCGTCTGAAGCACTTCAGCAAGCCCGCCTACTGCAACCTCTGCCAGAATCTGCTGGTCGGCCTGGGGAAGAAAGGGCTATGCTGCATCTGTAAGTGCTTTAACTTTGTTGAGTTGGTACAATTGACATGATGTTGCGTTGTTGTTGTTGATTGTTGACTTTTCAAACCTTTCAAATATTTTATGTGATAAAATTAAAGTATGTGGGCAACTCAACTGATCTCTAGACCTCAATATTCTAAGAGATGGAATTAGAAGAAGATATTCTTAGGGTAGAAACCTGTTCCACTTTTACTTGGAAAGCGATAATGTTTTCCGTGTTTCAATCTGTATCCCTAGCTAACTCCATAAATGCTGGAAAGACAGAAAGAGATAACTGGCAGCGCACATTTAGTAAATTCCTGCAATTTCAGTCTGCAAGTTCACGGTGCACGAGCGTTGCGTGCAGCGCGCGCCTGCATCCTGCATCGCCACCTACTCCAAGTCCAGAAGAGCCTCCGCCATCCTCGCGCATCATTGGGTCGAAGGTATGCAGTGTTGACCTTGGTGCCAGTATCAGGATAATCAATGGTTTTATTTTTTATTTGTGTTATCTCAAAATGGCCTCGGTGGGGACGTACGACTATGCTGTTGATGATGATGAAATGGCCTTTAGTTAAGTGCAACCGGTTTTCGGAAATTATTGAACACTGCCTGATTCACAATTTTTTTTGTTAATTCTCAACTTTTTCTAATTCGACACTTAAATTGAACGTATTACTTTTTTTGCTGTTTTTTGAAACATACTGAGCCGTTACATTTTTAAGTTCTTTCATACTTTTTTACCTGTATAAAAATCTTGCATATTTTATAAAGTTAGTTCTATAAAGTTTATCTGTATGTAATGTTATCACTAGCTAAAAAAATTGTTCTTTTATACAGAATAATGAAGAAATTAATAAATTATGCCTTTTGTCTAATCACAGGAAATTGCCACGGAAAATGCGCTCGATGTCGGAAAAAGATCAAAGGCTACAACGGAATAACGGGTCTGCACTGCCGGTGGTGTCACGTCACTGTAAGTGACTTTTACCTCCCGTTTTTTTTTTCTTTGAGGCCTTCTTTTGTTATTCTTGGAAGAATTCATTTATGAATCAATCTGCCAGCCAGTAGTTGTTTTCAAAGTAATTATAAGGGCTGTTCACATCGTACAAAATTGATACGTGAAACGGTATTTTTACATCACACATTCCTGTGTGTAGTGACGTTTTTTTGTCACTCAATTCACTCATTGAACTCAAATTTTGCTACTCAAATTGGATGCATGATGCGAGAAATAACATTACACGAGACTGAGGTGTCCGATATCTAAGCTGAATAGCTGAAGGCAATTCCACACAATCGTGGCTGGTTACCCGTACATTTAGCAGGCAGCTGATATAATTTTTCATTAAAAAGGGGCTGTAGTCCACCTAGAATTACAACGATCACGCTTTACCCGACCACGTTGGTCTGCAACTAATATGTCTGAAAAGATAGCCTAGGAGTCAAATATTTTCAATTTAGATTTTAATCTTATCCGTTTTAAAACCCCTTCCAGCTTCACAACCGCTGTGTGGGAAGTGCCGGGGGGGCGTGCTCCTTGGGACAGCACGCAAAACACATCCTCCCCCCCACCGCCATCAGACCTTTAGTACTGGACCGACAGAGGTCTCTGCCACACAGACCTCAGCCAGACCAGGTAAGAACAAAAAATGCAACAAGTTACGGTTATTTATGACCGTGTACCAGCACCAGATGCTTACGAATAGTAAACAAAGACGGTGGTGGCAACACCAATAAAAATTAAAAATTTTTTTTTTCTTTTTGACAATTGCTGTCAAATGTTACTTCCGTCCGCCCTTCTGGCATGACGCTTGTATCAGCCAAAGGGTATCGGCTCTCTATGTGCTAATAATTAACGTGCAAATATTAATTTCAATAGCGAACTTTGTTAACTACAAACGGTGTTTTTACTGTGCACCGACCCCCTGGAATAATCACAGCGATAGAAATACAGTCCACTTCAACCCCAAGTTACCGAGGCCTTTGTGTGCATCCGTACAGACGGAGTATCCCACTGTTTATTCCAACCGCTCATAAAATGTTGTAAGGATTTTACCTTTTTTCTTCAAATTCTCTAATATTATACTCGATGACGCTGGTATTTCTTTTTCTTTTCTTCCTTTCCTAACAATATCAGTCTCATTCGTCAATTTACAATAGGTCTGCAACTAAGAATAAAAAACATACTTTTTTTTGAACGGATAATCTCTATTTTTACCAGAGTGGTCATATAGCGGGCGCGGACTTGCGGGGGAGCGGAAGGTTCGTACCCCTTAGAAATTTATGACAACGTATTTGGGGACGCCCTCAGACAGGCAAGGACCTCGGCCCAGAACGTTGCCGGGGCCCAAAACGCGTCGGAGAAGAATGACCCCTACCGGGCCTTACTGAATTAATCGTACATTAGATCCGCGTACACGCCGCCGGCGGGTGTGGTTTCTGCCTAAAGGCATTCTGTAGTAATGTTTGGCCTACACGCAATGGCAGCTTTAATCGCGACGGTGATATCATCGTCCGGATCTGTGTGATCGTATCTAGGACGACGCTTGAATCGCGTAATGGGATGCGAAAAATATATAGGTAGATAAAAAAACATAGATTGATAAAAAAGCACTTTTCTCTTTCAGCAAACCATTCCAGTCTCAATCTCCCTTCCAATCTCCATCTCCGCCTCAGCAGAAAGAGAAGAGCTGGAGAACAAAGAAGAGAAGAAAGAGCACCGAGCGCCCCCGATCTCGTTTCAAATCGCGCCCCCAGACGGCACCTGCCCCTTGCTGGTCTTTATAAATCCAAAGTCGGGGGGGCGCCAAGGGTCAAGAGTGCTAAGGAAACTCCAGTATATCCTGAACCCGAGGCAGGTCCACGACATTGCGAAAGGAGGCCCTATGCAAGGTGAGTACTCGTAGAGTCTAACGATCGGTCTATTCATGACCAATACTTATTGTTCACAATTCACGACAGTAGTCAGCCTTACTGCATTTTTTTAAATAGTCAACACTCTAATTTGCTCCCAATAATGGTCACAAAATTGTGCACGTAAAATTGCAGTATTTTTGTTTGGTATATTTTTTGATCGATCAAAAACAATAATGGAACGGGCAAAAGTAAGATCTAACGATCTAAGGCCTATCTCCAAAGAAGATAACAATTTACATAGTTTTCTCATACCAAACCGACAAATACGCCCTTTGAGATAGTACCAAAAGCAAAATTGTAGGAAGCAGTAATTAGTAAAATGTATAAAACTAAACTACTTACTTTTGAATGTTCGCTGTAACCGTGAACCTGTAACAACAGGTCTGCAGATGTTCAAGGATGTGAGGAACTACAGGGTGATCTGCTGCGGTGGTGATGGCACCGTTGGCTGGGTCCTGGAAACTATGGGTGAGTGTCAAATTCTCAATATCTCGTAGCAGGAGAAGAACTGTTTCAGCTAACTGATTCAAATAACGATAACAAGTTTTTTTTTATTGATATCCAGTGGATAAGCGTCTCACAAGAAAGCAGAGAATAGAAAGTTACAAGCTAAAGGTGGACAATGCTTGCCTTAAAAACATTGCTTCTAGATCATGCTCATCATGATCATGATCATGAAATTATATTTCATTTTGAAAGAAATCAATGTGGACTCTGTATTTTGTTTTATTTTTCAGACAAAGTGCAGATGGAGCACCAGCCTGCAGTCGGTGTGATCCCCCTTGGCACAGGGAACGACCTGGCACGGTGTTTACGGTGGGGAGGGGGGTCAGTATACCAATGATTACAGTACCACGACCAGTTAGTGGAGACCCCTAAATGCCTGTATTTCCATCCTTATATAAGGTCAAAGTTAAATCGTCATAAACGCAGCACCAATTTTAGATAACACTTCCAAAATACTTAAGAAAACAAGACGTTTAAGATTGAAATGTAACTGTCAAAGCTTGATCTAAAATTTTCTGAAGAATGACCTGATGGAGATGTTGGTTTTGTTCAGGTATGAAGGGGAATCAATCCATAAGATCCTCGACAAGATATCCCGCGCCAGCACCGTGATGATGGACAGGTGGCAGATTAACGTGGAGAACACCAGCACCAGTGCAGCAGTAGTGAGTATTTTTAGAGGTTACATCAGAAGTGGGATTGTGAACTAAGATTTTTTTAGGAAAAGATAACAAAGTTGTTTTTATTCGGTCTGGATAAATTTGGTTGTAATATTTTTCTTGTAATTTCTAAAAATTACAAGAAAAATATTACAAGAAAATGAAAATAGTACTACAATTAATCGCTTTTTAATTGATGTTTCAGTGCGAGCAAGTCGTGATGCCAGACTCGGCGCCGCATCCCACCTGCGTTCCTTACAATATTATCAATAACTACTTCTCCATAGGCGTCGTAAGTTTTATTTCAGTATTTCATAGCCAACAAGGAGTCCGTGTCTATTTTTTGCTAGCAGTTACATCTTTGCTATGAGCCTACGACACACTGATAAAATGACGTGACATTTACATATTCTCCCAGTCGGGAAACCAAAAACCACGTGCGCGTTAACCTTTAATGTCTCCTTTTCCCAATAAATGTTGTACATAAGCCCAAAGCGAATATCCTCACCATTTTGTCCAGTGCTAAATGCATTTTCTGGGTTTTACTAAGAATTATTTGCTCTTTTCATCTAGGATGCGGCAATCTGCGTGAAGTTCCACACGGAGCGCGAGCGCAACCCTGACAAGTTCAGCTCGCGCATGAAGAACAAGCTGTGGTACTTCGAGTTCGCCACCAGCGAGCAGTTCGCGGCCAGCTGCAAGAACCTGCACGAGAACATGGATATTGTGGTAAGAATCAGCTGGCTGGTCTTCTTCTTAGCGTATTGGTTCATACACGGCTATTAAAAATATGCGGACCAGTACGCAGCTACGTATATAGCATTATCCGTAGCATTGTAAAGACCCTCGCGTGTGCAGGTGTTAAGACATGCTAGGCAGGATAACATGTGTGCCATTGTCTGGGGAGAGACACCGCACTGGCATGCACTATCCGAGCTAAAGCCCCACCTGCATCAATTTTCCTTGCTTCGGCCGACTTGGGTCCGGAGTCTGTTCAAAAACTTCCAAGTAGGCCAAGGTAGACTATGTCCAGGGGGAAGATGCTCAGAGAGCGAAGTAGGTGATGCAGTTGAGTATCTCTCTTAACAGGTTGTCAATCGTGCTTCTTGAGCTTCGCCATCTAGTGCCGCTACCTAGTAACCGGTTGGCTGCCTAATTGAATGCTTCGCTGATAAAATAGTACCCTAAGTTTTACCATGTTCCAGAATAATGAGAATTACCGGAAATTATCATGGTAAACTGGTTTTGAGCCCTAGTTCAACCTGGTTAGTTAGTGCTGTTGGTCGGTTATCAGAAAGAAATGGGCTAGTTATGTCTAGAATATTAACAAAACGGATAAACGTACCTTTTTGAAGTTCTTCATTCAAAAAGGCATCTATTCTTCTTCTTCGTGTGGGCTGTAAGGCCTAAAGAACACTGGTGAAGAAGACAATACAAAGACACTGACCTTAAAAGTATGGAAGAAACCGTTAACGGTCACTCAACTCCTGGACTTTAGCTTTCATTTACTTTCATGACTGGAAAATCCCGACTTTTATTTTGTTTGGAAGATGTTATAATCTAAATTCTCATTTTTTATTCAGTGCGACGGCCACTCGTTGGAACTGAACAAGGGGCCAGCTCTGCAAGGCGTGGCGCTGCTGAACATCCCTTATGCTCACGGGGGCTCCAATCTGTGGGGCGCCAGCGGGGCGCACCGGCGGGGGCGCTTCCCCAATGCTCAACAAGGTAGGCAGAGTATCATCATCAAAAGATAGAGCTGCTGCAGCACAATCCTCAAGGTAGAGATCTACCTTCCGGTCCTGTGCTTCCCGAATCCAGCAGCTTCCCGCGACCTTCACCAGATATCGGTCCACCCTGTGGGGGGCCTACCCACGCTGCGTTGTCGCCACTCGAAAACTTTCCTGCTAAAGCACTACTGGAACATAGTGGTTCTCCGTGCAATCTGCTTCACGTGTTTGCAATAATTCAGGCACAGTAATATTGCCCTCATAGAATAGAATAGAAAAACATTTATTCCTTGAAAATATTAATTACAATACAACACAAACAAAGTTCAGTGGTAGTTATATATACATAACTTATGTTAAAACACAAAGACTTATAGATGTGAATGATGTATTGCATCAAGGAAAGGGTTCCGACTCAGCATGTGCTGCAGACAAGTCTACAGCGCTGATATTCAGCCGGCATCAGGTGCATCTGTCCTTTTTGCTTAAAAAAAAAGAAATTGGGAGAGTAGATAGTAGATCGGCCACAAATATGTAACCAAGAACAAGAAGAAGAAATAAATATTTTTTTATTTTTAGATTAATAACAATCTTTAGAGCTGAAGCGAAAACATAATAAAGCGAAAACCAGGTAGATTTTAATTGTATTATTATTTTATATGCATGAACCTCTTTCGTTCTTGTTTTAGACATTGGCGACAAATTAATAGAAGTCATCGGTTTGGAAAATTGTCTTCACATGGGCCAAGTTCGGACAGGTATGTTTATTGAAAAAACTCTATGCGATAAGGCTGCCTTTGCATGCTTAAAGAATCTGGCGTAGTTTTGCTTTTTAACTTTTTTATGTATGTTAAAATTTTTCACTTGCTTTTTAAAAAAGCTACTAGCATCAGCCAGGGTCAGCTAAGGTCTGCCATGGTTTGTGGGACCCTAATGGACTTCACATCATCACGTTAAGAAGAACAGTTAAGAACTGATCTATAAAATGTTATCTACCAGGAGTAGATCCTTGAGAACCTCACAAACCCTGGCAGAGTAGTCACCAGAGACCACTGAAATAGCTCATAAACCGACTATGTTCGACTAGATAATTTTATGGGCCATCTGGTGATTAATCTGCTAGGGTTTGTGTTGCTATTTAGCCAGGATGATAAATAACTAAGAGTGACATTGCGCAGGTCTTCGCGCGTCCGGGCGTCGCCTCGCTCAGTGCAGCTCCATCACCATCACCACGCGGCGGACCTTCCCCATGCAGATCGACGGGGAACCCTGGATGCAGCCGCCTAGCACGGTAAATATTCATCAACAACCCCTAACAGCCTCCGTGACCAAGTGATAGGTTTGGAGGAGATACTGTGATGCAAAAATATCTTTGGGAGACTTTTCCTAGTTTAGTTGGGATATTTGTAGACTGAATCACCTGATTGTTTGTTTGAAAGGATGATTCCGTGCTTCGGAAGGCACGTTAAGCCGTTACTACTACTCGCGGCTACCATCTAGTCGTTTCACTTAACCTTTGGCCAGGGACCGCACTACCCGTTGAAAAACCCCTTCAGTCGTTAGGGTTTCAAGTATTTACAGAATGATAATTCAAATAAATATATGTTTATCAGATTCCTCGATAGGGTTGCCTTGGTGGATTTGCAAACGTTATGAAATTAAATGAAATAATAATTTATTTGTTCAAAAAGGTTTCCAAAAGATAGTGCACTAGTCCTTGCACTAAGATACCTTGTATTGCAAGGGCTAGTTCCTTTCATGATGTTCTTACATTCTAGATCTAGACTAAAGAATAACAACAGTACTGTCCATATTTACACCTTAAATACAATGAGGCCAATATAAATTATATGTGTATGATAATATGTAAGTGTGTGTGTACGTGTGAGTTTCTGTTTTTGTGTGCGAGGTTGTGATAGTGTGTATGTGAGGATGTATATGTGTGTTGTATGTATATGTATACGTGGGGGTGTGTTTGTGCTTGCGTGATGAGTGAGGGGGGATGAGAGAGAGGGAGGAATAATTATGTGATAATAAGAGTACGAGATATCGTTGATCAAAATCGTAAGGGTTCCAGTCCCTGCCTTTGGCGGCTTTAAAACACTTGGCTTCGTGAGGTTTGTTGTCGATCTTACAACCCATACGATAAAGAATATAATATTCGTCCCAACCCCTCCAAGGGGTTCAAGCCTACCTTGAATTAGAGCAATCAAGCCCGTGAACACGCTGGCCCAATGCGGGCTGGTCGAGATCATACACAACCTTAAAATTTGTTTGGAGTGTGCAGGTTTGTTCGCGATGTTTTCCTACACTGTCGAGAGAGACTGAGAGCGTCGAATCAACTTCCTCATCATGTCTCTCTTATTTAAAAAACCCGCCGTAAGTGCAGCTTTTCTGGGCTTACTCACGGTAACATAACATTTTACACACTACTCATAGAATGACATTGGTGTCGATTCAGCATACCCAACTAAACTAAACTTAAATAATTATAAAGTAAATTTTTTTTTTAGCAACACGTTTTTACGCACTAAAAAGCATAAAATAATTTTTTCACCTCTCCACCTCGGAAAGTTGGCTTTTAATGCCCGAAAACAGGGTCGAAAATCGCTTATTCATTTCTAGACATGCAAACCATTCTCATGTCTAGAGATGAGAATTAGTTTGAATTTAGAACATTATCTTACACAGGAAAAAAGTTTTCATATATCCGCGCGAAAAATAATTGACGTAAGCCATATTTTTTTTATTGGGTGTGTTCCGAATCATACTTTCAGCGCCGTCAGCAGCGATCAGAAAACCAAAAGATTGTATGGGTTTCGCCTGCCTTTGAGTGCGCTAAAATCGATTTAAGCGCGTCTCGGAACGCAGGGATAGGTTTTCATACAATTTTGGAACGCACCCTAAAAAACATAGGTAACCTAAAAGATTGTTTATTGTTTTGGTTTAAAAATTTAAAAGAATTATGATAAAATACAATAATTTAATCACATCTTATAGAATTATATCTAAAATAAAAGAACTCTTTTACATTTTTAAGTACCAATATTTACGTAGGTAAGTAAATAGTTAAATGATTTCCTTGCCGGAACAGGTGAAAAATAATGTGTTGGGTTTGAGAGGAATCTTATTCTCACCTCGAACCTTAGAATCCCTCGCGAGCTTCAGGAGTCTAGTTTAAGAAACACTCGCTTCGCTCGTGCTTCTATTACAGACTCCTTCGCATGCTCTGGATTCAATATCAGTTCTCTGAGGAAAAATCAACATTCCTCTCTTACCTAACAAATAACTATTATTGAGATTATTGGTGTAGTACTCTTGTAGGACTTAAAACGAAAAACGTGGGGTGCATGTAATAGATATTCTAAGAAGTAGAGAACGAGGTGATGGCTGAAAAACAGCATAGCTGACGCTGTAAGCTTTTCATTGTCTTACTTATTTTCATGTCTGTCTGTACTACTTATTGATACATAACATATTGTAATGACAATGAATAAATGTCTTCTAAATCTTATTAGTACCAGGGGTTGTTATGTGTTATGTCTTGAAAACTTAGAAATAGTTATTATTAGTATATTATTTTCAGTGCAATTCAATTGTTGTGTTTTTATTATTGGAAAGACTTACGTTTGACCATTATTCTAGCTGATGGAAATTCATTATAAGGTGAAAGATGGACCACGCTCGCTTAGAAGATGTTTTTTTTTTTTATAAACGGGCCAAATTCTAATCTATAGTTTTTTGAGAAACACGGTTATGCTTCAAAATCTACTCCATGCACCCCACGTTTTTCGTTTTAAGTCCTACAAGAGTACTACACCAATAATCTCAATAAAAATTATTTTATACTTTTTAGTGCGTAAAAACGTGTTACTAAAAAAAAAATTACTTTATAATTATTTTGTGCTTTTTAGTCCAGCGTATTGAAATGTTGCAAGATACCCTGAACATCACGTAGGACTAAATTGCTAAGACTAAAAATCCCAAGTATGCCGAGATTATGTTGTTACGATAAGATTACCTTCCGGCTCCATCATGAGACCCTGGACATCACGTATGACTAAAAATCTTGTCAAGACAAATCCAACGAGCCCAAACACGACAAGGTTATGTTGCGACGTTGAGAGAGTTCCCATGGCCACCTTCTGGTTCCATTATGAGATCCTGGACATCATATATGACTCAAGAACTAGTCAAGACAAATCCAACGGGTCCAAACATGACTAGGTTATGTTGAGTATTTGAGGAAATACAGTGGCCACCTTCCGGCTCCATCATGAGACCCTGGACATCACGTATGATTAAAGATCTTGTCAAAACAAATCCAACGACCCCAAACACGTCGAGGTTATGTTGTGTTTTTTAGGAGTTCCTATGGCCAACTTCCGGCTCCATCATGAGACCCTGGACATCACGTATGACTAAAGATCTTGTCAAGACAAATCCAACGAGTCCAAACACGACGATGTTGTGTTGTGCATTTTAGAAGTTCCTATGGCCACCTACTGGCTCCAACATGAGACCCTGGACATCACGTATGATTAAAGATCTTGTCAAAACAAATCCAACGACCCCAAAAACGTCGAGGTTATGTTGTGTTTTTGAGGAGTTCCTATGGCCAACTTCCGGCTCCATCATGAGACCCTGGACATCACGTATGACTAAAGATCTTGTCAAGACAAATCCAACGAGTCCAAACACGACGATGTTGTGTTGTGCATTTTAGAAGTTCCTATGGCCACCTTCCGGCCCCATCATGAGACCCTGGACATCACGTATGACTAAAGATCTTGTCAAGACAAATCCAACGAGTCCAAACACGACGATGTTATGTTGTGTTTTTGAGGAGTTCCTATGGCCAACTTCCGGCTCCATCATGAGACCCTGGACATCACGTATGACTAAAGATCTTGTCAAGACAAATCCAACGAGTCTAAACACGACAAGGTTGTGTCGTGCATTTTAGAGGTTCCTATGGCCACCTTCGGGCTCCGTCATCAGACCAGCTCTACGATATCATAATATTGTATTGTCATCAAGGTTACATAAGTGTACCAAATTTCAGCACAATCGAATGACAGCATGTGCTCCAAAAATTAGTTGCAAGATTCGGACCGAACAAACCCACAAACAAACAAACAATCAGACAAGAAAGCGAGTTAATAAAAACGTGTTAAAATTAGTCCTGTCACTTTCTATCATTTTTAATTGAAAAGGGACCGAAGATCATCGGTTTTGATTTTGTCTTTAACTGAAGTCAGGTATGAACCACTAACTGTCAAATTTAGTCTTGTTTTAATGCCTACCTAATACCATGACGATTAAAAAGCCACTAAAATTGACAGTTAGTCGTGAAGTCAAAGACAAAAACAAAACCAATGATCTTCGGTCCCTTTTCAATTAAAAATGATAGAAAGTGACAGGACTAATTTTAAGTTTAGTTTAGTTGGGCGTATGCGGACTCGACACCATTGACTATGCTCCCCAAAAGATCAGCTACTATTGAGATGTATTTTGTTCCAGATCACGATAACTCACAAAAACCAGGTCCCAATGCTGATGGGGCCCATACCGGAGAAGGGGAGGGGGTTCTTCAAGCTCTTCACACAATGCTAAGTCTCTTGTCCATTAAGTTTGACAACGATATGTTAAATTCACAACGCGACAAGCTTTTGGACCGGGGGCCAAATCTGGTACCAATTAAAAATATACACAGTTTTTTGGGTGTGCTCGTGAAACTTAACCAGTTTAGATACTCGTAGAACATAAACGAAAAATTAGGGAGATTTTTTATCCAACCAATCTTTGGGATCAGAAAAGGAATAAACGCTGTTTATTCGTTCATCGGGAAAATATGATAGAACAAGACCCTTACGCCAGATGTGGTCACTGGTCATAAAAGTTGGTCACGGTTTACCTACTGTTCACAGAACAGAGAATATCTTCAGACCAAATCCGTACATTCCGTTATACTTTTACCTTCCGCTTCATACTTAGGATTTCATCTTACTCGATGCCGCCTTTGCTTACCTACTGTTAATTTTGTTTATTTTCCTTTTAGGGTTGCCAGAATTTTCCGAAATCTCCGGAATGTAGTTTTTTTTGTAAAGTACAAAATCATAATGCCTTCGGCCGCTCACAAAACCAATGTTACGTAACCAGTTACGTAACGTGTGAAGAAAAAATTTATGAATGAATATACATAAAAAAATACTTGGTACGAAACAATTTACGTACAAAGAAGACTTCATCTTCCCATGAAACATCGGAGGCATTTTGTCAGCACCTGTCGATCTGGTAACCTTATTTCCATTGAATTTCAGCTTATTGAATATTTCGTGTTATATTTTTTTTCCTCTTTTGTGGTTCTGAATACTCTAGCTATCTAGCTTTCCATTTTATGTTCAAATTATTTTCTATGCATTATTGACACTGGAGTTTTTTGATTTTGGTAGATGTGGATTACATTGTATTAAAATTGTTCTGTCTGTGTTTGTATTTTATCGGACAGAAAATTACTCGAAAAAGGGGGAAAAAATAAGAAGATATTAAAAACACGGTGTCTGCCAGAATCGAAAATGAGTACTATTATTATAATAATGGTTTTCACGAATCAGTTGAACTGATTTAATAATGAACCAAAAACCTGGCGTCCATTTTTGACTAAATTTAATATCGTAAAATTGTTATTCACTTGAATTTTGAAACTTTAACAGAAAATTTTATATAATACACTTGAAATTTTCAAAAAATCTCAGATATAAACTGAGTTTACTTTGAAAACAATATTAGTTAGGTAAAATTTATACCACTATTTATTATTCAAGTGAATAATATTTTTCATATAATTGGTCTCAAATATATTGTGTTCTAAAAAATATATTAAATGCATTATTAAAAGTATATAATATAGTCAACCTCTTAGAGGATATATATATAATAATGCTACGAATATCATGGTAAAATAAAATTATTTGCATGAATATGCCTAAAATATTATACTTCAGCTAGATAACATAACGCTAATAAAATTATGGAAATATAATATAATTATATTTAAGAATACAGATAACAACAAAAAGTTGGTTTGCGTTTGCATTTCACATTAAACAAAAAACTAAATTTATTATAATTTTGTACATGCGATTTTGTTTTTAGCAAAATATAAATTATTGTAGATAATCAAATAAAAAGATTGATATTTTAAGCACTCGTTAAACTTGACGTATGAAAAGGTAACGCCACTTCAATTCAATTATATAAATACACAAAATAGTGGATTTTGACTGTGTTTGATAGGAAGAGACTTTATTCCTGCTAAAAAAAGTTGGTCTGCAAAGGTAGACGGTTTCGTTGGTTATCTAAGGTCCGGGTTAGCCGTCGGCATTCGTCAGCCATCAGCCGTCGGCATTCAGCCACGACTTACATAACTTAATGAAAATAAAAAATACTTTATTATTAAAGATAAAATTTTAACTGTCCTAATCTGCACAGTGAAACCGGACTCTAATATTAGACAAAATAGTGTTGCCGATCGATAACTATTAGCACGACTATCGATAGTTTGATTGATCGAACCGATTTATTTTTGAAACTATCGTCACCTATCGAATGGCAACACTACCACTTCCGTGGTAATAAGAAATTTATATAAGGCAATTTTTTGTAAAGAGTCTTGTGACGCGATATTTTGATCTGGTACGAAAGAAATCATAATTATAGTGTTCAAATAAAGTAAAAAAAATACTATCTGTCTATGGACACGATGTCCCATAAAATATTATAATAGTATAATTGTTATTATTAAATTATATCAAAAATATCTTAGATATTTTAATGAAAATAAATAATTAATAACAGTCGTAGAGCTTAACTGTGTAGGGTTCTTGCGATAGTTTATCGATGCGGGAGGCAGGCAGTGGATTCTCAGACAGTGGGACGAATTTCACCAGTATCAAGTGGTTTTGCTAATTAGCAACAGATAGCCCTAATCCTAAGAGTAAGGTGCTGTGTACGGTGAAGGACTCCAGTTATTAGCAGTTTATAGCAGAAGTACTGAAGCCACCACGTAGCCGCTGCAAGTCATTAATAAATGATGGCAAAATGCAAGCGTTTGAATTGTCTTGTTGACCTTGTTGTTGTTTAGATAGATAAGACGTCACACGTCGACGACGTCACGTCACGTCGTCGACGTTTGTCGTTGTGTTATGACTCGGAACTATAAACAATAGGACAAACGATTGCATTTTGCTGTCATTTATTGATGACTTGCAGCGGCTACGTGGTGGCTTCAGTAGTTCTACTATTAAATTACTGGAGTTGTTCACCGTACACAGTACCTCTTAGGATTAGGGCTGTCTGTGTATCTCACGCTACTTACTCAGCAAAACCACTTGATACTGGCTAAATACTATAAAAGTGAAACGCCATAAATAAAAAAATAGATGAAACTAGCGGTCCGCCCGCGGCTACGCTCGCTTTATGTAATATTTTCCCGTGGGAATACGAATTTTCTCGGTAAAAAGTATCCTATGTGTTAATCCAGGGTAAAAACTATCTCTATTACTTTCATCCAAATCCGACCTTTAGTTTAGGCGTGAAAGCGTCAACATCCATTTCACATTTATAATATTAGTGTGATTAGAGAAGTCTCGTCTCGGGTGACGAAAACACCCCCTTCCCGCACCGCTCCACTACCGCAGGAACCGACTCAGTTCCGCACTACGATTGTAACATGGTTTGTTGAATTGTAAAATGTTAACATTAAATGTTAGACATACAGGGTGTCGTTAGTTCTATTGTTCGGCAATTCACTTTATTTAATATTTGTAATAACTGTGTAACGGTATTTAATTTTAAAATAATTATGGTTGTGACCGAAACACAGCAAATAAGTGTTTTAATAATTTTATTTTTAGTAATCTTTTAAACCTATCATAAATTAAATTTATTAAATTACGTTGTTAAATTTATAATTATATAAATTATGTCGCTTATTTAATTTTAATACGAATCTTATATAAATATTGCCATCTTATTATTTAAGACATCCTGTATAGTAATTAATTAATTATAAATGTTTAAATATTAAATTTTTGTTGCCAATTCAGTTTTTAGGTTCCTAAAAGGTACTTGAAATTTTACAAATAAGTAATAGATCTATCTTAAAAATAAGAACAAAATGTTTTGAACATGAATAGGTACATTCTAAGAATATTTTTATTTAAGAACTATAAATAAATTTTGACGATTTTAAAAAAACTAAGACCAAAATGTTCCGACTCCAAAGAAAATTTATCAAAAAAGCGCTAAAAAGGAATAATCCCACGCCACCCATTTTTGTAAATATTTTTCTATAAGATTTTTAATCCATTTATAGAAAATAGATATTTAATAGAAATTAAATAGAAATAGGAAATTGCTAATTATACATTTTTGTTGTATATTTTTATCCATGTTTTAAAATATTCCAAATTTTAAAATAACTTAACATACCTTTAAGGCATGTGGACAGCATTAACAAATATACATTATTTGGAAATATTATAGTGCGCCTATCACGCTAATAGTGTTGTCGTTAAAAAATATATATTAATTGATTACACCATATCTATTATCAAGTTAAAAATGCCAATAATGTTTTAATCTAGGTTCTAAACAGACTAAACAAAATGAAGCTTGTCCCTGGCAGTGCAGCGTGGTAACGCGGCGAGCATTCTTGGAAGCTTTGCTCCGGGAACGGTTCGGGGAGGTATGTTAGATATTTAAGGTTTGATTTTTTTTTTGTTTTTTGTTTATGTTTGTGTTTGTATTCGTTTTCTTGTTTTTAATAGATTATTTATTCTTGTTGTAGAAATACTTAGCCCTGCGAAGAAGATAACTTTCATTGGGATGGTACCTACTATGACCCTAAGATTTCTTACTAAATTTCTAAATACTGCACAGAATAAATATATAAATATTTAGTTCGTTGCATTTCAAATAAAGTTAACAATTACATACAATGCGATTAAAATAAAGATGACGACTCGGCTAACTTTATGCGAATTTAGTATGGGTAACATGTCACTCAACGAGCTATGGAAAGATCTATGCTTGGTATTTCGCTACGGGATAAAATCCGAAACGAAATCATCCGGCAGTGGACCAAGGTGGTTGATATCGTCCAGAAGTGTAGCAAGCTGAAGTGGCAGTGGGCTGGCCACGTCTGTCGCAGAACCGACGAGCGTTGGAGCAGACGGGTTCTCGAATGGAAACCGCGTCTCGGGAAACGTAGTGTGGGAGGCCCCCCTGCCAGGTGGACTGATGACCTGAAGAAGGTCGCTGGTGGTGGCTGGATGAGAAAAGCGGGTGATCGTGCGCTTTGGCGTACTCTTGGGGAGGCCTACGTCCAGCAGTGGGCTGATTGATTGAGTATGGGTAAAGCTCCCTGCACTTTGTTCCGAGTCTAATTAATTTAGTAGCAAACCTTGTATCCGCTTCTAGTGCGACGTATAGCCCCTTTTCCGCGTCTAGTGGCGCCACATCGGGTGTTAATACAGCTACGAGTGGGAGTGCAGACTTTTCTTTTCCTTTTTTTTTTTTTCTTTTTTGCATTATGTCACCGTAAGATTGTGAACGCCGTTAGTTTATAATCTTACTCGCGATATTATAAACTTACGGAAAATTGTGAACTGAAACCAACCATTTACAATTTAACGTATTATTTCTCGTTAGTTTATAATCTTACGATGGCAAACCGTCGAATTGTGAACTGATTAAAAATTGGCATGCGACAGAACGCACCTTGCACGCTGATTGGTTAAACGTTTGACGTGTCCAGCGTGGCTATTCTTGGCTGTCATTCTGTAGGTGCCTACTGCCAAAACCGACCAATCAGGAACACGGTTCACAATTTTACGGGTGAACATCGTAAGATTATAAACTAACGAGAAATAATACGTTAAATTGTAAATGGTTGGTTTCTGTTCACAATTTTCCGTAAGTTTATAATATCGCGAGTAAGATTATGAACTAACGGCGTTCACAATCTTACGGTGACACAAAGCAAAGTGAAGATATTTTTGTATTGGTCTGACAGAATGACGTCACAAAATTGCGAACGCGCCTAGTTCTATTCTCATTTTAATCGCATTAGAAATGCATTTTTTATTTCATTATTTGAGTTGTAAGGTCTAAAGTAAACCAACCTCTCATAGTTGCATTGAAATAGAGTGGCAGTTGGGAAATTTGTATAGGTCATAGTGAAAAATGGTGACACGTATAATGAGTGCAATTTGGTCACAAGTGCATATTTCGGTTGTCGATAAATTTTAAAATACTAGGTATATATAACAGAAAAAGCGTGTTCTTCAAAATATTGTTCAGAAAAACCAAAGTTTTGATGACAATGCTTCTAGGGTGGAACGTAAGGTCTATTAAAAGTGTCGGTGCTTGCATTAGTTAGGCGAAAGATAGTTTTTTTTGTCTAGTACACAAAATACATAGATAGTTTATTGCACAACAAAAGTGGAAGTCATACAAAAAGAAAATTCTATCTTTTTCTTTATGTCTGACCAGCGTCTAAATATTTACAATATAATTTCTGCTTGTTTTTAGTATTAATGGATATTTAGAATTATAAAGATGTTATAATAATTATTATTGTTATGTTAAAACAAGTACATACCTACTTAATACGTGTCTGTGTTGATAATAAGTTAACTCGCATTTACTATTATATACGTTATTATTAATATGGGGATTTCTACATCTTTCTACACATTTTTTGAAAATAATATCGTCGAAAAGAGAGTTAGAGAAGGTTTATCTCCTTAGTTGTTGACTATTTTGTTTATACTGAAGAGTTTTTTGATAGTGTTTCATCAAAAGTTGTAAGTAATTTAAAAATCGATTAGTTTATATGCAATTGCTTTAACAGTATTTTTATCATAATTATTATGTTTAAATTTTGTACACTCATGCATAATTTGTACAAATAGCAATGTCAATGAGTCGTTTAATAATTTTAACAAATATAATAATGATTAATATTTATTTTACCAACCAAGATTAGTCACATTGAAATAAATATACTTACTTGTTATAAAGGTAAGAAAATCATTATTTATTTAATTTTTATTAACATGTATGTTATATAAGCTAGGAATACATAATATTATAATTTTCTAAGCCGCGCCTTGGGGATACTTACAACAATTTTTATTTACATTTATTATATATTTATTTTTATTTAAAGTGTTTAAGAGGTATATTAGAAAAATAAATTACTAAATCAAGTTTAATTTGGTTTTATGTGTTTTCGCAAAATAGTTTCAAAACAGTAAAGGTGTGACATCACTTGTCAGCACTGAACTAACACGTCGTTCTTGCATATTTTTTGTATTATATGAGTTACAAATAAAATAAATAAAACAAAAAATATTTAAAAAAGAAATAGAAGAATAGCATAGAAAAATTCTTATTTTCTTAATTAAATATTCTATCACATAAGTACGTGCCAACTAATAAGTTAATTCCACATTTTGTAAGAGATTGTGCCAATTTTAACGTCGTAAAGAACCCTGCCTAATGGGCATGTGTACTAAACATATAATTTAGGATTACTGTCTAGAAAATAGACAGTTTAAATAACAATATTCGCAGATTATTAAATCAGCTGTTAACGGTTAGCGGTTTTTATAATAAAAATAACTACTGAAAAAAACACGAGTGAGGCGTGTCAATCAATTTATTATTGTAAAATACAAAATACAGCTATTTTGAGATTACTTACTAAATAAAAAGTGTATGTTTGACGAGACAATTAAATACTTTGATAAAATTTACAGTAATTTTGAGCGATAATAGTTCACACAATTTAATACATTTTAAACCGTGCTTTCAAGTGTGGTCACACCTTTACAATGTATTGTTTATTTATTATAAACTAATTTAGCTAATAATAATATTTGCAAAAAATACAATTAAAAATATGTGCCAGCTTTAATAGAGTAAGAAATAAGTATAAATAAATTATTCAATATTATTATGATTATATTAAAATATTATATTACATTACGAAAGTATTATTGTAACGAAATATAAATGTGCATTTGGAACCAAGTTACTGTGTTTTATTTAATTCATATTTTATACGATATCATCCTACAGACAACCTTTAAATCGTCTCTTGTCAGAAATACTTATTACGATGGCACAGCGACCCAAAGGCCAAAGAGAATCTTGGCCTTAATACTAGACTTTTCCGACTGTACATAATGCCTAACAAAATTCACCGCAAAGGGAGTCACTGCAGAGGGAAAGCGACGCAACAAGAAATCGATGTTAGGGTAACAACTCTCACAAAGTAGGTAAAGCAACGAAGGGCCCCAGACAAAGAGTCCACTCGGAACAAACTGAAACTGCTATTTCTGGCACGCATACATTGACATGTCGATTATAGGCGTTGCCATGCAGTTCCCAAACAGTATACCATAGCGCTTGCCCTCCTAGGTTTGCCAAAGAGTTTGACGCGATCGCAAAATTAAAATAAAAACTACTTCGCAAGTTTTTTTCATCTGCAAGTGCTAGCGCGGGTGTTAGACACGTAGCATTTATCAATCAACATCAACGGCCCGTTACAGTGCTGGACTATGAGCCTCCTCCACTTAAGTGGAGGGTTTTGCCATAATGTCCACGCTTGGCAGGCGGGTTGGAGATCGCAGATTAAAAGGTTACTGTATCAGAGAGCGCTGCTGCCCGTTCCCTATTCAATGTGTAGTCCCTAAGTCGCCCTTTACGGCACCCACGAGAAGAGTAGGGGTTGGTGACAAATGTATTCTACTCGGCCGTCACCACAATATTATCAAAACAATTTTATTTTGTTCAATATTTATGGAATTGAATTGAATGAATTTACTTAGATCTATCATGCTTACATGCCTTGGAGGGTAGAAGCATGATAACAGTAATAAATGAATCGATGTATGTATGTTTGTAATATACTATTATACCAACTTTTCGTCAAAACTGAGAAACAATACAGTAGCAACCAACCCTAGTAAGTTAAAAAGGCGAGAGAGTTCTTCTGTGTGTGAGTTCTTGAGTGTGCTGGAATTGAAGACGCCAGCTGTCCCGGTATCGGGCTTCTTGATGCCAGCTGGCTACTTGAAGATCGTGAAGATTGTACGAAGAACGAATAATAACTAGTTGGTTGTGTAGTGGCTAGAGCTGCTTTTGTCCATCCGGGAGGCGCGGGTCCGATTCCCGCCACGTACCAATGTGTTTTTGAATTTCGATTGTACGTTAATTTGACGCTCTTACGGTGATGGAAACACATCGTGATGATATCTTTACATTCCCGCTAAGTTTTAAGTTTATGTGTGAAGTCGATCAACCCGCACTGGGCCTGGGTAGGCTCGAGCCCTTCGGTGGGGACGTATATGAGCTTTTGATGATGCTGATGAATAATTAACAGTACAATCCAGCGCAGGACCGTTCACGGTGGAAACCTTGAGGGAGGCGCCTATATGTTTAACAGTGGACGTCTTCCGGCTGAGATGGTGATGATGATGACCATCCATGTCCCGCTGGTAACAGCAAGGGAGCGAAGCGATCGTCTTTTGTTCCTCTGAGAGTAAAAGTAACTATTTAAAAGACAAAAGAAAGCTCTTTTTAACCGACTTCAAAAAAGGAGGAGGTTCTCAATTCGTCTGTATTTTTTTTTTTTTTATGTATGTTATTAGATATCTCCGCCAATTGCTAACCGATTTTAATAATTCTTTTTTCATTCGATTGGATTTACTCTCGAGGTGGTCCCATATTAATTTCGTCAAGATCTGATGGTGAAACATGAGGTAAAACTTGGAAATTCCTCAACAATGTAGCATTCGCGTCGTTATTCGTCTATTCTTTTAGTCATATCTCAGTCAGTTTTCAACCGATTTTGATGATTCTTTTTTAATTCGATAGAACGTGCTTTAGGGATAGATCCATACTAATTTTGTTAAAATCTGATGATGGAATAAGAGATAAAAGCGGAAACTCCTCAACCAGTGATAGCAACATGCATCGCGCGCGATACCGTTTGTGGTGGAATGTTGCTAGGCAACGAAATAAATTTGTTTTGTCAGTTTGCTGAAAATCTACGTTTCCCTTGTTCCATTTATTCGATTTGATCACATTATTGGCGACCGTGGCAGGGCAAGAACCTGCAATCTTCGGATATTGTATTGGAAATCACAAATAATTTAGCTTCTATGACCGAGTGGTCGAGTGTTTTAATCTTTTTACGGAGGTTTCGGGTTCGAATCCCGGTGAAGACACTCTTAAACGAAAATGTCCTTGTGAGACTTTCTCCAGTTTAATGTGGACATTGCTGCCTGAATCACCCGATTGTCTGAAAAGAAAGATTATTCCGTGCTTTGGAAGGCACGTTAAGCCGTGTGTCTCGGCTCTAATATCTACAGAAGGCGTCGTTACTCGAGCTAAGTCAGTGGGTTTTGACAAGGGCCCAGTACTATATTAATTGTGTGACCAGGGTGTGTGAGGTTGGTTGTCGACCTTATAATCCACAATATGAAGAAAAAGAAGAAGCCAGCTTACGTTCACTATCTGTAATCAGCTAACGATAGACTTTCAAGATACCATCTCAAACCTGAAACTCCTTACGAATAGCCCAGGTATCGGGGTAAACTGTAAGCTTATTAAGAGGGAAGAATCGTGCTCGTCCATACAAAAAGAGAAAACGTTTTTCCACTTCTATATATATTTTCCAATCTCCATGATTTTTTAGTATGTTATTGACACAATGAAAGACTAGGTTTATAGTTTTTGCTTTTTTCAAAATTCGCAATAGATTCAAACTTATATAGGCACCTCAAGTAACGTAATTTTTTTGATTAAAACTGTGTCAAAGTGATTTGTTGAAATTTAGTCATTGGAAACCGTTTTCTCCCGAAGTGGGAATTTCATCAAGAAAAGTATCTATTGTCGGCGAGCTGCAACGCTCTCGCTCTCTCTCTCTCCTGGGGGTATGAGCGCACGAGCCATAGCTAATGTTTTCCTAAATACCCATTTTGTTAGGATCGCGAAGCTATTCTTTCCTCTTAGCATTGTCAGTTTAGTGGCCAGCTGGACTACCAAATGACCTCTTACTTCGTAGCCTCTTACCCAGTTTAACTTATGTTATTTTCGAAACTATTATATAAACAACTAAACGCGGTTGCAAAGCACGAAAGACGCAGTCTAAACTAAGCAAATACCAAAAATATAATATCTTTGTACTGAAACTGTTAAATAACAAAACCTAGCTTTGGATAATGAAGAAAAATAATAGAAAATGTGTCGCGGTTAGGATTAATTACTTACATAAAATATATTGAATAAAACACTGAAAATCATAAAATAAAAATAATTTTAACAAAAAAATAGAAACCTCCTTCAAATTGCCTTATATGTTTATCTCCACTAAAAAGTAACAAATAAAATAACATTCCAGATGGAACATGAAAAAAAATATTGCCAATATCCTCAATTAAATAGATAGGTAGTGTATTAAGTAAATATTTAGAATTTTGTACTTCCTTTTGGAGTCGGTGCCAGCCAAAAAATCGTCGATTAGTCGTGGGCAACTGTTTTAAGTCGTCGTCGTCGTTAAGTCAGTACATATTTCTATATGACTATCAATAAAATTCTTTGATAGTCTATAGCGTCCACTACACTACTCGCGAAGTTGATCGAAGTAAGCTGAGGACGAGAGTATAGAGAGGCACTTCGTGCAACTTCGGGCTTCACTTTTACACCAATTTGACACTTCGTGAGACTTCGTCGAAGAACTTCGGACGAGAGTGTAGTGGGCGCTTATGATATAAATGTTTTGTTGTGCTGCGCGGGATGCAATGCTGCACCCGACCAAACGCAGGGATAACGACAGGAGCGACTACCAAGAAAGTCCGGGTAGGTTTAATTCGATAAATAATTAATACTCGTAGTTTCGTCATCTTAAATTTTTGGCTGGCACCGACTCCAAAAGGAAGTACAAAATTCTAAATATTTACTTAATACACTACCTATCTATTTAATTGAGGATATTGGCAATATTTTTTTTCATGTTCCATCTGGAATGTTATTTTATTTGTTACTTTTTAGTGGAGATAAACATATAAGGCAATTTGAAGGAGGTTTCTATTTTTTTGTTAAAATTATTTTTATTGTTCAAAGGGTTCTATTGCAGAAATCTTCAAATAAATTAAGAAAGAAATAAAAAAAAAAAAAAACGCAACGCAACGCGAAATTAGCAACGGATTTGTTTTGTAAGGCAGGTAGGGTAGTTGAGTGAAATTGGTATTCAGAGTGCGCAGGCGCGATGAAATCACTTGAATTCCAGTTGAGTAAGATATAGTATACGAGCGACGGAACACAATTTGACTGGAATTCGGTTGCTAAAATCCTAATTAGCTTTAATTTTCTTTAATCAGTTCTTGTGTAAAATCCGCTTAGATTATCCCTTTTGTGTATTAGGTACGTTGTGGTTTTGTATAGCTTCTTTTTTTTAATTTATTGTGTGGGTTACAAGGTCGACAACCGGCCCCACAAACCCATGTTATACTCATAGAGCTGCCAAAGGCCAATGACAATAGCTCGTCTAAATAGAAATGCATTGTCTGAGACCCACAGCTTAACATGCTTTGTGAAATACAGAGTAATTTTACATTTGGGGCTGTTGAAATTCTAGCTGAGAATTGCAATATTAAAAGGCAAACAAGACAAGTTTATTGCACCTACCAACATTTAACTGATGTTAAATACCTAATACTTTTGTCTACTTGAGTTTGTGTATTATTTATGTGCTTCTAAATATATATATTTTGTGAATGAAATTGACAAGAGATCGACAAGAAAGCGAGCATGTTTGTATGTTCATACAAAAGACATCAACGCAAATTATATATTTTTTTCGATACATTTAATTAAATTTTGTGGCAGATCTGAAAGCAAGTTAATAAAAATAAAGTAAAATAATAAATATATTATAAGCTTCACCAATTTATGAAAATAGAGAATATAAATTATCTCTAAAATATGTGCTTCTAGCGAGAAATAAAAAAAAAATCTTAATAAATAATAATTGTAGCGAATCAAACTCTTTTTATTATTATAAACATAAATAATAACAAGACCGGTAAATTGAAATTACGCACAATACTCCGTTAAATTAACTCTTTAATTTTACCTTTCAATATGCACTTACCTTGACTGCACCAAAAGTGATAATAATTTCGTTAAATGGGTCTGATTGGTGGTTGTTATTCTTAGGTCAATAATAATAAAATGCCAGCGACGCCCCCTACATCAGTTCAGAAGAACAATGCAAGGACGTTTAATATCCTTATGATTATAGTCTAAGAGCTTTTAGTTTTTTTTTTAAGTATTTGTTTTTTTGTTCTTGGTGACGAAAAGTCTACGTATCTTGTGCCCACGCACACTCTGCCATAATGTTTTTTAAATCTACATAAAAGTACGAAAATAAAATATTTTAGAAAAAGTATGCTGTGTGCCCATGAAACTAAAAAAAATCAAATGTTTGAAAATTTGATTCTGAATTTCAAGACAATCTGATCAACTCATCGAGTTAATTTGTATGTGCGACGTTTTTTGCAAATTTAACTTTCGTAATATAAAAATTGTTCAGTTTATAATAGGCTCACTACTTTGATGTTTCGCGATATTTCTCGTTTTGCGATTATTATTACTGTTCCAAATTCTTACCTAGCTCTTATACTATAAAGGTATAAGGTTAGTTCAACAGTGTAAACAAATTTTTAGTTTAAAATTAGAATACAATAAGCATTGTTGCATTAAATCAACAGATGATTGGGTATCGTTGCATTCTTTGATCATTGTGCAATGTGCAGCCTCTATTAGATTTTGGTTCCACTTTTGCGTAGGAAAAATAATTTTTGGGGTTCCGAGGTCCATTACTCAAAAATATGTATTATTTTTTCATCAGTGCCAAAATAATGAATAATAATTTGGTGTATTTACAGCGTTTTAACCTGCCTTCCGAAGCACGGAAAATGCTCGTTCCTAGCTAATTCTTTCGGACAATCAGGTGATTCAGCCTGCAATTTGAAACCTACAAAGGTTTTGTTTTGACATTGTCTCCACCGAGATTCGAACCCGGAACCTCCGTACGCTCACACTCAGCTACGGAAGATAATAAGAGCGGGCCGCCCGCGGCTGCGCTCGCGTTGTGTAAAATTTTCCCGTGGGAATAAGACTTTTTTCCGTAAAAAGTATTGTATGTATAAACCCAGGTTACAAACTATCTCCATTCAAACTTTCATCCAAATCCGTGGTACGTGAAGGCGGAACAAACATCCAAACATCTAAACATCCAAATATATTTTCACATTTATAATATTAGTGTGTTAGTGTGATTACATTTTTGTATGTAACGTAATTTGCATGATCTACGAGTCACATCACAAGGTGTAGCTTATGATTTAATCAAGTCTTACAACAATCAATAGCATAGCAAGTAGGCATTATAGCAAATTCTCGCATAGTGATTATCATGTATGAGTGACTTAATTTCTAATAAACGTAATATTGTTATTACGAGTAGGCGGAGAGTAAAAAAAACTGTCATATGCGAGATACCGCATCAATAACGATTTTTTTTGTTATTAGCACATTCTGCTCGAGCCTACCCTAAGTAAAAGCGCTCAGGTTTTTGTCCACCACGCTGGTGTGCAGGTTTCTTCCGTCACCAGAATTATTTTATTTTTTATATTTATTTTATTTATTTATGGTAACAATACAGCTTTTATGACACATTAGACAATAACATTAGAAACATTACATAAGCCAATTAAGTTTTCACTGATATTGATACAAGGCATTGGGTAAACAAGCAATATTGTGGGTCTAACTAAAGTTAAATTATAAAAATTTAGAAGAAACAATTTTTTTTATGCCTGATAATTTTAAATTTTAAAATAGAGAATGTTATCGCTAATCAGTATTACTTACTTACTTACTTTTTGTTTGATGGTGGAAACAAATTTAGAAAACTTAAGATGGAAGATATCAACATCTTTGAACTTAGTGTTGATGAACCGGTTTTTAGCAATTAGCCAGTCAAAGAAGTATAAAGTTCGAAACAAAAATCAAACAACACTTTGAATAAGAAAAACTGTTTATTTGGACTCATTCTGCGCGTAGGCATCGGTCGGAGCAGCGTTTGAGGCAGTCGGGGTCATTGCGGCAGTGCGCGCGGCAACTCGCCTGGCAACGCGTCACCGTGCGCACGTTGGTGCGCGGGAGTCGTTCGTCGAACATCAAGCTGGAAACATTTATTAAGTCAGCTGGGGCAATACCAACAGAAGAGGTTCTGATTAGGTCATCACAGGGAATGTGATTACGTCAGTTGGGGCAAGATCGTGAGATGAAGACATACGAGTAGAATAGATTGCTCTTGGAATATTTTTTGTCAAAATATACTTTTATTGTAATTTCTTTCTTTCATCTTCTTCTTCATCGTGTGGGTTTGTAAGGTCGCCAATCAACCGCACAAGTGTCAATGCTATAGACCTGCCAAAAGCCAGTGACATGGTTTTCTTTCATTATTCTTACGTTTTTATTATTCCTGAGTGCTATTTATGTAAGTTATAATCGTTAATTAATTTCCATCCACACTTACCCCCCAGTAAAACCTACCTGTCTATAAACGGCACGCTGGTGCAAGTAGCTGCGTCACAGTGCAGCACTGGCGGGGCAACTGCAGCCATCAACGAACTGTCTTCCCCCACCACGTACGGGATGTGGTCAATGTAGATGTTGTCAAAGAGGCACATTCGCTTCATGTATTCTTCTGAGTGAGTGAACATCGTCGGTGGTATGCCTAGTATTAGAAAGATTGAAGTGGTTGCTTTGGGTAAAATGGGAATTAAAAATATATCAAAGGCACGTCAAGCTTATTAAGTACTTAGTTAGTCTTAATTATCCTAATTACTACATAATATTTTTAGATTTTGTATCTTTTTGTCTGGAAGTGGAGGCCAGGAGCTCCATAGCACGGGGTCTACCTAGTTTGGACTCCTGACTCCCACTACAAATATAGATACTATTGTTTGTATTACTTAAATCAGCTTCTTGTATTTGTATTTAGGGAGTAAATAAAATAAATTAATTATTATTATCATTCTGTTAACTTGTTGTTTGTTCTCAGATAATAGTCGTTTAACCACACGTCAGAAGTCAGAGGCCATAATTTTGGTGGCTTGAAAATTCTGTCAACAAAACTTAGTTCTTCATCCTTTAAAGCTTGTTGGTCTGACCAGCTTACTCGATCTCGATACTCAGCCTACTCGTCAATATAAGGTTATTTCAATTTTTCAATTTTATTTATTTATTGCAAGTCACACATGGCCTTACATAAAGTACAGTGTTTACATATTATTGTACATGTGACACCCTGTAAGGGCATAGCAACATAAAAAGTGAGAGGGCATTTTCTATAATAGCATGCATAATATTAAAAAATAATAATAATTAAAAATTGTACATATCAAAACAATCACAACGATAAAATACAAGTATAGATATAACCCCCAAAACAACCATTTCAAGATGCATCTTCTAAAAACTCCTGCAGTGTGTAGTAACATCTTTTTACTAAGATGTTTTTTAAGTTTATATTTGAATGTCGGTTTTATTTTGAGTTTTTTTTTGTGTCTTGACGTTATTTTTCTTCATATTTGCAGCGGGGTTAATCCGCCGGGGGGCAAATATGACGTTTCGCTTTCACTTCATCATTCTAAAGTAATATCGCTAGTGACATCTATGAGTTTATATATATATATATTTTTATAATAATTATTTATTTATTATCTTGCCACAAGTAGGTACATACATCAAGATCATAAGGGAAGTGACAATTAACAACTAGTAACATTTGTTTGACATAAAATACTAGTAGAGAGACGGGAGTCCCAAACTAGGAAACACCCTGTGCTATGGGGAACCCGGTCCCCAACTCTGACATATCAAGTGCCTACTTAATATAATTATGCAAAGACATGATCACAGTAGCTTAGAAACAAACATCATTGGTAAGTTGATTAATAAATAAAAACATGAAGTTTAACACTTAACTAGATTAACAACAATATAAAATAATTACTAATGCTTGTGTTGAAATGAGTGGTTACCCTAGCATATAGACGTCAGTAGCGATATTACTGATGATGAAGTTAAAGCCAAACGTCGTATTTGCCCCTCCGGCAGATTCTTATCACATGGGTTGTAAGGTCGACCAATCTCACAAACCCTGGTGGGACAAAATGATGGAGCCACTAAAGGAAATTTGAAAATTGGAGGGAACTATGAGCTTACTCCTTTGTATTACTTTATGTTCTGAAGATTTTGCGCTTACCAACAGCGTAATACCGGGTGTTACACATATGCTCCTGAATGAGCGCCGATCTGTTGTTGAACCAGCCAACGAGCCACTTCAGATCCTCAAACTTGGTGATCTCATCGTTGATGACCTTGCGCGTGAGACGGAGGTACTCCACGTCGGCTTCTATCACCGACTCGTCCTTGTCTTCTCCATAACTGAATGCATCGTTGTTAAGATATGCATCAATAGGAATAAATTGTAGTCACAGCGTATAAGTTTCGGTGCGAGGAGGGGGTGTTTTTGTTTTGACCACAGAATATATTTTCGAGTTCATTTGGACGTCTACATTGCTGTCAGTTATCGAGACAGTTATGTTGCATACACCCCTCCCGCACCGCGGATCGTTCCCTACCGTGGGAACGTATTCAATTAAGCGCTATGACTGTAGAATTAAAATTAAATCAGTTTTAAACCATATTTTACGATATTCAGTCAGGGTAAATGCAGACAAATTTGTAGCAAACTTATTGTGAACAAAAGAATTTAACTATACTAGGCTTTTACTCGACTTTTTCGTAGCTAGCTACGAAACGATTAATGGTATTTTTCTCAATGTGAGATACATTCTTCTTACGTCAATAAAAATAACCACAACCTCGCCCAGAAAACAGAATCAACACCAAGGGTAAGTAAGTAAAATAATCTCCGTACATACTCACTTTCTATACTGCATCTTGATGATGGCTTCTGACATGTGTATTCGGAAGATTACTCCTGGCCGCAGATGCGCTTGGTACAAATCCTTTGGCATTTCTACAAAGTCTGACTCGTATGACTTAGGAAAAAAAATACAAATTAAAATTGATTTAAATAAAAAAATACTAGATTTTTTTTTATGCTTGATTTGAAGTAAATACTTGATTTAACTTTAAATCTTGGTTAAATTATAACGCATCGCATCTTATTGCCATACGAAAAAAAACTATATTGCATCGTGTTTAAGTCCTTGCATGAGTCGATCAACAAATTGATTTGGGGTAACCGGGTGCATGTTTTTATTTAATAAGTCTTACGGGGTTTTTGTGTACACCCTTAAATCAATATTTTTTTTACTAAACATCTCGTACCCCTAATTCAGGGTAGGCTCGAGCCCCTCGGTTGAGCCATATATAATTTACAGAATTACCCCAAAAAGATCATCATATGTAATTGCCCCAGAAAGGTTTTAGATACTTTTTCTGCTATACTTTTAGTATTTTACTCCGCCGAGTGGAAGAGATGTCGACGCCATTACGGAGGTCCCGGGTTCGATTCCCGGTGGGGACACTGTCAAGCAAAAATCTCTTTGTGAGACTTTCCCCAGTTTGGTTAGGACATTGCAGGCTGAATCACCTGATTATCCGAAAGGAAAGATTATTCTGTGCTTCGGAAGGCACGTTAAGCCGTTGGTCCCGGCTACTATCTAGTCGTGACACGAGCCAAGTCAGTGGCCTTTGGCGGCTCTATAACACTGACACACGATGATGATGATGATGATGAGGGTTTTAAGAAGAAATCAGATTGAAGTTGATAAATACCCTGACTTTAGGCTCGTAGGTGTCGTAGTTCTTCTTTCCTTTTTTATGATTGCTCTTTCCTTGACGCAGGTTGTGATCGTCCCCCTTGCGGGCAATAGGAACATCCGTAACAGTTGCGTTCTTATCATGCTGTAATTCAAACATACCTTAATTAACCATGGGTGATTCGCCGTGTGGTGACAGCAGAGTAGAATACATTTGTCACCAATCCCTTCTCTTCCCGTGGGTGTCATAAGAGGCGACTTAGAGACTACACATTGAACAGAGAACGGGCAGCAGCGCTCTCTGATACAGTAACCTTTTAATCTGCGATCTCCAACCCGCCTGCCAAGCGTGGAGATTATGGCAAAATCCTCCACCGTTGATTTTTTATTTTGAATCTTGGGTAATTTATTATTATTTATTGGATTGTTCACCTCAACTTATGTGCAACATTTTAGTTTCGATCAAAAAACTTACTTAACCAACCATTTCGTAAATGCGTTCCAATAATCCCTACTCATTTTCCACATCCAACTGCACTTTTTTCTTCAAAAATTCCCAATTGCGATAAATTGCGTTTGTAATGAGGATTCTAGAAGCAATAATCCAGAAATCCCTTCTAAAATGTTATGAATGTTGTGTATGTGTGTTTTCTTATGGCAGTAAATAGAAAATAGAAATAGAAATAGAAATATTTTTATTATTCTTCTCTCACATAGATAAAAAAACATTAAATGAATATTAATCTAAGAGGTACAGTTAAATATGATCTATGTGAGAGACTGGCATCTGTACTAGGATATCCTGTATGACAGATTGCCAGCCTCTCCGACACCGGACCAGGAGGATGACAGGTAAGTACAACTTAAATTACACTAAATTATATAAACATGTTTATGAGAGATTAAGTGATGTATGTATCAGTGTGTGTGTGTGTGTGTGTGCGTGGGTGCGTGTGTGTAAATTAAACTAGAAAATATATAAATAACTTACATCTATGTCATCTGGGGGGGATGTCGTTGATTTGTTTTTGTTGCGCCGGCGACCGCCGCGGCCTCTGCGTCGCTTCAAAAATTTAAACTAGTTAAGTTAGTAGCTTGTTGAAAAATGAAACAAAAAATTAAACAAAAACTAAAATCTTTTGACAGTTCGGGGTAATATCGAAAATACGGTGTTTCTATTCTATTCTAGTTGGTGTTATGCGTTTGGTATTTTGCTAGTGTTTTTTTTGCGTGGAGTTGGTATTTCGCTTTTATAGTTTTTTGCGTCGATAGGCGATAGATGTGTAACTTAAATACACCGAAATTGGGACAAAATCGATTAAGAGTGTAAGAGAAAAAAAAACAAATACCAAATGAATTTTAATGAATGGGTTAAAGAATTATGAATTTCAAAAGTAATAAAAACATGCTTCTCCACCGATATTACATTATGTTAAGCATTATATAGGTACATATATTACACATTAAATAAAACTATGACATTACAATAATGATACTGGTTTATTTCAGAACAATAATGTATCACTCTTCAACATCCTTTGGTTCGGTGATTGAATCTACGTAGACGATGGAATTACATTCAGCCGCGTCGCACTGGAGCATTGGAGGAACTTCGACTGGGGTAACTGAGTACTCATCCCCAATGACATATGGGTTGCCATCAATCCAAAGAGCATCGAACAAACAGTATATATGCACCTTTATCGTCATGTAAGAGATAAACTTGTAAATCCTACCACCACACTCCCCAAGGTGCTCCTTAATAGATTTATCTGTCTTGTACATCAGCAAAAGATTGTGGAACTTCGTAATCTCATCCATGACCACCTTTTTGATCAAATTCGTGTAAATGATATCACCTTCAATATGCCTTTCTGGGTCTTCGTACATGCGTTGTTTAATCTTCAGGATAGCGTCTGACATTCTCACACGGAATATCACTCCAGGGTTCATCTGGTCGGGTAGAATTCCTGGTTTTCTGGTGCTGGTGGTGAACTCAAGCATTCGGTCTTTGACAGGCTCTGGGTAAATGTAATGGTGGGGCCTCTCCCTGATCTTGGGCCCAGCCAAGGTGTTGAAGCGACGTGTCTCTTCATCCTGGGGAAAACACCTTCATATCAGTTGCTTGTGTCTTTCTCCATTTTCTTTCATGCTATCATTCTCTTATCCTGCTACTTCTGGAAGAGTAGATTTTTTTGTGGAGCATTCATCATTTATTTAGAATTTCTTCCCTTTTTCAAATCACACTTGCCATCGATTGTACTTATTTAAATTTATTACAACTTTTCAATTGACAGAGGTTAAAATGACTAAATAAAAACTAAACGACGACAGTCAAAAAAAGATTGAAATGCCTCGTTAGTTCGTAACTAAACATTTGAAAAAATAATTCAGTAAGAAAAGGTTGAATAATTTATTATGATCAAAGACGTACAGTGCGATACAAGAAAGGAAACGAAAAAGGAGGCGCTACGCTGTGCAGTGTTAAAAAATTGACAATCATAGCCTCTTGTTCTCGGTTACCAATTATTACCACTTTATCTCGTGTTGCCATTGGTAAATAATTTTGTTCCTTGTTTTTTTTTCTATCTTTCCTTTCTCTCTTTTTGCAATTTTTTGTGTCACACTGTATCTAGATCAAGTGACATACACTTTCTTTTTTTAAATAAATAAATATGTGTGGAAACGTCTTCACACACGGCCATCTGATCCCAAACTAAGCAGAGCTTATACTATGGGTACCAGACAGATGATTTACTTATATAGATAAACAACATACAGACACAAGGCAAACACAAGTGCTCATCACACGAATGTTTGCCCTGGGCGGGATTCGAACCCGCGATCCTGTGCGTCAGAGGCAGATACACTATCTGGGCTACGGAGCCGTCAAGCCGTCTTAGTTTCAACTTAAGAATATTTTCAGTCATCATGTACCTTGGCTCTCCTCTTAAGGCGGTTGTGGTCTCTGTCCTCATCCTGCTGGTTGCCCAGGTAGGCGTCAAACTTGCCGAAGTCAAACGGTGTCCAGCTGTTCTCAGGGTTTGACTGCGACGGTATTGCCGGGTCATCCTGATAGCAAAGCATTATTTATATTTATCAGGGATGTATGTTTGCGAACCATCTATAATACTTATATGCTGGAGTTTTAGTTCGGAATAACAACCTCAGTGACTTTCGGTAGATTTCGATTTCGATTTCGATTTCGACGCCTATTACGGAGGTTCCGGTTTCGATTCCCGGTGGGGACACTGTCAAGCAAAAAATCTCTGAGACTTTCCCCAGTTTGGTTAGGACATTTCAAGCTGAATCACCTGATTGTCCGAAAAGAAAGATGATTCCGTGCTTCGGGAGGCACGTTAAGCCGTTGATCCCGGCTACTATTTATGACATACTAGCTTTCCGCCCGCGGTTTCACCCGTGTTTGATGAGATTTCCCATGGAAATGAAATGTTGTCCTATTGCAGGACCTAACTTATATGTGTGCCAGGTTTCATCCCGATCCGTCCAGTAGTTAAAGCGTAACAAATATCCAAACATCCTAACTACCGCATTTAAAATTTTAGTGGGATGGGACTGGTCAAAATTGGGCGATGGGATAAAAAAATTGGTTCATCCTAAAGGAAAAACGAGTTTATTCCAGGACAAACCGGTACAGTCTGCATGCACGCACACTCTAGAATAAACTTTTAGAATAGAATTTATAAAAATCAGACAGTTCAGTTAATCTAAAAGAATATCTATCTATATGGAAATTAATCTTAAATATTTATCTTTTTTTTTACGTAAAATAGGTTCGCGTTTGAGCACAGTCTCAACTGATGGAAAGTGATGACGAGGTCGAAGATGATACACGCTGACCCAAAAGATGTCTATTCACTCTTGCCTTGAATAAGCCAGCAATAGGTTAGGTGTTATTATTACTAACGATACCAGTATACACAATGGTACTTATTACGTGGTATTGTCAGTCACCGCTCTTTCACCGCTGCCGCTCCACTCACCGCACCGCTGCTGCCAACGTAGCCACACTAGTGAAAATGTATGGAATTTGACGCCGCTCACCGCCCCGCTCGCCGCTCCGCTGCCCACACCGCTGACATAGAAGCCGTGGCCTAAATACTTACTTTCACGTGTGCAGATTTTGTAGGATTCATAAAATTAACGGGCTGCTCGTAAACCTCATCTTTTATCTGTAAACAATTAAATAGTGAATGTTGTAACTTGCGTGAGGTAAAATAAAAAATCGGATAGCTACGTACAAAAGTTACTAAAAAGATTGAGTAAATATCTTAAATGGACAGTGCTACTCTTAGTTTGTCATCATTATTTAAAATCCTCTATCATCAATTCATCATCATCAACAGCTTATTCAACGGTTTTTTTTACCGATTCTCACGTACGGATGTGAGACTTGGACGCTAACACAAAAAGAAGAGAAAAGGTGGCCGAGAGGAAGGTCGGGATTTTGGGACCGGTGAAGAGGGAAGTCGGCAGCTTCAGAGTTCGGAAGAAAGCCGAAATAGAAGATCTGGTCGAGCCCAAGATTGGCGAGACGAAAGCTCAGCGACTCCGGTGGCTCGGCCACGTTGAAAGAATGGGTGAAGATCGTGGAGCCAAGAGAGCGTGTCTGGGACGACCAGTAGGGCGACGCCCAGTCGGCCGGCCTAGGTACTGTGGAGTTTGTATGCTCTGTGTGCAAACTCCGCGATATTTTCTTCTTTGGAACTGATTCTTTTTAGTTATTACTGGCACTCGAGAGATGCCTTATGTTGCTGAAAAAGCATATAACAGTGGGGAGTCAGAAAATGAAGAGCAGACGATGCGTTGTCAATTAGGATTTCGTGAAAAAGATAAAAATATATTTAAATCAAGAAGCTGTGCATACATTCTGATCGCAGGCGAGTTCCCTATACCACATCTGGGCTACGTGAAGCTGCCCCAGAGTACCGTTGGAGCGACGGTCGTGGAATCAGATCTGCGCGATCTTCAAACCGTCAACCGGCGAGAAACGGCGCTGGGCCGGGACAAATGGCGCCATCTCGTGTCGGAGGCCAAGACTCACTTTGGGTCCCTGAGCCGCATTAGTAAGTAACAACTTATTTACAACCCCATCGAACCTCTATATACCTTATATAAAAATCAATTGCTGTTCGTTTGTCTCGCTAAAACTCGAGAATGGCTGGACCGATTTGAAAATATTTGTGGAAGTTCAGAGAAAGTATAAACGGTGAGAAACATAAATAAAAAGTAACAGAAAAAAGAACGACAATTTAGTTTTCCGATACAAAATGTTCCTAGCTGTGAAATGATGTCCGATCTTTTTGGTCTGTTTTGTTAGGTGTAGGGTAGGTGTAGGGAAGTGTTAGGTAGGTGTAGAGTAGGGTGAGGTAGGAAAAATGGACAACGTTTGCTCGGTCAGCTAGTTATTAATAATTTAGGTACTCAATACTCATCCTATTATTAGTTAGGAAGGTAAAATGGAGAAAATAGATGAATTTCAAACAAAATTAGGTATCAACGCTCTAATCCTTAATTTAAGTTCGTCAGTCCTTTTCACTTTTTAAAGATTAAAAAGGGACAGGAGATGGCCATCCTAATATTAGAGCTGTCAAACATCGAATTTGAACTTTATGCACGCTTCGATTCCATTATGCATTGTTGGTTTACAGAGCACGTAAATCATCCGACTTACAAATCTCTTGATATGACGCAGCTATGCCCTAATTTCATTCAAAATAATATCACTCGTTCATCTGAATTTATCACCTCTCTTTCGTTGGTCATAAAAATGAAAAAGATAACTGGATTTTAAAATTCGAATTAGAGCATGACTTTCCGAAACGGGGCTGAACTATAAAACAGAGCAGAGTAGGCTCTCAACAGAGGTTTTGGGTTCGATTCCCGGTGGTGCTGTGGTTAAATTACTTCGTGAAAATGTACCTACGTCCACTTGGATCTACCGCCAGGCGGTGGAGCCAAAACTAAATTTCACCAGTTTGGTTAGGACATTACTGAATCACTTGATTTTCCGAAAAGTAAGATAATTCCGTGCTTCGGGAGGCTTATTATCTACGGAAATAGCTTAAAGTCGTTAGATAAAGATAAGATAAAACTGTCTTTATTCGAAGTAAGATTTATCCAAATTATTTTTCGACGTCAAAGCAAGATAGGCCACTACAAGTGTACGCTTTCTGTGGAGAAGAACGGCCAGAAGAAACTCCACAGGACTCGTTACGTGAGCCATGTCAGAAGCTCTTGGTGGCTCAAAAAATCTGACACAGGTTTATGGGTTCGGTCATCGATGATGATGATGATGAAGATGATGATGATGACTTACGTTGCCGTAGTTGAAATCGACGCCTGCGCTGGAGTCGGGAGGCGAAATCATCGCGAATGACGATATTACCACCAGCGCCAGCACCTTGAAACGAGACAATCTATTTTTTCACAACAACAGCTATAGTTTTCCACTCCGCCTGGATCTGCCATTGCGTTCGTCCGTTTGTCTGTCTGTCTTAGGTAGAGTTGTTGTTGTTCTAATTTAAAGCATCAAATGGTTACATAAAATGCAGATCTTTATTATTTGCAAACTAATTTGATCGGATAAAAATCGGTACAGTGGCTTTAAGAGATTTAAGTGCATCCTTTCTATTTTTTATGTATGAGGTTGTTCCTAGTTCTAAAAATCTAATGAATGAATTCAAACATAAGGTCCTGACTAGAGCGATTTTGTTATCGACTTAATATGGGAAGTAGGAAGTTTTTTTTATCACTTTTCGGTCAAAGTTGTTTAGTTTCATACCTAAAATAGTGTCAGCAATTTTTTTTATACCCTGTATAGTTACTAAAACGTCTGTAGCAGAACCGACGAGCGTTGGAGCAGACGGGTTCTCGAATGGAGACCACGTCTTGGGAAACGTAGTGTGGGACGCCCCCCTGCCAGGTTGACTGATAACCTGAGGAAGGTCGCTGGTGGTGGCTGGATGAGGAAAGCGGCTATCGTGCGCTTTGGCGTGACCTACGTGCAGCAGTGGACTGCAATAGGCTGATTGATTGATTGGTAGTTACTAAAAGACTAAATAACGCGTTAAAGATAAAATAGACTCACCAGTAGTACTTGTCGAACCATTTTTCTCGTCATTCTTGGCCACTTGACCAACAGTGACTAAAGATTTCAACAATTTAACTACATGACGATTTTACAAATTGAGAAATTAATAAAATTGGTTTTATCATGATCGTAAAAAATAAGGACCAATTATTATTACCAGCATTTCTACATTTATATTTCGAACTAGTGGTGCGCCCGCGGGTACGCCCGCGTCATTTAAGATTTTCCCGTGGGATTAGGACTTCTTCCCGTAAAAAGTATCCTTTGTGTTAATCCAGGTTACAAACTATCTCCATTCCAAATTTCATCCAAATCCGTTGAGTACTTTAAGCGTGAAGGTGGAACAAACATCTAAACATTCAAACATCTAAACATCCAAACATCTAAACATCCAAACATTCTTAACATCTAAACATCCAAAAATTCTTTACATCTAAACATCCAAAATTCCTTAACATCTAAACATCTAAATATGCAAATATCCAAACATCTAAACATCTTAACATCTAAACATCTAAATATCCAAACATCCAAACATTCTTAACATCTAAATATCCAAACATCCAAACATTCTTAACATCATCATCATCCAAACATCCAACATACAAACATCTAAACATCCAACATACAAACATCTAAACATCTAAACATCCAAACATCTAATTATCTAACCATCTTAACATCTAAACGTCCAAACATCTAAATATATTTTCACATTTATAATATTAGTGTGAAGTGTGATAGTGTCATGAAGTGCCTAAATACAAAGTGTCATGGTGTCATCTTCGATAATAACGAATTTCCATACAAACTTTCATCCCCTTATTTCAACCCCTCCACACCGTTTTTTTTTTGCGATAAAAGGTAGCCTATGTCCTTTTCCAAGCTCTAGTCTATCTCTGTACTAAATTTCACGCTGTGCTTTTTTATCTGTGGCCATACAATACGAAATTAAAGTGAAGTTTGCATGGAAGAATTGTTATTTTAATAGTATTGCTAATATGTTAGATTAAGAACACCTTTATTTTTTTGGTTCCATACATTTTTAAACGCCTTTTTGCATTAGAAATAGAAATATTAACCAACTGTTTGCAACCTGTGGTTATTTGAAAATGATACCCGGCCTTAATAAATATTCTCCCACATTGAATGTATAACTTGAACAGATTACAACTTAAAAATATTATTAGTCGTCCAACAATTGAAAAAATGAAATATAATGAAAGCTGCATAAAGTACGTCTTTAAAATAATTCACTGTGTTATTTTTATTCATCAAAATGTGATACCTGTAATTTTGGTAACCTGTTTTCTACCTGGCAACACTCCATCTGTCAGAATTCCACGGAATTAAAAATCAAGGTATAGATTTAATATCTTTATTATTATGTAGAAACCTATTATTGGCTATATCAGATTATTAAGTAAGAATGGTTTTAATAAACGTAAGCTGTTGGTTTCTCTAAGAAATATTTATAAAAAATTTATCAGTATTATCTTATCTTCCTACAAGCATTTGCCTCTATTTGCATGTTACACCAACAATTATTGTAATAAGATCTACATACATAACAACATGACACTGAATCAATGTCAAATTACTACAATTATAGGAATTTATTCATATCAAGTGGCTTAAAATATGCAAGTTATTTATAAAACTAGGCAATATATTATACCTACCATAAATAAAGAAAATTGATATAGAAACCTAGTTTGTTATCTGCCGAGGATAATCATTTTTTCTCGTCGAAATAAGATATTTCCCATTTATTTATTTTCTGGGAAAACTTATGTTCTTTTACAGCCTCTCGGTTAATTAATAAAAGTCAACTTTAATAATATAAAAGTGCATCTGTTAGTTTTTTTTACTTTCACGTAGGAATAATTATCATCATGTTCTCATCGAGGCATGAATATGAATAACAGATTCATAAATGCGTCCATATTTTGAAATGTATTTTGAACAAAACAACCCGCTTAATAAAATTTTTATTGAGTGAATGAAAACATTCATTATCATAATCAACAGCTCATGTATATGACGGGACGTATGTCCCCACCGAGGGGCTCGAGCCTACCCTGAATTAGGGTGATTAGGCCTTAGTCGACCACGCTGGCCCAGTGCGGGTTGGTCGACTTCACACTCTACCTTTGAATTTCTTCACTCCTGAGTGTGCAGGATTCATCACGATGTTTTCCTTCACCGTAGAGCGTCGAATAAACATACATAATATGAATTCGAAATTCAAAAACACATTGGTACGTGGTGGGGATCGAACCCGCGTCTCCCGGACGGGAGGCAGCGGCCCTAGCCACTAGACCACCCACCGACACTCTTGAAAACATTATTAAAGTGTACAACTATATTACGTTAATATGTATAATCAACATTACGAACAATAATAGGAAATCGAGGAAAAAATCGGCCACTAAAAAGAATTGCGATGAAATTAATATGATTCAAAATAAAATTATTGTGATCTGTTTAAAAGTCATGGTTTAATTGTGTATGAACTTTATAATGCAGTCCTCACTACTTCTTTGAATAAATCAATCATCCTTTTAAAAACTGCCCTTCAACGTGATTGATTCTATACGAACATCATCAGAAAATACCGCTTTTACTCTCTTAAGCGCAAAACATAAATAAAAGCAATCTTATCTCTCACATGACACCACTAAAGGTACAAAAAATATCCGAAGTATTCCTTAATGAAAACAAAATTGTCTCAGAAGGGCGAGTTTGAGATGTAGTGCCCACTTATAATACTGAGAAGAAAATACGTCCTTCAAGAGAACCAATATAAGCAGGTCTTTAATAAGAGCATCTTTAGCGATCGTAAAAGAAAACAGTCACATTCATAAGTGCATTTGTATTTTGAAATGTCTAAAACCCTTATTCTAAATTTTTATCCATGTTGGTAGTACACGTCATTTATACCTAAACATCAAAGAAAGAGTTTTCGTCATCATCATCACAGCTATCAGAACAGCCAGGAAAAGGCATGGAACCACACGGCTATAACTACGAGTAGGTAGGTATTATACCTACTAATTAAAAAACTGTTATATAATTTTAAACTTTCGCGGTCATTATCATAAATGTTATAAAAAACTATTGTCTAAAAATAGCTGATGGAAAAATTTTTGAACATTTAATATTAGTGTTAATGGAGTCGCATGTCAGCTTACACTGGTCATGCGCTGACGCCGCCGCCCTGCACTCGGCCTTGACATTAAGAGGACGCTAGTTGCATCTTATGTGGAATACCGACCTACCGACCGGTCCAGTTCAATATTTTGGTTGGTGTTATGCAACATAGAGCTATTCGATAAAATATTATTAATTTATTTCTATGTCGTCGGCGAGATCTGAATGTTCCCCGTGAAAATAAAAAAATATAATCGTATCGTCACGTTTCCCTCGTAAGATGTAATTAAATGTTCCGCTCTGTAACAGAATATGTATAATTAATTACAATAATTTCAAAACATATATAAAGAACAGACATAAACAAGTAAAAGGCCACATAAAAAACAGCGTCGTTGATTAAACAAACATGTCACCAAAAAAAAACCGTGTATAAGAAAATATTTAACCTAAAAACCTTATAACGCGTGGTACTACAACATCTGTACTTCATTTCAAATAAAAATTAGAAAGAAATGCATTTAAAAGGTTTTTCGTGAATGACCTTATCAGCCAATTACGATTGGCATGTATCTGAAAATTAATCATATGAAAAAGTTTTCCACTGACATTTTTTTATTGTCCTCTTATAAGAAGCTAAAACTTAATAATTTCTGTGCATGCTTCACTGTTGCATGCACCGGTCCAGAAGTCGGCACCTGTAGTATTACCTCCCGTACGGAGCCCTCGATACATTTCGCCCAACCGGAATGTTAGGCCGGGGCTCCAGCGCAGAAATACGTTATTAAAACTCTCAGTCTCTGCAGTCGCTCCCTCATGTCTGAGGATCGTGGTCAGCTTCGGGTTTGCTTCTTGAGCGGGTGATCTGCCTCCACCGGTTTCTGCCGAGCGCGCCTCTTACATACAATTGTGTAGAATTTGGACGACGATGATTCCTTCAGCTGATCAGCCCATCTTGTTGGCAAGCGGCCTCGTGAACGTCTTTTCCTTGTTCCCGATGACAATAAGTTTTTCGAGGCAATCACTGTCTCTTCGCACTATGTATTGAAAACTAACAATATTCGAAACACCAAAATCCAAGTTCTTGTTGTTCTGTTCTAGTCTGTGATTTATTTTCTATTTTGTAAACTACTTAAAATATGACATTTACTTGACAGTCCAAACGCTCTACTCTTAAGCCCGTCACAGACGGAGCTATAATATATATTATAGCACGAGGCAGCCAGCTCTCTCATCACCATTCACTTTGTTTGCAAAGCGGGGGTCAAGCAGAATCGCCGGTCACTGATTGATTCGCCATTTTGTTTGACCCCCGCTTTGCGTGAAAGTGAATGACGACGAGAGAGCTGGCTGCCTCGTGCTATAATATATATGTGATATATATTACAGCTGCCGTTTGTGATGCCCTTTACAAAACCCCTCAAAACTGAAACTTCTTTTGCTATACAGCTTTTGAAAAATCATAAAACACTTGAATTTTCATGCAAATGGACTCAGATACCAGGTCAATTTTGTACGAAGAGTCAAAATGTTTGTATTTTGGATAGGTTTTAGAACAAAGGTGTACAGGTAGGTTGCTAAATTGTTGAGTAAATACAAATTAAACAACGACCCACGTACCGACTAGCAGTGTTGCCAGCCGAAGAGAGTGCGTTCCCCGCACCCTCTTTACCGCTTCCGCTCATCACATTTTCGGCTACATAAACCTTGTTCGGGTGCACCAGCGCCCGACTAACTGACTAGGAGTCGAAGTCACCGTGACCGAAAACGGTCGGAAGAATCATCATCATTATCATCATCATCACATTGATTATACATTATAAAAAGTTATTTAAATTTCTCTTCATTACCAAACCCTTCGTCTGTTGTAAGCTGTCGTCAGCTGTCAGCTGCACCTGGATTCAGATGTTAAGAAAAAAATATATATATCTGGGGACATCTCACACACGGCCATCTAATCCCATACTAAGCAAGCAACTTTTTATAATGTACATTACTTAAAAACACATAAATACATACTTATATAGATAAAGATAAACAACATCTAGACACAAGGCAAACACAAGTGTAATGTTTGCCCTGGGCGGGATTCAAACACGCGACCCTGTGCTTCGAAGGCAGGCGTACGCTACGGAGCCGTCAAGTCTATCTTTAAAGTAAAAAGTTGTAACAAGATATTTACTTACATTCGACTCTCAGCCTACGTCCACTTCCTACATCGGTGAACGAACGACATTATTTTGGACTTTTATTTCGTTCACATTTCATTCTCGAAATTCTCCTTTATTGTTGTTTCGCGTCACCTTATCAGATTTCCTTTTATTTATTTTATCAACCGGTTCGCGAAGATGCCAGCATTAAAATATTTCAATACTTACTTTACTTTTTTTATTCACTTGTTGACAAAATGCCAGTGGAACGATTTAAAAATTGTTTATCGTAACAAGATAGATATTTCTTGCGAGGTCTTCGTTTTCTTTGAGAATCAGATTTTCCCGTGGGAAACTTACCATGGTAGAATGTCTGGGTAGTTTTGAGTAGTAGGAACTGGTCTCCGAGTTCCCCTCTGAAAAACAGGTGTTACTTTATGTTTATATGTACCTATGTAAATAGGAATATTCAGAAGTGGTAGCAAGCTGAAGTGGCAGTGGGCTGGCTACGTCTGTCGCTGAACCTACGGGCGCAGGTGGACTGATGACCTGAGGAAGGTCACTGGTGGTGGCTGGATGAGGAAAGCGGGTGATCGTGCGCTTTGGCGTGCCCTTGGGGAAGCCTTCGTCCAGCAGTGGACTGCAACAGGCTGATTGATTGATTGATATGTAAATAGTATTTTGTTTTATTATAGACCGGGCAAAGTGGAGAAGATTGAGTAGGAAAGAGGACTCCAGCACTAGGCCGGGAAAAGACGAAGAAGATTAGAAATAAGTATTGATTTAAAACAAAAAACAACACAAACAAGTAACTTCCTTATTTAAATCGTAACATTTACCGATGCACCTACTAATCAAAGGGCATACCGAGAAAAACCACGGAATCGAACCAGGCATGCGGAAGTTAGACTACACCAACTAACGACACTCGAAGCTTACATAGATGGAATACTGAGCTAATTTAATCAGGATATACAAGTGTTAAGACTAAGAGTGAAGATACTTTGGATGTGGTAATTTTCATTATGTGGATTGTAAGTTCAACAACCGACCTCACAAACCCTGGTGTCAGTGTTATAGAGCCGCCAAAGGCTGCTGACTTGGCTCATGTAACGACTAAGTAGCTGGAAGCAACGGCTTAACGTGCCTTGCGAAGCACGGAATCGTCTTTCTTTTCGGACAATCAGGTGATTCAGCCTGCAATGTCCTCACCAAACTGGGGAAAGTCTCACAAAGAGATTTTTGCATGACAGCCGGGAATCGAACCCGGAACCTCCGAAAGGGCGTCGAAATCTCGACCACTCGGCCACGGAGGCTGTTTTCACTATACATATTTTTTTATCTTTATATGTACGGACGGAGAGCTATTCATTATAGGTACTCAAATTTTCCAGGTTACTTAATTCCTAATAAATAAACCAGACCTATGCGAAAAGTGACCTAGAGTCGGTGTTGTATTGGTTCCCGTCCGGGAGACGCGGGTTCGATCTCCACCACGTATCAATGTGTTTTCGAATCGCTCTCACGGTTAAAGAAAACATCGTGAGGAAACCTGCACACTCCTGCGAAGAAATTCAAAGTTTGTGTGTGAAGTCAACCGAAGTCCTATAGTCAGCGATGTTTCGCTATTCTTCGTGTTATCTCTATTATTTATTCGCAAATCAATCAATCAATCAGCTTATTGCAGTCCACTGCTGGACGTAGACCTCCCCAAGGGCACGACAAAGGGCACAATCACCCGCTTTTCTCATCCACCATAGTGCACTAGCCACTTTCCTCATTCAAACGCGAGCCTGGGTTATTATAATGTTGTCCACTACATTCTTACATCCATGTAAGTTGATATACCTAGAAACAGCCTACTTTTTGCCACCGATATTGATATCTGTACTGCATTTGTACAGGGGCGCAAAAAAGTCGAATAAGATACGCTTATGTGACTTTTAAGTCGTATAAGCATTTCATGAAATGATCGAAAATTTCATGATGTGGTCAATTCTACGATATGGCCACGACATATATAAGGTCATAAAATCGAAATTACGGCGTAGTTTCAAAAACGGTTTATTTTATTCGTTTTTTTTAGGTTTTCATTTGAAGATAATGTTGTTCGTATGTTAATGTTTGTTTTTTCCTGTCAGTCCTAAATTCAAATATATGGGCCAGTGACAGTATTTAGGGAGTGACTAGGTGGAAAGCAGAACCATAAAACAACATGTAGTTAAATGACACAAAACCAATCGGGTAGCTCAGCCCATGAAACTGAACAACCTCTTGTTCAATAACATGTAGAAATATGGGACAAAACTGAACAACCTCTTGTTCAATAACATGCAGAAATATGTGACAAAACTGAACAACCTCTTGTTCAATAACATGCAGAAATTTGTGACAAAACTGAACAACCTCTTGTTCAATAACATGCAGAAATTTGTGACAAAACTGAACAACCTCTTGTTCAATAACATGCAGAAATTTGTGACAAAACTGAATAACCTCTTGTTCAATAACATGCAGAAATTTGTGACAAAACTGAACAACCTCTTGTTCAATAACATGCAGAAATTTGTGACAAAACTGAACAACCTCTTGTTCAATAACATGTAGAAATATGTGAAAAAACTACACTCACCGGCACATCTAACCGCCCACCCTTCATTTCAGGGACTACTCGTGATTCTTTATATTTCTATTAGTTACAGCTGATGTTAGTTAAAGAGTAGTTAATTTAATGTTTATTTAAGTGTGTTTAATTTATCGTAATATTATCAATAATTAAATTGTAATGTATAACAATAAGCGTAATTTAAAATTAACCCGAAATACAAATTATAAATATAAATATAATTTCTTTTTTTTCCTATTTATATTTTCAGTCAGTTCACATATGGATTTTATGAGAGGTGTCGAACTTACAAACCCTGGAGTCGTGTCAGTGTTACAGAGCCACCAAACCACTTACTACTACTTTGGCGGCTCTATAACACTGACACCAGGGTTTGTGAGGTCGGTTGACGACCTTACAACCCATGCGATGACGATGATGATAATATTAGCTTGTTGAGGTCACTCAAAGATATCATATCATGTTATATCAGTTATTTGGTAATATTAAATTACATGTCAAAAACATTATATTAAATACAATGTGTTATGTATACAAATGTATAAATAAACAAATAAAATAACCAAAACTTATTTAAAACAGTTTCTGAAAACAGAGACAGTTTAAAGATAGTTATTTTAAATTATAAAATTCATCTATAGAATAGAACGCTTGCTTGATGAGCCATTTCTTTAATTTATATTTAAAACCAGTAAAGCTGTCCACTTCCGTAATATCGTCAGGTAACCGACTGTAAATTGAGGGTCCCATCACGTGTGTTAGCTGTTCGGATTTCACCAGCCTATGATTGATCGGGACCAGTTTATTCGCATTGCGTGTATTATGAGAATGCACATTCTTGTACTGCAAAAACTCTGCAAAATTCTTCTCCTACCTTGCCTTTCTTCCTGAAGTAGTCCAGATAATGTGGTACCTTGATATTTCTACTTATAGAATAACAAGTATAATACTGATAAATCTCAGCTCTAGCCTTTATAGCTTAGGCCATTAACACATCATTCCTTTCACAGAAATAGTTAGCACTCCATTACAGCACAAGGTGTTTAATGCTTTTAGGGTTGCGTAGGCAGAACCATAGTTTGTAAGCCGATTTGGTTATACAGCATGAAATTTACATCGTTTTGTTCCCGCCGTGTAGTGATAGTACCCGTCAAACTGAACAACATTTCACGAAAAAAAAATCCCTGTGACAAAAAAATTTTTGGTCTCTCCATACAAAATGGGTCGGTCGGGAGTCTCACTTTGTACGGAGAGGCCAAAAATTTTTTTGTCGCAAGAAATTTTTTTTTCGTGAAAAGTTGTTCAGATTGACGGGTACTATCACTACACGGCGGGAACAAAACGATGTAAATTTCACGGTGTATAGTCTTGTTGAATCAATCAGTGCATCCTGCTCACTCATGGTGCTGAGACCTGGGTTTTCACTCGAGACATTATAACAGATTGGAAGTAGCCCAGGTGGCGGTAGAGAGAAAACTGGTACGAGTGTCATTGATGGACCGAAAAACAAATAAATGACTTCGAAAGCAAAGCAAAGTCGCAGACGTAACGAAACAGGTAGCGCACCTTAAGTGCTGGGTACGTGGCCCGAAATGAGACGTCCTGGTGTAGATGTCGTGGCCATATCGTAGAATTGACCACATCATGAAATTTTCGATCATTTCATGAAATGGTCGCATTTCATGATGTGGCCAACTAAATTTGACCAGATCATTAAATCGTGTGCATTTCACGATTTTGTCGTCCACGATTGGCCATATCGTGAAAATAGGGCGTCCATGAAATATTTAAAAAGAATTTTAATTATGTTTGGTACTTATTGTTCTCTAAGTCCGACAGACATTTTCAGAGTACTTTTTCATCATAACTCTCTTTTTCTTCCTCATTTTAATAATGAATAATTCACTTTTTCACTGCGAGAAATAACGCGGCCGCCACGTTTGTACATAAACAAAGTGCTTCCAGCGCCTCTATCGGCAATAAATGTAATAATTTTACGATATGATCAAATAATCTTGACCATTTTTTTTTTTTTTGTTAGGTTCATAAAACTGGGTACTATTCTAAGTACTTGCACAAAAGCAAAGAAAGTTTCAAACAAGGGTGAATGTACCCTACTCGATATGAACACAACATGTATACATAGCAAGCAGCGCAGCGAGATAAATTAAAGTTAAATTATAGACTAACTTAGTAAGTATATCAATAATAAAATGGATAATACTATCTACCTATCGTTAAAGTGTGACAATTAAACGTACTCGTAGTAGTTAGTAATGATCATCGTATGGGTTGCAAAGTCGACACTGACCTCACAAACCCCTGTACTTAATTAAGATTAAACATTAAAAATAATTGAAATAGCATTCTTAGTGGAGACTACCGAACCAGTAAATATATCTAAATTAGATCTAATAGCGTTAGATGTCGAGCACGTACGGTAAATCGGTCCGTGCTGACCGAAAACAGTCCTGAAGAATGGAAGAGCAAACGTCTTTGATTTTGTAAGCGGCTACCGGATCGAGGGACAGATAAATGTAGGCGTTCTAAGATATCTGGTGAATCAATAAAACCGTTGATTAACTTAAAAAGAAACATTATGTCTAGGATTTTCCTACGCGCACTTAAAGTTTTCATCTTATAATGAGAGAGGCGCAACGCATACGCACGCACCATTTCATGAAGTAGCTGCGTTTTAGTTGAACATATCGTCAAACGATTTCTTATCATTGATCTGGCCAAGGCACATCATGATGTGGCCAATGGACAGTGAAAATTTCATGAAATGTGACCATTTCATGAAATGATCGAAAATTTCATGATGTGATCAATTCTACGATATGGCCACGACATAGACGTATCCTCAAATGGAAACTATGGGGGGAAAAGCGTCCTCAAGGACGAACACAAATGCACTGTTCGGACTGTTCACCATATTTTATGAATTTACAATATTTTATGAATTATTTTTAAAATATTAAATAGTAGCAGACGATTCGCGTAGAAAAAAAACAGAATCGGTTGAAAAACAAATTTACAGTGATTTATTAAATTGTCAATAATGTATGTCTCTTTCGCCATGTGGTGACGGTACTACGGCAGAGTAGAATACATTTGTCACCCTTACTCTTCCCGTGGGTGTTTACTTACTTACTTACTACTTACTTAGGGACCACGCATTGAATAGGGAACGGGCAGCAGCGCTCTCTGATACAGTAACCTTTTAATCTGCGATCTCCAACCCGCCTGCCAAGCGTGGAGATTATGGCAAAACCCTCCACTTGAGTGGAGGAGGCTCATAGTCCAGCAGTGGACTGCAACGGGCCGTTGATGATGTCTCTTTCAAAAACGATTCTTTGTATGGAGATTATATGGCGTTACTAACAAATGACGTCATAAGTGGGTTGTGCCTCTCTGTCTAATCTTGAATTTCAAACCGTTATAACTCGGTAAATTTTGAAGATAGAGCAAAAAATATTTTAGTGTTCGATAGCAGAAACTAAGAAATTTGGATTTATAAATTAAAAAAAGGAGTCCGATCCCCTATTGGATATAAAGAGCGCAACACAGAGAGAAATGGAGAAAGTTGAAGGAGGCCTACACCAAAATGGTTGAAAAAGGCTGATGAAGAGGAGTCTGGTTGACAGTGTAGTGGCTAGTGCTAAGGTTCTAGGTTCTATTCCCAGCTAGACAGGCGAATAGCCGCGAGAAATAGATTTGTTAATATTAAGAAAATTTCTGGACGTTTTTTATTTCTATTTTCGCTAAACCGTTATTCAAATCTGTTCAAATTACTAAAGTTGAAAATTTTACATGCAAATATTTTCTCCCTGATAATTAAAACACTTGCATAATTTATTAAAGTAAATATACCCTTTTTCTTGGTATTGAGAATTAAAAATAATTGGCAGGGTTGTAAAATAATTATTAAAAAATCATTTCCAACAATTCGTCACAAAGTCTACGGAGCCCTCAACGAATACGAGTTCGACACGCGCTTGCCCTTGATTTTTTATAGCTATCAATATAATTTTACGGCACTAATATTTTACACTTACAGCCGAGGAATCCTGACCTAATAAAAATAAAATATTATTTGAATCGATCGCTTTTCCGCAATTTTATTATCTGTGCCCGCCTTTATCAGGAGAACGGGATAATAAATAGTCCAAGTAAGGTTTTCGGTCCATACAAACTTGAGAGGATTTTCCATACATATACATGACGGTTACGCCCATAGTGAGACCTCAAACTTCAAGTGTGATTGTCGTGTAAGCACAGAGAAGAGAAGTTTTGACTGCGTTTTTCATATACAACGTGTTAAGGGCCCCGGAGACGGTCAAACGGTTTGACTCAAACCTTACGCAATTGATACTTGCGATTGTCGGCACTTGATGGAATATTAAGGTAATTTTTATTAAGTGACAGCACTCGTTCATATCAAGTGTGATTACCCTCATTACTTAAATATTTTGAATTATACTGTTGTTTATGTTAGTTTGGACAGTCGTTATTGACAAACTATGTGATCTAGAATAAGTGATTAGTAACCCTGTGAAGATGATCTGTTGATCGAAACCGGTCGGGTGAATGTAATATAAGTGGAACTAGTAAAAGTGACTTATTAAATATGTCAAACCTTACGTATTTGATCAAACCGTTTGAGGTCGGTTTGAACGGTTAGTCAAACGGCTCTGCGCAGTCTGATTCTGTACGCTGTCGTAATTACACGTCAAACACAACAAAATTGCATCAAACATGCTTCAAACACGTAAATGTTTGACAAACCGTTCAAACCACCTTTGTAAACTATCAAAATGGTTTGAGTCAAACCAAACTATTACGTGTTTGAATCAAACCGTTTGACCGTCTCCGGGGCCTTTTAGTGAAATACGCAAAATCTCAGCCCATGAAACTGATCAACTTTAGTCTGGAACTTTTCCGAAATCGCATTTTTTTTAACTTTTCATTCAAATTGACTCTGATGAGATTGTATGAAAATGTTAGTTTATTAGTTATTATAATATCTGATTAAGTTACAGTAGACCTTCAGCTGTATAAATTGTCACGGAGTTGATCATCCTTTTTCAATAATAACACATGTTCCTCTTATAGTAGCATCAGTGAAAACCTGTAATTGGTTAACTTGTGTATCGTAAAATATAGTATAATATGTATTTGAAATTAACTGTTGGTTTTACAATAAAAAAAAAAAAAAAAAACTAATGAAAAGTAAAAAAAAATGCGATTTATTGTTGAAATCCATGTGTGTTTCCTGTAGATATTATAAGGGTCAAACAAAACTACTTTACAGAAATATATTTTTAATTTCGAATTCATATGTACGTTTATTCGACGCTCTTACGCTGAAGGAAAACATCGTGATGAAACGTGCACACTTCCTGCGAAGAAATTCAAAGGTTGTGTGTGAAGTCGACTAACCCGCACTGGGCTAGCGTGGTTGACTAAGGCCTAATCACCCTAATTTAGGGTAGGCTTGAGCCCTCGGTGGGTACGTATACATTTGCACTACATAATATGCATTTTACGTTTAATTTTATGGGTTTAGTAGTACATTCTTTTTCCTATTTGAATGACAAATTTAGTCACCCTAAAATAGACTGAATTTTGCACAAGTTACCCTTAAATCAATCCTTTACAAACCGCTCATTAAAAGATAATAATATTTGGTATGGGAAATTCCCCTTTTAATTGTAACAAATAAGAACAGTTTTTCTTTGCACTACGCCAGTGTTAATTACTTCGTAAGTGAATACTTGCATACCTTCTTTAGAAACAGTGCAGTTTTTTTTTTGTTTAAATATTTACAAATTTAAATTTGCTCGTAGTAAAGTTCTAGATCAAGGTGTAAGTTACTACATATTTACAATTTAAAATGTAGCTTAGTAACTTAGGAATACGGCAGCTTGCTAAAGTTCTACAAGAAAGATTTAACTTTTTATTTATTTTAATTGTCGTTAGAATATTATCATGGACTTGTATGAACTAATTCTTAAAAATTTTATTATAAAAAAAATATTTACAAAAGCAAATTAATGAACTATATACAGCATGAAATTTACATCGTTTTGTTCCCGTCGTGTAGTGATAGTACCCGTCAAACTGAACAACTTTTCACAAAAAAAAAATCCTGCGCCAAAAATATTTTTGTGCTCTCCATACTTTGTATACTTTGTATGGAGAGACCAAACATTTTATTGTCGCAAGATTTTTTTTTGTGAAAAGTTGTTCAGTTTGACGAGTACTATCACTACACGACGGGCACAAAACGATGTAAATTTCACGTTTAAATAAAATTCTTAAATAAGTATAAAATATCTTCTCCTTCGACATGGTTCCCAAAATGCTGGCAGCGCAACGTTCCCTCTCTGATAAGAGCGGGCCGTATGCAACCCTACCTCATCGAGTAGCAAGATGCGACCTATCCAGGGTGATGCCTATTAAAAAAGTAAGTCTTAAAGTATAGGGTTGCCTGGGCCTAATCTGGAGCTTTTAGTACAGTAAGCAAAAAAAAACATTACTTTTTTTGGTGTAAATTACCTCATCGAGTAGCAAGTAGGTGCCTGTACATTCGATAGTACCTTATCAAGAAGTGCCAAAATATACAGGGTTGCCTCCAAACCTGGCACTTCCGCGAGTCAGCCTAACTTTAAGGTGGCTAAAAATTACAAAAATTACGTCATCGGGTAGCAAAATGAAACCCGTGCCTTTCGAAAGTTCTAGTGATACTGCTTATAAAAAAATTGGGTTGCAAGGCTATATAATTCGTTGGGAGAGAAAGCTACCAGCCCTTGGGTCACCAGGAGCCTCGTTGAGACGCACCGAGAGATCGGACAATTTTTTTATTATTATTTTTTTTTTGGGAATATGCATTAAAAAATTATAGTTTTTTTTTCATTGTTCATCTGAAAGAATAGAATTTTTTTTTTTTTTTATTTTTTTTTTATTTATTTATTTATTATGATACAAGAAGTAAATTTACAGTTTAAATAAAAGCATCATTAAACCATTGTAGGTTTGTCTTGATGCCAGATTCGCTCGATGTTGTCAACTATACAATAACGGTAAGTATTGTGATAAAATATACATTTTCAGTTAAGATCGCACAGGTTTACAGTTTAGGCGAATTGGCTACGCAATGTATATCAAATTGTAACTTGTAACTAGTAACTGGTTGCTTCGTGAAACGGGGCCCTGGACTTTTTATTAGAAACCAGGTATGTCGTCAGGATTTTATAGGTATACCATATAGCAACCCAACGCTACCCGGACGGGAGGCAGCGGCCCTCCCACTAGACCACCGGCGACGCTCTATCTTCGTGTACTTAATAAAATTAAAACTAGGTAAGTATTTGGTTTGTCGCCTGTTGACTCCTTTTCCAAGTTACTTAATTTACTCACTTTGACCACACACGACCTTTTAGGCAAAATCCAACTTAATATTTCATAATAAGTAGGTATACTTTTGAAATAACTTTATAAGAATTACCTTTTAGCATAGTTAATTCAATTTATCATCTGCATTTCTTTATACAATACTTGAATCAGTATTGAACTCTATACAGATGTAATTTAAGATAAAATTTGAATGGCAATTTGTAACAACAATTAAAATGATCATCGAATACTGTACACGGCGTTCCGTGTTTCAAAGGGCAGGTACAGTCAGCGAGAAAAGAAAGAAAAATGAAGCAGAAAAAGTAAAACAATAAACAAATTGGATAATGATATTTATTAACCCTGATTCGGTTATGAAATATCATAAATATATAGGTAAATATGTGATAAATAATAATAATAATCATCATCATTCACTGTTACGCAACTTTGCTACGAATGCTACGCCGTAGCACGGGACTTATTGTCACGGAAACAACAGGATGAAATTTGGAATACAGATATTTTGTAACCTGGATTAACATTAGTATACTTTTATGGGAAAAATTCTTATTCCGGAAAAACTTAGATAGCGCGAGCGTAGCCGCGGGCGGATAGCTAGTTATCTATAAAGGTTTGTTGAAGTTGTTGATAGAGACACTGCCACGGTGGCAAAACAATGTTAAACGCCTGCTACGGGAGAGCGTTCGTAGCATATTGCTCAGTATTGGTGTCTGACAACGACTATTTTCCATACATTAATTACAATTTTCTTATCGTTAAGGTTGTTATTGTATAAGTGAAGCAAGCTGAAGTGGCAGTGGGCTGGCCACGTCGTCTGTCGCAGAACCGATGAGCATTGGAGCAGACGGGTTCTCGAATGTAGACCACGTCTCGGGAAACGTAGTGTGGGACGCCCCCCTGCCAGGTGGACTGATGACCTGAGGAAGGTCGCTGGTGGTGGCTGGATGAGGAAAGCGGGTGATCGTGCGCTTTGGCGTGCCCTTGCCTTGTGGAGGCAGCAGTCCAGCAGTGGACTGCAATAGGCTAATTGATTGAAGGTTGTTATTCAAACAATAACCAGGACGCCTAAAGCACGGATATTATTTCACTTTTCGGACGGTCACGTTGATTTAGCTGAGTATACAGAGGGATGGATATATGTAACGATATTTTTGTTTAACCACAATGTCCGTGCCGAGATTCAAACCCAGAACGTCCCCAGAACCTCCCGAACGCTCTTCCGTTCGGTCACGGAGCATGCTGTACCAGTAAATCATAAACGATTTATGCTTGTGACTGTACCTGTCACCATAATGACATGTCTTCATGCCCGCAGAGCGAAAATTGTAATTTTTATGATTTTTATGCGAAATTAATATCGCCTTGTGAAAGGTGAATGCGGCTCGCCATCGATCGCTCTCGGCTCGGCTTTTTCGACGATATGTTAATGGCGATGTTTATTTTATCATTATAGGCGTATAATGTATGCAATTCAATATCTGATTGAGCTGAATAGGTCCGCATACCACGGAGATCGTTATAGAACTGTTTAACTTAGGGCTTATAAAGGGTCTTACGAAAAGAAATAAATATTTTTAATTGGTGTATTGGCCTCCGTGCAAGCAGCCTCCGTAGTCGAGTGGTCGAGATTTCGCCGCTCATTACGGAGGTTCCGGGTGCGATTCCCGGTGGGGACATTGTCAAGCATATCTTTGTGAGACTTTCCCCAGTTTGGTTAGGACATTGCAGGCTGAATCACCTGATTGTCCGAAAAGAAAGATGATGACGTGTTTCGGAAGGCACGTTAAGCCGTTGGTCCCGGCTACTATCTAGTCGTTACACGAGCCATGTCAGTGGCCTTTGGCGACTCTATAACACTGACACCAGACGATGAAGAAGAAGAAGAAGATTGGTGTAGTGGCTAGGGCCGCTGCCTTCCATCCGAGAGACGCGAGTTTAATCTTCACTATGTACCAATGAGTTTAGTTTCAAATTTAGAATTCATGATGTACGTTTATTCACCGCTCTTACGGTGAAGGAAAAAACATGAGGAAACCTGCACACTCCTGCGAAGAAATTCAAAGCTTGTGTGCTAGTCGGTTACCAAACAAAGACGACAATTGCATTTTTTTATATGCATTTATATCGAAGGGCTCAAGCCTACCCTGATCAGGCCTAAGCGACCACGTTGGCCAGCTCGCTGCGCTTTAACTTTTAAATATTGTTTTCCTGCATCCTAAGGTTGCCTGGAAGAGATAGCTACTATAGCAATAAGGTCACCTGTTAACGTTCATTGTTTCAATTATCTTGTTCTGTTTGTTTTATGGTTTTAGTGTCAATAAAGTGTATTTGTATTGTATTGTTGGCCCAGTGCGGATTGGTGGACTTCACACACAACCAACGATATGAATTCGAAATTCGAAAACACTTTGGTGCGTGGTGGGGATCGAACCCGGTTAGGAGGCGGAGACCCTAGTCACCAAAACACCAACGCTCTTAGGTCCTAAGTTTGTCTCGACGAAACTGCTACCTTAGCAATAAGGTCGCAGCTATCTGTTATGTCAAGAGCGTCGGTGGTCTAGTGGCTAGGACCGCTACCTCCCGTCCAGGAGACACGGGTTCGATCCCCACCACGCACCAAAGTGTTTTCGAATTTCGAATTCATATCGTTTATTCGACGCTCTTACGGTGAACGAAAACATCGTGATGAAACCTGCACACTCCTGCGAAGAAATTCAAAGGTTGTGTGTGAAGTCAACCAATCCGCACTGGGCCAGCGTGGTCGACTAAGGCCTAATCGCCCTAATTCAGGGTAGGCTCGAGCCCCTCGGTGGGGACGTAGGTATATGAGCTGTTGATGATCTGTCATTTGCCTATTTGTAATCAGTATTTCTGTTTGATTTTTCTCGAGTGCAAAGCTTATATTCCTATTACATACCTAAGTACAAACAAAACCATTGTTGTTGAGAATCGATACTAGAATACGACACCAAATTAGGATATCATATTGAGAAAATCAATACTTATCCTAAACTCGATACATGAAGACCTTGAATAGTAACCAGTTAGGAATTTGAGATTATCATTTAGTTTATTCCTAATTTTAGTAAAGGCTTCCCTAAAATAAGCCTTTAGGATATATAACGCTGACACAACAATTATTGACTAATGAAATGAAATTAATATTTTATTAACTTTTTAATGTTACATCTCTTAGTTTCGTCATTACATTTTTTTGTGTGAGTTCACTACACGACGTGCGGACTCGGTGGAGAAGAACTCACCAAAGAAACTCCACATGCGTCGCATCTTTTGCGTTTCTTTTTTTGTCAAATCATCATCAACTACATCAGCGGCCCGTTACAGTCCACTGCTGGACTATGAGCCTCCTCCACTTAAGTGGAGGGTTTTGCCATAATCTCCGCGCTTGGCAGGCGGGTTGGAGATCGCAGATTAAAAGGTCACTGTATCAGAGAGCGCTGCTGCCCGTTCGCTGTTCAATGTGTAGTCCCTAAGTCGCCTCTTATGACACCCACGGGAAGAGTAGGGGTTGGTGACAAATGTATTCTACTCTGCCGTCACCACACGGCGTAGATTACCTACAATAAAATTATTATAATAAAAACCATAAAGGATTGTCTTATCCGGCTGCTATTGTAGAATAGACAGTGTGTTCACATTTTTTTTTCTAAGACTCTGGGCAAGCAAGTGCTGGACGTACCAATCTGCAGTCACTGTCCTTTGATCTTCAAGTGATACTGTTTCGTTACTATTGCGTTCATTTTCATACTGATAAGATCTTGCCTCTACATACATGTAAAAACTAAAGTAAAACATAGCACCATCTCGAAGCCGCCAGAGTTTCGCGTCGTTCGTATAAAATGCTCACGCGCAGGTCCTGCGGTATCAGTCTCGCTTTGCCGCCGAGAGGATATACAACATAGTGCATCATGTTCGCCAAACTGGTGAGTTTTACACCCTTTGTTAAAAGCGGGTCTTATAATAATTTTGTTTTAGAAACTTCTTTTTTTTTGTTAGATAAAAGTGTTTTTTTTTTATTTTAGCTGAGGAAAGAGAATTTATATATTTTTTTATAAAGTATGATATTTTAGTGTGTAATTTTAAGAGTTAAATCTATTTGGTTAGATTTTTTTTTTTCATTATAGAGATTTAAATTTTTGTGTCGCCTTATTTTTGTTATTTTTAAATATTCCATGTAAACATTTACTTTCAGAGGGCCATAAGAATTAGTAATTATGTCTAAATAGCCTCTTTTATATAGTTTTAGTTTTTGTTATTTAAAAAATCTAGACAAAATATAGTTCTACATAACAATGCTCATTAATTTTCTGTATGATTATTTTATTTTAGGTTATTCACTAAAATTCTGTTTGACAAAGTTGATAATTTCTTATAAATCACCTGATTGATGATGATCTATGTAAAGTAATCAAAACAAGCGCGGCAGGTTCGGATGCGTGGATCAATGTAGGCGCACGCGCAAGGCTGACAGTAGAAGTGTGACATGATACGCATATTCAGCGCTAATTAATTATAGTACTGCAATAGCCGATAATATAACGGGTGTTAAATCATAGAACCCTACAGAAATTTAGACTAGAATATTTTTACTCAGTGCCAATTTCAGAACAATCAAGACGGTGACTAATATTTGAAAATAATTCTTGTAATTTTAATATTAATTTGAGAAGATAAGTAATGCACTTTTTAATAAATGTTACATTTATTATTATTTATTAATTGTTTTTTAAACGTTACATTTTCTAAATCAATCTATTTTTGGAATGGAATAAAAAGTTAAATTAAGAAAATTTCCAAATTTTAAGCCTTAGAGTTTATACAAAATGCCTAATTCAATTCACTTGCTTGGTTATTCAGTTTTTCTCATCAAAGTTATATTATTTTCCCGCAGTAAAAAGACAAACGAAAAGAATTTGCATTTATAAATTATTATAGCTTTCATAAAGTATTATAGATTTACAAATTATTCACTTTTACAATAGACGAACACGTTCATTCAAACTAATCCCCACTTTCCCCCTAAAAATGTATTAAGTACGCATCAACTCACGGAATCTTTAAGACCTTGTATAACCCATTCATTACAAATAATTACATAATATATCAATCGTATACTTACATGCATAGTAAGCAGGTTATTACTGTATTCTTAAATTCAAGGCGTGAAGAATGATGTATTTGATATCCTTGTCTTTTTCCTTATTATAATATAATCCCAAACCAGGGTCATTTCAAATTGGAGTAAAACATAGGTACAGCGTACAGCACATGCTGCTAAACACTCGCATTACCTAACCCACAGCTTATAAAGACGCTCGAAGTGGCCAGATGTATGTGCTGGCTACTGCACATAATTAAAACTAGAAACTGTCAATGTCATTATGCAAAGTACAAGATTCATGAATGAGTTGTTATGTTCGTTTGTTCCCGCGGTCCACGTTGGGCTAGTCCACTAAAATAATTAAAATTAGAACATCAGTAAGAGCTAATACATCTACAAATACATCTTGCTCTCTCCGAACTTTTTGCTGTGCCCTATAAACAGGGTCCATAGAAAGACTGTGTATTAATTCTTTAACACATATTGTTATTTTATGGATGTGCAATAAATAAATAAATAAATAAATAAATAATTTAACGTAGAAATCCGTAGGATTGCGAATCCAATATTCTTATTTTTTTTTCATCAAATTCCTTTACTCATCTCAAAAAAATAAAAGAGACATCGTGTGAGACACAATTTTATTATCATTCCGAACAAAACAAAACGAACAGAACGTTGATTTAGATGACGAATATAAAACATTAGTAGCATTCAGTAACTGTCGCGTCGATGATCTAGTGGCTAGGGCCGCTGCGTCCGGGAGACGCGGGTTCGATCCCTACCACGTACCAATGTGTTTTCGAATATTGAATTCATATGTATTTACGTTTATTCGACGCTCTTACGGTGAAGGAAATTCAAAGGTTATGTGTGAAGTCGACCAACCCGCACTGGGCCAGGGTGGCCGACTAAGGTCTAATCGCCCTAATTCAGGGTAGGCTTGAGCCTTGGCCTTGGGTGGGGACGTATATGAGCTGTTGATACGTAACTGTCAAAAATAATATAACGGAATCCGGCGACAGGCCTACAAATAAACATTCCAAATTTAAATTCCTGAACGGATAATGCAACATAGTGCAGGAGCCTACGCCCAACATTAGCATACATTAGGCAACCGATTGTTTCGCAAACAGGAAATTCTAGTTAGTTCAATATAATTGCTAGACCAGCGGTAAACTGATTTATTTCGTAGTTCGGTATTTGGATCTATTAATAGATACGGTCCGTGCTTTCTTACGCGTAAGAGTAGAATAATGGATACTTAGAAATTAAAAGGCATTTTGATATGAAATGGAGCGAATTTTACTATCTCACTTCTCAATATTTACACGAAGATACCACTTGATTAAGATCTATCTTTCTAATCTACCTATCTTATATATTAAAATCTGTTCATTGTAAAAAATATAATTATGTCCAATTAATGTAAAATGTGCATGGTCCCTTCGTGATTCAAACATCATCGTCGGAGTGCGAAATCGCAACAAAAACAGATACTAAATACGAACGATTTCCATAAATCGAATTGACCGACATCGACAACGTCGTAAAGTTTGTAAAGCGTTAAATGTTACAGAGAAGGTTTGAGAGTGGACATTGTTATTATGTTGTTGGGGTGTAAGAATAGCACACAGAAAATCTTCAGCTTCAACTGTCAAGCTCAGTCCCATTCTCCTTGTTCCAGTTCATCATCAGCGCCGTCCTGGCCGTGGCCCTGAGCAGGGAGTACCCCGCCGGCCTCCACCCAGCAGTCTGCCCCAACTACCCCTTCTGCGACACCGAAGCCCTGGCGCGTCACACCCCTGATGGCATGCCCATTCCGGAGTGGGTTCGCAACCCCAGCCTGCTTCCCGTGGCGCCTGTAGCTCAATTGGCGTAAGTTGATCTTGCATTATCATCATACTCGTATATTAACAGCTTCCGCAGCCGAGTGGTCGAGGTTTTTCCGCTCATTACGGAGGTTCCGGGTTCGATTCCCGGTGGAAATACTGTGGTCATTAATCAATTGACGTTCGATGTAGTCATGTCATGAAGGGAGGAGGGGAAGGGGGGAGGTATTTTGGGAATCTAATTGTCCGAAAAAATAAATTCTGAAGGCTCGCTAAGCCGTTAGTCCCGGCCGCAAACCGTAGGAAGTAACTGTGTTCCCGGCTATTTTTACAGACAAAAGTTGTTATATGAGCCAATGTCGAAGGCCTTCAGCGGCTCTATTATAACCCTGACCCAGGGTTTGTGAGGTTTCGAGAACCCTACTGATAAATTGCACGGAAGATCGACGGACGATAGCGTGACTTGCGATAAACGTTAGTTCGAATCAAACCCACGCGATATGAAGCAGGTTTTGGTGAAGCTAATGTTATATTTTTCTTACAGCCCCGCTGCCACTGTCCCCGTAGCCGCCCGCTACCCCGCCAACTTCCCCGCAGCCCTCTGCCCAAACTACCCGTACTGCTGGTGAACATATTAGCAACTTCTACAACTTCATGAACGATTTTCGACTATTTGAAAATAGAAACCGACAGTAAGAGACACGAGCTTATAAAAACTGCCCTTATAATCACGTAGAGCTGAATAAGTAAACCTGGATTATGTATTTTCAAAGTTATCATAATAATATTCGATGATCGAATAAAACTCGAATGATTCAGACAGAACGACTAAAAAAACTTCTAATTCTGAACTTTTGGGAACCATTCGTTATTTTTCTACGAATTAGTATTGCAAATGTTAATATTATGATTATTATAATAATATGCCTTTGTCGTTCATGAAGTTATTATACATACATTCTGCCACTGCATTTCTGTATGTGTATGATCAACTTATTGTAAACATAAATGCTAGATTTCCAGGAATTTTGTTTACCATACAAATAATATTTTAGCGCCATTTTTGAGCAGAAAATAAGCTAAACTACCGCTGTCGCTAATGCTAACGCTACTGTGATTACAGACATTAAAAACAAAAACTAAATTCTTGGAAATTTAAAACATTTATCTTGAAATACTATGATTTCACTGCCATAACTTTTTGCTATTTGTAAAAATGTATATAGTGTTCATTTCTTGTAAGCTGTGCTCATGCATTTGGAGTTTATGTAAAGAAAAAAGATGGACGTGTTAAAAAATGTAAATAAAAACAAGGACTTTAAGTTTTGGTTTTATTTTTTCAATAAATCGTTAATCCGAGTTACAAAAATTGTATATTGAAGTGCTATTTATTTCAATCCACTATAAAACTGGTAGTTTTGTAAATAAATGAGTGTGAATAGACATAATATTATGATATTAAAACTTCTCAACGTATGTATTTTGGGGTTGTATGTGTGTTGTGTGTGTGTGTATGTGTGATGTTAGAATATTAATCGTTGTCATCAAATGAGAAAAATGCAAAAAATCTTGATATCGAGCGAAATCAATGTTTCATAATCAAAGTTCGTTCAAAGTTCAAAGTTGTTCGATAAAACAATATTCGATTAAAAAAGGTTTCGAAATTATGAAGGGAGCCCAATCGATGATAAGCATTTAAATGAGGGTGACTGACTATGATTATGATAATTTAGTCTGCAATATCCTAACAAAACTGGGGAAAGTCTCACAAAGGTATTTTTTGTTGGACTGGGATTTGAACCCGGAACCTCCATGAAAGAAGAACACTCGAAAACTCAGCCACAGAGACTGTAAGAAGATTTTGGTCCTACTCACCGAACCAAACAAGAATTTTCCAGATAATACAAAAACTACTGAAATCATGTTCCGCCCCACATAGCAGACAATTTAAACAGTAGGTAGGTATACTTATTAGGTGTATAATTGCTATATAAGTGCTGAATGCATCGTATAAAGTCATGCGTGAAGTTGGATTGCTATATCGATGGCTTAGAATCAATAGTGTCTATCTCAAAAAACTTAACTTTACAGGAGACGAAAAAAAGGGTCTCTCTGCTCAAAATGAAAATCAAAATTCATCATCATCATCATACTCAGCCCCCATCAACCCACTGATGGGTATAGGCCTCTTCTCTATAGCGCCAATTCTCACCGTCCTGTGCCAGCCTCATCCAGTAAGATCCCGTCATCTTGACGATATCGTCTGACCATCGCGCTGGTGGTCTGCCCACTGGCCTTGTCGCCCCTCTAGGCCACCACTCTGTGACTGCTTTGGTCCACCGTCCGTCGTCCCGTCTAGCCAATTTTTTTTTAAATTAAAATTTTTACAAATCATTCTTCGACGTCAAAGCTATCATGGATGGCACGTTCAGCGTACGCTCTCTGTGGAGAAGAATGGCCAGAAACTCTATACGCGCTCTTGATACAGGTGGTATTTCTATAGCGAAAAACTTTTAGAATTTGGTGAATTTTGAGATGGATTTTGGCTTGAACAGACTAAGTAAAATTTAACTCTAAATCCCCTTTCGGTTGCCCATGTCACTGAGTTTTGTAACCCGTTACAAAAACCATCTACATAAAAAGTAGAAAACGTAAAAAAATGAGATAGACGCTATTGATTCTTAACCGTCGATATAGCATTTTAATTACTTGCTACTTGCTTATAGCAAGTATGTGCAAGTGGTTAAGCAAAAACGGATGTAAACAAAATAGTTATTTTTTCTTTGCATAATAAAACTGACCACGTCTAGTTTAGTTAGACTGTCGATGGTGTAATGGTTAAAGCCGCTGCCTTCCGTCCGGGAGATGTGAGTTCGAAGCCCATCACGCACAGTCGACAAAGGAGATAGGCAAGCTAGATTGAAAACGATCTAGACACACGGCAGTGTGTCCGCCAAGTTCGCAAAAGAAAAAGGCGAAGACGACGCACCAGTGTGTTACATTACACGAACCATTAATAAAGTTTATACAGGAGATTTTCAGCTTGGCCAAAATGCTTTTGTATGTTCATCTGTCCATCTTGGCGTGTGGTGACGGCAGAGGAGAATACATTTGTCACCAACCCCTACTCTTCCCGTGGGTGTCGTAAGAGGCGACTTAGGGACTACACATTGAACAGGGAACGGGCAGCAGCGCTCTCTGATACAGTAACCTTTTAATCTGCGATCTCCAACCCGCCTGCCAAGCGTGGAGATTATGGCAAAACCCTCCACATAAGTGGAGGAGGCTCATAGTCCAGCAGTGGACTGTAACGGGCCGTTGATGTTGATGTTGTTTGTTCTCATTTACAGGTTGCGTTTCTCAACCGATTCTCGTGAAATTTTGTGAGCAGGTTCGATAAATATATAATCTTTTTTTTAGTCAGTAAAAGATGTAAAAATATCATAAATCAGCCATTTCGAAAAAGATAAATACTCGCGGGATCTACAGCTCATGTAGTTATATTTTTACATTTATTCCATAATAATTGTACAGTTTTCGAATCAATAAGCCAGCTCCAACAGTATCCTCAAAGCATTATCTGATAGGTGGGACTCCCCACTTCTCAAAAGGTGGATGGAGCTCCACAATACCTAATTGTGTATATTTCGTGTGTTTGCTTATGATGTCTTACTAACACTAGTATATAAGTTATTCTGTATAACACTTTATGGACTTTGTCCGAAATAAATAATTTATTATTATTATTAATAATAAGATGAAATTTCATGACAAAGCATAACATACTTAGATAAATGAAAGGCTCGCGCGGCGCTCGCCTAGATACCGCTGGCGTAATTGTAAAATGCGGCAACAAATACTCCGAGAAAACTTAATAGGTTTCAAGCTTCCTGCTCTGCGGACTAGGCTGTCAGTACTAAAACAATTTGTTTTCGAAATTCAAATTCAAATGCACGTTATTCAACGCTTACGAAGATGGATAACATCGTAATGAATAATGGGTTTGTGAGGTCGGTTGTCGACCTTACACTTGTTAACCCACACGATGATGATGATTGCGCTGAAATTCAAATTTTTTGTAGTCGACCAACGCGCACTAGGTCAGCGTAGTCGACTAAGGCCTAATCTCTCTAGGGTAAGATCTAGGACCTCTACAAAAATTACATTGACAAAAGTTACTCTACGAAAGTCACCTCTACGAAAGTTACCACTACGAAAGTCAATTCTACGAGAGTGACCTCTATGAAAGTCACCTCTACGAAAGTTACCACTACGAAAGTCAATTCTACGAGAGTGACCTCTATGAAAGTGACCTCTACGAAAATTACCTCTACGGCATAAGTAAAGTGACCTACGTAATTTTCCCCTCTAGGAATGCCTAGAGGGGAAAAGAGACTGCAAATCAGCTAACGTAATGTAGGACGACCTGATAATATATTGCTGCTTATTTAATTCTAGTGGTTTGATTTGTATTCACAAAAATATTCCAATGTTAATAAATTGTATTTTTATGTTGAAGTAAACTTTAAAAATGTCTATCTTTCCGGGAAGAAATTTTATGAAATCGATTATGATTCGAATTATGGGTTACATAAGAATTACTGCTAGAAAAATTCACTTTCCACAATAAAAGACACCGTCGCCTGTCTCCCAACTAATTCTGGTCGCACTTTGTTAACCTTCTTCCTATTCTTCGTCTCTTTCATTTCTTTAATATTCTTTAACATAAGGCTATTGCTGTCCTGCTCTAACAACAGCTTCTTTACAAGTGTGAGCAGACTGGATGCATCGAAGTCTTGTTCTTCGGTTAATCTGTCAAGTTTGACAGCTATGGCAGCTGATCCTTCTGAAGACATCTGTTGAAATTAATAAGAACAACAGTTTTTTTATAAAATCATTTATTCACCCGAAAAAATTGGATGCGCGTCACCTCGGAGAGAAGCGTCCCTCTTTTGTTTTTCTGAGTATTTACCTCTCAGAGGAACAAAAGACGATCGCGGCGGCGCGCGTCTGAAATCTTTGATATACCTATTATTTATTTATTTTCGTGTGAGTTGTTGGAGCCGTCAAAGGCCTCTGACATCCCTCTTGTAATTTTCCATTGATAATAGCCGGGACTAGCGGCTAAACTTGTCTTCCGAAGTAGGGAATCATCTTACTTTTCAAACAATCAGCTGATTCAACCTGCAATGTCCTGCCCAAAGTCTCACGAAGAGATTTGTCCGCTAGTGTCCCGGGATGGTGTGTGTGTGTGTTGAGATGGGTCCACCTCCAGAAAGCCGAATGCTCGGGCCTTCAGCCACGGATGAATGAATGAATGATTGAATGAAATATACTTTATTGCACACAGACAGAAACATACAGTAATTACAGAAGTAAAATCATGACTCCTGGTAATAAAGCTATAACTATTTGTATTTATAGACCATCAAATAACAAGAAACAAAGCTTTGACATATTTTTCCAAAAATTTTAGTTGTTATTGTATAATATTAACCGCAAATTTACAAAGAAAAGAATTATAATAGCAGGAGATTTTAACATCAATATGCTTGTACAAACTCCAGAGTCATCCAAATTAAGAGATATTTTAAAAAATTATAACTTGAATTTACATATAACCGTCCCTACAAGGAAAAAATCATGTATAGATTTAATTATAAGCAACATAAAAAATGTTAATGGTATTGTACTCCCGCTCTACCTCTCAGACCATGATACAGCCCAATTTTTACGCCTAGATCTTAAAACATCTCTAAGCATGCCGGAGATGTATTTTATGTTTAAGAGACAGTACACAAAGGAAAACATTTTGTTGTTCCAAAATTATTTAAAATGTTTATCTTTTCAAAATGTTTATGAGCAAACTGATTTAAATGCAGCGTTTAACGAGTTTCATGACTTGTTTTGCTTACTCTACAAATTATGTTTTCCAAAACTAAAAGTAAAAATTAAAACCACATGTAAATTAAATTGGATTACGAAAGGATTGAAAAGATGTTGCATTGCCAAGAGAAAACTGCGCTTTCTTTATTATTCTCATAGAAGTACTAAAAATAAAAATAACTATTTGGAATATAATAAACTCCTAAAAAAGTGCATTAATTTAGCTAAGCGGCAAATAAACAGTAAATACATATCAAACCATAAGAACAAAGGTAGAGCTGTCTGGAAAATAATAGACCATGAAATTAATGATAATTATGTCTCCAGAAATGTAGACCAATTAATTTATAATAATGAAACTATTAATAACCCTAAACTAATGACCACTATATTTAATGACAACTTTATAAAATCGACAAATATTGACAATAATAACTGTAAAAATACTAATACTAATTTTTTTAATAATTAAATTTTTCTAACCCCTATTACTAAAAATGACATTGAAAAATGTATTATGGATCTCAACAATACGAATTCAGAAGGTCTTGATGAAGTTTGCACGAAAATAATCAAAGCTTGTCGAAAAGAAATAAGTGAAGTATTAGCCTACTTAGTAAATCTCTCTTTCCAAACTGGTAAATTCCCTGACAGATTAAAAATAAGTGTAGTTAAACCTTTATTCAAAAAAGGAGATAAGAAGCTTATAGAAAATTATAGGCCCATAACACTTATCCCAGTCTTTTCCAAAGTCTTCGAAAAAATTATGCATAATAAATTAACATCATTCTTTACAAAATACAATGTTATAACAAAAGATCAATATGGGTTTCAAAAAGAAAAATCCACGACTCTAGCAACTTTTAATCTGGTTAATGAGATACTTCACAAATTGAATGAAAACAACTTTGTAACAGCTCTCTTTTTTGATATGTCAAAAGCGTTTGACTTCGTATTTCATCAGCTTTTGATGACAAAATTAGAAAGATATGGAATAAGAGGTCCCGCATATGACTGGATTCAATCTTACCTTGAAAACAGATCACAAACAGTAGAAATTACTGCACTTGACTCAAAAAGGACAGTTGAAACATATCAATCAGAATACAAAATAAATAAATACGGTGTGCCTCAAGGAAGTGTGCTTGGGCCCCTCCTTTTTTTGCTATACATAAACGATATTACTGACATTACCAATTACAGATCTATATTATTCGCGGATGATATTACAATAATTATATCAACATCAAAGTTGCTTTCACTGACTTTACATGAATCTATAATAAATGATGTGTTGTTATCTACAATTAATTGGCTGAATTATAATAATTTAACTTTAAATATAAATAAAACTAATTACATTAATTTTAATAATATAACTAACCTAAATATAATATATCAAAATTTTAATATAAAGAATACTGACTGTACAACATTTTTAGGCATTAATATTGACAATAAATTACATTGGAAAAATCAAATAAATCATGTTTGCAACAAATTAAATAGATTTGCATATGCTTTATCTAAATTAACAAGAGTAACTAGTAGAGAAACAGCAGTAACGGCATATTATGCATACGTAGAATCGATACTACGATATGGCATTCTAATATGGGGTAACAGTACAGACACATCTAAAGTATTTGTTGCTCAAAAAAAATGTATCCGAGCCATTGTGGGTGTGGCCTCTGACGTGTCTTGTAGACCTTTATTTAAATCATTAAATGTCTTACCACAACCTTGCATTTATGTTATTGAATTATTAGGATTTGTAAAGCAAAATATTAATCTTTTTACAAAAAAAAGGGACCAGACTACAAGAAATCTTAGGGATCCTAATGCACTAGTTTATGACATTATTCCAAAAAGTACAAGATTCCGCAAAAATTGCTACGTTATGTGCATAAAAATATGGAACAAATTACCATGTCGTCTTCAATCTATAAGTCCAATACGTAGATTTAAAAAAGTTGTAAGATCTTGGCTAATGCAGCACACTTTTTACTCCATAAAAGAATTTATTGACCATAAAATTGAATTATGCCAGAATTGTACTAGTTTGTAAGTAAATGGACATTTGCATGCTTTAAACTTAGGCTAGATATGTGCTTTATTTCTAATCATACTAACATCTTTGTATCTACCATATCTATCGCAAATAAAATATCTTTATCTTTATCTTTAAAAGTAGTACAATTGGCGGCCTTATTGCTCAGGTAGCAATTTCTTCCAGGCAACCGGTTAACATGGAGACATTTAAGTAGGGTGCAAGAAACCAAGATGGTAAATACTTACTCAAATCAAAGGCCCTTCTCAGGGCCAACCAATCGGACCCTGTCCGATCCTGCTCTTACCGTAATATCTATAAATATCGAAGGGTTCTCCGAAAACGGTTCTCTTGACACAGTTCTGAGAGTATATCCGATTATACTCTCAAAACTGTGTCAAGAGACACACTGTGATGTACTATGCGTCCAGGAAACATATCGTGACATCGGTAATAGCAGGCCTCATATTCTCGGAATGACACTTATAGCCGAGATCCCACACCCAAATCACGGTAACGCAGTGTTTGCTGCTCCCGGCTTAAACGTAGTATCAGCATGCTGCTCGCAGGAGGATTCGGTTGAGATTATAACCGTTGACAGTTACCGAACTGCACAGTGACATCTGTATATAAACCTCCTGGAACGCCATTCAGCTTCAACAAGCCAAATAACATCGATAACCACCAGACCAAAATTATCTTAGGCGATTTTAACAGCCTCAGTACTAACTGGGGTTATCAGTTAACTGCCTAGAATCTGGACAAATACCGAAACTCTGGAGAGAGTCATTATTAATCGCCATTCCTAAACCTGCAAAGCCTCTGGACGACCCTAAGAACTATCGGCCAATTTCCCTGCTTTGCCACACCTACAAACTGTTTGAGAGGCTGCTGCTAAACCGTTTATTGCGTGTTGTCGATCCTAAACTCATCCCCGAACAGGCGGGTTTTAGACCTGGGAAGTCCTGCACCAACCAAACACTAAAGCTCACTCAATTCATCGAGGATGGGTTTGAGAGGAACAAGGTCACAGGTATCGTGTTCGTAGATTTGTTAGCAGCCTACGACACAGTTAACCTTAAACGGCTTCTTTGGAAAGTGGGGGAATTGACCGGAGACCAGAGGTTTGTCAGAGTCTTAAGTGAGCTACTTCATAATCGACGGTTTCAGGTTAACCTGCTTTCTGAAAAAAGTAGATGGCGCTTACAGAAAAATGGTCTACCGCAAGGTAGTGTCCTATCTCCTATTCTGTTTAACATCTATACTAATGACCAACCAACAAGCTTAAATACTCCTCGTTTTATTTACGCAGATGACCTTGCGTTAGTTTCGCAATCTGAGTCATTTGAAGAAGCTGAGCAAAACATCACGAACGCTTTAGACACTTTAAGCTCATACTATGAGCTAAATGCGTTGAGGCCCAATCCAGCAAAAACCCAGTAATGCGTCTTCCACCTACGCAACCGACAAGCAAATCGTGTACTCAACATCACATGGAAAGGAGTACCAATCTCCTCGTGCAATCACCCCAAATATCTCGGTGTGGTGCTGGATCGCGCTTTAACGTTTAAGGCTAATTGCGAAAATGTAAGAAGGAAGGTTTCTACTAGAAACAACCTCCTTGCAAAGCTTACCTCGACCAAATGGGGAGCCTCGCCCGAGACCCTGCGAACGACTGGGTTGGCGCTCTGTTTTAGTACCGGAGAATACGCTTCGCCAGTATAGAACCGTTCTGCTCGACCGGGTTGCAGGTCGACCGGGTCGTCTTTTCCCCTGCCTTGGCCACCATTCTGTTAGGGACTTACTCCACCTGCCATCTCTAAATCTAGCCACATGACCTGCGCACTGCCACTTGAGTTTTACGATCCGCTTACCAACGTCTTGCACTTTGGTCCGTTTCCGGATTTCTGCGTTCGGTATCAACATCAACAACATCAACGGCCCGTTACAGTCCACTGCTGGACTATGAGCCTCCTCCACTTAATCGGAGGATTTTGCCATAATCTCCACGCTTGGCAGGCGGGTTGGAGATCGCAGATTAAAAGGTTACTGTATCAGAGAGCGCTGCTGCCCGTTCCCTTTGCGTTCGGTATACGGTCGATCAACTTGATGCCTAGCATGGTACGTTCCATGGCTCTTTGTGCAACTCCTAGTCGGTACACAGTCTCCTTATGTATGATTTGGATAATTAACTTATTTATTACCTTATTAATCAGAGGTCTTAGATCTTCTAAACGATTTCCAATGCAAGGGTCGTCGTGCAAGTCTCTTGATTTCAACCAGCCGTAGTTAGAAGACTTTCTACAGATTCTGTCTTGCTGTAACGCCATCTTCAAGAGCTTTTCAATCTAGAAATATTAACAAAAAGGAGTACACAGGGATTTCATTAGAAAAAGGTCAGCAGATTGCTTTCCAATTATTGAATGAATAAATATACTTTATTGCACACACAGAAATAATAAATGACAGAGTGGAAGTAAGAATAGGTAGTCATGTACAGTTAGGCGGCCTTATTGCTTCATAGCAATTTCTTCCAGGCAATCTTATTGAGTTAGGTATTGATAAAAAAAAAGGTTAACGAAAAAGAGAGATACAGGTTCGAGTCCTGTCCAAGATCGAATTTTTTTTTCATTTTTCGCTTTATAGTAATTATTAGGTATTTCGTTAACAGGCGTAATCTGTTACAACAATTATTTAAATGGCAACTATTTTAGGAGGAAGGGTAGAGTAGAAGTGTATCACGCAGGGTACTCTACAATACGTTTTCTAAAAGGTGTTACGAAAAAACCTGTAGAGCAGGGGCCGTTTCACGAAGCTACAAGTTACAAATTACAAGTACAATTTGATGTACATTGCGTACACAATGAGGTAAAATGATGGGCTTCCAGTTTTGACGAATCGGCTACGTAAGGAAAAAAAAAAAAAAAAAAAATGAATGAAATTATATCTTACATCAACATCAACGGCCCGTTACAGTCCACTGCTGGACTATGAGCCTCCTCCACTTAAGTGGAGGGTTTTGCCATAATCTCCACGCTTGGCAGGCAGGTTGGAGATCGCAGATTAAAATGTTACTGTATTAGAGAGCGCTGCTGCCCGTTCCCTGTTCAATGTGCAGTCCCTAAGTCGCCTCTTACGACACCCACGGGAAGAGTAGGGGTTGGTGACAAATGTATTCTACTCTGCCGTCACCACACGGCGGCATGGCACGGCATGACACGGCAAATTATAACTTGTTACTAGTAAATTGTTGCTTCGTGAAACGGGGCCCAGGGGTTCAGTCCAAGAAAATTTAACAACTTTCCCCAACAAATATAAGAAGACAGATGAAAAAAATCGCATCTCCCATAGTAAATCAATTAGATAATTTGACCGCGTGCTTTTGTTTTAAAAAGACAACTTATTGTTCTTTGGATAAAGTTTTTCTTTACTGGTATTTTTATAGCAATATTAATAGTAATAAACTATGAGTATGTGCAGTTATTGTAGTAGTAAATAAAAGACTCACATATTGGAAGAGATCTACACAGGTAAAGCTCTTTACAGGACCCACCACGTTTTTTTCTTCAAAAAACATATTTCTGGTAAGTTCACAAAAATCATCGATACCAAAATGAAATAATTATTCTACTGTATGAATAAGTTTATCTGGAATAACGAACGGTAGATAGTGATAACATTCAAGAGCTTTATAATGGCCTTATCGCCAAGCCGAGTTAATTAATTTGATAATCTACATACCGGGAAATCTGTTTTCGGGAACTCTGTTTTTCTTTTATAGCAATCAGTTCAATATGATGTTTTTTTATTGGTTGGTGAAAGCGAGTGACCTCCCGGTCTTTGCCCAGCTGTGGGACCTCAGAGGAAGTAAAATACGATCGCTTCGCTCCGCGCCGCGAGGCGACGCGCGTCTGAAATCTTTGAGTGGGACACAATGAAGATAATCATCTGGGCTTAGATAAATGAAAGGCTCGCGCGGCGCTCGCCTAGATACCGCTGGCATAGTTGTAAAATGCGGCAACAAATACGGGTTCGTAGCAATTGCTCCCATTCGCAACTCTCCCCTGCTCAACTGCTCCTAGTCGCCGAATTCGGCGTACCCGAACTCGCGCCGACGCTTCGCGTCTCATCTCGTATTTCCTCCGAGCTTGCTCCTTCCAAATTGTCATTGTCATTGTTGAGTTGCCGCATTCACGGAGCTGATGTTTTTAGATAGCGCGGTATCTAGGCGAGCGCCGCGCGAGCCTTTCATTTATCTAAGCATCTGGGCCTTCAAGTTTATGTTATTTATACTCTATGAAATAGAACTGCGGCTGATATTACTAAAGAGGTGATAAAAATACCTTTATGTCAAAAAACATGTCACAACATTTCCAAACATTTCTGAGCAAATAAAAATTTTATGTTGATAATAATTTAACAAAATACTGACTTCGACCAAATCTTTGTACGTATGACATGAAAAAAAAATAACTATTCGCATTTTAGCAGCTGAGCAATGATTTAAGTTTAATCCATGATGCATTTGACGTACAGTCCTCTTTATAAATTAAGCGATTTGTGTATCGAAGAAGTGTCTTCGGAAAATTGCGTCGACTCCATGTATCTGATGCACGACACTATCTACAAGCCCACACAGATACACATAGCAAACATATCTGAAGACAGCTCATCCGAAGACACGTCTGAAGATAAGTCCGCATATTCAGAAGCGTTTTTAAGCGGAATCTTGGAAGATTTATCAAAGAAATTGATCTTGATAGCTCAGTACACTTGTTGCTGGAGAAGTAATCCTGACAGTCAAGAGAAAGTTTCAAATAAGGGAGAGAAGAAGACGATATCCGTCGACCCTGAAACTTTTTCCGTAATGTCCGATTCGGAATTGGAGATAGTCTCATCTCTCAATTTTGACTCTTTAGAGGTATTGGAGAGCCCAATAGTGGACCCCGATTTAGGAACATCAAAGAAATCTCAATATAAATACGTTTTAAGGAAACTGTTCACAAAGAAAAAGAGTTCGGGACATCTGGATAAAGAAAGCAACTGCAAAGCCGACAAATGCAGTGGACAGTGCATCCGCAATGGTTGGAAAAATTACTCTATAGAGAGGAATTCTAGTGTCAGCGATAGAGGTTTAGTAAATAATGATATTCCAAATGCTGGAGACGGTCCACAAACTGGGCAACGGAACCCACAGGTTTATTTATTAGAGGATTCCAGGGAACCCAAACGCCAGAAGAGAGCATTCGATTTTTTCAATGACATCTACAGATCTAGAAACAATAAAATTTAATTTTTGTAAATTGCAGTCGTGCTATTTATTTATCCCGCTAAAGGTTTAAAAAGATGGACTGCGTTCTAGCTGTAAAATGACAGTCTAAATGCAGTGGATATTCTACTCTAATTAGAGAAGTTCTAGATTCGAATACCGGTCACAGAATGAATATACTATTAGTATTAACGTTCCCGGTGGACGCTGAACCGACTCAGGGCAGGTGTAGGCTGATCCAGGAAAAGAAGTGGGGTTTCTCTAGCAATGACCGGTGTAGATGGAGCATCTTCTGTCTTGTCCTGACTGCCCTGTCTCTTGCACAATGGCAGACTTAAATGAAGCCAACCAAAGAGTTTTCGATGTGGCCAATTCTGCCGTCGTATCAGAAAACACAGTATCTCAAGTTACTGGGTTTTCACTTTTATTTTATTACCGTAACAATGAGAATGAACTCTACCCGGCAAAAATTTCGGTTTATTTCTAGCACTTCTGGTTCCAGAGATACGGTAACTAAAAACACAGTAACTTTAACAAACTAAGACCAAATAATAGAACAAAACACAGCATGTAGGTATTACATAACTTGAAAACAGTAAGTAAGAGGTTACTGTGTTAATGGTAACAAACAATAAATACAATAAGGAACAAACTTTAGATAAGAACACAGTAAAATGCTCTTGCTAGTCTATAACACAGCATTTTTTCCAAATACTGTGTTATAGATTAGCTCAAGATTTCAAGATTAAAATATATCACTTGGCAACAATACAGTATCTAAGATACTATGTTATAAGAGAAATACGCTAGCAATCGATTATTTAAGTTCCTTGACAAAATAACAGTATTTAACTACTTACTGTTTTTTGTCTAGACCTTTCGAGCGCGGAAACAATACTTACTGGGTTTTAACTAAGTTTAAAGGGTGTGCGGGGTGGGTGGGAGGTGAGGGGCGTGTGTGTTTTGGAGTGATGAGGTCGGCGCACGGACATCTTGCTGGCTTTGCGTTTGCGCTGACGATATTTGACGAGTACGCAGCAATATATCGTAAGCTTTTTTACCTTCATTATGATAATATTATAATTAAATATTAGTTTTAATCTAAGAGATGGCAGTTTTTAGATACTTTATAATATTCTAACTTTATCTCATTACTCAGTACGAACTTTAGATTAGGACGGACTTTCATCCGATTACCTACGCTAGGGCAAGCCGGACATTTTGACTTATAAGGTGTTCCCGCCATATGAGTACCTAGATAAAAAGAAAAGCCTCTCAAAAATCGCGTCGAATTAGGCATGATATCTCACTTCACAAAATAAAATGTGTTACAGAAGGACCACTCCCGCTTTCTTCGAAAATAATTACGTCATCTTGCCGTACTGACTAGGATTGCTACTGTATGGATTCTGAAAAAATGTAGTACTTTGCAAAGATATAATACATACATTCATCTTATCATGCTTACATGATTTAGAGGGTAGACAGAGCATCAAATATCCATAAAAGATCCCGATGCCGATGGGTGAAGAACGCATAAGCAACCAAATGCTGTTATAATGCCGCTTGTTCATTTTAATCAAAGCAATTACATTTTAAGTAACCCCTACTCTTCCCGTGGGTGCCGTAAGAGGCGACTTAGGGACTACACGTTGAACAGGGAACGGGCAGCAGCGCTCTCTGATACAGTAACCTTTTAATCTGCGATCTCCAACCCGCCTGCCAAGCGTGGAGATTATGGCAAAACCAAACACTTAAGTGGAGGAGGCTCATAGTCCAGCAGTGGTCTGTAACGGGCTGTTGATGATTGATGATGAAAATTATTTTAATGATTATGAATATAGGACCAAAGAGTACCCTATTATTTTGATAATACTACGTGACAAACATTAGGGCTCGCGAAATCGATGAAAAAATCTCGCGAATGAGTTTTTAATCTAAACTTGCGTGCGATTGCAACAAACACTTTGGTCAAACGTGATGGAGCTCTGTTTATGTTTGAGGACGTCTGTAAACGTAGCGTCAATTTGTGCGTGCGAGAAATAGCGTTTTGTTCTGAGTGGATTCTCTGTTATGTCTGGCGCGCGCCGCTTTACCTACTTACTTTGTGACTACTTTGATTAGAGGACACGTGCGTTTGCTCGCGAATTACGAAAGCAATTTTTAAACTTGTGGTTAAATGTATTATTTTTACAATAATGTATGCCTTACTCGTGAACTGTTTGCATTCATAATTCAAAGAAAATATACTTAGAGTTCTTTTTTGTACCCAAGCAGCAAACTTTACTATTTATTAGATAGGTAGTTAAGTTAGATGGGACTATAAAGACATAATTTTTCATGTTTTTAAGAAGGTATTGATAGGCGTCATTAGTTTGAATGACCTGTAGGGGGATCAGCAGAGATGAACGAGTAATAATTAGAAATTTTTATAATAAAATTATATCATTATTAATATAATAATTTGCAAAGTTTAGTCTATAACACAGTATTACAAAATACTGGATTAGTCAACCATCGCTAGCCTTTATCATTTTATATTAAAACACAGTAATTTGACTTACTAGATTCACAATTAACTAAATTTCGTTAAGTAAATTAGATTAAAACACAGCAAAATAACAGTAACTGCGATCAACAGTATCTTTACATAGCTTAATCACAGTATTTCGTAAATCTTAGCTAGTACACAGTAATTACGTCAGTCACTGTTATTTACTCTAGTGCAACAAATTTTTGTTTATTTATTTTACCAACAAGAACACAGTTATGTATTTAATACGAAATATAATAAAGATACATAAAAATTAAAAATACACATTTATAGAACAACGTCTTTTTTATCACTCTACATTCTAGTTAGGATGCTAACTTTCATAAATTTGTCACAATCGAACATAGTATCCAAAAAACTTTACGCGCGTTTTTCTCGTAACGACTTTTTCAAAGTTACTGTATTCTCTGTTACGACGGCAGAATTACTGGGCTTGACTGGTTTGAGTCGACACGAGAAGAAGAAGAAGAACGTTCCCGGTGTAAACACGGTGGTTAAACAAGAATTACGCTAGGTTTTCCCCAACTTTGCAGGCTGAATCATCTGATTGTCTGAAAAGGTCCTATTGCCATCGCTCGCGCGAACGTGAACTTGAACGTGCCATGGACAAATTGATTTTCGTCCTTGCCTTCGTCGTCGTAGGATTATAAGCTAATGTAACATAATTTTTTTTTTTATCTTTTACTGCCATCTAGTAACTACGTTAAAAAACATCGTATGATGATGTTAATAAAAGGTTGTACAAGTTCAGCTACTTGCCACTAGAGGACGGTATGATCCTACAACACATTGGTCCACGATTTTGTTTTAGCAAAACATTACTTTTTTTAAGTTGACTCTTGTGTGTCCCACAGCTGGGCAAAGGCCTCCTCTCCGAAACTCCCCTCGCTCTCGCCATTCCTCCCAAACTTGAGTCTCTAGATGCCCTTCAGAAATCCGTCCAAATCATCTCGCCATTGCATTGTCTTCATAAATTTCATTCATTTCATTTCGTGGTCGACTTCGACGGGGCGGCGGCAGCGCGCAGCGGATACGATCCTCCGGTACCCATGTGCGACAAAAAAAAGTAGTGTAGCATCGGGCCTCGTTGGTCCGAGTGCTATGTAGTTTGATACTGGCGATAGTATTCTTTTTACAATATATTCGTTCTCTTTTTAACTATTCAGTTTAGAAAGAGAACGATAGAAACTTCAGACGGGCTGGGGCCGTGGAAGTTTGACGTTCTCATCTGCCGTCCGCCGTCGAGTGCGGACCATAGTATTATTACCAGTGCTAAAATTGTGAGCTAAAATATATTAAAATACTAAAGTTATTAACAGTGCGTTTAAGTTATAAATAAAGTATCGAGTTATAAAAGTGTCTTTTATATTTGAAGTAGCGAGCTGTAGCTAAAGTGGCTACAGCCGCTACAGTGGTGGAGACACCCAGACCTGGTACGCGCCCCCACACACAGAATTAATAACTGATTCTAAAGAGGAACTGTTAACCCTCTTATATTACCCCTCACTCTCTTTGAAGTGAGAGTGACAGCGGATAGAAGATTGCTAAAAAGTTCTAGAATAGAACAAAAAAAAAAAACAAAAAAAAAAATTGTTTGAAATAGAAGTGGAGAATACCAAGTAAGTGGAGAATATTAAATAAATAAGTGGAGAATATTAAATGATTATGGAGTGTGTCATATGCTTCAATGGCTTTCGCCAAGATTCTGAGGAATTCTTCAAACGCTTCAATCGATTGGCAGTCCTCAAGAAATTGTCACAAGAAGAAAAGATGGCAGTGATAAGCACGTACTTGCAGGGGCCAGCCCTTTCTTTCTACAGAACGATAGAATCCCAGGCAAAAACTTATGAAGAGCTGGAGAAATTATATTAAAAGGTTCTCACCTGCCGTCCGCCGTCGTGGCAGGTTGTTTTTAGTGGTGGAGGAGTATTTCCCAGCGAGTACCTCGCAGAGTATTCGTTGATTTATTGAGTATAAGCGCACGGATGAGGCGGCCGGGAGGCGATTGGTGACTTCGTCAGCAGGGTCGCAGACATAAAGAGGAAAGTTCCAAGTTATTTTGATTTTATCCCAACTAATATTTTGTTTGCAATTTTTCAAAGAATTTTCCATTGTCAGTTTCAAAAATGACAGATATTTTATTTAATTCTTTACAGTTCAACTATTTGAATGTTTGGTCTGTCACTTTTGTAAACAGATGTTTACGTATTTATTTTTATTTATATTGAATTCCCTTTTATTGTAGTGTGAGGTAGGTAATTTCTTTTGGGGTTATGCTTAGGTGACCTGCATAATACAAAATAAAACATGAATGCATTATTGTCACTAGTTTTTACGAATTGTTTGTATGTTTTTCTAAGTGGTTTGGTAAATGAGGTAGTTGAGGTTTCGTGTACGATGGTTAGGTTGAGATTGTTTGCGCTGTTAGTTGGCTGATTAGGCACAGTTGATACACCTGCTTTAAGAGACATAGGAGCTTTGTAGGGTGGTCTGTTTAGGATCACACGTATTTTATCTGTCCTTTTCTAGGTTAGTAAAAGGTTGAGATTTCTATGGGTTATGATGAGGTATGGTATTAGGATATGGGGAGAAGTGATAGGTAATTTTTTCAATTCATTATATATGCCAATCCAAGTGGTTGTCATTTTCAAATCCATATATTTAATAATTTGAATATGAGGTTGTTTCTTGTAAGAAGGCATTAATGTAATGTACTTGTATCTTAGTCTAAATAATTATTTTTCTTCCTAGTCGCTAGTTATCTTGATATTGTTGTTACTATATTGTTTTTTCTATGTATTAATCCTATTATTTGTTTCATGTGCGGGCTGATAAAACTTTTATATTTAAACAATCATTAATATTTTCTTCTACACCTCCTTACTGACGTGAGATGTACTTCAGGACATCAGTGATGCCTGAATGAAAAGAAAATAATTTTTCATATAAAAAAACAACATTTATATCTTAGCTCATCTGATTGTTTTTTTTTCTATATGCGTTATGCTTAATTGGTTGTATTCTTCTTTGTTAGTGGGTATGTTAACTTCTCTTTCTTTGGAAAGATAGCTTCAATTTTAACACCTTAACTTCTTTTTCTATTTTGCTTTTAAATTAAATATAATTTAATTCTTGAGATTCTTGAGTATTGTGATTGGTGTTAACATTGTTTTGATTATCTTAATTTTTTTTTTTTTTTTTATCGTTAACTTAAATGTTTTAAATTTCATTTTAAATTTTGCATGCTATGTCTTTGAAGAATTTTATAGATTCAGGTTAGGGTTTGCATTTTGTAATTGAGGTAGCTGTTAGCTTTGGTTTAGGATGGTAAGATATGGGTCCTGTTTTAAGTATTTTTGGAGAGGTTTTTTATTTAGAAAAATTATTAGAAAATATTTTTCTGGTAATTAGACTTTAGCTAAGTCCAGGATCTAAGTCTTCCATTGTTTTTTTTATTAGATTTTTATTAAATGAATTTTTCCCTCTCTTAGGTAGGTAGTTAGTTACTAGTAGATTGTAACTAGCAAGAAAAAAAATTTTTTGGGTCTTCAACCAAAAAAATTTTTTCAGGGGAGACCGGGGGTAGCTGTAGCATCGGGCCTCGTTGGTCCGAGTGCTATGTAGTTTGATACTGGCGATAGTATTCTTTTTGCAATATATTCGTTCTCTTTTTAACTATTCAGTTTAGAAAGAGAACGATAGAAACTTCAGACGGGCTGGGGCCGTGGAAGTTTGACGTTCTCATCTGCCGTCCGCCGTCGAGTGCGGACCATAGTATTATTACCAGTGCTAAAATTGTGAGCTAAAATATATTAAAATACTAAAGTTATTAACAGTGCGTTTAAGTTATAAATAAAGTATCGAGTTATAAAAGTGTCTTTTATATTTGAAGTAGCGAGCTGTAGCTAAAGTGGCTACAGCCGCTACAGTAGACAAAAAATTGTAGTGTGACACACGCCCTAGATTCAGAATAGTAAGATAAACCATGTAAACGACAACTCGACGTTTTCAATACCATCTAATATGAGACAACGTAACACTGACGTAGTATATCTTAGTTTTAAGTACTATATAAACTCAATTAATTAAAGTAATAAACCAGTATCTACTCAGCATTGAAACGTGTTTCTCTTCTTACCGAACCCCGAACACTTCATGGCGACTCTTAGCCAGGTCAATGCTTTCTGGCAGTGCTGGTTCTTTCTGGGTTCCGTCCGAGCCAAAACTTGCGGTATAAGTTTGCAATTGAAAGTCCGTACCTACATTTCAAGTGATAACAATTTTACAAGTCAGTAAAAAAAAAGTGTGAGTGACAATGAAAAGTAAAACATAAAAAAACACTAAGTAAAAACACTTAGTATAAAAACAATGGCGAAACAAGAATAATTTTAAAATTAGCAATAGAAGTTTAAAAATATTGAGAGAATATAAATTCAACAAAATGGGAAATACAACTACTAAAAAAACTCCAGAAGAAGAAATAATAATAGCACAAAATGGTGCAGGAAATATCCCATTTCAACGCACTGTCCAGTTTATCGGGCACTACAAGGGTTTCTTTAGGGCACTTGTACGGAGTTAATTAGCCAGGATGATTTTTCAGCCAAATTCAATCATTGCTTCTTCCTGTTTTTGGTTACCAATCACTACTGCCAATTAATCTAGCGTTGCGTTGTAAATAATTTAGTTCCATCATTATTTCATTTCTACTCTTTTTTCTATATTACTTTATATTGATGTATTTCTCCATTAAATTAGTTATTAAAATAAATATTTATATGTCGAAATCACATAGATTATAAAACGCTATTCAAGAACCATAATATAGGAAAATGCATCGAGAAATAAAAATGCGGTGATGAACGCAGCGTAGATTGTTCGTGGACCATTGTGTGTTCACTGGTCGGCATGACACTTGACAGCTTGCTTTGTTTGACATGACAGATGGCCGTCACAAAAAATTGCCGATTTGTTTTGCCAACTTTTTATCTCAAATTAAATTGTAGTTTCCGAAGATTAAAATGATGTAAATATTGCGTGTTTAAGCGTTCACGAGACGAGCCACGATGGACCATGTGTACGCGCTTGGAGTGTCTGTTATTGAATTCCTTCAGAAATGGTTAGTTGTTATTTAATTTCTTGCTAACTCGCTCTGGTTTTCAGCTGTTTTTAGGATTTATTGCCATTATTATGCCCTTTCTAAGTTTTCCTAAATTATGCAAACTATTCCGAAGATAAAATCCTCTTTTTAAGTAGTTTTCATCCACTGTACACAACACTTAAGGTGCAGTCCCAGGATAGTAGATTTTCGCTGGTCCGTTGGCGACTTTACAAAGGCTAACGCATTTCAGTTCAGTCTCGGACCATACTGCGTTAGGTTTTATTGATTCTATTTATCAAAAATCTTGCAAAGCCTAAGCGATTTCAGTTCATAGTTTGACTCAAATTGCTAAGGCTCTGCTAGCAATATTCGGCTAAACTGTAGGTACTTTATTAGCCCACGCTTTGGGGATTCGTATTTTTTTTGTAAAGAGATCTATATTTATGGAACATTTGTGCAAAGTTTCAAGTTTAGGAAACTTATAGTTTTCGAGAAAAAAATTATTGAAAATAGATAAATTTAGTTTTTTTTTATTTTTTTGTGGATAGTAAGTTCCACTATGTTCATACAGCCAAGTAGAATATATCTTATTGGACTAGCCACTGATATTTACTAAATGCCTAATCAAAACAATTATTATTTTCGAACATAAAAAATGCAATATCGTGAGCTAATAAAGTACAGTTTTACCGCTGTGAGTAGTAGGTAGGCGGGTATACCTACATAATAATTTACATGAATTAAATAGGTACACATCATATTTTTTTATTTACTATAGATTAATATTTAATGTAAATATCAGATTTTAAAGTTATTTGGTTGTTAAGAAATAGAGACTTAAAATTTATTGGTAACATAGTAAAACCTAAATGCATCTGAAATAAAAATTGCTATGAATGTAACCTAATATTTTGCATTGGGTGGACATTTATGTTATAACTCTATGATCCATACTTAGAAGTGTGGTTTTGTTTCTTATGTGGTTTTGTTTCACTTCTCAGTTAAGTACTAATCTGTTTGCCAGTGGTTGTATATCTCTAACTTATTGATTAGGTACTCCTGTTGGACCCTCCCATAAACCTTCAAAATTTTTCACCGAACATTCTTCTCGTTTTTGTTATGTTGAGTGAATACGTTGTCATTGGCAAAATACGTTCAAACTAGACGTGAACCCATTGAAAAAAAAAAAAGAAATTATTAGTTTATTACCTTCATGCAGATTTTATCAATATTTTGCCATATTTATCTCCTACAGATCCTCTCCTGTCTTTCATATTTTATAATTCCTCTGCATGCTAATAATTATGTACCACTTGATAAAACAAATTGCGGTAGAGAACCATAATTACTTAATATATTGCTAACAAATAAAATTCCAAAATAATAATGCTAACAAAGTCCAAGCGATTCAAATTCAAAATCTAATGTAGTATGGTTTGAGACTGAACTGAAACGCCTTTGTAATGGTGCGGTCCGTTGCAGTAGGGCATTTTTTTTTTTTATAAATGAATGAATTTTCTGTAGCTGAGAGCCGATGGAGAAACAAAAATAAAAATAAATTATTTAGATGAGTAAGCCTGCTTGTCAATGTACCGGGCAAGGTATCTCGGTTCGCCAGGGACGATCTCCGAGGTGCTGGGTAACATCGGTGGTATGCTGCAGTTCCTTGAGGAGATCGGGTGGCTCGAGTAGTGAGCTACCTCACCCACACGCAAAATAGGCGCATCAGACGTCGGTTTGCGGAAACCAGCCCGCTATACCATACCATAAGCCTGCTTCCTGTCTAATAACATTTTGAATACTACATACTACGAATAAAGACTATTCGTAGACTACATACCTACATTTATAATTTTAGATCTGTAAAAAGCTACCAATGTTCAATGTAAATATTTGCAACAATTTAATTAAATGTCTGTTACAGCTATGCTAGGATTTTTTGTTATAGAAATTAGTACATTACTGCCGCGGCCGCAAAATTAGTTATTGCTGGACGAGGGCTCGGGACTTTTATTGTGTACGAGTCCAGCAAGAGTTATTGCGGCTGAGGTTTGTATAGTGCTTTTCTCTGAAATACGCGAGGAAATTATAAAATACAAAAAAGAAATGTGGTACCTTGGATTCAGATGTCTACTTGTACTAAACTTATAAGTTCTAATCTTTATCACTTTAACACCTCTACTTCGACTTCTTGAATTCATTATTATAATAATTCCCTAATTCAATGATTAGTTAACTCTATTATGAAAAATAAGTAACAAAATAGTACGATAAAAATAAAGAGACGAGAATTACAAACCGCCATATTGCATGCTTTTTTTTTTGTTCTGTGCCTGTGTCATACAGAGCATACAGCATACAATCACTACTTACGATTCGTGTACTATTCATATAAAATCTGAATTTAGAACATAAGAGTATGCTTTAAAAAGGCTTAAAAACATTGAAATTTCTAGACGAAAGTTACTCTGCTGGCCTAGACCGCTGTTTTGTATGGGGCAATGTTTCGTCCAAAAATGAGTCACTTCGCGTACTGTTTTTTTACAGTAATGATCACATTTTCGAGCGTGTCGGAGAAAATGCCATATCTGTTTGTATTTTCCAGGTTTGAAGATTACGCGGACCACTTTGATATGATCAACAATATTTCAAACCCGCATCACCTTCTGGAGGCATTGTTCCCGTTGATGTCCATCGTGGACTCCGTATTCTCCGCTCAACTCGTGCTGTGCTTGGCATTCGGGGGCTGGCTGAATGCTGTTGTGAAATGGTAAGTTTATTGGTGACTAGTGGCCTAACTTTAATTTCACGCCGTTTGACAAAGTGGTAAGCGGATCGTAAAACTCAAGTGGCAGTGCGCAGGTCATGTGGCTAGATTTAGAGATGGCAGGTGGAGTAAGTCCCTAACAGAATGGTGGCCAAGGCAGGGGAAAAGACGACCCCGAGGCCCGAGGTGGGTCGATGATATAGAGCGGGTGGCTAGAAAGACTTGGCTGAGGTGTGCACAGGATAGCAAAGGTTGGCACGAAGAAGAGGAGGCTTATGCCCTGCAGTGGGTGATAGGAAGCTGATGATGATGATGATGATGATGATGTTTGTCATCATAACAATACATATTTGGATGTTTAGATGTTTGTTCCGCTTTCACGCCTAAACTACTGGACGGATTTGGGCGAAATTTGGAATGAAGATAGTTTGTAACCTGGATTAACTTATAGGATATTTTTTACCGGGAATAAGTCTTATTCCCGCAACAAAATCTTACACAACGCGAGCGTAGCCGCGGCCGGACCGCTAGTCAATAATATATTAGGATGTTTAGATGTTTGGATGTTTGTTCCTCCTTCACGCTTAAAGTACTTAACGGATTTGGATAAAATTTGGAATGGAGATAGTTTGTAACCTGGATTAATATATAGGATACTTTTTACGGGAAAAACTCATATTCTCACAGGAAAATCTTACACAACGCGAGCGTAGCTGCGGGCGGACAGCTAGTTATTGTATAAAAAAACAAACAACATCTAGATGGATAGATTGATGTTTGTTTGATACTTCAGATACATACATAACAAAATTAAAAAAATTAAATCAAAATTAAATTAAATCTATAATTTACTATGGATATCATAACCTGACACACCAGATTATGCATGTGTGCTGCATCAGTGGAAAAAGGTCGTAAGGCATCTAATTCATATTTTACCCTTAGAGATTATGGCATACACATTCACTTAAAAGGCCTATCTTCTATTTAAAAATTCCTATCTATCTTCATCAACAGCTCATATACCTACGTCCCCACCGAGGGGCTCGAGCCTACCCTGAATTAGGGCGATTAGGCCTTAGTCGACCACGCTGGCCCAGTGCGGGTTGGTCGACTTCACACACAACCTTTGAATTTCTTCGCAGGAGTGTGCAGGTTTCATCACGATGTTTTCCTTCACCGTAAGAGCGTCGAATAAACGTACATGAATTCAAAAATACATTGGTACGTGGTGGGGATCGAACCCGCGTCTCCCGGACGGAAGCGTATTTTGCCACTGACTACGCATTCACTCAATATAACACAACCGAGAAGAATGTCCGGTGAGAAATTTCGAAGGTTTATGGGAGGGTCCAACAGGAGCACCTATAGCTAAAAATGTAAAAATAAAGTACCTATAGTAAACGCGTGTCTCCTGCCATGTTTTGGTCTACACAATACACAGAAAACATCTATACAAAAAAAAAATGTATGTTTGTCTACACAAATTGTCTATGAAATGTTTTGCATTTGCCATGGAAAACATTCGTTCAGAAATCTTGATTGCAAAGATTTCCTCCTCCTCTTCACCCTGCGTTCCGAATCGCGCTGACAGCACTTTGAGTACCCAAAACCGCGTACCGAATCACTGTCATTGGGATTACGGCAGCCATTGTGACGTCACGGATTGCGTCATGACCGCCGCCATCTTTCGCTAACGGCGCCCATGCTCCAGAGCGAAATTCACGTAAGCGTAATGTCAAATTCGACTTTGACATATTGTGTATTTATTTTTAAAAGTTAAATGTTTAATGTTTAAATGTAAAACTAACGTGTCTTATATTTATTTGGTTGAACAAAATTAAAAACACGTTATTCAATTATGAAATGGAGATAAATTACTGAAATATTTTAAATCAATCAGTTTTGTAGGTTAGGGTTGCCAGATGTTCGATAGTAAAAGTATCGAGTAGGTTATGTATATATTACGATAGTTTTGACTCAGGCACATACATACATAAGATAATGTAGGGACAGGTAGGGTCACTATCCTGTAAAAAGTTCACATACAATAATATCATAGGCAATCTGATAAAATATAAATATAAATATCAAACATTCTTTTTTGTATTTTTTTAATTTCATGTGCTTATTTACATCTCCATTTTTAAAAATTCGCATACCTTTTCTTATTTTGGGTACTAGCCATGCGAAAAGTGCTGTTTTCACAGCTGTACGATACTTTTTTAATACGTATAATAATTTAGAATTTTGCCAGTTTTGGTACGGTAATCAACATCTGGCAAGACTGAGTTATAAGCAGTTTCAGCGCGCTCAAACGCCGTTCCGTTTTGATTTCGCTCATGAGCCGTATTATCGCGATTTCTGAATCGGTACGCGAGTAATCGCTGTCAGTACTTTGAGCCGTGAAATCTGATTCGGAATACAAAATCAGAGTCTATGTGCGCATTCCGAATCTGACTTTCAGCGCTGTCAGCGATCAGAAAAGCAATAAAACGTATGAGTTTTGCGTGCTGACAGTAATTCGGAACGCGATTACGAGTGTCTTAATCGATTTCAGCGCGTCTCGGAACCGAAACATTTGTCCGAAACATTTCTGAGCAGGAGACGTCGTTTGAAACATTTGATTTTGTGTATGTGTAGACTGATTTGTGTAGTGTATAGACCAAAACATTCGCAGGAGACATGACCTAAGATTTAGATTTGGATAAAAAAAATACATTAATAACATATACTTAAGTATTTTTGTGTCTCATTAATTAATTTTATATTTTTTTTTTTCTTATGATTTTACAAACTCAAAAAAAAAAGTGTCAATCACTCCCCAGGTGGCTTCTGGAAGACCGTCCGTTCTGGTGGGTGCATGAGACAGACTTCTATGAGGGTACTGATCGGCCTTTAGTCCGGCAGACCTCACACACCTGTGAGACCGGTCCAGGCTGTCCATCCGGCCACTCGGAGATGGCTGCTATATTGCTGATGCTCTCTATCTGCTGGATCGAACATGTCATTACTGACTGGTGACTATCCAATCATTATACTTTACTGGAACTAACAGCTGAATATTAGTTAGTTAGTTAGTTAGTTGGTGGGCTCCCGTTTCCGCAATTAGACTATAATTTAGTCCGTTCGGTTTTGCTGGCTATTCCAACCAGCCCAGCTACTTCCGCTCAGAAGCCTCCTGGGACCGTCACAGGCTTCGCGGAGCGACCCCACATTCTGGAGGATTTTTGCCCGGTTGGTCAGTCAACCCTACGCATTCCAGGACGTGGGTGACCGTTTCTTCTGCTTCCAGATAGCCTCTACATAGAGAGCTGTCCGTCACAGCTGAATATTGCAAGATCCAAATTATTTTTACTATTTAATTAAGATAAAAATATTTTTATAAAACATATTTTTCAATAGACAAATCATACTTCTATCTTTGAATGCTCAGCACGTATTGTTTGTATCACACTAATAATTATAAATGTGAAAATATATTTGGATGTTTAGATGTTTGGATGTTTGTTCCGCTTTCACGCCTAAACTACTGGACGGATTTGGACGAAATTTAGAATGAAAATAGTTTGTAATCTGGATTAGCACATATGATACTTTTTACCGGGAAAAGTCTTATTCCCACGGGAAAATCTTACATAGCGCGAGCGTGGCCGCGGGCGGACCGCTAGTACTATCATAAATTAGTCATTATTTATCTAGTAGATTAATAAAAAGTATTAGTCACATACTTTTTCTTTTTTCATGTAATAAAAAAACTATGGTGATAAATTTGTGTTGAAATAGTGTATTACACGCTTTAGTAAGTTCACTGTCACGTTTGAGTAAATTTTTTGGTGGTTCAACTAAGCCATTTTTTGTTAATTTGTCCAAAAGACGTGTCTAAAGTTTTTGTAATAGCTACAAATCGAATTATGTTTCCTTTACCCTGGCATCATTTTTGCGATACAGTGCAAACTAGTGCAGCGAGTATCAACACTTGTTTCTGTGACTAGCCTTAGTTACAGCTAGCGGCAAACTTCTTGAGCAACGACCTTGAATGCGCAGCAACAAAAAAATGGTCTCTTTGGTGGTGCGGTGCGGGACGAGGAGGCGGGGCGCGCTAGTTACCATGGCAACACGCACAGGATTGGTTGGTCAGTTGACCCTTGCCTCCCGCACCGCGTCGACGTCGTTTGTACAAGCGCAAACTTTCCCCCACCCCCTCACGCGATGCTCAAGATGTTTGCCGCTAGTTGTACCTCTCTCTCAGTCACCCCACCCTTACTCTATGCGAGAAAGAGAGTCACCGCTCGCTCAGAGTCAGAGATACGTGCCGCTAGCTGTGCTTTCTGCTTTTGTATCTACCTTATCGTGAGTTTGTAACTCAAATGTTAAATATTTTGGGCCCCGCTATACAGGTTCTCCTCTTGTGGGCACAATCATCAAAATATATTTGATGATTGTGCTTAATTAGGCTAAGATTTTTTGCTAAATAAAGATTTTATTATTATTATTATCCTTATTGCCCTATCCCTCATCAAATAAGAACACTCATGTTAGTGACATTATGCGTGTCCGGTTGATCCCAGGAAGCTGACCATATCCTGGTGGAAGTACATCTGGTACCCTCTGTGTGTAGTCTCGCTCGGCAGCGTGATGATGGCGCGGTTGGTCGTCGGCGCGCATTTCCCGCACCAAGTTTTCTTCGGCGCATTGCTTGGTGAGTTCCAATTCACCATACATTATGTCGCTACTTACCTAAAAGCCGGCCGTGTGGTGACGGCAGAGTAGAATACATTTGTCACCAACCCTTACTCTTCTTCCCGTGGGTGTCGTAAGAGGCGACTTAGGGACTACACATTGAACAGGGAACGGGCAGCAGCGCTCTCTGATACAGTAACCTTTTAATTTGCGATCTCCAACCCGCCTGCCAAGCGTGGAGATTATGGCAAAACCCTCCACTTAAGTGGAGGAGGCTCATAGTCCAGCAGTGGACTGTAACGGGCCGTTGATGTTGATGTTACCTTAAAGTCGAAATGAAATGAAATTAATTGTTTATTAACTTTTGAATAGTTTATTAACATCTCTTAATTTCGTAATTACATTTTTTTGGGTGAGTTCACTACACGATGTGCGGACTCAGTGGAGAAGAACTCACCAAAGAAACTCCACAATACATGCGTCGAATCTTTTGCATTGATGTACTAGGTAAATAGGCGTAGATAAGTCATACGCGCTCAAAAAGCGGCACACCAAAAGTTGGCTAATTAGCCAACCTGAACTTCACGCGTCGCTTTGTCTCTTTTTCGCACTTGTGCTTAGACTTGTCGTCCTTGTCTAAGTTTTGTGCCATGTTAAAACACCGTTTGCCTTGTAAGTGACATATCTACGCCTCTTTACTTATAATATCATTGATCTTTTGCATTTCTTATTTTTTTTATCAAATAATAATATAGACTTTTACAAAACTCATGCATGTTGAAATAGCCTGTCATTCAAGAAATCTATTCCCATGGATATCTGTCCTCTATAATTAGCTTTTCTATACAATTTTTGCTTAAGGGCGTTTGCGCACTCATCCGTATCCGATTCTTATTCGATTCTTGTTCGATCCGTGAAAAAGACGTCCGGGAAATTCACGCCTAGCGTTTGCGCACTGATCCGTGTTTGATCCGTATCCGAGACGTGCCGTAGTGATGTGACGAGTTGAGCTGACTTGAATACCTTATAAGTACTTGCATAATTCGAGAATTCAGAATATAGCAATTAAATACCAGGTACCGGTACCGTCAACCGCAACTCAGTGGAAACAGTCAGTTACGAATCTCGACCATGATGCTATAGAATTAAAGATTGTTCAAAGTCAAAATGTTACAACTGACTGACTGATGTGCAGTTGACTGTACTCGAGTATAGATTTCAAGTACTTATAGTATTTGAATACTAGTTGTGAGGACAATTCGCAATCTAATTGTATCTTAAACTTATGTAGATCCCGCAATAAAGTCGCTCACGTTACTCGTATGGTTCGTTTCACGTAAATAGAATCCTGGAGTCCCCTGTCTCGAGTGTGCATTCGATTATTTTTGTAACGAGTACTAAAATACTTGAATACCAAAAAATTGCCAATTTGGCACATCACTAGCAGCGCGAGCTTTGCCCTGCGTTCCGAGACGCGCTGAAATCGATTAAAGCACCCGTAATCGCGTACCGAATTACTGTCAGCGCGCAAAACTCATACATTTTTTTTTCTTTTCTGATCGCTGACGGCGCTGAAAGTCTGGTTCGGAATGCGCCCTTACCCCTCCCCGTACCTCACTCTTTATCTGTAAAAAACCGAATACGAATTGTGTAGTGCGCAAGCGTACGTACAATTTGTATAGCGGCCACTTCGGCTCGGTTTTGATCCGTAAAAAAACGATCCGGAGTGAGAATTCACAGATCGAATACGAACCGGATACGTGAGACTACGTAAGCGTCCATACAATTACTAGGACGGCCAAACCGGATCAGAAACGAATAAGAACCGGATACGTGTGGTGCGCAAACGCCCTAACAATAGCTTTGAGTTTATCTAAAGGTATTTTATTTTTAATCGGGAGGGACCTTATTGTAAATGCGTAGGTATACAATTGCCTTTATAAGAATGTTACGTCATGAGGAAACCCGCACAGGCGCACTCCTGCGAAGAAATTCAAAGGTCATCTGTTATACAGTTTGTACATTTGAGTTAGATGTTAAGTTGGTATAGTTAAGTTGATGAGAGCCCAGAGAAGAAACACACGAAGTTAAAGTAAAACAGTAGATATAATCGGAATAAAGTTGTACAAATAAAAATATAATGGTGACTTCTCTCTATGACGTATGAACGTACTCTAATAATAAGTAATCGAAATAAAGTAAAAGACTGCGACAGCTATAATAGTAGGTTGCAGTATAAGCAAAATACTAAGTAAAATACAAGGTACTAAATTATGTGCGGTCTTAAACCGTACATCTGTGAAGTCGATTAATCCGCACTGGGTCAGCGTGATTGCCTTAATTCAGAGTAGACTGAAGTCCCTCTGTAAGGACGATTTTTTTTAAAGATATATAGTATCACTCTAATAAATGTGAAAATATATTTGGATGCTGAGATGTTTAGATGTATCTTCCTCCTCCGCCTAAAGTAACAAACGGATTTGGATGACATTTGGAATGGACATAGTTTGTGTTAACCCACACATAGAAATATTTTTACGAGAAAAAGACTTATTCCCACGGGAAAATCTTACACAACGCGAGCGAAGCCGCGTGCGGGTCGCTAGTAATAGGGGATCGGACTACTTTTTTTTATTTTATAAATCCAAACTTCTTAGTTTCTGCTATCGAACACTAAAATAGTTTTTGCTCTATCTTTAAAATTGACCGAGTTATAAAGGTTTGAAGTTCAAGATTAGACAGAGGCACATACTAGCATGTGACGTCACTTGTTAGTAACGCCATATAATCTCCATACAAAAAATCGTTTTTGAAAGAGACAGACATATTGGAACTTTAAAAAAAACAACACTGTAAATTCGTTTTTCAACCGATTCTGTTTTTTTCTTCGCGAATCGTCTGCTACTAATCTATATTTTAAAAATAATTCATAAAATATGGTGAACAGTCCGATCCCCTATTTTATAAACGCCTTGTTTTCCCATTCCAGGTGGTTTCCTAGCCCCGTTCCTGTGCATATACGTGACGGACCCGTTCATCTGGCAGTACAGTCCGTACGATAGGATCTCGGTGCGGTACACTGTATTCTGGCACACGTTGTCTGCTGTGGGCACTATACTCATCAGCACGATCACTTACTTCTCGACCACTATGTGCGGGTTCGACCCCTTGTGGACCATCAAACTGGTGAGTAGTTTTTTTTTGGGTTAAAAAACAGTGCACAATACATTTAATATACCAAGGTACAATAAAGATTAATAATTATGGCACCAACACTAATAACCATTAATTTTTGTAGACAACCCTACGCACCAACCCGACTGACCCTAATAACTCTACAAAATCAAATAACTTCACTAAACAACACGACTGACCCGAATAACCGAGCAAAATAACCAACCAACCCGACAAACCCCAACAACCATACATGACCGTCCAACCTCATCTACTATCCCGACCGACACCAATAACCCGTAAACCGAGCAACTCCACCTAACAACCCGACTGGATCGAATAACCCCATATAACCAACCAGCCCCACTTACCAACCCGACTGACACCAATAACACCAAATGACCATCCAACCCCATCCACTATCCCGACCGACACCAATAACCCCACAAAATAACCATACCCACCCATTGTGTGTTTTAGTTAGGAAGACGCAATGGATATGTCGTGGCCATATCGTAGAATTGACCACATCATGAAATTTTCGATCATTAGATCTGGTCAAATTTAGTTGCCCACATCATGAAATGCGACCATTTCACGATTTTGTCGTCCACGATTGACCATATCGTGAAAATGGGCGTCCATGAAATATTTAAAAAGAATCTAAATTATGTTTGGTACTTATTGTTCTCTAAGTCCGACAGACATTTTCAGAGTACTTTTTCATCATAACTCTTTTTTCTTCCTCATTTTAATAACGAATTATTCACTTTTTCACTGCGAGAAATAACACGGCCGCCATGTTGGTACATAAACAAAGTGCTTCCAGCGCCTCTATCGGCAATAAATGTAATAATTTTACAATATGATCAAATAATCTTGACCATTTCATGAAGTAGCTGCGTTTTTGTTGAACATATCGACAAATGATTTCTTATCATTGATCTGGCACATCATGATGTAGCTAAGGGTTACAAATATATTTTAGTTACTGTTTTATAGTCCTAAATATAATCAACAAGTTATGTAAGTCGTAACTGTTAAAAGTGACCACTTTTGGCAATGAGGGATTTTCTGACAGCTCTTTAAAAATTAAAAATAATAGTTCTAATTAAGACGATAGATGGCGCCAGGTGTACTTCGTGGATTCTTTTCTTTTAATCCTTTTATGGCCCTGGGTGACTCGTCGGGTTTCTTCGTATCCACGAATCGTCAACGCCATCTACCAAAGCTTTATGAACAATTTTTTTTTATTGGCTGTCGGAAAATCCCCCCATTCGGCTGCAGCTGATGATCTACCTTAACGTCTTTAATGCACGCTCTACTCCACTCTAGAATCCTTCGCTCCGCTCTGGATTCAAAATAGCGCCCTCACGGTAAAAATATAACTTATAGACGTAGACAACTATAATAATAATAAAAATATTTCTTTTAAATTTTTACAATAAATGCAATAAAAGCAAATGTACATAGATAGACGTACTAGGTAAAAGTCCTTACAGAGTTTGATCTCTGTCTCCCAATCCAAATACACAATACAACACAAGCATCATAGGAAGGAGCAAATAAAATAAAAATCACGAAAACAAAAAACAATTTACACAAACTCGGGATATGTTAGGTGAGTGCAACCAACATACCCTATTATTGACCCGAGTGGGGTTGTGTTGTGGTGGGCTAAGTTTGAGCGTGTGCTGCGGCCGGGGCCACAGCGCTGATTTTCAGACCAGCCCCAGTAATAGGGGATCGGACTACTCTTTTTTATTTTATAAATCCAAACTTCTTAGTTTCTGCTATCGAACACTACAAGAATTTTTGCTCTATCTTTAAAATTGACCGAGTTATAAAGGTTTGAAATTCAAGATTAGACAGAGAGGCACATACTAGCATGTGACGTCACTTGTTAGTAACGCCATATAATCTCCACACAAAAAATTGTTTTTGAAAGAGACAGACATATTGAAACTTTAAAAAATCACTGTAAATTCGCTTTTCAACCGATTCTGTTATTTTCTTCGCGAATCGTCTGCTACTGATCTATATTTTAAAAATAATTCACATCCCACTTGTGACGTCATTTGTTAGTAACGCCATATAATCTCCATACAAAAAATCGTTTTTGAAAGAGAGATATTGAAACTTTAAAAGATCACTGTAAATTCGTTTTTTAACCGATTCTGTTTTTTTCTTCGCGAATCGTTTGCTACGTAATCTATGTTTTAAAAATAATTCATAAAATATTTTAAATTTAGGAACAGTCCGATCCCCTATTGCGTGTACGCTAAACGCAGCCAGTCACCGTTTTGTCCCCCAGCCAGTCAACTTGGCACCCTTGTCATAAAATCTACTATTAAATATGTATCATTTCAGGCGGTCCGTTGGTGTGAGCAGCCAGAACTAATCCGCGTGACCACAACCCCGCTGTTTGCGCTGGCGCACACCACCGGCCACTTGATGGGGTGGGCGATATGCGTGACTCCGGCCGTCGCCAAGTGAGTCCCCCACTCAAAGTCAAAGTCAAAAATTGTTTATTCGAATTAAGATTTTTACAAATCATTTTTCGACGTCACAGCTGTCATAGATGGCACGTTCACTACCAGTGTACGCCCTCTGTGGAGAAGAACTCTTTATTACACTCGTTCATCATCAACAGCTTATATAAGGTGTAAATGTCATGAAATGTCATGAAACTGAACAACTTTCCTCAAAAAACAGAGCTGTCGGACGACAAAAAAAAAGTTGTCCCTTTCATACAAAACCGCGCGGCCAGCTAATCTATTTACTATGGAAAATGCTTTTTTTTCGTCCGACAGCCTATGTTTCTTGGGGAAAGTTGTTCAGTTTCATGGGTAGGTTGATCCTTTAAAATCTTCGTTTAAAATAGTGTCAGCTAATTTATTTACACCCTGTATATGTCCCACACAACTTTTGAATTTCTTCGCAGGAGTGTGCAGGTTTCATCACGATGTTTTCCTTCACCGTAAGAGCGTCGAATAAACGTACATAGAATTCGAAATTCGAAAATACATTGGTACGTGGTAGGAATCGAACCCGCGTCTCCCGGACGGGAGGCAGCGGCCCTAACCACTAGACCACCGACGCTTTACACTGGATACTAAAGTTAGAAAAAATGAAAAAACCGAGGAGTTACTAAATTACACTATCGTGTAATATTAATACTAATTATTACATTTTTCCAGATACCGTCACTACACAAGGTCGCGATCTCTCATCATAGCAGCAATCGGTACCGGCTGCATCGTCTACTCTCTCAGCGTACTCCAGAAACACATACCCACCAACAAACCATTCCTATTTTATGTGCTACTATTTATCATGTGCGCTATCAAAGTACCTTTACTCCTAAGAGTGGTGCCAACCCTAGCGATGTGGCCTTACGATCAGAATGCGGCCAGCCCTGAAATCGCGAGTGGGATAACCCCAAAGAAATCTAAATTAAGGATTAAGAGCGGTAAAGTGAAAAAAGGAAAAACAACTAAACTTAAGATTCAATAATGGGGAATATGCATAAAAAATATTAGTTTTTTCACAGTTCATCTGAAAGTATACAAAAATAGAATACTGGCAGTCAAAACAGAATCGGAATTGATCGAAAAACAAACTAGATACAACGTTATTAAACAAATATATCTGTCCCTGTTACGAAAACAAAACTTATTATTATTTCGCAAATATTTATTATAGCGTGACATATTACGTCACATGTCATGTCGGACCTCTCTGTCTAACCATCGACTTTGAAGCCTTAACTTTGTTTCTGAGATTATAGATAGATAGATATTCTTGATTCTGAGCAAGATATTTGAAAATTTATTTTTTATGTGTTTATCTGGAACTTGAAATAATGCGATTAATTGAATTTAAAAAATGTGCATATTCCCGATTATGCGGAAATGGACTTTATTGCGAAGGAATGAGGGGAGGAGATACGCGAATTTAGGTTAATTCAAAATGAATCATTTAATTTAGTCACTTCTGGATTGGGGAAGGTTCCTTATGAAATGATTAATTTGGTATCTTTTTTTTTCACTTATTCCTCCGTGAGTAAAGCCACAGACCAGATAATAGTACTTACATACTAACTTTGGTGTCGTGTTTTTTTTAGGAACCAAATCAAGTATGGCACAGTACCTATGTAATATTTCATAGTGATTTTGTGATATCTTAATATCATGTTTATTTTGATCAATCAATATCAATCAATCAACCTTTTGCAGTCCACTGCTGAAGTCAAAGTCAAAATAATTTATTTCCATAGGATGTTATTACATCACTTAGATCCGTCATTACACTTCTTTGGGTGAGTTCACTAACACAATGGCGGAATCTGTGGAGAAGAGCTCACCGAAGAAACTCCACAGTGTCGCATCTTTTGCGTTTCCTTTTTTAAATAAAATATTGCTGGAAAGCGCACGATCCTCAACCACTACACACCACCAATACAATAACACCCGATGTGCAATATTTGTTTAGTCCGGGAACTATAGAATATTTACCAATTTTTTAAGACATCTGTTTATGTTTTTGCCGTAATTGTTTGAAATGCATGCTAAGGTGGCAATAATAGGGGATCGGACTGTTCCTAAATTCACCATATTTTACGAATTATTTTTAAAATATAGATTAGTAGCAGACGATTCGCGAAGAAAAAAAAACAGAATCGGTTGAAAAACGAATTTACAATCATTTTTTAAAGTTTCAATATGTCTATCTCTTTCCAAAACGATTTTTGTATGGAGATCATATGGCGTTACTAACAAATGACGTCACAAGTGGGTATGTGCCTCTCTGTCTAATCTTGAATTTCAAACCTTTATAACTCGGTCAATTTTAAAGATAGAGCAAATATTCTTTTAGTGTTCGATAGCAGAAACTAACAAGTTTGGATTTATAAAATAAAAAGAAGTAGACCGATCCCCTATTTATAGTCCTTGCCCTAATTAAATTCACGTATATACGACATTATATTTCTTTTTCGTATCGCAAGAACTCTTTTTCTTGCTGTGAATAAAACACGAAAGCTTTATATACATTTTAGTATTATTATTATTAACTAGGTCGATAAAAAAGCATTACATCCTCACATAAGGATAAATTTACACTTGCACTTCTATTTGCACGTAGACTTAAATTATTAAAAAATCTCAATAAAAGTGTTGGTGTATTGGTTGGTAATATTTTCGCGTTTTATGAGGAAAAAAGCATTAATAATATTTAGGATATTGTAAGTAGCTTATTCCACTGTGCTATTAGTACTAATTATTTATAGAATTTATCTAAATTTATAAGGGTGTACCTAATTGGGTACGACTGACTAACCTACGACTGTTATGTACGGTCGTCTTCATAACTGGACTTATATTATGTGTTTATATCAACCAATCAATCAGCCTATTGCAGTCCACTGCTGGACTTCTGCCTCCCCTCGGGCACGCCAAAGCGCACGATCACCCGCTTTCCTCATCCAGCCACCACCAGCGACCTTCCTCAGGTCATCAGTCCACCTGGCAGGGTATAATTTTTTTACTCATTTTTATTAAATGAATTATCTGTACGAAAAATCGAACATAAATATTAAATCGTCCAATCTGTAGTCAATATTGAAATGTAAAAAAAAGCACAAATCTCTCGTTATTTCTATTAAAAAACGATTGGTGATTTTTATTCATAATTATGTAATGTTAAAAGACAAACTTAAAAAATTAAATAACAAATCTCGCCTTTCTTACACAAACTATACTTTTAATATTTAATTTATAATTTTTGCTAAATTATATGCTTTTGTGTGGGAAAATAGGTATGAACATACCTGTACAATTTACTACTGGGCCGCGATCACTTGGCAAGTGACCTTGGCGTGAAGAAAGGGAGAGCAACAGCACGCGTGCTGTGAGAAAACGAGATGGCACATTAATGACGCGGGCCAACTGATCGCGGCCCAGTAATATAACTGTAAATGATAACATAAAGATCAAGTTAATGCTAACTGCCCCCGTGTTCTTAAAAGGCAGCTTTTTATGATTGCTTGATTAGTACTGCTCGATTTAGTAAAAATTTTGTCACTAAACTAAAATGTTCTCCTTATAATATGAATCGGCCTTTAAGTGGTGAAGCTTCCACATTGTCAGGGTTGCCAGATTAGAAACCTAAATTTGTTATTTAACATTACATTAAGCTGTTTTTCGGGGGATTTTATCTTTTGTCGGTGGTCTATATCAATATATACATCTTAGTAGAAGTCGGGAAAATCTAGACGAATCCCGTGTTCTGACCATCTGGCAACCCTAATCATGGTATTCTTTGACCAAGCAAAACTTCGTTACCCAATACTTTACTGTGATATTTTATTTGCATTTATTTGCAATAATACTTGTATTATTTATTTAAACATTTTTTATATTGTTACGTATTTCTTACTTCCAATCATACTTTAATGCAATGATATGTTTTGTTAACTAGAAAATTATAATACCAAATCATACTTTTACAGGCATTTTTATTTCTATGCTACTTTGTACATAAAAGCCAATGATATTGTATACAAGCGAGCTGTGACCTGTCATTGTGAGCGCACGCGTCGACTGCCTACTAAAAAAAGTTAAACCTCCCTGTGTGTTTAGAAAATGCAAAAAAACTACTAAAAGATAAAAAAAAAAATGAAGGGATATCACATCACAATTTGTAATTTTAATGAATCACAGCTTGTTTCCAAACGATAACGGAGCGAACTATTCGCGGCTGTACTGATTACAAATAGCTGTCTCTTTCACTCTAACGCTTTGCCTATTTCCTGTCGCACTTATAGCGTGTGTTTAGATATACAATGTTATTAAATATGTATGTATATCTGTTGCGAAACAATTATGTTGTGCGTGCAGTATGAACATGACGAATATCATTGATAAAGGCAGGTTTAGGTTTACATTGAGTCAAGGCAGTCAACCGATTTCCGCTAACGTGACCACTTTCATATTGAGTCAATCGCGTCAGTCGGCCGTCAAGTCAGCGCTGACCAAAGAGTAAAGTTATTATACCAGGGTGGCGCTGACCCGGGACTGCCACAATGACTCTAGTCATTGGACTGCCATCGTGAAAATGGCAGATTTCAAATCGGCATTGCCACGACAACGCTGTACTTCAACAGCTTATACACGTCCCCACCGAGGGGCTCAAGCCTACCCTGGACTGGAGTAGGGCGATTAGGCCTTAGTCGATCACGCTGGCCCAGTGCGGGTTGGTCGACTTCACATACAACCTTGGAATTTCTTCGCAGGAGTGTGCAGGTTTCATCACGATGTGTTCCTTCACCGCAAGAGCGTCGTATTTATAAACTTATACATATGAATTCGAAATTGGAAAACACATTGGTACTTGGTGGGTATACACCGTGAAATTTACATCGTTTTGTTCCGGCCGTGTAGTGATATTACCCGTCAAACTGAACAACTTTTCCGAAAATAAAATTTCCTGCGACAAAAAAAAATTTTGGCCTCCATACAAAGTGAGACTCCCGACCGACCCATTTTGTATGGAGAGACCAAAAATTTTTTTGTCACAGGAATTTCTTTTTTCGTGATAAGTTGTTCAGTTTGACGGGTACTATCACTACACGGCGGGAACAAAACGATGTAAATTTCATGCTGTAGATCCGTGTCTCGCGTCTGTGTAAGTATTTATCTTATTTCAATATCTTCATCGATCTTGAGATTAGCCAAATCTTGCGCGATGTTGATTCCATCGCTCGCTATGCAAGCGTACATTCCACTGTCGGAGAAACGAAGACTGGTCAAGAGAAGCCGTCCATTCTTCTCGTCAATTTGATGTCTACCCTGAGGCAGTTCACTGCCAACCTTTATCCAAGTCATCGGGAGTCGACGGAGTGATAAAGGCCGCCAGTTGATTGTAGTCCAGCTCAGAGCTTCGCATGTAAAGTTAATATCTTCGCCCACGTGTTTCTTAAGAATAGAAGGACTTGTAATATTTACTAAGATAGAAGCTTTTGGTAGAGATTTTGGGAGACCGTTTCCATGGCCTGGTGGAACTGTAAAATAAATGAAGTATTTAGAGTCTAATAAGCAATAAAGTTCAAACAATGGCCTAGATTCGGGATGTCACGCTCTAATCCTTAATTTAAGTTAGTCCGTCCTTTTTACCTTTTAAAGATTGAAAAGGGACAGGAGATGGCCATCCTAATATTAGAGCTGTCAAACATCGAATATGAACCTTATGGCCGTGTCGATTGCATATTTTAGAGAGCACTTAAAACATGCGACTTAAAAATCTCTTAAACTGACAGCTACGCCCTTAAGTTATCGTTCGTTCAAATTAATATCATTCGTTTATTACCTCTCTTTCATTGGTCATAAAACGAAAAGGATAGCTGGATTTTAAAAATTAGAGCATGACATCCCGAGTCGAGGCCAATTTCCTTTTTACGTTATGTAGCGGCCAAGCTCAATTTTAGGACAAACTCAAACGTGAAACCAACTAACTCAATAATCTGGCAACCGAATAATCTGGTCAGGTGCGTCCAAAGAATGGCAAAAAAAATCTTGGCCAAAGTTTTATGATCTGTCTAAAATTGAATTAATTTTGTGGAGTTGAGTGTTTGAGAAAAAGGCTGGTGTACCAATTTTTGCATATCTACCATCTGCTAAGACAGAGGTCAAAGAAAACCATTAAAAATAATTATCATAGAAGCATAGCCAATAGATCAGACAGCATACTTACTTAAAACGCTAAGATCTGAATTTTCCATTACATCATTATTTTCGTCATGTGCACGGCAAGTGTATGTGCCTTTGTCAGAGACCTGAACATCGTAGATGAAAAGCGAGCCAGTCTGCCAATCGATCCAAAATCTCCCTCGAGGCAGCTCGCCAGCAGCCTTGGTCCACATCACAGGGAGACGAGTAAAGGTCTTCTGATTGAAGGCTTGGCATGTAAAGTTGACGTTGCTGCCCACTTCAACGATTTTAACGGGGTGAATTAATACAACAATTACTTCTTGCGAACTCTTAGTGCTGTTTTGAAGACCAGAGTTATCTGAAAAAGAAAAAGCGTTAGCTTCTGCAGGTCGGTTATTCATCCCTTTATTATGCACAGTTATTATGTCTGTGTTTTTCATACGGGTTTAATTTAGCCATGTTGGATTGTGAGTGTATAGCATAGCCCGCTTTATAAAGCATAGATTATCTTACATTTTTAAATCGACTATTGTCAACTGGCAACATTGTAATCTTGCTCTACGAGCTCGCTGTTTTTTTTTTCGTTTCCCCGAACTTTCTATAATAATATGTGGAGTTTGTAAACCTTTTTGTATCATAATTAATCTCCTTCATTACTGTAACGAGCCGTTGATTTGATTTGATTTGATTATTGTATAATTATCTACAATAAACAGCAAACCTGTATCGGATATCTGTGCATTTTTATTTTGTGAGAAGCAAATCATCAATCGTCCACGGCTGAGCACGAGGAGCTGACCTGGCTACAATCAAAAATCACCAGAAATTTTGACCAAAATTAGGCCTTTGGCTGGCGGCCGGGTGGATTGTCTATTTATAAATGAATGAATATCTCACCGGCACATCCAACCACCCACCCTTCATTTCAGGGAATATTCGCGATTCTTTATAACTCTATTAGTCACAGCTGATGTTAGTTAAAAAGTAGTTAATTTAACGTTTATTTAAGTGTGTTTAATTTATCGTAAAATTATCAGTTGTAATGTATAACAATAAGCGTAGTTTAAAATTAACTCGAAATACAAGGGTGGGCGGTTAGATGTGCCGGTGAGTATATATTACTTTATTGCACACAGGGAAAATACAGATACTTGATAAACTAAATAAAATTAAAGAAAAAAAACCTTTTTTAAAAACAAGCTTTTATTATTTGTTAAGAAAATGAACTAAAAAGTTAAAAATAAATTAACTCTAATTAGAAGTATAACACTTTATAAGTTCATTGTAACCTTTAACGATAATTAAGCTTCTTTGTCTACGACAAAATAATTCCGTATCGTAATCATATATTTTTAACACCAAAACTTTACACCTTAATTATTAAATCTTCCCGTTTTTATTACAGTCTCAATTTTATAAATAAAAAAGCGTGTTACATTGTGATAGCTTAATTATACCATCAAAATGTAACACGCTTTTATTATTTATAAAATTGAGACTGTAATAAAAACGGGAAGATTTAACAATTAAGGTGTAAAGTTTTGGTGTTAAAAATATATGATTACGATACGGAATTATTTTGTCGTAGACAAAGAAGCTTAATTATCGTTAAAGGTTACAATGAACTTATAAAGTGTTATACTTCTAATTAGAGTTAATTTATTTTTAACTTTTTAGTTCATTTTCTTAACAAATAATAAAAGCTTGTTTTTAAAAAAGGTTTTTTTTCTTTAATTTTATTTTTAACTTTTTAGTTTGTTTAATTCGAGATTTACTACGACGTAGTTAGTAGCGCGTAGCAGCGTTTTTCCCTTATGTAGTCCGTAGTACGTTCACATAATAATGTGCTGCTTTGAGCACTTAAAGTTTATGTATTTTATTTGTATTTAAATATTTCATTTTTTTGTTTGTAGTAGGGTAAACTAATGTTTAAATTAGTTATGTAATCACAAGTTAGTTATTTGTTACATTTCTCATTCTATCCATTTCTTTTAATGCATCAACATTACAAGGTTTCTTCGAAGTCAACTTGGAGCAGTCAAGTTCTTCGATTCGAAGTCCTGCTAAAGACTTAACTCTGCTTAAAGCCACATAAGCTTGACCAGCAGCAAATAATTTAGAGCCTAGATAAATAACAGCATGATCTACAGTAGTTCCCTGCATTTTGTGCACAGTTGAAGCCCAAGACAAGACAATCGGAAGCATTCTTCTTTCAGCTGTGCCGTAATTAAATTTAGCAGGAAATTGAATTGATTTAGGCTGTATTATGTGAATGCCATCCTTGCCGAGGTCCATTGTAGAGGGATAAGGGCTTCAGTACAACAGGGTTCGCCCTGGTACCCTGAGGCGCAACGTTAGCGATATGAAATGTTTATACACTCTCATACCATTCAGCCCTCGGCACGTGCTCACCTTGGCATTGGGGCATCCATCTAATCAATCAGACATAATAATATAATAATCCACATTCATAACAAACGGAACGAACTTTTTCCCAAATCTGTTGGAGTTGCATATTCACGCCAACTAAGATGCTCGTCAAAACGAATCAAATGAGCGCAAACTCGATCGGGTTGCGTCGTTTAATTACGGAGTTCCTATGACCACCTTCCAGCTCCATCATCAGACCCTGGTTACCATATAGTATCACAGTACTCGAAAAGACGAAACAAATGGGCCTAAACTCGATGGAGTTGCGTCGTTCCGGAGTTCCTATGGCCACCTTCCAGCTCCATCATCAGACCCTGGTTACCATGTAGTATCAAAGTACTCGTCAAGACAAATCAAATGGGCCCAAACTCGGTGGGGTTGCGTCGTTTAATTACGGAGTTCTTATGGCCACCTTCTAGCTCCATCATCGAGTCTGATTTAGTATCAAAGTATTCGTCAATACCAATCCAACAAGCCCAAACACGACTATGTTATGTTGTGTATTTGTGGAGTTCCTGTGACCACCTTCCAGCTCCATCATGAGACCCTGGACATCACGTAGGACTGAAGATCTAGTCAAGACAAATCCAACAAGCCCAAACATGACTAAGTTATGTTGTGTATTTGTGGAGTTCCTGTGGCCACCTTCCGGCTCCATCATGAGACCCTGAACATCACGTAGGACTGAAGATCTAGTCAAGACAAATCCAACAAGCCCAAACATGATTAAGTTATGTTGTGTATTTGTGGAGTTCCTGTGGCCACCTTCCGGCTCCATCATGAGACCCTGAACATCACGTATGACTAAAGATCTTGTTAAGACAAAACCAACAAGCCCAAACACGACTAGGTTGTGTTGTGTATTTAAGGAGTTCCTGTGGCCACCTTCCGGCTCCATCATGAGACCCTGGATATCACGTATGGCTAAAGATCTTGTTAAGACAAATCTAACGAGCCCAAACACGACTAGGTTGTGTTCTGTATTAGAGGAGTTCCTATGGCCACCTTCCGTCTCCATCATCAGACCAGCTCCAAGGTACCATAATATTGCATTGTCATCCGATTTATACATGAATGCAAAATTTCAGCTCAATCGGAAACTGGGAAGTGGATCAAATTTAACTTGCAAGATTTGATTACAGACAGACAGACAGACAGACAACGGGACAGGTGAAACTAAATAAAAGCTTGTAAAAATAAGGACAAGAAGTGTACAGTTAGGCGGCTTTATTGCTACACAACAATTTCTTCCAGGTAACCTTTATTACTTTATATTAATCATCATCATTAGGTACAAAAGATTTGACACTCTGAAGATTAGGCAAAACTTCAAACTCCACCCGCTCACAAAAGAATTGAAAAGTATTAAAAACAATGTGTACCTACATGAAAATTTATTTAGAAATGAGGTGTAAGGCGCTATTAGATATTTCAAGCCATAGTTATCTTATCAATAAGAAAATCTATTTTCTTATGTTATTGAAAGAAATAACTAATCCATTCATTTAAGTTTTCTCAAGTACCTACCTTGATGAACTTTCAGATTTGCAATAGCTTCCCCAGCGTTGCCTGCTCTTGTCTTACAAATATAATCACCACTGTCTGATAGTTGAAGGTTGGTGATGACGAGCAGACCAGTACGGTTATTGAATTGGTATCTGTCTAGTGGGAGATCCCCGTCCATCTTCCTCCATTCTACGGGAAAACTCCTGGAGTACGAATTCAGATCATGGGCCTCGCATGTAAGGTTGACACTTTCACCCACTTCTTTGTTAAGAAGTGGGGAACCTAGTCTCACTATGACATCTGTTGACACAGTGCCATTCGTAAGTTCAGGTACGTTTGTTCTGCAAAGGACCATAAACATAAATCAATAAAAGGTGGAGAGCACTTTTGGACGAAAGCAAAAGTTATTGGCCACTTCTGGAGCTAATAAAAGCTTCAGTAAACGGAACACGAGCGAAGCTATTTTTGAAAGTTGTATTTATCTCTTAAATACCTACCCTCTTGCAGTTATTGGTTTGCATGGATTTCCGAGAGTTAGCGGATTGCCTTCGTACCCATGCACGCACTTTTCACAAAGCTCACCTTCGTATCTGTAAGTAGGTAGGTACCCTATTAGTCATCATCATCATATCGAGGCCCCACAAATCCTGGTGTCAGAAATTTTGCCATTAGCTTCTGACATGGCTTACTTAACCACTATTCCCGAAGATTAGTCGGGACTAACAACGGCTTAAAGTGCCTTGTGAAGCATGGTTTTTTTTTAAATTTTCGAACAAAGATGTGATTATTGAATCAAGTGTTTACATCTCGCAGTAAGAAGGCGTTTAGTCATACCCAGTTTTACAATTGCAAGTGACTAAGCCCTTTAGCCCGATGGAGCAACTCGTCGCAAAGTTTTGTAAGCTGCTGGGACAAGGGCATGGAATGCAGGTGAGGTTTCCTTCTCGTCTGTAAGTACCTGGCTGACATGGCTGCAGATCAGGGACGCATTTGCCTAACCAAGGGCCCTGTGAATGTATGAAGCCTGGCGCACAGTCCTGTAACAGAGATCAAAAGTCTCAGACAGAGATACCTAGTCATCCGCTTGTAGACGTCCATTGCTGGACAATGGATAACCATGAGGAATAATCCTCGAAACAAGAATAACGAGACGTTCAGTATTATTTTTATGAAACTTCATAAACCCTCGCTTCGCTGTCCTACTACGTTGATAAACGTACGGTCGCCTGCAGAGAAATCGGACCCCCCCTAGAATACTATGCGCTATGCCAGGAGGGTCCGATTTCTCTGCAGGCGACTGTACAACAACAACGATACCTGACAAGAAAGTCCTTCGTATTCTGGTGGGCACGTGCATTTTTCAACCAGGTTACCAGTGCCTTCCAGTGCAGTGCAGCCTTCACTCTCATTGATATGACCGGCGGAGCTCATGGCAAATTCAGTAATGTTCACTCCTCCTCCATTCATGGTAGCCCGGAGAAGAATCATTTCTATATCGTTGAGACTGCAATAAACGTAAGTTATTGTCCGGTCAGATATAAGTAGACAGACGTTATCTGTTAGAATACTAATAGGCGTTAGATAATGTTTTTCTTTCTTATAAATTTTTTGATATGTTAAAAAAAGATAAAAATTGCATATTTTGAGGCAAGTAGGTGGGGTCAACCGTTAAATTGGTTTATCACTCTAAGGTTGAATGTCAGTTGCTAATTATAGAACAACAAAGACTATTTTCGTTTGCAGAACGATCTGTCAGATACCGAGTATAAACCTTATTGAAATTTTCGATAACTAGGAAATTGAATGAAAAATGGTAAACCACTTTTTTTGGTCGACCTTACAAGTGTAAGTACTCGAAAGATAGGTACTACAAATAGAAAATAGAAATAAGTAAAGGTAAATGTGCGAAAACGAGCGCGTCTCGCCATCAAACTGTGAAGTTTGGCGAGTTATTTACGTTAAAAATGTAACCTTACATTAATTAAAATAAAAAAAAATAAAAAAAAAAAAAAGATATCCTGGCGGGTATTAAGGGGGGGGGGCATATTGGACAGGGAACAGCCGACCGCTTTGGCAGAAAAGCTCAAAAGTGGTGACCACACAACAGATGACACAGGCGGGTGAGTGACGCCACAAGGACAACCTGTTGAAGGTCGTGGTATGCCGCTGAATGCTGGCCAAGCAAGACTAGCTGCGGGTGCCATTGGGTCACTCCATGCCAAAAGCGGAGAGAACAAGGGAAGACCTAAAACAACTCACCTACCGTGAGTATCACGCGGTACGGCTGAGCTGATGCGGCGCTGTCATGAAAGGAGCATCCATCAAAACTGGGATTAAGGGTGAAATAGTTCTTATATACAGAGCAGGTCACCCGTCTGCGCTCCTCGCAGACGTCCCCCGTAAGACATACATACATACATACAAGACTAGCTGCGTTGTGAATATCCTTACGACTTACTCAACCATTAATAAGATTAATTAGTACAGTCAGCAAAGCAGGTAGGCATACAAGGCCGCTCGAAAGTAATCAAGTTTGTTCAGGTATTATTTATATATTTTTTTCATAAGATTTTATATACTTGTACAATTTTGGCCTTTCTACATACAATCTTGAATTTCAAACCTATAAAAACTCGGTAAATTTTTAAGATAGGGCAAAAAATTTTTAACTAATCGATCGCAAGAACTGACGGATTTCTAACGAATACCCGAGAATACTTTATCTGTTTCGGGCAGCCCCTGTATACATAAATTATCTTTTGCTGTACTGTACTATAGTTAAACGTAATTTAAAGAAGAATTTGCTGAATCTGTTTATTTCATTTTTTCTTTTCTTTTACATAGGCCTCTAATTTTTGTTGTTTTTTTGTTAGGTTTAAAGATTCTTTATTCTCATAAAAGACATTCAAAGCCACTTACATGAGAACAGGTACAAAAACAAAATAACATTTCACAGTCGTTCACAGCAAAACAAATCACATTTATATCAACAGCAAAACCACCTTTCCAAAAACAAATTCAGGTCAATTAAATTAACATTTCGTTAGTATATTATGCTGGGATTATTTACGTTTAAATTCAATGTAGGAGTTAGCTTTTTTAATTTCTGAGGGTAGATTATTATATGTTTGTGCGCCACTATAAGGAAACATTCGCCTGCCGTAGTTCGTTCTAATCTTGGGTAATTTGCTCGTTGTTAGTATACAATAAGCTTAGTTCAATAAATAAGATGAAGAATAACACACATATCGACCGGGTTATTACCACGATTTTGATTTAAAATAAGCTTTTTAATGAGCTTACCGATATTTCGACTATGTTGCAATAGTCATGATCACGGCAGAACTGAAGTAGTTGCGGGTGGTTAGCCGGAACATTATTCTTATGGGCAGACATGTCTGTCTACCCTCTTTCTCAGTCTTTTTTCACTACCACCGGAACTCACTCGACAGTCACCGGTAGATATGTGTGTTACTAATATTAACAACCGCGAAAACCTAAAAGTGTTGTTCATCTTATATATATTATATATATATTATATATATCATTATATCATTATTTTATATTATCTACCCACTTCGCTTTTATCAAGTATATATAATAGTAAAATCTTTGACTCCATTCTGATGACGCACTCGCACTGCTACGGGCACTAACAGAATATCAGCGCTGTGACGCGACTAGTGTCGCAGCATTATGCTGAGTTAGGGCCTCTTTGGGGGTGCAGTACACAGCACAGCATGGACAATATGTGTTAAACTGTTTTTTATTCAGATACCTGTTTTGTTGTGTTTGTACTGTATCACTAAATAAACGATTTATCTATCTATCTATCTTAATGAAAAGCTCTACTTACGTCATCATGATGTCCTCCCTAGAAACGGATGCAAATCCAGAAGCAGTTGCTTTCATCCAGTGTTCTGGGGTCAAACGAGCGTACAGGTCCAAGCTGGTTTCATTCGATTTTTTTTCATAGTGATGATGTACAAGTGTCATGTTTTTACCCTGAAAATACACACATATAATATAATAATACACTCTCATCCATTTTACATTTTACTCGACTTTTTGGAAAGGTGTGTATTGATTGATTGTGTGAAGACGTCTAATTAATACATAGTGGGCGGATGTGAGCTAAAAATGATACATCAGCCCAAGTGACGCTGGCTATAATATTTATGAAAAAAAAAACAAGCAGCATAGTGCCATTTTCAAATGTGAAAAAAAGTGGTTTGTGAGTGTTTTTTTTTTTTAATTTATTAACTTTTTGGAGCTGCATTGCTACAGTAGCACATAACAGTAGTAGGGTGCAATAGGGTTGAATCTGTTAGTTATAGCTTCTGTGGCTACACTTGTGATTTCACGCGTCTTTTTTGTTTGAGCGTTTTCTTTAGTTTTGTCTACGATTTGTTACGTTTTGATTTTTGTTTTAGTATGTACTTAACTCAAGTTAAGTACGTTTGTCATTTAACATTCTTACTTCTTCTTCTGTCTTTTGCTCCTTATAAACCTATCCGCCGGCCTAAGACTGATATCATCAAAATTTCTGGTCTTCTGGAAATCTAGGCGGTCTTAAAATTTTCCTCGGCTATTTTTTGCGTCCTAACAATGGCTGTGAAGGACAACAAGCTAAAACAATAATGTATTGTATGTATTTATAATAATGTTTTCTTTCCCATGTCCCATATGTGTTATGCAATAAAGTGTTACTTACTTACTTACTTAAAATAAAAAGCTTTCTCCAAACTATTTGCTTGTAATTTCATGCCGCCGCGCGGACGCGAAACTATTTTTTTTTATTGTGGAGTCGCGCATATTCGGTCGCGTAATTTCTGCTGCATTCGGTATCATAGAAAACTCCAATTTGATTCACACGGCGACGCAAAATGAGTTGTAATTTTATAAGAACAGAAATTACGCGACCGAAAATACGCGACTCACGATTTACAAAATTCTGTTCGTTTGGCCTCACTCTTAGAGGTTTTGCGTTTAGAATCTTACCATTATAATAATATAAGGTAAATTGTCGTCGTCGTCTCCGCTATTTTCTGAGGAATGAGCGACAATTTTGTATTGGATAAAGCCGCCGTACGATGTCAACTGATTTCCGATGTAATCGTCGGGCAGTGTCAGGTAGGGAAAGAGTTTGTCCTCATTTGCGAAGTATGATAGGAGCGTGCGAGTCGCCTTGGTTACCTAAAACAGAGAGACAAATTTTAAAACTAAAAAAACGTCCTTAAAAAATAAGTTTTACATTCTCGTCGTCATGCAGTCGCGTTTGGATACTCGTAGATGGATAATAACCTCGTTTACCCCTAGGAACAATTTGTTCATAGGTTTACCCTCGTTTACCTATCACACACAATAATACAACAGTAGACAGGCTGCGTAAATGTGAACACTATTATTGTTTTTTTTTATAGTTCTTCTGAAAGTATATACAAAAATAGAAAACTATCAGAATCGAAATTAAACAAAAAAAAAACTACGTATATAGGTAGATACTCTAGATACAACATATATATATATATTTATTTATTTATAAAAACAAACATATTCATATGTACGTTTATTCGACGCTCTTACGGTGAAGGAAAACATCGCGATGAAACCTGCACACTCCTGCGATGAAATTCAAAGGTTGTGTGTGAAGTCGATCAACCCGCACTGGGCCAGCGTGGTCGACTAAGGCCTAATCGCCCTAATTCAGGGTAGGCTCGAGCCCCTCGGTGCCGTATATGAGCTGTTGATGAATATAATATTAGTGTGAAGTGTGATATGATGTGTTGTGAAGACATAGGTCTCCCACAATGTGGACAGATGACTTGATGAAAGTTGCTGGGCACCGGTGGATGCAAGTAGCGCAGGGCCGTTCAAGTTGGAAACCTATGGGGGAGGCCTGACGTCTTCCGGCTGAGGTGATAATGATTGTTTAAGAGAATATTACCATAGTGCCATTTTTTATGGGTAAATACTCATATTTGCCCAAGATGAGCTGAGTCTCGATCTTGTTATCACCGCTCAATTTCACACTTATCAGTTTAGTGCCTATTTCTCCGAGAGGGGTCGCCATTTTGTATTCAAACAGGTCGGCACTTCGACACTGCGTGGATTGGCCGAAGCAGAAGCATCGTTCACAACCTTGGCTGGAACGTGCTTCGCTGAAAAAAAAAATGTTTATTCATCATATTAAAAATACAAAAAAGTGACGAAACAAAGTCATCTCTACGACGTAGCAAAGTAACCTACCACTACGACACGTGGCAAAGTCATCTCTACGACGTAGCAAAGTAACCCACCACTACGACACGTGGCAAAGTCAGCTCTACGACGTAGCAAAGTAACCTACCACTACGACACGTAGCAAAGTCATCTCTACGACGACGTAGCAAAGTAACCCACCACTACGACACGTGGCAAAGTCATCTCTACGACGTAGCAAAGTAACCTACCACTACGACACGTGGCAAAGTCATCTCTACGACGTAGCAAAGTAACCCACCACTACGACACGTGGCAAAGTCATCTCTACGACGTAGCAAAGTAACCCACCACTACGACACGTGGCAAAGTCATCTCTACGACGTAGCAAAGTAACCTACCACTACGACACGTAGCAAAGTCATCTCTACGACGTAGCAAAGTAACCTACCACTACGACACGTGGCAAAGTCATCTCTACGACGTAGCAAAGTAACCTACCACTACGACACGTAGCAAAGTCATCTCTACGACGAAGCAAAGTAACCCACCACTACGACACGTGGCAAAGTCAGCTCTACGACGTAGCAAAGTAACCTACCACTACGACACGTGGCAAAGTCAGCTCTACGACGTAGCAAAGCAACCTACCACTACGACACGTGGCAAATTCAGCTCTACGACGTAGCAAAGTAACCTACCACTACGACACGTGGCAAAGTTAGCTCTACGACGTAGCAAAGCAACCTACCACTACGACACGTGGCAAAGTCAGCTCTACGACGTAGCAAAGCAACCTACCACTACGACACGTGGCAAAGTCAGCTCTACGACGTAGCAAAGTAACCTACCACTACGACACGTGGCAAAGTCAGCTCTACGACGTATTAAAGCAACCTACCACTCTATGACGTAGCAAAGATACCTCAACGGCGCAGCGTAGCAGAGTTCCCTCTACAACGTAGCAAAGTTACCTCAATTAACGGCGCAGCGTAGCAGAGTTCCCTCTACGATGTAGCAAAGTAACTTCTTAATCATCTCAAATAATTATTTAAAAACTAACACGAAAACTCTGTCGTTATGACAATGATTTAAAAAACTATGTTAACCATAATTGACTAAGCAGTGTTTTTTTTTTATTCTTTATACAGATTGTAAACAAATGATATACATTCAGTCCATTTCTGAATCATAAACCACTTGGGATGAGATACGAATTGTACGAGATGCGAATGGAACCAGTTGCGAATGGGACGATTTGTTACCTACTGACTACTGATTTGTTTGACGGATATTTGACACGCAACCTTTTTTTGCAGGTGCTTGCGGTTTCCATAAGTAGTTATCCTTTATCGTCAAAGCGTCAAAAAAAGAAACATACCGGGTATTAAATATTTTAGTGAAAATAGTCGTATTTTATACTTTTAATCAAAATAGGTAGGTACTTAACCTTAGAAAGATAACGTTATTTTTGCTACTGAAAAGATTAGATGCGCCGCGCCTTAGAGGCGCTCAATTTTCAACATATTTTTTTTATACAAAGTTAATTAATTATTTAACTTTTTTATAACTATGTGAAATGCTACATTATTAATAAGTAAATAAAACACAAATTAAAGTTATTTCTTTTTAATTATAATTAAAAAAATGGCATTTGAAAGTCCTTTACGAAAATCAACAAAAAATAAAATGTCTTCTGTATGGAGGTAAAATGGAGGTAAAATGGCGCGTTTCGAGCGCAACGTGTTGCCATAGCAACGAAACTATGGTACTTTTTATTTTTTATTTATTGAGTACTTAGCGAACAGGAGCGGTCGCCTCTCGGGAGTGTTGACTGACAACTGAGTTGGCGCCGAAACACGAGCTTGTACGCAACGGAATTGTTGTGAATACACAAAAGCCACAATAAAAAAAAAAGACAGCGATATATTTGTTTTGCGGGCGGGCGCCTCTGAAGCGCACATTATCTTTCTAGGGTTAATACTGATTTATTTAAAATGCATCTATAAAATAAAACAGGCACCTATATTATAATTATAATTTAGTCTCGCACAAACCTATTGAAATAGCCATCTAGACAAACTTCAGTATCATTTACATATACAACAGCATCAGGCGAGGCGAAGATAATATCCTTGCTGTTATATGCTTCACAGGAATAGGCTCCAGAATGTTCCGGCTGCAAAAAATAATACACGATTTACCGTGGAATTTAATTGATTGAGTTCAGTCCATTAAACTGAACAACTTTAACACAAGCAACAATTCACAAACGAAAAAAAAATGCATACACAAAAAAAAAATTTTTTTGAACTGGCCTAAATCGCTATTTATACCAGAGTGGGAAATTGAATCCCTCATAACAAATTAGCTGGCCACACACGGTTTTGTAGGAGACCAATTTTTTGTCATTTTACAGCCCATATTTCTTGGGGAAAATTTTTCAGTTTAGATAATGATAAAAATGTCTATATTCGTAGTAAGATTTAACAAAATAATGGACAAAAGAAGTCTGTCCCTAGTAGGCATTTTCACTACAAGTGTACGTTCACTGTGGAGAAGAACGGCCGGAAGTAACTCCACAGGATTCGTATCTTCAGCACTTTTTTTAAATAAATGTTTTGTTTTAACGGACTGAACACTCCATCAAAAATCAACCATTGCAACACCGTGTATAATGGGTAGGTATCATTACAATTGGCCGCCGAAAAATCGTGTTTAGGAGGGTCCAATCACCCTAAAAACACAAGTTGTCAAAATGTCACCTGTCAAGCGTTTAGGTTCAAAAGACCTTTTTTTTATTTTGCTACCCATCCAAGAAAGAACCTCTATCATCATCATCATCATCATGTGTGGGTTGTAAGGTCGACAACCGACCCTCGATGATGAGAACCAAATGCTGCACCGTTTGGCCATGGAGACGTGGAGTTGGGCAATATTGGTAGCGATTCACACAGTCGCGCGCACGTTCTTAATTTCATTCGTCCTTTTTGCCTTTTAAAGATTAAAAAGGGACAGGAGATGGCCACCCTAATATTAGAGCTGTCCAATATCGAATTTGAACCTTATGGACGCGTCAATTGCACAATTTTAGGGAGCACGTAAAACATCCGACTTAAATCTCTCTATTAGCTATGCCCTATGCCCTTATTTTAGGATAACATTCATTCAAAATATGTAATAGAATTCATCAACTCATTTTCATTAGTCATAAAAACGAAAAGGATGTTGAATTTATGGTTATTTATTTATGCAAAAATTAATCTTAGCTCATATTTATTTTAAATGAGTTTTAATTCAACTGTTGTAAATATGAAATCTGATTTGACTATAGCAGTTGTTGTGTAAATGAGTGAAGGTGAGTGAATGAGTGATGGTGATTGAATGAGTGAACGAACCGCCAATTATCTTTCGTTCTGTCTGGCAGTTCAGTCTGTTCACAGTCGGATTTTCTACTGCGTTAGTAACGGTCGTGAAATATCTTCCCAGTATATGTTTTAAGATTTTCGTGGTTGTTCACTACACTAACATTCTCACAATTCGCGGGTTTGTTACCACGGTAATATTTAATATTGTTACCTCGATATTTCGGAACGGTTACACGCTCCATGGTCACGAGTAGACTGGTGGTGAGTGGACTGCATCTAAGGACAGACATATCTGTCTACCCTCCTTCGGACGCGGCGACTACCCTCACGTTGATTGTTCGAACCACTACTATTGTCACTCACTTGTTTTTCACGACACACAATACTCACTGTATCTATACGCGACTTTGAAGTTGGACCATTTTTATGGTGATATACGTTTAACACTGGGTTCCATGCACCGGACAGTTTGAAACCATCTTCACGATTAAAGTTTTTGTATTTCGTAATTTCGATCGCTTCTCGCACTAAACGTGGTATATAGTGGCGTTTTGTCGACAGTACTTGAGGGTTGCGAGCTATCTATCACAAGAACTGGAGCATGTCAAGACTGTCCTGCGACGAAACGGGTACAGTACGAAGTTGTGCAAATCAAAACGCACACCTAGGAGGAGGAAAGAAGAAGTGCAACGTCAACCAGCGTTTTTGCCTTATGTGAAAGGTGTAACAGATAAAGTAGGTAGATTGCTAGACAAATACTCAATAAAGACTGTTTTCACTCCTTTCAACAAAATAGGAAAGTTGTTATGTTCACCCAAGGACCACCTTCCTCTTCAAACTCCTGGAGTCTACAAAGTGGATTGCAGTTGTGGTAGCTCATATATCGGTCAGACCAAAAGAACCATAGTCGACCGCATGAAGGAGCACATTCGAGCTGTAAAAAACAACGACGCACAAAAGTCGGCCATCGCGGAACACCTAAATCAAAATGATGTCAACCACTGGATTGAGCTACACAACCCTCAAGTACTGTCGACAGAACGCCACTATATACCACGTTTAGTGCGAGACGCGATCGAAATCACGAAATACAAAACCTTTAATCGTGAAGATGGTTTCAAACTGTCCGGTGCATGGAACCCAGTGTTAAACGTATATCATCATAAAAATGGTCCAACTTCAAAGTCACGTATAGATACAGTGAGTATTGTGTGTCGTGAAAAACAAGTGAGTGACAATAGTAGTGGTTCGAACAATCAACGTGAGGGTAGTCGCCGCGTCCGAAGGAGGGTAGACAGATATGTCTGTCCTTAGATGCAGTCCACTCACCACCAGTCTACTCGTGACCATGGAGCGTGTAACCGTTCCGAAATATCGAGGTAACAATATTAAATATTACCGTGGTAACAAATCCGCGAATTGTGAGAATGTTAGTATCTTCCCAGTGCTAAATAAGTTATAAAATAATATACTACTTATTTATTTAAAATAATTTAAAGTTTTCTTTGGCTCATAACCCTATTTCCTACAAAATGAAATGAATAGTGTATTAACTTTTGGATGTTACATAATATCGTCATTACATATTTTTGTGTGAGTTCACTACACGATGTGCGGACTCTGTGGAGAAGAACTCGCCAAAGAAACTGCACATGCGTCGCATCTTTTGCGTTTAATAATATAGTCATTTACAAAATTCATGCATGTTGAAATAGCCTGTCATTCAGGAAATCTTTTCCCATTTGATTCCCTGTCCTCTAAGTAGTCAGATATTCTATAATAAGCTTTTTATACAACTTTTGCTTAACAATAGCTTTGAACTTACCTAAAGGTAATTTTAAATCTAATCTAATTAGTGCACGACTTCCCGAATCGGGGCCATTACCTGGACATTCTGACAATATAGCACTCCAACGCCCTCTTCACTCATAGTTGCGCAGTTTTCAGGAACACTACCGGTATTTAATCTCCAAGATATAATAGGAACAGGTTCACTAGCAGCCTCACACTCTAGAGTAAAATCCTGTCCAGGTTTTACTCTAACAATTTTCGGTGTAGGTGGTTTTATTATGCGAGTTGGTTCTGTAAACATAAAGGTTTTTTTTAATTAAATTTATGTAGCATGGACTGAACACTCCATTTAACGAAAAACAACCAGTTAAATTTCACGCCGTATGGTGACGGCAGAGTAGAATCCATTTGTCGCCAACCCCTACTCTTCCCGTGGGTGACGTAAGAGGCGACTTAGGGTCTACAAATTGAACAGGGAACGGGCAGCAGCGCTCTCTGATACAGTAACCTTTTAATCTGCGATCTCCAACCCGCCTGCCAAGCGTGGAGATTATGGCAAAACCCTCCACTTAAGTGGAGGAGGCTCATAGTCCAGCAGTGGACTGAAACGAGCCGTTGATTTTCACGGTGTAAGTATATTTAGAGTGTAAGCTGACTGAACAATTTGTATGGGAAATAAAAAAGCTTTTTTCATATTTTGACCCATGTTCTTAGGGAAAAGTTGTTCAGCTTCTTAAGCCTTTGGCTCGGCAAAGGCAAAGTTGGTTAAGAACTGTATTGCATAATTTTAGAGCGGACATAAAGACATTCAAATCAAATGTTATAACATCACTTAGATCCGTCATTACATTTTTTGGGTGAATTCACTAACACAATGGCGGAATCTGTGGAGAAGAGCCATCGACCATGCATTCAATTCATCTGAATTCATCTCCTCACTTTCATTAGTCATACAACCGAAAAGCTAGGATTTGAACACTAAACTTTCTGCTTTACAATTTACGACTCACCGCAGTGAAGTTCGTCGGAGCCGTCTAAGCAATCGTTCTGTCCGTCGCAATAGAAAGTCCTGGGCACGCATTGCATGCCAACTTCACACTTGAACTCGTTCGATAAGCACTCGCCAGGTGGCGCCGCTGACTCGCTACAGTTCGCTTCGTCCGAATTGTCTCCGCAATCATCCACACCATCACAATACCTCAGCTTCGGCAAGCACTTGGTGTTGGTGCACTGGAACTGCTCGCAGGATGACGCACCTAAAACAAAACACGCATTATAACTTTCTCCTTCAGTATCTAGAGCATCGGTGGTGTAGTGACCAGGGCCGCTGTCTTCCATCCGAGACGCGGGTTCGATCCCTACTACGTACCAACGTGTTGTCGAAATTCGAATTCATTCGACGCTCTTACGCTGAAGGAAAACATGGTGAAAAAACCTACACACTTTTGCGAAGAAATCAATAAAAAGAGCTAAGTATAACTTATCCTGGAAGGCCCCGCCAGGGTCATTCTTCTCCGACTCGTTATTCTCCCTGGCAACACCTGGGCCGAGGGCCGGGCCCGTCTGAGGGTACCATAGACATATTGTCATAAATTTTTAGGGGTCTGACTGAGCTTTCTGCTCCCCTGCAAGTCCACGCCTGCTTTATTTATTACCATTTTGGTTGAAGAAGCGATTAGGTCCTTGGAATTTTAACCTAAAATAAGTACAGTGTCTGATTAGGCGGCAAGGGATCTACAAAGTCAGTCTTTTTTTTTCTCAATGAGTAACTAAATTACGAATAGAACATACCGACTTATGTGGACAGCATTTTTTTAAACATGCAAAGAAAGTAAGACGCAGCGCTGTGTAAGCAGGTAACGGGAAGCCGATGGATGCGGGCAGCACAGGACCGGTAGTCGTGGAGATCCTTGGGGGAGACCCTTGTCCAGTAATGGACGTCTTTCGGCTAAAATTATGATGATGATACTCATCTAAAGGGCCCCGGAGACGGTCAAACGGTTTGACTCAAATCTTACGTGTTTGATCAAACCGTTTGAGGGCGGTTTGAACGGTTTGTCAAACGGCTCTGCGCAGTCTGATTCTGTACGCTGTCGTAATTACACTTCTGACGCGTCAAACACAACAAAAATATGAAATTGCATCAAACATGCTTCAAACACGTAAATGTTTGACAAACCGTTCAAACCACCTTTAAAAACGATCAAAATGGTAACTGCAGCATTAACTGGTCATGGTTCTTTTAACAAACATCTATATGTCCTAGGTGTTACTGACAGCCCCCTTTGCAGAGCCTGCTTGGAGGCAGAAGAAACGGCTGCTTACGTCCTCATGGAGTGCACGGGAGTGGCGGACTACAGGGCTAAATACCTCGGTTAAGCGAGGGACCTTCCAGGGATAACCGGTAATGTAAAGGGCCTACTGGGTTACCTGGAAGAGTTGGGTTGGCTCGAATGACACCGCATTCCCGCCCACACGCAAAACATCACATCTAATGCGCCTAGCATTAGATGTCGAGTTGCGGAAACCAGCCCGATATGACAATGACAATGACAAATGACGATCAAAATGGTTTGAGTCAAACCAAACTTTACGTGTTTGAATCAAACCGTTTGACCGTCTCCGGGGCCCTTAAGTCTTTACCATTCTTTACTTACCACAATTGGCCTCATCAAGTCCATCAGAACAGTCTTTAATCCCATCACACATGCTTGATTTGTTTATGCATTTTCCGTCGCGACAGGTAGCAGAGTCGGGTGAACAAGCACCGATAACTATTTCTTCAACTACAATGAATAAATGTAAAATAAATTATAGGTAAAGTAGTTTCTTTAAATGTTGTTTCATTTATCAAAATTAGGATAAGTCTCCACCGACCGATAACTTCCACTGTCCTCTCGGAGCCAGGGTATTTTAAGTAATCTCTCGCTTGGCAGACGTAAGTTCCAGCATCGGTTTTCTAAAATTGAATAATCAATAAAAAAAAATGAATGATAAATGCTCTGCAAAAAGCCGTGATCATATCACTAAACTAATCTAGTAAAATAGTTATTATCGGTCAAATGACTGTACGAAGCATTCCAGAAATGGATAAAGTACAGTTACAAGTACAATCAGGGCGGGTGAGAGCGTAGCGAGCACGGGAGTAGTAGTGTATGACGTAATTGCAGAATAACAAAGGAAAAAGATATTGTATTTTTAATAATATAAACATTGAATATCAAATTACAAAACGATCACCATATATGTAGTAACCTAATGAAGTTGTTTATAATAACAATGTAATAAGAGTATTAAATTCAATATTGTAATATGTATATATATATATATAAGATACAATACAACGAAATAAGAGTATTAAATTCAATATTGTATATATATATTTTTTATTTAGTTCGGGGCACCCCGACATTAGGTTAGAAGGAGATGGCGGAGAGAGCCAGGCGAGCGACATTAACATAATATTTATGTACTAAAAAGACAGGTAAATCATCATCATCTCAACCGGAAGACGTCCATTGCTAAACATACCTAGGCTTCCAACAACGTGAACGGTCCTGCGCTACTTGCATCCACCGGCGCCCAGCAACCTTCACCCAGTCAAGTTATTGGCAAGTCAAGTTTGACCCGTGGTCGCCATCGAGCTATTGATCTACCTATTGCCACTTCAACTTGCTTATTCTGTGAGCTATGTCGAAGTATTTATCTCCTCATTTCTGATTCGATCACGTAGTTAGACCCCGAGCATAGCTCTCTCCATCGCACGCTGAGCGACCAAGAGCTTGTTCATGGGAGCAATAGTTAGCGAGCAATAGACGTCTCTTTGACATAGGTCATCACTGGCAATATACACTGATTTAAGACCTTAGTGTTTTAGTACTTACTGATAAATCGAATATTTGAAGACGACCTTGTTGGCTTATGGATCCTGATTCAATTGGTTTCCCATCCTCTCTCTTCCACGAAACCAAAGACCGTAGGGGACCCTCATCACGACACTGAATTACAAGAGTTTCTCCTGCTGATATATGGAATAGAATATAACGAACTTTATTGCACATATGTATATGTATATGATTTGTTTATATAGGTACCAACCGCTTTGATGTATAATCCGCTCAGCTGGGTAGGTTTGCAGTTTCAATTCAACGGATTTACCTGTTATACAAAAGGCAAAGAATTACTGCATGAAAACCATGAGACAATTTAACGGGAAAATGTCTTATTCCCACGGGAAAATCTTACACAACGCGAGCGTAGTAGGTACCTACCAAATGTCCCTGACTCCAAATATCATGGTGCTTGCGCTGAGGAGCCGTAAATGGTGAATTATAGGAGGTGTTTAAATACAATATATTATATATACACGATATTAAGTTCATGGAAGACAATACGCTAATAGCAAAAATTTTCAGCGGACTTGAATGATAGTTAACAATCATTTTTGTGGTGAAATACGTTTATATAAGATGTGTCGTCATTAGTTACGAAGAAGAAAAAAAAATCATAGGAACAAATTAAAAAACATTACGATTGAAACCATGAAGGAAGAAAACATTTTACGCGCCCGCCCTGAAGGAGTAGTAATCAAAACGTACTATGGGTGCCGGCTGTGATACAATTTTGTAACTCACACACACATTCACGTAACATGAATGTCTCTATCTTTTTCTAACGTAACGTATTCGAAGATGTGTGATAGAGTTAAAAGACAAACCCCGTCTCCCGCTTCCACCTACCCTCCCACCCCTCTGAGCGGCCGCATAGGTTTCGATACAAAATAGGCATGATTACTACTCCATGGGGGCGCGTAACATTTTTTCTTCGTTCATGATTAAAACAAAAAAAGTCACAAAAAACAGTTGAACAAACAACAGTTGAACCACAAAGTGACAGGGTGGATGTTCCGCCCTTACGACAAAAATCAAAAATCATACTCTTATATAGATGCGTAAAAAGTACGTCAAAGGTATGTTTATTTAAAAACTATAAAGTAATACACTTTTGCAATTCGTTATCGAAATTGAGTGAATCCCAACAGAGCTATCTCTTATATATAGTATAATATAATAATGTTTTGACGTTCGTTATGACCTATGGTATTTTATTGTGGGGTCACGCTGCGAATGCTAATAGTATATTTATTTTGCAGAAACGGGCTGTTCGTGCAATTTATAGATTAGGGCCTAGAGTGTCACTGAGGGAAAAGTTTAAATAAATCAATATTCTGACATTTGTGTCTCAATATATCTATGACAATCTTGTGTATATAAAACGAAATATAAGTAATTTTCAGAAGCACAGTGATATACACAATTTTAATACTAGAAATAAAGACAAGTTGGTTGCTTATGTCAGCCGACTACATAAAATTAGTAATTCTTTTAAAGGCAATTGTATACGCTATTACAATAAGGTCCCTACTGATATTAAAAACTTGCCTTTAGACAAGTTTAAAATAATTATAAAACAGAAATTGTATAAAAAAGGTTACTATAGGATATCTGATTACTTAGAAGACAGGTGTCCATGGGAATAGATTGTTTGAGTAGCAGGCTTTTTCGATATGTAATAAACATTAATTTTGTAATTGACAATATTTTATTTAAAAAAGGAAACGCAAAAGATGCGACGACTGTGGAGTTTCTTCGGTGAGCTCTTCTCCACAGATTCCGCCATTGTGTTAGTGAACTCACCCAAAAAAATGTAATGACGGATCTAAGTGATGTAATAACATCCTATGGAAATAAATTATTTTGACTTTGACTTTGACTTTGTTAGTGCAATCTATTGTTTACGAATTATTTTGTGATAAACAAATGTATGCAGAATATTACAACGCCCTTCAGGTAGCAACCGCCCCCGCCGGCGGGGACGCGGAACTAATAGTAGAATTAATTCAGTAAGACCCGGTAGGGGTCATTCTTCTCCGACGCGCTTCTCGCCCTGGCAACGTTCTGGGCCGCGGTCCGAGCCCGTCTGAGGGCGCCCCCAGATACGTTGTCATAAAATTCCTAAGGGGTACGAGCCTTCTGCTCCCCCGCAAGTCCGCGCCCACTATATTACCACTCTGGTAGAAATAGTGATTAGGTCCGTCGTCAAAAAAAAAAAAAAAGAATATTACAATTGTAAAATTTTAAGTCGTGACTTTGCTACATTTATAGAAGTTTTCGAGTTGTTTTTGAGAATATTGATTTTGTTTAGCTACTTCCTTCGATCACGTTGACTTCAAATAAAATAAAATAGCCTGAATTCAAGTCTAAATCTGCGAAATATTTAGCTTCCGACATATATAATAGCAAATCATCAATACGCGGTAAAGGATATGAATCTGTTCCAACATTTTTATTTAACAACCTATAGTCTACACAAAAACGCCACGAGTTGTCAGGTTTCTGACCAGCACGACAGGAGAGGCATATTATGGAGAACGCGACTCACGAATAATATTATTTTGCAACATTTCATCTACCTCTCGCGGATTATACGATGTTGCTCATGCGAGACTCGATATGGGGCTTTATGCGCGGGAGCGGCATCGTGTCATCTTCCGAAATCGAACATGAAACTAATTGAGATTTATCAAAGGCGAAACGTTCGTTATAATCTAATAAAACATTATATAAACTTCTCCTATTGTCATTAGACAAAATTTTAGGAAATATCGAGAGAATCAAAATTTTTTCCAGGACAGGACATTGATTCTAAACTTTCATTTAAAGATATTTCACAATTCATATGAAATAAATAATTATGGTCGGAAAGGTAAGGCAAGTCAACATACTCCTTGGTTTGATAACTATGCATAAAAGGAATATAACCATATCTCGAAATATACATGTTTTTCATAAAGTCCAAGACAACTTCATTGTTCCTAAGGAAATCACACCCTAAAATAATATCGGTAGTTAAATCTTTAACTACAATATAAGTGTTTAAAAATAAATAATTACACAACGAAGCCTTTAATTTAACATAAAGAGTCGTTTCAAGAAATGAGCCATTTGCAACACGCACTTAAGGCAATTTATTTTTACTATATTCCATGTGATTCGAAACATAATCAACCTTATCACATATTTTACGAAAGAAATTTTCTGAGATCACGGGGACGCTGGCTCCACTGTCCAGAAGACCGCACGTAGTTGTTCCACATATCCTCATTTCTACGAGCGGCGTCATGACAGATGAAGTGGCGGAACCTTCGATAGCGTCGGCGGCTAGCGTGGCTCCAGATTCTAGCGCCGTCGAGCATTTGGGTACTCTTGTCTGGCAGGAGGGCACACCTGACGAGCATCCTGGGAAGCTTGACCTTGCCTACTTCGTAAGGCATACTGATGTTGTGGCAGCTGGGGTGCTGAAGTCTGGCCTCTATCTTCCATCTCTCGAAAAGGAGGCCTATACGGGGTTGCAGCCGTATATGTGCCTCTTCCAGCAGAATACATCGGTCTGACAGGGTTTCTTGATGAGGAGGGGCCATAAGAAGGTCTCGAGGAGACTGGTGTCGTATATTCACCAGGAGGAGTATGATAAGCACCGAATTGACGATTGGATGGTGCTAAAGGAGCATCATGGGTGCCGTCACCCCGCGAAAAATAAGGCGATGAGGTATCAGAGCTACCAAAATTCTGTATTTTAATTGGTAAATCCAGTTGACCAGGACTGGGATGAAAAATTTCATCCTCCTGTTTCGCTGCTGTGCGCATGTATTTTTGAATTATGAAAGATAATGTTTTTCAAGGGCTTCTATTATTAGAGTGAGTCAAAACGACATTCAAAAGCGACATGTTTCGAAATCATTTGAAAATACAATTCTAGAACAAAATAAAGTTGCCAGTGTGCATTTATCACATGCCAGCATTTTCAAATAGCAGAATAAGGAGTATAGGTATTCCTATACCTAACAAAGTGTTATCTATATAATATAGAAATAAATAAATAAAGCATAATAAATAGCAACTTATTTAAATAATAACATAAATAAAATAAAATAATATTAATATTTCTTTAATGTCTTATATGTACATACATCATCGGTCAGTTACATTTCTATTATATGTATAGATGATAGGGTTGTTGTTGCTGTTGATGATGATGATGATGATTTAAAATCTTCAGTAACTTACGTTCTTGTATCATTTGTCTCGCCGATATGTCGACAGCAAGAAGCAAAAGGATCCAAAACTCTTCTAGTGAAATAACAAGCAACTTCATTGTCAAGCAAACAGCCCGGTGCGGTTTAGTACAATTCTCACATACACTTTGAATTTCTTCGCATTTGATTGCAAGTTTTTCTATATATTTTTTACTGTAAGAGCTTTTTTAATTTAGTTGGTGGCGGTATTGTTCATTAAGAGTTTTATGCGGGTACTTAATCAACTTTAACTTTGTTAATTCATAAAATATAACACACACACTCTGATACTCTTGCTTCACTAAAACATGACCTCACTAGGGCGACGGTCTCATTGGTACTATTTTATTATATTTCTTAAGCATTGAAGTCAAGTTTTTAAAAGATAAGCAGCGTATAATGGGACTAATTCGCGCAGTCACGCACTGAAATCTAAAATGGCCGTCTATTTTCGTCAGTTTTAAGAAACAAAATAACACGAGTCGAATATTTATTTTAAGAGCTGTCATACAATGAATTTAGACCTTCGGGACATTACTAGGTACTTACATTAATATGTGTGTTGACTTTTCTTGTTTTTACTTACATTTGCACCATTTTTAATCATTTTTAAGAAAATCGATTCTATAGAAGTAGATAACGGACGAACGACTATGCTATAAATTTTAGGAAATTTAATCTATCATTCAAAAGCTATCCCTTTCAATTATAATTGAATTATAATTGAAGTTGAATGAATGAATGAAAAATCTTTATACTTACTTACTTTACCCCCGACGCAAAAAGAGAGAGGTGTTATTCTTTTTCCTTATCTTTTTAGGGTTCCGTAGTAAAAAAGGAACCCTTATAGTTTCGGTCTGTCCGTCTGTCTGTCTGTCTGTCCGCAGCTTAGCTCAGAGACTCTTAGTACCAGAAGGCTGTAATTTGGCATGGATATACATATGAATCATGCCGACAAAGATAAAGAATAAAATCTTAAAAAAAAAAATTTTTTAGGGTTCCTCTGGTACACGTCAAGAGGGGGTTATTTATTTTTTTCACGATTACCTTATAGTGCGAGGTATCGTTGGATAGGTCGATGCTAGTGTAAGTTTTAGAAATATTCCGTTTTCATGTGCTTATTCAGTTAGAGTCAAGTTTCCCCCCCCCTCTACCAGCGAAACCGTTGTATAGGAAACGTGAAAAAAATCATGGTAGTAGTGTATGTGATGAATTTAAAAGAAAAACTATCAACATCAAGTAGGCTTTACAGGTTATCGAATAATAGACCAACTTATAAAAAGTACTAGTACAAGTAAGAAATTTGGTACTACAAATATCACAGACAAATATTTTGATGAATGTTAGAAGGCTGTAATTTGGCATGGACATACATATGAATCATGCCGACAAAGCTGAAGAGTAAAATCTTAAAAAAAAAGTTTTTAGGGTTCCTCTGGTAGTAGGGGTTATTTTTTAAATTCACGATTACCTTATGGTGTGAGGTATCGTTGGATAGGGTTTAAAAAAATAATGGGGGTTTGCTAAAACCATTTTTCGATGCTAGTTTACGTTTCAGAAATATTTTAAGTGCTTATTTTTGTTAGAGTCAAGTTCCCCCCCCCCCCCCCTACCAGCGAAACCGTTGTATTTGGAAATGTGAAAAAATTTACGGTAGTAATGTAGGTATATGATGAATTTAAAAGGAAGACTATCAACATCATGTAGGCTTTACAGGTTAACGAATAATATATCAACTTATGAAATGTACTTGTACTAGTAAGAAATTCGGTACAAATATCATAAAAAAATACTTTGATAAAGTTTAAACTGTCTATGTAGTAAATTTAAGTACGAGAAAAGTAAAAAAAAACGTGAAATAAGTAGGCTTGACAGGTTAACGAATAAAATACCAACTTTAAAATGTACTTGTGCTACGTAAGAAATTCAGTACAAGTATCATAGAAAATGACTTGATGGAGTCCGTCTATGTAGGTAGTAAATTTAAGTAGGTATTAGAACAGTAAAAAGACGAAAGAAGAAGAAGAAAAATCATAACATCATTTACTAAAATAATTTCATAACCTATTTACCTTATTTACCAGTCAGTTTTAAATGTGTAACAATCGCGAGTTGCCAATGGAACATTCGAAACATTCGAATAAAACTATTTAGAATTTCGAATAAAGCGCGCCGCGCCGCGGAGCTTATGGCCCTGCGGGGCTTGCGCGCGGGGAGTCGATGTAACAAGAAGAGCGGCAGCCGCGCGCGCTCATTAGCGCGAACGACTGGATGCTGTTCTGATGTGCCTCGAAATCCTACCTATTAGATTGCAATTATTAGCACTTTGAATATTCAATTTTTTTTATTATTTTTGTTAGAATTAAGTATACTAACATATGAAAGACATGAAATTACAATACTATTTCTTTTTCAATTCCAGTTAGATATTCCTAAACTAATATAATTTTATTTAGCAATTTAGTCTAGCCTACTTTTATTTCCAAAAACTTAGTTCTCAGCGGAGCAATTTTCATTCGTAGTACTTACATAATATTGTAGATAAAATTAAATATAGGTACTACCTATATAATAGGTTATAGGTACGTTTCTTTTTAAGTTTCTCTTTAGCTATTCTTTTGTTAGGCAACTACGGAACCCTACACTTTGCGTGGTCCGACACGTGCTTGGCCAGTTATTTTACTTTAGGTTTAGTATGCGTTCATTCGTATACAACACATCTCTTCCAACTTTTTGTAACTGCGCGAATCGGGGACGTTGTTTATCTTGAAAATTATTATAAACATTTACGTTTTCGCTGTTGTTAATATTAATAACACACATGACTACGGGTTATTACCACGATAAATGATAAAACCCCGTGACGAGACGTGACGTGATGTTGGTAATACCCGTCACCCGCGGTAATAACCCGTAGACATATAAATAATAATGATAGAGCCAGTCGATCTAGAAGCCTCACTAAGATACTCAAATATCTTCCATAATACAATAATTAAACCTTTCTGAGCTTTATTAACAAATTTAATCAAATTCCAATCAATTTTTTAACACTGATGGTGATCATCATCATCGTGTGGGTTGTAAGGTCGACAACCGACCTCACAAACCCTAGTATCAGTGTTATAAGGCCACTGACTTGGCTCATGTAAACGACTAGATAGTAGCCGGGACCAACGGCTGCCTTCCGAAGCACTGATGGTGATGAGGCTGCTAGATGGACGGACATCTTCGTCGCGCCTTTATTCTTTTGAAACCTCTGATTTGTTTGAATAAACAGCCACGATTCTCAGCGACATCTATCGTCTTGATTTAAGTACAGCCCATTTTAAATTTTTGTACGAGCAGAAAATATTACGACTGTAGCGCTCTTGTGTCGAGTAGCGGAACTTTGGATAAACTTTTCACAGAAAACAGATACGAGATGGCGGCACAAGTCCAACGCAATGCAACTGAACGACCAACGACGACGACGGATGGTCGGCTTAGTGCATATTTTTTAGGTTTAGTTGATTTTGCTAATTGAGGTAGGTAATTTTTAACATAAATAAACAGAACACACATCTAATAAGCCACGAAATAATCATCTAAATAAAAAATCGTTCTGTTTCACATAGACAACAAAATCTAAAAAAAACATCTATTGAAGAAAATGCCCACTTTTTGTACAGTCTGCATACTGCATAGGCCAGGGTGAGAACGCTTAGCGCCCCGCCCGGGATTGGTGCGTTAATAATTGAACATTATTCTGCAGGAGTCGTACGGAGACGAACACAAGTGCCAAAATAGTTGAAAAAAATCTAGATGTAAAATTAAACTAACTTGTGGAGTTTATATACTCCGTGTACAAACTCAAGTCAGAAAATGATGGGCAGACTTTGAAGATGTGGAAATAAGGTGTTATGAAGAAAATGATTAAATACGTTATTTACTTGAAGTTCCATATTCAATGTCGTAATTTGCGAGTACCTTCTATTCCCTGAGCTACGCACTTCGTCGTGACGGTACAGTACCATGGTAAAATATTGCATTCATCAACAGCTCCTATACGTCCCCATCGAGGGGCTAGAGCCTACCCTGAATTAGGGCGATTAGGCTTTAGTTGACCACGCTGGCCCAGTGCGGGTTGGTCGACTTCACATGCAACCTTTGAATTTCTTCGCAGGACTGTGCAAGTTTCATCACAATGTTTTCCTTCACCGTAAGAGCGTCGAATGCATGCACCTACATATTAATTCGAAATTCGAAAACACATTGGTACGTGGTGGGGATCGAACTCGCGTCTCTTGGACGGAAGGCAGCGGCCTTAGCCACTAGACCACTGACTTACTGTACTGCATTAGTTTCATAAGTAATTATGAAAAAGAACACTTTGGAATTTACAAAAAGTCTCTCGCGGAAATTGCTTATTATATTTCCTTTTTGGGAACAAAACACGGATCGCAAAGTGACATTGGTTATTTTTACCGCGGGAAAATGTCATTCTCCCACAGGAAAATACAAAAAAATAGTGAGCAGCTGCAGGTGGACAACTTGTTATTTTTATTTTTTTATTTTTATAGGAGAACCAACAGTTATTAAAAGTGTAATAGGTAGACTGTAACATAGCTATTTAAAAACCAATTAAAGGTTCCCACAAGTAGAGACATAGTACAATATAACAAATTGAGACTTAACAATTAACCAACACCAACAAGTAAGTTACATCTAGTAGGAAACATTATACAGGTAAATATACGTAAAAATAAACAGCATTATCAATCAACAAACTTTTCAACCTATCAATTATTCTTCTAACGCACCGGACAAATGCTCAGTAATTTTCCGCCTTACAGATTCCACACTGACACTGATTAAATCCAAATCAAGCTCGGTAAACAGTGAATTACAAGTCTTACTTGCACGCACCATGAATGTGTTACACCTGTAGTTAGTTCTGCAAAATGGAATGAACAGTAAATCATGATTACGCATTTGTCGACAGCAGGGACACTGAAATTTATCAAAGAGAGAAGCTCAGGGCAGTCAATAAGACCCAACACAATCTTCATAAAAAAGATCAGCTATAGAACGCCTATCCTGTAGTGGCAAAATGTGGTGCTTCTTACACATACCAGAGTATCCAATAGATTTATATGGGGTTTTTGTACGGTAGCTCAGATAGCGCATAAATTTATTTTGGATATTCTTGATTCTGTTGATATACGTGGCGTACCTTGGATTCCATATTTGCGACGCATATTCAAGATTGCTGCGGACAAGCGAACAATATAAAATCTTAAATGTTTTATCACAAAAATCTTTTGAGTTGCGAATAAGGGATCCAAGCATTTTAGTAGCCTTAGAAATTATAGTTTCGATGTGTTCATCAAATAGCAACCGTGAGTCGTGCATTACACCGAGACCACACACACAGCTTACGCGACTAAGAGTCTGAGACTTTAAAGCATAATTAAAAATCATGGGGCATCGTTTCCGTGTAAATGTCATCACCGAGCATTTCGTTGGATTAAGATCTAGACAATTCAGCTGACAGTATACTTCCAGACAGTTCAGGTCAGCCTACAACAGAATGGCGTCATCTTCAGATGAAATTTTCGCAAATATCTTCATGTCATCAGCAAAACTCAAAAGTTGTGAAGAACTGAGGCATCGATCGATGTCATCTACAAAGATAATGAACAGCAAAGGTCCGAGCAGAGATCCTTGAGGAACACCGCTAGGGATAGAAACCCAGCTAGATATATAGTTGTTGATGACGACAGCTTGCGTACGATTCTCCACGTAAGAGGTAAACCATCTAAGCAGGTCTCCCCGGATCCCAATCAAAGCGAGTTTGTCAATCAGAATATCATGACGGATACGGTCGAAAGCCTTGCTGTAAGCGGTGTAGATGACATCAACCTGCTGACCACCATCCATAGCTTCGGTAACAAAATTATTTAACAGGGCTAAATTTGATACTGTTGACCGTCCTTTTAAGAAGCCATGCTGAGAGGGGCTCAAAGAAGTTGAAATCACTGGATAGACTTGCTTATAAATTATGTCTTCGAACGCCTTGGCAAGCAGACAAAGCTTGGAGATGAGCCTATAGTTTGAAATTTCAGAACGGGCACCTTTTTTGAAAACTGGTGTAATATAGGCACGTTTCCAAATATTTGGTAGGTGACATTCAAGGAGAGACCGTTTGAACAACAAAGAGACTGGCCTAGTCAGAGCACTGGCTGTGTTTACGATGAATTGGGCCGATAGATTATCAGGCCCAGCCGACTTATATGGATCAAGACCCTTAAGTAAGCCTAGAACTTCGAGGCCACTAACACATACAGACGATTCGTCAGTGATGCCAAATTCAGCCGACCCACCCACTGAACTACTAGTGGAAGTTTGCCCTGAGATAATATCCGATGGAGCTGCCAAAAAGGAGGAGTGAAAAAATGATGAAAATGCATTGCAAATAGACACGCCCGTGTTAAAAAGAGTATCTCCATGCCTTAGTGCACTTGGAAATTGACTAGATTTAGATTTCGATTTCACATGGGACCAGAAATACTTAGGATTTATTCTAATGGCATTTTCTACAGATTTAGCATAATTTAAATAACACGATTCCTCTATTTGTTATATAGATATGTATAGGTATTAAATGCATTATATAGTTATTAATATGTATAGTAAATAGTGTTTATTTTCAAATAGATAAATGTATAGTATAGTATTTTATTTTAGAATGTAGTTATTTTATTTTATGTATAAGCATTTTGTGTACAGTGCCTGCCACTCACATTGTTCCTCTTGGATGCTCAAAGGTTGACTGAAAGAGATCCCTCACGGGATAAGTCCGCCGTTGCTGGTAAACTTTTCTTGTGACTTCTTATTGTAAAGTTACTTTTATTGTGCAATAAAGTGCTTACATACATACATACATTGTTCATAACCATAAAAGTAATAATTTGTTTCTTACTTACTTGCACGATGATTCGGGCTTTCTCGTTCTTTCAGAGTAAAAATCTGTTATTCTCTTCATCATTTGGGTCGTATAAGGTGAACAACCGACCCAACCCCAAAAACCCGCCTGGTTAAAACTACCAAAAGCTACTGATTACTATGTCGTAGATAGCAGCCGACCCACGGCTTAGCGTGCCTTCCGAATCACGGAATCATCTTTATTTCCTAACAATCTGGTAATTCAGCCTGCAAAGTCCTAACCAAACTGGGTAAAATTTTACATAAGGTTGTTAATTAACAGTGTGCCCACCGGAATTCGAACCCGGTACCTAGAGACGAGCGGTCGCCACTCGGATTCGGAGGCTTTACAATCTGTTGGCATCGGTATACGGTTCGCTATAACCTCTGGTGAAATTCACCAAATTTAATCTTACACCCAACCCCGTCGTAATCTACGAGAGATGAAGTTACATAGAATTAATCCTACGATAACAATCCTAGATGATAATCTACTCTTATAGCCTCAGTGATCGAGCATTCGACTCACATTACGAAGGTGTTGGATTCAAACAAAAAAAAAAAAAATCAAACAAACAAACAAACAAATTAATCAAACAAAAATTTTTTTTTTAACTTTTCCCCTTTTGGTTAGGATATTGCAGGCGCTGAATTACCTGACTTCAGAAGACACGTTAATCCGTGGTTCTCGGGTTACATGAGCCTAATCAGCGGCCTTAGGCGGCTCTATAATACTGACACCAGGGTTTGTGAGGTCGGTAATCGATCTTAAACCCACACGATGAAGAAGAATTTTCGGGCAATCAGGTGATTCAGCCTGCAATGTCCTTACCGAATTGGGAGAAGTTCATCCAAACCCGTTCAGTATTTTAGGCGTGAACGTGGAACAAACATCTAAACATCTGTACATCCATACATAGGTACATATACTTTTATAATATTTAAATAAATAAATGTGCGGGGACGTCTCACGCGGCCATAAAATCCCAAACTATGCAAAGCTTGTAATATGGGTATCAGGCAGTTGATATACTTAACTTAAATAGATAAATACATACTTACTTATATAGATAAACAACAACCAGACACAAGTGCTTATCACACGAAAGTTTGCCCTGGGCGGGATTCGAACCCGCAACACTGTGCTACGCAGGCAGGCGTACTACCAACTGGGCTACGGGCCGTCCGTATTTGTCGTCGTTATTTGTGTTATTATGTAAAGATTTATCCTAAGACCACCATCTCCTGTATAGCAGCCAGCACTCGTAAACGCGGTATGATCACGTAGAATTATTGCATTAAAATATAATCTAGCCCCCCTCCCCCCTCGCCAGTTCATGAGCTAAGGGGGGTTGAGGGGGTGAGATCAGGGGTGGGGGCGGGTGTTTAGACTTGGATGGAGATTGTATCTTTAGTTGGTTTTACAATTTACATTTTATCTTATATTATTTTTTACTTTTTTTGTCATATTAATGAGGTATTTACTTGAAAAGAGAATGTTAAATTATGAACGATATTTCTGTACCCTAGGGTAGCCTAGAAGAGAATGCTAGTCTAGTAATAAGCCCGCCTCTTGACTCTTCTTTTAAATGTACTGTATTTTCTTCAGTTACAATTAAGTGTCATACATATAATGTATTGTATGTTAGTTTTGTACACTTCAAAAGAATGAATGAATGAATGAATGAATGAATATACTTTATTGCACACACATAAATAAGAACAAACTGGAAGTAAGAACAAGAAGTCTTGTACAGTTAGGCAGCCTTATTGCTAATGAATACTTTGCTCACTTGTTAATTTCATAGATAAATAAATAGTAGGGTATTATTAAAAATATTTCGAATGAAGAATTGCTACAAGTTCAATAGATAAGTGTAAATTACCTACTAAGTAATTCAATTAAAAGTAAATGATATTATAAACTCAAACATTACATTAAAGGATGTAACACACATAACTGACATAGTACTCTTAAAACAAGTGCGTTATTTAATTTTATTGCTATAAATAATGACAAAATAACACCCCATTCTAGAGGAACACCATCAAAGCTTTCAGAGCGAAAATAGACATGTTTTTAAACGCTTAAATGGTCCTAATATGTCACAGTTGAAAGTATCGTTCAATAAAACCACAATTAGCGTTTGAAAAAACTTATAAATAGCAAGGGTACGTAAGTAACATAAAAAGCGCCTCCATGGGACGGATTTAGATGTGGGGAACAAAGCAATATTCTATATATTCTTATTAACAATGCTAGACAAATCAATCTAGTAGAAGAAATCAAAACTTTAAGACTAAAACCATAAATTAAATTGACTTTCAATTGGCACGTCAGGAATGTATGTCAAAAATCAGAAAATGTTTGCAAACAACTTTCAAGAGCTGCAACATTTCTTCAAGACGACCGACCCCATAAACCCTAGTGTCAGAGTAAATAAGCTGGCTCATGTGACGACTATTTTTATAAATAACTATCGGCTACGCCCGCGTTATGTAAGATTTCCCAGTAAAACGTATTCTATGTGTTATTCCAGTGTACAAACTATCTCTATTCCAAATTTCATCCAAATCCGTTCAGTAGTTTAGGCGTGAAAGCGGAACAAACATCCAAAGATCTAAACATCCAAATATATTTTCACATTTATAATATTAGTGTGATAGCCAAAGCAAATGACGAGTAGTAAATCCCATAAGAATGCAAAAAAAGTAAGATTGAGTAAAAGTACTTAACCCTGGCGATCTTCGAAATAAATGTTCACGTAAAAACGACCAAAGAACAAAGTAGTTAATAATATATTTTTTTACATGCTTTTGCTATGAAAAAACTACACAAATTCCTATTTAATCAAATAAATCAGCTCTTAATTCAATTTAATACTAGCTAACCGCTCGCGGCTTATCGTGTTGTTTTGTTTTTTATGTCGTTTTTTTTAGTTACATTGTCGTGCAAAATATCTCCATAAAAATTATTTTGTTATTAAATATAGTAGTTTGTTACCAAATTAATTAGGGTGTTTTCCGGTAGCTAGAATTAGAATCTTGGTTTAGATATAAATAAAGTTACTCGTACTAATAATGCTTCGTACATCATGGTGTAGTGTATTCATTTTTGGGGGCGCCATTATCTAGCTTCCTTAATATGACCCTGTAAAGGGGAAGTGATGGCGGTATAATGTAATTCCCGTGTTTGTTTTTTAGTCGCCGACCACTTAATTCGATGGATGAGTGCCGAATGAAGCCCCCTAATTCGTCCACTTTGATTGCGTGTCGGCGCACATTACGTGCGCGATGAAGAGCTAAGATTTTGTTTAGGGTGGTATTTTAAGCAATCTATAAAGTAAAAAAAAATCTTCAAATGTAAGTTTAGTAGCCTGCACAAATGCACATGCGGCGACCTTGGGAACGCCTTTATCAGTAGGGGGAAAATCGTAACGCGAGTGTCTAGCCTAGCTGCATGTGTTGGGTACTGTAATTACAATAATGCTGGTGATTTTCTAAAGGACAATTTGCTCTTAAACCACACACCCGTGGTTTTATGGCCCATGGCGCATGGTGTGGCCATTTATACACGACTGTCCAAAAAAAGGAGTGTAATGTGTTTACGGTTCATGTATGTATGTAAGTCATTGAAGTATAATGCACTACGTACTAGAAAAGACGCTGCCTACAAAATCTGTGCAACAAACGCGGCAGTGCGGGGCGCGCGGGGGCCGGCTAATAAGTCATAGATGATAGATGCCATGTCACCGTCATAGACGCGACACTTTGTTTATATTCTGCCTATTCAATTGGGTGGGAACATTTAAAGATGTGTGACAAATAAATTGAATTAAAATATTTATTTTAGTACTGAATTTAATCTGCGAAACAAACAATATTCGATGAACGTTATCAATTTTTCCCTATCTTTACGGCCCAGACGTGAAGTAATAAAATGTTACAAAATATCTCGGAATAAATAAATAAATAAATAACAAACTACAAACAATCAACACACAAAAAAAAACAAACAATTGATCAATCAATGAATACGATGAATCTAAAAAAACAATTAATTGTTTTTCATCTTTCTTGATTTACATCACATTATTACTAAATGTGTAAGATTATCATTTTTTACTGTAAAAGAGATGATCTACTCTTGTTACACACACAAATGTCCCATCTTAAATTTTTCATCTATGACAAATGACGCAACATGGCGTCCGCTAAATATTTTGCTCGAATTAAGTTAAAAAATGATTATCTAGCTTTTTACCGATAGAAAGTTGTTCCTTTGCACTTCGCCGTTTTACTAGAATTATTAGTGCAACATCATAACGAACACGAGGGCATATTTGATGACTTTTCACGTTTTTTAGCTTTAAAACAAACAAGACTGAAGCGCTCGAGAGCTAGTAAGCAACTGAGTGAACTGTGGCCGGCCGGCCACAGTTGAACGGAACACTTGTGTGTGATGGGGCGGTGTCTTCTCTATACATAGTAATAATAGCTCAATGATGTAAGTACCATAACTTCTAAATACCTAAACAGATTTGGATGTGTGTGGGGTATCGTTAGGATCCTTACATGAGCCCGAGTGATACTGGCTACATTTTTTTTGGCGGCGCAGTCGTTATTTAGATGATATTCGATGTCTTTTTGAATCATAATCGCGATTTTCTGACAAATATTGTTCTCTATCCGTATTCGCACTAATTTTGATACTTAGCTATTAATCTATACAAACCGATTCTACAAATATGAGACTATTTTTTACTTTAATTTATTTTACGGCTTATTTATTTTTATAAAATATAATAAGTTTCATTGAAAACAAAATAAGCCGTGTCCGTGGCACAAGTGTTTCAAAACACTATAAAACATAACAGCATTGTTTTGTATCAACACCCTAAGCCTGGATAATAATTAAATCAACAGAATAATAAACAGAACAATCCACCATTCATTCACTCATTCATTCTTGTTGACGTTTAAAAAATTACCCTAGGATGAGAGGGCGAAACGCTTTCTGTGACCATTGCGTGCTGAAAATAATAAGAGCAAGAAGTAGTTAAAGTTTCCGAAAAACAAATACCTAAGATAACAGCAAATCCGGGATTAACTAACTAGTCAAATCAACTTCTTTTTATTAAATAGGGTTAATACGAATAGCAAGGCGTGACGTCACGCGTCGTTTTTGTACTGTTCTCAGAGGAACAAAAGACGATCGCTTCGCTCGGCGACGCGCGTCAGAAATCTTTGGTACTGTTGTACGTGTTTATGATAATATTTTATTTTAAAAAAGGAAACGCAAAAGATGCGATGATTGCGGAGTTTCTTCGGTGAGCTCTTCTCCACAGATTTCGCCATTTTGTTAGTGAATTCACCCAAAAAAATTTAATGAAGAATCTAAGTGATTGATGTAGTAAAATCATCGTATGGATAATAAAATATTTGACTTTGGACTTTATTATAGTTTGATTTATAACTATAACCCTTAAAATATTGTAAATTTAAATTACCTACAGGCTCGGATTATTTATAAAAACAGTTAAGGTTTTGCTTCAATGTAATTTTGATGTATCCAAGGGTGCTTGCGTCTTTTTTTTTCAAACTAGAATAAAACAAAAGACTATAATATTTTCTAGGTACATAAAAGGTGTTTTGACAGTTTTATTTAATTTAAGAAGTCGTTAACAAACTTAATAATTTAAAAATATTCTAGTAAAACGATCTATGTAGGTATTCACCTTAGCAGCAATGATCATCGAATATTTTTTTAAACGTCGTCACTTTACCAAAATGGCGTCGCCACGCCGCCGCCGGTCGCAGGTGGCACTGCGCACCCCCGGCGGCAATTTGACAGACTATTAATCCGGATTTTGTCAGTTTTAACCGGATTAGGGCGGATTTATCCGGATCTAAGTGGTTTATCGTGGGGCACGTTAACAGGTGATCGGGCCAATATGGGGAATTTATTACTGGAAATGAGAGACGGGATTAGATTTAATTAATACCATTCTAATTATTAAATTTCGAGATTTCTAGTACCCAAAACTAGTTCATCATCAACAGCTATCATATACGTCCCTACCGAGAGGCTTCAGTCTACCCTGACTGATAGGGCAACCAATCGGGCCTGAGTGGACCATGCTGGCCCAGTGCGGGTTGGTCGACTTCCCACACAAGCTGTGATTTTTTTTTCAAAAGTTTAAATATTCCACAACTAGTTCAAAATATCTAAGGCAATATTACCGAAAAATAACTCATGCCAATAAATATTTTGTTTTTTACAAACTTACGAGGTATTTTTTTACCAAAGAGCCCTGCAAAAAGCCAAGTGTGCATAGGCTTTATTACATCACAACCGCAATATAATGTTTCTAACCTCAAATAATAACTTAATAAACATTTATTGCACATTTTACGTTTACCAACCATACAGACATCATAAAAAAACATTACAACTTTCTTTACATTTTGTGTTTTGGAAGGTAGCTTTGCTCTTGCCGCCTTTTTGAAAAAATTGTATAGAGCGGGAAAATATTTTGTCATCTGTCACAATGGACGAGTTTTAATAATAGAGTTTAGTTCGGCAATGGATACCGCCAAACAGCCAGTGAAAAAGTAAGTTCGCCATGTTTGCTGGTTCTGTATACCTGTAAGTTTTCAGGATCATCTGTAATAATCACATAACATCAACAGCTCATATAAGTCCCCACCGAGGGGCTCGAGCCTACCCTGAATTAGGGTGAAAATATATTTAATTTTTATAATAATAATGATTTATTATATAAAAGCAGCATTACAGAAAAACACAATGAGCCCGCCAAACTGCAGGGCGGGGATGTTTGGATGTTTAGATTTTTGTTACGCTTTCACGCCTAAACTACTGAACGGATTTGGATGAAATATGGAATGGAGATAGGTTGTACCTTGAATTAACATAGGATACTTTTTACGGGAAAAGGTCTTATTCCCACGGGAATATCTTACACAACGCAAGCATAGCCGCTAGTATTTTATAAAATGTTACTTAATCAATGTATGTTGGTTGACTAGAATAAATTGTGTGCTATGTTTTCCAGTTTAGTAAAATTTATCATAAGAACATATTAAAATAAACACCTTAATCAAAGTAATATGTTTAATAGAATAATTTCTGTAATAAAATAATAATAATAAAATATTCTTTATTTCATCTTAGGTAAGATCTTAAAAAACTAGTGGCAAGTGTCTCCAATTAGGCTCATCGCCTGTAAATATTTATTTCATTGTTTTAAATCGTAGGTTACCAAAAAACTACCAAAGCTTCTATAATTGTATCTATAGAAAAATTCAAACACGAGGAAATCAGTAATCCTACATACATACACGAATTCTTAATTTTATTGAATCTCAGAATACCCATTTTTTTCTATTACCCGCAGAACTCTAAAATCAAAATCCAAGGGCGTCCAAAATAGCTTTATAACCTTAAAGAACACACTTTACGGTAGTACTGATTTGTTACACCAAACCGTAACATAATTTGTTCACTACCGCAGTACAAATATATACAACGAGCCATACAACAGACGGACACTACTATTATTTGATTTAACACTGTGTGTTGATTTCTATTATTTTTAAATTTCTATTGTCTTCGCAAAAGTTTTAGGGTACCGCAATCAATTTTTATTACTTTTCTGCAGCAGAGATTATTTCTGGCCAGTTAGTGAAATGTTTTAATTTTCGAACAACGAAAATAGTTTCTTCTTTATTGCGCGGTAAAAAATTCTTAAGTGTCTCCTGTGATATTATGTTTCTTTTTTAACCATCACACCATTAGGATTCGCACAAAACCATGATCTTTCGTTGGATTGCCAAACAAAATAGGACCAAATAGCCCATTGATTTCCTTTAATCCAATAAAAGGCGTTATCTCCCATATTATAAAAAATTTAACACTGGCGACCGGCACGTCACTCGATAGCCATTTGTCGCAATAAAAAAGAAAAAAGATTGTGTTCTGAAGCGAGGTTCTACTAATAATTTATTGTGAATGTGATTTTTATTGCTTATATCGTTTCTTATTTTGTTACTACATATTATATTAACCAATCATTTTTCGTTTAGTTGTTGCATAGATATTTCAAAATGGTAAAGACTGGTACTAATTCAGGTTACTTAAATGATACAGAAAAATTTATAATTGTTTGTATTTTTTTACTTTCTTGTTATTTATTTAAAACAGAACTCAATTTCTTCTCAGAAATTATGTCTTCCAACGTCAGTTAGTTTTGTTAGTTAGTTTAGTTTTTGTTTTAAGTAATGGACGTACGTAAAATATTTTATCAACAACAATAAAATCATGCAATAAATCTTTTAGGAACAAGACTAAGTTGGACCGCAAAAAGGTCAAAAAAAAAATCTTTCATCGAATCACAAAATTCGGAATCAGCAGAATATGCGCTCCGTTTGATTCCAATTTTGAATTCAATTTGCGAGGGAGGCGCCATGATTTTATTTTCATGACTGTCGTGGGCCACTGAGGCTCGCAGGGACAAATTATCAAAATATAAAAGGGACAAAAAACCCTTTACTCATCTCATCTCACTTACCACTCTCTATAAAAATTCTCTGAGTAGGAAAATATTTACTGCACAGACAACATAAGGCATAAAAAAATATACCAGAAAAATAGAAGGTACCTTGAAATGATATCGGGAATCGAACCCAGGACCTCATCTGCAAAAAGCGAACGCACTGTTGATGTGTACTAGAATATAAATGTTGTATTTTTCTTGATAGATTTATTTTTGGTGGTTGTTTCTGTTGCAGAGTTGAATCCGGGATGTTTCGATTGAAAGGCGACAATCGCAATAACACCACTGGCGTAGTCATAGACAAACACTAGTACAAAAAGTCAACCCTATCATAAATACTTGTTAAATAATTCACCCCACTTATTCCAATATTTCGTCCCCATACGAACAAAGGATAATGTCTATTATGAGTATAATGTGAAAGTATGTTTGCAAATATTTAATGTTTCATTTAGGGCTTATTCTTCTTCATCGTGTAGATTATAAGGTTTTTAAGAGGGAAGAATAGCACGTGCTCGTCCATACAAAAAGAGAAAACGTTTTTCCACTTCTAAATATTTTTCAATGTCCATGATTTTTTAGTATGTTATTGACACAATAAATGACTAGGTTTATAGCTTTTCCTTTTTTCAATTTCATCATTAAATTTTCAAAAATATAGGCACCTCAAGTAACATAATTTTTGTGATTAAAACTGTGTCGAATTAAGCCGTTTGTAGAACAAAAACAATGTATTTTTTTTTTTAAATGCGAAACCTATAAACCTAGAATATATTGTGCTGAAAGGATCGACATCAAAATCAAAGTGATTTGTTGAAATTTAATTCGTGGAAACCGTTTTCTCCCGATAGCAAATGTTTTCCTAAATACCTATTTCGTTAGGATCGCGAAGCTATTCTTCCCTCTTAATACTTTATTTGTACTTTTGTACGTTGCCCGGACGAAATCGCTTAAAGCGACAAGGCCGCCAATTGCCTTCTCCTGTATCGTTATTCTGTGTTTCTACGAGTGTTTGTTTTATGTGCAATAAAGAATATTTGATTTGATTTGTACTTTTTAATAGTAAAAGCGTGATTCTATTGCCAGACCTTTGTAGCAAACTACGGCGTAGCGGTTACGAGCTACGATTTTGCTACGATGGATTACAAAACGCGCTACGCTATTCTACTTCATCATCAACAGCTCATAAATACGTCCCCACCGAGGGGCTCGAGTATACCCTGAATAAGGGCGATTGGGCCTTAGTCGACCACGCTGGCCCAGTGCGGGTTGGTCGACTTCACACACAACCTTTGAATTTCTTTGCAGGATTGTGTAGGTTTCATCACGATGTTTTCCTTCACCGTAAGAGCGTCGACATATGAATTCGAAATTCGAAAACACATTGGTACGTGGTGGGGATCGAACCCACATCTCCCGGACGGAAGACAGCGGTCCGAACCACTAGACCACTGACGCTCGCAACTCTACTTAAAAAATATAAACATAAACCTACATAAACAACTTGTACGTGTAGGTATAGATCTAAGAAAAGGGTGACACATCCCTCAGCCGCGGTGCGCGCACATAATACCGTCCTGGTTACTTTTTAATCCGGCCGGTCGTAAACACTGGGTAGTGATGTCCGGGTGTCGATATGCCTGCCTCATGCTATCGATGACATTAAAAATATTTAACAAAATTATTTTACACGTGATTTCGAAACTCATTTTACTGTGGCATTGAATTTTTGGGCTTCCACCCAGAGAAAAAAAGAGCGTAAGCGATCTGGTATTTGAGTTACCTTGATGATTCACACATCCCTTCTCCTTCCTTTGTTACCTTGTGTACAGTGCTTGGATGTGAATAAGGGGAAATTAAAAAAGGAAAGGGAAAAGGTTCTTGAATGGCGACCGCGGACCGGAAGGCGTAGTGTTGGACGGCCTCCCACAAGGTGGACAGATGACTTGGTGAAAGTTGCTGGGCGCCGGTGTATGCAAGTAGCGCAGGACCGTTCACGGTAGAAACCCATGGGGGAGGCCTATGTTCAGCAGTGGACGTCGTCCAGCTGAGATGATGATGATGAAAAAAGGAAAATAATTAAAGTACACAAATATAAATAATTCATTGGCTTTTTTGCACAAAACCGCGGGCTTGTCGATCGATTTAGGGAGATATTTTTTTTTGACAACTTAAATTATGTTCCTTGAGGAAAGTTGTTCAGTTTCATAGATTAAACTCCTCGTTTCGGGTATTTTTGTAAGATGTGAGGTTGGGGGATGTGCGGTGGGTGGTGGTGGTGATGTGTAGTTTTTGTGTGGCGTGTAGCGTGTGGTATGTGGAGTGTGACGTGAGAGCTGTGGCGTGTGGTGTGAGGAGTGTGTGTTGAACCACCCTCTCATTGATCTAGGATTTAACAAAGTTATGAAATACTTACAATAACATATTATTATGTACCTTAATATTAAGTTTTTTTTTCTCGTTGACGAAGTTATCCGTACAATAAAGACGTTTAACAAAATAATCGAAAACGTCAAGTATTTTACAAACACTAATATTCTTAGCAAGAAGATCTACCAAAATAAAGTTTATCGATATCTCAACCGGAACGGTCTCTTCACTAGTCGTAATCCCGTCCCGGACCGGGTATCACGGATATTCCGGGCAATCATCCGGCAATTCGCACTATTTTCCCGGGTAAAATGTTACGCCACCCCCCCGGGGCCAGCCCTGATGTTTCTTTTATTCGGGGAACGGCCCTGCTAGCTTTGATTTCGGAAGACAAGATGGCCGCCTCAAGAATAGTTTATTGCGTTTTGTTGGATGTAGGATATTTTCAAATATAGGTAGTGTATACCTATATTTTTATACATTTCTTTAGCAGCGTTCCCAAACGTTCCCAGCGTTATGCCTAGACCTAGGTTCACTGGGAGCTCTAAATTACTACCGAACTTGTTAGATAAAATATTGTTTTTATGATTACTATCTTTCATCAATTATATTTTCGTACTGTCTAGAATAGAATGAAAATCATATTCCGAATTGACTTTTTTGTTTGATCGGCATCTGTCTTAAAATACAAGAGAGGAAATTGAAAATTGGTTACACAGAACCATTCATGATATTTTCAAAAAGACTTTAATACCTACACGGTCAGTTTTTAACTTGCGACCTTATTTCAAAAGCTAAAGCCTGAGTGGTGCCAAACCTCTGCTCTCCCGTCAACTTAAATGAGCGTGATCCTTTACATACTCGTACAACAAGAAATCTTTAAAAAAAGAACGTAAACAATTTATCACAACTCCTATTATATTGGTCACGATTCACACTGTCACGCTCTAATCCTTAATTTAAGTTCGTCAGTCCTTTTCATCTTTTGAAGATTTAAAAGGGACAGGAGATAGCTATCCTAATATTAGAGCTGTCAAATATCGAATTTGAACCTTATAGACGCGTTGATTGCACAATTTTAGAGAGCACGTAAAACAACAGACTGAAAAATCTCTTAATCTGACAGCTATGCCCTTATTTTAGGTTATCATTCGTTCAAAATAATACCATTCGTTCGTCTGAATTCATCACCTCTCTTTCTTTGGTCATAAAAACGAAAAGGATAGCTGGATTTTAAAATTAGAATTAGAAGATGACTTCCCGAATCGAGGTCATTCTTTTATCAAGAGTCAGAAACATAGAACAAAACGATTCTAATACAATACTTAGCAATGAGCAACAATGGTCCATTGGTTGTAAATAAACACAAATAAAAACATCAAAATGACCACCGAAGCTAATCATTCGCTACTGGTTTCTCCATCATCTCAGCAGGATATCTTCCATTATCCCCATTTTAGACTTCATTTTGCCGAAATAAGAATGCCAATTCATATAACAAAGAGGAGTCGAGCTTCAAATATAGCACGTTAGTCGTTAGTCGTTATTTTTAGGTGCCTTCTGCTCCCTCGCAAGTCCGCGCCCGCTATATTCATCATCAACAGTTCATATACGTCCCCACCGAGGGGCTCGAGCCTACCCTGATTTAGAGTGATTAGGCCTTAGTTGACCACGCTGGCCCAGTGCGGGTTGGGCGACTTAACAGTGTGTGTGCAGGTTTCATCACGATGTTTTCCTTCACCGTAAGAGCGTCGAATAAACGTACATATGAATTCGAAATTCGAAAACACATTGGTACGTGGTGGGGACATATTATACTTCACTGGGTGGGGATCGAACCCGCGTCTCCAGGGCGGGAGGCAGCGGCCATAACCACTAGAACACCGACGCTCTCTATATTACCCGCCCGGTATATTACCACTTTGGTTTACTTTTTTTTAACGGATCTAATTTCTATTTCTACCAAAGTGGTAATAGGGGATCGGACTGTTCCTAAATTTACCATATTTTATGAATTATTTTTAAAATATAGATTAGTAGTAGACGATTGGCAAAGAAAAAAACAGAATCGGTTAAAAAACTAATTAACAGTGATTTTTTAAAGTTTCAATATGTCTGTTTCTTTCTAAAAGGATTTTTTGTATGGAGATTATATGGCGTTACTAACAAATGACGTCACAAGTGGGTACGTGCCTCTCTGTCTAATCTTGAATTTCAAACCTTTATAACTCGGTCAATTTTAAAGGTAGAGCAAAAATGATTTTAGTGTTCGATAGCAGAAACTAAGAAGTTTGGATTTATAAAATAAAAATAAAGTATTCCGATCCCCTATTACTGTAGCGGAAGCGGACTTGTCACTTTAGTATACATTGCGATTAGGTCCGTTAGGACCTCTTCCCGTGGGTGTCGTAAGAGGCGACTTAGGGACTACACATTGAACAGGGAACGGGCAGCAGCGCTCTCTGATACAGTAACCTTTTAATTTGCGATCTCCAACCCGCCTGCCAAGCGCGGAGATTATGGCAAAACCCTCCACTTAAGTGGAGGAGGCTCATAGTCCAGCAGTGGACTGTAACGGGCCGTTGATGATGTTTGATGATAAAAACAAATGCACAATAATCGACTAACCAACAATAAAATACTCTTTTTAAATACATTCGAGTAAAAAAACTGCTATTAACATAAGCAAACAGTGATAAGAACTCAAATTCATTGTAAATAGTGAAGTTCTTGTCAAAACGTTTCCCGCCCTTTTCTTTTTTTTCAGTGTAGGCTTTTGTTTATAAATTCATTATGCCAAGGTTGTAAAGTTGTTTACGACTAGCCCAAGGAGAAATTGTAACAATTTCTTTTGGGTCAAGTTGTAAAAGCCGTAAATACGTGTGACGAGTTTCTGGAAGCCAGATTATTTAGTGGTCAGTGTCGTTATTTCTTTATGAAAAAATAAACGTGTCAAATTGACAGTTCTTTTCTGTTTCTTTTTTTAATAAGGCATGGACAGCTTGGATCTACAATATCTTTGGGATAGATCGATACGTCCGGTCCAATGAGTTATTTAAAAATTGAAATAAGACCTACCTATGATATAAGACTTAGGTAATAATAGATAGAGTCTTTAAAATCTGACTAAAAATATGTATGGATGGACTTTTCACCAGATTTAATGAAACTTCATTAAATCTGGTGAAAAGGAATGACTATTTAAGTGAGTCACTGTTTTTGTGACTCGATGGAATGTTACTCTCACTACTGGCTGGCTTCATTTGCAGGCATTTTTGTAATCATTTTCAATGATAAACACAAAAAATCTCCGATTAGGATATGTACGCGCTTTGGAATATGTGTGGTTTGGAGTGGTGGGAGAAAAAATATGCACGATAAATTGCGCGCCATCTGATCGCGGTCCAGTGGTATTGTATGTGGTGCCACAGAAATAATAGAAGCGTGGTGTGTAAGCTCTTCAACCTACAAAAAAACTGAAATTATTTGTAGGTATGTATTTAGTAAACCCGCGATTAGATCTTAGTGAAACTCACATTAGCTTTTCCTATACATACTTTGAATCCTTTTTTTTTATGCTTTGGCAGCTCTAGACTCCAGGATTTGATAGGTCAGTCTTCGACCGTTAAAAAAAAGAAACCTTCAAATTCCATAGACAATAAAATAACATTTTAGATGAAACATAAAAAAATATAATATCCTCATAGAGTAGTGTGTTAGATACGTAAATATTTACGACTACTCTCTCAGCCACAGAGGCTGTATTGTTTTGATTTCCAATACAATAATATCGCGATGCACCAGCGACCTACACCACCACCACCTGGCTATCACCAGTTGAGGAGTTTCCACGAAGAAACTTCCACGTTTCCACAAGAAAAAGAAGTAGAAACGTGTTGAAAATATTTCGTAGCACAATGATAAATCTAATCATCCTCCATTTTAAACCCATAAAAATAATTATGTTAATAAAAACATATTGCTTTTGTTAAAAAACAAGAAAGAAATCCATCATGGCGGAGCAGTTGGTGAATTTGGCGCGAAAATTAGCGCAATTTAGAACGCGCGGATAAACGGCCATCATTGGCGCGGCTGCGCGAGGATTGTTTTATGATATGCCATTAAACTGTAAACAGCGAGGTGCACGAAAGCTTGCAGGGGATGTTCCTTTGAAAAAGAATATCCCCTGCAAACTTTCGTGTACAACGTGTTAGCGAAAAAGAGAAAACCTCTCGTGTGGTAGGTCAACAACGTTTGATCCACAACTTTTTTATATTACTATATTTTTTTTTACTTTCATACAAATTGACTTATCAGCTGATCAGTAAGTGTGAAAAGTCTTTTATTTGAGACTAGCGGTCCGCCCGCCGTAGCCGCGGGCGTTATGTAATATTTTCCCGTGGAAATACTATTTTTCCCGGTAAAAAGTATCCTATGTATTAATCCAGGGTACAAACTATTTTCATTCCAAATTTTATCCAAATCAATCTATTAGTTTAGGCGTGAAAGCGGAACAAACATCCAAATATATTTTCACATTTATAATATTTGTGTGAAGTGCGAAGTTTTTGAAGATTTTGATGGAACTTTTGGAACAAAAGTTGTTCAGTTTCATGGGGTGACCTACCACCCGAGAAGGTTTGAGTTATTTTGCTAACACGTAACAAAAAAATTTATAATGCACCATAAATTTGATAAATCATACACTAATATGACACAGCTTTTTGCCTGCGCAGAATAATTTCTACGAAACGTTGATTTTCAGCCGTCCCCTCTTCATTAAAGAGAGAGAGAGAGAGAGTAGTATTAGTAAAGAGGGCTTATGTAGTTGTAGGGATGAGTGTGTGTGTACGTGTCTGTGAAATTTGCATTATTTTATTGTTACAGTTAGCTAGCACATACAGATAGACAGTCGAATACCGTCATTAAGATAAAGTTTTAACCATCTCTACAAGAAAATTGCAAAAAAATTACCTGAAAAAGTGCAGTGTCATTCCTAACAGACACAGAAACCCACCTAGATTAGCTATGTTTTGTACTACGGTGAAAACAAAAGCTTTAGTGGACCAAAATTAAAAAACTGACCAAAATTTAACTTTTTAATCTACTAATACTTGCAAGGAAAGGTCGTATTAGCTGAATATCACAACTTAGAGAGAATTACTTAAATTAAAATTAAATTCTCCACAACAAGAAGGCATATCCACAGAAATGCAACATTGTAACAACGCTCGCTGAATAAAAGCAGGAAAATTACTTTTCCGCGCGCCAAATTCAAAAGGACGTAACTCCCTGGTATCTCCTTCTCTTTCATACTGAGGTTGTTCTGTATTTCCGTCTTCATCGCACCTATAGAGGAAAACAAGGCGAGGTAAGCTTTTTCAAAAGTGGCGTTTGTTCATGAATCGTGCTCAGCTGCCATGATGGCAGATTATACAACGCAATAAGGTTCAAATTCCCTATACAGTTTTCCATAGTAGTTGTTATGGAAAAACTGTTAGGGATTTTACAGGCTTTTATCTGTGTGCAGCTATTGGCTCTTTCGAAAAAAGAACGCGGCTCGTGATTGGCCGATACAAATTGCTTGGGTCTGTGATTGTTGTTTGTTAAGTTGACAAGTCGTAAGCGCTTATTTAGAGAATTAAGAATTTGATTTTTTCACTGTTAAATTATACAAATTTTATGCAATGAGTCATTTTCGAAGATGATATCAAGTTTCAGTCAAGTATTCTAAGGAGTTATTTTTATTGGATAGATTTAGCGAAGAAAGAAAACTATCAAAAAAACACACCAGGGTTGAAAAATCAAATTACAGATAACTAATATCTAAGTACTACAATAATTATCAACTACCACTGCTGTAATAATATTTTCATATCTGACCAAAATTCACTTTTTAACATGTTGGGCATACTGAAAGTCTTTGAATCTGGCCACTTAAATAAAAGTGTAAAAAAATATAATGGAATTCGAAAATGGAACACTTTGGGAACATGTTAGTTTTTAATTTGCGAGACTGCTGAAAAGTGATTTTGGTTGGATGTGTAGGTAGATCTCACCTAATGCTTCTCATGTCGAGTACTTAGTTTTTACTTTTTGAAAAACGCCTCATTGTTTTTCTTTTAGTTTTGACGTCATGAAGATGAGATAGATAAATATAGAACCTTCGCTTTTTTGCCACGCGTAGTATAGCCTAGGAGAAGTTAACGCCCCTTGAGACTTGTCTGAATACAGAGTCTAACTCGCTACATTGCTACGTTTAGGTCGCACTTGGGATGGTAAATTAGTACTGCAACGGCAATACATTCAACTACAAATACAAACTTTTAATTTGCCAGAAAACTGTAAAATACAGGTCTTATTCCAGATAAAAGTACAGTGTTTTCAGCTTACATGTAAGCATGCAGTTTTAGTTCGGTACTACTAATAATAATAATGTTATTAAAAATAAAATAAAAATTGTATTTATTACACTCCACAAACAAACAAACAATAACACATAGTAAACTTAACTACTGCACAATTAATACATTGCAAGATTGTTTGTGGAGCATCTGGAGCCTAAACTAAGCCAAGGCCTGTATCTTAGGACTCCAGGTCTCCCTCTCAGTCATCAATACAGTGCAATTTAACTAAAATAATTAAATTGTATGGAATGCGTGGTGTGTGTGCAAGTAAGTAAGGAGTGTGAGTGTACCTGCCCAGCCCTGCGACAATAAGTCTTGGGGTCGGATTAAAAGCAATCAGTCATGTCCAGAAATATTTTAATACTATAGAAGCAATGTTTTATCTAAACACAATCATCATCTTGTCGTCCGCACCGTATCCGGCGACGGCGACTCCTACATTTTTAATCCGGGAAGTTTGTGTGGTGGGCTCTGACGTGGCTTGCAAAACGAACTTAGTCCTGAATGTTGAGCTACATGGTGTAGAATAGAATAGAAAATTTATTTGCATTAAACATGGTGGGTTACAGGTGTTACATAATACATATTCAGCGCAAACATGTTCAGCTAAAGTCAAGTAGCATGCAAATTTATGTCACAATTTTATCTAGTCAAGTATGGCGGTCATCGAGGAACTCCTTAACACTGTAATAATTTCTATTTTTAAGCCATTCATACAGTTTTTTTTAAACAAAGTCAGATTAAATGATTTATAATAATTCGGAATTTTGACATATATAAACAGTTCTTAGCATAATTTGCGCTCTTTGGTACCTCATTTAAAATTAATCTATAAATGTCTCTTTTTAATCTGTACAGTACAGTTGACCAGCCAAATCATAGGTATAAGTATAGGAGGATTTTGGTCGTGCCTTCCGTATTGTCTAAACACAATACAAAGCAAACAAACAAACATCCCTCCGAGACGAGACAAAAGAACACCGTAACAAATGCACAATATTCGGTTTGAGGAAATCATTGTCAATGAACATTCTTTCTTGGTGTATTGTGACTAATCATTTGGCTACTGGCTTCCCTGACAACATTAAAATACGCTTTAGTAACACGGCCAGTAAGAAACTAGGAAACAATGTGTCCATTATTTTAACTTGTTCTTTTCGTGTCGATGGGGTAAGACCAGTCCAACCCAAAAATTGACCAGAACTACTGCCTTATCATTGGTCTCATTTAGATCTTGCATTGAGCAAGAAACAGGGCAGTTAGGGCAAGACAACAGGGCCCCGTTTTACGAAGCAACAATTTACTACGAGTTACAATTTGATATTCATTGCGTAGCCAATACGCTAAAATTGGAAGCTTTTGTCGTTTTATTTACCTCGTTGTCTACGCAATGTACCTCAAATTATACTTGTAATGTGTAAATTGTAGCTTCGTGAAACGGCCCCCAGGTGCTCCATAGTTTGCGTCTCGCCGCAGTCATTAATAATAATAATTTATTGAGAAGCTTATTTTACAATATAATAATATCGACTAAACATTCCAATAGGGATACAGTAAAACATATACCTGAGCTAGGAAGATTCCTGTGTTTCAGGTTCATTATTTGATCAAAAGGGTCAATTCAGATATTATTATTTTAAAAGTTATAGCAGTACAAAATATTATATTCGTATTTGTGCTCTTTTTATAATCAACTAAAAATTACAAACATGATATAGCCAGCGTCCTGTGTCACTCGGGCTGATGTAAGGATTCTAACGATACCCCATACATCCAAATCTGTTTAGGTATTTAGAAGTTATGGCGGAATAAGGCAACTCACATAACATTAATACATGAACCCTGAACCTTGAACACATTGCCTACACTCTTTTTTTGGGCAGTCGTGTGATAACAATTTTTATTGTTATCAACATCGATCCAACTCACATTTGGCAGTTCATCAACAGCTCATATACGTCCCCACAGAGGGGCTCGAGCCTACCCTGAATTAGGGTGATTAGACCTTAGTTGACCACGCTGGCCCAGTGCGGGTTGGTCGACTTCATACGCAACCTTTGAATTTCTTCGCAGGTGCAGGTTTCATCACGATGATGTTTCCCTTCACCGTAAGAGCGTCGAATAAACGTACATAACATAATGCATTCGAAATTCGAAAACACATTGGTACGTGGTGGGGATCGAACGGGAGGCAGCCACTAGACCACCGACGCTCTCAGTATTTTCGACATTTGGCAGTATTTTCTTTAAGTAAAATATTTCTACGATACGTTAGAATGAACCTCCCCTAGACGGTCAATCCGCCTCAAGCGAGGCCACCCTACACGCGCGCTATTTGTTCTCTCCCATATCATTTATTAACTGCTTATCTCTTGTTACGCTGAGATATAATATCCCGCTATTATAGATAAGTGTACATCTCATTATTTTATGTAATATACGGGGTGTATTGTCTTCAAATTGACAGAAGTTTTATTTTGTTTTGTTTGGGAAGCTTACAGCTAAAATTTACAACGAATGTATCTCTATAGACAACACAAGCGCTAATTACAAACCTCCACATGTGGGAAACAGTTTGTATGAAAAACAACAACGGATTCAGTGGATTTTAGAACACTAATACCTAATAACAAAATCTAGAAGTTGATTTTTAACCGACTTCAAAAAAGGAGGAGTTATTTGCAAAAGGTTTTTTGAACCTGGTTTAACGGGTTCAATCACGATACATTTTAGGTATTTTTTTTGTGTCTAAAATTCGCGATAGTTTAAAATTTATTTATTTTTATTCATCCGGTTTATTTAATCGTTTATTCTATGCACCAAAGTCCAATCTTATAACCTAACCGCCGTAATGGCAAAAAAACTTCACAACTACTAAATATATTTGTTAAAATTAAAAAAAAAAACTTCGTGTTCAACAAAAACATTATTTTTAATACGTAAGTCCTCTTAGATTATGTTATCAATAAATTAGTGAAGCACCATAAATATGATATAAAGCTACAGACTACAGTGCGGTCTAAAGAACACCATGTACATTTCCTTATTATAGATACACATCTTTCCTTATGATGAGAAAAGATATTTGGCTCGAACTGTGATCTCATGGATATATTCATTGTGTTTTTTGCTGATGTATTACACTGGGTTATAGATCGTAAACTTTATGTAGAAGGTATGATATTATAGAAAATTCAGATTTTACGAGCAATGTCATTTATACTTTTATTGCTTACTACATAAATCGTACATTTTTGTTGAAATAACCATGGCACTCTTATTTGAAAGTAAGTCTCAATCAATCAATCAGCCTATTGCAGTTCACTGCTGGACTGCTGCTTCACCAAGGGCACGCCAAAGCGCACGATCACCCGCTTTACTCATCCAGCCACCACCAGCGACCTTCCTCAGGTCATCAGTCCACCTGGCAGGGAGGCGTCCTACACTACGTTTTCCGAGACGTAAGTAAGTCTATCCCTTTCATATTTATGAGCGATGAAAGAGAGGAGGAGATGAACTAATGAAGTTTTGAATTAATGATAACTTAAAAAGGTATGTAAGGCACAAAAATTTACGTGCATTTGTTTTTTTTTGTCTTAACGTCTGGCCTAAAAAATGTGCAATAGACGCGTCAATTTTATCCCTTTATAAGGGCGTATTGGATGGTTGAACTTAAAAGTAAGGACTGTGTACAATGAACTGTAAAATAAATAAATAACAAGCAAACTCGTAAATTACCGAATTAGCCTTAATGATTCGCAGAGAAACACAAATTTTAATAAAAGCTAATCGCTGTGTATGTACCAAAGTGGTAATATAACAGGCGTTAGACTAGACGTTGTATAAAACAAAATCTATCCTACAAAAGTTCTAAACATAAGGCACACCAATTTCTCTTACAAAACTACGTCTATTTCAAATATATTTATTAAATTGTCACCCTACACAAGAATTAGTTCTTCTTTCATTCGCTTATCATTTATTACTTTGTCCGAAAATCTTCGGATAGATGGACTATGTATTTGTTATTACTATTATCATATTATCATGCGCGAGCGTCGGTGGTTTAGTGGCTAGGGCCGCTGCCTTCCGTCCGGGAGACGCGGGTTTGATTCCCATATGTACGTCTATTTACGCTGTTACGATGAAGAAAAATAACGTGATGAAACCTGCACACTCCTGCGAAGAAATTCAAAGGTTGTGTGTGAAGTCGACCAACCCGCACTGGGCCAGCGTGGTCGACTAAGGCCTAATAACTCTAAGTCAGGGTAGGCTCGAGCCCTTCGGTGGGGACTTATATGAGCTGTTGTAAAGGTTTTTTTCATATTTTTTTCTTTTCATTATTATCATCAAATTGCGTCGGTTGCAAAGTCGATAATCGATATCACAAATTCTAGTGTCAGAGTTTATGAGCCGCCCCACAGCTTACGACATGGTCTTTTATTTTTAAATAACATACAAATAATCTTCAAAAAAAAATATGAAACTGGCTATCTCCACTTACTGCATTTATTTACTTACCTTACCTTAGTTTTATTTTGGTGGACGTTAATCCCATGAAACTGGATATAAAATTATAAATATCTTTTAATTTACAGCTTTTTATATTATTATTTTTTTGTTTTTTTGTATTTTTTTAAAGTATTCTAATTCCTGGTGAAGTTATATATAATATAAAAACCTTGATTTTTTCCTTTTTTTTCGCTCTTGTTCAATGAGTTTTCTTTTTCAGTTAATTACAGTAATGCATTTTTTCAGACCAATACGATACATATTTTATTACTAGACTCGTAAACAATAAATAAATAAAACAAATGTATTAACAATTATAGAGTCCACATCTAAAAAAACGGTTGAATTTGTTAAATTGCATGTGCTCTAAATCGAATACAAAAATACAAATACAAAAATACAAAATCTTTATTTTTCATCGCTTATTTACATAGTTAAACATTTCTGAAGTCTCCTTTTAGACATTAGTATGTCTGTGTTAGGAGACTCCGCTCCTCGTTTAGTATATCACAATGTAAATATTTTTAAATAAAACAGTTTTAAAGAGTGACATGTATTTCTAACTTATTACTAATAATTTAGTAAAAAATATCCAAATGTGTACTTTATATTTATCCATAGATCATTCCAAACAACAATGGAAAAAATAAAGACAAAAATATATGTAAAAGGCAAATCAATTAAGATTGACAGGTGTCTTGAAATGTATCCGATGAAAGATTTAAGATAATCTCACTACTTACCTGTCCGTGCTACTCGCATTATGTCAGATTTTTCCGTGGGAATACACTTTTTCCCGCAAAAGTATCCTATATGTTAATCCAGGGTACAGACTATCTCTATTCCAAATTTTATCCAAATCCGTTCAGTAGTTAAGACGTGAAAGTGGAACAAACATCCAAACATTAAAATATATTTTCACATTTATAATATTACCAACCAACCGATGGAGTCAATTTGTATGAAAAATTGTTTATTTTCATGGACTTTAGCGTTATTTAACTAAAACAATACACATATTATCATAAAACTTCCTGTTTCAGTTCGTAGGTAGCATACCCGACGGAAACCGCGTGCAAAAGCTAGGCTTGTTAATAGAAGTCAGCTAAAGCTTTATTGGCGGGGGACCACGCTTCATTAAGGAGCCACACATTATCGCTGCGTTTAATTAACACCCTGATATATTGCCCGGACGATGTATTGTCCTCTTTATAAACACAGGTAGCGTGGTCACATCCGAGCTACAGAAATTGACATACACTTTGAAGTTTGCCTATTACATGGATTCATGAACGATATTTTTCAAATATGTAGTTTCGATTGTTAGCATCCGTCAATGGCGGCCGGGCTTTCGTTTTAATTTTCGTTTTTTAGTTTATTTGAGTGTTTGTTTAGTGTAACAAGTCAAAAAGTCATTTTTTTTATTTGTATTAAGATTTTTACGAATAATTTTTCGACGTCAAAGCTATCATGGATGGCACGTTCACTACCAGTGTACGCCCTCTGTGGAGAAGAACGTGTGTGTAGGATTTTGATAGTGTATTATCCAGTGAATGACTCGGAACAATAAATTAATCGCTTGCATTTTGCCGTCATTTAGTGATGACTTGCAGCGGCCACGTGGTGGCTTCAGTAATGCTGCTATCATATTACTGGAGTCCTTTACTGAACACAGCACCCTAGGCAGGGACGGGACTACCCGTTGAAAAACCCCTTCAGTCGTTAGGGTTTCAAGTATTTAAAGAATGATAATTCAAATAAATATATGTTTATCAGATTCCTTGATAGGGTTACCCTGTTGGGTTTGCAAACGTTATAAATAAGCGTACGAGATATCGTTGATCAAAACCGTAAGGGTTCCAGTCCCTGACCTTAGGTTTAGGATTACCGCCGTCTGTGTATCTCATGTACTTACTTATACAAGCTCTACCAACATTATTTATAGCTGCTGTTTTTAACACGTTTTTATTAACTCGCTTTCTTGTCTGTCTGTTTGTTTGTTTGTGGGTTTGTTTGTTCGGTCCGAATCTTGCAACTCATTTTTGGAGCACATGCTGTCATTGGATTGTGCTGAAATTTGGTACACTTATGTAACCTCGATGACAATGCAATATTATGATATCATGGAGCTGGTAAGAACTCCTAAAATACACAACACAACGTCGTCGTGTTTGGGCTCGTTGAATTTGTCTTGACAAGATCTTTAGTCATACGTGATGTCCAGGGTCTCATGATGGAGCCGGAAGGTGGTCACAGAAATTCCTCAGATACTCAACATAACCTTGTCGTGTTTGGGCTCGTTGGATTTTTCTTAACAAGAACTTTAGTCACACGTGATATCCAGGGTCTCGTGGTGGAGCCGGAAGGTAATCTCAACGTAACAACATAATCTCGTCATGCTTGGGCTTTTTATTCTTAGCAATTTAGTCCTACACGTGATGTTCAGGAGTGTTCAGGGTATCTTGCAATATTAGAATACGCTGGACTAATTAACACAAAATAATTATAAAGTAAAAAATATTTTGTATCATAACATGTTTAACGCACTAAAAAGTAAAATAAATTTTATTAAGATTTTTATTGGTGTAGGACTTAAAACGAAAAACGTGGAGTTCATGAAGTAGATTTTGAAATACGTCCATAACCGTGTTTCTCAAAAAACTATATTAGAAGACATTTATTCATTGTCATTACATTAACTATATGTATCAATAAATAGTAGAGACAGACATGAAAATAAGTAAGACAATGAAAAGGCATGCAGCTATGCTGTTTTTCAGCCATCACCGCATTCTCTACTTCTTAGAATATCTATTCCATGAACCCCACGTTTTTCGTTTTAAGTCCTACAAGAGTACTACACCAATAAAAATCTCGATAAAATTACTTTTTAGTGCGTTAAAACGTGTTATGTTAAAAAATATTTTTTACTTTATAATTATTTTACTATTTAATTTATGTTATCGTCATCATCGTGTGGGTTGTAAGGTCGACAACCGACCTCACAAACCCTGGTGTCAGTGTTATAGAGCCGCCAAAGGCCACAGACTTGGCTCATGTAACGACTAGATAGTAGCCGGGGCCAACGGCTTAACGTGCCTTCCGAAGCACGGAATCATTTTTCTTTTCGGACAATCAGGTGATTTTGAATTTGTGTAATTATATATATAGGTATATTTTATAAAAAGTAGAAATAAAACGAAGAAAACTGTTTATATTATATAACTTTTATATCGTCTTTGAGTTGTAATACAGCTTTATACAATATTCTTAAAATACGTTTAATAAAGACGTTAGATATAACTTACTATAACAATTAACCTACATTATGAACACTTAACTTATTTACATATTGAATATTGATAAACCTACTCGATTTTTCACTGGCAATGTTTTTCAGTTGCAGTTTTCCAAACAGTACTTTAGATAACTTCTTCATTGTGTGGGTTATAAGGTCGACTACCGACCTCACAAACCCTGGTGTCAGTGTTATAGAGCCGCCTAAGGCCACTGATATGGCTCGTGTAACGACTAGATAGTAGCCGAGACTAACGGCTTAACGTGCCTTCCAAACCACGGAATCATCTTTCTTTTCGGACAATCAGGTGATTCAGCCTGCAAAATCCTAAACAGAGGAAAGTCTCACAAAGAGATTTTTTCCTGAGTTTCCCACCGGGAATCGAACCTGGAACCTCTAATGAGCGGCGAAATCTCGCCCACTCGGCCACGGAGGCTGTTTAGATAATAAAGTAATAATTTTAATATAAGCTAAAAGATTGAGCTGTTTTTATATTTCGCTTTTAAATACAAAAGTAATTCAAAACTTTAAAACCGTAATACGTTTTTTTTTTAACAATAATACTTGATCAAAAGGAACCAATGAAAGACAGCAGTAAGTAACTCAGTTCTGGTTGAAGTACACACAAACACGTGTGGTGTTGTGTGGTGATGGCAGAGCAGAATACATTTGTCACCAACCCCTACTCTTCCCGTGGGTGTCGTAAGAGGCGACTTAGGGACTACACATTGAACAGGGAACGGGCAGCAGCGCTCTCTGATACAGTAACCTTTTAATCTGCGATCTCCAACCCGCCTGCCAAGCGTGGAGATTATGGCAAAACCAAACACTTAAGTGGAGGAGGCTCATAGTCCAGCAGTGGACTGTAACGGGCCGTTGATGTTGATGATGACGCACAAACATGCGTCAAGCTTATATAACAGTATGATCTTTAGAGCTTATTAATATTATTCTTGATGTAAAAGCTACTCTGGTCTTGCGATTGGCTGCACGTAGATTCAAAGTTTTCATTGTTTTATACATACGTTTTGGTATATTTGCTTTTAATACAATTTCAATCGATTTGACTTCATGAAACATTCATTTTAAAGTACAACTACTATAATATTTTATATTACAAATTTTTACAATTTAAAAATCGACGTTAATAATACATAGTGTATGATTTTGCTAAATCTATAGGCAAGTTAACCAACACTAAATTGAGCCCCCAACTCAAAACGTAGTAAGACGATATATCGTGTTTGCCTTTAAAACTATGGTTTATACATTTTTGCGATGCGGCGATACGACAAAATAATAGGAATTATTGTTTTAGATGCACAGTATTTAAAATCTTTTTAAATTAAATTTATCCTAATTCTCTATAACCTGCACACATTCTATTGCACTAATTTATTTTTTACAAGATCCAAAATAATCGTACACTTCACTATTATAAACACAGCAAAATTAAAATATTCAAAAATGGAATGACTAATATTTACTAAACCGATCAACTTAGATAATATTTTAATGTCTTTTTCAATAAACATAAACAAATTGTTCATATTCAAAATTTAAATAAATTATATATTTATACATTTAGTATCTGGGTATTATTTCACTTGCATGGAAAATAGAAACTGTACACTCAAGGAAAATATACGTTTATAACTAAATAAAAAAGCCAAGGTAAATGATGATGATGATGATGATGAGGTAAATAGGTAGCCAGCTAACAACAGACTTCCAAACAATATTTCCCTATGCATCACTTTCAGAGTAAACTATCAAACTATCCTATACAACATGATATCAATATTTACAACACATAAAAATACTTAATCTATTTATCGACATTAATATTAAAATTCGAATACCCCGGTCTGACATCGGGGTTGACAGGATTAGCTGGGGAGGGGGGTGTTGGGGGTATGTAAGGGTATCTTGGGTAAGGGTACGGGTAAGGGTATCCTGTTGGTAAGAGTTGAGGGTTGTGGAAGGGTAAAGGTAGTCCGGGGGAGGGGTAGCCGTAAGGTAGGCCGACGGAAGAGGCCGCGGCTTGAAGGATAGAAGCGGCGAAGGCTGGGTCACTGTACACTGCGGCGTAGGGCCACGCGACGGCAATCCGTTGCCGCTTGTCTTTCATGCGCCGGTTTTGGAACCATACCTGTGGACAAGAGATCGAGTTTATTTTTTTCCTTTATTACGTATTTTTTCTCATGTGATACTTACTAGAAAATAGTGAAATTAAACAGTAATTCATTTTAAAATAGACTGTAACATTTTGGTCCACCAGATTTTTATAAAAATATAAAACAAAACTTTCAGTAATTGTAACATTTAATTGACTTATTTGATTGGCGTATTTGGTTAACATTACAATCTGCAACAAAAGTTTATTATTAAGTAGATACTGCTTTTTTATTAGGCACGAAAAATAATCCGCTATGCAGATCACAGACTAATATACTTTATAATACACCGGAACCAGAATGTAAGTCAAATTACTCTAATTAGGTTACCAACATGCCGAATCATTTCTTCGCCACGAGGTGTTAATTTTTGAAAGCGCATTAAACCTCCGAGATATTATAACACAAATATTACATTATACTAAATTATATTCGAGAGTTTACATTTGAATGTTAAAAATATATTCATCGAAGTCATTCACGTATTATTGCTAATTAATTATGTTTAAAGCAATTAAATTGAAGTATACCGTTAGACTTTAATAATATTTTAGTGTAGAATATTTAATGGTCTTTGTATTGTCATATAGGTCCCCACCGAGGGGCTCTATAAAAAATAGAAACTCGTTATGAACTTCATTGTTGTTATTCTAGAAAAACAACAATGGCTAATTGGACTGATCACTAGATATATTTTTTAGCCTTTTAAATTTACCAGATTTGAGTTAGTGGTCTTTTCCCCCGAGACCCGTTCGCCCAAACGGGGGAAACGAGCACAAAAATACAAATAGCTGCAAGAAAATCGTGTTGACATTGCCAGTATATTCATAAGGATTCATCAACAGCTCATATACGTCCCCACCGAGGGGCTCAAGTCAATCAATCCAAATACCTTTTATTGTCAAAGTTCAGTTTCAGACTTGGCTTCATATGATTTAATGGCGAACCAAAAACATAGCAAAAATATTCTGAAGGCGCACTTCTTCTTATTTCTGTGTGTGCAATAAAGTATATCCATTCATTCATTCATTCATTCTTTGACCAGAAGTAAGTTTAAGTATTAGTGTTAGTTATTATATAACGACGCTCTCCTGAGCGTAAACGTTGTATAAGTAAAAAATTGTAATGTCTTAAATAAATAATAAAAAAAAAACACAACATAACCAGATTAGAGATTTTAAGTGACTTTACGGTTTCTCTACTTTCGTAATCAATCACACGGTATTAATTCGAAATCCGAATATAAAAAGAACCGCAAAAAAAGCCACTGAAAGAAAACGCCGCCGCCGCCGCTGCCGTTGAAGAAATTACCGCTGTACTAGTATATGATCGCAAAGCGTGTATTAGAAAATCACAAAACTGGTTGTAATGAAGATATTGCGTTCTTGACTATTAGACCCTGTGTTAAACGATCACCTAATTACGGCCTTATTTCAAACAGTTCCGACGGAGTGTTCCGCTTAAATGGCGAGGTATGATGCCTCAATTAGAGTATCAATAATTTGCAACTCACAGAATATGGTCAAAATAGCTAATTTCCACATATTACGAAACAAACACGTTTCTGGCCATGGCTGGACTTGTGAAAAAACAAATCATGTTATGTTTAATGAATAATGTTTACTTTTAAAATTTTATACGACATAATAATGGCCTGCCTGTATGTATGTACGTATTTAAAGTTATGTACAGTCAGCTGACAAATTAGCTGACCCCCCCCCCCCCTCCCCCCCGCTTGAAACCGATGAAGTTTTCTTGGGAATTGTTTTTGCTCTACCATGAAATTTCGTATAATTGTGCAGGTTAATAAACTGTACGAGTATATAAAATATTATGAAAAAATTAAATAATCATCTGAGAAAATGTCATTGGTTTTGAGCAGGGAGGGGGGGGATCAGCTAATTTGTCAGCTGACTGTACAGAGCCGGTCAAACAAATTATAATATCTTACAGTTATCCACGCCAATCTAAATTAAAATTCCCCATTCGCACGTAAACACGAACCTGACCAGCCATAATCTCAATTATCACGTCCACTAAAAAAGAAAACCGCTGCTGGTCGAATAGAAAAAAAAACACGTGTTTTTATAGCTCCATTCGAGTTTTACATTCACGCTAATTTGTCGATGTGCATTTATAAAAGATACCGACCGAATTATTCGGTAGCTGTAGGATGCTAATGAACATTAATACCGAAAAGAACGAATGAACGAACGCACACTAGCTATAAAAGCTGTCATTAGTGACTGGCTGTATAGAAGCGTGTTCTTTGCCTGGCATCTGTTTTATGGCACTTTATACCAATTAAAAACTATTAAATTAAGCGGCGGCTACCATTTGATGCGTAATAAAATTTGAGATTTTTTCACCGTGTGTTTGTTTATTGTGATGATTCTTTATGGTATCAATAAACGTGATAACTAATCAATAAACGGAGTTTTTATTTCGTGACACTATGGTAGACACCTACATTTCAGAATATTATTATGTAGATATACTTGTTCACAACCGCATTCCACAGAGGCGGGGTTCAAAAAGGAGTTGTAAACCTAATAAACATTTAATTAACTAAAAAATGTGTATAGATAATAATATAAAACATCGAAAATTACTGTTTGCGATATGAAGTAAAAAACAAAACACTTCAAACAAATAATAAAGTGATTATCTTGTCTATGGTTGGCGAGTATCGCCGCCATTTTGAATGCTAAAGTTGAGATTCGCGCCAATTAGCACCCCAGCCTCTCCCGCGGCAAACAAAAGACGTTTTAAGCGGCTTAAGGGCTTCTTAAACTGCGATCCTTTGTATTTACATTGTTGTATTTTGTGCCGGCCATTACACCGTGTTGATGAGTTTATATTGGCTTTTAATGTTTCTGGGCAATGTTTGAGTTCTGAATACAAAAGGTTAAGTGTGTATTCGACACAACAGAAAATGTCAGTGAGTTGAGTACATAGTATAGGTACGCGCTTTGTGTTATTTTATTTCGTATACATAATAAATTAAGATTATGCTTAGTAGGTACATATTAAAATTTAAATAATAAATAAAAATAATTTTATTACTAAAAGTATATCGAGCGATGCAGTTTTTATATCTCTCAGCCGCAAAAAATATTATACGTATCGTAATTAGATGTTATTTATTGCACAACACAACCCATTTCTATACTCAGTGAGTGAGTATCTATTTATGAAAATGGCCGTGATATGTCATGTCGTGACATTACCAACATTACGCAAATGTCCGAGTAATCACTGTCCCCTTGTAAAGGTTATAATTGAAGTGAGGCCGGCCAAGTGGGCCGGCGTGGGCGGTATTTTCATGAATGAAATATGACAAGGCGAGAAATTGTGTAATGTGGTCCACATGTACACACTTTGCTGTATTGAGGCAAGTGCGAAGTACTTAACGATGTGGACACTGCAACACCACCTAGAGGTAGACCCACAGTTATTTTGTACCTTTGTAATTTCTAAGCTTATTCTTATAAGACAGTAACTTACAAATTCAATAAGAATTTGATCAAACAAACTATACTAGAATTTAGAATTTGCCTGTAGTGTCCCACTGCAGGGCAAAGGCCTCTCTCCCCTTCTTCCATTCATCTCTGTTTTGGGCCATGTCTTGCCATTTAGTGTTAAGGGCGTCTAATTCGTCGCACCATCTCCTCCGTGGGCGACCTTGACGTCTTCTGGTGTTCTCGAGGGCCCAGGCGGTGGTAATCTTTGCCCAAAGATCGGATGGCATTCGGGAAACGTGACCGGCCTAATCCCATTTAAGGTAGGCGGCCTTCTGAGCCACATCTCACGCAACTGCAATCAAATGGAACGCAGCGTAGTGTTTCGTACTCGGTCTGTCAATTTGACTCCAAGTATGCTGCGTTCCATGTTCCGCTGGCAAACCTTGAGTATGGACTTCTGGTTGTTGGTCAAAGACCAGGTTTGAGCTATACGAAACATTAAGAAATGCTCTGGAGTTGTCAGTGGATAGTAAAACATAAACCTAATTAATACCTACATAAAATGGGTTTGAAAAGCTTTAGTTAGCTCACACCGAGCATACTTTTTTTAAATGACCTAATGTTTGTGTCGCAATATTGACGTATCAAGCGTAACCGAAATTTTAGGGGAGCGGAAGGCTCTACACGAAGGCGCTCACTTGGGCACCCTGAAAATCACCTAGTTAATTACTTAATTTTTTCTTACCTTAATAGTAGACTCAGGGAGTTGCAACTGAGCAGCCAGCTCACACCTCCTCGGTCTTGATACGTAATTCTCCTTCATAAACTCCTTCTCTAACCTCGCCAGCTGCTCCCTCGTAAACGCCGTTCTGTATCTCCTGTTCAAAGAAAACTCTTTGTAAATTCTGTAAATACTAGCTTATGGACTTACTGCTTTTTAAATAGATTTTTCATTAGTAAAAAAACTTTATTTTGTATATGGGTGGTATAAAATATATGAGTATTTATTAATATTTAAAGTATAATTGAATGAGCCTACTTATTAATAGTAATGTTGTATCTTACCTGATATTAGGGTCTGGTGCAGCATTCGAGTTAGTCATCTGTTCTGACTGGGGGCTCAGTGACTCTGAGAACAATAAAAAATATCATAAACATCACAAAAGACACGGTCTAGATTGGATGGAACTCTTAAATAATAAATTATGTTAGGTGAAAGATAATGTATTTTAAAATTAGTTATATTTTATGTTCCAATTAATAATAAACTGTACTTTGTAATGATACTTTTCAATCAAGTTTTATATATAACTTATACGCTCCAACTATATTTTTAAAAAGTTTTTTCTCATTTTAAATATGACTAGTGGTGTAGTAAGTATGGTATAAATGAAGTATAAATGTAATCTTTATTTTCTTATATTTTTGTTTAACATAAAGTTCAGTACCTCACGACTGTTTACCAACTGTAGAACTTTACATAAACTTCGATAGTGTTCGCTTCGTGGTACGCAGATGTTTAGCAAATAGTGGATACTTTATTGGCTTTTGTACCAACACAATGGTATTTTATACAACGCTGTCTGTATCCCAAAATAAATAAATATTAACGGTACCCATTTTTATTAAGATAAAAAATCTAGTTATTTAAATTTTGACTAAAAGCTATTTACTACATTTGTAGTGGGGTGGGCTGGTATAATGTGATGCATGAGTGTGAGTGTGTGTTTTTTTTTTTTTAAGTAAAAGGACAACGTGCAGATAAGATACTTAGAGGATTTAAAGGGTTGTAAGTACAGGCTTCTGGCTTTCAAATGAAGCACATTATTATCTTAATGAATATGCTTTTGAACTACTAGGTACTTGCTACTTTAAAGTAAACCGACAGACACGTAACGTTTAAAATTTTAGGTAAGTAATGATTCGTATTGCCAGGTAACATTATTTTTCGGTAAATGTTAGTTTGTTATGCAAATTATATATTCATGTTTCGGTAACCATTACAATAATTAAGCAAGTAATTTATATTATTACATTAGCCCAAAAAGCAGATTTGAAAAATCTTAGAGTAGTAAAAATATGTAAAAAAAATCTCAATTTGAATCTCCAAATAAGTTATCGAAATCGAACCACTAATTTTTTCTTAAAAACACGATTGACTCGTCATAAAAACAGGAAAGCGGCTCGCCGGTAGCGAAGGTGTTAATTGCTCGCATTCGCTTCAAAAGGGGTACATTAGCGCAAAACCAACACAACTAAGCTGTTCACTAATTAGATATTTTCCCATCTTACTACTGGCCACAAAGAAACCGAAACTCTTTCTTTAAAAATAAAATGAGAACGCAAGTAGAAAAACAAAAAACGCACTGATAGTAGCGCCGACTTTACAGATCTGATTAGTCGCTGAAGTGGTTCTAAATTTAAAAAGGCGCGCCGTTATTGACATTAGTTTGAAAAAGGGAACGTACGCTTTTAACGTCCATTGTCTATGGTGTAATGGTTGTGATTGAGACTTCATTAAGTTTTCAAAAAGGTCGGTTTAGTAATCTTGAAATCAATGTCTTGGGTATACAGAGAATTATTCATTATAATGAATGCTATAAATACGTATAATAAAACATTGGCCAATGTCAATGTATACGGTATATTAACAGTACATAATACCATAAGTGCTTTATGATGGATGAACATTAATTTATTGTAGTCAGGGTTCCGTGTACAAAATATAGATACGTACGAGTACCTATATTATTTTTATTTCTTCGTGTATTTTTATTCCTTTATTGTGTAGGTAATATTAGCTTTGTTTTATATTTAGTGGTAGGTAACAAAATGCCTAACTATTGAAAATGCATGTAATAGTGAACAATTAGGTACCTTACGATAGACAACTTTAAAAGGAATATTATGCAACGAATTATCTATGGTAAATTCGTTGGGATTATGATATTAAAACTTTATTTAGTATGTAATATTAGCTTTATATATAGGTAGGTTAGGTATTAAGTTGATTAATGGTAATCTCTTCACAAAACTCATACTAACAGAAGAGCTTAACTTATTGGCGCTCTTGACGAGTTTATTTTATTTGCTGGCGTCGTATCCACTTGAGAAGTCATAACGTTCCTCATGTTCCCATGCTGGGTGGCGACATAATACTTAAAAGTCAATTTGCAATAGTCTAGTCAAGTTCCTTTAACCATACACAGACTTTTTTGCCTTAAATTCATCTGTTGTGGCTGAATGACAGATGCGCTCGTGCCGACGGCTTTCCGAAAAAAAAAAACAAGGAAATAACGTACAAGTTTAAAAAGCTTCCGTCGCGTCGCGGCTTTCTATTTTCAAAATGAAACGGAAGGAATTATATTTTTTATGAGATGTCGGACATGGGATTGGTTTTATAAGTATTTGTTTTTATTTTACACGAAAAACTGAGTGATATAAGGTGTTCGGTTTTTTAATTTGTAAGTTTGAAAATGCTACTAAAAGGACATTCGAAACTTAGGTATATCTTCGTGGCAGCTTAAGTTTAAACAACAAAATTTAGAATATGTATTTTATTTTTCTTTCTTTAAGTTGAATTATCTTGTGCCAGTAATAAGTTCGAAGTATAACATATTATTAGGTTTTTTGTTTTTGTAGAATGCCTATCTGCCTCATTATGAATGCTAAAAGCGATGACGATGGACACCGCACGGCAATTGTTTCGACATGTTCTTTGTTTCAAAACGCGTGTTAATTTACTTCTCAAACACGCGGCTGTATCACAAGGGTAAAGCGGCGGCATATTAAAAAAACACGTATGAGAAACGTTTAAAAATCAAATAGGTTTTTATTTACTCAAGTTATGTTATACATTCGTTACAATTCGTATATTCAGTGACTGAAATTAAAACTACACATTTTTTTTTATTGATATGTATAAAGATCCCTTTGCCTGTCCATATGAGTTAACGAAAAAAACATCGATTATCAATAAAATTAAAAAACCTGCTGTAAATTGCGCAGTAAAACAAATACGTAACAAACAAATGTGTATGCGTACTTTATAATAGTTTGCACAATGCACACTCATCAAGAAAGATCTCCAGTGTAAAAACAGTTTAACAGTGCTAATGTGCCGCCTTGGAAACTGAATAAGTGTATGTGAACAAACGGCGCGCATTATTGAAACGTTATGAAACGTAACGTGTAGCGGCAATTAGCACATAAACGCTGCATATTATGCTGGGCAGCCGCGTCGTCCAGTGTAAGCTGATACATGACACCATTGGTAATTATACTAGACCAAGACCTGCTTTTACATTGGTTTAGAGTCTAGCCTGTAACCACGCAATGTAAATAAATTCAGAGAAATCATTCGGTTAACATGTGATTGTCTATATTTTGATATGAAAGATATAATTTGCATGTTTTTATTGTTGTCATTTTAAAAGTATAAATAATAGTTCGATATCTTATCTATTCTTCATCAATTTTATTATCCATGACCCTACAGCTTTCCTGGTACTATTTATATTGATTTTCACAACAACAATACGTAGCAATTTCTAGGGAAATATTAAACCTAGATAACTTATAAACACAAAAAATAAATAATCAAAATCAAGAATAAATGACCGTAAAAAAAAGAGATACCTCTCTACCATACCAACAAAAACAAATTATTTATTTTATGCTACTACGCTATTATTGCACGGGGGTGACTGACTAGCCGGTCATAAGATGAAACTGGCTGTTTACATTTTATTTCTTATTTCATTCGAAATTTGAATCCCCGCGAACCAATTTACACATTAATTGATAGTGGCCAGTCAATTTGGCGCGAACGGCCCCTGTTACGGATACCGATCGCTATTGCCATCAATTAGACGTAGCCGGTGGCATAATGGCATTATCGAGAATTGCCTTTGCCATTGGGGTTGGCACGCGTCGGTAATCGTATTGTGTTGTGATTGCGATACATTTACTAAGCCCTTAATTGTAGCGATTTAGTGTGGTATTCGATGTAATTAATATAACAATCAAAGGATTTATAAGGTTAGGATTTAAATAGTTACCTTGCTATTTTTGTAAAGTAACGACTAAATTAATAAATTAGGAGAGTTCCGTGGGTCATATCAAGTTCTATTGAAAGATACAAATGTTTGAAAAATTGTAGTGAGTTCGTAAAATCTGGTAGGACAGTCAATGCATGTTGCTAATTAATTTAAGTTCGACAAAATAATGAAATCCAGAAAATCTCTCTCATTTACCCATTATATTTAAAATTATTTTATAAACCAATTTGCTAATAATAATAAATGTCTTGTGCCATATGAATTATCTCCCAAAGGAATCAAAATGATCCAAACAACTAGGTTGCTACCCATTACACCTTAAAGTTTATTAAATCTATTTATATTGCGTACTGGCAAATTAAAATATACCGCAATGAGCCAAAAATTAAATGGTCTTAAGATCTTTTTACTTTTTTTTCAAGTTTTTGTAAGCTTTCCTTTAGGTAAAAAAAAAACTACAAGAAAGACTTTTACTATTGAAAAAATTTTATTTTACTATAACGACTCAAATATGTATGTCATCATAGCAATTTAGCAACACCTAACTAAATAAACAAAAAATACATAAAATTTCAAATCAAAACTAAAGCTTTACGAGAACAGCCGAAACAATTCATGCTCAAAACAAAACATTTGCCGACCAATTATCCAATAGAAAACATATTACACGGTGTCATCCCCCATGTTAGCTCCCCCACGTTTCATACAATCCGTATCTCGTTGAATAATGGAGATAAATGACCCCACAGGGAGCGCATAGCAATAAAAACACAATCACTTGTTTAGAATTGAGAACAACCCCTGCTTGCGTTAGCGCACCGAGTTGATGATTTTGATTCAATGTTATGATATGAAATAATAAAGTTCATAACAAATTTGACGGATTATTGTAACTGTATGCTGCTTAGGTTAGTTAAATTTAAAAAAAACTGCACATGTGATGTTATTTTGAGCTAGAGTCTACCCTTGGAAACAGGCATAGTATCTAGAATATATTATATTATCACGAGAGATTTACAATTAAAATAATAAATTAAAATTAAATAACTTGAAAATCATTACACTTTCTCCTTAGTGTGATATTAAACAAATATAGAATTGCAATGAAAGTTCCAAATATATCCGCTAATTATCATAAGTAAATGTATTTAATAAAAATTGCGTTACGTATAAACAATATAACTACAATCGATTGAAACGGAACAAAATAAAACTCTAGAAGTAATTTTCTTAAGCAAATAACTATTTCTGTCAGCTTTAAATACTAATTATAAACTTATGTACTGATTAATTTCATCATTCTTGTAATTATAAAATTCGTCTATCTCTATCGTCCACCACCCTCTCTTATTTCACCGCTACGTAATTAGACCTGTCAATTTGTGGCCGAACACCCACGCAGTGACATTTTTCTTTTTCTGACCGCGATCAATAAAGCACAAGCGCTCAATCTATTCAGCCAATGACAATGACATAGACTATAAAATGCTCCGGTAATTTGGCCATTTAACAGCTGCTAGTTTAATTTAATCTGACGTTTAATTGTGAAGGTTTTAAAAAGATTTATTATTATAGCAGTTTAGTAGAAATTAATCTAATCTTCTGACTGTTGGTACTGTATTGAGTAGCGCCATGTAGGTATTCAAAAGACAGCATTTAAACAATCTTGATAATCTCACCGCTTTTACTACAAAATAATTGAAACAACGAGATAAAAATGTTACATTCTTGATGTCTTTTCATAAAAAACTATTTTTTAATATAAGCCCTTCCTCTAAAAACCGAGTGTCCCTGTCTTGCATTTGTGAAAAAACGAAAATAACAGTACGAACGAACCTAATTTTAGATTTAGAGCTTAAGAAATGCAGCTCCATGTAGCTATTGTTTTTCAGACAATCGAGTCGGCAAACTTAAGAAAAAACCATCCTTTACTAATAATCACCTAACAGTAAAGTGAGGGGCACACCGGACCTCAAATAAAAATATAAAAATGATATCTGTTAAACATTTTAACAAAGGAGATTGTAAACCGTCGGCGAGTCACAAAGGAGGCTCGGAAAGATCTCATAATGGTTTTAATTTGTTTATTATTTTATTACTTTGAAGGCTTTTTTTATTAAACTTTATTGCTTAAAGTGTTGGAAATTGTTATTAGAATATACTTATAACGGTATATTGCAATGCTACCTGCTCTAAGATGAAATTTGTTATTATTATATGTTATCAGCTTAGCAGATAGGTGCATTGTGATAAGAGTGTTATTTTTTAGAAAATACCTTTCATATTCGTCCCCACGGAGGGGTTTGAGCCTACCCTTAATTAGGGTGATTAAGTCGACTACGCTTCGCCGTGTAGTAACGGCAGAGTAGAATACATTTGTCAACATCCCCTACTCTTCCCGTGGGTGTCGTAAGAGGCGACTTAGGGACTACACGTTGAACAGGGAACGGGCAGCAGCGCTCTCTGATACAGTAACCTTTTAATCTGCGATCTCCAACCCGCCTGCCAAGCGTGGAGATTATGGCAAAACCCTCTACTTAAGTGGAGGAGGCTCATAGTCCAGCAGTGGACTGTAACGGGCCGTTGATGTTGATGTTGATGACGACCACGCTGGCCCAGTGCCGGTTGGCCGACATCACACGCAACCTTTGAATTTCTTCGCAGGAGTGTGCAGGTTTCATCACGATGTTTTCCTTCACCGAATAAACGTACATATGAATTCGAAATTCGGAAACACATTGGTACGTGGTGGGAATCGAACCCGCGTCTCCCGGACGGAAGGCTGCGGCCCTAACCACTAGACCACCGACGCTCTCGCTAGAAAATACCTTACCTACCTACTTATATACACTTGTTTGGGTGGATCGACTTTGAAAGATAACATTTATGTTTAGTTGATCGGTTAGTTAAAAGATTATTCTATCTTATAAATCTTAAAGACTTGACATCTCAATTAAAATTATATGTAAACTTTACAGGAAACTGTAGGTCCACAAGTATACTTAATATAAGTTTAATTGTAAACATATCATTTATAAGACTGTTTGTTGCTGAATAAATAAACGTGAACAAATCAAATCTACTCCACAGATATCTATTAAACACGCACGTTGTTCAGTGACGGCATCACCAGTGAAAAAAATACAACTCAATGACTTTATTTTCATGTTATTGAGATAACTTTCGAAGCACCTTATTTTTTTATTCATTCTAACCAACTTTTGTAATGCGATATAGTGTGCGTAATTTTTTATAAGTACTTATGTAAATTGCTTATGAGGTTAGAGAAAAATTATGAAAGATAAGATGCCTTTGATTCCTTCAGTTCAATTCGTATTTTTAAAAATGGTGACAATGAACATAATTGTATTTTTAGACCTGTCAAACATCAAATATAACCCTAATTGCAAAATGTTAGGCAAGAGGATGTAAAAGGGGCTTGAAAAGGGGTTTAAAGTTGACAATCACGCCTTTTAAGTATATCTATCATTATACCCGGGTTATTTATTATAGGATGAGTTCTGACAGCTTCAATATTCTCCATACGATGTTAATAACTTATTTATAATATTCAGTTGAAAAACCATAATAGCTAAAAAATAAAGTAACTTAACCTCTTATTTTATGATTAAACAGTATGTAAGTAATTTTACTTAATAAATAAATAAATAAACAAAATATTATTAAAAAGTCTTTAAAATTTCAATCTGTAAGAGCTCATCCTACAGTAACCTAAGTCTATAGACAAAACATCATTCTATATTTTTATCCTTTTCATTAATAAAAAAAAAAGCATAAATTAACTTTTTAGGTTTAAATCTTTACCTCACAAATGGGGCGATGTCTTGTTCCTAAAGTCAGAAAACCAAGTGAGCAAACCCAAAGGCGGACGACTAAGAAATATATAAGTACATACCTTTACTTTTAGGCGAAGATGGCGGCGAATTCTGCACGCTAATATCACTGAACACGTGAGTCTGTTTCAAATTAACCGATAATGATTCTCTCATCGACTTGTGATCTAATCCATAACTCCTGTACGCTTCCATTTCTACGCAACAATGTTTTAATAACGATCGTACGTTCGAAGTTCAAAAATGTATACTCAATTTTAACCACAAGCAACCAAAATTACAATACGTAAATAAACATTACGACGGCTAATTTGTAAACGGATAACAATATAATTAAAAAGCAATAAAATTTGGCTGTATAAAGAAAGGCTGTATCGCTATAGCAACCGTTGCCGCGTGAAAAAGTAAACTGTCAGTGTTAATGTGAGCTCAGGAGGCCGGCCGTACTAAAAATCCATAATCTGTCGACCAATAACGCGACGCGGCGTCTCCCCACCAATCAGGGCGGGGCATAATCGTTCTTTCTCTTTCACTCACGGCTTTCTTGTTACGAGATCATTTCCGTGGAAATTGGTTAAGATGGGGTTACAGTGAGAGCAGATTATGTATAACTGGATAAGAACATTATCTAACATCTTTGTTGTAATGAATAGGTATCTTTCGGACCCAATTAATTTGCAACAACTTTTTGTTACACATATTTTATTGTCCGCCAATTTTGACGCTGTCTAATTTGACTTCATCAAATATCAGATTCTCTAATAAAAGTAATTTAATTTAAATTTTTCGAGAAAAAGACAAAAAATATGAAAAGATATCTTGTACTGGCCCGAGAGCGTATTTCGTCGAAAGACATTAAATCGAAAAATGCAACATTGAATAACCTTCTAAATAACACATTATCAACAGCTCATTTACGTCCCCACCGAGGGGCTTGAGCCTACCCTGAATTAGAGCGATTAGGCCTTAGTCGACCACGCTGGCGCAGTGCGGGTTGGTCAACTTTACACGCAACCTTTGAATTTCTTCGCAGGAGAGTGCAGGTTTCATCACGATGTTTTCCTTCACCGTAAGAGCGTCGCGCACCGTAAACGTACATATGAATTCGAAATTACGTGGTGGGGATCGAACCCGCGTCTCATGGACGGCAGGCAGCGGCCCTAGCCACTAGACCACCACCAACGCTCTCTACTCTAAACAATATAATAAAACCCTGCAGGTTAAATTACTTGGTCAACGATCGAATTATCTTAAAATCAAACGGTTTCTACGACAAACAGAACATCGACTGAACATGGTTCTTGCAGCCGGTGTGTCCCTAGCCTGACCGTTTAATCACGAAGCCGTTTCGCTCGGAAGACCCGTTATGAACATCATACTCCGTTATTACTAGCTGAAATATATTAATACTTCATTATAACACGCCTTTACGATGATACTGGGTCCTAGTTTTGGAACTAAGTACTGTTAAAACGTGACAAATCTGGAGATATTTTGTAACGTCTCAAAAAAATCATCTTATCACAGTCATTTTAATTGGAGACTACAGGAACTACATACTCTACATATTATGTTAAATGAAGCATCAGTATATATATATAACAAAGTTGGGTTTGTTCGAATAATTATTACTCGAAAATGGCTGGACCGATTTTCATGGTTTTTGTTTTGTTGAATTTGTCACCGTCCCGAATAGCAGAATAATTATTAAAAACATTGGAAAATTGACGAAAAAATCAAATAAAAGAAAAAACATTTTCCCATACAAAATGTGGGTTTCGTAACTGTCAAACATTTGTAGGTGTAGGGTAGATTTTGGGTAGATATAGAGTAGGGTAGAGTAGGGTAGAGGTGAAAAATGGCAGGACAACGTTGGCCGGGTCAGCTAGTTTAAGTATAAAGAGTGTTGTCAAAAAATTAATAAGAAATGGATGCTACTCGTTAACTACGAGTAAGAATATTAATTTAGAGAATTTATTTAAAAAAATAATGTTTTGTAAGAGTTTCAATCGATTGATAACGCCAAAACTAGTGTTGCCAAATACATTCTGACGAAAGTAATAAGAACTTTGATACTGAAACTCCAACATTTATGTAATATCTTTATTACAGACAACTCAAAACAGTCAATAATATAATAATATTTTTATGTTCATATTGAAGCCCAGAGGTCAAACATTTTGGTTTCTGTTCTTCTGTAGTCTTCAGCTAATTCTTGTAAACGAAGATTACGAAGGGTTATAACTTATTTAATAAAGTAAGTAAAGTTGTGTATGACAAAGACTTCAGTCGGTAAAATCGTGTTAAATTTTAACAAGCATGCAGGTGGAAAATTCAGAAAATAATCATATTGTAAGAACTAAAAAACACTTTCAACGAAAATATAAGATCAAACGAACTTCTTGAAGTGAAGTTCGATCATTATTATATGAATCGCTTCATTTTTCAGATATAATTAATATTTACCACGTAGTCCCGTTAGGGTACAGGAGACTTCTGCACGTTTTAAAAGACACTCAACAGACTCAAAACGATTCAACCAATCAGAGTGCCTTATCCTTACCACTGCTGTAGGCCTGCCAGGGGCTCACATTCCTTTCGCAGCTCATTATGTTTAGAGATTACAGCAAATCTTTCAGGGTTTAGGGGGGGTGGGTGACCACTATATCTTCAAATGAAGCGATTCATATAATAATGATCGAACTTCACTTCAAGAAGTTCGTTTGATCTTATATTATATTTCATCGCTTCATTTTTCAGATATAATTAATATTTACCACGTAGTCCCGTTAGGGTACAGGTGACTTCTGCACGTTTTAAAAGACACTCAACTGACTCAAAACGATTCAACCAATCAGAGTGCCTTATCCCTACCACTGCTAAAATTGCTATGAGCCAAAATTGAATGAACTTAGAATGTCGTTTTTGACTTAAATTATAACATAATAATATTTAAATTACGCACCCTTTACGTACTGTTTGCGGTCCAACAGATAAGTTCATTTATTTAGTTATTACTGCCAAAAAAACAATTCATCTAAGTACCTTTATGTTGTTTTTTGAACATGATGTCAAACCCCAAAACCGAAGAAATTCGAGGAACTGTTACGTATTCACCAAAAATGTGGAAGCAGTAAACGAAAACCCAAACTTTTACAACCGTTGACAATTTGACAACATGACGACTTACAAATATAAAACAATGAAAGAGAAATTCCAAAATAAATTCTGCGGCCACAATACCCAGACTCTAATTGAGCAAAGACAAAATACTTTGTGTGCCAACATCGAAAAAAAAACAAAAGAAAACTTCGTCGACGCGTTTGCATTGTCTATGGAGGGTTGTGTTATGGCGGCGAATTTTTTCAAAATGGCGGACAAAAGGTTTTTATTCAACAAACAGTAGCACGAATGTTTTCAAAATGAAGTGCTACCGTTTTCGTTAATTTGTCAAAATTAAAGCGTAAAGGGTGTGCTATTGAAATGTTTGACGTTGTGACATTTTCTGTGTGTTTTTGGGATATTTATGACGATATTGCATTGTTTTTGATAAAATCTCTTGATTTTTATTGTTGTTGTATCAGAAAAAACAGCCTCCATGGCCGAGTGGTCGAGATTTCGACGCCCATTACGGGGGTTCCGGGTTTGATTCCCGGTGGGGACACTGTCAAGCAAAAATCTCTTTGTGAGACTTTGCACAGGATCGTGAAAAATGGCGCAATAAAGAAGAGGCCTATTCTCAGCGTGGGTGGATGCGGGCTAGATAGATAGATAGAGACTTTCCCCAGTTTGGTTAGGACATTGCAGGCTGAATCACCTGATTGTCCGAAAAGAAAGATGATTCCGTGCTTCGGAAGGCACGTTAAGCCGTTGATCCCGGCTACTATCTAGTCGTTACATGAGCCAAGTCAGTGGCATTTGGCGGCTCTATAACATAAAAAAGAAGTCAAAATTTTTTTATTCGAATTAAGATTTTTACAAATCATTTTTCGACGTCAAAGCTAACATAGATGGCACGTTCACTACCAGTAACACCAGGGTTTGTGAGGTCGGTTTTCGACCTTACAACCCTCACGACGATGATGATGATCAGACAATACTATAGTCGTAGAAACATTGGCTACTTCTAACTGCGACGAGAAACGTCATAAAATTATCCAAAAATGCCGTTATCGACAAAAGATATTGTGAGAAAATATAAATAAATGAATGCCACTTGATAACTCATTTACCTACCCTATACATATTTACAATCCTAGGACATTTCATGAAAAATAGCTAGCTATTAGTAATCGCATCGTAAGAATGCCGTCCTGACAGCAGGCAGGAAATATGAAAACCAAATGGGTGCAAAAGAGACAGAAGAAAAATTGTACGTGTATGACAGCTGTCAGGACGGCATTCTTACGATGCGATAGGTATAGGTACGTAATAATCAGCTAACAAAACGTCCTGCATTTTTCCCAACATCTATCTTCTACCCTACTCCTACCCTTGACCATTTTGTATTGGAAAAATAAATTATCGTTTTTAGTATTTTCTGTTACTTATTTATTTATGTTTCTCACCGTTTAAACCTTCCCTGAACTTTCACAAATATTTCAAGATGAAAATTAGCCAAATCGGTCATGTCATTCTCGAGTTTTAGCCAGCCAAATGAACAGCAATTGATTTATATATTCTGCTCGCAACTTCGCTTGCATAATCAAAGTTTAATCTCCAAGGTGGACTTTTCAGCAAAAAAATGAGACAGAAAATACCTAACTGCTTCTAGGCGAGTATCAAGATTTATTTCAAGATAAAACATTACCAGTTTTCAAGTTAGGTCTCCAGCAATACAACTGTGAAAACTGTGCCCCGTTTCACGAAGCAACAAGAATTTGATATTCATTGCGTAGCCAATTCGCTTAAACTGTAGGCCCTTATCGTTTTATCTCATTGTCTACGCAATGTACATCAAATTGGACTTGTAATTTGTAACTTGTAGCTTCGTGAAACGGCCCCCTGGTGATGTTATAAACATACAGATGATAGACAAACAAAAAATCTAAAAATATTGTTTTTCTTCTATTGGTCTTACATACAAACCCCTCATATCATTATTTTTTCATAAATATCTTGTACTAGCGGTCCGCCCACGGTAATTTTTTTATTACTCATTCATTTCATTCATTCATTCAATCATTCAAAGTAAGTACACTTTTTATAAACTTAATTTTACTCGCCAAACTGTTACGTTTGACGCTCGCATTATGTAAGATTTTCCTGTAGGAATAAGATATTTTCCCGTAAAAAGTATCCTATGTGTTAATCCAGGTTACAAACTATCTCTATTCCAAATTTCATCCAAATCAGTTCTGTAGTTTTTCAAACAAACAAACATCCATACATACATACATACAAACTTTCGCGTTTATAATATTAATAAGGATAATATACTCGTACAGACATCATGCAGTTACAATTCGATTATTTTATATACCTATAGATTTTTTCTGAGTAGGCCTTTTTTACGTAATATAGCCTAATATAGCGTAATAGCCTAGTAATAGACCTATATTATAGTAATAGATAGTTTGTAACCTGTATGTAACCTATGTTTTGAATAATGTACGGGTTTTTAATCATTCCAAAACTTTTATTAACTTTTGTATTCTTTTAAAATCCGTAACAGTTTGGGTTTCGTTTATTTTACAAAGCACCTATAACATAAATTAATTTATCTTAAGATAGGCAAAGCTGCCGGCGGCGGTGCCGGCGACACGGCAAAAGAAATTCATAAATTAATAAAAGTAGGTATTGTAGTGTAATTTTGCATTGTTTTAACAGAATTATGAATGTTTTCACTCATAATATCATAAAAATAAAAATTCTATTTATTTACCTACCAATAAAATCATAGTGTTACGGTATGTAAAAATTCGTATTAGTATATTTTTTATACTATATTTAAATATTATTCTATTCCTAAAACGATAATTTGTAGAAGCGGTTGAAAATTTTAAAACACGGAAGTGAAAGATTTTTAATGATACTGGCTGATTTGCTGTCACTTTGACATGTGCCATTAAAAAAAAGAATAGAAAGAAAATTGCTTACCATGAGGTCTATCATCCGGTCCTTCACTGTCCACCTCGCTTCTTATACTCCCGGGACTCGCTCGCTTCAAATCATCCTGATTCTGACCTTCTTGGTAACCCCTCATGAAGAATGAAAAGTTGGGCACCCTACTCTGGTAGCCGCCGCTCCAATACTTCCCATCTCTGATCTTCACATCTTCGTCTTCGGAGTGATCCTGGTGGCCAGAATAATCCTGTGAAATGCTATTTTCTATGTCTATTTCTGGTGACCGACGATCGATGCCGACTAGGCTTTCAATCGAAAAGTTTTTCGATGGCATTTTCGTTTGATGTTTGCTTAACTCCGATTCCATTTTTGAAACTCGAATGTTTTTTAAAACTGCTAACACCTCACTGATCACTTCATAAACGTCTTCGAAATGTCACTGTCCGCTAACAAATAAAAAAAATCACAGAATGACGTCAATTCGAATATGGAATGAGTTTGAACGTCCGATTGTCGGTTCTCGACTGACAGTTCTGTTTGAATCTTCGAATGTGATCTCTTTTGGCCCCGCCTTTTTGTCGGAAGGGAGGTGACTGCGTGGTTTTTTTCATCGTTGTGAATTCTACTGCATTACTTGGTAATAGAGTTTATTTTCTCTTGTAGAAACAAGTCCACACGACGGAGAGGCACGAATTTGAGCACTGGGCACCACTCTGAGTACAGATGTGGTACAGAAAATAAGCAAAAACCATTGTCGAAAAAGTATCAATAAACAAATCTAGATACTTTTTTGTGCTATCTTTATGTTAGTAGGTAAGTACAAGGTCTTAATTTTTTTTAATATAACTACATAAAACAGAAAACAAGTAATCGATTATCAAAAATGCTGTTTATAGCTGCGGCCTGGATTGTGAAACAGGTATAATTATCAGCTATAGGTACTTTACCTTTTATCCTCAGTCGGTGGTAACGATTTAACCAATTATTTTTATAATGTTTTAATTCATTTATGCCTAAAAAAATCATGTAATCAAATCTTGGAAATTAATCTCAAAATAATCCTCTGTGGTCGTGTTAGGTAGAACAACACGCTGAATCACAAAGCAGATGTTTTTGCGTCACACGAAGGGAAAGTTTGCGAAATTTTATTGAATGAAGACGTAATTTTATTTCATACTTAAAACATTAATAACCTGTAATGTTTTCTCTTCTTCGAAAATCATTTGCATTGTAACTGCTACGGCATGTAATTTTTAACAACTTTTTTATTATTTTACATTTTTATACAGACTTTTAAATTATAAGCACCAAAACGCCACAGCTAAACTAATACTCATAAGAGTATTTAAAACTCATTAAAACTTCATTATTTAGAAAAACAATAAGGATTTTTCTTATTTTTAAAACTTTTTGAGCAATTCAAGTTCTACGAATATAGTCTCGACGGCGTAGCGGCGTAGCAAGGTGCTACGCGCCCAAAGTGTTTTGTGTAATCATACTTTCCTTGTGTCAATCTGGGCCGCGTTCCGATTTGCGCTGACAGCACTTTGAGTACCCAAAACCGCGTACCGAATCACTGTCATTGGGATTACGGCAGCCATTGTGACGTCACGGATTGCGTCATGACCGCCGCCATCTTTCGCTAACGGCGCCCATGCTCCAGAGCGAAATTCACGTAAGCGTAATGTCAAATTCGACTTTGACATATTGTTTATTTATTTTTAAAAGTTAAATGTAAAATTAACGTGTCTTATATTTATTTGGTTGAACAAAATTAAAAACACGTTATTCAATTATGAAATGGAGATAAATTACTGAAATATTTTAAATCAATCAGTTTTGTAGGTTAGGGTTGCTGGCAACCCTAACCTCTGGATGTTCGATAGTAAAAGTATCGAGTAGGTTATGTATATATTACGATAGTTTTGACTCAGGCACATACATACATAAGATAATATCATAGGCAATCTGATAAAATATAAATATCAAACATTCTTTTTTGTATTTTTTTAATTTTATGTGCCTATTTACATCTCCATTTTTAAAAATTCGCATACCTTTTCTTATTTTGAGTACTAGCCATGCGAAAAGTGCTGTTTTCACAGCTGTACGATACTTTTTTAATACGTATAATAATTTAGAATTTTGCCAGTTTTGGTACGGTAATCAACATCTGGCAAGACTGAGTTATAAGCAGTTTCAGCGCGCTCAAACGCCGTTCCGTTTTGATTTCGCTCATGAGCCGTATTATCGCGATTTTTTAATCAGTACGCGAGTAATCGCTGTCAGTACTTTGAGCCGTGAAATCTGATTCGGAATACAGCCCTGGTAGTGTACTGACTTGTCAAATCAGCTTCTTTTAATTAAATGTCAAAACATAACCTGAATGGGGAGTTCGAGGCAAAAAGCACGGTCAAGTCACGATGTGTTATGATAGTTTATGTACTATTTTTTAGTTCGATTTACATTTTTTTTTAAATAATAAAAAAATTGACCCAAACTCGCCCCATGTGATTAATTTTTGCACGATTTATCTGCGCTCGCTCGGTCAATAAAATGTTGCAAGCATGGGCATCAGTATAGTGGAGCAAAAGTGAGAAAGCTAAACTGGCCAACATATCAGGAATGAATAATACTAAAATTGTCACAATTTTCGGGATGTGTTAGTGTTTTTTTATATTATAAAAAATACTTTTCACAAACTGACCTTCCCATCCTTATTTAATAATAAATCTGTCTAACCTTCTTTCTTAACCTGGTTTCTTGCAAATACTGACATGGGTTCTGACAAAGTTCTTAACTATCCTAAAATTCAAATTTTACAAATATAAAAATATAGTTTTTATTTCATTTTGTTACAAATTAGCATCAAGTCAGGGTGGAGGGTGGGGCAGGTGCCCCACTTTGCCCCACCGTAGTACGCCCACGGCTGTGCCGCCAAGTAGGTAAAGCCACAAAATAAAAAGGGATACAGAAGGACAATTAGTCCCGATTTCTTAAAAAATAATTACGTCGTCTTACCAGACACATTTTTGAATAGGAAATCGAATTACTTTTTTTTATTTTATAAATCCAAACTTCTCAGTTTCTGCTATCGAACACTAAAAGAATTGTTGCTCTATCTTTGAAGTCGACCGAGTTATAAAGGTTTGAAATTCAAGATAAGACAGAGAGGCACATACCCACTTGTGACGTCATCTGTTAGTAACGCCATATAATCTCCATACAAAAAATCGTTTTTGAAAGAGACAGACATATTGAAACTTTAAAAAATCACTGTAAATTCGTTTTTCAACCGATTCTGTTTTTTTCTTCGCGGATCGTCAGCTACTAATCTATATTTTAAAAATAATTAATAAAATATGGTAAATTCATAAAATATGGTGAACAGTCCGATCCCCTATTCTTACAATTTCTACCTTAGATGAAATATTTCTACATTTTAAAATTTTATCAATATGAAAAGGTTGCTCTCAGTTTGAAATAAGAAATAGTAGTCTGTAAGGCATTTTGGGCGTCTTACGTACGATAGCCCTTCGGCAATCTTTACAACAGGGTGAGCAGCCATAGATGTTTAAACTATTGTACGCACCCTTGTTCATAATAGGTATATTCTATTCTTTTCTATTTCTAATGGGCAATTGACTGTATTAAAAATAAATATAATATAATTCTCCGTTTCAGCTTGGCCAAATTTGCTTTTGTATATCCATCTGTCTGTTTGTTCTCCTCGTCAGGTTGCGTTTCTCAACCGATTCTCGTGAAAATTTGTGAGCAGGTTCGATAAATCAATAAAATATTATTGCCGAGCCAGTTTTTGGAAATTTAATAAAATTACGGAGTTATGAGGGTTGAAACGTAAAAAAACATAAATCAGCCATTTAAAACGAATACACTCGCCAGTTAAATAAAGTAGACTGCAATAGGCTGAATGATTGATCTGATTTGATTTTTATCTTCAAATCAAATCAAATCAACGGCCCGTTACAGTCTACTGCTGGACTATGAGCCTCCTCCACATTAGTGGAGGGTTTTGCCATAATCTCCACGCTTGGCAGGCAGGTTGGAGATCGCAGATTAAAAGGTTACTGTATCAGAGAGCGTTGCTGCCCGTTCCCTGTTCAATGTGTAGTCCCTAAGTCGCCTCTTACGACACCCACGGGAAGAGTAGGGGTTGGTGACAAATGTATTCTACTCTGCCGTCACCACACGGCAATTTCATTTTTATCTTACGTAGATGATACACTTTATCTTAGGCTAATGTTTTTGAAACACAAACCCCTCCATTTCACCCGTAACCGTACCTCTGCTTCGTTGATCTTGAAAGGCATTGGGCACAGTGTGCCTCGTGAACTCCTTTGGATGGTGCTTGAAATAAATCATCTTAAAGTTCAAAACACGACTGTCCTGCCTTAAAAAATATAGCCAGTGTCATTCGGGTTGATGTATGGATTCTAACGATATATCCATAACGATTTATATCCAAATCTGTTCAGGTATTTATAAGTTATGGTGGAATGAAGAAACTCGCAACTTAGATTCGTGAACATTACACTCCTTTTTTGGGAAGTCGTGTAAAAAAAGGTAGTACTGACTACCTTTTAACTTTTACCCCTACCCCTATACTTTTGAGACAGCTCATGACGATATAGAGTGCCTTGTTACCGTCGCCGACAAACAGTGAGACTTCTAGAAAGATTTTCTAGATTTTTATTAACTATTTTATGGGCATCCTATTTTCACGATATGGCCAATAATCGTGGATGACAAAATCGAGAAATGTTCACGATTTAATGATGTGGGTAATTCTACGATAAGGCCACGACATCTACAGATAATTTCCAATGATAAATAAATAAATAAAATTGTTTAAAAACTTCCGTTTTTACGGTATATTTCACTTGTTGTTTATATTCAAACAATAGAAAGATATTAAAGGTCGTGGGTTCAAGTCCCGCCGGAAGGTTAACGTTTTTGGTTGTTTTCGATGAATCTAAAATATTTAAAATTGTTTATTTTACAAAATACATTTCTAATTGTAAAAATGCGGTTGGAGCTTTCTTTTAAGCTGTATATAGCCTGTGCCAGGAAAACTCCGCTCTTCTCTCTCAGTTTAAAGCTAAGATGGAAGTTTAACTAAAATACAAGAATGAACAAAAATAAAAACAAAAGTTAAAGGATAAAGTGAATAAAATGAGAATTTCGAAAAACACGCAGCTGACAATCTAGTGCTGCCATCTGTCTAAGTATATTTTTTATTAAATTAGTTGTGCTACTCAACACTAGATGTCGCACTAACAAAAAAATAGCAACCACCATCACAACAAAGATGACGGCTGAAATGTTGTCCAATTGGTACCCAAAGATTACGTTAGATAGCGCATTTCGCAGTTCGTTGTTTTGTGTTGGCTGTGAGCGGGGAACGCGAGTTATGAATGAGCATTTTGCACTTTCGTGTAATTCTTAATTAATAAGCCGTGACTCCTGCTATGTTTTGCTGCACACAATACACAAAAAACATCTCAACAAAATAAAAATGCATGTTTATCTATGGTGCCTCTACACAAATTGTCTATGAAATGTTTTGCATTCCCGATGGAAAACATCCAGGGTTGGAATCAGTCTTCAAAAAATATTTTTTCTATGATAGTCAAAAGGATAGTATTTTGCAAAAATTATAGTACATACCTACATCAAACCACTTCTAATCACACTAATATTATAAATGTGAAAATATATTTGGATGTTTAGATGTTTGTTCCGCTTTCACGCCTAAACTACTGAACGGATTTGGATGAAATTTGGAATGGAGATAGTTTGTACACTGAATTAACACATAGGATACATTTAACGGGGAAAAGTCTTATTTCCACGGGAAAATATTACATAACGCGAGCGTAGCCGCGGGCGGATAGCTAGTTTAACATAATTTAATCTACCAAAAAAAAAAAAATTTCATAGAAGTCTCAAAATACGGTTCTTATAAAAAAACTGTAAATTCATATTACTTTTTTTATTGTATTTCTTATCTTAAATTTTTAGGGTACATCCAGGTACGGTACGGTTTGTTCCTTCCATCCTGCAATCGAACGACACAGAGCATCGGTGGTGTAGTGGCGAAAGCCGCTGCCTGCTGTCCGATAGACGGAGATTTATTGGTGAGCGATGACTTTCCAATGTGTTTTCGAGTTTCAAATTCTTGGCTCTCTTGGGTAACTATCGAGAGAAAACCTACACACTCCTGGGAATCAATTACTCCTTTTTCTTTTCTATAGTTGGCACTGTCAATCAAATTGTCAATTTTACTGAACCTTACGTCAACACATCAACTGAAAGCATCAACTTTGTGTATTGTTTATATTAATAGTTTTCATTATATAGTATTGTACGTGGGTGCAATACTATATAATCTAAATTCGAATATTGTCTTCATAACCATGGCCATTGACGGGTTCACGAGGAAAATCATGTTCAGGACAGCCGCTGTACTTCTGGTGGTGAAATTTTTTTATAAGGTAGATACGAGTGTCCGCAATTTTCATTCAGTGTACACAGATAGACTGCATTCTCGCTACAAAATCATCATCATCATTCTTCGTGTGGGTTGTAAAGTCGACAACCGACCTCACAAACCCTGGTGTCAGTGTTATAGAGCCGCCAAAGGCCTCTGACTTGGCTCATGTAACGACTAGATAGTAGCCGGGACTAACGGGTTAACGTGCCTTCCGAAGCACGGAATCAGGATGATAGCATCTTGTTATTATTTTAATAGACTGAGTTGAATGTGCTAATTAATTAATGAATTGTTTTTATATAATAAGGCGTTAAGTATTTTTTATAATTTATAGGTAGTATTTAGTGTTTTTTAGCATTGTCGCTTTGGGTCTACCTGTAGACAATGTATTTTGTATATTTTAGTATAATAAATAAATTGAAATTGAATTGGTTCATTTTGCACAAGTCCGCGCCCACTATATTACCACTTTGGTAGAAATTGCGATTAGGTCCGTTTAAAAAAAGCCATTTTGCAGCGACAACAGCAGCCTCCGTGGACGAGTGGGCGAGATTTCGACGCCCATTACGGAGGTTCCAGGTTCGATTCCCGGTGGGGACACTGTCATGCAAAAATCTCTTTGTGAGACTTTCCCCAGTTTGGTTAGGACATTGCAGGCTGAATCACCTAATTGTCCGAAAAGAAAGATGAATCCGTGCTTCGGAAGGCACGTTAAGCTGTTGGTCCCGGCTACTATCTAGTCGTTACACGAGCCAAGTCAGTGGCCTTTGGCGGCTCTATAACACTGACACCAGGGTTTGTGAGGTCGGTTCTCGCCCTTACAACCCACACGGTGATGATGATGAGTGCTTTTAAATAGCACTTGATGATGTATTTGTTGCAGGGCGCTGTTGTATAAAGGACTGAAGTATAAAGGACTGAAGGCTCATAATAAAGATTTGAGGCAGATAGAGAAGATAACAAAGTCATTAAATCATTGTTATCTGTCATCATCGTCACTCGTCGCAATAACTACCAAAACCCTACTGATTGGACAAAATTATGAATAGTGCAATAAAACTTTTCCGGTTCACATCAAGAGCGAATGCTACTCGTATATCCAGGGTGGAAACGTTAAGCGTGTTCAGACGATTATTTCGTCAATTTTAATAATATTGCAAAACTAAATGATATGGAATCTGCATCGCTTGACGCATAAAATGATGTAAAAATACTGAAAAAATAAATAGCCATGTGTTCAGAAAAAAACAACAGTTAGCAGAAACAAACGTGATTTTTTTTTTATTTTGGCGGGACTTCGCCTGTCTTTTAAAGTTAAAGCAAAGGTACAGAGGACAGAGATTATACAGCCAAGTCTGTTCTATTTAAAATTTTATTTTTAAATACAATGTAATTTCTTTCCATTTTTTTATAATTAAAATAGAATAATTTGTTCTAAGTAACTCGTTGTGATAACTTAATCATAAGTAGTGATAATATCATTTAGATAAACAATACAAAGACACAAACATCATTGACTTGAAATGCTACAATGATCTACGCATAAAACTGTAATTGATAAGGCTTATTCTCTTAGGCCACGTTTTTCAGACATTCAATTCAAAAAGTCCTATTTTCGCTGAGAAAAGCATATATAAAATGTATACAGTTCGAAAACTGTACACTTTTTACATATAGTCAAACTTTAAATCTTTTGAATATGTTAACAGTTTTCTGTAAAATGCCTGTCAAACATGCAATCTCTAAGAAACATGGCGAGGAACTTTGCAACTTTATGACACAAAGTTGCTCGGAAAATCTAAATCTTAACTGTTGTGACTTATTAAAGTTTTGTATTGCGTAAGTAATTACTTTTTCTATCCTTAACTTTGTTTTTTATATCAGTACCTGCCAAGATTTTTCTATAAATCCAATCTCAATTAGTGAGCCGTGAGTAAGTCTCAGATTATCGTGTGCGTATTCCGCCGCTTCCATGTCGCAAACGGTGAGAGATAGCTATCTCATTCATGCACCTGCCGGTAGCACTCAGTTACCCGTCTATATAGTGTATCATCTATGCTCAGTACCGTCACTGACATCGTATGGGAAGGGTGTGCTGCTTGCGGTTCAAAATCCATTGGCGAAGGTGAGTCCATCACAGCCACGTTTTTATTCAATGCAATTATCAGACACATGGTACGAGCTTAACAAGTTTATAGTAATAGAAGTTATTTGTTATTTTGACAAATTATTACTGTTGGTATCCTTCAACTATTAGGCAATATTGTTTTAAATTTAATTGAATTGTTTTTTCCTAAACTGCAAAATAAGTCTTTGTCCTCAGAAACATGGCCTCAGAAACGAGGTTGCCAAGAATTCCCTGTGCCATGTTTCTGAGAAAATGACCACGTTTCTTAGAGAATCATTTTAAAGTGGGACCCCAATGCTGGGAATGCTGGGGGAGTTTTGAAATAAAAGATGTTTAGCAATATGGGTACTTAACTATTAACCTTGCGATTGCTTTTTTAACACGATTTATTTTGTATGTAAATAATAAAAAATAGTACGTATTTATTTAGACAGACTTATTCTATTACATACGAACATGTCACTAATGAAAATGTAAGTGTCTTGTGTGTTGTACGTATGTAACTAACAAGTCTTAGAAGTAATTTTTATAAATAGTAAATATAATATTGATATTCCCAGGGTCACAATATATACATAATATACTTAAACTTGAAAAACATAATCCCGCTTCTGGCGCAGTCAGGTAAATAAAAAATATATCGGGTAGTAGGTATTTGAAATCTAGAAGTCGTTATTTTACACATTCTTAAACAATAGTTTCGCAGTTATTTGGGTCCCACTATTTACGGACATGTTTCTGAAAATAAAGGATTCTCTCAGATACATGGCAGTAAATAGTGGGATTTTCAAAATACTCAAAATAAAAAAACGACATGTTTCTGAGAAAAAAACGTGGCTTTATGAGAATGATCCATAAATCAAACTCGTACATACCTATCTATTATACGTTCTAAATATATGATAGTTGCAAAAGTATAATTTCTGAACACATGGCTATTTCCTTTTTCAGTATTTTTATATCATTTTATGCATTAAGCGATGCAGATTCCAATATCACTTTACAGTTTTGCAATATCTTTAAAATTTACGAAATAATCGTGTGGCTGGACACACTTAACGTTTCCACCTTGTATAGGTATAGTCTGGGTCGTTTAAAAACACGTGACGTCAATACAACAGCCGGCATCTTCTGGGCTGACACCGCCACCTCCACCTCCTGGAAATAACGAGACCTTACCAAATGTTCAAGATCATAGAGTATCTACAGTAATTTCAACATTTATGACGTCCTTTCGCGACGCTATGTTCAATTCCATATTAGCACTTGTACTAGACAAAATGATAGTAAGCCGTTAGAAGGAATGACTTTTAATCTCGTCTTATGTAATTGTTCTTATGTGACTGTTGTTTTTTTACTATATATTTCATGGAACTGTATCAAAATGAAAAGTATTTAAAACTTTTAAGTTACCTCAATAAAACATGTTTTTCATTCCAAGAAGTTTCTCAGTTTTTAAATTGTGTCCTCTTACGCAGCATCAGACCAGTGAACGTATCTTACGTACTTCCTCAAGTATTGGCGTACTGTAACGAGACATTCGTCCTCTTTCCTGTTTTATGGCTGGCAACCTTTCTTGCTGGCAGTTTCTTTCATTTTAAATTCATTTTCAAATTTAGATTACTTACGTTTCGATTTTGTATTTTTTCTGCTGAATTCTTCACTTCATGTCCTGATCTCCGATAGTAAACTCCTAAAGCTTATCTACCATTTTCTACTATTTTTCCATGTTAGTTATATAATATATAAATACCTTTTTCTTCGGACTGTGCCCTGGATATTGCCACATATCAATCCTCTACAACATTCTTCGTGCGGTGTCAGCAGCTTGTGGTGGATGCTGGGCCACAGTATTATGCCTTGCAAGTGCTGCGGCACAACGCTACGTAGTCCCGCCCGCACCGATTGACTTGCACCGTCAATGGTGCAGATGCAACTGTAGTTACGACTAGCAAAGCTGCCTCCTGTGCTATGGCTAAAAGCTACGGCGTAGCGCTGCCCATGCTACGGCGTAACGCTAAACGCTACAGATGCAGACCATGTACCGTATCAACTACTTGTGTTTTCAATGTAGAGTAGCATCTTCTTGGTAAGCGTGTTCTACCACCATGTCTTCAATGTCACTTTGTTATACAACATACTTCACAATGCCTGGTCTCCAGAATATCTCCGTGAGCGATTCGAATTCAAAAAGTTTGTCGGAGGTGTACCCCGCAAGAATTACAATAAATCCCTTACTACCCCTCAAAGTCACACGGAATTGTATGCGCAGTCTTATACTTGCACAGCAACAAAATTATGGAATAGCTTACCGGTTGAGATTAGGGAGGCTCCGTCAATCGATGTCTTCAAATCGCGTGTATCCGAACACTTTTTACAAATGCAGTGTGGTGTGAATGACTGATTTTTATTATATTTAATATTTATGTATTATTATTATTATTATTTATGTAGTACTTTTATATATTATGTACCTAAGGTACCTTTATGTTTATTCTTTTATACTTGCATATATATTTACGTATTAGTAAGTTTACCAATTGTCTGATTAATGTAGTAGTTCAAGTTGAACGCTGTTTTTAGCGGCACTACCCTCAACCTGCTCTTAACCACCAAAGGTTAGCTGGTAGAAAATGCTATATAGCATTAAGTTCGCCTTTGTACACCCCTTTTTTGGTGCAATAAAGTATATATCAATCAATCAATGTCTTCACTTCCATCAGGATATGAGGAAACGCGGTCTCAACAATTTTTGACTTTTCATCAGGTGATTGAGTGAATTTGTATGAAAGTTAAAAAAATAAACTTCGCAATTTTTAAGAAGGTATTCAGTTTCATGAATTGGCTGATCCTACCTCCCGATTTACGTTATTTAGCAAACAGATTTTGAAACGGAAATCGTCAAGTAGCGAACCTGCCGAATTCACGCATCTGTCCAATCCAAGAATCTGTCCTATACCGAACAAAGGCATTTATTCACCCCAAAAATCTACACTAACACAACACACGTCTATATTTACCTTAGGGGAGATTTTTTTTTATATAAATTATTGGAACCACTCCTGAACGGCTCTAGTAAAGCCTTTTTTATCTGATACCAAGCGGATAGGTGTGCGATCACCTTTGTCATTAAAAAGGGTTTGAAAGGTCGGTTGTCGACCCACACGATGAAGAAAAATTAAAAGGTATGTGAGGGTAGAAATAAAACGCATCTCCTTGCAAGTGATTCAAGAGTAATAATAAAACAATAACATATATTTTCTATTGGTTCTGCAACTCCTTCCATCTACTTAGGTACAATGTTTTGTATTGAGTTTATAAAACAACAAAGCTCCTGTGTTGGTTTGTTTGGAACTGCCTCGTAAATGCTTTGACGAATATCATCATCATCATCATCATCTTAGCCTGTAGACGTCCACTGTTGGACAAAGGCCTCCCCCAAGGATCTCCACAACGACCGGTCCTGCGCTGCCCGCATCCAGCGACTTCCCGCGACCTTCACCAGATCAACGGTCCATCTTGTGGGGCCCACGTTGCGTGTTAAGGAATATATTAATTGTGTATATCATCATCATCAACGGCCCGTTACAGTCCACTGCTGGACTATAGGTATATGTATATAGGTATAATATAAGTATATATTATATAATATCTACGCATTTATAAACGCGGGTGGTATTGTCTTGTGCGTATGGTTTGATTTCAATGTTTGTGTACATTTATCATCATAATACATATCATAAATACTTATTTATACATATTTTATTAAACATACAATAGGCACTATATAACTCGTACTCACCGGCACATCTAACCGCCATCTTGTATTTCGGGTTAATTTTAAATTACGCTTATTGTTATACATTACAATTTAATTATTGATAATTTTACGATAAATTAAACACACTTAAATAAACATTAAATTAACTACTTTTTAACTAACATCAGCTGTAACTAATAGAATTATAAAGAATCACGAGTATTCCCTGAAATGAAGGGTGGGCGGTTAGATGTGCCGGTGAGTGTATATTGCGTATAATCAAATGCCTATGTTATTTAGTGCTTGGTTCTTGATAGCTTCAAAAAGCCTTTAAGCTACATAAATGCATAACATTATGAAATTATATCTGTACAAAATTTATTATGATCATATTTAAACAACATGAATCAAAATGTAAAAATTATTTCTTAGTTATATGCAAAATATAAATACATTGTGGGTTTTGGTAAAGTTAAGAAGTGTTTGAAGAATGAAGATAAATGTGCTTATGAAAATAAGTGAGTAGGTAAGTAAACAGAATAGCAGTAGTAGCAATGTATTTGAGTTAATCATTTATAACTGCAGTTCCAAATCAACCAACAGAGACGTAATATGTTCGTATATATTCTGTTTTTCACATAGATATAATTAATATAATAAGTTATGTTTTTACATTTGTTTCCTTCAGGTAATGTGTAAAAATACGTAATTTTTTTTTCGTTAATAAATGAATATTTTTCATAATATAAAATAAAGTATATTTCTATAGAAAAACAAGAAGTACAAAAATGTTTTACTACTCGCAGAGTGAGTTCCCATGTAACAGGTACTCAGTACTCAGTACAAAATAGCAGCTCTTTTCAACTCACACTTTAGAATTATTATTTTTTTAATTATATTTTAATTATGACAGGTTTAAGAGCGTTTGTCTGTCTTTAATTTTGATCTGGTATGTTTTATTTGTCACTGTTATAATATTTTTATAAACGATTCAACTTTTGGCAAAATGGCTCATTTCTACTCAGAAATCAAACGTAGTACCTGGAACATTGATTGAAACTTTTCAAACAATGTTTCAGGTACTACGTTTACTGTGATCTTTGCCATAATCTGGTAATATTACATAAAAGTTGACCGTAAATGTGGAACTCAAAACTCAGGACACAGAACTCAAAACTCAGAACACGGAACTCAGAACATGTAACTCAGAACTCGGAACTCAAAACTCAGAACACGGAACTCAGACAGCTCAGTATGAGCCAATACAATGCCTCAAGGTAAGTTTGAAAGCATCTTGTGTAAAATAATATATGATTTGTAGAAAAACGCCCTGATAACGTTTAGATCAGGTTACCTTTTGTCTGTTGCTTTATTGCCTTGCAAGTATTATTCTGAATTATTATACAATGAAAAATGTAGAACGTTGAATTGAATTCTGAGAACTCGTTGAATTGAATTCTGAGGCATCTAAAAAAAACACTTTAAGATACTGCGTTTGTCCGAAATATTATGGCGATAGAGCTTTGACATAAATTTATTAACAGTAAATTACAAATTATTTACAACTCTGATCTTTTTTTAGTTACAACAGCTGTCAATGCTGCTATTTAGTTAATTGCCGTCGAAAATTATCAACATTTTTTATAATTTAGTTCATTGAAAATTTTGCAAAACATAGTATAAAAGTTAGAAATATCCTACCAAAACTACCCAGCAAGTAAAACAGTTACCCTAAAGCTATCACTATCGCTTCCTATAAGTACTCCGTACGTACGTGCGAGAGAGATAGATAATTATTATAATAATATTATTATGATAATCCATACACCTTTTGATTTTCAATCGAATTGCAATATCTTACACGGTTCAATATTGATGTTTTTAATTGGTTCATGGGATTGATCATTGACCTCAAACTTCGACTCCTCATGACGGTTTTAATGCTATTGATCATTTAATAATTGGTCATGGTTCAATGTGGTAGATTCGTTTAAACACGAAAATTTAACAATGTCTAACTGCGCGCACAGTCGTGTTTGAGTTTTTACCGCGACATCACTGGCTTTTAACTCAAGCCGCGGATTTCTGCTGCTATCTAAGGAAGTTATTCTAATACGAGCCATGTCAGTAACCTTTGGCGGCTCTATAAGGCGCGGGACTCGTTTCGTGTTTCATACAAAATGTATAGAAACCGCGCGGCGCAAGATGTATTTTAATTTGAATTTATACAAGCGGCGCGGCGCGGCGCGGCCTGTGCTTGGTGTGGTAGGGGTGCGGACGTCACTCGCCTCCGTTTCTATACATTTTGTATGAATAACTAAATGAGCGGCGCCACGCCCGCACCTCCCCCACACATCACCGCTTGTGTTTGTTCCGCGCCTAACACTGAAACCAGGGTGTGTGAGATTTGTTGTTGATCTTTACAGCCCACACGATAGGATGAAGAAGAAGACTAACTGAATTGAATTAAATAAAGATTTACCGTATAAAACCTTTAAAATGATTGAACCATGTAATATCGCATAAGCAATTACTAAAGTTAAGTGCACAACACACGAAAAGTGTAATAAAAACCTTGAATTTAGTGTAGTCAAGCTCTACTTTCTCGTTGTAAGTTCTTAAACTTGTCAAAAATAAAATTATAATAATATGGCAAAAAGTAATCAGGCTTTGGCAGTGAGAGAGAGAGAGAGACAGAGAGGAGAGAGAGAAAACATTTATTTCAGTGATTCGCCATTTTTATCTTTAAATAGAGAAAATGATAGAAACGAGAGGTAAGATTGCCCATCTTTTGTGGGCAAATTCTACAAAAAATTATTTCTTGTGTGATCGCATATAGTTCTCATTTTCTTGGTGTTTTTATAAATTAATTCGGTCTTTCATCATAATATTACATTCATTTTCTTCGTTCAAATTAATATCATTCATTCATCACCTCTTTCTCATTAGTCATAAGAAAAGGATAGCTGGACTTTAGAATTAGAACTAGAGCATAACATCCCGAATCGAGACCAATGTACTTATTTTTCCGAGAGGGGGGAGCCAGGAGTTCATAGCACAGGGTATCCTAGTTTGGGCTCCTGACTCCCACAAATTATATTGTATTGTACGATGATATTATTATGATTAACTGTATTAGTTGTAGTACAAAAGTATGTGGTATTATTATTATTTTCGTGTTGGTTTTTTGTGTGTTGTGCACTAATTAGTATGATACCTTTGTTTCTTTGTTGATTGTTTTTATTTTCACCTTTTTTGACAAAGAATCTGTGCTCATAAATGACGCTGATTGATTTTCGTATACTTTAAAAATGTTTGATGAATTAAATGATTATAAATTTTTATGAGACAGATAAAATATTTCAAAAATTCACCAAAAAATGAATTGTAACTACCTAACGTAACTAATTGAAAACTGTTCTTCTGGGCAAAAGTGACAAAGTTAAGATTTTAGCCAATTTTTCAGTCTTAGTGCTCTAAAATGTCTATATTTACCGAGCTTTTATATTGTACTTGAAAAAATGCAAATATTATTTCTAAAAAACAAAATATGCTGCTAGATTCATCCAATATCTAGTAACATTTAAAATTACACCGTGCAATTTTACGTGTACAACACTAAACTCAACAAGTATGAGAGAATACTATATAAACATATAAGATCAAACATTTCAGAAGTAATCATAGAAGTCCATTTTTATGTTACTCTGTTTGTTTAATTAGTTATCAGATCTCATTGTCTTTATATTCGCTTTAAGTATTTTTTAAATGCACGGTGCTTGCTTATGAAATCACACCAACTCCGAACTCATTGCGCGGCACATAATAACATCTAGTCAGTCAAAAAGTTCTGTTACTGCTTTTTTTTTTTTTATTTATTATAAATCAACCTTAGTTAAAAAATGATATTTATTGTGCATTTCGTTACCTATTACATTTTTTAATAATTTATGTTTTTTAAGTAACAGAACTTAGTTACCAACAATAGCTCGGCATTTTATTTAGTCTTCAAATTTTCAAATAAGCAAAATGTTATAAGTGTATAATATTCGTAGTGGGATCTCTCCTGTACTATTTTTCCATCCCGAAGCTAAAAATGAACTAACTTATCTAAAAATGGTGCTCCTATTTATTACATTTTGTAAAACAAAATCTCTTTTCAAATTGACAATAACATTGTTGTCTTTCCTTGACTGTATCATAAATATCTAAATAAAAAATTGCGACATAATTAGGTATTATTATACTCATGCATGTTTATAAATCAATAAATTTTTGAACCACCCGTATAAGTATTTTATTTATCTATATGATCTCACTATTTATGTATGATTAAATCTATAATATCATATTTTATTATAAGAATAAATAAAACAAAAAAATATCCAGATTAGACCGAATAAAAAGGAATGCAAAATAAAATAAAACCAAAAGTATAGACAATAACAGATTGCTTTATTTAACAAAAAATATATACCTATATTATATAGAAAATAAAAAAAACAAAATTTTACACTTGACCCCCAAAGATTTCTCGCAGTTCATAGTGAAAAATTCGTTTCCCGATAAAATAAATCCCGCTGAACCTTATAATTGTACATAAATATAATATAAAATACATAATGATTAATAGCTATTTACAAAATACGAGTTAAGATTTATACTTTTTAACATTAATAATAATCCAGTCTATAGTAAAGGCTATTTGACAAAACTTAGCATATGTAGGTAAGTGTTAGAAAAATTGTACGCTGATTGATTTGAAAGTGTTTCATTGATGATATAGCAGGCAATTTACAAATAGACAATACAGACACAAATTAAAATGTTACAGGGGAAACAAAGATGATGATTGACGTTAAACGAAACTAATGTTACCAACTCATTATACGTCCCCAATAAAACATATAAAAAATATATCAAAAAACAAAATAATCATTAAAAAATTGTACTTCATCGTAAAATTTACTTTTAAATGTTAAATTATAAAATACCACATTGTTTTATTTTACATCAGTATTATGCAGGGCATATCTTTTGGTTTAATGTATTATGCGAATTTCTTTTAGATATTCCGAACATGGCACCGAAGCACAGAACGTTTAAATATGAGATCAAAATAATCATCAAAGTTTGCCTGCTATATGATTGTTAAAAAAAGGTTAATGTAGTATTCACGTTAATTTTATGTTCGACTGTAAATTTTGTTCTGCATAATAATACATTTAATCCAACTTATGAATAACATTTAAATTTACGTTACTTATTAGACGTTTTCGAACGTAAAGGGCAGTATCGTGTATTACTATAATTACAACTTAATCAAAAACTACATTGAAGAAAAAACATCAATAATAATAATCATTTGAAATAAATAACAAGTTAAGATTCTTTAAAAAAATCTGTTAAAAATTATAAAAAAATTCTATCATACGATCCATTTAAAAGAATTGTGTGATCTTTATATCGCTACACCGTTTATAACTTCTTTATTTCTTAATAAAAACTCTATTTCTATTTTATTATTATATCTTTATATAATAATTATTATTTCTTCATCAAAGTTAGATACACTTTATGATAATTTATACTTAAAGCAACGCCCTATATACAGATAAATAACAAAGCTGTTATATACAACTTCATTACATATTTATATATATCGCAGTATCATGTTTCACGTACTCCCACCACGCTAATAACCTTTGCTAAACAAAAATAGCATAGTGTGACACGTATATATTTATTTAAAACTAAAGACACCTATCCTTAGATCCAAATTAAATAAACACTTTAAATATATTAATATTGTACGTACGCACTTATACGTAGAAATAACAGTCTCAGAGTACATACATACAATTATTATAAATAGATTAACAAATATATAGAATAAATGTCTTTAGTTTTAATTCTCCTCACAAATAGCTGTCGTCATGTCTTCAAAATAATGATTTAATCGCACTAGCTTCGAGGGCGAAAAGAACGAACTACACGTAATGTGTGAAAATTACTGTAATAGTTCTGAGGGAAAGTCCGTGGAATATATTATATAATATATATTATAAATGTGTTTGTTTATCCGTGTGTGTATTCTAAGACGCTGTCTAAGGAGAACAGCTCCTTGTAGAGTGCCGGGAACACGTGTTGTGGGTGAGCTGCCTTGAAGCGGCAGAGAGCCTCCAAATGCATCAGCGACAGTTCTCTGAAAAAAAATATATATTTTTATTATAATAGTTTTTTTTATAAATTGCTAGCTTTCCGCCCGCGTTAAATGAGTTTTCTCGTTGGAATGAAGTGTTTTCAACATCAACGGCCCGTTACAGTCCACTGCTGGAGCTGGAGTCCATGAGCCTCCTCCACTTAAGTGGGGAGGGTTTTGCCATAATCTTCACGCTCGGCAGGCGGGTTGGATGAAAAAGTGAAGATTTTTTTTAGATGAAGTGTTTTACCACGGTAAAAAGTAGCCTATGTCCTATTCCAGGACCTAACCTATATGTGTGCCAAATTCCATCCCGATCTGTCCAGTGGTTGAAGCGTAATTGTGTAACAAACATCCAAACTTTCGCATTTATAATATTAGTAGGATAACATTTTTTGTTCTATAGTTATGAGATTGCCTGGAAAAAATGGCAATCCTCAGCAATACAGCTGCTCATCTGTACGCTAATTGTCTGTATTTATTATGTTCAATGAAGTAGGTATATTCTACTCGTTTATTTTAGTTTAGCTCAGCTAAAACATGATTTTAAACTTTCGTGGAAACATAACATTGTATGAGATAATTATTTGACGGATCACGTTACTCTGAGTTTTGTGTTCCGTCTGAGTTCTGAGTGTTGTGTTCTGAGTTCTGAGTGCTGTGTTCTGAGTTCTGTATTTTGTGTTCACGTTCACTCGCTACGGTTTTAATAAATACCTCGCCTGTATCGCATTGAATCACACTAATATTATAAAATGTGAAAATATATTATTTGGATGTTTGGATATTTAGATGTTTGGATGTTTGTTCCGCTTTCACGCCTTAACAACTGAACGGATTTGAATGAAATTTTGAACGGAGATAGTTTGTAACTTGGATTAACACTTAGGATACTTTTTTTGGGAAAAAGTTTTATTCCCACGGAAAAATCTTACACAACGCGAGCGTTGCCACGGGCGGAACTCGAAACTCGTAACTCCAGACTTGTAAAGTAATAACTCAAATATTCTTAGTGTCTGAACCCAAGAAATTGAACAAATTGAATAATTCTAGTTCCACTTAAGACGAAATAAATTTATATTTTTATATTTTATAAATTTATATAAATTTGAAATATCGTACTATGCGAAATTTTTAGTTTAAAATGCTATGGTGACCCGTAATTTTTGCGTTTTGATCGACATGTTGTAATTAATATCTTTTTCTATTCCTACTTTTTCCTAGTCGTCGTCAATAGCTCAAATACGTCCCCACCGAGGGGTCGAGCCTACCCTGAATTAGAGCGATCGGGCCTAGTCGACCACGCTGGCCCAGTGCGGGTGGATCGACTTCACACACAACCTTTGAATTTCTCCGCTGGAGTGTGAAAAATCAAAAATAAGTTGTTCAAAAATAAATTGGTATGTGGTGGGGATCGAACCCGCGTCTCGCGGAAGGAACACGTATTTTTGTTTAATATAAATATACTTACCTGAAGTTAGGTATCTTGGCGAGGAGGTTGTCCAGCACAGTGACGTCACCCTTGATGGGCGCGTGGTTGGTTTCGATTTCGTGCCTCATGGCCGCCATGGACATGTTGAAGAGGCACTGGATCTCAGGGTTTCCTCGGACGCCAGTCCTCTCTGTTTGGGAAAAAAATACTTAAAAAAAAGAGTTCTCATTCTTCTTTTTAACTGACTTAAAAAAAGGAGAAGGTTTTCTTTTTTTTTTCATCATCATCGTGTGGCTTGGTCGACAATCGAACTTATTGAATGAATGAATGAATATTTCTTTCTCAAGAATGTGGTCTTTTCATAGGTCTTATTTAGATAATTACATCCAGCATACTCTGTAAGAGGAAGCTTGAAAGTGGCACCCAAAGTGGAAAAGATGAGGAGGGTAGACCCAGAAAAGTATGGATGGATTGCGTGAAAGATGATATGTGTAAGAAGGGAGTGAATAGTGATGTGATGTCTGACAGGGATGAATGGAAGAAGAAAACATATTGCGCCGACCCCAAATAAAGGGAACAGGGCAGGAGAATGATGACATCCAGCATACTCTGCTTTAAACCTGGTATCAGTGAAAAGAGCCAAAGGCCACAGACACGGCTCCAGTAACGACTCCTCCGTAGCAGTTGGGACTCCCCGCTTAACATCCAAAGCAATAAGGAACCATCTTTTCGGACAATCAAGAAGAAAGTTCATCATCGACCATCACAAACACAAACAATGGTCGGAGGGGCTCGAGCCTACCCTGAATTAGGGCGATTAGGCCTTAGTCGACCACGCTGGCCCAGTTTGGGGGTGACCAACCTTCACACGCAACCATCAAATTTATTCGCAGGAGAGTGCAGGTTTCATCACGATGTTTTCCTTCACATTTGGGGCGTCGAATAAACGTACATATGAATTCTAAATTCGAAAACACATGGTACGTGGTGGGGATCGAACCCGCGTCTCCTGGACGGGAGGCAGCAGCCCTAGCCACTGGACCACCGACGCTCTCCCCAATCAATTAGCTTTGTACTGTATGTACTTATAATAAACGTTTTGTCCATGTACTTACCGGGCCACAGCAGCACCAGACTCTGGTACAACGCCAGTTCAGTCTCAGTCAGTTTGAGCCGCGCGATTGCTTTAGCCGCCTCGAAGATGCCCGCCACCAACGCCATGTCGCGAGGGTCTCTGGAATATTCACAAACAACATTGGTTACCCCCGCTACATGACCATCATCAACAGCTCATATACGCCCCCACCGAGGGGCTCAAGCCTTCCCTGAATTAGGGCGATTAGGACTTAGTCGACCACGCTAGCCCAGTGCGGATTGATCAACTTCACACACAACCTTTGAATTTTTTCGCACCGGGGGCAGCTCATATACGTGTCCACTAAAGGGCTTGAGCCTACCCTGAATTGGGGCGACCAGATTATGTTAGTAGACTTATGTTAGTCGTAACTTGTCTCATACTAACATGTATAACCCGATTCTGTGTTAGATATTAAGTAAAAATCAGATATAAACTCAAGAAAACTATTTATGTATTTAAAATTAAGACAATTCAAACACGACTCGCACAAATAAAAACCTAAGAGAGAACATACTGCCTGCTTTGTCTCTTTCTAACACACAAATAATGTTGCCATAACACCCCGGTGGTTTGTTTTGTAACCAATCATGCTAGCCCAGTGCGCAGGCCCAGTGCGGGTCAGTCGACTTCTACTCTATCGTTCGGAAAATACTCGAAATTTTAATCTAGTAGATGATACAAATACAAATATTATTTATTGACACCAATCACAATTTACAAGAAAACAATTTTACAGTTAGATGAGTCAATTAGGCAGCCTTATTGCTAAGGTAGCAATTTCTTCCAGGCAACCTTTAATGTGTTCTTATTAGGGTTGAATAAAAATACATAATTTACTTAAGTATTAATTAATATTTTTACGAGTCTAATCAATACACAAAAGAGATACTTAAAGGTGTTTCCCAATGTGGTAAATATATTTGGTCCGGAAAATATATCTTTAATTTGTTTAATAAAAACTACTTGTAGTGCGCAACAGATTGGATCAGAAGTCTACGAAACATAAAGATTAAGATAAAAATTAATCATTTTTCGACATTTCTTTAGGTCTTCAGAAAAAGAACAACGCGACCTGACGATTCTAATTTTAAACGAGGGTTGCTGTCAAAGAGACTTACCGCGCATGCACGCACTCCGAGATGGGCAGCACCATGTCGCCGTACAGCACCTGGTTCCTGTTCACGTCAATCAGTCGGGAGAGCCTCACGATGGCCAGCTCGAACGACCCTGGAGACACATGGTCATCATCAGACTACATTCTACTACAACTTTGCTAATGAGATGAGGAAACTGAATGATTACATGAAGATGCGAGGGTTAATGATAAAGTTTCAGTCAATTATTTTTAACTTCTTTTGCATAGCTAATTATATTTTGTGCTGTGTGTTTATCTTTATCTTGAAAGATAAAAAGGATGAAACAAAAAATAATCATGTTTTTTGAGGAATATCTCTTCAGCCACGCGGCCGCGAAACTAAACCGGCAAATCTTAAATGAGGGCTTATATTGATTGAATGTTTGTAACGACACAGTGTCAGTATGTCAGTATCAATCAAGTTTGTTCGTTTGAAAATATATTTTTATCGAAAAATTATAGAACAGAAAATATTCATCGTTATAGGCTGACTAGAAGTTTTTGGAGCCTAACAGGGCCAAAATAACATAGACACAGCTAACATCCTGAAATGACACACAAAAATCATCGCTTATCTTGCATCCCGGTGAGGTTCTGATAAACTTGCATCTTGAAGAGCTAAGGAGTTAAGTCATGGTCGGGATAGTCAATGATTTGATGGAGTATGATGATGATGATGATGATGTAACTCTAGGTTCTGCGAACAAGGTATGGGAGAACATGATGAAAATACAAATTTAGTTTTAGACATAAATATAAATGATGAAGAAGATCGTATTGGAGTGTAAGAGAAATAAGAGTTAAGAATAATGTTACACAATGGCATTCCTAAAAGATACTTAGTATAAAGATGAACCCAATGAACAAAGGGAGAAAAAAGTCCCTTTTTTTTCAGTTCTTCATTAAAAGGGCGAAATTAGAACATTCGGCTGGGAGAAACGAAGCAGCAACAAAACAGTCTTAGCCTGACAATTCCTACTCTCGGCAACTCACCAGACTTGAGAAGCAGGATCTGGTCATCCTGACTGAGCTTCATGAAGCCAGGGATCAGCTTGGCGAACTCGATGATGTTCTGAATCATGCCTGTCAGCTTCTCCGCGCAGTCCAACCACATCGCCTCGTACGTCATCGAGTTGTAGCATAGGAGTCTGGAAATTAACAAATTCTTGGTAAATCACCCTTCATCGTCAACATCAATGGCCCGTTTCAGTCCACTGCTGGACTATGAGCCTCCTCCACTTAAGTGTTTGGTTTTGCCATAATCTCCACGCTTGGCAGGCGGGTTGGAGATCGCAGATTAAAAGGTTACTGTATCAGAGAGCGCTGCTGCCCGTTCCTTGTTCAATGTGTAGTCCCTAAGTCGCCTCTTACGACACCCACGGGAAGAGTAGGGGTTGGTGAGAAATGTATTCTACTCTGCCGTCACCCGTAACCCTTGTTGATCTAATTTTAGGATAAATTTGTGCAGTGTAGGAATCTCAACCAGAGTACAGCAATTATGGCCTTATTTCCCAAATCGTTTTGCTGTTATAATCAAGCGGCGTTGTTTTTCGCTTTAGAATTATCAAAATTTAATTAATGTTGCTTTTCAACCAAACTAAGGTTATTCTATGTAATAAGTAGAATAAGCATGTCATTTTCTTATAAAATGAATCTATTTAGTTATTTAGTCTGTAAGTTACTTTGCAGTGCCCAACGATTGTTACTATACCTATTAGGACCTATAGTTAATAAGTTACCATCTTTATAAAACTACATTGTGGAAGCAATAAAGTATTTGAGTATTGATTATTAAAGGCGTACTTTCCTTCAATACAATAAGTATTAGCAATAGTTATTTTCCTTCGTTAAGATACACAACTTTAATAATTTAATTGGACTGGTTGATTGAAAAGTGGAAGGACTAAGTGCGACACACTTCTATTCTATTCTATCTTTATTCGTATTTGTGTCTAGCAAAATTGAATTTACAAATTCCCCATTGCGTCTTGTTGCTCAAACAAGCAATCTGACTGTAAGGATTTTTGCTGTAAATACGTTAAAGAAATGAAAGAAAGAAAGAAAGAAACATTTATTATTTTTACGCCACAACACAAACATAGAATGGATATAATGGTAATCATTAGTGCTACTGGAATGTGCCACGACGTCAAAATAAAAAGACCGCACTCAGCTTATGCCGCGATCGTGAAGACCGCGGCGCTGTTATTCTGTGGGCCCCAATATTGGTGTACCATATTACTCGAAGGCCTAAAAGCTTTTACAGGAGACATTAAGTAAAAATAAAAGGGTAAAGCATCCTGCTGGTCGATTGTCAAACGTGGAAGATGACAGAGGAAATAGTGTTACCTGTTGACATCGGGAGGTTTTCTGAACATCTCATGGATGAACTCCAGCTTGGGATTGGTGTTGGCGTGAGCCTCTGCCAAACTCTTCACCAGCACCTTGCTGATGTCTCCTTCAGCTGGGAACAAACATTCATGTTTATTAAGGATATTATTAATAAAGATATTGAGCCTTAAACTTAAGAGAAGATGTAAATGAGTGGATATTAGTAAAGTACAGTAGCCAGCACACGAGAGCGCTTCTTTCCGATAGCAGAAGGGGCGGTATTCGTAATGCGAGTTTCCAGCTGTATGTGCTGGCTACTGTCCTTACATACCATTATCAATATCGATCAATAACAATTTGACATCTGAGAGAGCCATTATTGTTGCAGAAAGGTTGTTGTTCGTAGTATGAGTGTATTGCTTACAGTGAGGTCGACTGTACATCTTTCTTATGAAAACAAATAAACTTCTAGCCATATATCGGTACCAACTGATTTTGCACACAGATTTTAGTTAGTTAGTGCCCAGAACATTAAAGCTAACCGAAATTATTTATCATGCAACTGGTATGGTGGCTAATTAATCCATACGCAATATCATCTGATAATCAACACGAAAAATCTACATCTAATTATAAACTAACATAAATAAAAATTGAAAAAAATACCTAAACTCCTTATTTCTATAACATAATATAATATAAACTACAAATTACGGTTGCTTAATTAAATTGCGTGCATACAACATATAAAATGCGGTTTACAGAAATCATAATAAAAAACCTCGAAGCGTTTACATTGTAACATAAAACTAAATAAATAGAATTAAAAATAAATTCGCTACATTGGTAATTGTCATCATTAGCCAAAAGAGACAACGGAAATAAAATAAGGTGGTTGCGGCTGCCTTTTGTGCGAGAGGCGGAGGTTCGATTCCCAGCATTTATTTCAATTTCCAAACTCTCGTAAACAACACTTCAACACTTTTACGGTAGAGGAAAATATTAAGATAAAACCTGCATTGATGATGATGATGATGATGATGATCTATCCGACCTGCATTATAGCATCATTGTGATTGTAATTTGCTGCTGCATTTGTGTAAATGCGAAGAAAATCAGAGGTGTGAAGTCGACTGAGAGACCTGGGCCCCGCTTCACGAAGCAACAATTTACAAGTAACAAGTTACAATTTGATATACATTGCGTAGCCAATTCGCCTAAACTGTGCGCCCTTATCGTTTTCTCTAATCGTCTACGCAATGTACGTCGAATTGTACTTGTAATTTGTAACTTGTAGCTTCGTGAAACGGCCCCCTGAACTCATATTTCTTGATCTAGAACCCGTTCAAAAAGTTGATGTTCAAATGTAAGGGATCCGTTTCTCAACTCGACGATTACACAGACTATAGTAAAATCTTAGAGTAAAATAGATAAAAATTGAGGGAAACGCATTGAAAACGTCTATATTACGCCTCCAAGACTTTCCGATACTTAAAAAAAATATATAAAAAAACAAAATGTCAATTTGACGAACTTATGACATTGTCGCTACTAGAAGTCAAGCTTCCAATTTCTCGTTCACCCAAGAATTGAATTGAATTAAAATTTGAAATCCACAATTTACAAAGAGAATAATAATATGTATAATATTCCCTTTTAAAGCAGTCAGTTTGTATCATTATTTCCAATATAACAAAACAGATATACATATTGGTGTCCGCCACATGGGAGTGATATGGATTACAAACGTATGCGAATATTTATTGTGCAAACTGCTGCAGTGTTGTTAGCGATGAAACTTGGGTACAAAATTATAAGTGGTTAAAGTGTAAAGAGATATAATTAAAACTGAACCACCGTACCATGGCGATAGATCCGATATCCGCCTTCCTTTTGGGATCCTGTCTTGTAGCTTGTTGGCGTGAGTATTTTTTAACTTCTATAAACAAGCCAAGAGAGCGTCGGTGGTCTAGTGGTCTGGACCGCTCTGTTCCATCCTGGAGACGCGGGTTCGATCCCCACCACGTACCAATGTGTTTTCGAATTTCGAATTCATAATATGTATGTTATTCGACGCTCTAACGGTGAAGGAAAATCATCGTGATGAGGCCTACACACTCCTGCGAAGAAATTCATAGGTGTGAAGTCAACCAATCCGTACTGGGCCAGCGTGGTCGACTAAGGTCTAATCGCGCTAATTCAGGGTAGGCTCGAGCCCCTCGGTGGGGACGTATATGAGTTGTTGATGAAGCAAGCCTAGTGAGAATTGGCCCACTCACGGCTTAATTCACACACACTGTTTGAAGTTCTTCGCACGTGAGCGCAGATATTGTTACGATGTTTTTCGCCAGTTACGCAGTGGCCCTAGCCCTATACACCGTGAAATTTACATCGTTTTGTTCCCGCCGTGTGGTGATAGTACCCTTCAATCTGAAACTTTTCACGAAAAAAAAAATTCCTGCGACAAAAAAATTTTTGGTCTCTCCATACAAAGTGAGACTCCCATTTTGTATGGAGAGACCAAAAATTTTTTTGTCACAGGAATTTTTTTTTTTCGTGAAAAATTGTTCAGTTTGACGGGTACTAACTATCACTACACGGCGGGAACAAAACGATGTAAATTTCATGCTGTATAGCTAGCTGGTATACCGATGCTCTTATTTAGTTTTTTTTTACTGTGTAAAAACAGACCTACACAATATTTTAGACATTTTGTTTCCTTACTCCTTCAGTTTATTAAAATCCTAACCAAATTGGGAACAGTTTCACAAATTGACAGTGTTTGGGCTCTGACCGACCCGAACAGTCTGCAGATTAGTACAACCTTTAATATCTCACCGGCACATCTAACCGCCCACCCTTCATTTCAGGGAATACTCGTGATTCTTTATAATTCTATTAGTTACAGCTGATGTTAGTTAAAAAGTAGTTAACAACGTTTATTTAAGTGTATTTAATTTATCGTAAAATTATCAACAAATCAATTGTAATGTATAACAATAAGCGTAGTTTAAAATTAACCCGAAATACAAGGGTGGGCGGTTAGATGTGCCGGTGAGTATATTATGTCTCTAGAGCTACTATTATGTAATCTTTATGTAAGCCAGCGTAGCTTTTTTGTTTTTCAATATTATTATATTTTATTGTTCATTTTCTTCTATTTGCCAACTCAAATAATTCATAATACCTAAGATATATTGCTTGATTTAAATATGATTTGGTCCACGACATAAACTGGTTTTTTTTCAGCATGTTTCCTGCCGTGTTGTTTCCCCATACCGATCCCCATGCCCATGGTGGTTGTGCGTCCTGGCCCGCATGACGGTCCCGGGGATGGAAGCAGGCCCAATCCCACCGCCTTCCACATCACCGTAAGCTTTTGCAAATATTGTTGTAACGGGTTTTTATATGAAGGTCATATTGTTATTTAGTAATATTCCTCCCAGTATCATATTCCAGCTTAGTTACTGTTATGTGGGTAGTAATTTCAAAGCCACCCGACCTGCGCTCCCGACGGTCAAACAGCTTGATCTCAAGCATACAACTTCGGTGGGTTGCCAGACGCGAATGTAGATAATCGTGTCTAAGTTCTAAAATTAACGTATTTTGTCGAAAGTTTTAAAATATGAATAAGTTTTTCACATTTCGTTAAAAGCATATATAATTAGACACGTTGCAGAAACTCTGCTACCAAATAAAATGATCACCCAAATGATTCAGGTTAAGATGTTACAATTTATTGTTCTTTGAAATATTTTATAGACATTTTTACCCAATGACCTCGATTCGGGATGTCACGCTCTAATCCTTAATTTAAGTTAGTCCGTTCTTTTTACCTTTTAAAGATTGAAAAGGTACAGGAGATGGCCATCCTAATATTAGAGCTGTCAAACATCGAATTTGAACCTTATGGCCGTGTCGATTGTACAATTTTATAGAGAGCACTTAAAACATGCGACTTAAAAATCTCTTAAACTGACAGCTATGCCCTAATTTAAACATATCATTCGTTCAAATTAATATTATTCGTTCATCACCTCTCTTTCATTGGTCATAAAAAGGAAAAGGATAGCCGGATTTTAAAATTAGAATTAGAGCATGACATCCCGAAGCGAGGTATGTATTTGAATAATCACAGAGTGAACTATTAACTTTGTTCAATAGATACCGTTTATGCTACCTCCGCGCGCTGACGCCCGGCACCGACCGGATTTCTTGCAAGAGTCTTATCTAGACGACGATCATAGCCACAAACAGTAACAGAAGACACTTGTGTTTGAAAATGACGGTACTCGCACATTTTATCTGATTTTGATAGTTTTGTTAGGTCAACGCATTGGTAATTTCTTTGTAAACAGCATAGCATGACTGGCTATCGGGCCTGACCACTACACTGCGATTTATAATCGTGTAGAGAATGACAGTTAAATATTGCCAGACCCAGAGGGAAGTTCCAAAATTAATTTAAATATTTGGGGAACGTTTATGATTTAATTTTAATGTATTTTATGAATGTATTTTTAAAATGTTTCTATGTAATAGGTTTATTCTTATTGTTTATTCTTTTTCAGAACCCAAATATGATTAGGAGGTTTTACTACGTGACTGTGGCTGAAAACGGTATTTTTGTTAGAAATGCTGGGAACGATCGACGGCGCCATTTTTCTTAATGTAACTTTTGTATTTGTATTTTTTAATTTTTTTTTTTTCGAAAATGTCCTAATAAATTAAACTTTTTTTATGACATTTAAAATAATCGAGTAATTTTTCATTTGTTAAATAATAAACATAATATAGAGGCAAAACAAAGACTTTTCAAAGTGATAACAGTTTTAGCATGAAAGTACTAAAAATAAACAAAAAATTCAGCGTAAAAAGACACATCTGTTACAAAAATGGAGAAGCTAAGTCTACTCAGATGACTGATGGTTAACTACATTTTAAAACTAAAAAGCTGTCTACTTAGTTGGCTGGCGATTTCACTCTAAAATGAAGAAGTTTGCAACTTAATTTCAGGACGAAGTAGTTCTCTACAATCGATTATCAACTTCATTTAATTGAAGGAACTGTCAACTCAGGTTAATGACGACTTTATTTTAAAGCGAATCACACCACATCACGCTTCACAGTAATATTATAAATGTGAAAATATATTTAGATGTTTGGATGTTTGTTCCGCCTTCACGATTAAAAAACTCAACGGTTTTAAATGAAATTCGGAATGGAGATAGTTTGTAACTTGGAGTAACATATAGGATACTTTGCATGGGAAAAAATGTTATTCCCACGGGAAACCTTACGTAAAGCGAGCGTAGCCGCAGTATAATTATAAAGATTAAAACGAAGAAGCTGTCTACTTATTTGACTGGTGACTTCATGCAACTTACAGGGTAGCTCATCGTTCGAACTGTGACTTGTGCCTTGATGTCTTCTATTGGTCACAGCATTTGGGTTGACCATCCCCATCCCGGACATGTTCAAATTCAGTGGGTCTATGAGCCTCGAGTGTCCACTGCTTGAGGTCAAGTCATCAGCGCTTAAGTCATCGCTTGTCAAAGACACTGAACTCTGTCCACTGACCAGCACAGAGTTTTGTATATCCATCGGGCTGTGCTGGATGGTTGAAGGACTGTGCAAGAACGTCGTAGAGTCAACGTAACTCGCCACTAAGTTATCCACACCCATAGACGTTTCTGGTTTTATTTCTTGTTTGATATTAATGACGCCACTGGATATGGAGACGGGTGATTGGATGCGCTCTTGTTTGTATCTGTCGAAGTCTTGGACGGTCCGCGTTCGGCCAGCGTCGATGGTGTTCATGGTGGACGAGGTGGTCGATGTGGACGTGGAAGTGGAGCCGGTCGACCGGACGATGGTCGAGCCCTTTTGCTGGTCGTCTAAGGGATTAGTGGGTTAGTATTGGAGATTGCAGCTAAGGTTATTTTACAGGTAGTTTTTTACGTTCCAAATAATTTAGGCTCTGAATTGAGATCAAAGATGGGTCGTATAACTGACTAATATTTGTGGCATTTCTGATGAGAAACGGCTTTCAGAGCGTCAAAATTATTTGGCACGTATTTGTACTGAAATCGATATATTTAAATATTTAATAGATAGATGAGTTGGGATGAGGATGAGGAATGAGGAAGCCCAGGATAGGGAAGGATGGAAGAAGATAAGGGAAGCCTTTGCCTAGCAGTGGGACAGTCTAGGCTAAATAAAATTAGATAAGATACATTACATATAGGATAGACGAAGACATTTTGATAAGCGTAAATTTTTGGGACCGAGTGATATTGTGGCTACAGCGGGCCAACATACTGAAGTAGCAGTAACTTCACTCCGCGTCCATAAAGATACAATTAAAACTGTTAGGTTAAGTAGATAGAGTGGTTGTCGTTCATTTGATGAAAACAAGATCGACACAGCACATCGTAGCACGTCGTAGCACGTCGTAGCGCGTCGTAGCGCTTCATAACACGCCGTAGCGCTTCGTAACACGTCGTAGCAGCTTTCCCAAATAAAACCTAGCGCTTTGACAAACCCTTTACTTAAATTCTTTTTTTCATGTACTTACCATGTCCAATTAGTTCAGTGTCAAAGAAGCCGCCAGGCGTAGGCTTCGGCTCATAAGTAGTGGTGGAGTCGACGCGGTAGTCGGCCATGTCGTACGACGGCAGCGGCTGCGGGGTCGGCATTCCCGACAGGTCGGGCACCGTCGGGCCTGCGTTGTTGTAGTTGTACGACGGAATCGGCGAGTTGTAGCCAGGATAGCTGGAAAACAAAGAAAATTGTTCCGGTTAAAAATGTGTTTGACGTAATAATTTCGAGCCCTAGCTAAGCAAAAAGCAAATATTGGTACATGCTTATCATTATCTTTCATGCATTTCTTGTAGAATTCAATTATTTTTGTACTTAAACATGCATTTTCCAATTTTTGTGCAACTTTTCGGTAATTAACGCCATCTCTATGATTAAACTGAACATTTAGTAATGCTACTCGACGCTAGAGTGCGCTACAATCCATATAAAGTTTGCGTTGTTTAGATTTTCCACCGCGATACTTTTTCTTTGAGTGCTTTTATAATGTTAATTGCTTTTAAAAATTTACTTTATAGAATATAACGTCAGACCAATATTATTTTCAACATTTAAAATCATTTGGATACTATTACGATTACGTCATGTCGTAAGAAGAAACAAAACTTTTTCCACAAACCATATAATGGTCTTGCTTGGCTATTCCTAATTTTACTAGGTTAGATAGGTGGGTTTTAAGGAGTCTATTAATTTAGGATGATGTCGAAGAATTCTCTAGTAGTCATTAAAAGTCAAGATTTTTTCAGGATAAGATCGCAAGTCTTGCTCGATTCAAACTAGTCTGAAAATTGGTCGTGATGTCATTGTAACCCTACCGTCTTTGGCTCTAGCTTGTCACTCCGTAAGTCAGGTTGTAATGTAACCCTATGGCCAAAATGGGTTACAATGGAGGTCATACCCGTTATAATGGCTGTGGAACTGGTCGCTAGAGCTGGGGGTCTGCTGTGAGGTCTCGTAGACGGAATCCGGAGCGGAGTCGGCGTTCGCGCGCAATTGGTTCGCGCGGTGGAACCTGACCTCATCTTCCACTTTTTCACGCTGTTTCTTTGACATGCGCCCAAATTTTACAGCTGCAATAGATACAGTAGAAATTAGTACATACTTGCTCTCTAGTTCCTGGCGTCGTTTCTTGGACATCCGCCCGAATATTACAGCTGGAAGGGAGATATGATACAATTAGTTCATACTTGTTGTAATAGATGGCGGTGTAGCGTGTTTTCAGGTAAAGGAGAGGACGGGAAAAGCAAGCCTGTTTGAAGTGATTTTTGAAGTAACTTTCCCATAGGAATATAAGTGTACGCTTAAGACCAAATGCATTTATGACGAAAAACATCGTTCATTTAAAATTAGTGTTTCGTTTTTCCTTGGGGAAAGTTTTACAGAGTTATAGACAAATTATTTTTATTCAGAGCCCTCTATTTTATTAAATAGGTGATTGACAGATGCTTCTTATGTAATTAATTTGTAATAAAATTATGTAAACAAGTGGGGTGTGTGTTTGTTTGTGTGTGTAAGTACGTGAGTTGTTTTTTAATTGATTATTCTAGGATTTATTTACATTAAAAAATATTAAGAAACAAAAACAACCGAAAAAGTTTTGGTGACCCAAAATGATACTTAATGTGAGCATCTTCAATTTAAATTGATTTGTTAAAAGAAACTAAAAACAAAATCTTTAGTTGGACGATTTAGGAATGAGTTTTTCAGTGTTCCTAATCATAGTAAGTAAATGTCACTCAATAACGTGTTGCTTAATACTGTACAGCGCATGTCAGAATGAGACCTAAAAGTATAGTGATGATGCTATAGTAATAACGGTGAAGTAATACCGATGTAGTTGTTGGATTGCCAGACATACCGGTGATGTTTTTACAGAAAAGAAAAATGACCTTTTTAATGAGATTTATTTTGTTTTAATGATACAAAAAATTTATTAGCTGTTGATGGGACTTGAGGTTGTATATTTTTTAAGAGAATTTCCATCTGAATATGCTTATTTGTTTCTTGTGTCCGTATTTAAAAGAAATGGTTCGTGATTAAGGGGGATGTTTCATCTGACAACCAACTTGTCACTTCCATGTTTACTTTTATCTTTTATGCTAAACAAGCAACTTACCCTAAACCTCCAAAGAATCATGAACAATGAAACATCTCTACATTTTACCCTACATCCCCTATCTGGCAACTCCGCACACAAGCAAATCGCACTCTTACGCACGTTCGATCAAATGTGTGCGAAGCGTCTTCATTGCATGTGTATGTGTGTGAACATTACGTTTGTGTGCGTGAGGCCGAGCGCGGTTATTGGCACAGTGCCTAGTGGAACAACGAACTCGCAGCTTGTATGGAAGTTGTATGGTTGTATGGAAGCGGTATGGAAGCATAATGCGTGGTTGCATGCAGACAGGTTCGCGTTGTATACTTAGGTGTTTTGAATACATTTTGTAAGAAGTAAGAATGTTTTTTTTTTCTAAAGAGCTTTTATGGTGGATTTAACTGTCGTGGTAATGTATAATAAACTTAAACGAGTCAAGTGCGTATCGGACCAAGTTTTCTTTGTTTAATAGAAATATTATATTTGATTTTTGAAACATCAAATTAATGCCTGTTTTTCTAAGAGTTTATTTGAAATACGTAAAAATATCTAATGTTTTAAAAAATTCTAGCTTATAGGTTTGAGAAAAAAAAAATACAGGCAAGGCAAAGTAAAGTTATTGTGTCTTACAAATATTTTTTTTTTCTTCACCATTATTAAAAAATTAGAGTCTAAATTATCCCTTGTCTACTATCTACACACACACCCACCAAAAAATGTATTTTACTATACAAGATGCACTTATTGGTCTGCCAAAAAAAGCGCGTATTTTGTCTCAGAGGAAATAAAAGACGATCGCTTTGCTAAGCGCGAGGCGACGCGCGTCATAGATCTTTGTATTTTGTATTGCCATCTCATAGAATATCAAAGGACCGTCAAACACGCCGAGCAAAGCTCGTTCGTTTAGGTAACTTAAGTGAAATATACTACATAAATATGAAACCACATAAAGCTATGATTTAAGGGCTTGGAGTTTTCGATAACAAAGATTTTTTTATTATAGAAATAGAAGTCAACGAACAATTTTTATGCATAAGGATTTCTTTGTATTTGAAAGCTCGTTAAAGTTTTAGGAAGCAAAAGAATAAAGACATTATTATGAAGGACTACAAAGGCTTTGTATTAAGAAACGATTGTACTTAAAAAACCTAAAATATTATGAAAACATAGCTAGTTAGTTGTCCTCCCGCGTCTACGCCTGCGTTGTATAATTTTTTCCCAAGGGAATAATAATTTTCCTGCGATCGCGGTATTAGAAGCCTGAGGTATACCGCACAAAGCACTCAAGTCTTTGTCACTTTTTGGTGCATAAACTGTCTTAATCTTACTTCTTTTCATTCTCTCGTATTCTCGTATCAAGGTATAGTTAAATTGTGAACAAAGCTATACCAACTTCACGTTCATATTTTTGAATTTACGTTTATTTAAATACCACACACCTACGTTTCTCGCGATAGCGAAAATTTTAAAATTTTCTCTTGACCTGTGATTGAGATCTGATCTATCCTTCAATGGTGCTGATAGCAATTTGAAAAGGAAAAACAATCCAAGATAAAATTAGGGACACGTTTGCAGTAACTCGTAATAAAATAAAAAAACGTACGTATGTCATATTAACAAAAAGTCACATTCCCACCGAGTTGGCGGCGCAGGCGTCGCATGTTGAGCGCATAGCGAGGCGTCGCCGATGCGTCCCATTGCACAACACCACGTAACCGGTAGTGATGCGAGTACTTGCATAAATTTATCGATACATTGAAAAATAAATGACAACAAGAAAGTCGTGTAACGGTTGCGTTAGGTTTAAAGTGATTTTATTATTTAAATGTAATTTTTTTTATCTAAAGGCCGACAAAACCATTTTATAGGTTGTAGTAGGTGCAGAACCACAGATCTCATGTTGTAGGCTACAAATTGAGACTATTCTAAACCAAATGGAAAGGGATTTGAAGATAATAATTTAAATGTAGCACAGTTACTATGCGATAAAGATCATAATGCAGTTTTTTTTTTTACAAAATGACGGTGTTAATTCCGAATCTGATTTAGGCCACGAGCCAAAAGATCTACGTCGCACTATAAGTAGCCAGTGTCAAAATACATTAATTCTTTATAATAAAATGTGTGCCAACAACATTGTCAACCTACATTTATGAGACATATTATAAATTATTGTTTTCAGTAAATGTTGGATCTGATGTATATGAATATTTTATCATTCTGAGAAAAATCTTTTTCTTTTGGACGTGCGTGGTATTATTTTTCTACCTTTAAATACTATTAAATTTGATTTTTATAAGTGAACTTTTAACATTAGCAGTGATATCAAGCGTTAGATTAATCACCATTATTCATCACTTAATAGATACTATTCAAATATGTGTAATTAAAAAAGACCACGCCTCTCCTCTTCCCGCTTATCGATATCGGCACCAGAGTTTATCGACCTGTCCCCATCACTATATCATTATGCAACCCGCGGGCGCGTGAAGCGTAACTTCTACGTGCATCGACGTAACATACGCGATCGCGACGTTACTGTTACGAGGCGTACACGTAATAACGTGAACAACTGAAACTTATTGACCTACTCGCGTTTTTATGTTGATTACTATGCGTTTTTTAAATCATACTAAGTGGCAGAGAGTGTAGCCCAGCAGCTGCCACACGCACGATGATAGATAGTAGTTTGAAGGTGGTGAAGATGATGTAGAAGATATAGTTTTAGAGAGGTAGCGTGGCAGAAGAAAACAGGGTTCAGTCCAGATAGTTGCACACACAATTTATTAGTAAGTCCCTCTAAAAAATTAACGTAACACTTATAAAAGCTTACTTTCAAATAAAATCAATAATGATCACAGTCTGACAACTTGAGGTGGAATGAGGCAATGTTGATGAAAAATTACAAAAACGAAACGGATGAATTCGAAATTTAATTTTAAATTAAAAATAAAAACAATCTTTGTTATTAAACACCAACAATACACAATTAACTTTATCATACGAAAGGAGAATATAAACCACAAAGAATGCGCGCGCGCACCTAGCCGTAATGTAAATGTTATGTAGCTATAGTGTGGTTATAGCAAGCGTTGATACGTTATCAGTGGACTGATAAGAGGCCGTTGACCTTTCTGTATACTTCCTTACTGCCGTGTTATGTGAGACGCTGAAGCAAAGAATCGTCATACTGTAGTTATATTTATATACACAAGTGTTCATTGGTTTATTTTCACGTAGCAACAACAAGGGGAAGTATAAACGTGATTTTATTTATAAGGATAGGGCACTCTGTACCATAAAACATAGTGTAGTTACATAGTAGGTACTGTGGCGTGCGGACTCCGGGGCCTACCCGCTATTTTCCTTGTACAGCGTCACTGGCCACTGTTTTTTCGCGCCTTTATGAAACATAATATTCGGTTACGAATTTGGAAGAGATTTGACAGAGTCGGGCGCGAGCCGCCTCGCGCGAAGTTAACTATATTCCGGGCGCATTCCGAATCAGACCTTCAGCGCTGTCAGTAATTCGGAACGCCATTACGGGTGCTTTAATCGATTTCAGCGCGTCTCGGAACGCAGGGTCCGCCGTGTCCTCGTAGAGTTGGCTCCACCATAGTCATAGTACTATGTCGTGTGGTCGGAACTGAATTTGAACTGCAACACAACGATGCAACTAGAATGCAGTCAGAGTGCAACTAGAATTTAGTAACTACTGCAAGCGGTTTCCGTAGCTAAAAGCAGTTCTATGGAAGTTTTACCTACAGCAACAACTAGCTGTAACCGAATTAAAAAAAATACGACTTATAATAAAATTTATTTATTTTTATTTTACCCTAATTTTAATAATTCAAAACAGCTTAAAAATAGTCTAAAAATGTTAAATGTGTTCTTTATTTGTGTATTGTATGTGTGGGTCTAGTATGTGTGTTTTCAATGCAACCCCATCATAGATAATCTCATGTGCTTGGGTAAAATGCACGCAACCTACCTCAATATTTGGGTACTATTTTAGGAGTAAATTAAAAACGCAAATGAGGATACTCAGATGTTAAGTTAAACTCAGACAAATATTAAAATACTTAGCTGTAACCGTACTTAAATAATGCCTACTTATATCACAATGATAGAGTGCGAGAAGGTACACGAATGTAAGCGTAGGTACACAAACGTAAGGGTACTCACCATCGCGGCTCATGCCGAGTTTGAGGCATTTCTGCAGACGACAGTACTGGCATCGGTTGCGGTTGACACGATCGACAACGCACGCCTTGTTGCGCGGGCACTGGTAGTTCACCACTGAAAAAACGCCCTGCATTAGCGCACACTTCGTGGTGTACAATTGGAAGAGGTACACGGGAGGCCCGGTTTTAGTGCACACTTCGTGGTGTACAATTGGAAGAGGTGCACGAAAGGCCCTGTTTAGTGCACACTTCGTGGTGTACAATTGGAAGAGGTACACGGAGGGCCCTGTTTTAGTGCACACTTTGTGCACAATTAGAAGTGATACACACGGAAAGCCCAGCATTAGGCCCGGTTTCCACCAAAGCGGAGAGGAGAGGAGATGTGGAAATAACGATATCTGATTGGTTATCGCTATCACTATAACGATATCGCTTTGGTGGAAACCGGGCCTTAGTACGCACTTCGTGGTGTACATTTGGAAGTGGCACATATAATCGCTCATTTGTTTAATTATTGTGACTGACATTAGTAGTAAACGTAGATTGCTAACGGGCTATTTCAATTAAATTGCTCTATAAATATATTCTATTTCTTTTACGTTTCGCTTCAATTTTAAAACATTTGAATAATCATAATGGCCATTGAGTCTATAAATATAAGCAACGGTTTAATTCTAAAATTGTCTCTAAAATTGTGCAATCGACGCGTCCTTATGGTTCAAATTTGATGTTTGACAGCTCTAAAGTAGGACGGCCATCTCCTGTCCCTTTTAAAGATTATCTTTAAAAGGTGAAAAGGACTGACGAACTTAAATTAAGGATTAGAGCGAGACGACACCACTATCTTATTTCTGAAATCTTATCTGGTGTCAGAATTACTGAGCCGGGAATCGAACCCAGAACCTCCGAGCTGTTTTGATGATCAAAATCATCCGTTATACCAATGAATTATGATCTATCTATAGTATGTAACCAACCTCACAAAATCTGGTTTCATAGTGTTTACGCAAAGGCGAATTGAACCCGGGATAGTTGTTATAGTTGATGATGGTGATTGATTGGGATATTTCCTATTATTATTATTGTATTGAAGGACAAGGTGATGATGATGATGATGAACAGAATGAATAAAAGAAGCCGACCTGTGCTCTGGGAGCGACGGAAGAAGCCTTTGCAGCCCTCGCAGGTGATGACGCCGTAGTGGACCCCCGAGGACTTGTCTCCGCACACCTTGCATGGGATTATCTCGATTTGGGCTGGAACAAAGGAAAAAAAAAATATTCGTTTTTTTTCCTCTTCGTAACTAATGGCGACACATCTTATATAGACGTATGTCGTCAGTGTCGTGTGACATTTGCAGGTTTAAGATGATTGTTCGGTTAATTGGGCTCAGTAATATAATTTACTGAAGCCACCACAAGGCCATCAAAAAATGGCATCATCTAAAAATGTCAGCAAAGTATAAGCGATTCAATTGTTTTATTAAAATTCATAGTCCCGAAACATTCACTGGAATTATCCATTTAATAAAATAAAAAAAATAAAACGAAGACACGTCCGCCATTGTCAGATGCTGACATAAGACCCTTTTCAACCTGTTAGTTCAATGTGAAGATAGAGATTTTTTTAAAGACCTCTATAATCGCTTCTAATCGTTTCTTCTTATGTTATATAGGGCGCATTCCGAATCAGACTTTCAGCGCCGTCAGCGATCAGAAAAGCAAAAAAACTTATGAGTTTTGACTGCTGACAGTAATTCGGAACGCGATTACGGGTGCTTTAATCGATTTCAGCGCGTCTCGGAACGCAGGGATAAAGTGAGGTAGACGTCTCACTAGCGCGCAGAAACTGAGGAATTCAATTTAAGACAATCGTCGTAATTTTACTTAAGAAAAAAAAAACAATCGCGTAGTAGGAACATATCTATTGATTGTAATCTGGAAGTAGGCTTACAGAAAATAAAATGTGATCCAATGTTTATTTATTTATTCTTAAAACCTTCGTTTATGATTTCCATTTTGGACATTTCAACGGTTGATCATTTATAATGTAGGACGTTTGTTAAATTGCACTTGGTCATTTTTCAGTTCGGACATTATTAGTATCGCAAATCGTTGAAACACGTTATTACTTTTCTAAAACTTACAGCGTCATCTGTCGATATTTTTTGGAACCACGCATTTTATGTATCTGTTATTCTTAATAAATCATTTCAGTAATTTGGTATATTCGCAAAATAATAGAATTACAGTACGAAACACATGCTGCTAAACACTTTTACCGTAAATAAACCTTAATTCTGTAACAGTAAAGACGGTATTCGTAATGCTTTGTTTTAAAAAAATTGACAGCTGACAAGAAAAAGGAAAATTTTCAATATTGATTTTGGAACGAGTCTTCAGTGCGTTGCCCCCGAGCAAGGTCGGGACGAGGTCGTTGATTCCTGGTTTGTTAGTGTGGGTGTGTTGGGATATCCTCGCGCACTTACTCATCATTCAAGTTATAACTCCCTTTAGGAGTACCTACTATATACAGGGTCTTTATAGTATCCTGTTTTAGTGTATCGTTGCTTGGATTTATTTACTACCTGGCTTAACTTTATATACTCACCGGCACATCTAACCACCCACCCTTCATTTCAGGGAATACTCCTGATTCTTCATAATTATATTAGTTACAGCTGATGTTAGTCAAAAAGTTTATAATTTAACGTTTATTTAAGTGTATTTAAGTTATCGTAAAATTATCAATAAATCAATTGTAATGTATAACAATAAGCGCAGTTTAAAATTAATCCGAAATACAAGGGTGGGCGGTTAGATGTGCCGCTGAGTGTATTAGAATGTTATTTCAATTTACTTTTTTAATTTGTTTTTATTGGTATATTTCAATTAATAAATTAGTTACAATCTCACGATCTAAGCAATGAACTGATAACCACCTACGTATAAATTACATTTATTTAATAATCCAATCAAAAAAATAGGACTAGCACATAATTAATTTACCTACAGAAGCGTTGCTAGTGCTTCAGGAGGCACGGTGGCTAGAAACACTCAATAGGGTATCGGACTGTTCCTAAATTTACCATATTTTATTAATTATTTTTAAAATATAGATTAGTAGCAGACGATTCATGAAGAAAAAAACAGAATCGGTTGAAAAACGAATTTACAGTGATTTTTTAAAAATACAATATGTCTGTTTCTTTCAAAAACGTTTTTTTGTATGGAGATTATATGGCGTTACTAACAAATGACGTCACAAGTGGGTATGTGCCTCTCTGTCTAATCTTGAATTTCAAACCTTTATAACTCGGTAAATTTTAAAGATAGAGCAAAAATTCTTTTAGTGTTCGATAGCAGAAACTAAGAAGTTTGGATTTATAAAATAAAATAAAAGTAGTCCGATCCCCTATTCACACCTAGTTGACATGCATGACAGTGAGTCTATTTTCCTTTTTTGCTAAGAAGGTTTCAATTTCAACTTCTAAGCAAATATTTTCACGGAAATTTGATCCTAGATGACGAATTTTATAATCTGTTTTGAGTCTGTGTTTTTTTTTTAATGTTTTCACGTTAGTTTATTGTTATGTTATATTGTTATGTTTCAGTGCAATATTTTTGGTAATTAAAAAAAAAAATATCAATATTGCAGTGGGTAGTAAAAAGCTGATTATAATGATGATGTATGTATAATAATATTGTATTTCTACTGCGTTCATTAGATTCAATTTTGTGTCAATGTGTTAATTACGAAATCGATTATTTTCATGTTATTTTGATCGATTATTGTGATGATGATGATGACTAACGATTTTTTGGTATTTCGGTAGCTGACACGTGTAAGACACACACTGTGTATTTATGTGTCTATGTTGTTTTTGATTTCTGATAAAAGTTCCTAGTCTATTTTGTTTCAAAACGTATCTAGATCCAAACCTTTTTAACCAGGGCTGAGAAAAAGTAAAACACCCATTTTACAGAAACAATTCGATATAACAGAAGAATAAAACACTTTTAGGTTCTCGCGGTTGTTATTAAATCTTATTTTAAATCAAAATCATGGTAATAAAATAGATATGTGTGTTATTAACAGAAGAATATTACTTATCTATTTATTTGATGCATTTATTAGATGTTTAAATATTTTTTTCATATTAATATTTTAGAAAACATTTAAAAGTCGAACCTATTTACAAAACAATGATCGAATGCTGCAGTATGTCTACAATCGTTTTTTCTTATTGTAATGAAAATAAAAGAATATTTTAATATAAAATATAAGTGATTTCAGCAGGCTTTTTTCCTGGAATAATTTCCTGAAATATTCCCAAGTGAAAAATAAATTAATTTGAGAACACCCTATCCCCACACATTTTATATGGGTGTGTCGTCGCTGGGTCAGCTGTTCGCCTTATGACGTCAGGAGTCGATGACCGCGCTGGGGGCACTACTCTCCGGACCGCAGTGTGACGTCACTCCACTCTGCTTTTTTTATTCGATTGTGCTGCTCCGTTACCGTAACCAACCGTGGTTGATTTTGGTTACGGTGTTTTGTTCACGACTAGCATTTGTATGGTACAGCATTTATGGGATAAGTGGTCGCATTGAAGGTCAGCGCTCATACCGCGGTCTGCGGACAATCTTCGCGGCTCAAAGTCGACTCGTAGAATCTTCGCGGCTCAAAGTATGTTAGTGGGTTACATTTTTGCCAATATTAAAAAAAAACGATTTTTGGTCTTATCTTTCTTAGAATAAAATGATTTTATTTGTTTCGAATTCATTCTGTTTTAAAGCCCAGCCTATTGAGTTAGACTGATATTGAAACTTTTGAGAACTTTTTATTACGGCAAAAGGCTATGACTAAAAATAGAAGATAATATTTTGCTGCGATTTCCGATTTCAAAGCTTTGGGTACTGTTGATAAACTGATAATATTTGAAATTATGTAGTTGTCATTAATTTAACGAGAATAAACACAAGAATAAATAATATGAATAAAAATAAAATACAGAAAAATATTATGATCAGGTGACTTGTCACCTATCAATTTCTTCCAGGCAACCTTATTATTTTGGCTCGTAAGTAGTCTGAACCTTGAATCCTGGTTGTCACGTGTCAATCGCCAAAAAAATGTTTTTTTTTTTGTTATGGCACTAGTTGAGCTTTGTGCCAAAAAACATTTAATTACGGGAAGCCTACACGGCCTCCATTGTCAACATGGCGGCGGCGCGGCGGCGAGGCGGGGTCGACGCTCGGCCAACAGCCGAAATTACAATCTGGCCTTCTTTGGTTAGTCTGCACTATTTCTTTCTATCCGATTTTTTCCGTGTAACCCGGTTGTCTGGAAGAAATTGCTACCTTAGCAATTAAGCCACCAGTTGTACTAGTTTTAGTTTGGTAAGTATTGTTTTTGTGTCTGTGAGCAATAGAGTATCATTCATTTATTTATTTCTTATCTATATTGGCAGATCAAGAAAGGTTAACAAACTGAACTAACCAGGTTCATAATTATTGTTCAAATAAAGATTTCTTTATAATGCTGTCTATTTATTAGTATCTCGAGTTACTGGTCCATGTTAGTATTGAACTCTCTCCTAAAAACCATAAGTGACAGAAGTAACTAAATAGGGGATCGGACTGTTCACCATATTTTATGAATTTACGATAATTTATGAATTATTTTTAAAATATAGATTAGTAGCAGACGAATCGCGAAGAAAAAAACAGAATCGGTTGAAAAACTAATTTACAGTGACTTTTTAAAGTTTCAATATGTCTGTCTCTTTCAAAAACGATTTTTATAGAGATTATAATAATATGGCGTTACTAGCAAGTGACGTCATAAGCGGGTATGTGCCTCTCTGTCAAATCTTGAATTTCAAACCTTTATAACTCAGTCAATTTTAAAGATAGAGGAAAAATTCTTTTAGTGTTCGATAGCAGAAACTAAGAAGTCTGGATTTATAAAATTTATAAAAAGTAGTCCGATACCCTATTGTGGCGGGTCCCATTTGCATTAACGAGCCTTATTTGGATTGGTTGGCTAAAGGACTGCCTTAATTTCAGACAATTATCTCGATCTTGAAGTTGTTAAGATAGCCTATTCGATGACGGCGACCACTCTTTGGCAACCATTCCAGGGCTATTCCAGCTCACCTTTCCAGTGACAAAATAAACCATACGATATAGGGACAACATCAGTGTGGCCCAGCTGCCGCCACGGAGCCGCTGAGCATCACACGAAAGTTGTAGAACAATATTTTAGGGTGTGACTAAAGCCGGGGTTCAGACCAGGGAAAAGGGTAGAATAATTAATTTAGGTAGACAGTAAAGTTAAGAATTTATATAGAATAGAATAATTTATAAAACAGGAAGATAATAACTGGAAGTAAAAGAATAACTGAGATCTTCTCTGCAAGAGGTCAGGACAAGAAATTTAGCGGAAAAAAGACAAAATCGAAACGTAAGAAATCTAAATTTGAAAATTAATTTAAAACGAAAAACAAAACTGCCAGCAAGAAAGAAAACAGGAAAGAGGACGAATGCCTCATTACATCAGTATTGTGTAAAGAGCTGCTCGTGATAGTAAATATGATCAATAAAAAATGTAGACAAGCTAGAGCCATGCACACTTCCAAATTTGAATTTTAATCTAACGGCGACGACGACGTCACGGGTGAACGACCGCGTTTGTCCGAACGGCAAGCTCCCGTCTTCCTACGCAATCCTAGACACGAGACTTCATTGGGTCGTATTACAAAACATTACGGTCCTATTTCATGCACATATCAATTTTAGGACTGCGAAAGTAAAATGGTTGGAATTCTAATACTATTTTTTTTTGTTCGAGATTATTATGTTCTTTTGTTTATAATATCCAGCCAGCCAGTCACATCTGCGAAATATAAATTATATTTTTATGAGAGGCTCGGCCAAGTGCGTACTTTAGCTATTAATTTATGACTTCTATAAAAAACGGTTGATTGTAGTTTGAAAAAACGAATACTATGGCTGCTTCGTGATACTTATAAAAATATACAGCAATGCTTGTTAGAAGTTTATAATATATTATTGATATTTGCATTCAAAATCGACTCAAGGAGGCGCGTATAAGGCACAAAAGCCTTAATAACAACAATTATAATTTGAACCAGTTGTTCTACGAATGAAAAATTATCAATCTGTTATTTAATACTTAGTATTTTTACTTGTTTTTGTTAATAATAAACACCGAAATACTTTTTAAAACAGTAGCTAGAACATACGGTTGGACACTTTGACCTTGAGAGCGCATTGATCCCGTAACAGCTAGTAGTAACTGCATTATGTTGGCGACTGCACATATCATTATACAATATTTAGCTCATTCTTAAAAACCATCGATTTTTTAGAACCATAGACCTAATTCAAGTGCCGCAAAATCGACTTGAAAGCGCAACTGGACTTGCTGGGAGCAGACACACCCTTGCTATATAAAGCACTACTTAATCAATTTTGTAATATCGCCTTCTCAAAACACCACAACATAAGAGTTCACTGACCGTATGTTATGATGTTACGTGAGGCAGTACAATCCAGCTGATCTTCGTCCAAAACTAAATATAAACCAGCCAATCGAAGTAAACGCGATATCGAGTATTTTCGACCGGCTGAATCATGAACACAAACAGATAATTTACATCGTCACTACACGCGTCATCTAATAATTCACACGGAAAATTTTTAAACGCGAATTTGACGCGCCATAGTCTTTGTGTTTGGAATCGGAAACCGGTTCGGGTTACCGGTTTAGGTAGCTGATCGTATGACCGGCTTTAACCGCCAAAATTATGAGTATAAACTTGTAAACTTTGCTCCTCACTTGGATTCCTTGTATATCCCTTATACAAGGAGCCACTGCACTGAAACATACATACACAGTCAGACGCACACGCAAGCGATTAAAACTATAAATCACATCACACTATCACACTAATATTATAAATGTGAAAACATATTTGGATGTTTAGATGTTTGGATGTTTGTTCCGCTTTCACGCCTAAACTACTGGACGGATTTGGACGAAATTTTGAATGAAGACAGTTTGTATCCTGGATTAACACATAGGATACTTTTTACGGGAAAAGGTCTTATTCCCACGGGAAAATCTTACACAACGCGAGAGCAGCCGCGGGCGGACCGCTAGTTCCACATATTAACACTCACGACGCACGATCCCCAGATTTTCATGACATGTAATTTTCATTTTTCCTTTTCGTCGATATAACGACTAGGGCTATATTTATTATGTGCTCAAAAGAAACAAGAATATTATAATTAATTGAAAAGTGTAATTTGTGACATCATCCCATGCAAAAAATCAATCAATCAAGCCTATTGCAGTCGGCACTGCTGGACTGCTGCCTCCCCAAGGCAAGGGCACGCCAAAGTGCACGATCACCCGCTTTCCTCATCCAGCCACCACCAGCGACCTTCCTCAGGTCATCAGTCCACCTGACAGGGGGGCGCCCCACACTACGTTCCCCGAGACGTGGTCTCCATTCGAGAACCCGTCTGCTCCAACGCTCATCGGCTCTACGACAGACGTGGCCAGCCCACTGCCACTTCACTTCTGGACTATGGACTGCAAAAAATGGTTAAGTAAATAAAGTTAGTTACGCCCGCCTGTAACGGGCCGTTGATGATGATGCCAGTTGGAACATTTTTAAACTTAACAATTTTACTTTGATATACCTATAGTATTGTTAAGCTGGCAAGATCAGGATAGGTGCAGTAGAGAAAAGGTTTATATCCAGCAATAGGTCGCTGTGGGCTGAGAATGATGATTCAAATTAACTTTTTAGGGATGTAGGTACAGCAAAAAATATTTAATTTATTCTACTCGTATAAACATTGAAGTTTTGACTCATTATTTCCATTGACGGCAAAAAGCTAATTGGAATCCGCCCCGCCCAGATTACGAATACTGATAACAGTGTCACAGATTGATAACAACAGCAGTTATCGGTCAGTGCCTCGTGACGTAGACGATACGTCACAAATGACGTGCGAAGTCAATGGCCTCGTGGGAGAATCGAGAGATTGTGTATAAAGAGAGGAATATGTTGCATCTCTTAATTTGTGAATAGCCTAGTTATTTATATGAGAAGTCTTCAGTGACGACCAGTACAAATGATTGGTAGTATGATAGACTTCAAAATCGAGGGTTCTGGGTTAAGCACATTTTTGATGACTCCGTGCTTCGAAAAGCACAATAAATACGCCGTTGTTGTTGGTCCAGCTGACAGACACGAGCCATGTCCGAGGCCTTTGGTGGTTCAACTCTGACCCAGGGTTTGAGAGGTCGGTCAAACTCGTAATCGATTATTAATTATGAGATATCTTTATCTCAGGATCGAAATATACCTTTTCTCATCTCTGATGAGATGTTTATTTACGTTTGTCCCTTTTGCACATATATGGTTCCCATGTTTTCATCTTGCTCGTCTTACAACAGTAAGATGTTTTCTCAAGATCATTTACAGCGCTAATGTAGCTTAAAACATGAGTAAATGTATTTGTCTCAGTAGCTACTGAAATATGCCATTGTGCCGCCCACTGGGACGAATCGTTTTTACTGTTCAATTTTGTTATTTTTAAAGGAGCAATTCTTCGTAAACATTACGTATTTATTAAAGAAAATAAAAATACATATTTTTTTGCCCGTTTCTCATATACGATAAGCAATGAAATTCTCTAGTTAAAAAGCTTCATAACAACATTTTTCAAAATAGGTATTCAACAACTAGACATAAGCAATTTAATCATCAAGCTAATTGAAATTTTACGACATTTTAACACACTTTGTCCAGCTTTCAGTGCTATCTTTTAGTAAGTATATTTTTCAACTGCTTTTCTTTTTTGATCTTTGAATATTAAGTAAAGCTACGTAAGAAAGCTTTTGATTATGTAAAGTTATAAACGTCAACTTTAATGTTATTACCGTTAGTCTGAACTTATTTACGGCCAGTGTGTGTTAACAAAAGAATCTAATTTATTAGTGCACTCATAAAACCCGAAAACTCATTAAAACAAAATCATAAAAGGCGCCGAAATCTCCCAAACAAAAGAGCCCATCGCCATGACGACAAGAGTACCGTAACTCGCTTTTGACCAGTCCTCGTAAAAAAACACAATGCCTCCAGTCAAAGTGCACGCTACATGTCAAGTGCGTTCACCCCGCCGAGCGACACGTGGACGAGGGCGTGCAACGCTAAAGGGCGTAAGTGACATTACGACGGACGAGCCTGATTCGCAGCACAGAGATAAAAGTACCTCTGAGCTTTTCTGATGCGGCAAGAAAAAAGCTGCGATATTTTCTGGGTTTAGTTTAGGATGCCAACGATTTGTTTTTAATTTCAACATCATCATCGTGTGGGTTGTAACTAGTTGTAAGGTCGACAACCAACCTCACAAACCCTGGTGTCAGTGTTATAGAGCCGCCAAAGGCCACTGACTTGGCTCGTGCAACGACTAGATAGTAGCCGGGACCAACGGCTTAACGTGCCTTCCGAAGCACGGAACCATCTTTCTTTTCGGACAATCAGGGGATTCAGGCTGCAATGTCCTAACCAAATTGGGGAAAGTCACACAAAGATATTTTTGCGTCCCCACCGGGAATCGAACCCGGGCCCTCCATAATGGGCGTCGAAATCTCGACCACTCAGCCACGGAGGCTGTTTTTAATTTTAAAACTTACTTTGCTATCTATTGTGCCTAGAGCAAAAACATGACGTCAAAATTCTTCTTTCGTTTGTAGAGCTTTAATAGTTGCCTGATTTTAATTTAGTGAAGTTTCATAAATAGTTTTTTTGCTACATGTAATTTTTCTAATCTATACTAATCTACCCAAAGAAGATATAATCACTACGTTAATACCCTTCAATTTAGGTTATGTTATGTCTTATAATATAATAATCTTACTTCACAATCCGATAGTTTCAATAACATTCAGTAAATGTATCTATTGATATACGCCGTTATCAGATGATACTCAAAATATTAAACTCAGTTTAAAAATTAAGAAACAGTGAAAGTAACTGGTGATAACTGGTGCATACATTTTGAGAAAGAAGAACATAAATAAATATCAATTAGAAAGGTTAACTATGATTGATCACATGAAGTCATCAACCACTTTCCACCTAACTTTCAGATTACCAAATTCATTTGTCAACTTTTTTTTTTAGTGAAATCATAGCGAAACCTTCGGTTTTGTTTTGAGCTAATCTGTGGACAGCTTGTTTTTAAATTTTAAACTGAGTTTAATATTTCGAGTATCATCTGATAACGGCGTATATCAGTAGATACATTTACTGAATGTAATTGAAACTATCAGATTGTAAAGTAAGATTATTATATTATAGAACATAACCTAAATTGAAGGGTATTAACGAAGTGATTGTATCTTCTTTGCATAGTTAAGAAGGTTACCAAAATAAGTATTTTAATTTGCAAACCTTGTCACATAAAGTCGTTTGACCCCGAAAAAGTATTTATTTTGACAATCGGTGCGCACTATCTAAATGCCCTAAATTGCATTTAAATGTTTGTGCCCTCGTTTTTGCCGATTTTCCGCTATTAGATTTAAGGGTTTTTTTGTTTAAATTTGTGTTAATTGGTCTAGAATCTGGGTTAAGTTACTTTAACATATTTGAGTTGTGCGTAAGAATATTTGCGTTTTGATTGTATACTTACATAGGTAGCAATTGCGTACCTACTTACATTATACTATGAACTTCTACTTAATAATATTCCTGTTCATTTTGTTTTTATGTTATCCTACTTGGCTACGTCAACAATACATCGTTTGTTCGAAGTTTGCTAGACATTAAACAAGAGCATACAAGGCAATAGGGTTGGCAATAGGTGCGTGGTGAAACGATAACTTGATTAAAACAAATAAGCATATCACGTTATTTATATAAACGTGTACTTATTTGTATAACGATACCGTGGAGGTACCTTAATACAAATATTACTAACAGGCCACTTTCTAATAATTTAAAATAATTTAAACTATTTGGTTTACGAAAGAAGTTGCAGATACTGGCATTATAAGAAAATTAAAAGATAGAATTCTGAACCGAAGACAAGAAAACGAAGATGCCTAGAAAACATAATACTGACTCTAATTACCCACACATACACAGGCACAGACGACGCGTCATGTTAAAAAACGAATATATCAAGCGCATTAAATTAATTTAGTATAATACAAATATTCGGCAAATCACTATTTCAGAAAAATCCCGTTTCTGAACATAGATTTTTGGCAGGTTAAAATCCAACCAAGTCCATCATGCATCATCAACTAGTAGTCTAAATGAGCTAAGTCCAAATACCTATGACCTTTCTACATCCAGGCTTGGAGAAAACCCCCAACAAAAAAGTCATGCACCAGACTCCAACCAGTATTGATTATACACCGAGCCGCCAGCAAGAGATAGCATTACGTAAATGGGTTCAAAGGCTCATAGCTTAGAACATGTAGGTAGAATAGGATATGTGGAGATAAATCTTTCTTCGATAAGTGGACTGTTTCATGATTGCGTGATTTATGATGATTAACCATCATCAACGGTTCATATACGTCCCCACCGAGGGGCTCGAGCCTGCCTTGAATTAGGGCGATTAGGCCTTAGTCGACCACGCTGGCCCAGTGCGGGTTAATTAGCCACAAAATAATAATTTTGTAATATTAACCATAATACTCATATATTCTAGTTCCTTAAAATGCTTAAACGTGAGTTTATAAAGTTATCACGCGAAAGATAACGCAGTGACTCAAATGTGATTTTGCAAAAGTGTGAAATTATGAAAATCAGATTGTCACATAACCTTATCAGCCAAAGACTGCTTGATAAAAGTTCAGATTTTTGCTTTGACCGATAGCGCTGTTACTGACAGAAGGGGTTAGCCGAAAAATGTGGAATGTGGTTTTTTCAACTTCGGATTATGTATTTTATGCTGTTATGAGAATCACAGTGAGTATTCTCTGAAAGTTACAATGTTATTCAAATAAGAATAGGATTGAGCGGTCGCAAAGTGACGTTATTCTGTCAGAGCAATACAACATTCTGTAGCCCATCCCAGCCCAGCTTGTACTATTGTTATTTTACAGCTACTGATTTTTTTCTGTCCATAAAATAAAATAATTTCTTTACGCAAGTTAAAGTTAAAAAAGTGAATGCTGGCTGGTTCTCTGACTAACGTAGGCTTATTAAGTCTAAGAAACGTGCCGTAAAACAAAAATAAAATTCTGTAAACCATAAATACCTCTTATGGAATTTGCGGCTTTCTTATCCATGAACATCCCAGCTAACGATGAGCCGAACATGCCGTCGCTGCTGCCAGGAGGTGGCGAGGTGCTGTCGGCCACGGAGTTGGAGGTGATGTCTTGCATCATGTGACCCTGCATCACACCCTGAGGCGGCATATCGCTGGGCTCCCGCTTCAGCAGGCCCTGCGGCAACTGGCCCTGATGCAGCATCGTCGAAGCAGACGAATGCCCGCCATGCTGATCCGGCGGCCATTGCGACCCAAACAGCTCGTGGAACTGATTCATATTCCAAATTCCGGGTTTCTCCTCTTTTGCAATTACGCCCTTTCTAAGTGTAGTAGAAAACTTTCGGCCAATGATTGTCGTTCGCGAATCGAATTCGCATTTCGTACACTATTTTTTTATTATCACTTTGTTTTGGTGTTTCTTTTTATAAACTGTGGTCGACTATGTCGTAGTTTAAGGCAACTTTTTTTTATTTACCAGTTTTAGTTTTTGGGGAAACTGTATGGCACTCCCGGTCGTTCAACTTGGTTGATCAACGGATGTGTTTGATATTTTAGCTGATGAATATATTCCGTCCGAGCGGCGAAGTGAGATTTCTTTTCGCGAAGTTTAATTCAGGTATTCTCTTTTTGAAAAGTAATAAGTTTTTTCGCATTTTGTCTCCGTGATTGTTTGCGAATCTTCCCTTTGTTCTTAAAACATAATTAAGGCACTATTTATTTTTTGTTTTACTTTATTGTAATTCACTTGTTCCCGTATACTAATTTGTTAGGTATAAAAAATCTGTAAAAAGAAAACAAGAGCAGAAAGAAGAATTTATTCCAATTTAAAAAATTTGGAAAAGGAAGAATTTAATAGTTGCCAATTAAACAGTTCCGGTGTGAGATTTTAGTTAACCGAACTGCGTTCAATTATCTAAAATCCAGAAGATTTACGTTTAGAATTTTTCGAAAAAATTTGTTTGTATTTTCTCTTATTTTAAAACACCACGTTCCATTTGGGGTATAATCCAAAAAATCCTCAGGTCACTGCACTTTTCAAGGCACTGTCATAAATCATTGGAGAAATGAAGATTGCACTGTTGTAAAAAAATTGCTGCGTTCACCTCACTACTGGGGAAGTAAAATGTTAAAAATTTGTACGTGTTTTTTGTACTGTCGGTTGTCCACAACCCGTATCGCGGGGAGATGTTCACTCCGAGGCGGTTCGACTGTGACTGACGCATTGACGAATCTTCGGGCCTGGGCCACGAAAAATTATATATTTTTTCATTCTGGCTGAATAATCAACTTAGCTCATAGTGATAGTTCAGTCCCCCCGAGCGAAGTGTTTCGACCCCAAAACTGTCAAAATTCGCGATTAACACGAACTTTGTAGCCAAAATGCTGCGGGAAGGGCTAAACGTCAATATTATGAGGAAATTTTATCGAAAAATGTTGTTAATTGAAGTTATTAGACATATCCGTTGTTCGTAGTAGCTTTTTGCGGATGTGTGCGTGTGTCGGCATGCACACTAGCGCACGCGCGTCAGCTCCGGTCGTTGACCTCGGTACCCAAACAGTGGATTTCGGTGAAATGTTGATGAACTCTGGCTGGTTACGTCTCATGCAAATTTTTTTCTGCTATCTCTTGAGATGCGAATACTGAAACTTACAGAACCGTCTGTTATCAATGCGATATTTTATTGGAGTTTGTTACCAGATGTCGCCATGCATTGAAAGCTAAATGCATAAATCGATTTTTTAATCCGTTTTCTCTTAAACACGAAGTTAATACTACGCATCGCAAGTACCTGCAAGTATGTATATACAAGTGTCAAACGTTCATTGACCCCGGAAAATGTTGTCAACCGCAAACGAGTATTGCAGTTTTGTTTATTTTTAATATCATTACAGTATCATTGCAAAAGAATGTCAGTTTGTTCACATAAGTCAATACGCCTCGTTACGTAGGATGTGCAATTAATTGAATATTACATTATTTATTTTCGGCGTAAGGGACAATTTGTCTCTACACGTAAGTAATTTAACTAAAAAATAACTATTTGTAATATCTAAAATTTAAAAGCACGTACTTGAAGAAATAATTACCACGGGAACATTCCATCATGTCGTCATAGTACAATGCCCAAGAAGCCCCCTTCCACCCCTAAAATAAAATACTTCCGAAAAATACGAGCAAATAACCTCCCGGGCAAGACCGCCGACCTTGCGCGCGACAAGGACGGAAGACGTGACGTCACACACTTCTATCTCACTCTCTCTTTCAACCGCGGTGTAGACGACCTATCGATTTAGAAGCACGTGTCCAAAATAATGATCAATTATGAGTACCTTTGGTGTGGGAATTTCTCCTTCATTAATGGTTTTAGAGGTAATTTACCTACAATGTTCTACACATGTCATTTGCTTTTCATGGATGATAGGATAGGATGGCGCATATTATAAAGTAATCGTGGGTAGGTGATTATCATGTAAACTCAAAAGTAAGTAATTATATATTTTTTTAAACTAACGATTAAAACTGGAAGATTTGAAGAAGTTATTTTGTGCCAAACTGTAGTTATGGTGCAATTTTATTTAATGTTCTTTTAGCACTAATTGCTCTTCAGTGGTTTAGTTTAGTAGTTAAGTTAATGTAAAATCAATGTAAAATTAAAATAGTTTCGTAAAAAATTAGAAACAGTCCACATGATATGAAGTGAAATTAATAAAAATAATATACAGAACCATTTTTTCAATGTTCTTAACTCAATCCGAATGGTGGTTACACCATTCATTATTTTCCTTGCGCGATATTAGTCAGCATTTTACAACAATCATATTATTTTTCGTGTCAACGACCTTACAATTACATACAATAAATTACACAACAATAAATAATTTTATTACTATGTGCAGGCAGTCGCAATGTGATGATTAAAAAGTAATTATAATTAATTATTTTCTTACACTTTTTACATAGTGTTATTTTGATATTACATTATGGTTATGCAGAAATTTCAGTTGTTAAAAATGCAGAATTGTTAAAGAATTATGTTGTATTGTTAGCAATAATCAGGTTAGATAACGTCATCCATCACTAACACAACGTAATCAAAAATATTTTATTAGCAATTTGTCTCTTAAGCACTTTAAAATTTCAAGTCTGTCAGCCATTTTTACCAAAGCAAAAATGTAGTTCACAAAATAAATAATGCATCCTGGCCACTAATAGGAATAAAAAATCGAGAATTTTAAATTTGGTTTTTGGGTATTCGAATTTCAAATGTAGTCCCGCGCTGTTGGAGTTCGCACGGAAGCGTCCATCGAACTTCGAACTAACAGTTGAACTTCCTGACCCTATCGTTTCGAGGTGTGTCTCGATAAGTCTTCGATGGACAAAATAATAGGACAACAGATTTCTTCTGAGCAACAAATAAATTAAAATGCGATCTTTCTTGTAACCTCAAAATCAAATCGTATTTTACTGAAAAAATATTACAGGGAATTTAATTAAATATACAAAAGTACAATATAAAATGTTTTTAAATATATTTTTTTACTTTTATCATGTTTAAAATTACAAATTCACGTTTCATATAAATAAGTTGTTGCACAACGAAAATGACTTGATCAAGATATAGAACAAATTTTACACATTTCAATTTATTCGTTAACAAAACGTAGTTTGTGTTCGAAATAAAGTAATACATCATAAAATAACATCAGTCAGAATAACATCATAAAATAAAATTAGAATAACATAGAAAAATCCTTATTTATAGTTATGTCAAAATTAGATTCTTATTTAATGTTACGTTCAGACGTTCATCATATCTAAAGCGGTATGAGCAGAGCTCCAAGTTTACCAAAAGAGCGTTCAAAACCAAATATTAAAAAACGTCCAGAATTTAACGGATTTCGCTGTAACTTTCTGAAGTTAAAATTGGAACGGTGAAAAATATAAAACGGATCAGTGGCGTCAAGCTTAAAAATTCGAATTTCGAAAACGGTGAATTACAGCGGACTCGAGCGTTCAGTGGCTAGACGAGGCGATTGAACTCAGATTTGATTGTTTCTGGGATATACTCTTTTCTTCTTGTTTTAATTTCTTGACATTTCTTCTTGACAGGTTAATCATACTCGTTTTTACGTTTTTTTATTGAACTACTGACAACTGGTGACACTTGACACAGCTTTGATAATAACTAATAGAAACATGTTTAGAAGTCTTAGGGTTGATCTTTGACCGGACAAATATTTGTACAAGTTTGATATCTTTTCTAGGTGTTATTACACACTTATTTGTAAAAACAAGCCACGCAATGGAAGTATGGACAAATTCGTTTATTTGCAGTATTTTGTTTGTTTATCGTTATTTCTACACTAAACGTTTTTTCTTCTTCTTCTTCTTCTTCTTCTTCTAAAATTGACACAATTTTCTGGTTTGTTACCACGGTTATATTTAATATTGTTACCTCGATATTATGTAATTTCTAGATTGAAACTGACGGATTCCTTTTTTTTTTTCAAATAACCAACGTTCTAAATCCGAACCGGCAGATTCGTCCAAAAATTGCAAGTGGCTAGATCAACGAACTTGGTTTGGGCGCGGGGTTGAACGGCCGACGTCGTATCTGCAGATAACGCGCTATCGATTCGATATGGAGTTACGTCCTTTGGGCACTCGACTGCGCGAAGGTTAGGTTAGTATCATGCAGAAATAGTTTTTTTTATTTTTAGTTATAAATCATGTTCTTGAGGTTGGCAGCTATGACTTTTGAGAAGAAACTGATGATAGAGCCCTATTCTTGAGAGCAAAAGGCAAACAGAATTTTCAGAAAATAAACGTGGCAATAGGTGAGGCTTGTAACCGTTGTAGTCTAAGAGCGGGCCGTATGCAACCCTACCTCATCGAGTAGATAGGTCGCATCTTGCTACTCGATGAGGTAGGGTTGCATACGGCCCGCTCTTAGTCTATTGGGTAGCAAAAGGGAGACCGCGAAAAAATGCTATGCCATACAAGAAACCTACCTCCATTTTTTTGTTGTTAAACAGACAATCAAAATCATTACTAAAAGCGGTGACGCGTGGCGTTCCTACATTTAGGTGCGTCAAAACCTTTCTACAACTTTGCCAAATAAGGTTTTAATGTGTAATATCTTTATTGTGAGCCAAAGAGCATCGGTGGTCTAGGTAGTGGTTAGGGCCGCTGCCTCCCGTCCGGGAGACGCGGGTTCGATACCCACAACGCACCAATGTGTTTCCGAATTTTGAATTCATATGAACGTTTATTAGACGGTCACTCCTGCGAATGCAAAGGTTGTGTGTGAAGTCGACCAACCCGCACTGGGCCAGCGTGGTCGACTAAGGCCTAATCGCTCTAATTTAGAGTAGGCTCGAGCCCCTCGCTTGAGACGTATATGAGCTGTTGATGAGCCAACTAAAGCCCTACTCACCCCTTAAGCGGTATGAGCGTGATCTTTTCGATTGATTATAAAACTATTCTTGGTGCTTTATTCTACTAGACAGGAAAAACAAATATTATTGAAACCGAATTATTTGAATCTTGTCATGAGGTAGCTGTTATAGCATACAGCATTTGGAACAGACGGACAAACTCCGGTGACCTGGTTTCTTTTCCTTATACTTAAATACTTTATAGTTGGAATCGTCTGTATAAAGTTAGTAAGCCGTGTGGTGACGGCAGAGTAGAATACATTAGTCACCAACCCCTACTCTTCCCATGGGTGTCGTAAGAGGCGACTTAAGGACTACACATTGAACAGGGAACGGGCAGCAGCGCTCTCTGATACAGTAACCTTTTAATCTGCGATCTCCAACCCGCCTGCCAAGCGTGGAGATTATGGCATATCATAGTCCAGCAGTGGACTGTAACGGGCCGCTGATGTTTGATGATGATGTATAAAGTTACGTGTTTATAATCAAAGGAAAATCTACTAGCATCTAGTTTAAAAAATTAAAAACCGTTTTGCGGAATGGCGATTGACCTAAATTTAGTTTTCCGTATTAATCGCATATTTGCTGCTGGTACACAAGTGGTCACTTTTAACAGTTACGACTTACATAACTTATTGATTATATTTACGAATGTAAAACTATAACTAAAATATATTTGTAACCCTTTTCTTGTCGTTAAATACATAATAATTTCGATCGAAGTCACTGACAATGGCCTCGATTCGGGATGTCACGCTATAATCCTTAATTTAAGTTAGTCCGTCCTTTTTACCTTTTAAAGATTGAAAAGAGACAGGAGATGGCCATCCTAATATTAGAGCTGTCAAACATCGAATTCGAACCTTATGGCCGTGTCGATTGCACAATTTTAGAGAGCACATAAACATGCGACTTAAAAATCTCTTAAACTGACAGCTATGCCCTTATTTTAGGTTATCATTCGTTCAAATTAATATCATTCGTTCATCACCTCTCTTTCATTGGTCATAAAACGAAAAGGATAGCTGGATTTTAAAATTAGAATTAGAGCATGACATCCCGAATCGAGGTCAATAAGTATATATTTATTTGAATTGGTGGCGCTCTACTGCAGCTTATGTTTAACCTTAAGGTGTGTGATGCTGATGGGTGACTAATACAAAAAAAAACTAAAAAATAATATATTATAGTAAACTTCTTTATTTGCCTATTCACTTGTACTTCTTTAGCTTGAAATGTCCTTACGAAACTAGGGCAGCCCACAAAGCGATATCGGCAGTGTCCTCACCGAGGTGCGAACCCAGAACCCCCGGATTGAAAGCCGAATGTTCTTTTAAACAAAAACGCTATGTGTATGACCCTTACGCGGCAGCTAATATATTATGTTATCTCTTAAATAAATACAATGGTGTTTTATGTGAATTCTAAAGAAAACAAAAAGAACCGACAACAGATTTTTTTCTTTAATTCTTGTCCAATTTTTAATTTATTTTACCACCATTTGATTTGGAAAATATTCTTCAGTTTCATGAAGTATTATTTCATCTGTTAGTTACGCCTCTATTCGTCCAATTACTCAGACTAGAGTCTACCTATCTATGTAGACACCTCCACATTCGGCCACCTCAAATTACAAAATGATGTCATTAACACGCAATGGCTTCAAATAGATTCTGAGTCATTTCAGATCAATATTATAAGCATTAGGTATTTATTTTTGGTATATTCTATATACCGAGGGGAGGCCTTTGCCCAGCAGTGGGACACACAAGAGGCTACTTAAAAAAAAAAAAATTCTATATTAAAAAATATTTATTTTGTGTCATGCACGTATTTATCCGACGTAATTTGATTTGAACGTACTAATTTTGACAATGTTTAGATCTCACATTATGATTTTTTTTTCATCTTTCGTTCTATTGTTTGCAAAAATATCGGATGCATCTTTATCTCAGAGGAAATAAGCGCGAGGCGACGCACGTCGGAAATCTTTGATCTTTATCCTTATATTGAAAAATACATTCAGTCACCAAATAAATTTAAAACAATGAGGTTTATAGTTAAAATCAAAATTCGTGAAATGGGCAAAATGCAAAAATAAAAGGCGCATCTTAATTTCTATAAAATATGAACGATCGCCAAATAAACTAAATGTACGAGCTCAGCACATTACATGAGCCGATGACGATGCTGCATAGCGACTCCAGCGCAGCGTCACCTGCACACATGCGCGCGGCGGCGGCGGCGGCGGTGTGCGCGAATCGCTGTCTGTAGCTGCGCGCGCGGATCGTTCAACTCTGCGCAGTGGGGCAGTCGTTGACCCGCCCACGTGGCCGCTAACGGGCGCGGGAGATGGAGTTACTACCGTGCGACGGAGTTGCCTTCTGCGCGGATAGTCCCGAGTTTGGTTCCCGGTTGGATATTTTTTATATGAAGAGAGAAGATGCTTATACAAATACAGTACACACCTTCCTAACGTTTAACAAGATGTGCATCTGTAGTCTTTAAACTTGGCTTATTATATTATCAATCAATCAATTAATCAGCCTATTGCAGTCCATTGCTGGACGTAGGCCTCCCCAAGGGCACACCATAGCGCACGATCACCCACTGTCCTCATCCAGCCACCACCAGCGACCTTCCTCAGGTCATCAGTCCACCTGGCAGGGAGGCGTCCTACGCTACGTTTCCCGAGACGAATAAATAAATAAATAATGAATATTGGCTTATTACAATGTAAGGGAAAGCTGTAGGCTGTAGGTATGTAACAAGTATCTAAAATCCACTCTCATAGAACTTTAATCTTTGTATCGGTAGATTTACAAACTATGGGGATGTGATAAGGAATAAAAAATACCCACATCACCACCATAGTGGTTAAAAAGGTTTGGTTTGGCGGTACAGTAGGTCTGAAACGTCTTTTAGTCTGAGTACAATAAGAAAATGTAATACTCATTTCTTATTCAGCCTCCGTGGCCGAGTGGTCGAGATTTTGACGCCCATTACGGAGGTTCCGGCTTCGATTCCCCCTGGGGACACAGTCAAGCAAAACTCTCTTTGTTAGACTTTCCCAAGTTTGGTTAGGACATTGCAGGCTGAATCACCTGATTGTCCGAAAAGAAAGATGATTCCTTGCTTCGGCAAGCACTTAAGCCGTTGGTCCCGGCTACTATCTAGTCGTTACATGAGCCAAGTCAGTGGCCTTTGGCGGCTCTATAACAATGACAACAGGGTTTTGAGGTCGGTGGTCGACCTTACAACCCACACGATGATGATGATGATGATTTAGTTTCTGTACGAAATATTAAGATCATCATAAAATATTTGAGATAAGGTATTATTTTTCATACAACAGCAAAAAAAAGACAATGCACAAGAAAAATCAACAAATATCATAGAAAGAAAGTAAGACAACTTTGTTTTTGTAGACAACCATTTCTGATTCGTAGATCGGAGTTACAGCTACGCGGCTACGGCTGCGGCTACGGGCTACGAGCGAGCGTAGCGACCGTAGCACCTAGCGTGGAGGTCTCTATGGCTACGATCTGCATTCAATCAATCAATCAACGGCCTGTTACAGTCCATTGCTGGACTATGAACCTCGTCCACTTAAGTGGAGGGTTTTGCCATACTCTCCACGCTTGGCAGGCGGGTTGGAGATCGCAGATTAAAAGGTTACTGTATCAGAGAGCGCTGCTGCCCGTTCCCTGTTCAATGTGTAGTCCCTAAGTCGCAAGAGTAGTCGCAAGAGTAGAGTAAGTCGGAAGAGTAGGGGTTGGTGACTAATGTATAATACTCTGCCGTCACCACACTATAATTTTATTTTTGCTTATTAGGCTTATCTATAGTTTCGCTGTCTAGTTCGGGATCAGATGACCTTGTGAAAGATGTCCCCATAGATTTATTTATTTTATCTTACTCTTTGATCTTTTTTGGAAATGATAACCTTATCTTATTTTTTTATTTCATTAACAACAAATTTATGTTTTTACACCTTTCATCTATTCGTTTCTTCACTGTGATCAAAACATTACCGAAAATCTTTTTTCTCATACTTTCTAAAATGCCTTCATTAATATAATATTAGAAATAACAAAATTATAGCCAATTCAAAGAAAATACTCGTAAAATAAAAAATAAATAAACGTAAAATACGAAACCAACTTTTTAAAATTTTCTATAAGTTGAACCATAGTCACCCCTTGACACACGCACCCCAAGGCGAGTGACCTTACGATGACCTCACGGTGACCTTGTGGCAACGACCTGGAGGTTAACACCAAAACGCGGCTGATGGGTCATCTCCAATTCCGAAGGTACAAATTACTTCCGTGCTTGAAGGAAATCGATCATTCAGTCTTGGATTTTCTTTCGGGAGAGGGCGGAAAGTCTATTGTAAGAAAGACATGAAAAGAAAGAAAATGTCATTATTATTAGGATAATTAGTTTTTAGCTGTGCTTACCTAGCAAGTAGGTCGTATATTATCGAAGGTCGTATACGAATGATATTTTTGATGAATGATAAGAATATGCTAAGGATCCTCTTATTAGCTCTTTGGCTGTCAGAAAATCCCCCATAAGAAAAAATAAAAAAAATTGTTTTAAATAAGACGATAGATGGCGCCAGGTGTACTTCGTGGATTCTTTTTTTTTAATCCTTTTATGGCCCTGGGTGACTCGCCGGATTTCTTCATCCACGAATCGTCAACGCCATCTATCGAAGTTTTATGAATTATTATTTTTTAATTGGCTGTCGGAAAATCCCCCATTGATTTTGGAATTCAAATGTACATTTTATTCGACGCTCTTGATTACCATGCCTACATGAGGGAAAACATCGTGAAAAATCCTGCACAGCTATGAAAATTTAATTGGGTTGTTAATAGTTTCATGAGGGACTGAAGCTGAAGTGATGTCTTGGAACTTTAGGCTTCTTTTCTTTATGCTTTATGTAGTTGATGAACTAAGACCTACAGAGAATAGAATAGAATATACAAAGATATTTAAGATCCGCCGCCGTGTGGTGACGGCAGAGTAGAATACATTTGTCACCAACCCCTACTCTTCCCGTGGGTGTCGTAAGAGGCGACTTCACATTGAACAGAGAACGGGTAGCAGCGCTCTCTGATACAGTAACCTTTTAATATGCGATGTCCAACCCGGCAGCCAAGCGTGGAGATTATGGCAAAACCCTCCACTTAAGTGGAGGAGGCTCATAGTCGAGCAGTGGACTGTAACGGGCCGTTGATTTTTGATTTGTTTTGATTTAATTTAAGATTAAATTAAGATATTTTTTTCTCAGTTTACCAAAGCTAAATAATAAATATACATTAAATAAATTAGTGATTTTATAGGTATAAGTTGAGAAAGACGTAATCTTCATCATGTAATCACCATGATATAGTAACAAAAATTAATACCAATGGCTTCCACTACAATTTAATACTACAGACACCAGTCTCTCCGCCGTTTTGGGAGGTCGTTCACCGGTTGAATGAACTGTGAACGAGTGAGTGACCGAAGCCGAAAACTGACCTATACTTGCGCGAACCACATTTTTCGCTCATGCGCAGTTTCGTCGTTTTCGCAATAGATTTCGGTATTTGCTCATAAAGTAAGCAATTCATTTCTCGGAAACGGCTTTAACGATTTTGCTGTAATTTTGTACTTAGATAGTCTATTCCAAAATTATATAAAGATAGGAATACCTATGATTAATATATTATATTTAGAAAAGTAAAGCGCGAAAATTAATAGAACATATTAATGGCACATTTAAGTATTATCAGACATCGAGCACAGCTCGCTTGCCTTATTATTATGTCCCCACCGAAGGTTTCTATCGAGCCTGCCCTATATGTGTGATGATGATGACTTGATGAGGCTTTTCATAAACTTTAAATTTTCAAATCGTGCGCAGTTCTCCTCGCAAGGTTTTTTCTAAAGGGCGTCGGATTTCCAAAAAAATAAATTATGTTTTTCGAACATCCAAACCTTCTGTTTGAAAGGTAACGCACTTCTTACTCAAGCTTGTAACAGTTGATAAATTATTAATTAGGACCACTCTTAATAAATATTATACTTTAATATTAAAAGTTCATAGAACTGTATAAACTCTCGCGGCCTTCGGGCATTAGACTCAGTATTTTTATTTGGTAGGTACATGTACGTACAGGCATGAGCTGTCGCGACCTTGGTCTCGGGTTCGAGCCCCGGTGACGCAATGCGCTCAGCTCGCATGGCTCGTCGTGTGAAGTGCTCGAAATAAATTGGCAATGCGACGAAAATAAAGCGGTTGTCATTTGTCACTTTAAATGTGTCAAAAAGATGACCGATGCTGTTAAAACTAGTTTATTTTTTTATATAATTAGGAACATACCAGGTAAGTGTTTAGTCAAATTGATTAGCTAGAAAGTTTGTAACAATCAGTTTAGCAAATGATATTATGGACAACTACTATCTACATACAAGTAAGAAAAAATACTCGGGAACCGAACCCACGAATTCTCGCGTAAAAGGCAGACATTCCACCAACTAGGTCATACAAATAGCCAGTGAATATTTAATTAGTTCTGAAACCGAAAAAAAAATCTAGCTAGGTAATTAACTCTACTGACCTGCTTTTCAGAGACTTTGGTTTGGTAAAAAGATAGGTAGTTCGATACCCAAGGCCATAGCCTACTTTTACCGAGGGAAAAATAAGTTATCCCATAGGAAATATTACAAACAAGGCGGCCTTAGGTCGCAATGTTTAACAGGCAACCAGGAATTATTTATTAGCTAGTATGGCATGAGGAGACCGAATATTGACCTAGCCTCTCAAAAGCTATTTTAGTCATTGTCACGTCACAGCCCAATGACGTATCATGGTGAAACTTCCGAAATCTAAAGGCTTGTCTTAAGGTTATTGTACTATTGTCCATTGTAATTAATACAAATCAAGAAACTTCGGCATTGCGATAAGTTGTGAAACAAGCCTGCCCACCCAGTTTTACACATTATTCGTCATCGGGCTGCATCAATTCATGGCCTTCGTAGTTCGAGTTCAAATCCCGGTAAGGAATTCAGTTGAATGTTTGATTGTTTCCGAGGGGATTTCGCTAGTGTAAAATTTTTTTATGGGATTACTTTGTATGACTGTCTCCAGTTTGGTCATAAGACAATAGGGTATCGGACTGTTCTAAAATTTACCACATTTTATGAATTATTTTTAAAATATAGATTAGTAGCAGACGATTCGCGAAGAAAAAAACAGAATCGGTTGAAAAACGAATTTACAGTGATTTTTTAAAAATTCAATATGTCTGTCTCTTTCAAAAATAATTTTTTGTATGGAGATTATAATATGGCGTTACTAACAAATTACGTCACAAGTGGGTATGTGCCTCTCTGTCTAATCTTGAATTTCAAACCTTTATAATTCGGTCAATTTTAAAGATAGAGCAAAAATTCTTTTAGTGTTCGATAGCAGAAACTAACAAGTTTGTATTTATAAAATTTAAAAAAATTAGTCCAATCCCCTATTATGACTGCTAGAAACGTCAAATAAAAAAAGTTTTACAGTATTTACGTAGGCTTGAAAAAATACTGGCTAACAAACTGCATTATCTTCCAAATTACGTTTTTTTTTTAAAGAACGGTACCGGCAGTACATTTCCTTTACATTTGCATCGTACTCTAGATGATACTGGCTGCAAAAATCCTGACGGGTACGTCACAGCCGGCAGACCGCCCAAATCTCAGGTCACGCGCAGGTCGACGCCCCCCCAAGTTGAATGGCCAATCACCGACCAGTGTTACGTGAACTCTTGATACGGAAGTCGAGTTTTACACTGTTTGAAGTGTAATATTGCTAGAGTTTGCGAAATTCTGCAAACTAGTGCAGGGGTCTATTGTAAATCGCCCAGTGACCTAGTAGTTCCTACCTAATGTGTAATTATCTCCTGATGTATTAGGTCTTCACTTACTATGAAAAAAATAAATTAATATTATTATTATAAAAAAAAAAACTAGGTACTTTTTTTTATTTGCTTTTTTACTGAAATTGGGACCATGTTTTATATTTTTTTATGTTCGTTCTAGTAAAATAGTTTGTATTTAAAAACATAATCACACTGGTATTATAAAATTCGTAATAAAGACTGTTTGTACACTGAATTTAAAATTTTGAAGGGAAAAATCTTACAGAACGCGAGCGTAGCCGTGAGCGGACGCTAGTAACCTATTCTTCTTATTTTCTTAGTTTTTTCTGGGGTTTTTTTTTAATATTTAATTTTATTTTTCTATTTAGTAATTATAATTAGGTAAATTGTGATTTTATTTTAAATTATGGAGTTTTATTTTTTTATGTATTCATTGTGTTGTTGATGGCTACAGTAAAAGGGATCTTAGCCTGTACCAGTTTTTTATTAAATTACTCTAATTAAAGGTACGTAAATTTAAAATTAGAAGTACTAGAAACTGCAGTCACATCATATCAAAGTACACTTCCACATATTTGGGCACAGTCAGAGTTGAACACACTCCTATCGTCCAGTAAACCTACCTAGGTACCTTCAAAACCAACGAAAATACTGATACAAGAAAGGAAATAATGATAAATAGGCATAAAACACTATTGATAGCAATGTTAGGTTCGCACTTTAATATTTAATTGCTATGATGATCTTAGAGATAATTTTATTAGTCTGAAGGTTGTCTTGAAGAAAAAATATAAATTAACCCGAATTTTTAAGAATGCTAATAATAATCAGAAGTATTATTTTTAAATATTTCGGGTTAGTTAAAAACAAAATCTTATGTCCTTCCGCATTTACTTGTAAAAAAGAAATAAAAATAAGGTGTTATATATGTACAGTAAACTTTTTAAAGAAACCGCAAAACAATGCATAAAAGTTGCACAAGTTGCTTGCGACCTTGCCCCTAAATATTTCGTAACACGGGACTCGAACCCGACACTTATACCGGATTTCGCGGAGACTTATCACCCAAAACATTCCGAGTCATCGGAGTAGGTAGGTAATACAATAAACTTTGGCGGTTCAATGCCCTGCGAGCGTCAACACCGCGTACATATTTGCCTCTTCTAACGTCATATTATTAATAACTATTGTAATAAAAGATAAATTAATTAATAGGAAATTTCAAGAGCTTTTTAATGATATAAGAATCAGAAATGGTTGATTAGTTATAAGATATCAACTCAAATTTAAGTTCTACATGGGTATACTTAAATAGCTAATGTAGATTGGTTTATATTGTTTTATTTAACCAACTACATTTGCCTATAATATGCATGTATCTTCACGTTCATATTCATCACGGCGTGGGTAGGGTTTTTAGATAGAAAATGCATTTTGCAAACTGATATAGTCTTTTTTTTTAACTACTGGTAAGAGTAAAATTTCTGTAGATAGCGAATATTGTATCTTCAAAACCCTGTGCCCCTGTGAGCTAAGTATATCGACATTAACCTAATATTATTTCTAAAATATAGCTTTGCAATCAGCCCACCATGAGAAAAAGGCATCCACCTAGTTAAATAAATCTACAATTACAACTAATAATAGTCAATTTAGCACCTTAATTCATCTAAAGCACCTACCTAACTAGGTCCCTATTAATTTTAATGTTATTGTCCCACGCTTCTAGTTAATAATAAAGAGCCATTTCATGTCAAGTACCTAGTAACTATATTCAATCTCGCATATTTCTTTCAACCCAATCTTTATCGTCAACTTTTTTATTAAAAAAAACCTCCCCACTCCTAGAAAATAAAAAAAATATGCGATAAGTTGACTTATAGAAAAATAATTTGAGCAAAAGTAAAAATTCACCAAGTCTGCGAACATTCACCCGCGCGGTCGTTCGTTGAACCCCGAATTTTGTGCGGGGTCATCGAACGGACACCGCCCGCTCGACATAAGCTATATATAGTTAAGACAGAAAGAGAGGAACGATATCGCTCATTTAAAAGGAGAGAGACAAAAGATACACGTGATATTTTGCTCAATTTATGGCTAGTAAGGCCTTTTTGAGGTTTGACGATGATTTTGATGAAAATTGAGTCGTGTGGGTAGAATGATAAATATATTTTTATATAATATTTCTTTATAAATAGGCTCTTTGTTTCTATGTAAGATACTTTAATAAACAGCATTGGCACCTAACACAGGCTAATTAGACCGTGTTTTTTTTTTTAATTTAATATCCAAACTTTTTTTTACCACGGAGTGAAAGGTACCTTACTTGTATGTTATAGGTATTTTATTATACGACCTATACTAATGCCTTTTGGCTCTACTAGCTAAATTAAACTAGTTAGAGATTTGCACACACCACGTATAGAAAAATCGCAATATTTCAAGTATGATTTTGTAGTATGTTTGCCCTTCTTCTTTACTTTTTAGGTAGGTATTTTAAAGCAACCCAAAATAAGATTTTCCTCCCTAGATACGAAATTGCAAAACGATGTGTAATAATGATAAAAGAAAAATGTGTTATTATTTTATTTTAAACGATAACATTCACGTAAGAGTAAAATAGTAAAATGTGTGTAGTTTTGTTTTTGATATGACATTTTCATTAAACATACAAATTATTAATTGACTAAATACCAAGTTTGTTTTTCTATCATACTTCATTTGTTAAAACAAGTGAAAGCTCTACTCACCCCTTTATGAGTATGAGAGTAATGATGTTATGTACTTGTAATAATTGCTTAGGTAAACAATTACACAAATGAAATAAAAATAATGACAATGATGTTTCCTCATTATAAGTATCGATATCACATTATAAAGATGTTGTGCAATATGTATTTTTATAGTTGAATGACCTCGACGAGCACTAAGATACAAAGGGGAAGTTACGAGTACCTACGTATACCTGCTAACTAATAATTAAAATTTCACTTTTTCGTATTCAGTTCGTAAACCTATCGTTTCTAGAGATCTAACGCGCTAACTTTGAAATTAACACAGTGTCCCCACCGGGATTCGAACCCGGAACCTCCATAGTTAGAGTCAAACACTCGACTCTCAGCCACGAGGTCTGTTATTGTTACGCTACTATTCTGTGCTTAACTGAAGATGACACTGAGAAAAAAGTCCTTTTCGTCTCTTGGGACGTCCACCGGAGGATAGTTTGCCATTTTTCTCTTACTTCGAGCAGTCGGTTAACTGTTAGAACACACATGATACCGTATCATAATGCAAGTAATACTAATGTTATTATTTGGTTAAGATAAATTGTCTTACGTTGACTTTAAAAAATATATATTTTATTGTACAGTCCTAGGATATAAATAATAAAAATTGAATAAAAAATTAAATACGTTTATTTCTTTAAACAGACAGCCTTATTAATCTATGGAGGTTTGGGACCTCCCTTTAAGCTACAAAGTTGTCTGTATTGGGAGGTACCACTCTTCCATTAATGATGAGCGCACTTATACACATTTTAGGCGTAAACTGCATTAAGTTATAAGTAATAAATTATTAGCATTCATATGTACTATTGATTAGCTTATATTCAATTTTAAGTTTAAAGTGCAAAAGACGTCAATCTCTTTTTTTTTAAGTTAAAATATGATATTTTTTTCTATAGAGATTTTTTTTCTCCAAGAAACTCTACAGACGTCGCTTTTATCTTTTATAAAAAACAGGAGAAGAATATTTATGGTCGACCCCGGAAACATCCGGGCTTTTTGCCAAAAATATACCTACGCTTAGGCCACCCTACGCCACCCTACAAATCCATCGCCCACCCAAAAAACACCTAAAATAGGGCGAATGAACTCTGTTATTGCGAGGCACCACTATGTACCGCTTTTAAGTAAATTCGTTGCTTTCATTTTATAAAAATCCTCTACTTATACAACGTGTAACGCAAAACCTCTCAACAACTTCTTTTTTTCTTTATTAAGGTAATCATTTCTTAAAAATTTGATACAGTACAATGGACAAAAATTGTGGAGCAAATAACAGACTACCCCCGAGTAACCAGTAGCAGAACAATAATCATAGATTTGTAAATTTTACAACGTAATTTTAGCCATCTTTAAAACGTATCGTAACGTAAGTAAAAAGTGAAGTTTCTGTACAGTCGTCAGCACAGAAAAGCAAACAGTTGCAATACGTTAACCGAACTTTATATATAGTTCTAAAACTTTTTCAAATGTCTAACAAGAAACCAACTTTTTCATACAAAATCATGAGTTGATCGAGTAAATTTGTTTGCCGAGTTGTAGTGGGTCATTTCCATAGGTTGAGTTGCATGGATGATTTGAAACTTATCTAAAGCCCTAGCACGTGTCGGGCCACGCAAAGTCTAGGGTTCCGTAGTTGTCCAATACTACTTAGGTACCGACTAAGGCCCAATCGCCCAATTCAGGGTAGGCTCGGGCCCATCGGTGGGGACGTATATGAGCTGTTGATGACTTAGCTACCAGTTTAAGAGATTCATCAAAATATTATTCTATGATATTTGTACCGAATTTCTTACTTGTACAAGTACATTTTATAAATTGGTCGATTCGGTAACCTGTAAAGCCTACTTGATGTTGATACTTTTCCTTTTAAATTCATCACATACACGAATACCGTGAATACGTGTCCAATACTTGTTAACAATCAACCTGGTAGACAAATAACAAAATATTCATCGTCCTAATTTTGACCTAAGGTTTAGGACGACCTTATAACTCTCACAATATGATAATCATCAACAGCTCATATGCGTGCCCACCGAGGGGCTCGAGCCTACCCTGAATTAGGGCGATTAGGTCTTAGTCGACCACGCTGGCCCAGTGCGGGTTGGTCGACTTCACACACAACCCTTGAATTTCTTCGCAGGAGTGTGCAGGTTTCATCACGATGTTTTCCTTCACCGTAATAGCGCCGAATAAACGTACATCAAAATCAAATCAAGCAACAACGGCCCGTTACAGTCCACTGCTCGACTATGCTCATAAGTGGAGGGTTTTGCCATAATCTCCACGCTTGGCAGGTGGAGGAGATCGCAGATTAAAAGGTTACTGTATCAGAGAGCGCTGCTGCCCGTTCCCTGTTCAATGTGTAGTCCCTAAGTCGCCTCTTACGACACCCACGGGAAGAGTAGGGGTTGGTGACAAATGTATTCTACTCTGCCGTCACCACACGGCGTGTGAATAAAACAAACGTACATATGAATTCGAAATTCGAAAACACATTGATACGTGGTATCCCCTCTAAAAAACTCGCCTACTACGCCAATGCGCCTAGACAGGCGTATAATATAGATACAAAAGTAGGTCTAGACTTAGACTGTAGACCTAAAACCTTGAACTGCCTGGGTGAGGCCGAGTGTTCCCGAATCAATAATCCGAGGTCTGCCATGCGTGATGGCGGACATTCCACTGTAGCAGTACTGCTATCCTACCTTCTTGTGCTATATTCTTTCTGGTAATTCAGTACATGTACATTTTCAATTTTGATCTCCTCATAGAAAGGAAACACATTTTTTTTTATATTTCTCACTAGCAGCGGTCCGCCCGCGGTTAGCTCGCGTTTTGTAAGATTTTCTCGTGAGAATAAGACTCGATCCCGTAAAAAGTATCCTATGTGTTAACTTAAGTTACGAACTATCTCCATTCCAAATTTTACTGAAATCCGTTGAGTACTTTAAGTGTGAAGGAGGAACAAACATTCAAACATCTAAACATCCAAATATATTTTCACATTTATAATATTAGTGTGATAGTGAAAATGCGGTGTTGAGCTAGAAAAAATTATATATTTTGTCTATAGAAAAAATAATTGAATATATTTTTTTAACATGATTCCGTACCTAAATAGGGTCAAAAACTAAGTACATACGTAATTAATTGATACGGTCTACTCACGACAGTTTTAATAATCTAATTCTGTTCACTTTCTTGCATTTATCTATATGCTATCCATTTGATTTCACGTAAATATATTTTTTTATAATATTTTGAACAGGATCGTGTCTGATCGCCCAAAATAAAAGACTGTCATTTTAGTTTAAATTGTTTTTCCATATTAAACATAAATAACATAACAAAACAAAACATAAATTTAAAAAAAACATCTAACTCGTCATCTCGTCGTCGTCGTCATCTCTCGTCTGTCGTGTGTGTGTGTGTGTGTGTGTGTTTGTGAGTGTTTTACTATCTAACTAATGTCTTACTAGTAAATATTTAAATAATTTGAACAATTAAACAGTAAAAAATATATTATTATTAAACAACGGGCCGTTGATATTGTTGATTAAACAACGTGACGTCACCACCGGCCCACCAATGATCAAAATATTTCCTGTCCAAGTCCAACTATTGAGGAAAAATCTCCTTCTAGGTAAATGATTGGGTTCTCTCGTATTGCGATGAACACAATATTTTTTTAGGTCAATGCCCCAGTTACAGCTGTTGTGAGTAATGGTCCGAGGTTAGTGACATTGCGATTTTTTCCGATCTCTTGCAAGCCATTTGCGGGATGGATGCAGCGGATTCTGTTTACATAAAACTGATTGCAAACTTGCATTGTGTTGAGAAGTTTGCAATCAGTTATTTTTTAATGTCTTTTTTGACATCTTAGGGCGTATAGTGCTAATGGAAAAGGTCGCGTAGGTTTCCATGGTTTCCATAGCGATCGCTAACCACAACCGACGTCAGTCCTAAGCTTTTGAACATCGTCAACACTAAATGCCCCTTTAAAAGTGTATGTGTAATTAAAGGTATAGAGAATTTATTAAATAGGTAGGTAGGTAGGCAGATACTCTGTCTTTATCGAAACTGGATTTTCGATAATAAATAATCCTCTCTACTTAAAATATCTATTTTATTTTTTAATCTTATTTAAATTGATAACTACGCCATCTGTCAACGAGTAGCGGAAGCAAAGTTCAAAGCATTGCCAAACCTGGGTGAACGACCCGGGCTTATCTCGCCGTGTGGTTCACGCGCCGCTCCACAGTGGCTTGTATGTAATTGTATGACGCATGATATACGTAGTACGTAGCTACGGAGGATTGTATGGTTTATTCATACTCACTTCGCATCTCTAAGTACATTATTCTACCGCGAGTATTATTCATCAACAGCTTATTCCCCACCGAGGGGCTCGAGCCTACAGTGAAGTATTATTAAAGAGACAAAAGTTCAAGCGTCACTTATAATAATAATAATAATTTTATTGCTTTTAAACAGTTTCCTTAAAAAATGTCGAATAGAACCTCCTTTGAATCTTTTGCGGCCAGTATCAGGAGATTCCGCTCTTCCTTTGATAAATATGTAATTAAAACTAAACTAAAGGCTTAAATTTATAACAAAGCATGTATATTAGCGTTTTATGCGGGTGTGTGTGTGTGGCAGTGTATGGCTGGTGAAATGACGTTAAATCCCGATCGGGATCGCAGTTCGATCCATAAACCAACGTGTTTACAAAGGACAATGCAATTTTTGGGCCAAAATGTTTAACTTGTTGTACACAATTGAATGAAACTAATACTCTATGCTAGATCTTATCGCCAATACTAACTTCTTTTATGGTATTAGAGTATTCTGTTCCGGAGGGGAAAAGATATGATCATAAAAACATACTTAAATGTTAAATTATTACACACGCCACGAAGAAATTCAAAGGCTGTGTAAATACTAAGTCACTAATTAACATTCGTGCCTAGTAACCTTATTTTCTAAAGTAGGAATAGTCTTAAAATATAAGTTGGGGTTTGAAATCACACTCACGAAATATATGTTTAAACCCTACACACCACTATAATATTCCTGCCTGCCTAAATAATAAAAACTTGGTATTGTGCAAACGCCTCACTTGATTTGGGGGCAGCTGGTCTAGACTATTTAGACTTGTCTGGCTGACTGATACTTATAATAACTCCGAGATAAAAGCCTAGATTTTATTATCTGACACGCACGTCATTTTGTTATCATGTAAAATGAACGTCACTCTATCATTTATTCATAAATAAAATTAAATAAAAGGGATGATAAATTTTGAATTGTGTACCAGTATAAATTAAATCTACCTACATGAAACGAAATGAAAATGACGTACCTTCTTACCGGAAAAGCTATCTTCTTCACTCTGGTCACAACTGGTTTGGTATGTACCTATATATCTATTTTGTTTGGTAACAGGCTATTATTATCATTCTACTTTTGGACAGAAGCTAAAAAAAGACGAAGTACTCATGATAAGTACCTACCTACTTATCATTTAACTTAAAACAGAATAAATATTAACCGACGCACTACCTACCTACAAGTCGATTTATCTTATGCTAAAAATAATCATAAACAAGGAAGTGATAACAGCGCCATCTTTTGGCGAACTTCCGTACCATCGGTCAACAACCTTTGACCGAGTTGTGGTAAGTAACGAAAAACGTTTATTTTCGTATGAAAATCGATCAATATTATATTTTTAAATATAAGAAAAATAATATTTTACATTATTTATACCTTTTATGAGGTAAAACCTTAAAATAATGAAATGCACTGTTGAATTTAGTTCCGCTACTTTATGACAGATGGCGTGCAAAAAGTTTTTCATAAGCGTACAGCAGCGTTTAGGATATAGCGTTTAATGAAAAGTAAAAAATTCCCGTTGATTCTGAATTTGCTTTTATCTAATATTACCTACTATGATTGTAATGTATAAAGTATGTATGTTTCTACAAAACGCTTAATGGCCTAATCATGAAGAACTGCGAAGCGGTTGCCAAGAACTCTTTGTACCTATAATCACAAAATATATAATAGTAGGTACCTATAACCTTCTTATGAACAGTGTGTGAGCTGAATGCCTAGATAAGCTCAGAAATGCCTAGGTAACTGGACACGTAGATATTTAATAATGTTCTTATGTTGATCACAATGTTTACTTACAACATACAAACAGAACAGGAAAGAAAGAAAAAATATATTTATCATGTATTTTTCGTTGATGATCTATATTTTTCAGTTTACAGTGAATCCAAAATTCAGATCAAAGATCAGACAGATTTTGAGGAGTAAGGAATAAATCCAGACAGGCGGGTGTGCGTTCCGAGACGAGACCCGTAATCGCGTACCGAATTACTGTCAGCAGGCGCTGAAAGTCTGATTCGGAATGCGCCTTATTTTTCGCACTTTTTACAACGACTTTAAAGAACACCTTTAAATTTGGATTAACGGTTCCAGTTGTACCATCAGCAATAAGTACAGCCAATAGTACAACTAGTCCGTTCTCTGTTAAGTAGTTTATAGTCACTCTGTGAGTTTTGTATTACTAACTTTTGTATTATTATTTAGAGTTAGCTTAAGCTTAAGCTTCGGGTCGAGTCGAGTGAGAGGGCGATATATATATGACAAAACGTATTTATCTCTACTATTCCAGATTTTCCTGTAAAAGTCTAACGAGTATCGATCAGGCCCTCCAAGAAGGCCCTCTCTCGGTCCTCGGGCGTCAAGGCCGCATAGCCCTCCAGCGGAGGACCCTCGAGTCTCTACAAAGTCCCTTCTAAAGAACTACCTACCATCTTTTGTGAGAATCTTGAGTTATACCTATCTGGCATGTGCCTATAGGTAGGAATTGTATGGTCCTTTATTCTATAAATAATATATTATATAATTATCGTGTCGGCTTGAGTGGGCCTTTATACTGATATTTATTTTTTCATTTTGTTTTTCATGTTAATTGTTGTTTATTTGTATTTTGTGATGTTATTTTAATTTTGTTATATTTGTGCTGTCTGTGTTAAGTGTAACAATAAAGTTTTTATCTATCTATCTAAAAGACTTAAAAGACTAAAACATTTCACGATTTTGAAATAAAGCTGTTCCTTTTATATTTTCAAGCCAAAAACAGGATAGATGAAACTATGCTTTTATTTTATTATTCTCATAAACATTGAAAAGTATCTATTTCATATTTTGTTCATATTATTTAATTAGACAAGAATTTTTTTCTTCAGTGTACCTACTTACCTAATTTTTTATTTTTGGGATCCAGTTCGTTAGCTTCATAATCAGTTGATAACGAAAATCTTCCTAATATAAATAAATAAATAATAACATTTTGGTGCATGATTGTACCTAATGCATTCCCATATAACATTTTCTCTTTTGTTTATTTTTCGTGTTTCAAATATCTTTAAACCGAAACGAAAAATGAAGTCCTATTGACTTAAAAATAATTATGAGTTTACAAAGTATTCCCTCCAATTACAAAACAAGGTAATTCTCAGTGCTGCAGTGCGTATTGCGCAATCGGGCAATCTCCGCACTGTCTGGGTAACGCAACGTAACGCGCTTATTCGTATGCGTCACGCGTTACGCGATGTTACTAGACGTTCTCGTCTGTTGAAAAAAGCGCATTTTCGTTTTTTGTTTGTGAATAAATACGTTTTCAGGCTTTTTCAATTTGCAAGAAATTTTGTAAATTACAATAGGTACTTTTATCTCACACCTAAGGATGCTGAAGACCGGGCAAAGTGGAGAAGATTAAATAGGAAAGCGGACCCCACCACTACGCCGGGAAAACGATAGGACGACAATAGGTACTTTTATAAATAAAATATCCGCAAAATACCATACATTGGGAAATTTAACAGCCAAAAGTAATTTAATAAAAAAAACTGATAAAATTTAACACGTACAAATCGAAAAGTAAATGAATTCCCTTCTCAAAAGTATAAAACACCTACTTACTACTTACTGAATTAGTTACGAAATTTAAAGAATAGAATATCGCGAATCAGGAAATCAATTATGTAATTAACTACTTAATATATCCAGCGAGTGCTTTGAGCTGAATAAAGCTCTGTCCAGCCATTTAGATTGATAAGAACGTAACTTTATGAATGTATCCTACGTAATACATACGTAAAACTTTGTCAATCAACGTAATTATATCAGTAAAGGACTTTGACCTCACCTGAACTCCAAGTAGGTCGTTTTCTGACCTCAAGGCCTGCAAGGTCATAAGGTTGAGGCCTTGGGGGTCACACAAGCGGCGTTCGAGATTTTGCCCAAAATGGGACATGACCTGTGACCCAGATGAGAGAGTTTGCTTTTAATGATGACATAGATTTTACCGTGTGGTTCCCGAGGGCCACTTTATATTTCCGCGGAAGTCGTATTTGTATGAGAATTAAATATTTATGCACTTCCAAAAATAAGCTTTAATCCATAATGCTTTCGAAAATTTAATTTCTTCTAGGATCATATTGCCATATTTGTATGGGACTATCCAGAGTTTATATTAAGCAATCAATCTAAGAGACTAATTCTAAAAACATGCTCAAAGAAAAAATCGCCAAAATTTAACTGTTAAAATATTATCGCTGAGAACGCAAAAATATAATTATATATAGATACTTATATATTCCGACGAACTTAGAACCTCCTCCATTTTTAAGTCGGTTAAAAATAAATGACTTAGAAATTTGGGTTATGCCACATTATGCATGCATTATGGGATATATTATAAGCTGGTTATCCGAGCACTAAGAAAAACAAAGATCTCCCATTTGCCAAAACATCATTGGATTTGGTGCTTTTTGGAGATAAGAGCACATACAAACTGTTTACACAGACTCCAACACCAGTAAATAGTTGGTAAATTAATAGTTTGATGCTAAAAATAACTAATCTAATTTTTATTTATGGCATTTCACCAGTATTTCGCCAGTATCAAGTGGTTTTGATAAGTAAATAGCATGAGATACACAGACAGCCCTAATCCTAAGACTAGGGTGCTGTGTACGGTGAAGGACTCCAGTAATATGATAGCAGAATTACTGAAGCCACCACGTGGCAAGTCGGTCGGATAAATGACGGCAAAATGCAAGCGTTTCAATTTTCCTATTAAAGTTTATTATTCTAATCATTGGATAATACACTATCAAAATTATACACTAAACACTGAAATAAACTAAAAAACGAAAATTAAAACGAAAGCCCGACCGCCATTGACGGATGCTTACAATCGACCCGACACTGACAACACAAAAATAACATTGCAAACTTTAAATATTCTTACTTTAAATAATCATCGCAGTGCTAGCTCATACTCCGCTACACCTAGACAAAAAGGATCCCTCCGAAACGTGCGTCCTTTTCTCTCTAGGGTTCCTGTAGAGTGGTGGAAAGGGACAGCAATAGGCATTGTCAAAGTGACCTATTTTGGCCACGTGGTTTCAAAGCGTTTCCCCTGTGTACTTTGTCAATAGGGAAGACGGACACCCCAGCAAAACTTATGGTGAGCAGTTTTGAAGAAAAATATACCTATTGTTAATACTTATATCCACACCGAAGGCCTTACGTGGGCTAAGTGCGGTTTGGTCCTTACACTCATATATTTGAATTTCTTCGCAGGTGTGTGCGAGTTTATTTCCCTTCACCGAAAAACACTAATTCTAATTTAACGTTTATTTTTCTTAAATTTTTGTTACTGGACTAGATAATTGTTACTATATACCTATTAATTTCTCAAATAAAAAAAATAGACTGCAAATAAATTCGCAAAATTTATGCTGTTTAATTTTAAAGTGCATAGAGTACCTAACCAAATAGGTGTTGAGGTTTATTACGTCATAGCCTGTTATAGTAAATATTTTAAAAAAAGGTAAATACCCTAATATTTCTTAATTAGTATTAAACTTTCACATAAAACTTAATTAATTTTTATAGTAAAAAAAGTAACAGGGCGATGTTATTTTAAGAAGTCTATCCACAATATTTTTAACAATCCCTAATACTCCGAAAGGTTATGAAAAAGGAAACCGCAACAAATTCCTAACGTCATATTTTTTTTTAAGATAACATACATAAACTGAAGTAGATATCTGTGTACATTTCGAAACTATGCTACTTTGCTCACACCACTATCTGTAACTAGAATTTGATAGAAGAGGTGTCCAATATTACTAGACTCGTATCTATAGAAATAAACATTGTGGTTTGCCTTCATGAAAATATTCCTATCAAAATTACCTATAATATGAGTTGATAAAAGCTTTGATAAAAAAGGTACGTCGATTTATTTATTTATGTGATTGTTCTATTAGAACAGTCTACTAGAAGAGTTTTAATAGTTTAGAGAATATTAATTTATAATAAATTATGTTTTAAGCCAGATTCTATTTTCAAAAATATAAACATTTAGAAAACTCCTCAAATTCAATAAAATGAATAATGTAAGTAAACTAGACGCTTCGAATTTCCTCGAGTTTCTAAAATATTACTTCTAAACGCAGATCTCTTTTTAAAAAGGTACCCTAATGGTATCTTTGAATGGTAGACTTGCTTATTTATGTATTTTCTTAAATGCAAAAAGATATTTATTAAATTTATTTTATGGAGTTTTTTAACTTAGCTGAAAAACACTAGAGCTGAGTATAATAATCTATGAAAATGTGATTTATGTAAAAAGTCCTATTCACATTCAATAGGAAGATTTCGTTGTAAGTTGTAAAAGCTAATAAAAAGTAACGATAATTTCGCTACATATAAATTATTATTGTAAAAAAAATATAAGTTAGTGTCTATCAACGTAACCAGCCAGTATTATAAAATAATAAAATTGTAACCATCCAGTGAAACCAAGCCGAGTTGTGGACTCACAGCACGTTCTGGACGCATTCCAAAAAGCAAAACTTTTCACTTTATTATTTGAGCTTCACAAAACACACTGGCCACTTTTCACTGCACATCTTGACAGTCACTTTTTATTAAAAATAAAACGTTCGATATTTGTTTTTCGCGGCGGAATTGTAAGGCCCCTGCACACCGATGCGGGCCGCCCGAGGGACCACTAGGAAATGAACCGCCGAGTAGCACACAGCCGCGCCCCGGGTTTGCGTGTATGCGTGGCGGTGCATCGACAGCATAACTTTATTTATAGGCCTATGCGTGCATGTGCATGTGTGCATCTCTTTTAAAAGCAGAAAATAGCTTACAATTAGTTAATTTAGTGCAGCTCTGGAACGTAAACTCTACATCTAATAAGATTTTTACAGCTACAGTTTCAGTTTTTCTATTTAAACAAGATTCTTATAAGAATTTTTGAAAATGTTCACACTTTTAGAAGACTCATATTATAAGTTTCCCACACAAAGCTTGCTTTTCAAGCTTTGATGAAAAATCTCAAGTAGCTACCTCTCAAGTAGGTACCAACTAAACCGCTGAGCCAACATAGCGGTATCAAGAGAAAAATGTTACGCGGCTAAATCACAACCACCGTTATTACATAACCGTCTACGGGAAAGAGACAGCACTATGTAGTCTGCACACGTAGAAGCGAAACAGGCTGTCAGTAACAGTTGTATAACACAGAGAAAGCTCACACGCTTGTACTTTCTTTGTACATTGAAGACGGTGTGAGTGTGTGTAGGTCTTTACAATTTTTACGAAAACTACGACTCTTTACAAAATCGAGACGTCAACAATTGTAAATTAAAATACTTTTGACAGTTTTATTTTATTTTTATGCTAATTAACTGACAGAATTAACGAACTAATTTACAAAGGTTTTAGGTATTAAATATTCTTTCTATTATGTATTCAAATAACTCAAAAACGAAGACGTGCGTAAATCGTTTTTTTAAATTGATTTTCCTGGATATTTTTTTCTTGATTTAACTTGAATAATGATTGTCTGTTGCGGGAACTGGCCGAAAATGAGGGCGCGATGGATGAGTGATAAAACCTTTGTGTTAGTTGCGCTACTTGACAATAGATGGCTCTACTTACAATATTTTTATATTAGACACAATTTTAGTACCTACCTAGGATTATTTTTTTAGATTAATTTAAATTGGTAATTCTTTATTCATAATTTAAGTAAATTTTCATGTTAAATCTGCATTTTATGCTTCATATAGCAATCATTTTAATTTTAATTTAAAAATTTAAAATGTGATTGAACAGTTATAAAAAATATTAAAATTTTACATAAAACAATGTTTACCCATATAATTTTTAATACCTATACAAAATTGCGATACAACTTCCCGCCAATTTCCAGTTGACTCTTTGGATTAACGCATAGTAAACGCGAAAACATCAGAACAATATTATTATTCTGTAACAACGAAATTGGTGAAAATAGCGATGTTAAACATTATTTTACTTTTAAAAATTCTATCTATTTGTAAATACTGTGTATATTTTTCTTTTTTCTTTTATTGTAAATTTGTAAAGTTTAATTTAGGTATTTTTATTAATAAATATATATTTTTTTAAATAATGTTTTATCTTCGCAAAACTTGTTATACTGTGTATTGCATCATAGCGAAGGAAATGAAATAACAGTCATAATATTTGTGTAGCTGTCTCTTTCCTGCGCTATGACGCCATCTTTGTCACGCAAGTGGCGTTCCACGCTTGAAACGAAGAGCTGCCGGAGATATGTCCGTCTCTTTCTCGCTGATGGAGACATGCATACGTCGTTACTCTTTCTACAAGGCAACGAAGTTCATCGACCTGTCCTTGCTGAGAATGTGTGCAAGGCTTGTACAGTTATTTATACACGGTTGTCTGTGTGTGCGTGTGCATCATAAAGATTGATGTACACTTGTGGTTTTTTGTGTTGTTTTAATAAATAGGTCATGAGAATTGTGTGTTGCAAACCTGCATTTTCTGAATCAGGTGTTGGGCTTACCTGTGGAGTAAAAAAATATTTTGTTATTTTTTTTTTCTAAAAGTATATATAAAAATAGCAAAGCAAAACCCTGGTACAAAATATGCTAAAAAATCAAACAGAAAACATGTACTAACCAAAATATACAGATTTTTACCAAGTAATAAGAAACATGCTAGAAACGAAGGAGATGTTTATATGTCTTTTTTTTTTATTAATAGACAAGTTAGGCTGAGTTATAATTTACATAACTGTTATCAAGAAGATTAGGTTTTATTGTATAAAAATATCCAGTACTTTCTTTGTAAATTATAATAGTGACTAAAAATCCAGCTTCCGTACACCACTTAACAACTTGAAAAAAAACGAACAGATCTTAATAAATATCAGTACCTAAATTCAGTACTAAAATTTTTTGCTAACCCTGTCAACCTGCATTCCCAAAAAAGACGTATGAAAACTCCCTAACTACAGCATAAAAAAATCGTTGCGTCACACGCTATAAAAAATGTCTACGAGGCGTCAAGTCGTGATGTAACATGTTCACGTGTGCACGCACACACGCGCGCCCTGTGTGCGCAGCCGCGCGAGTGTGCGAGTGTAGCCACGCGCGGCTGCATGTGTGCGTTCTAATCTTCGCAGGAATGCGGGTTGCACCTTAATGAGTACTTTTTTAAAAGCGCTGAAAAGGGAAATGGTTTTTTGAAAAGGCTTTTTGAGTTGCGGCCGTATTGGAGAATGTTGATAGGAGTGGAGTACCTAAAGCTATTTAGGTCTCGATACGTTCTCTAGAAATTAAATAAAATGTCTGACAAAACAATTCGTGCCAATGCTTTACCGAAGATAGATAGCAGTAACAGTAATTCAAAAAGTTGATAACTAAACATTAAAAAAATACTATTTACAATTATTATTATTATTATATCATTTGATTTATAATAATAATACATTTCATTTATTCAAGAGACTAAGACTCAAAAGTGTTAGGTAGGATTGTATTAGGGTGTTGGTGTGATTTACAAGATAATTCATAAATAAACGAAGCAAGGGATGAAACAGTAAGTCCAACACTATTTTCTGTTCGAAAAATCTGTGTTTATCTCGACTTTATTTATGAAATATTGTATAAATTAAGAAATAAATATACACCCGGAGCTATGAATATATAAATCGTTACGAAATCTGTGTGTCGGTCCATACATACATCCGTATGCAAATCACTTGAGTCCGGCGGAAGTTGGACATTTATAGATGTGCTACATACACTAGTTCTCTCCCGCGGTAGTTACCGCTTGGAAATATGCTTCCTTCCACGAAACAATTATTTCTATCGTACCAAAGTTTTTTTTTTTCACTAAATATGAAGTGAAATTATTAAAGAGTAAAATTTTACGTGAGTAATAAACTCGTATCGAATACCAATAAGGTATAATTGTGTATTTTTAAGTTTTCCTGAACATTCCCAATGAAATTGGGATTTCGTATACGCAACAAACAACACACGTCATATTTTAAAACAGAACTATAATTACAGTGCGTGGCAGAACTGGAGCAAGTATTAAAAATAGGGGCTCTATAAGTCACCTGTAATTGAACCACAGCTAATTAAAATCAAAACTTTAGTTACATAATACCCTAAAGAGCCTCCGTTTTTAATATTTGCCCCTATTATAGGCCAAACACTGTATTTGAAAACGGCATGACTTACTAGACCTGTCAAAGTTTTAGGGTAGGTAAGGTACCAAGGTAACAAATTTAGCGACAATAATCTGCAATAGATTCAAACACCTAACATATCCACAGATCTCGCCAAAAATAATTGCCACGATGACTTCTGTAAATACCAAATTATAATACGCTCATTTCGTTCAAGACGATCGTAATAAAAGTGTACATTACTCAGTTGCTCGCCCATCGCGGGTAGTTGAACTTTTTTTAGGTCACTAGCCAAATTTTGAATGGCTTGCTTTACTGTCTTATCGAGTCAGCGCCCGCGCAACAAAGAAAGAAAGCGCTTGTTTTGCATTTACAGTTTTGTCAGAAATGGAAAAGGTGTTTTATTAAGCATTTCATGACTCGTAATTAATTTTCTTAAAATATTTTTTTAATTGAAATTAACTAATACTGGTACTTACTACTTACTTTAAAAAAAATTTTATTATTATATTTTATAGTTGCAATAATTATTAGGTATTTTGGAAATTCCTACAAACAATGTATTGTTGTACTTTTATTCGGAAGTAGAGTTGACTTTTACTCAATTAACTTTATAATTTATTCTACACAAAGAATAAGACAACATTTAACATTGTATGAAACACTTCAAAGAGTTTACAGGTTATTGTACTGATAGTTCTAATATTACAGCGCATGTTATGTAAATAGTACAGTATAATGCCAGAAAAATATACAGCATGAAAACATCGTTTTGTTCCCGCCGTGTAGTGATACTACCCGTCAAACTGAACAACTTTTCACGAAAAAATTTTTGGTCTCTCCATACAAAATGGGTCGGTCGGGAGTCTCACTTTGTATGGAGAGGCCAAAAATTTTTTTGTCGCAGGAAATTTTATTTTCGTGAAAAGTTGTTCAGTTTGACGCGTACTATCACTACACGGCGGGAACAAAACGATGTAAATTTCACGGTGTACATATAATATCGTAAACGGTGAGCTCTGAACGGTTGGCGTGCGAAATAAACGGTGTAACGGATCCTCCTCTATTACCGTCGCGATTCACACGAATTATCCAGTTATCACTGTCACATCACAGTTACCGCGAACCGTTACTGTTCTTGTTTGTTAGCTCAACAATAATGTTAAAATAACAGCAGAGAGTAATTTTCACCAAAAAAAACCGAAAATAAATCGCCTAAAATGAATATTGATTTAATATAATAATATCTTTTTGTCAAGCAATAGTTCATCAACAGATACGTCCCCATCCCCACCGATGGGCTCGAGCCTACCCTGAATTAGGGCGATTAGGCCTTCATTGACCACGCTGGCCAAGCAATAGTTATTTTCAGAATACTTACTATCAACAAAACTAAACAAACAAAAAATATATATAAATACTCAATATTAAATAAATCAATCAAAAAAAAGAAATGTTCTATTTATTCATCCCAGAATTTGAAGTTGGTAAAAAAGTGACTATTCTTAATACTACATTTTTAAATTACAAATTGAAGCAAAGATCCATAATAATTATTATAATAAGAATTATGACAATAAAACAAAACTTGCTGTGTCATCTTGTTGCCTTGAGAACATTGATTCATGATGCCGCTACCCTGACTCATTGATCATTCAACCTAGCTACTAGACGTAACAAATACATAGTTGCAGTGAAACTATACGTATTATATACTACATACTATATATAACCACAGTCCATATACCTATAAACAAGCACTCAGTACTACGTTTTCAACATCACATAATATACATACAATGTGAGTGTAGGTCAGGTTTCAGAATTTCACGAGTGATCGGATTTGGTTGGAGATAAGTAAAATGTATCTTATATGTAATGATTATAATATTAGTCAATATTATTATGATCGCGTCTTCAGTTTCTGATAAAATAACAAAATAGGGAATCGGACTGTTCACCATATTTAATAAATTTACCATATTTTATGAATTATTTTTAAAATATAGATTAATAGCAGACGATTCGCAAAGATAAAAACAGAATCGGTTGAAAAACGAATTTACAGTGATTTTTAAAATTTGCAATATGTCTGTCTCTTTCTAAAACGATTTTTTGTATGGAGTTTTTTTTTTATGGCTTCTGCATTTAGCAATTTAGCCAGTGTCGAGTAATCAGCTTATCACGGGTAGATAAGAAAAAGAAAAAAAAATATTATAAAATATATATTATATACTAAATTAAACGGACGCGATAGATATTATATATGGCGTTACTAACCAATGACGTCACAAGTAGGTACGTGCCTCTCTGTCTAATCTTGAATTTCAAACTTTTATAACTCGGTCAATTTTAAAGATAGAGCAAAAATTCTTTTAGTGTTCGATAACAGAAACTAAGAAGTTTGGATTTATAAAATAAAAAAAAAGTAGTCCGATCACCTATTGTTTCAAAATAATTAAATAGAGTTTTTTTAAATATACACTCACCGGCACATCTAATCGCCCACCCTTGTATTTCGGGTTCATTTTTAACTACGCTTATTGTTATACATTACAATTGATTTGTTGATAATTTTAATATTTCATATATTAAACAAACTTAAATAAACGTTAAATTAACAACTTTTTAACTGACATCAGCTGTAACTAATAGAATTATACAGAATCACGAGTATTCCCTGAAATGAAGAGTGGGCGGTTAGATGTGCCGGTGAGTATATAATACCTAAAGCTCCATTTGGGCGATTAGAATGACCGATAAAATGGACCTCCAAAACTAGTCTTAAAAATTATTTCTACAACCTGAATATTTTTTTTTACTAACATTTAATATCGGCCGACCGGCCGGCGGAAATGATAAATAATAATTCCAGGGGAAAAGTGTATTAAATCCTTCTCGTATATATATATAAATATTGTCGCATATTTATTTTTTAAACTATACAAAAGCTTAATGCGCAAAGAAAGTTTCTGTTTGAGGAAATTACTCATAAGATAAGCATCTAAACGTGATTTGCGTCTCTACCGGCTCCTTTCTTCAAACGATGTCAGATACGCCATCTTGCTTTGACCAAACAAAGAAATTACGCCATACCGAATCCGCTAGTCGGTACGATTACAAACTGCATAACGTTCCTCATTGCATCTGTATTTCACCGACAGTGTATAGCTAGGAAGGGAGGGAGGGTGTTACTCGTAATACTTGTTTACTCGTTCGTAATTGTTCTACCAGGTATATTTTATTTTATTTTTATTTATTGTTTCGCCAACAGTTATACATATTATAACTTATAATAAATACATGACATATTGGTAGTATGCTAAATATTATAACCTTTTACAGGCAAACACCACATATTAAATCTTAACATCAAAGTACAAGAAAAAGAATAATAACTTAACTAGTTGCACAAACAATTTTATGAAGTTTGTTACTTAGACAATTTAATGATTTGGAAAGTCTTGGAATAGCAGAGTTGGCACCAAGTACTGATTTTCGGAAAGGAACAGCAAGAGGAGGTACTAATTTATGAAAAGTTATTATAAAAAGTGTAATATTACAATAATGGGACACTTTCAATGTGTCAGTTAAAGTCGTTGAACGCGTACGTTCAGTTTATATTGTTATGTTTATGTTTAAATACAATTTGTCCAAACTTGAACTTTTTGAAATTTTAGATTGTCAAACAAAAAATATTTGGTTGAGTGCTCAGTCCTTTAAACTGATTCTCCAAGGAACATGGACTGACAAATGGAAAAATAAATGCATCCTCACATAGCTGTTTTTTGTCGTTTTACAGCCCATGTTCCTTCGGGAAACTTGTTCAGTTTAATGGACTAAGAAAATCAACCAATGCATTTTCACATTGTGGACACACATCACGTGGTCTTTAAAACTGAGTTTAAGACATAATTTTACGTATTACTGGCGAGTGTAAATTTTCAAAACTACTACCAATACCTACCTATATATAAGTTATAGAGTGTGAGTAGAAGGATAATGTGGGTAGGCACTCAACTTCACCACTTTCGATAAAGTTGTTACTATTACAGTATTTGAAGAGTGCTAGAGTAACTTTAATGATATCGCACCCGTTTTAATGACCGTATGGTAAAAGTATAATTAAATTAGTTACATAAATGTTTCAAAATCTTATTAAGTCTTTATTGGTCAGAGTATTTTGTTTTGGCTTTTCATAGTTATTTAATAACTTGCTAGCTAAATGTATTCCCAAACAAAACTATCAAACAATTTTTTTTACCTTCTTGTACCGTGTGTGTGACGTGTCACTGATGATTATAAGGTCTAAACAGCATCTATATTTCTAAGTAGGTACATATATTCGTAATAAAATAATAAGAAAACAAATATTTTAGCACAGATGTATACCAAATTTCATCTGAAATAGTTGCTACTACATTAAAAATATCCGCAACCCTTTATTAAAAAAGTACACTGCGTTCGCGCCACGCGTCCACACGACGCGCGGCTCCGCGTGTGTGTGCGTGCATCCGTGTGACCTACTTACGAGCGCGCTTCGGGCGTCGTCGGCTATCGTCGGCACATGCGGCCAGTGCTTGCGGAAAATAAAGATGGCGCATGTCACGATGGAGAAAATGGTTTTTTTTTGTTTATGTTTGTGTTGCCCTTTGTTTGTTTTGAATGACACTTTTAGGGAAGGGGTTTCTGGAAATTACTAATTGTTTTGTAAGTTTTCTTTATAATTTTCCGCACCCGCTGGCTGCAAGGTTTATTTTTATGTTGGTGTAATAGAAACACTTATAAAATTATTACTCACCCTTACCCAAAGTTGCAAAAGATTGATATAGAAAATGATAGGTAATGATTAATTGATAACAATGAATGTTGAACCTACCTTTGTATCTACTTCGAATATCTGGAGAGCGCACTTTTAATATTGGAATACTATAAATGCCGTTTTAATAACTTAATCAAAAGCCAACGCAAATGCAAAAAATATTCTATATTGTCCTAAAATAAAAGCATTTAAGTCATTATCTTTATTTTTTCTAGAAATGTTACTGTTTTATTCCTCTTTTCGACTTCAAAACTGTTACGAGGTAGATAAGTATATGAATGCATATTTATTACTAAATTAAAATAACAAACAAGACACTTATGCAAACCTTTCTCTATCTCTCTAAAGAGATTGGATAATATTACTCAACTAGTTAACTAATGGCTATTAAACTATATAATTATGGATAATATTATAAAACCTGTCTGTATGTTAGTTCCGATTCCACTTCCGTTTTTTTAATGAGGCTATTTTACACTCATACGATGATTAATCATTATGCTGCGCTGTGGCCCTTTTAGCATTGTGGCACATACTTTGAATACTTCACTTCATTTGTTTTTTTGTTATGTTTTGTGTTGTCATTAGTGATTTTATTAAATATTTTTAATTGTGGTATAATTAAATGTCTATATCTATGTCTAATAACTATTTTGACTATCTTTTAACACCAGTTGCAATGGAAATTATTACTTGCGTTTTAGGTAATTTTGAAGATGTCGGAAAATTATTTTTATACACAAAAAATCGTTTTTAGGAAATTAACCGTAATAAATAAATCTTTTTTTGCTAATCACACTATGAAAATGACTCAAACATTATGCAAAAATGTGACGTCATACTTTCGGTTGCTTGCAATTTTCCTCTATAAGTTACTCTTATCAGTCAACTAAAGTCCTGCTCAACCTATCAGGGATAATAGCGTGATTTTATGCTATGTATAAATAAACAAGAAACATTTATAGTAAGTCGTAATAACTGAATTACGAATATCTATTGAAAATACTATTAAAATACCTTATAAAACGTATTTTTTTATAATTATCACAATTAAAAATAGATTCACATCTATTAATATAACAAAAAAGAAAAAAAAGTCGAAAAAATCGAAATAAATAAACGTGGTCGTTTTTTTCATATTTTCCAAACAACTATACTGTTTTTATACCCCTACTCTTCCAGTGGGTGTCGTAAGAGGCGACTTAGGGACTACACATTGAACAGGGAACGGGCAGCAGCGCTCTCTGATACAGTAACCTTTTAATCTGCGATCTCCAACGCGCCTGCCAAGCGTGGAGATTATGGCAAAACCCTCCACTGGAGGAGGCTTATAGTCCAGCAGTGGACTGTTTTTTTTTAACAGGCCGTTGATTTTTTGATACTGTTTTTTGTAAAATAAGCCTTAACACGCACACATGCAAAGATAACACACGCACACACACGTACAAAATTTTGGCGGGCAACTTTCACCCAATTCGAAAGCGAGGTCTGTCAGTGTGAGTTAGCGTTTCGTATGTTTTTTAAAGAAAGCTTTATAATAACGAGTTACAAATTACGTTATGTTATCTTGTCAGTTATGTCACTTTACGTAACTAAATTGATGATTTAATTGGAAAATTCCGTTTTGTTTGTTTATTTTATAGGAAAGTAGGTGAAGTGAGCGTCGTTGGTGTAGCGTGTGTAGGCCACTGCCTCCAGCTCGGGAAGTGGAGGTTCGAACCACTACGAAAAAAAAGTTGATTCTTACGTAGACTTAAAAATGAATGAATATAATATACTTAATAACACACAGGAATAACAGAGTGAAAGTAGGAACAGGAAGACGTGTACAGTTAGCCGGCCTTATTGCTTCACAGCAATTTCTTCCAGGCTACCTTTAGGTTCAGGAAACTACTTTAGTTACACGGGATAGTGCAAGGTATACTAACTACAAAATGTAGTGCACAGTATAAAAGGGTAACATTAAAATGTGTTTTTAAATTCCGAATTCAACGTTCGTTGATTTACACTTCTTATAGTGAAAGAAAGCTTCGTGAGGGAATCAGCACATGCCTGCGAAGGATGTATGTCAAATTATTAAGAGCGTCGGTGGTCTAGTTGCTAGGGCCGCTCTCTTCCGTCCGGGAGACGCGGATTCGATCCCCATCACGTGCCAATGTGTTTTCGAATTTCGATTTCATATGTAGTTTTTTTTTAAGGAAAACATCGCATCGTGATGAAACCTGCACACTCCTGCGAAGTTTAAAAGTTGTGTGTGAAGTCGACCAACCCGCACTGGGCCAGCGTGGTAGACTGAGGCCTTATCGACTTTATTCAGGGTAAGCTCGAGCCCCTCGGTGGGGACGTATATGAGCTAACAATTAGGTGTTTCTTCCTTGTCTCATTATCTTTGTTCATTACTAAATGAAACGGTCCTAGCTACGTCTACGAGTTTTGGCAACATCCGAGTGAAAGTCTCGCGAATTTCGGCTTTCGAATTTAGCATTTAGCCGCGCTCACTGACTGACTGACAGACATGGGATATCAATGCTTAACCAGTATAATAACCAGCAGTTCATATACGTCCGAGGGCTCAAGCCTACCCAGAATTATGGCGATCAGGTTTCGACCACACTGACCTAGTGCTGGTTGGTCAATTTCACACACAACCTTTGAATTTCTTAGCAGGATTGTGCAGGTTTCCTGACGATGTTTTCTTTCACCGTAAGAGCGTCGAATTAACGTCCGTATGAATTCGAAATTTGAAAACACATTGGTACGTAGTAGTAATCGAACCTGCGTCTCCCGCATGAGAGACAGCGGTGCACCGCTGATGCTCCCGAAATAAGGGAATCATACTAATATTATATAATCCAAAAGTATATTCAATAATTTTATCCATTTTTACGCAATATAGGTAGCGGGTTTTTTTAAGGAGTTGGTGGGCCAAAGGTTGAGGAAACGGGAAAAGTGATGCCCAAGGGAAAATCGGAAACAGCGTGGGAGTAGCCCACGGGCGGTATACTATTGATACAAAGATTAAGGTAAAGTTAGAATATAAGCAATAGAACACAAATAACTGACGGAACAGCCTTTTTCTTGCGCAGATTTTTTTACTAACGAGTAAAATTTTGTTAACAATATCCAGGCGTCATCGTCATCTTCATCATCATCCATGTCAGTTTTATTTATTTTATTATTTATTGTACACAATAAAGTTAACAGAGAATGATCACATAGAAAAACGACACAACAGGCACTGCTTATTTCTAACGAAATGTCTTACAGCAGACCTTGGAAGTGAGAATTTAGAAAAGAAGCGGATAGTAACGTGCACAACAGTTTCAATTAATAATACTCGTATATACCTACACATACATACATGATAAACCTACCTACATAAAATAAAACCTAAAAAAGTATAATAAATATAATATAGACTCATAAATACATAACTAAATTATAATACATACAAATATAAACAATTACATATATAAATACAACAACCTAACACGGATTATTCGCTCAGAGAAAGATAATGTTCCTTCACTCGTCTTTTAAACACGGATAATGAGGGATAATGAGGGATGATAACAGTTTAAGATGTCAGCCTCTCCGTGTTTTCAGTGGCCAGTATTATTACTCTTTTTCTTTTTTTTTATTCACAAATCAATATGACGTTCTTAAAAAACTCGGTCTTAAAATTTAAGTGCTAAAATGCACACTGCTGTTCCGACCTTCAACCTAGCCAGTTGAGCGGCTAGGTAGCCTAGGTACTAAACTCTAGCCGACACCTAGCGCCTAGGTACAAGCCGAGTTAAGTTTTCAGTAATTATTTTAGTGTTTGTGCATGTAATTACCATGTCTGCCTACCGTGAGGTGTTTAAAGTTTACCTTGGGACGTGTTCACAGTGTGTGGAAAAACGCTGCGTTTTTTTAAGACGATTTTCAGTCTTAACTATGTTTTCATTCGTTCACTCTTGTAATCTTCTTCCATTTCACAACATGATGCTGGTGAGAATGTGTCTGTTTGGGGTTTCTTTTTCTTTGTAACTTCTTCCTTTCCTATATATTTTCAAGTAAGAAACTTCTCTTGGTCTCGTGGACATCGTCATGTGTCGTAAATGAAAAGCAAAAATATAAAAAAGACGAAAAGAATAGAATATACTTTATTGCACACAAGGATTTAGCTTAAAAGTACAAAAGACAGATGAAGGGGTCCTTATTGCTAAGGTAGCAATTTCTTCCAGGCAACCTTAGGGTACAATAAAGTTGCATTGGAACTGAGGGACGGTGCGCACACGACGAGTACGTGGTTATTCAGACTGTTCATGCAAATGAAATAACGTTTCGTAATTTTGTTACGAGTGTTCTCTTCCAGTTAGATTAAGATGCCTACAAGATTTTCATATTTTTCGCTATTTAATCACCATTCTCTTTATCAAAAGTATGTTTTTTTTAAATAGTAAAATGGTTGTTCACATTCAACTGGCAACACAAAACCAAAGTCCATGTACTTTGTCCCCAGCATTAAACAGACTTAACATAGTCGCCTTTGGTACTAGGAGCTTGCGGGTAATAACAGTTAGGTAAGAAGTCGTCGGCCTTCGGACCTACCGTGTGTGCCCGTCCTAAGGTACGGTCGGAGCGGCTCACATTATACCTAACTGCGTTTAGGTTAGCCTTCACCGTATTCGGTAGCACGCTATCTTAAGTATATTTTATTCCAGTGCTTGTATCTTTAAAATTGCTGCACATTATATTTGGGTATTCATAGTGTGTTTTTTTATGGCATGGTGCGGTTTGCACATTGCCACAGTAATTTTATTAAAAACGAGGAAACGAATATGTATTATAAAATATTAAATTAGGATCGGAATTTGGATAGGATTCAGATTATTATAGGAAAATGGCCTCGATTCGGGATGTCATTCTCTAATTCTAATTTTAAAATCCAGCTATCCTTTTCGTTTTTATGACCAATGAAAGAGAGGTGATGAACGAATGATATTAATTTGAACGAATGATAACCTAAAATAAGGGCATAGCTGTCAGTTTAAGAGAATTTTAAGTCGCATGTTTTAAGTGCTCTCTAAAATTGTGCAATCGACACGGCCATAAGGTTCGAATTCGATGTTTGACAGCTCTAATATTAGAATGGCCATCTCCTGTCCCTTTTCAATCTTTAAAAGGTGAAAAGGACAGACTAACTTAAATTAAGGATTAGAGCGTGACAGAGTGAATCGGGGCCAATAAACAGTAGGTAAGAGAGGAAATATTTTACATAAGGTTTAGATAGATAAACAGTAAAATATTAAAGTTTTTGATAGTACTCGTAGGTAATAGTACTGTAGCATCGGGCCTCCATGGTCCGCGTGCTATATTGTTTGATGCTGGCGACAGGATTTTCAATTACCTATTTGAAAAGAGAGCAATAGAAACTTCATTCGGGCTCGGCTGGGAAGTTTTGACGTGGTTTGGTTATGGTCCGCCATAGAAAGCGGGACGATGTTTTGATTTAAGGCTACGCTTGCTACGAAATGTCTTTTTTTTAGTATCAAAGTGTTATTTTTAATAAATCTTCGTTTCCATCGAACTGGACTGGAAAGGTTAGATAGTGTTAGATAGCTGAAGGGGTCATATTATAGTAACTCTACTCTGCATGGGAAAACAACAGGAAACTGGCGACGTTGATATCAATCAATCAGCCTATTGCAGTCCACTGCTGGACGTAGGCCTCCCCAAGGGCACGCAAAAGCGCACGATGTCAAAGTCAAAGTCAAAATTATTTATTTCCATAGGATGTTATTACATCACTTAGATCCGTCATTAATTTTTTTTGGGTCACCCGCTTTCCTCATGCAGCCACCACCAGCGACCTTCCTCAGGTCATCAGTCCACCTGGCAGGGGGGCGTCCCACACTATGTTTCCCGAGACGTGGTCTCCATTCGAGAACCCATCCCGTCCCGTCCCCGTCCCCGTCCCCGTCCCATTATAGGAGGCTCCGGGTTCGATTCCCGGTGGGGATTCTGTCAAGCAAAAATCTCTTTGTGAGACTTTCTCCAGTATGGTTAGGACATTGCAGGCTGAATCACCTGATTGTCCGAAAAGAAAGATGATTCCGTGCTTCGGAAGGCATGTTAAGCCGTTGGTCCCGGCTACCATCTAGTCGTTACATGAGCCAAGTCAGTGGTCTTTGGCGGCTCTATAACGATGACACCAGGGTTTGTGAGGTCGGTTGTCGACCTTACAACCCACACGATGATGATGATAATGGGCTCCCTTCCTCTTTACGAGTATTTTTGTAACACCCTGTATTTACGTTTAAAAATATCTAAACACTTGTTCACAAAAATGCAATACAAACAAATAAGTTACTAAGCATGCGTTATTTTTAATCATTACAAAGTCCAAAATGTTGTCTCGGCCGACTTTCACCAACTCTAACTTGCGGTTAGATAACCAACCGGTTAGTGTGATAACGAAGTAAAGGTGCGGTAAGAGATAGCTTTATTTAAGTTTGTAATTCAAATACTGTCCCAGTAAACTTCATCAACAGCTCATATACGTCCCCACCGAGGGGCTCGAGCCTACCCTGAATTGAATTAGAGCGATTAGGCCTTAGTCGACTACGCTGGCCCAGTGCGGGTAGGTCGACTTCACACACAACTTTGGAATTTCTTCGCAGGAGTGTGCAGGTTTCATCACGATGTTTTCCTTCACCGTAAGAGCGTCGAATAAACGTACATATGAATTCGATATTCGAAAACACATCGGTACGTGGTGGGGATCGAACCCGCGTCTCCCGGACGGGAGGCAGCGGCCCATAATAATAATTTAAATCAGCCTATTGCAGTCCACTGCTGGACGTAGGCCTCCCCAAGGGCACGCCAAAGCGCACGATCACCCGCTTTCCTCATCCAGCCACCACCAGCGACCTTCTTCAGGTCATCAGTCCCCCTGGCAGGGGGGCGTCCCACAATACGTTTCCCGAGACGCGGTCTCCATTCGAGAACCCGTCTACTCCAACGCTCATCGGTACTGCGACAGACGTGGCCAGCCCACTGCCACTTCAGCTTGCTACATTCCTGGGTGATATCAACTACCTTGGTACTCTGCCGGATGATTTCGTTTCGGATTTTATACCGTAGCGAAATACCAAGCATAGATCTTTCCATAGCTCGCTGAGTGTCATGTAGCCGGTGGGCCAGCTTCACCGTCATGTTTCACGTCTCGGCTCCGTATGTCAAAACGGGTAGGACACACTGGTTATAAACCCTGCTTTTCAGGCATTGCGGTAGTTCAATATTAATTTAGCAAAGTTTTAATAAAATTTTACCAAAACCTTCCAAGGATCCAAAGTATTTTAGTAATAAAATTGAGAAGGGAAGGTCAATCATGAAAAGCATATTAAATTCCTCTATTTCTCATACTCCTCGACCCTAAGAAAGTTCTGGGTACAACCACACTTCTAGGCTAGAAGAGATTCCTCATGGCCAGTTTGGTTAGGAGGTTCTGGCTGACTGATTTAAGTATATGCTACACTTTAAGTATTTTAAGTATCTACTGCCATGTGTAAGTGTTATGTTTATATAGAAAATCAGCCACCCGCTCTTTCTTTCTCATGTTTATCTTACCCAAAGGTCAAAAAGGGAAGGGAAAGGAAAAGAAAGGAAAGTACGTAGAAAAGGAGTAAAGGAGATAAAGAATGTCAAATCAGCCCTTCCCCTCGCGTCTAAAACTATTACATAGTGATTGCAATTTGTGACTAAAAAGCACGTGACTTTTTGTTAGGTCTTTTCAAATTTTAAAATGGCAAAACACAATCATTCTTTGCTTTTTACAGTAGAGTGTTAAAATCTTAAAGACAGGCGGCGCGGGCGCACTGCTTTGTGACGTCACGGATCACGCTGGACCTAGCGTGCAGTTTCAACCTTGATGCTGTATACATTGAAATCAAATTAGCTTGTGTAGCCCTGAGAACGTAACATTCAGAATATTTATCGATCTGTAGGAAAAATACTCAGCTGAATGAATTTTGGCCTGGATGAAGGTTCTTATTGTATCTATAGGGCTAGATCTCTTCATCACCAACAGCTGATATATTGTTATGTCCCCACCGAGGGGCTCGAGCCTACCCTGAAACTGAATTAGGGCGATCAGGCTGACCAGTGCGAGATGGTCGACTTCACACACATCCATCAACAACACCATCACCAACCTATATGATTTTGAAATAGATTTTTTGTAGTGTTTATTTGAAGCTCCGAGAAAAAAAAAGTACAACACATACAAAACATTTTTTGTAACAGAACAAAACAATATTTCACATGATTATTTAGAAATAAAGAAATATAATAAAAAAGACCACCTCCACCTTACACCACCACCACCACCTGTCTTCGCATAGATCTCAGGAAGGGAAACTTAGACTTACAAATGTCATTTTGATTTTAAATGTAATCTGTTTCGGGAGCTTTATTTCTCAGTTCGATATTTTTTTGAAGCATGTTTAGTTAAGTTTTGGTTAAACTCTGTCTCCGTCGCCCCTAGCCTGGTCCTAGAAGGGTCAAATCGAAATTAAAAACTCAAGTTTGGTTTGATACTATTCGTCTAATAAAATTATTAATATTAAGATAAAATAAATACTGCAAGTAAAAGGTTGCTATCCTCCTAAATATCCATCCCCTCCCAAAACCATCTAACATTTAAAAAAACATTTAATTTCATTTTTAAAACATTTTTTTTTTTTCATTAAAAACATAAAAATATTTTGGTTTCAGCCGAAAATGGATTCCAGTTTTTTTTTTTTTTGCATTTGGACCTAACAAACTTTGTCGATAGCAAGGCTAAGTCACTTGCTAAGATACAGCTTAATCAGGCTCAACTGAGTAGGTGCATGTAATATCTTCAACCGCCTCATAATCATGCGACGACGCCAAGGCTGCGCGCGCACGCAAGCCTGCACTCGCGCTGTGACGTCACCGCTGCTGCTCCTATGTTTCCATTTTAGCATTCGAATTTCAAATTGATTCTGTTTCTGCGATGTTACTGTTTGTGTCTTGAGGATCGTTTCTGGTTGAGAAAAACGATCGATAATTCATTCACTAAAATAAACCTTGATTAAAAAAGTTAGTTTTTCTCGAATTTATAAAGAAAAAATGCATTTACGTTTTAAAATTAATTAATTTTGTCTCTTCGTGCAGAATATCTCGCATTTTATGGGGCTTTACATAATTAAATACGCAAATATCTTACAGATATTTTTGTTGACTATATATAGAACTACCAGAAATATTTTGTCTTTTCTTCTCTAAAATTACCTAAGCTAATTGCTATGTATGTATGTACCTATATACTAAAAGGCTAATAACAGAAGCGGATTTAAAAAAATTATCCACCTGCTCCAATTTAAGTACATATATATTTACTAATCTATCCCTATCTGCGTCCAACTAATAACATTAAACAAACATTGTTTTTACTATTAAAAAAATGGAAGTTAGACTTTCCATATAAAAAAAAACGGGCGAAATATTATCTATTTTAATCTTAATGCTGACATTAAAATAAAAGTCCTACATAGGACGAAATACGCCTTATTTCGCAGTAACACAGTTATTTCCGACAAGTTTAAGTATAACAAAGTCAATAACAAGTAGTAATGCTATGCGTCATCCATCGTCATCACTTTCCCCAGTTCCGTCCGATGGCGCAAGCGCAGAAGAAAACTAGCCGGTACAGTAGCCGGCACGTGCAGCTGGACACGTCGGTGACGTTTAGTCTTATAAATCGACTGTTATACGAAGATTTTGCTATAGGGTGCCAACCCTCGTCCTCTAGGCACATTTTTATAATTCAGCATGAAAGAGATGATGATTCAGGAATACCTTTATCTTCTCTGCCACATTACTTTGCCATGACAGGTTATATCATCATCATCATCATCGTGTGGGTTGTCAGGTCGACAACCGACCTCACAAACCTTAGTGTCAGTGTTATAGAGCCGCCAAAGGCCAGTGACTTGGCTCATACAACGACTAGATAGTAGCCGGGACCAACAGCTTAACTTGCCTTCCGAAGCACGGAATCATCTTTCTTATCGGACAATCAGGCGACTCAGCTTGCAATAACCTAACCAAATTAGGGAATGTCTTACAAAGAGATTTCAAAGCCTAAATTTTTTATTCGAATTAAGATTTTTACAAATCATTTTTCGACGTCAAAGCTATCATGGATGGCACGTTCACTACCAGTGTACGCCCTCTGTGGAGAAGAACGGCCAGAAGAAACTCCACAGGAATTGTATCTTTATACTTTTCTTGACAGTGTCCCCACCGGGAATCGAACCCGGAACCTCCGTAATAGGCGTTGAAATCTCGACCACTCGGCCATGGAGGCTGTTACATGATATAGCATATGGCGGTGTAGTAAAGATGTCGCAACAAGGAAAATAGTGTTGTGTGAGTGTGAGTGTGAGTGTGAATGTGTGTATTGAAAAAGGTATTTGAAGGGCTTTTCTGTTTTACCTGCTAAAGTAGTTAGTATTTAGTATTACTAAACTAATTATAGGAAGTAGATGTTTATTCCAATTCCAGGTACGGTAGACAGCTCATGAAGCTATATATTTTTGTTGCAAACTAGTTGTTATTACCAACGCGCAAGATTCCCCAGTATATAGCTTGATGTGCTGTTCACTGTACAATACCACTTATAAGTAGGATTAGATTAAAACTTGAGATTTCTGGAAAAAACCCTGACTATCAAACGCTGGTCATTCCTTCATAAAGTTTTATGAAACTTGTCAAACTTGACAGTAAGTATATAAAAAAGGCGCATGTTCGCGTGTATAATATTCATCAGTTAAAAGTTAAAAGGGTTTTTATTTTTTAACTCTTGATACCAGAAACCAGAAACATTTATTTGTAGGACATCACAACACAAAACACATACATAATACATAATAAAACAGAAATGAAATGGAAATACAAACACAACATACTTACAGAATTGCCCCTGTGTTGCGACACCCAGACAAAAAGGGCCTCACTCAGCAAAAGCCGTAGCCTAGCAAGGTAGACTACGGCGCTGATCTTCCGTGAGCCCTGCAGAAACGCGGCAATCTTATGATACTTGCAAATCATTCTCTTATGGAAATATAATGTAGCTGAGTAAGGAAATTCCTCTTTTTTTGAAATTCCAAGCAAGTTCAGTTTGTTCAGATTTAGATAGATAGACAAAATCTTTATTGGTTGACACAATTATGAACAGCACAGCATTGCACAACAGAAACAACAAAAAACAGACATTTACAATAAAAAATTGTCACAGTTCAGAAACAAACACATAACAAAAAAAATTACAAATGTACGATTTCCAAAAAGAAGTACTTCAGACATGTCCGGAAAATTCCGGTACAGTACCCTAATTACAAGAAAAAGCAATACGCGTCACTCCCTGTACGAGTATCTATCTAGGTCCTAGATCCGAGATTCCTAGATTCTTAGATTCTAGGATATAAACATTCATAGACAAACACACACTCATACTCGAAAGTAATAGTAATGTAGCGAGGCATTCGTCCTCTTTCCTGTTTTATGACTGGCAACCTTTCTTGCTGGCAGTTTTATCTTTCTTTTTAAATTCATTTTCAAATTTAGATTTCTTACGTTTCGACTTTGTCTTTTTTCTGCCAAATTCTTCACTTCACGTCCTGATCTCCAACAGTGTAAAGTTTATGCTTGTTACTATTTTTCCAGTTTTATGATATATAAATACATAAATAAATAAAAAATAAACATAAATACCTTTTCTTCGGACTGAACCCTGGTTTTTGCCCCGCTTTATATTATCAACCTCTACAACACTCTTCGTGTAGTGCTCAGCAGCTCCGTGGCGGCTGCTGGACCACACTAATACAATACTCATCATGTGAAGAATACTTTGTATAGAAAATATCTAGCGGTATAGAAAATCTTGTATTTTATTCAGTGCTCTAGATCGCAAGTTATATTATACTAGCGGTCCGCCCTCGTTATGTAAGATTTTCCCGTGCGAATACGAGTTTTCCCGGTAAAAAGTATCCAGAGTACAAACTATCTCTATTCCAAATTTCATCCAAATCCGTCCTATAGTTTAGGCGTGAAAGCGGAACAAACATCCAAACATCTAAACATCCAAACATATTTTCACATTTATAATATTAGTGTGAAGGTAAGTTAGATAAGTGATACTGATGACTTTGGGTCCACTATTTCAATCTTTGAACGAATACTCAATGTTGAACGATTTTGCAAAGAAATTCACCATTTAGAAAAAATCGTAGCAAATACCGTAGCAGTTTGCTACGCCGTAGCTCCTCTGCTACGTAGATTGAGATTTTTAGAACTTTTGAAATATTTTCATTCAGTGTTTTGTTTTGAAGTGATTGTATCATCGTCGTAAAATCATTATTATTAATGAAACATTTCCCTTTTTTTCTTTAACAGGTCAGCAAATCAGTTTTGATTGTCTTTCAAACTTGTTTGTTGTTTTTTTTTTTCATTTGAGAAAACGACCACTTTCTAGTATTAATATTTTGAATTTACTAACAAAATATAAAATTATTGTATATAGCACTCATATCCTTTGTAGGCTAAGCACACCTTCAGATGGCACTCGTGTTAAACTATCACTACTGTTAGCCAATAGTAATCGCAACAATAAAATTAGTCACAACATTTGTGAAACCAATAAATTTGATACGAAAATCTAAGAGTCTGTACAGACGGGCCGCCTTAAAACTGCATTCTAGCTGCTTATTCAGTCGTTAAAACTTAACGACGACTGCCAGGTGTGGTAGATTTAGTCCCAGCAGCGGACGGACTGCACAGTTGAAAAACAGTTTTGATGCAGTTCGTCTATGCAGTCACTAACATCAGATTGCCTCTCTTCAACCCATGGACAGCAGATATGGAGATGTGATTGAAAAGGTAACGCAACAGCGCGCGCACATCAATTGATTAGTGCGCGAACAGTGCATTCGTTGCGCAACTCACGCGCAAGACTCGCGTACTCTCTCGGACGAGGAGAATCAGGGGGTTCATTCATAGCTACATTACTGGTCTTGAGGGGATCTAGCCTACCCTTAATCGACACGCCCGGCCCTGTGCGGGTTGGTCGACTTAACTCTTTGATCTTTTTCGCAGAGTACGATAGTGTTTTTCTTCAGCGTAAGAGCAGTACATAGCTGTTTATACTTCTGTCTTCGAATTCGAAAAAAACACATCAGATGTAATGGATTTTGTTTGACCCGGTGGCGGCGTCATCTTTCCTGCCTCTCTACACCAAATGGGCCAAATAATGATGAAGAAGTGGTCTGTGGGGCCAAACACAGGGGGATGACTGCCACTGACAAATATTGACCAGCCATCCGCTTGGTCCCTGTCTTGATACATAGAGATCTTTCTGTGACACGTATTATTACGAACTAAGCCACGTCTATGATACGCTTAAAACCAAATCAAACGCCCGCGCAGCTAGGCAGACTATAGTTTCCGATAAAGATAAGAATGTCTTGCTTGACACGGTAAAGAAAATGTGGGCCAAAGAGCCGTTACTCCGGCGTGGGTACTGATAGACAGACTTGCTCGCGCACTAATGTATTAGTAGATAGAACGCTGGCATTGTATATTATAAACTTAGAGCATATTTTTTTATTGTAGTTAGTCTTCTATGATGCTGACAGTTTGAATCTCACTATTTACTAATATGTTTTCGAAATTCGAATTCTTTAAAACATGCATCGTAAGGAAACCTGCGTACGCCTGCGCGAAGAAATTCAATGGTAGAGTATGTAATGTCGCCTCGAGCCCCACGGTAGGATATATTTTTATTTTATTTTATTTGTATTCGGGAAACTTACAGCTATTAAAAACACATAGTTGATACATGAAAACAGTAAATGTGCTAGAGCCAATTACAAGTTTCCGCCTGTAAAGCGATTTTAGTTTAAACAAGTGCTCGTTAAGTATAAATATTCAATTAAAGTTAACACGCTAATATAACAAAAAAAAACACATAACAAAATAGGATAGTATGAAAGTATTGTATAGTAAGAAACTATTGCCTAAAGATCAAACCACCAATGAATAAAACAGCTTGACAGAACAGATACGACATAGTTAATGATAATGTGATGATATCTTTCGGAACTATTTGTTTAGGCACACATACAGACGACAAATCCAAGACAGATATCAAACAAAACAGATCATAATTTCAACTTGTAAAAAACAAAATTAAAACCTCCGAATATTTATACGAAAAACCCGTGAAAAATAACAATACAAAACACCTTTTTCCTATTGCGCAAAGCACTTCCAGACACTTCCAGTAATAGCAAGTAAGTCGCCTCGCCACTCATGAATTCATGATCGTCGATAGCAAACGGCGATCGCACGCGCAGGGCTCAATGGCAAATCAGAAGCATTTTTTTTCCGACCAGAAAATCTAATCTCTCAGAGATTAATCTAGAAGTTGATCGATTTAGATTATTATTGTTATAGATAACGTCTGAATAATTATAAAGCAGAAAATTTAATATTTTTTTCTAATAAAAATTTTAAGGATTTACGGCTATGTTTTTTTTTATTATGTGAAGTGTAAATTATACGGAACGGTAACGTGTTATTGAGCCGCGATCGCCGGGTTGCGCAAGCGGCGCAATGACACGACATGTGCGCCCGCGCAGCGCGTATGGGCAGAGACAGATCATAGATCGCTTGTAGACTGTAGCATAGTTTGTGCCGTGTGTGGTATGGCACCCGTCGTAGCGGCCTTGCTAATCTTGTTTTCGATTTTTCCCAAAAGTTAATTTTATTTACTTTTTAATGTTACATCTTTTCGCTTTGTCATAAACACCTTCGATCACACGAATTTTAGAAAAGAACTCGCCCAGGCAAGGCTTTTAGAATTAGTGAAAAATGAAATGTGCGCATAGGTGATATTCGAATTTTACAATTACCCTTTTTTCAGCTCAAATTATTATTAATTATTATTATTTTTTTATCTTATTAGATAAGTGAACGAATACAATTTAGAATTAATTTATTTTCATTATTTTTCTTGTACTGGCTTCAAGTAATTAAAGTTGGAAGAATCGTCTGAAATTTAAAGGGCGCGAAATTCAAAATTGGAATTCCGAAATTTTGCAACAGGACGCGCGCCTTCTCAATTAAAACTATTCACACTTATTTCTACTTAACTCTCGCCTTTAAACCATTGCAACAAAGTCCTAACTTCAAAAACCACAACGCCTTCATCAAACATTAACTGAATCCACTCAAAAACCACCGTTTCGTCCCAAAAAATACGACTCCAAATCCTCTGTCCTGTATCTTTCTATGCACGCAACTAAACAGCCACAACTCTTCATAGACCTCTGCCACCATCAAAACTCTACCAAAAGAGATGTCTACAGCATCTGGCCATTTACCCTCGGTTGTATCGTTCGAAGTTGAGCATTATGTGTAAGGAAGTACGGTTGCGAGTGGCGTGTAGGTGGCGACGGCGTGTCGCCAACTAGAAACTGTGTCACGGGTTGAACAGCACAGCAAGGCCGCGCTGTCTGAGTGCGCGCGCAAAACCACGGATGTGCCAGTACTGCGATGTACGCGCGAGCAATCTGTTCGGAGTTCGAACATCGAACCATATGGGGTTTTCTTTTTTAAAATGAACTAGGCACCTAGAGTTTTTATCTGTTACTATTAGCTTTTCGTTCTGTATTTCTGAACTTAAAAAAGAAAAAAAAATTCGAGTACCGATGTCCTTCGTCGACATTTTGGATTTTTGTTATTTATTTGCAGATTTTCTCTTGCATTTTTAATAGGAGACGAGCTTTGTGTCCAGTATGCCAAAAGCAAGTCGTAAAATCCGACTTATTTGGCTGTGTGTAGTAGAGTCGATAGCTGAGCCCTAGGGTTTATGAGGTCGATATGATGATGATGATGAGGAGTGGCTGACCATTTACACTGACCACATTTTAATCGTAGTTTCAATGTCAGCTGAAGCCCTGCTCACCCCGTAATGAGCGTAACTACGAAGGAGAGTATAAATGTTCAAAGTATAAACTAAATCTGCGGTTGAATTAAAAACGTATGATTTTCTAAAAGTTGTTAAGAACATGAAAGTGACCAACTATTCCCAGGAAACAAAAGTTGTCATACGAAAAGAATAATGTAGCAGTCCATCAGCCTATTTTCCGATGTCCAGTTTCATGTACTTAACTCTGTTGTAAAGGATGTTTTTCACTGTATATTATAATCACACTTATATTATAAATGTGAAAATATATTTGGATGTGCCGTGTGGTGACGGCAGAGTAGAATACATTTGTCACCAACCCCTACTCTTCCCGTGGGTGTCGTAAGAGGCGACTTAGGGACTACATATTGAACTGGGAACGGGCAGCAGCGCTCTCTGATACAGTAACCTTTTAATCTGCGATCTCCAACCCGCCTGCCAAGCGTGGAGATTATGGCAAAACCAAACACTTAAGTGGAGGAGGCTCGTAGTCCAGCAGTGGACTGTAACGGGCCGTTGATTGTTTTATTTGATATTTGGATGTTTAGATGTTTGTTCCGCTTTCACACCTTAACTACTGGATGGATTGGGATGAAATTTGAAATAGAGATAGGTTGTATTCTGGATTAACACATAGGATACTTTTTATTGGGAAAAATCTTATTCACACGAGAAAATCTTACATAACATTGTTCATTAGTTTGGTTACGTCGAACACACAGTATGTTTCGGTAGTGCTCGTTATCAGCTAGATAGGACCTAGACATAAATTGTTGGACCTAGGCACCCTAACACAGATAACGCTGCTTTACTACTTATTTGGACTCAAAATGTTACTGATAACAGTTATTTATCTGCCATTGTTCTATGTTGTTATTATATTAATAACATCTGCTTTGTTTTGAAATAGAATGTTTTATTGCGTTTAGGAAAATTGAATTACTTTGTTGCTGTGAGTTCTTTATTACGTCCGTAGGCCCCTTGAGGGGTTCGAGCCCACCCTGATTTAGGTTCATGAAGCCTTAGTCGATTATGATCAACTCAACCATTGAATATGTTCGCAGGAGTGTGCAGGTTTCATCACGATACTCGTAAACGTTATTCGTTACAATGTGTTTTCGAATTTCTAATTCATATGTACGTGATGAAACCTGCACACGCCTGCGAATAAATTCAAAGGTTATGTGTGAAGTCGACCAACCCGCACTGGGTCAGCGCGGTCGACTAAGGCCTAATCGCCCTATTTCGAGGTAGGCTCGAGCCCCTCGGTGGGGACGTATATAAACTGTTGATGAATTAATTCGTGAGGGGATCAAACCCACGTCTCCCGGACGAAAGGCAGTGGCTCCAGCCACTACACCATCAATGCTTTTGCCACACTAATATTATAAACTTGCTGTCCGTAGCTCGCATTGTGTAAGATTTTCCCGTGGGAATCCAGGTTAACGACCAAATCTCCATTCCAAACATCGAAATCCGTTTAAACATCCAAATATATTTTCACATTTATAATATTAAGTGTGATGTGAAACTGTATTTGGATGTTTAGATGTTTGTTCCGCCTCAACGAATTTGTATAAAATTTCAAATGGAGATAGTTTGTAACCTGGATTAACACATAGGATACTTTTTACGGGAAAAGGTCCGTTTCCACGGGAAAATCTTACATAACGCGAGCATAGCCGCGGGCGGATAGGTAGAAATAAATCAATTCATTAATTTGATATTGATTTCCAAATAATACCCATTTCCCGCTAAGCTTTTCCGACCTTGGCTGATCAGTGACCCGGTTCCACCTATCAATAAAAAAAACCGTTGTTGTCACCTTGGGGATGTTGCGAAAATGACAAAAAGCGGGTAATTGTCGACGCTTGCGCCACATCCCCTAAGGCCGAATTTCACTTTTATCATAATGGCGATTCTTAAGTAACTTCGACAGTTTTGTTTAAATTGTGAATGTTTTGACAGTTGTGACAGTTTTGTCTTGCCCTTGATATGATACTATAGCAAATTGGCATCGACACTTTCTTACTAGGTCATAACTAGGGGCTCTGTGAGCTATTGTAGACCTCGCGAGTCTGTATATCTTTTCATATTTTTTTTTTTTCTCCACAAACATCCCCGACCCCTTGATTTTTTATTTTTTTTATTTTTAAACTTTATTTTATTTTAGATTTTATTTTATTTTATTTTATCTTATTTTATTGGTTAAGAAATGTGACCTGTAGAGGAAAACAGCCTCAACGGTAGACCTTGTAAGCTGGCAACCCCCATAACTCCGTCATTTATCAAAATTTCCAAAAACTGGCTCTACAAAAAAAAAAAACGATTAATTTATTGAACCTGCTCACAAAATTTCACGAGAATCGGTTGAGAAACGCGACCTGTAGAGTGAAACAAACAAACAAACAGATAGACAGATGGACATACAAAAGCAAGTTTGGCCAAGCTGAAACAGAGACGCTTCGCTCGCTCGGTCAATTAAGAATGGGTAGTTGGAGAGTAAAAATGCGATGCAGTAAAATTGTACATAATGCTGATAAGTACCCAGAGGCATAGAGTATGTTGTATTGTAGAGCTAGAAGTCTAACCAGAGGCTGTAAGCGTAAGTGAGTCCTGATGCCCTGAAATTATAGATTTCAGCTATAAAAACTGGGTAAATTATTGCTATGATTGGCAAAGGTGTGAAGTTGTAGCCTGGCTCTTGTAGGCGTCTTCGTTTCAACTTGAGCAAAATTGCTTATATATGTCCGTCCATCTGTCTGTTTGTTCGTTCTCCTCTACAGGTCGCATTTCTTAATCGATTCTCGTGAAATTTTGTGAGCAGGTTCGATAAATTAATAAAAAACCAGGATTTCCTCAGGCAGACTTATAGATCTAAGAAGCCAATCCTGTTCTGAACTTCCGTAAATGGGTCTCATCTTGGTATCCTATTACGTACGAGTAAGATTCAAAAACATTTTTTTTTTTTTTCATTTAGGTTCACATTGGTGCGTGGGTGGTATTCAGCCTGCGTCTCCCGAACAGAATCCCTAGCCTCTGCTATTCTTTTTGTTTTTCAAAAGCCACGTCATTTTAAAAAGCCGCCGTGTTACGTCACGCCGCCGCTGAGCCGACCAATTGCTTGGTTGCGCTCAGTGACGTCACACATGCTGAGCACGCATGCGCGAACGTGCTCGCCGCTCGTGAATTAAATATGCGTGCTGCCGCGTTCAGACAGACATCTAGTTTTAATTGTCACTGGAAAATATTAGAATTAATTTTATTGTAACAAAAACACAAAACAGAAATACGTACAAGAAGAAGAATGTACATTTGTACATTACGGGGCCTTATTACTAAGGTAGAAATTTATTCCAGTAAAATTTTTAAAAAGAAAATACGTCGAAGGCATCGAAAATGTTTGACTTTTGGTGTCCGTAATTTTAATCTGTAAGGCACAATATAGGCGAAGGGAAGTGTATTTTTTTTCATAGATTAGGTAAGTATATGTAATGTGTAACACCATGTTTATGGTATCAAAGTCACCATTTTTTCAGTCAGTCAACCAAACTTTAAATTTTTTTTTTTATTAAGAAACAAACGGTCACATACGAATGTTTTTATGTACTATTGCTATAAAATAGACCTATAGTTTCCTTAATCGTTGATAATGCATCTTGGAAACTGTTCCCAAGTAGTTTTGATTCATAATACTTGAAATAAGTTGGTCTTTTCCCGTTTTTATATTCTTTGTATTTCTTGTGTATATTCCAGTGTACTGACCTAGTGTGAACGGACTCTTATGAGTGAATCTTCGTCTCTACTCACCTAATACAGTGGAGTTTACTGGCCCAATGTGAAACAATGCGATGCATTCCGCTTATTTACATAGACAATGCGTCTAGAATTCTTACGTAATAGTTATCTTTAGGGGTCTGAGTCTAAGCCTTATACTTTGGTAAAAATAGCGATTAAGTCCGTTCAAAAAAAAAGAAAAAATAAAGGTCTCAGAGTACACCATGCCAGTCACTGGCATAGTGTGCATCAATGCAGTGCATTCTACTGGCCTATAGTGTGAACAGGCAGTGCAGCTAGGCTAATATTATCATATCACTCTTGTACCTGAGTGCAACACGCATGCGTCGTATGAGTGCACTGCGACCATGCAGTGTTGATACTTGATGATATTTTATTGGTAGATTTCAAAGATAAGAAAAATTATTATTAAATTTTCTATCTATCTACATAAAACATATTTTTAACAAAGGAAAGTTGTGCAGCTAATAAACTGAATAATGTAGTACAATACATATATAAAAATCTCGTATATATAACCCAAAAGGCAGACACCATTTTTTTTTTCTATTTTACCCCATTTCGTAGCCGTTGCTACGACCGCTACGCCACCGCCGCCGTAGCTAATTAAACAGATGAGATTATTTATTTATTTTATTAATATTAACTCATAGTTTAATAGATATTTAAAATATTATTTTCTTCCTTTGTATGATATTATGTGGTAAAAAGTTTAATGTGCTTTATGACCACATGAAAAAAGTGTCCAAAAAGTCGACTGGAGTTTTCCCCATTCAGCATCACCCATCCGAACTTAAAGACTTAAAAATTGTGCATGGTGCGCCTCAATAAATTTTCACTTCAAGCGCATAATGTATGTATGAAAAATATTACAAAACTTTAAAAAAGAACATACTTTAATGCATACACGGAAAAATAAGTATACAAAAAATTTAAAACAACGAACGAAAATGTACAGTTAGGCGGCTTTATTGCTAGATAGCAATTTCTTCCATACAACCTTTGGGTATAAACCACTTTATAATGGTAATACGGGATAGTGCAAGCAAAGTTTTAGAATCTATCCTTTCTTGCATACATGGAAAGCTTAAAGTCCTATCTAATCTCTTCAGATTTCCGCAAGCACCAAGATAGCTGGGGCGAGCTAGGCTGCGCAGTATATAGGTCTTGGCCAGGCAACTTTTTCTTGAACGTTTAGTACTAGGCATCGACGTGTCGCTTGCATGTGCTGTGTGCCTATGATCTCCTGGTAGTTTAGCTAGCTAACTTATAATGTCTATTGCGCTAATTTATTATTTATCAGTTTTTTTTTTCACACGGGGTAAAAACAGTCTGCAAAATCGCACACCTTTTCCCACGGCAAACGATTGGAGTTTTCTTTTTTTGAAATATTTATATAGCTCTTAAATAGTTCTAATGTCCTGAGTCCTGACTGAAACTATTATATTATTACGAGCGAGCGGGATTCGGGGATTGAAAAATTTTTTCACGAGAAATAGGTCTTTAGCACTAAATCGAAATTAACACTTTTACTGCAATTTGTTCACTAGCACTTCAACTCGCACTTTTATTATTTTCATTTTTTTTTTCTTTTTATGGCACTAGTAATCTTTGTGCCAGTGTCGAGTTTTTAATTTACTAAGAAATAAAGGTAGGGAAACTGTAAATATCACGAAAAAAGGATAAGGATTGAAAAATGGAAAGGAAAGTGAGTATTATACAAAAATATATATAATAAACAAATATGAGATTTACTTCGGCTCTTACTGCGCTGAACTCAAACTGAACTCCCCTTTTAGGCATTCGCGGACCTTATATATGCCTATGCCAGTTCGAGAATATTCCTATTTCGATCTTCTTTTCGTTATTATTTTTTTTGAGTAGCCTTTCTCGAACAGAATTTCTAGAGTTTCTATCCAATTTTGACAGTCAGATGTTTCGAGTAGCGAATACTTTTTGAAGGGAAATGACAGGTGTCTCGAACTTTCTGGTCGGTTGTCAAAGATTACTGATATCTGGCGTTTTCTGGAAAGTTCTCTGGTACAGTACAACAGACCAAGAGATATTTTATATTTTCAGGATACCAATTAGGGAAAGACCAAGGTGGTATAATATGTAAAAATGAAAATGCTGTTCGTTTGTCTCGCTAAAACTCGGGAATGGCTGGACTGATTTGGCTCATTTTGGTCTTGAAATATTTGTGGAAGTTCAGGGAAGGTTTAAACGGTGATAAAAATAATAAATAAAAGAAAAAACGACAATTTAGTTTTCCAATACAAAATGGTCAAGGGTAGGTGTAGGGTAGATGTTGGGGAAAATGGCAGGACGAAGTCTGCCAGGTCAGCTAGTTTTAATATAAAACTGCTCAAGTAAATAATGAATAGAAACTATTTTGCCTTTCGCAAATCAGTAGGTAATTCATATTTTAAGCTAAATAAGCAAGCACGGGGCAACAATCGCCAAATAATCAATTTAAATTAAACAAATATCGCAAAATTGCAGTACCTTTGTTACGGTCATTATGTACAAATTTTGATAATTTGCGGAACGTCTACATTTAATAAGCAATCGGTTCGGCTTTAGTAATTTGAGGCATGATTCTTACGTCAACTTTGCTTTTAATCGAAAGCTAATTATCTCTAAAAGCCTTATTGAAAGAATTTTATGCCGGAAATGCATAGTTTTCGAGAAATATTAAAAACAATAAGAAATATGTTTCATCTCTTTATAACCACTGCTAGTAATGAAAATTAAACCTACTTACGTCACAGTGTATTAAACTGAGTTTCACAAACACAAATACGATTGAAATCCAATGATTATTGTCATTTTAACAGAGCCCTCTCGTCTCACATTTTGATTTATATTGAAATGCGGAGAAAGTACTAACATTTACACAGTGTATAAATTTCGGTTAGGGTAAAACTATTATTGAATTTCCTTAGAATCTATTATACTGACCCTCAATTCACCACGCCCCTCTCGAAATTCATCACCCGGCATTTCAGGAAACGTCTGGTCGCCTTTCACTCTGACTGCGACATATCCGGTATCATCCGGTACAATATGTTAAGTCAGTGTTTTGTAATATATATTATATGTATATGCATAATTTACAATATTCATTTGATATTCAGCTAATTTTGTTGCTAAATTAGTGACTTTCGCAAAATTATTTTCTTATGCTTATGACGCAAATTAAAAGTTGTTTGTTAGCGATATTTGGAGTAAGAATTATTTCATATGTTTTAAACACATAATAATGTATTTTATCAAAATGAATCTAGGCTAACAAAGGCCTTCACAGACGGGTTGCGTTTAGGGTTGCCAGTTCTAGGCTTTTTGGTTGCGTGTCCGGCCAAATTAGACAACATCCGGCTTTTGTTAGGCTTTTTAAATATTACCATTTTATTGTTAAAATTTAAGATGTTAATGTAAATGAAGGTAAATTATAAAAAAGCCTTGTTTTACTTTAAAAAAATGTCGTGTGAAGACTAAAATAAGACTAAAACCCCTACTCTTTCCGTGGGTGTCGTAAGAGGCAACTTAGGGACTACACATTGAACAGGGAACGGGCAGCAGCGCTCTCTGATGCAGTAACCTTTTAATCTGCGATCTCCAACCCGCCTGCCAAGCGTGGAGATTATGGCAAAACCAAACACTTAAGTGGAGGAGGCTCATAGTCCAACAGTGGACTGTAACGGGCCGTTGATGTTGATGATGATGAAGACTAAAATAAGGGTCTTAGTACCCAAATGTCCGTCTAAGCTGGCTGGTCGGTCCGGCTTTTCAGTTTTAAGACCTGGCAACCATAGTTGCATTAAATTCTAGCTGCATAAGCTGTGTTGAGTTTGAATAAGTTCTATTGACTGCACTCTGACTGCGTTTTAGTTGCATCATTGTGATGCAGTTCTAACTGCACAGCCATGCCTCCCTGGAAGTTCGAACCTGTTCAGTTTATTCTAACAATGTAAAATGCGATTTATATTTTTATATATATATATTTCTTTATATATATATATATATATATTTTTCTGTTTGTTTGCATAGAGATAATTTTATGTGTCGAAGAGCGGCATTGGTAACTTTTTACCGCAGGAAAAGATCTTATTCCCTCGGGAAAAATAGACAAAGGGTCGAACCTCTGGCACGCAAAAAGGTGTTAGCATTCTGCACAAGAAGTAAAATACTTATTGTTTATACTAACCACCATTTTGTTTTTTTTTAAAGTGAATTACAGAAGAAGCAAGTCCTGTGATGTACTAATCTAAGTGATGTAATAACATCCTAAGGAAATAAATATTTTTTGTTTTTTTTTTATTCTGTAATGTTCTTTCTGCACGTTCTTCTCCACAGTAAATGTACGTACACCTTGTAGTAAACGTGCAGACCATTGACAAGCCTTTCTCCTCGTTAATATTTTATTAGCCAGCTTTGACGTTGAAAAAATATTTTCGTCTTCGATTTTTTTTTTATAACTGTTTGTTACAGTCGACATGCAGACGATTGTACAACAAAAAGTTGTAGACAATGTACTTAATCAACGTATTCGATAATAACGTGCAGTCATTCCGGTCATTGGCCCACATTTGACAAGTTATTATGAAGTACAGTCAACGTCACAGCCGGACACCTTATCCAGTATAATCTGACCCACGACGCCATTGTTAACACTAGAACAGCGAGGTCTACACTTATACTGGTGGTTTGGCTCGTCTTGATTGTGCACAGATACCGCTTGCAACACTTTGGGTAGTATGTAAAATACTTTATTACCAATACTAGTATCACACTTAGTCGCCCATAAAAATACGCTACGCAGTCGACTGTGACTCTGAAATACTAGAAGTTGATAAGTTACGTATACTTTTAGGGTTTACGCAAACCGACTGTATTGTAACTGCGAAATTGCTGTTATTGTGGAGTTTTTGGCGAGTTCTTCTCCACAGAGTCCGCACATCGTGTAGTGAACTCACCCAAAAACATGTAATGACGAAACTAGGAGATGTAACATCAAAAGTTAATATACAAAAGAAATGCAGTTGGAGGGCAGTTCTGGCTCTATGTGTGAAATAAAAACTTGTAGTTTTGTTTTTCTAACCCACAAAAAAATAATTGTTGCTTTAAATAATCATTTTTTCGTTGTAGCCTTCGCATTAATGGCTGACCTTATAAACCCATGTGTTAGATCCGCCAAGAGACACTCATGTAAGTACCACTAGATGAACGCGAGAACTGACGGCTAAACGTACCTTCCGAAGTAAGAAATAATCTATCTTTTTGGAAAGTTAGGTAATTCAACCTGCAATATCGTAGCCAAACTCGGGGCAGTTTTGCAACTTGATACTTGTTTGACGGGACACCCCAGCACCTCCAAAATCACGATGTTTATTATATGAAATTTTGGACACCCTGTATATTTCAAAAAGTACTATCTCGCGCGTGAACGGAACGATTTAAACGTGTTTTTTATATCTAGAAAGTTGCATCTTTTCCGGTTTATTAATATATACGTAATTGTTTCTCATTTCGTGGTTGCGCAATAAAAGCTGCGCGAAAGAAAGTGGCCAATTAATTCGGTGGTTGTGTGCGAGCTCCATCTCATAATGGTGACGTAACATTTAAAAACGAATCTCATTTGGGATTTGCTTTTTTGGAACATCTTTCTTTTTTTTATCCTGCCAGTATCTTTTTTAAATAAAATTTAAAAAATATGTTTTGCGGAGTTCGGGAAAAGTTTAGAGTCATAAAAGTTAGAACGGAAATAAATTATAAGAAATAAACTTTACTCTTATTAAGACCGGGACGAAAGAGTACCATCCGATCCGTAACCATATTTCAAAATAAGAAACACGACCCGAACATGTTTCACTTTTCAAATTTCGAATAAAGGATCTGTCCCGTTCCATTCACACAAATAACAGTTTGAAATAAATGGCCGTCGAACGGGTTCTGCCGCGATACGGTATTGCGCAACGGAACGTGGCTTAAAAAAGAAACCAGATTTCATTGCGGTGCTTTCTTAAAACTGGCATGCGAAATGGCAGCGGTTGTGTCCTTTATTCAACTCTTATTATTTTTAAATTTTTGAAGCGAGAAAGTGTTCGGATTATTGGTGGCCAGTCTGTTCATAATTTTTGAAGAAAGGTTTCGTGCAATAGTACATACTGCCATGGCCGCAAAATTAATTATTGCTGGATGAGAGCACTTTTTTGTTTACGAGTCCAGCAACAGTTACTGCGGCCGCGACTTGTGCTTTTCTCTGAAATATGTGAGGATATTATAAAATACTAAACAAATTTGGAACCTTGGATTTAGATGTCTACTCGTTTCGCACTAAACTTATAAGTTCTAATCTCTACTTCAACTTCTTGAACCATTCATTGTTGTAATATTTCCCTAATTCAATTATTAGTTAATTCCATCATGAAAAATAAGTAACAGAGTAGTACCTACGATAAAAATAAAAGACGGAAATTACAAACCGCCAAGTATGGCGCAGTAGCGCGCTTTTCTTTTTTTTGTTCTTCGCAAGTAGTGTCATCAGAGAATACAGCCAACTCCAATCGCTACGATTCGTGTACGATTCATATATAAAATTTGAATTTAGAACATAAAGAGTATGCTGGAAAAAGACTCAAAAACATTGAAATTTCTAGACGAAAGCTAGTATGCTGGCCTAGGCCGTTTGAAGTGGCACATTGCTGGCCGCTGTTTTGTATGGGGCAATGTTTGAGTCACTTGGCGTACTTTTTTTTTACAGTAATGATCACATTTTCGAGCGTGTCGGAGAAAAGACAATTTAATTGACCTTTGTTGATCAGTTGCTGGCCTTTAAAGAAGAAAGCTGGCAGCAGAGAAATTCGTGAAAAATTATAATTGCAAATGGCGTAATAAGAGACGTACATGAGCAAAAATACGGCAAATTATGTGCATTCAGAATAAATGTTTACTATTTTATAGCAAACTAAAGTTAAGTTTCCCACTAATTGGAGCCCAAAAACATGTGGGTATAGATTATACCTATAATTTGTTTGTACTCGAATATATGCAAACATTTTTTGACGCTTTTTCACTATACTAAAACTAAAAGTAGAAACATGCACACGCTTCTGAAAAATGTCAAAGGTTATGCGTGACATGTGGAATGGCCGCACTGGGTCAGAGTGCTCGACGCCCTATAGGGTAGGCTCGAGCCTCTCGGTGGGTTTTTGTGCTGCTAACCTAAATATACATCATGGATAGACTCTTTAAAGTTTATATTCCCGGCGTATATCGTCGTCATTTCGCGAGTCTGGATGTATCTAGAAAGCTGAAATTACCTTTAATGCTCCCACCTGAAGTGTGAGGTTGTTGGGGCTGGTGGCTGCTCTGCTCCAGCTTACTGCTGACCGTGTTCCACATGTCGAACATGTTCAGCATGGCCGCGGCTAGATCCGCACAGCATCCGTATCCGCGTCCGCTTCACCAGCTGCCCACTACACACCAAACTTCATCGTCGCACTCACTGAAAGCCCAGTCAACACTTGAGAGAAAGTTCGTCCGTAAAAAAGCTTAAGGCTACGCACTGATCCCCGGTTTATAATTTGTAATGTTTTTTTTTAATTATACTAATTTAATTTATATATTGCGAATTTATAAATATTTTTATTTTTATTTTTACTCGCTATTTTTATATAAACTTTATCAAATGGTCAACTAATGTAAATACGCTAAACTTTGTAATTTTCTCGACTAAGTTATTCGGATAATATCAGTCTAAAATTTCGATCGTCAGGTTGGGTTTACTTGCTTGGGAATTGGGTTATATCACTAATTTATATTGGTGAAAAATTATTAAATTATTATTTATTTTTTAACTTTATTAAAAACTATTTCTGTGATTAAATATTGCGTATATAAATTTTAATAAACTGTGATAATTTTAAATGCAGAGTATTGTAGTTTTGGATTTAAATATATAATTTTATTTATATTGTCACGGTGGTTCACGATAGTCTGTATATTAATTTGAGTTCTGTGAAAAAAAATGAGCGTTTTTTCTTCTTCATAGTTCGTTCAAGCGGCGTTTTGTTGAGTCCTCGTGTGCCAGGATCTTAGACGACAACGGCCACAGGCACGGAACACGCGATTATCGAATGCATTTTGAATTTCGTACTGAGAATTCGAATTCCACGCCGGCTTAGTTGAGTTTATATATTTTTTTAAATACTTTCTTCTTGTTCACTGCCAGTAAGCTATTGCGTAGTATATTCGGAGTTTTTCTTTTAGCCGCGTCGCATGCACTGGAGTGCAGTTGCAGGGGGTTTCAGCTTCAGGGCGAGCGGGGAGGGTGGTAGGAAGCGCTGCAGCGCAGTGCGCATGCTCGGAATCGATCCCGCGTGGCGCTGAGGTATCCTAACACTACTTTTCTTTCCTATATGCTGGTATTTAGGTAGTAAGTTATGTGGGTGTATACAGCACTCTATTATGTCATTCACTTTGATGTTTGCCTGGTACTCTGTGTAGCCACCGCTGACGTTTTGTCCAACAGTCATTGTTTTGCGTGGTATCGCTGTCTTGTGGGACTCTTTATTGTAGCAAACTTGCAATTACAGTTATTTTATGTCAGCACTACTATATAATATTGTATTTTACTCAGTGCTACTCAGACCACGTTTGTACTTTACTGCTGTTGGAATCCTTACAATTTCTGTAAGTAAGTTTTCTAATTTCGGTCATAAAGAATTTTGATCAAAAAGTTCTAGAAAGAAGATATTTTTTACTATAAAACAAAGACACGAGTTTAACTTAGAATTGTACATTCTCATGCTATTTTGTTACTGTCAACCCAGCACTTTTTAGTACTGGCAGTTTCATCATCCGTTTTCAAATTTATTTTCAAATGTCGAATCCATCCGTTTCGGTTTTGTTATTTTCATCGAAATTTCCTCATTCCACCTCAAGTCACCAGACTGTTACCATCTTTTACCAACCGGACCACTGTGTTTTTTTATCGATAGGAGCTTTTGTAAGTGTTGTAAAATCTCCTACTAATAAAACTGTCTGTGCATCGATTTTGGTGTAACTAATTTGGACTGTACCCTGTTTTCTACCATACCACTTTCAATGTGCGCGTGCGGTCAACTGGGCTTAAGAATTCTGTGCTACAGAATTAGTAAATAAAATAATTTGAAGGACGACTAGAACACCTAGATTATTTAATATTTATATTAGGAAGATTTACAGACAAATAATTAGATAGAATAACAGAAATAGTAGAGTAAGGTGCTAACAACAAATCTTCACCAATAGAATTACGAAAACATTGCAACCGCTTGAATAGAACTGCAACCAAAACTTGATTCATCCCATCATTCCCGCTACCATGGGCCAGTACCATTACTGCCACTGATGGTACAAATGGTACTCATAATTCCCAGACTACTCTCGATTATCGTCGTTTATATCACTATATTTTTTTAGCTTGAATACAATTCGTCTGATTGACCTTTATATTATTATATTATTATCCAAAGATAAAAATATATTATCCTACTTCGAGGACGGTCAATTGTTTTTTTATCATTATTTATTGTAAAAAAAAAACCTTTTATTTAAAGTAATTTTTATATTATTTTTCGTCCTCTAGTAAAAAATACGTAGTATGCGATATTATAAGGAAAATTCCCCGTATGTAAATATGATACGTGTGTGAGTGCCTTGGCGTCGTTACGCAACGCGTTACGCTGCGCGCGAGTCGCGACGTTTTGGACTGCGCCCGCGCAAGCTAATAGACGCAGCGGGACGTCGCGCGTGCTACGTATATGCGCTTTGAAAAGGGGTAGATAAGTCAAAGATTCAAAAAGTACTACGTATTAGATATGTCGCGCTCACTAGTCGGAGCTCGGTATGTTGACCATGTTTTTTTTTTAAATGGCTTATTCTATGTGTACAACCTATTATAATAAAATATCGTAGTTCAATAGAATATATTTTATGATTTATTTAATGTCACGTTTTCGTTGAAAAGAAAATGGGAAATCATACTTTAATTTGAATATTATCTAAAGCAATAATATTTATTTGACAAAAAGAAAGAGCTTTTTATAAATAGTATTTTTTTTCAATTCTAACAAAAATCCGACTTTTCCATTATCTAAAAACATTAAAAAAAACTCCTCTCTCTTCCGTGGGTCTGCTGGAAGATATTTCTATGCCTGATGTGCCATTTTTCTTTATGTTACTGTGTTTATGTTGTAATAAGTAATCAAATAAAAATATGTTGTAGAAAGGACTCGCCGCCTCTCTACTCTTGCGCCGCCGAAAGCCAAAGTGAAAGTCGACTGCCAAAATCTCGCGCGAAAGTGAGAGTCACTTGATCGATGCTGCAATTATTATTAGCCGTTTATACCTGATATGCTAACGCACCAACCGGATGTGGAAGAAATATCACGCATGCAACTTTTTTTGGAAGGAACAGAAGCAACCATTTTGTTTTTGAGGAAATTTTGAGAAAATCTAAAAACCTTCTTTAATAATTTTTTTATACTTTTAAACGTTATTTTTATTAACTGCGATTACTTAAAAAAAAGTAAAAGCTATATAATATAATTTACAAAAAAAATGCGACAAAAGGTCAATACCTTAAAATTTAAAAATATAAAGTCGATTTTACGTACTGTATTTTTTTTATATAGGTACTATTTATTTGCTCTTTACAAGAGAGTCATACCGGCTCATTCAAGGTCGGCACTCATTATATGTTGTTTCAAAAGAAATCGAACCCAAACCCCCAAAAGAGAATGCACTATCAACATCTCCAACGCGCCTGACAATTCTCCTTTTCACTATGGAAAGTATCTTTATAGGCTTTCGTGTGTATGTTCATAAAAACCAGCTTTCGCCGTCGTCTTTCATAAGTTTGGGCAATGTCCTTTCTAAAAAGAAACGTATCATACAGTTGCTGCCAACAGTTTTGGTAATGTTACAACACTGCACATTTTGTTTGAAATATCTTTTTTATAATATAATAGTCCTGGTGCAAAGGTTGGCCATTGCTGGCAGCGTTGTGGGCACCTTTGCACCGGGAACGGTTAGGGGCGGGTTATTTGACTGATGTGATATTTATTCTTGATATTTTGTGTTTAATTTAATTATTTGACATGTGAATTTAATAATATACTTATTTGGTAATTAAATGGCGAAGATATAATAGCAATTAAATAGATTTTCTCACACTATCTAGGAAATATATCATCCTGAATTGTTCGTTTAAATCGAGCCTGTTATGAATTATACTTTTAAATTTTATTACGAGAAAACCAACTAAAAAAGTACATAGAAAACGATAGCTTCAAAGAAAAGAAGGCATATATTTTATCAAATCTTAAAAAAAAAACTTATTACAGACTAATTAAAAAAAATCTATTTTGATGAAAAATCACACCACACTCCACAGATGTCAATTATATTTTTTTTACTCAATTCTGCAGGTAGTTTTAAAGTTTAATAACCCTGAGCCACGTTAACAGTGATTACAGTAGGTGATGTAGGCAGTGGTTAAGCACCTTATTGTGCCTAAGTTCAACGGTATCGCGTGACGCAAGGACGTATGCATCTTAGGTTGTAACTTATAACTTAATTGCGATACGAGTTTTTGTCTTGTCAGTTATATTTGAAGTCTTTAAAAAAATATTAACTACTTAATTGATCGTTTTACTTTTAATTAACTGTGTGATGCCAAACAGCGAGAACCTAAACCGAAAACCAAAAAAAGTTAAATTCACTTAAAAGTTGACACTGGCACACAATTTCAACTTTGGTTGTGTGTGCTACATTATAAAATAGGGCTATTCTGCTATTTCGTCTTTATTTTTTTTATTCGTTTAATTTTAAATACTTACTTTTCAAACCAAAAAGTTAAAAGAGTCTATTCTATCCGCAATACTATCGCCTTAACTTTATATTTATCTATACTATAGTAAAATTATTTATCATTCTTTTAGTTTAGTTTTCTTGCAACTAAATACGATCGCGTGGGAACTTATCACTATAATTATATTTTATGTCATATTGAGCCTATCATCAACAGCTCATATACGTCCCCACCGAGGGGCTCGAGCCTACCATGAATTAGAGCGATTAGGCCTTAGTCGACCACGCTGGCCCAGTGCGGCTTGGTCGACTTCACACACAACCTTTGAATTTCTTCGCAGGAGTGTGCAGGTTTCATCACGATGTTTTCCTTCACCGTAAGAGCGTCGAATAAACGTACATATTAATTCGAAAACACAGTGATACGTGGTGGAGATCGAACCCGCGTCTCCCGGACGGGAGGCAGCGGTCCTAACTACTAGACTACCGACGCTCTCGGGAACTAAGCACTATCATTATTTTTTGTGTGTCATTGAGCCTATCACCATTAATAAAATATTGAGTAACGACTTCTTATCATATTTCTGTAAGTACTTTTAGGTATATTTTTATTAAATTTAAATTTATTAATCTTTATATTTGAGTATTTTTTTTTTTTTTATCATCAAGATAAATAGATTTTCTTTTATTAATTAAGTCACAATCACAACGATTATGTTGAATAGAACCCAACAATTATATATGTAGTTTTAAAAATTACCTCACGAGTAAAAGGGATATTGTCACCTCAAATACAAAATACACGCTCTTGAAAAAAAAGACCGAAAAACAGATAAGTAGACCAAATAAAAATAATCCCTTTAACATCGACCCAAAAACAAAACAAACAAACAGAAGAGATAACTAGAAAAAATACTTGTACAGCTAATAATGCCCTTCAGCCGCCGAAAGAGAAAAATGATATTTCCCAACAGTTTCCGAACGCTCGCTGTCCCTTTCGACCTCAAGGTCGTGTGCATACAGCCGTCTCTTTCGCACGCTATGCAATAAGATCTCATGCAACTAAGACCTTGATTATTGCAAGTTTCGTGATAGATAATTGAGCTGCGGGTGGTTATTATACGGTTTTAATTTGTATGCAAAAAATAGTTTTTTTTTAGTCGGGTGTGGTCTTTTGTATTTTAATTTAATTATTTATAGATATTTTTAAGGGGATCAGTGCTATTAAAAAACATAAATAGTTGTCATAAACTACTTGAGTATTTATATTTTTTTCTAAGCACATGATAAAGTTGTACCATACCTATATTAAAGTCCGAAAAAGTCGGTGACGAACAGACGAACAATCTCACAAGTCGCTCTTACATCCAAAGATATGCGTTAACAATCCAAATGGTCACTAACACTTTAAGGTCTTTTTAAATAAAAAATAAATAATCACTGGCCGAATACAAAAAGAACGAAACGAAAGAAAAGATAAAAGTAACTGGTTGATAAAAAGTAAAAGTTCTCTTTTCGAATCGGGCGCGAAGCTTCCAAATTTGAAAGTTTGGGCGCGAAGGCGTGTGTGCGCGCGCGTTCTGCAACACAAACTGAATTTTGTGCGCGCAAAACGAAAGGTTTGGCGCACCGAGTTAGGCAGGGGCTATTCTGTTGACTACGCGTAAAATTTGACTAAAAGTTGTCTAAAGAATAGATAATGAAATGCCATAGAATTAAAACGAAATACATATTTAAAAAAAAAAAACAAATTAATAAAATAATCAAATCAATTAATTCATTTAATGATTTGTATAATATTTTATATAAAATCTCAAAATTATATTTAACAAAAATATGCACAAGCGCTACATTATTGTACGAATATTTTTTTACCTAGGGTTCGTAAAATATACATTTTATTCATTGAAATAATTCTATTTTTTTGTAGAATAACCCAGTAGCCCTGTAAATGTACCTACCATTTAAAAGCCAAGCACTAGGCTTCATTCATTCAGAATTTAAATTAGGACCACTAAAAAAATACTTCCTTTCAATACTTATTAATTTCGATAAATTACGCAATCAAATTAATTAATTTTTCTGATTAACTTCAACCTTCGATCAAAGAAAATTTCAACTCCGACCTTACCGTTCGTTTTACTTGTCATGTCAAATGTCAAAAAGTTACCGCGAAAATTGAATTTTTGTTTTAATTTCGTGTAACGCCATGGCAAAGGTTATTTTAATTCTGCCAAACCACACAGTTAAACTTTTTAACAGGTGTAGCGAGTTAGCTGTGTTGTGACAGTTTAAAAGCTTAAAAACTGTTTTTAGTTCGTTTTAACTCCATCAATCATCGTCACAATAACACGTCTTTTTTTATGATAAAAATAAAGTAAATGTTAAAATTTGGTCGAAACACAATAATAAATAATAATAAAACCAGTGGTTAAAAAAATGTATTAACTAGTTCAGGGTAGGCTCGAGCCTCTTGGTGGGGACGTATATATGAGCTGTTGATGACAACCACTTTTTGACAATGTAACACCCCTGATGATGATGATGATGAAGCAAATAGAAAGAAAGAAAGAAAAAAAATAATTTTAACAAATCACATTACACACTTACTAGTCTAAAAATCATTGCAAATAAAGATTATTCTTATTCTTCTTATCACAAAAAAAAATGCTAAATCTTCATAGAACGTAAAACCCATCAGAAAATTATAGCAATTTTACTTAGGTCATCATAATTTTAACCTAAAAGGAAAAAAGTAAGCCCACTGAGGGGCTCGAGCCTACCCTAAGTTGGGGCGATCAAATTTTAGTCGATAGTTTCTAGACCCAAGCAAAAATCTAGTTGGACTAACACTCTTAGGCAAAAAGGACCAGTTATAAAACCCCATAATAGCTTTTTAAATATAGCATAAAAAGAACATTTGTTTTTTTACATTACGCAAATCGTATCCAGGCAGCCAAACCCGCAAGACAGAACTAGTGACCCACATTTGTATTGTAACCCTCTTTTTGGTAAATAAAACCCCTTTCACCCCTCCCCTCCTGTTTGACGGGACACAAAAACTCCATTTAGATGAAACCGGACAGGACAGGGGTAACAAGTTTTTTTTTCTTCTTGTTCAGAATGGACAGTGCAAATTATAACCAGATTTTACGATAAAAAATCGCAAGCGTTCTTCATTATTAATGCTATGGACATATTGATTTTCTATAGTGTGCACGGAGTGTAGAAATTGTATAATATATATAAATTAGGAGGGTGAACGTACTCTTGAAGTTGGGGTAAATGTGATATAAGAGAACCGAAAAATCATTTATTTGATGTTTCAAGGTTTTCGCTAGTTAAGCTCCATATTAAAACAGTGAAATAAAAAAATATATTCCTTAATATCAATAACTAGCGGTCCGCCCGCGGCTACGCTCGCGTTATATAAGATTTTCCCGTGGGAATACGGCTTTTCCCGGTAAAAAGTATCCTATGTGTTAATCCAGGTTACAAACTATATTTGTTCCAAATTTCATCCAAATCCGTCCAGTAGTTTACGCGTGAAAGCGGAACAAACATCCAAACATCTAAACATCCAAATATATTTTCACATTTATAATATTAGTGTGATTTATTATTACAAACCAACCAGGTCAATAACCGACTTCACATACCTTGGCGTCAGAATTATAGAGCCAAAACCCTCTATAACATAGCTAACGTAACGATCGTTTTCAATAGAAAGCCGACGAACCGTCCAAAGCCCGGAATCATAGTATTTTTACAATAGCTATATTTTACATAGTATTTTTTCAAAAGTATCCTACGTATATCATAATTTATTATATTACATATGTATGTGTGTATATATGTATTATACTTATATTATTATTGTATATGTATGTATAATGTAGATAGGTATCTATTTATCATATAGTTTTATTTGTTTGTTTAGAATAGGCGCACCGACCCGCACCGTTTTTATCCTACTCAAATGTCTCCATGTTAACCGGTTGCCTGGAAGAAATTACTACCTTAGCAATAAGGCCGCCCATTGTACTATTTTTACTTCTGTAATTACTGTATGTTTCTACTGTATAAAGTATATTTCGTTCATTCATTCATTCATTCAAAAGCTCGAGGCTACCCAGAGTTCGAGTGATCAGATTCGAGTGCTGTTTCAGAAACTACAGGAAAACATTATTTGAGAACTGAGTACATTTACCTAAGTAAACATTTTATCAAGAATATGTCATCATCATCAATATACGTCCCCACCGAGGGGCTCGAGCCTACCCTGAATTAGGGCGATTAGGCCTTAGTCGACCACGCTGGGCCAGTGCGGGTTGGTCGACTTCACACACAACCTTTGAATTTCTTCGCAGGAGCTATGCAGGTTTCATCATGATGTTTTCCTTCACCGTAAGAGCGTCGAATACATATGAATTTGAAATTCGAAAACACATTCGTACGTGGTGGAGATCGAACCCGCGTCTCCCGGACGGGAGGCAGCGGCCCTAGCTACTAGACCACCGACGCTCTCGTACACAGATTCGAGAGTACTGTATTAATATTAATATAGCACGACACGGCCTATTAGAAATGAAGTATGTAGTATTATAAACCAGTGACAACGCGGTGACCTATTTCCAAATGATAAGGAGGATCTTATCATTTGATACCGCTGGCAACGACCGATAACAGCCAAAAGTTGTACCTTATAAACAATGATAGAGCTGTTTATTTTTTCAGATGAATTTAGTAAGGAAATTGGGCAACTCAACTACTATCCCTGAAAAAAAAAAGGTTTAAATGGTATTATAGTTAGGACTTCAAGTGCTTCAAGTTGATAATCAATGAGGTGAAATAAGTTGTAACTACAGAGAAGAAAATGTAAATCATAATTTAACTTCTTTGCTAACAAAAAAAAAGGAAATTTGTATTTCTTAGTGTATAATAAAATTATATACGTAAAACCTACCATAACCTAACCTTCAGTCTACAAAACATCTAAAAATTAAAATATTCAAACAACAGTCATTTCTAATCTACAGTCTCTATAATTATTATTTTTCAGCCTGTACCGTAATATTTTGATAATAAAAATAAAATTATGTATCTCGATTTAACGAATCGATTCGGAGAGGTTGAATGTTCGCGAGAGCCTTTTCTGCATAATTATGTTTTTTTAAAACAAACCTATTAATGTTTTAGGATTGGCGCTAATTTTGTAAAATCTTCATTTAATTGTGTTACATTGATCAAGTGTTGATATTTAGTGATAAATCTGAATAGTACGGCAACTAAAACTGCGCGTGATATCATAAAGGTTAGTTGTTACAACTATTACATGAACAACGTCACCTATAGTATCGCAGGCGCAGCTTTTGTAGGGGCTATTTCATTTTAATTATTTACTATCTCACAAGTGTATTGAAGAACATCGTACAACACACGGATCTTAGGTTTTATAGCAAACTTGTGACATCATAAACTCTCGCCTGCGGCTCGGGCTTACAAAAGTCAGCTCGTTTGTAATTGGCCACCTACGACCCTCGTATCGTAATGTACTTTCTGTATCTGTAGCAAACCAGTGACTGAGATACAGTGACCTAATTTTGCGTCCTATCTCTTTGATAACGGGGGCAATGACCGATATTGCCTTTGACACAAACCTCGTAAGAAATTACTTATTGTTTTTATTTTAATAGGGGATCGGACTATTCGTTTATGAATTATTTTTAAAATATAGATTAGTAGCAGACGATTGGCGAAGAAAAAAACAGAATCGATTGAAAAACTAATTTACAGTGATTTTTTTAAGTTTCAATATGTCTGTCTCTTTCAAAAATGGTTTTTGTATGGAGATAATATGGCGTTACTAACCAATGACGTCACAAGTGGGTCTGCCTCTCTGTCTAATCTTGAATTTCAAACCTTTATAACTCGGTCAATTTTAAAGATAGAGAAAAATTATTTTAGTGTTCGAAGGCAGAAACTAAGAAGTTTGGATTTATAAAATTTAAAAAAAAGTAGTCCGATGCCCTATTCGTATCCAACTTTATGTGCCTTCCGAAGCATTGCAATGGTACTGCCGAAATAATAAGTAAGTTAGTAAGTAACACTTTATTACAATGATATTGGAGATTTCAAAGAGAATAAAAGTTTGGAGACTTAATATTTCAATTTAGTTATTTTTCAGTGAACCTAATAAATTGTTTTTTTTTTAATTGCCTGGTCTGGACTAAGTTAGTAATAAATCTATCATAAGTACACAACGGGGTCTTTTGTCAGTATCTGATAATGGCGGATGTTTTTTCACTTTAATTTTTATATTTTAGTTTATTAAAGTGTTTAGTGTATAATATCGAAAAAAAAAAACAATGTGTTAAGTTGAATTACACAAAACTTCTGAAATAGTAGCGCACGCAGTACATGGATGGAACTGCTCAAGTTTTGTTCCAAATTATTATAAAAATTTAAAAATACTCATTTTCATGAAAAATGCTTGGTCAGTTGGTGGCAGTTTGCCTAACAATTCTAACATAACTTCAGTTTCATGGGATAAACTTTTGAGTTATTTTGCTCACACATAGTAAAACAAATGAAATGCCACGAATCCATCATAGTATGTGTATTGTTTTGTATATGTAGACGTATTTTTTATTTTAAACGAAAGTCGCAATAAGGCCGCCTAGATTTATTACGTTCTTATAATAATATTATGTTTCCTACGAATGGAACAAAATATATCCATTAATTAAAAAACGTAGGTAGATCTATTTACCTACTAACTTTAACGTAGCTGTCACTTACGTTTACGTAAAGAGCGCGCGCGCACGTGGGCGATCGTATCGAGCTTATCGATCGACTACTGCTATAACGTGGTCCGTTAGCATAATAGACATATATAACGAAATTTTAACTAGTGGATGTCTGTTCTGTACATAGAAGATATTTAAGAAAAAATAATGTGAGTGTTCTTTATGAGGGCAATAGAAGCCAAATCAATTGTATAGTGTTTAGAATTTTTGTTTGTTTGTCTGTCTTTACATTTGCAACCGCATCACGCAAATTCAATTCAATTCTTTATTAATAAATAAATGTTAAAAATTACAGAAAAACCAAGGCTTTTAACATTTCATGAATAAATTAATCTATTTTATAATAAATATAAATAAAACAATGTTTATAATAAATCTGCAAATTAAATTAAAAAGGGAGTGTAAAGTTTATTAGTCGATCCAAAAATATTTAAAATGTAAAAATAAATAATTAATCAATATAAGTATAATAATATGTTCACTGCACTACTGTTGAGGGAATTGAACCGAAAGTACTTACAGTTGAATGAAGTTGGTTAGTACCATATACTGCAACGTCAGAGCGTATTGGAGGCGCAAATCGCCACGTTTAGGCCCGGTTTCCATCAAAGCGGAGAGGAGACACATCTCCTCTCCGCTTCAATAACGAAATCTGATTGGTTATTCAAACACGAGATGTGTTATGTGTGTGATAATGTGGCTGTATATTCTTGAAATGTCATTATCTTGTACCAGCAGAAGCGATACGAATGTCTAGGTGCATGTGCTAGCTACTGTACAAAACGAAGAGATGAACTTATGATTTTAAACACGTAAATAGAGCGGTTATCATATTTCCGTTATAAGTAGATTTCTATTCTAAAATTGGTTTGAGACAAAAATGTTAAATAAAATGACTTAACCAAGATTTCAGAAGAATACATATATTGCAAGTATTGCAACGGGCTCGACGCGACCGGAACTCGATGTAAGCTGAAAAATTCAACCTGAGTTACCTCTTTTGATTGTTGAACCCAATTATGTAAAACAATAAGATGTGAATTACTAACTTACCTAATAAGAAACAAAATTAAATAAACGTCCATGTTTATATAAAGAATTTTTAATCTTACCACATTGTTTTGCCAGGATGGTTCTTGGTGACGAAACTTACCTGAAAAATAAATAAAATTTAAAATTTAAAACATTTAAATTGTACTCGGATCGCGAGAAATCCTGCGAAGAAATTCAAAGATGTGTAGCCTAGTTGGTAGTACACCTGCCTTCCAAGCACAGGGTCGCGGGTTCGAATCCCGCCCAGGGCAAACATTCGTGTGATGAGCACTTGTGTTTGCCTTGTGTCTGGATGTTGTTTATCTAAATAAGTACCTATTTATATATGTATATCAGCTGTCTGGTACCCATAGTACAAGCTCTGCTTAGTTTAGGATCAGATGGCCGTGTGTGAGATGTCCCCACATATTTATTTATTTAGTCTACTAAGGTCTGTAATTCAGATAGGTTCGAGCCCCTTGGTGGGTACGTTTATGAGCTGACAACAATAACAACAGCTAACTACCAACCAACCTTTTGAAATGCTCTCCGTCTGTGTATAACTGCATATATCGCACACCTAGATAAAGGGTAACACAACTCAAAATAATCCAAATTCAAGTTATTGCGATACTCGGATTCTGCGTCGAAAACTACATTAAGTCCAAAGACACCTGTGTAAAAATCTTAGTTAACAAATACAAAATGATATAACAATATTTTAAATCGGTCAAATAGAAATGGAGTAAAACGTTTTTTGCTGTTCCCGAAAAAAAAGGTATTTTGAGTTGTGTTACCCTTTATCTAGGTGTGCGATATCATAACTGCATATTAAATCGATGAGCTGATCAGTTTGTATGAAAAATCAAATAAAAAATTGAGATTTTCGAATGTTTCTGATTCTGAGTTTTTGGAATTTCTGGAATAAAAGTTGTGATATTGCATGGGCTGAGACACCACGGGAGGTATTGCTAACACGTTTTGCTGGGGTAATGCAGAAGTTTGTTAGTTCGTCTGCCAGCTGCGTTTGATTAGAGTTGTGCAGTGGCAGTGACTGCAAGTGCAGTAACGAACAGGTTCTTCGGTGACGCGTGCAACAGAACGCATCCTGGAGAGGAATTCTCACATCTAGGGTTGCCGGCTATGTGCACTTCAAATGCTAGCTGAATAACTATTCTTAAACTTTTCCAAGAACTTTGAAAATATTTTGACTTTTCACTGATCAGCTGACCGAGACATGATTTATATGAAAACTTAATTTGTAAAAATACACCAATTTAAAAGATGTAGGGCAAAGTTTTTGAGGTTTCATAAGAAAAAAGAAATAAACTATATATAAGTGGGTGACAAAACTAATTTACAAAGTAATATTAACATCCCTACACGAGTATTGTTATTTGACAAAAAGTTTGTCGTAGAGAAAAATATAATTTTCTCCGTAATGTAGAGACACCGTTGACATCATATTATTGTCTTTTCCATCTTATTTTTACAAGTTTATTGCATATTTCTTCTAGTAAGTAGGTACCTAGCACTTTCCTTTACCCCGTTGCAGCCCTAACCTACAGTCGCGTCGTCGCGTCGTCAGCTGAGTCGAATGTGGGTCAGCGCGAATAGCGGTCCACGCCACAACGGGACCCGCGCGACTCTTACAGAATCCGCCGTGACACAGTTGGCGCTACTCGACGATAGGTGGCGCTTCATTTATTATAATTACTAATAATGTTCAAGTTACTCAACGGTGATAATTATCGTAAATGAATATCCAGTCTCCTGAATTAATATATTAATGCTATACTTAAACATTTAGATATCTTTCTTTTATAATAGTACCTATATTATTACAATAGCTAGCAAAGGCTGGCTAGTGGCTACCTACAGCCGCAAAAATATATATATATAGTTGTTACTTATTATAAACATTACTTTACTACTGACAATTAATTAACGTACGTAAACAACGTAATCTTTATTAATAGCCACAGACATACCAACGTAACACTTCGCCTTTTCGGGCTTTTCTTCGGTTTATTATGCTCAAAAGCCACATAGGACGATTTTCTTTATAATAGAGGAAAGAAGCTCTCATTAGGTTTAAAATGACGTAGGTTGTGTAGGTATAGTAAAATTATAAAAATCAACAAAATATTGAGATTTTATTCTGCTCACCGAAAGCAGCAGTTTCCTATTTTAAAAAAATGTACAAACTCCCAAAAAAAAATGTTTGAATGTGTTTGTCAGCATCAGTCATCCATATTAATTTATTATAGTAGCTCTAAAGTGTTTTGGCATTGAGTTGAGACGAGCCAGCGCAAATGACAGTTACAGCCACCCAGTTCATACTCCTCACACGTTATCTCTACATCTTTCCCGGTAATAGTAAGTAACTCGGAGATTACGTCGCGACATCAGCTGGGAAATGTGTGTCACTCCGGTTAGCGGTACCGGCAACGGTAAACGGAAAATGGTACCGCCACTCGATAACAGATGGCGCTAATTAGCGTATTAAAAAGTGCACGACATTGCATTGCGCTCAGCTATCGTCATACATAAGCATACCAGTCAAGTGAATGTGTAATATTTTTTTAGAATTTCAGCCACAGGGTTTTTCTTGCTTCGGAAGGAACGCGTTAAGAAAATATACTGCTACGGTTGCTTCGCCGTAGCATTTCGTAGCAAAGGGCTAATGATTGAATGATTGAATGAGACATTGTTACATGTTATTGTTTTTAAATCTATCCAAACTTGATTGGTTTGCACTTGTAAATGTCTAGAAAAGGCGGCCTTATCGCTAAGGTAGCAATTTCTTCCAGATAAACTTAGGGCACAGAAAACGCTCAAAGAGTTGTTCGTACTACCACAGAGTACTAAATCCTGGTACTACAATCATTTTGACACTGACCACTTTAAAACCGTTTGATTATGAAGAAAATAAAAAGAAGATTTTCGTTCAATTTCCCCCCTTAAATGGCAATTAGGGATTAGATGCCACTGTCTGTCTATGGATGCCACAATGTATACCGAATCTGAATACCTACAAAAATTTTGTCAAACGTGGTTACAGTCGCCTATCTAAAGCTCTACTCACTTCTTTAGGAGTTAAAGCGTAACTTTGTGTATGTATGACAGATAACTGTTAAAGCGTAATAAAACTGACAACAATAAAATCAATCATTGATAGACACAAAGCGACATAAACACGGAGAAAATGTGTGTCATACGAAGACAACAGTTAGGAACTGGGTAAAAAGTGATAACGCTACTCGACCACAGATGGCGGCGGTGTACCGTAAACAATATAAACTTCGCTTATAAGTTTTTTGCGTGTTATCGTGGGAAATAGATTTATTACCATCCCCGTAAGATAGTTATTTAGTCAGAAGTATTGCGTAAATAAAATAAGAGGCTGTCATAATGGGTATGCTATCTTTTCATACGTTTTTATCTGTGTAAACCCGCTCACTACGTTGTGGTAGAATAAACGAACCGTACCTCGAGGGAAACATTTCTTTATTTTTATAATCGTTATATTAGTTATAATTAGTATAATCGTTTTCTCATATTCAAAGCTTACCTACCTAACCTGGGAATCTAACCATCTAAAAAATGAAAAAATACACCAGACTATACCAATAAATATATTATTCAAATAATTAAAGAACGCTGATATATAAAAGGAGTAATTTAAATAAAGTTTCGTTCGCGATAGAATTGATGCTGCTTATTTTATGATAACAACAGACATCACGACCAGACAAAGACGTTAAAGTTTTGCCTTTTAATCTTTTAGAACAGCAGCAACATTTCTGACCTGGCAGTTCAAATAAAGAAACAAATCAAAGAAAGAAAAGAAAAACGATATTTTAAAAAGCTTTAGCGGACCGCACATACGTAAACAGCTTATTATGGATCACGTTTCTTTATTATTTCCTTTACTTTTTCAATCGTTACGTCTATTTATATCTATTTTCGCCTTACCAAAGAATTTCCAAGGAATAAATATAAGAACGAAAAACATTGTTACATTCGATTCTTTAAGATATTTATGTATGGAAAGTTTTAGGAAATTGTTTACTTATATTTTTATTACAATTTTTTTGTATGATTGGGTAGTTGACTGTCAAAATACGTTTTATACTAACCTATAAAAACCTCCGTGGCCGAGTGGTCAAGCTTTCGACTGTCATAATGGAGGTACTGGGTTTAAATCCCGGTGGGGACATTGACAGACAAAAAAGTCTCTTTGTGAGGCTTTCCCCAATTTAGAAGTTACCTGTTGTCCAAAAATAAAGAAGATTCCATGCTTTGGAAGGCACGCTAAGCCGTAAAATTAAAAAAACAATATTTCTACATTCTAATCATGTAGATTGAGCTCACTCCACGGAGACAAATCCGTGAGCTCACTCACACTATGGCGGAATCTGTGGAGAAGAGCTCACCGAAGGAACTCCACAGTCATCGTATCTTCTACAATTCGAATCAAATATTTCATGTTCGTAGGATATTGTTATATCACTTATATTCGTTATTCACGCGCAAAACGCAACAACAAACGCAAATTCATTACATTTGCGTTTATCTATTTATTTTAAATGTTCACCTACAAGTAAGACCTCCCATGTCTTCCATCATTGCGCCGAACCACGCACTCACTCCGGGGTAATTCTAAGATAATTGCAAATTAACTGAGGATATAAATTTAAACTGCTAGGTTAGTCTAGCGGTACTGCATATAGGTTGGATAACTGTAGGCGGGTTAACTTGTTATGTTATCATAGCAAACTGTTTGATGAAGTATGTTTATAGAAACGCGGGGAACATACAAACATTGATAGAGGCACACTCTGATTAATTACTAAAGGGATGGGCAGAACTTTAGTTGGCTAAAGGGAAACATAATTATACTAAAACATACTAATATAATATTAATTGTATTGAATATTGATATACGCACACGGGAAGTTCTGTGCTACTGGCCTCTCATAAATTTTTGAATTTCAAATGTAATATTTTTTAAGAAACGATTAATTTAAAAAGAAATGGTGGGAAATCGCGTGTCGGTTGTTTTTTATCACAAGTTGAAGTTCGTCGTCCGCGACGCCGAAGCGAAACGTGAAAAAAGTTTATGGCGATGATTTTTTATGATTTTAAAAGTTCACTGACTCCAAAAGACTGTGCAGCTCGTCTTCAAAATGATTTTGGGAGGGAAGTACCCCATTTGAGCAACGTAAAGCGTTAGTACGCTGAATTTGATCGTGGGCATGATGAAATTCGTAAAGGTCGGCTCTCAACTGCCCGATCCTTGAGAAAAATGTGGCTACTGTCAGGCAACTTATTGAAGAAAACCGGCGTATCACCTGTGAGGAGATTCGAGGACATTTGGGGACTGGTATGCGTCAAATTCAGAAAATATTACATCAACATTTAAAAGTTAGAAACTTTGTTGCCGCTGGATTCCTCATGAACTCATACCCCAGAACAAAATCGTACTCGTGTTGATTGGTGTAAACGATGATGGACGTTCAAATGCTGTGTATGACATTGTGACAGGAGATGAAACATGGATAATTATATTGTTACATGCCGGAACGAAAGCAACAGTCTTCTTAGTACGTCCGCCCGTCTAAGACCGAAATCATCAAAATTTCTGGTGCTTTTTTTCATGATATTTGGAAAGAACACGCTCTCGTGATCTCATAAAGCTGAGTCTTAGAGGGCGCAATCCACCGCAGCAGTTTTTATGGAGGAGTGAAAATCGACAAAAATGCTCGTTAATTATCATGAAGAAAAGCACCAGAAATTTTGATGATATCGGTCTTAGACGGGCGGACGTTGTATGGGTGTTCGAAGGTGACAGTAAACCAAGGCGCGAAACGTAGGCAAAAAAATTGTGTTTTTCTCCCGGACGGGTCCTGTCTGCACGATCTCACTTGAAGAACTTAATGCTAAGCGTATTTGTGTGCTTCTGAAAAGGTAGACCTAATGCCCATCTCACCACGTAGTCCAGACCGGGCACAATGCGATTCCTTTATTTACCCAAAAAATAAAGATTTGATTAGGGGCCGGAAGAGGCCGTGAGAGCTTTCAACCAGAACGTGAAAAAGATGCCCTTAGACCAATCAAATGGCCCTCATGTTTTCAAAAACGACTTCGATTACTTTTCATGTAAATTGTTTTGTTAATGAGTTACGCAAAATTGTTAGTGTACCCCACGTAGTGGACGAATTCTGCTTACTCGCCCTCAGTATCAAACAAAATGAAAGGCTAAATACCTCGGTCAAGCGAGGGACCTTCCAGGGATAACCGGTAACGTAAAGGGCCTGCTGGGTTTCCTGGAGGAGTTGGGTTGGCTCGAATGACACTGCATTCCCACCCACACGCAAAATAGGCGCATTAGACGTCGAGTTGCGGAAACCAGCCCGTTTGACAATTGACAATTGACATAAATGCTTTCGTGTTTCCGAATGTCTCGTTGTTCATCTCATCCGATTCTCATTAATTTTGTAAGCAGGTTCGATAAATACGTATATAGAAACTAAGTCTGCCGGCACCTATGCCTGAAATGCAAAATCACGAAACCCAACAACATATATAAACTTAGAGTTAGAATTATTTCTGACTTCCTTCGCTGCAAGGACAGAAAAGAGTAATACGACTTCTCGTCAAGCTATAAATAATTTGTTAGAGTTAACTTTTTGTATGATTTGTAAGAAAGTTAGAAAAGTGCAGAAAACGCGATTCCTGTAAAGTTTCTTCTGGCCTTTCTTCTTTACAGTAATAGTAATTTCTTTATTCGTTTGAAATATGGTAACATGAAAGGTTGTACATAAAGAGCATAAATATCACATATTTCGCCTGACTGAGGCATACGAATGTTAAACATACCTAAATAATACATGCATGATTATAAAAGTCTACTTACAATTCTACAGTATATGTCATATCACAAACACTTAATATTAAACATAACTTAATGAACAATAAAATTGAATTGAATCATGAATTTAAACAATAATAATAATAATGCATCACAATTAATTAATTACAATCAAATTAATTCAATGTCAGAGTATCTATTAATATTATTCAATTATTATGTCATTCAGTCAGTGAGCACACCTTTTAGTAAACGTGTCACGTGCGGTTTTTTTAGCCAACTATGGACTTTTGTTAGGTATTATTAACTAGACGTCAATGCATGACTTTGTAAAATCTTCATTATGATCAACAGCTTCTCTCATATACGTCCCCGCCGAGGGGCTCGAGCCTACCCAAGATTAAGCTTTAGTTGACCACGCTGGCTCAGTGCGGGTTAGTCGACTTCACACACAACCTAAAAGAGTTTTATCTTTTGTGTAATATAAAGTACTAAATGAACCGCAGATTCTAACAAATAGTTAGTAAAGTTAATTTCATCATCATCATCAACAGCACATATACGTCCTCACCGAGGGGCTTGAACCTTCTCTGAATTAGGGCGATCAGGCCTTAGTCGACCACGCTTGCCCAGTGCGGGTTGGTCGACTTCACACACAACCTTTGAATTTCTTCGCAGGAGTGTGCAGGTTTCATCACGATGTTTTCCTTCACCGTAAGAGCGTCGAATAAACATACATTATGAATTCGTAATTCGAAAACACATTGGTACGTGGTGGGGATCAAACCCGCGTCTCCAGGACAAGAGGCCTTAGCCACCAGACCACCGACGCTCTCGACGAGTTCATTTATAGATATAAAATAGTTCAATAAGATAGGAAAACGAAGCGTATTATTTCATGGAACGCATGAGGACCGAATTCCAGGAACTGTCGGCAAATAGGTCGTAGGTCGTGGTTGGTACCTAGCTCCAAAACCAGGTCAGGCTGCGCGCTCGATAGTTCAAGGGTAGACCTGGAATTACGCCTATTTTGGTCCTGGGCAGTAATGAGCTTGATAACTAACCTAGATAAGCAGTGTGATCTACAGCATGCAATTTACATCGTTTTGTTCTCGCCGTGTAGTGAAGTACCTTAACAAATATCAACATCAACGGCCCGTTACAGTCCACTGTTGGACTATGAGCCTCCTCAACTTAAGTGTTTGGTTTTGCCATAATCGCCACGCTTGGCAGGCGGGTTGGAGATTGCAGATTAAAAGGTTACTGTATCAGAGAGCGCTGCTGCCCGTTCCCTGTTCAATATGTAGTCCCTAAGTCGCCTCTTACGACACCCACGGGAAGAGTAGGGGTTGGTGACAAATGTACTCTACTCTGCCGTCACCACGCGGCGTACTCTGCCATAACAAATATAATAGAGACAAAACTAGAAAACTTTCAAGAACAATGTATTACCTGAAGCAGTGGTGGTAGCAGTGGTAATAGCTGGAGCACTGGTGGTCGAAGTTTCTGCTGCACTGGCACTCATCTCCACAATCCTCTCCACGGCGATCCTGTTCCCGGGCAGGATCCCCGAGCTCTCCGCCTGCTCGCCCTCCGACGCCTCCGTCTCTATGATCTGAGGACTGGACTGCGTCACAGGGATCTCATTGGCCACTATCACATTCACAGTCGTCAACGACTCCAAATCCGAGTTTTCACCTTGAACCTGACTGTCATCGATGTAGACTGTCGCTGATCTGGCGCCAAGAGTCTCCATGACGCTTTCTGCTAGAGATCTGGTCGACATCTCGTCCATGTCGATGTCCTGTTTTATGTCGATGATGATCTGATGGCGTTTGCCGGAGCCTGTGGGGTTTTGGACCTGGTGGACGCTGACTTGAGCTTCGGTTCCCGGTTGGGACATGTGATGTTGTATTACGTGGGTCAGATGACCCTCTAAGGTATTATTGCTGTTGCCCGCCATTTTGTTTTTTGTTATTTGTTACTTCTTTGTGTTGTTTTTAAATGGATGACTTATTTCAGAGTATGTAATTTATTGTCGGGAACATGACGTCAGACAAAGACTTAACGCGATATTTCTTCTACGAATATATGACTACATATAACATAGATAAAATATCCAATTTAGAAACAAAATATTCACATATAAGTTATTTTACGCGGTTGACGTATAATTTTGGAAATTACACTTCCGTCTTGCGATGACTTTCAAAACCACTTCAGCATTTTTCACTTTGGAATTGGAATCCAATACAGAATTTAAGATACAATCCACACCGAAACACTAAACTACTTAAGAGTCAGACTTTTTTATAATCAGTCGAAATAATTTTATTGCATGAGAAGCTAAGGACTAAAAAATACAGAAGGAATATTTTACAATCTAATGAACACTTTGTATCACTCTTCAGATATTTGAACACACTCAGATGATAGACTCTCTTCTTTACCCGACGACGCGTAACGAGGGCGGGTAAACTTTCAGCATTGCAGTCGAATTATTAGGTCACAGGGATATTTGGGTTTTGTGCGTGTTTTTCTTATTAATCTTTGTATGGCAGTGACGTTTCGTTTCACGGAGGTGTTGGTCGATCACATTTTTGTTTGTTTGTTTGTCTATAAGTAGGCGTACCGAAGACACATTGACATAGTGTCCTATATTCGCGGCGCGTAGCACTGCAAAGCCTACGACTACGCCGTAGCGCCGCTACGCCGCGTAGGCCCGCCGTAGCACGTAGCACACTTCCGGGAATCAATCCTGGGATATATCTTGAGTTCGGGTTTTTGTTTCTGATTAGTTTTTTGTTATTTTTTGTAGATAAATTGAAAGGAAACCTGTAGTTTTTTAAAGTATGTAACAACGATTATAATTTTTTTTTTGTTGTGCCAACAAATCAATCTGATAATTAAAAAGTACAATTAAATCCTAACTCACAGTACATAAAACTTGAATAACTCTACCTATACAACTTATCAATAGCATAAGAAATAACCAAGACAACACTTTTCACTGCTCTCAAAGCACTATCCATCCATCCGAAGACAAGTCTCCGGATCCCACCCCGTGTGCACCGCGCGTTTTCAGTCGACACGTGCCTACGCATGCGCGCTCCTGGTCCATTCTCCGTCTTGTTTGCACCGCATAGCTGCGTCCCTCTCGAACGCGCTTCGATCGCATGGGATGACGAAAAAGCATATAATCGAATTTATGTAGGATACCGGTTCGTGGGTACCGTTTGCAGAAAATTCGGTATCGTTTGGCCTTGATCTAGATTTAGGGTTTAGTTTGGGACCTAGATTTAGACAGGTGTCGGATTAGGGGTACGATGTTTTTTTATTACGTATTATGTTGATTATACTAAAAGTTTACAAGTGCAATACCTGTAATAGCCTTTTTTTTAATATGTCAACAGTGACATATTATTCTTTATAGTTATCGAAATATTGTGTGTGGACTTAAGTTTGATTAAATATGTTTATTCAAATATAAATTTTATTAGTTTTCATACAATATACAAGAACTTACGTGTCAACACAAAAAAAAATGAAAAATTACCATCTAAATAAGACCTAACTAATTTAGGTACGACGCGTCTTAATTGTAACGAAATATTAATGTTGAAAAGTCGTAGAACAGAAATTTCTACTTATATTTGATTGTGAAAAAGTTGCATTTTCCTCTTTAGGCAGTTAAATCTGTTTAAGGATATTTTTAAATGAACTACTGCTGTCAAAACGAATCACCATCACCACCTTTCTATTTTTTATATTATGTATAAAATATGGTATGGCCATATAAGCCGCAGACCGTCAGACTATGTAGGAAAAAGATGCCTCGACCTCACTGTCCAGGGCCCTAGATCACGTGGTAGGCCTAACAAGCGCTGGCTGGACGTCGTGAAAGCGGATATGGAAGAGAACAATCTCACACCTATAAGGATGCCGAAGACCGGGCAACGTGGAGAAGATTAAGTAGGAAAGCGGACCCCAGCACTAGGCCGGGAAAACGTTAGGATGAAGAAGAATATAGTATAAAATAAGACTCTAACTGACTGACGCAGAGTCAAAACTCTAAAGGTCTTAGTAACTTCCAAAAAAAATATTCAAAACTGGGTAGAGAATATAATAAATAGATTAACAGTAGGTTGCTGCACTAAAAAATATATTTTTTAAATTCTTGCATGAAACTCCGTCGTATTAAACATGAGCTACACACATAAAATCGCGGGAGAAAGCTAGTAGGTATTTGAATAATGAAAAAAATAATCAGTATTGTTCTACTCCGTGTTTTTCATTAACAATTTGTCTTTTACCTTTTCCTGCTGACGCTCCTGAAGTACATTATGTAACTGCGCGATGACAGCCAAAACAAGGAACGCCATAACCGTATTTACGTACTGGGACTTCCTACCTGCGCTTGGAAGAAATTTCTACCTGAACAGTAGGGTCACTCATCTATAAAGTCTTATTTTGGTCTATATTTCTGTTCTGTGTATTTCTTGGGGCCATATTATTCTATTCTTCGTATAGGTTACTGTAGCATCGGGCCTCGTTGGTCCGCGTGCCATATACCTAAAGTTTGATGCTGGCGGCATGATTCTATTAATTTATCAACAACATCAACGGCCCGTTACAGTACACTGCTGGACTATGAGCCTCCTCCACTTAAATGGAGGGTTTTGCCATAAACTCCACGCTTGGCAGGCGGGTTGGAGATCGCAGATTAAAAGGTTACTGTATCAGAGAGCGCTGCTGCCCGTTCCCTTGATGTGTAGTCTCTAAGTCGCCTCTTACGACACCCACGGGAAGAGTAGGGGTTATTAATTTATACAATATTATTATTATATGGGGAAACTTCTTCAGTTATTATTATTATTTCAATTATCTATTTGAAAAGAGAGCGATAAAACCTTCATTAGAGCTCCGCCGCGCCGGGGAGTTTTGACATTGTCACTTGCCGTCCGCCATAGCAAGCGGACGATGTTTTGATTTTAGCGCTACGGTCGCTACCACAAAGTGTAGTGTTAGTATTTTTAAATAAACCATTTATTCCAGAAGAGAAGGTTTTTATATTTAAGTAGCGAAGCCAGTTCGTTACAGTACCTATGTACCTAAGGTATGTACTTCACAAGGTGAGCAGAGGTCCAATATTGTAACCCAGTATAGAAAGAACTCAGTCCATTTAACCGTAAATGCAAAAATAAGGGTGTTAATAGCTTAAGGCGAGGCCCTATCCTAAATTAGCAACTCAACGCGCTTTAGTTGAAAGTTCAACCGACGCACTACTGAAATAACGTTCATATCAGCGTACGATGATTCACGGAGGTTACGTCCAACACTGCGCAGGAATCGTGCGAAAAACTCGTTTTTCTGAAACTCTTATCTCCTTTTTGTGAAAAATATAGAACGCATTAAAAAAACTAGCTGGTTTCGCCGTTTAGTTTATATAGCCACCCAAAAAATACAAAAAAAAAATATGTTGTTGTCACTGAAAATATTGAGAAAACAGATTTGAAAATTTTGAATGTGGGGTGATTTTCGGTGATTTTAATTATTTATTTTTGCTTTATTCCTTGATTATATATAAAATCTAGTTGATTACGTCGCTAAATTATAAACTCTTCTGTTGGTTTTAATTTTCCTGATTTGGTATATATTCCGAGACGTGAGATAAGCGAGTTAAAAAAGGGGCCCCAGAACGATTTTTCAAATAGGGCCTCGCCTTAACGCGTTAGGCAGTTGTGTCAGAACGGGCCACTTACAAACTTAAGCTGAATTAAAAAGTAATAAAAAAATATAGACATATAAGGTAATTTATATTAAGAATTATTTTTCACTTTTTAGTTTGATGTGCTTTAAAAGCATGTTTTTTAGTTTTTTTAAACTATATTTACCATTCACTTTTTAGTATGATGTACTGTGAAAGCTAAAGAAACTAAATTTATTTATTGATTTATTTTTTCAAATTATTGTATTGTCACCGGTTCTTGATAAGTGTACAACGTTTAAATTAAATTTGTCCGTTCAAAGTGGGTCAAAATCGAGTCCAAAGGAGTCGGTTACAGGAAACGCAAAAGATGCGACGATGGAGTTTCTTCGGTGAGCTCTTCTCCTCAGATTCCGCCATTGTGTTAGTGAACTCACCCAAAAAAATGTAATGACGGATCTAAGTGATGTATTAACATCCTATGGAAATAAATAATTTTGACTGAAGCTAATAAAAGCGTGTTAAAAATATCCCTTTCTTTTTTCCTTCATATTTTCCTGCAGGGATCGCAAAACTAGGTGAGTGTTAGTGCCACATAGGCGACAGGCTGGCAATACCACCAATATTAAGGAACAAAAAGTTTAGCCTTCATAAAGGTTCATCGCAGTTTTTCAACGTGTCAAAAGAAAGCAAGGCTCTGAATATCGTCCGTGGTCGTGATAGGCAAGGAACACAATACTATAGTTGGGTTATTATACAATGGGTCCTGACAGCTTCAAAAATTTTCATACAACTTTAACAACTTTTTAATAGCTAAAATATTTAAAAAAAGTAACTTCACCTCTTATTTTATCATTAAACAGTATGTAATTTTACTTGATAAATAAATAAATAAACGAAATAATATTAATAAGTTTTTGAAATTTTAATCTGTCAGAGCTCATCCTATAGTAACCCAAGTATAATCACATCACACTAATATTATAAATGTGAAAATATATTTGAATGTTTGTTCCGCTTTCGTGCCTTGACTACTGAACAGATTAGGATAAAATTTAGAATGGGCATAGTTTGTACCCTGGATAGGATACTTTTTACGGGAATATCTTATTCCAACGGGAAAATCTTACATAACGCGAGCGTATGAAACTGAACAACTTTAGTTTCAAGAAATCTTCGAAATCTCAGAAAACCGTATCAAGTAGCCTTGTTTATTTGCTATCACGTCGTACAATAGTTAATAATATACAAGTTTTTGTGGAGTTCCTTAAACTCTACATTTGCTATTATTATTTAGACACATCACATTTTTACATCCTCTGAAGCATCAACAAAAGGTTCATTCGCATTCACTAACGCCATCTCGCATCAAATAGCGGTACTATCTTGCCAATTTAAAAGTAAAATCAGCAACGTGTTTACAGCCTGTAACGGTACACAGCCAAACGCGTTCATTCACCTTTCGCACTCGCCAAAATATTCACGACGAATTGCTTCTTTAATATACATTACCGCACAAGACTGTGACTCTTATAACGTAATCAGAATATAAACGGCAATGTATAAGAAGCTGTTATTTCGCCTTGTGTGTTAGAGAATGTTAACGTTGCGCAATGCCGAAAAAGATTACGGTGCTTATTCGTGGCGCGAATTATAAATTGAGAACTGTATTTTTTTAAATTTTATAAATAGGTCGTGGCAGGTGCTTGTTTTATGTTAGGTTAGGTTAAGTCGGACAGAGGTCGATTTATAAGTTTAAAAGTGCACTTTTATGTTTTACATCACTATGTTTAAACGATCCATCCATGCCATTCATGATTGCTCGTCAACGTCTAAAAATGATTTGTAAAAATCTTAATTCGATTTTATTAAAAAGGGTTGAAAACAAAACAAAGTCGCAAAAAAAAAATTGTTCCGGTGACGCATTTTTTTGACTCACCCAAAAATTTCAACAATTTCCGGACTCATGTTATTCTAAAAACGCAGTGGCGGCTGTTGAATTAAAAATAAAACTTTATTATAAGTGGTAATAAGGTAATAAGGTTGCCTGGAAGAAATTGTTACCTTAGCAATAAGGCCACCTATCTGTACACCCTTTTATCTATCTTCTTCTTTCTTTCTTATATCCACAAGGATATTGCACACAAGTGCAATAAAGTATATTCTTCTATTTTATTCTAATATAGCGGGCGCGCAAGGTGCGTTTGATTGAAGCATGATTTGTAAATAGGGTATTTGACTACTTTTTTTTTATTTTATGAATCCAAATTTGTTAGTTTCTGCTATCGAACACTAAAATAATTTTTGCTCTATCTTTAAAATTGACCGAGTTATAAAGGTTTGAAATTCAAGATTAGACAGAGAGGCACTTACTAGCATGTGACGTCACTTGCTAGTAACGCCATATAATCTTCTTACAAAAATCGAAACTTTGAAAAAATAGAAACTTTAAAAAATTTAAACTTTAAAAAATCACTGTAAATTCGTTTTTCAACCGATTCTGTTTTTTTCTAAGCGAATCGTCTGCTACTAATCTATATTTCAAAATTAATTCATAAAATATGGTATATTTGGGAACAGTCAATTGTTCTTCTTCTTGGTATTAGAGGATAAAATATTTTTATTTTATTTTATTGGAACACCAACAGTTAAAAATGTTTTAGGTACTAGTTACGACTTAGTTAAATTTCTGAAAGTTATCTGAAAATTCAACGACATATCCCATTGTAAGTTACATGAAAACCCTGTGAAGTATCTTTGGTTGTTCACTTCAATAGTATTCGTATACTCGTAGTTCGTGTATAGACATTTATTAAACGTTTCGAAAGTTTGTCTATGGTTAGTTCGTACTAACCATAGACAAACTTTCGAAACTTGAATTTCAATTTCGAATAAGGAAATTCAGATCTTACCAGCTTTCCGCCCGCGGCTACGCCCGCAATGTGTAAGATTTTTCCCGTGGGAATAAGACTTTCCCGTAAAAAGTATCCTTTATCTCCATTCCAAAATTTCATCCAAATCTGTTCAGTAGTTTAGGCGTGAAAGCTAAACTAACATCCACACATCCAAACATCCAAATAAATTTTCACATTTAAAATTTTAGTGTGATGATTCGTACCTTCCTACACCGTAAAAAATGTTTTTTAGCATTTACAGAGATTTTTCATTCAGGTATCAATGATTCACATGCGCAAATCTAGTTCCTAATAATCCTTGAAAGAAATGATCAAAATCTACATGTGAATTGGTACTGGCACGTAAGAAATAATTTTTCGCAAAACCCCTACCACTCTTTGAACAAGACATGGGAGAGTAGCTCATTAACTGGCTGCATAACGGAGTATGGTGTACCAGCAGGTTTTATTACATAAAAAAACCTGCTGGGGTGAACGAACTCTTTCGGCATGTACTCGTGGGTAGACGCCTGCGCCGCGATTGTGAACAATTCCGATATGAAGTTATTTTTGTATATTTTGCAGAATACGCGTAACTAAGGAAGATAGATTGAGATATGAATAATGAAATAAGAGACAGTTTAGTTTATTTTTTATATGAAAGTTTCAAAGATTAAAGTGTATAGTGTTTGTTAGGGAAATTATATTGGAACTATGATAAGCTCCTAGATAAGTATCACACCTAGATAAGCTCATCAACATCATCATCAACGGCCCGTTACAGTCCACTGCTGGACTATGAGCCTCCTCCACTTAAATGGAGGGTTTTGCCACAATCTCCAAGCTTGGCAGGCGGGTTGGAGATCGCAAATTAGCCGTGTGGTGATGGCAGAGTAGAATACATTTGTCACCAACCCCTACTCTTCCCGTGGGTGTCGTAAGAGGCGACTCAGGAACCACACATTGAACAGGGAACGGGCAGCAGCGCTCTCTGATACAGTAGATAAGTTCAGTAAGAAAGTATTAATATAACTTTTCTAATAATAATTGAAAGACGGCTTTTTTGTAATGTTAAATAGATGTAGAAGAACGATGTAGGTAGGTAGGTGGAGGTAGATGGATGTTGGATGCATACAGGCTGTGGTATAGTACCATCTTGTGGCCCAACGGCCGCCACGTTTGGTCCGCTGCACTGGCCGCACAATGAAGGCGGTAGTATGGTAGCGTGGCAGAAAACAGGGTACAGTCCAAATTAGTTACACCAAAATCAATGCACAAACAGTTTTTATTTGTAGGGAGTTTTTACAACACTTTCAAAAAGCAACTATCGATAAAAATCATAGTAGTCCGGAGGGTAAATAGTACATTACTGCCGCGGCCGCAAATTTGTTATTGTTGGACGAGGGCACGTTTTATTGTGTATGAGTCCAGCAAGAGTTATTGCAGCCGAGGCCTGCATAGTGCTTTTCTCTGAATTATGCGAGAAAATTATAAAATACTAAAAAAATTCACGAACCTTGGATTTGGATGTCTACTCGTATCGTACTAAACTTATAAGTTCTAACCTTTATCACTTTAACCTCTATTTCGACTACTTAAACCATTCGTTGTTAAATATTTCCCTAATTCAATGATAAGTTAACTCCATCATGAAAAATAAGTAACAAGATAGTACGATAAAATTAAGAGATGAAAATTACAAACCGCCATATTGCGCGCTTTTCTGTTTTTGTTCTGTGCCAGTGTCATACAGAGCATACAGCCAACTCCAATCACTACGATACGTGTACGATTCATATAAAATTTGAATTTAGAACATAAGAGTATGCTCTGTAAAAAGACTCGAAAACATTGAAATTTCTAGACGAAAGTTACTCTGCTGGCCTAGGCCGTTTGAGGGCACATTCCTGGCCGCTGTTTTGTATGGGGCAATGTTTCGTCCAAAAATGAGTCACTTCGCGTATTGTTTTTTGGCAGTAATGATCACATTTTCGAGCGTGTCGGAGAAAAGATAGTAATAGTCTGGTGACTTGAGATGGAATGAGGAAATTCGGATGAAAATGACAAAACCGAAACCGATAGATTTGACATTTGAAAATGGAGGATGAAACTGCCAGTACTTTAAAGTACTGGGTTGACAGTAACAAAATAGCAGGAGAAGGTAGAATATCAGCTCTGCTACAATCTTATCAGACTAACCCAACAATTTTGTTAAACGTAGTTCTCTGTGAACCAACTGAAGCTCTGCCCATCCCTTTAGGGACAAAAGCGTGACGTAAAAAATGGAACATCAAGTCATTGTAAAGTAGTTAGTAGTTGTTTACCATAAAAAAGTGTACTGTTTATTAACAAAGTCTAGACGGGTATCGGTCAGATCTTGATTTTGGACACCTGAACCCAAATTCTAAATAAGAAACTTTGTTTGTATTTACAGTGTTTAGGTCTAGACAAGGCTGCAGGTGGTTGAACTTTATGAATATCTCAAAAAAAAAAAACTGACGCTTGACACACACACACACACACACACAACGAAAATCGCGTGAAGGTATCACCGTACTACTGGCCATGATTCTAAACCATGATTTATGATTTAGGTAGAAGGAATCGGGCAAATTATATCCCAATGACCACTGCGACCCGAGATGGATCTATTGTAGTCAGCCCTTCGGTGTTAAATAGCCTCCTCTAGACCAACAGTTCTGAAGAAGCTGACGGTCGATAAGGGGCTTAAAGCCTGGGCTTCCTGGATGGTAATTTCGGGTCCTCCCAGTACCCGGCTTCTCTTATTGACAAGGGCATCGCACTCACATAGGATGTGAAGTGGAGTCTCCTCGTCATCTGCGCAGAATTTACAGTAAGGGTTCTCAGATAGACCCATCCTGTTCAGATGCTTATTAAGCCATACCTCAAATGTTAGGAAGCTGAAGCCTTTCACTCCGTAAATTATAATTTCTAATTAAAATCTAATTTCACCATGAAGATCGATTTGATAATAATCAAAATTATTGCTATTATTTGCTACATCACTATCTATCAAGACTAGAACTATAGGATGAGCTCTGACAGATTAAAATTTTAAAAACTTTTTAATATTATTTCGTTTTTTATTGAGTAAAATTACATACTGTTTAATGATAATCAAAATATATATATAATATTATGTTTTTAAATGAGAAGTGAAGTTCCTTTTTTTAAAATAATTTTTTAGCTATTATGGTTTTTAAACTGAATATTATAAAAAAAAAGTTGTCAAAAAACGTCGTATGAAGAATTTTGAAGCTGTCAGAACTCATCCTATAGTACCGTGAAAATGATGCGAGTCTGAAATTCGCTGTAATTAAATAATGCATTTGCAAAATTTATCTCGCATGATAATTTGCTTCGCTAAAAAATTTGCTACAACTAAATGATGCGTTTGCGAAATCTATCAAACATAAAAATTTGCTTCGCTAAAAAATGCGACTCTAAAAATTGCTGCAACAAAATAATAACGTACGCGAAAACTAATAAACAAATCGTAACCCGGGTATACCTATATTTTTTTAAACACCTTACTGTATTCGTATAGAATCACAAGATTTTGGTTTTGAATATAGGAGGAAGCATTTTGCGTCGTAGCGCTACGCAGTGCTACGACTGCTACGCTCGTAGCTGTGGCCGTAGGCGTAGCCACGGAGACATTTATTTGTCTCCCGTGGGCGTACCTGATATTGATATCGTCAGTCAACAGCTCTTCTGCGGTATAACCACTGAGACAAAAATACAGGGTTATTTTTTATTCAGTGCACAAACTTTAATATGTTGTTCAGACCATGAAACTAAACAGCTTTCCCGAAAAAAATACACGTACCAGGGTACACGTACCAGGATACAACATTACCCACTTTTGTTATTATGTTACGGTATACCGGAGATATTTTTAACTGCACGCGCATAAATTTGTTAGTCTTTTGTTTTGAATGGGATGGTGAATTGTTTATGATAGATTAAAATTGTATTGTTTATTTGATCTTTTTATAGTATTTCTGGAACCTAAACACTAACAATACCGCTAATCAGCGAATGTACAGTTAACGACATGTAAAATGTATATTTTGGTACCGACTTCTATTTTCTTGCACTTAGAAAGGAAACTTGTGCTGACTGTGCGAAGCAATACCAAACATATTCATGACTCTATCATATGTACGAGTGTACTGTTGACTACAGGGGGCCGTTTCACGAAGCAATAAGTTACAAATTACAAATACAATTCGACGTACATTGCGTAGACGATTAGAGAAAACGATAAGGGCTTACAGTTCAGACGAATTGGCTACGTACGCAATGTATATCAAATTGTAACTTGTAACTTGTTGCTTCGTGAAACGGGGCCCAGGTAAAGCTATACCTTGATGCTCTAAAGCTGTTGTTGACTGTTCTAAGATGGTCCCAAATATGCATCATCCCATCACCATTGTACCGTCTGCGGTCCCACGTACTGCGCGCGCGCATATAACGGCGCACAGTTACCCGTATGTGGGTGAGGCTGCACCGTTACCGCGTCATATGGCTAGGGATGGGACACACAGGAATGTCTTGTCGATGTGAGAGGTGACGAGATTTGATTGTGAATTTTCTCAATTGGTTTGAGAGATTTAGCTAAGGACCGCGTCTGCTTATTACCACTTTGGCATACCTCATCATCTGTTGATGCTTGAGCTATATGAGCTGTTGCTCATATACGTCCCCACTGAGGTGCTCGAGCCTACCCTGAATTAGGGCGATTAGGCCTTAGTCGACCACGCTGGCCAAGTGCGGGTTGGCGTACCTACTTAAGTACAATTTAGAAAATCAAACTTCTGTAATTTGAGTATGATGCGTAGGAAGTTAGGGTCTTTGTAAATGTCTTTTATATGAATTAATAATAATATAAGATTAAATATCTATTGGCAATTGGATTACTGTTTTTCAAAAAAAGGGAAAAGTAATGTTTTTGCTCTAGAATGTCTAATATTTAGGTATCTTTCACTGATGTACTATTGTATGTAGAGCTAAGGACATCTTACTTGTATAAATAAATATACATATTAAACATGTTATACTCTATTTAATGTTTGTGTTAAATTTTAGAATGTTTTTAGAGCAAGTAAATAAGCAAAAGGAAGCAATATCCCGTAAATTCATAATAATATCTACAAACTGTAATATCATCTTCCTACTAGTATTGTTTATAACCAGTTTCATAATCTCAATTAAAGAATTAAAGCATTTATTAAGAAAAAATAAACCCACTTTATACAGCAAAATATTTAGTAAAAACGAAATTATCATTAAAGTTACAAAACAATCAGCACTTACGTCACTGACATGTAACCGTCAAAATGTGACCTAATCTAATTCCCGCCAATCAGTCAATGTCAAGGCCGCCTCGTCGACCCCGATATAGCATCGATAAGTCGACAGCCCATCACTAGCAAAGTACCGTATGCGCCGACGTCACGAAGAAAGGGATTGCCAACGGTACAGGGCTCCTAGCGGTACGAACTGTCACTTTTAACCTAGCGGCAGAGATGTTGCTTCTGCGCCGATGTCTGCGCGCACAAACTAAGTATTTAAGATGCATTTGATACTGGCCACTTTAAATCTTCAGATAATGAAGTTCTTTTTTTTACTGTGTTCAAAAGTCTACAAAAAATATTAATAAATAGACGTTCTGTACTCAATTATTCACTGTGTTTTGGTTTTAAGGAACTGTTATTGTCGAACTACATAGAGATACTATTATTTTTCAACGTCTCTAGCGAAATTATTTAAATGGTAATAAGGCATTCGAATGTTAATGAGTTCTAACTCGTTAAAAATATTAAAGTTTTGCCTTTTACAGATTAACACACAGAATTATATTAATACCATGTTACATCAATCTCACATACTGACATTATTCGTACGAAACATCAATAAAATGTACGATATCCTTTATTCGTGATGTAAACTTACTCAACTACAGGAAAATATTTAAAACTAACATAAAAAACCTCTTACAATTCATAAATTCTCCATTTTGGCGCCGAAGCATATTCCCCTCCAGTAAATGATGTGGAAGGCAACAGAATTTGGTTAAATTTGAAAAGGAGATGTCGTGGAGTGGGCCCGATATGAAATTTTCATGCACCTTATTTTGCTTCCGTCAACAAAGAGTGCATCGAACCGGAATCGAACTTGAGATAGCATATAAGAAACAATATGTTAACTTCGGCTGAAATTTTAAACTCGTACAAAGACAAACTTAACTATGAATCTTCTAAATGTTACTGAATTGATGAAGATATAATTTAATATATTATTATTACTGTTATAATTATTTTTTTATGTTGGTATAATTTTAATTAAACTGTCAAGGTGTGCCTAGTGCCTGAAAAAAGTTAGCGGCTGTATTTTGACCTTCTGTAATTTTTTACTAGGCTGGTTTGGTTTAGACTGTAGTCGTGTTTTAATTTATTTATTTACTTGGTTAAGCATCCAAATAATAAAAAGCAGTGGACGTCTTCCGACTGAGATGATGATGGATGATGATGACTCTATCCACTCTTTTTCTTACAATGAATGAAAATCAGCAAATTCCTTGAAACTTTTTTCACAAATTGCATAGTTCTACGTAGCCCAGGAGAGTCCCTAGCATTTTTCTTCGAAATTAGTACTAAAATAAATAAATTTTCTGCTAGATACTAAAATTAAATTCAGTTATTTTATAACTGATGCCTAAAATGCACTAAGTATATCAATAAATTATCATTTCGTTCATTCTAGGCTAATAATTCCAAATTGCAATTTCAAGATTTTAAATAAAAACTGATATTTGGAATACATTAAGTACCACACCTAAATGAAGGAGATGTTTAAAAAAAAGGTGAAAAAGTTTATTTATCGTCAATCTTATTCCATTTTTTATTTACGGAATTATTGCTATCACTCACCTCTTATAGTGCTGGGCATTTTGACAAATCCTTTAGCTTAGTATCAACGTAACAAAAATCCTTCAATGTCACTTAATCACTCGCAATATTATCCAAACTCAGACATGCTTGATTCACAACACATTCACTTGTACAAAAATTAGAACTGGCAGTCGAAACAGAAAAAATAAAAGTTTTAATGTTCTAAGTTTAAAATACAAACTTCTTCAAAACTATTTAGAGTCTGAAAAAGTAAACTGTCAAATGTCAAAATATGGCGGCTTTCCCGCGCTAGTCGGCGCGTCTGTCTCGCGGCGCGCCGAGTGCTTTTTTCGCGTATCTGTGCGCGCGCAAGCAGCCGGAGTGCGCGTAACGTGGCCTAACTGTATTTTTTTTTCGTGATGCGCACTGGTAACGGTCTTGAGGCCGGTTCTTCAACTCTTGGAGTCGATCGGTCGATGGAATCGAAGGTACTGTTAGTGATTGGCGTTTTTTAGAGATTGAGCGGTTGCTAGAGGTGCTGCCGGGGTCATTATAGCTGCAGCCGGACCGTGAGCGACATGCAAACGTCGTCGTAGCAAATAACAGATGTAGAATGTGCAAATTTTGAAAATAATTTAAAATAGATTTCCTTCGGAGTTTCTAACTCGCTTCGCTGCTGCACGTCTTTATTTTCAAACAGCGAAGTGAAGGAAGATTTGATTCTGTTTTTAAATTCCTACAGTTTTCAATATCCTTCCGTTCTAAAATATATTTTTCAATATTATTCACTTTGACATACTGTTAGGTTCTTGAAAGTGTCTTATTGGTTTTCCAAATACTTTCTTTATCACACTAAGGTCCAAATGTAACGTAAAATCAAATAATCCTTTGTAATTGTGAATAACATTTAATTATAAATGGATGGCAAACATTTAGACCTCGTTTAGTATACCTAACCTACTGATTGAAATCGCAGTCTGGTTTTATTTTGGAAATTCTAGTAGGAAGACTTAAGAAAACAATACTTTTGTTTTTCCAAAACGAACTCGTAAAAACAATAATAGCAAATCATAAAATCTTTAAAGTATGTAAAACTTTCTAAGTGTTTTATTTTTCCGACGTACAGTCAGCTTCATAAGTGCATCCATATAACGTGCGTCTATACTTTGAAATAACTGTTTTTCTAAAAGTATTTTCTTTTCGGTCTTTGCTGTTATAGATGAAGTGTACGGGACTGTATCCACAAGGATAAAAAAATACGAAGAGAGTTATATTGTTAAAAAGATATTTCAGGTCATAAGTCACGTGCGTCTATACTGAAAATGTTTCACAGAAATTAATTTAGTCGTTTTTAATTTACAGCTATGCAAAATCGACTCCTAAACTTGATTTTTTAAATATTTTTTTTTAATGCTTGACCTGTGAGTGCTTATATGGCAACATGTTATATATTTGTAATCTACTCAAGACGCACTTTCATTGATACCCCACATGGTACGCATGTTGTTTTTTTTTGGCGGCCATCTTGGATTTCAGGCACAAGGAGTAATATGACGAAGTGCTAATAGGGATTTTTAGATTCAGCGATGTGCAATACCCCGGAAAAAGTTTCTTAGCAACTTGTTCCATCATTTGCTTCTCACAGTCACAATTCTGAATTTGTATCCCAGTCTACTATTATTTTATCTAAATAATATCCAAGCTATCAACATCATCATCAACAGCTCATATACGTCCCCACCGAGGGGCTCGACCCTACCCTGAATTAGGGCGATCAGGCAATAAATTCAGCTCAATCGGAGAAATACACCCGCGATCCTGACGCACATGGTTGGTCGACTTCACACACAACAGGTTTCATCACGATGTTTTCCTTCACCGTAAGAGCGTCTAATAAACGTACATATGAATTCGAAATTCGAAAAGACATTGGCACGTGGTGGGGATTGAACCGCGTATCCCGGACGGAAGGCAGCGGCCCTAGCCACTAGACCGCCGACGCTCTTCAAGCAATCATATTGTTGGATAATTTTCTTGCGTATCGCTGAATTAATTTTCCACCTCGCACACTGTGGTTATCATATTGTAAGGTCAACGACCGATCTCACCCTGTTGTCAGTGTTAGTTATCGACCCACCAAACGACTCTGACATGGCTAAGACTATTTCCGTAAATAACAACCAGAACTATCGACTTAACTTGCCTTCCGAAGCACGGATTGGCTAGGATAATATAAGCTAAATCACCATTTTCCGTTCAGGTACCAATTCAATCTGCAGCAAAAGTAAGGTATAAGAATAAAATAATACTTCCCTAATCATATATAACTAGGGAAGGGGCAGTCTTACATTGAAGTTTTGACAGCTGTCAAAGCGGTCGTCTAATAGCGTATTCCGAATCAGACTTTCAGCGCCGTCAGCGATCACAAAAGCAAAAAACGTATGAGTTTTGACAGCTGACAATAATTCGGAACGCGATTACGGGTGCTTTAGTCGATTTCAGCGCATCTCGGAACGCAGGGTAATTTTCAGACAATAGGCAGCTTGTATTGTCCTAGGGCGCATTTCGAATCAGACTTTCAGCGCTGTCAGCGATCAGAAAAGCAAAAAAATGTATGGCTGACTCAGCCTGACAGTGATTCGGAACGCGATTACGGGTACTTTAATCGATTTCAGCGCGTCTCGGAACGCAGGGCTAGTGTATCTGTCGTGGCCATGTCGTAGATTGCCCACATCGTGAAATGCTTGAGAATTTCATGAAGTGGCCGCATTTCATGAAATTTTTCACTGTCCATTGGCGAAATCAAGATGTGCCTTGGCCAGATCAATGATAAGAATCGTTTGTCGATATGTTCAACTAAAAACGCAGCTACTTCACGAAATGGTCAAGATCATATGATCATATCGTAAAATTGTTACACTAATTTATTCATGTATCAACATGGCAGCCATTCGTTATTAAAAGTGATAAAAAAGAGTTTACGATGAAAATGTCTGTCGGACTTAATAAGTTCCAAACATATTCTAGATTTTAATTAAATATTTTATGGATGCCCTATTTTCATGATGTGGCCAATCGTGGGTGGCAAAATCGTGAAATGTTCACAATTTAAAACACGCTCCACACCTTCCGATCCTACGTCCTAAATCGGAAATCCTCATTCCCTGCCTAATACACACTGTCCTAACTAGGACCTGTTGCCCTATACATTGTCCGATTTCTTCCGATTTGTCGGATATAGGACGGTGTAGGATCGGAAGGTGTGGAGCGGGTATAATGATCTGGTCAATTCAGTTCAATCATGAAATGCGACCATTTCATTAAATTCTCGATCATTTCATGATGTGGGCAATTCTACGATAAGGCCACGACATATCATAACTCGATAGGACGTTTGTTAGATTTGATCATGTGTCCGTACACATGATCAAATCTAACAAACGTCCTATCGCAGGGATCCGTATCCCTGCGAAACAAAACGTTCCACTTATCACCCCTGAGGACTCACACCATCCTGCTTTATTAATAAATCTAACTACAAACTACTCTCCCATCCTAAAACCAAATATTATTTATAAATATAACTTTCGTGCTGGAAATTATGAGGAACTTTTTAAAGTTGACTGGAGTTCGCTTTTTAGATCCTTAGGTATGGAGGAGTGTACTGAGATTTTCTATAGTATTCTTAATGACCTTATGCTTAGGTACATTCCTCGACGTCAGCTCAATAGCAACACTTCGTCTCCCGTTTGGTATACAAAACCTTTGAAAAAATTGTTGAATGAAAAGCAATAATTTCATAAGCTATGGAAGTTCTTTAGTAATCCACGAGACAGAGATACATTTAAATTTTTAAGAAAAAGGGCTAAAAAAATGGACAGAGAATGTTATAATAATTATTATATATGAAATTTTGTGAAGATTCAATTAAAAGGAACCCTAAATATTTTTGGACTTATATCAAATCATTTTTTTCAAATAACGGATTACCACAGACTATGACTTATAAAGGATGTTCAATATTTGATGGCGAGGGCACATGTAATGCTTTTAATGGCCATTTTCAATCAGTTTTCGAGCCACTCTTGATTATAACTCCATGGATAATTTGGACATTCCCCATAATACGCTTTTAGATATTAGTAAGGTAGAGATTACGGAAGAAATGGTCTATAAATATTTAAAATCAATCAATATTAATAAAGGGGCTGGACCTGACGGAATATCACCTTTTTTAATTAAACAATTTAGTAAATCTCTAGCTGTTCCAATATTTCTATTATTTAATAAATCACTTTCTACAGGGTGCGTACCAGTTATATGGAAAAGAGCTTTAATCACGCCTATACCTAAAGGTCCCGTGAGTAAAGATATTGAAAAGTTCCGTCCAATTTCTAAATTATGTCAATTTGCTAAGATACTGGGTATGATTGTGTCACAAATCAGTTGTTTGGTGCAGTAAAGCGCATTATTATTCCAAATCAACACGGTTTCATTAAGGGTCGAGGCTTTGACACAAATTTGTTAAATTTTACCGAAGTTTTAATTGATGCCATGGACAACAAATATCAAGTGGATGCCGTGTACACCGACTTCGCAAAAGCTTTTGATAAAATTTGTCATAATACTTTAGTTTTGAAGCTCTGGGAGCTCGGTGTACACGGTGATCTTTTTCGATGGATTACGCCGTACGTGAGGAATCGGAGTCAGGCTGTTGCTGTTGGTGGGTATATGTCTGGTTATGCACAGGTAAGCTCGGGCGTTCCACAGGGTTCACACCTAGGACCTCTTATGTTTATTTTATACATAAATAATATGGCAATATACAGAGTTCTAATGTTTTGCTTTATGCTGACGATACCAAAATTTTCAAAATTATACGTGACAGGCATGATTGCACTTTATTGCAAGAAGATTTAAGGAGGTTTGAATGTTTCTGCCGTGATAATAAACTATTTCTAAATTTCGATAAATGTCATGTTATTACATATTGTAGAAAGCAAAATCCTATTGTCTTTAATTACGAGTTAAACTGCAAGATTTTGTGTAGAGTTAATGAGACTCGCGATCTTGGGGTAATATTAGACTCTAAGTTGACTTTTGTCCCACATATTGACCGGACCTTGAGTAGAGCCTATAAGCAACTTGGATTTATCTTACGAGTTGGGAAACCTTTCAGGAGTGTATCAACCTACAAAATACTATTTAATGCTTTTGTAAGAAGTCGTCTGGAGTTTGCCTCTGTAGTTTGGCAACCACTTTACCAGTGCCACGTTGATAGGATTGAAAGGGTCCAGCGAAAATTTGTGAAAGCTCTTGATTTTCGATCTGGCCGCAAGTATGAGAGCTACAGAGTGTCTGCTATTTTTCATAAAATTAACACTTTGAAGCAACGTCGCGATCTCTGTGATGCCACCTTCTTATTTAAAATCATTAATAACTATGTCGATACCCCCTCACTACAACAAAAAATAAATTTCCGTGTGCTTCGCAAAAATGAAAGAAGCTGTCGTAAAAAGAACTTGTTCTTTATCTCTCCAGTCAAGACTTGTTATGCCAAGAACAGTTTTGTTAGACGTGCGTGTAGTCTGCACAATGAATTGCTGCATGAATCCAATGCTGATATTTTTTCCTCGTCTATACATAGGTACTTATAAGAAACAGACTCTTGACTGCCTCGCTGATTCGGCTTCCTAAATCTTTTAAAAAATTATGTTTTTGTTTTATCTAAAGTTTTACATAGTGTTCTGTTTGCTTTCTCTAAAGTATGGTTTTATTCTGTAATTTAACTTTGAAACCTATTTTTATGTATAAATATAGGGGACTGTAGGTTTACATTTATTAATCTTGTGTAATTATTTAAGCATTTGACTGTTTGTCTCTTAACAATAAAAAAAAAAATATTCATCAAAGTGGCTTCGACCGGGATTCAAACCGAGAATCTCTGGATCAAAAGCCGAGCACCCTGACCGTTCAACCAAGTAGTCTGCTGGAACAACAACAGAAAGCTAGACCCAGCCGAGGCCTTTGACCTTGAGTGACTTGGCCTACTGAGGAGTTACCTAGGTAGACATAACTAAACGTAACTGCGGGTAGGTGGCACAAGTATAGGGTATGAAGCGCGTGTTCAACTGCTGTGTCAAAAGGTCTGCACACACGGACTACATGTGAACTGCAAAATAGCAGGTTTAAATACTTACTTACTGCGCTGGCTCAGCGATCCAAAGTGGACTTTGGCCTCCGAGACGAGAACACTCGATCGTGCAGTAGACTGCCAATCCTTCGGCCAGACAAATCGGCAGGTTTAAATGGTTTAATGCAATAGAGTACACATTGAACATAGAACGGGCAGCAGCGCTCTCTGATACAGTAACCTTTTAATCTGCGATCTCCAACCCGCCTGCCAAGCGTAGAGATTATGGCAAAACCCTCTACTTAAGTGGAGGAGGCTCATAGTCCGCAGTGGACTGTACGGGCCGTTGATGATGATTGATGCAATAGAATGCAGTTCAGTTGATATAATTGCAACAAAACTGCATTTTAGCTATGGAGTCCGTTTGCTGCTAGCATACAATTTAGCCAGCAGCGCCTAGGGTTTTAAGATCATCGGATGTTAAAACAGCTGTTTGGCAGCTCGGTTGAAGTTGAGACGCAGTCCGTCTGTAAAGATCCAAAAGATGAATGTACTCGTTAAACGCATAAAACAGTTTATTTTCATACTTGAGATAGATAGTTTTCAAGTTATTACGCTTGCAAATAGAGAAACCATGAAACTTTAAACCAAATGCAGCCATTATTGTTACGAATTCGAAGTGTACGAAGCTTTATTAAGGTTATGTATAGTTAATAATAAAAATAAATATTTTCATTAAAAAAATTCAGACATGTCAGACATTTTTGCTGATTCACTATCTCTATATCGTAAGAGCGTTACCAGCACTCTTTTAACTTTAAGGTAAATTTGTAAATGTGACAATTTGTTTCCGATTTTTGTTAAACTAGAGTAAAATTTATAGATTATTATTGTTACAGAAAACGTTTGTTGACGAAATATCTAATAATGCACTCTGAGCATTAAGGTAGAATGAAGAGTGTCAGGTTTCGTCGGCCTTTCACAGAGCTTGGTGGCATAATTGGTATTGCGCCTGTTTCTGGCCTGGATAGCCGGAGGTGCAGTTTTGAGCCCTGTCCAAGATCGGCAATTTTTTTTCATTTTTCATTTTTTGCTTTATAATAGAGTAGCAATGGGCCATCACTTGAAATTTTATTTTATTTTTTTTCATTTTTCGCTTTTTAATTTATTAGAGTAACATTAGTTAGTGCAGTTAAATTCAACGCATGAGGTGTTTACCTTTAATTAGTTATACACTTAGTTTATATTGTTTAAGTACAGTATTGTTATTGTGATATTTAGTGCAGTAACTGTTAGTAAGCCTAATAAATAAAATAAAATAAAAATACAATATAATTTTAATTTACAATCACATGATATACACGTCAACGTCATAATATTAAACTATGAACCATAACAAAAGACTTCTTTCCACCTCTTCGCCTTGGAAAGATAAATTTTCATGCCTGAAAACAACTGCCGAATAACGCATATTCATTTCTAGAGATGCAAACCATGTTCTGTTCATGTCGAGAGATGCAAATTCGTTTGAACTTCGAACATTATTTTACACAGGAAAATGTTTTTCGTGTTTCCGCGCGAAAAATAATTGACTTGTGCCAGAAAAACAAAATTAAAAAAAAAAAATTACGTGCCCTCAGAGGAAATAAAAGAAGGCGCGAGGCGACGCGCGTCAGAAATCTTTGGACGTGCCAATGACGCCTTCTGAAACTAAATTCACGGAGTTTTATTCAATATCAACATTATTAATAATAATAATAACAATGAAACAATTTTCTAATTAATTAAATAATATTGAAGACGGTGCACAGATCGGAACAAAACCAAAGTTTTAAGTATTTGAAGTACTTACTACACTTAGATTATATACGGTCTAGCTAGATTGATAGTGACGGCGTAGAAACGTCGAAAAAAATATAAAATTATGCTGAAATTATAAAAGATAATAAAAAAAAAAAAAAATAATAATAATTCTTTAATTCAGACCAGGGATCCATATTAGTTACAAACTAAACTAAAAAATAAAATTAACAAAGAAAAGTACATGCTAGGGGCATCACTAGGGGCATCAAATGACCTACACAATCCCGTTTCATGCGTAATTAACCCAGAACCTAATAATATTTAATAAAAATTATTTTGAATTTGATGTACAATAAATACGACTCCATCTTGGCGTTTTTTTTTGGTGTTGCCACTTTTCCATTAAAAAATTCCACAGTTAGCGCGAATTTAAGTAATAGTTGACGCGGAGTGTTTATCAGTTTTTTATTTAATCCTAACAATATTTTATTATTAACTGGACTATAGGCACTCTCAATTTCTCATATCGATTTGAAAGCAATCGGCTCAGCTACTAAAAAAATCAAAAAGTCGGTCATTATTTACAATTCTAAATAATGGTTTCGTCTTTGTAAACTACCTACAGGGACCACCGGATATTTATTTTGAAAGCAGTCGGTCAACGATAATTACCAAATAATATCAAGCCGTTGATCGTCCGTCTTTAAAACCCCGATCATCATATTAGTATGGAATATGTAGGTACTTACTTAAAATAAATATGCTCAGTTGACTAATCATATAAGTGCACTTGAACTCAAAATATAAACAGTACTACTATATTTTTTACTTTTATGCACAAATAGATTAACATAACAGTTTTACCCGAATTATTGGGAAGTGTGTCAATAGTTGATATCCCTAATAATTCCGATGTAGCTAGTTAAACAAAAGACGGTTGCTGTCATTCATGTAAAAGTTGGCCTGTTTTTATTGAAGGGATAATAAGGCGACACTCCCTCTAGACAATTAGTACTCTTAGTTACTGCACTTAAACCTTTGTTGCATTTTTATGATTTTCAATACAGTTTGGATTGAACGCATCCTTAAAAGCATAACCTAAAAGTTGTTGTTACGTTTTTTTGGGTTTATTTCCTTGATTATGTATGATAAAATACAATAACTAAGTCATAATTTACCTATATACGACGTATTACAAAAAATACCAAAAAAAAAATATCTTTCATCATTTAATCAAATATTCCCATCTCTAGTGTCAATCGACCTGAGAATTGGCGTTTCACGCTTGCACGGTAAATGGAAAATCGATAAAACAAAAGCAAATAGAATAAAAAAAGTATAAATATAGAGTTGCTCTGGGCTCATTCTCGTCATTTCGCATTTGTTTTGCTATAAGAAAACAACATATTTTGTTGGAGAATAAACAATAAAAGTAAAGCGGGTATGTATTTTTTTTTCTCCCCAAAAGTCCGGTTACGCTTGATACGTCGATTTTGCGACACAAGCATTAGGTCCTTGTCAAAAAAAAAAAAAAAAAAGTATTTTTTTCAAACATTGTCAGTTTTTGAAAATAAAATATAACGGTCTGATGGTTTCAATTTTTTATGGAAACCCACTACACGAATCCTTCATCAAACTAAATAAGATTTAATCTGCAGCACCATAAAATTTGGCTACGGCCTAAAATATATATATTTTTACTATTAACAAATAACATTTTTACTATTAGTGTGTTGGGTTTGAAAGGAGTCTTATTCTCACCTCAAACCTTAGAATCCCTTGCGAGCCTTAGGTCTATTTTAGAAACGCTCGGCATGCTCAATATCAGTTTATCCTGTATCGAGGCATTCGTCCTCTTTCCGGTTTTATGACTGGCAACCTTTCTTGCTGGAAGTTTTATCTTACATTTTAAATTCATTTTCAAATTTAGATTTCTTACGTTTCGATTTTGTCTTTTTCCTGCTAAGTCCTGATCTCCGAAAGTTCATACCTAAACCTTTTCTACGTACTCTACTATTTGTCTGTTTATATAAACACATTGATAAATACCTTTAGTCTACCTAAATAAATTATTTTAGCTTTACCTGGACTGAACCCTGGTTTTGCCGCGTCTTAAATCCTCTACAACATCCTTTGTGTGGTGCTCAGCGGCTCCGTGGCGGCTGCTGGTCCACAATCCCACCCAACAAATAACTATTGTAAGCTAAGGTGGTTTTATCCCTGAGCCAGAGAATACATACCTCAACAGAACATGGTGTTTCGTCATTGAATCGTGGTGAAAGGATCAGCCAATCTGCGTTACCGACTAAGCTGTCCACGCAGATTGTTGCCCGGGGTGCGCCGGACGCAAAGTATACTCAATGCGTCACTCGGGGAGGCTCCTTTCATGCACCCCAGTGGCAGAGTATTGGTCTTCCCAAATTTTGTCGCCGAATCGACTCGAAAAAAAGAAGAACAGAACATGATGATGTTTCGTGCTAGGTAAGATTGTTTTCAGGCCCTAAAATAAGACTGTAAGCGCATGTTCATTGCTAGGGATGCAAACTTCGTTTGAATTTCGAACATTAATTTATTTACAAAGAGAAAAGTTTTTCGAATTTCCACGCAAAACTATTGACGTCCTATTTTTTTTTCTCGAAATCAATGTATTAATGTAATGAAGAACGATAAATTTTTAAATTAAAATCATTATTTGCTTACCCTATACCATTTTCTTGACGTCGGCGGGCACATTTTTAAATCAAATTAAAAATTTAAACTAAACTAGCTAAGACAATGATTTTCTGAATTTCATATTCATAACAATCTCGCACGCACGAGTAAAACACAACCGATGTACCTTTTTTATTTAGTTTGTTGCCTCGGTTGCTTTTTCTTATATTTTTACAAACAAAATATTTCAAATAACACTCCCAATTTTTCAAGTAATTCGAAAAATGTTTTCTTTATAAATTATGTGTGAGATGTCCCCAGAAATTTATGTTCGAAATTTAAACAAATTTTTCTCTTAAATAAATTAGATATTCATCTCTAGAAATTAATATACATTATGAGGCCCTGTTTCCGGTCAATGTTTCCAAACTGGAAAGGTGGGAATAATAACAGTTTCGCGATTTTATTTTCTTATTATAACGCTTACAAACCGTTATGTAACAATTTTGGCCAACTCGCAAATCTCTTCGCATTGCAAAATCGCCGAAATTCTCTTATGTACCGTTCGAAATTTGAAAAATCTGTACCCGGCAGTTCCCGCGTAAACAAACGTGTAGCGAGGTCGTTCACCCCAAAACGGTACACCGGCGACTTGCCCGACCGGTTGCAGACTCCCACAGTGACGTCATATTAGTGCCTCCTGTAGATGCCAGATGGCGCTAAATGGCAATGCCAATAATAAAAATAACCATCTTCAGCGAAATAATTATCTGTCTCAGTCTCTGTCTGTAATTTGATACGCAATTTCCTGATTATATAAAAATAACAAAACACCTAGATATTATACAAAGCGCCATCTAGTATAGAGTAGCTATACTAATATTTTAATAAACATTTTTGTAGGTAAACAAATAGGGTGCTAAACAAACGCGCACATACCACAAAAGCTGATTGCAGCTAAACATAAAAATAGAAAGGAATCATCCATCAAATTGTTTTCAAACATTTTTATTTCACAGCGCCATCGTCAAATTGTTTCTGGAACTAAGATCTACTGTCAAGTTACATAAAATGCAACCGCCTGTAGAACAAAGCTGCATGATTTACTTACAAACATTAACACGTAGATGGCGCTACAAGACGCATTAAAAGATAGGACCCTAACTTACCGAGGGGCTCGAGCCTACCCTGAAAAAGGTTGATCGAGGCCCATATTCACACTGCGAGAAGATTTGGCAAAGAATCTAAATATTTTACAACTATCTCTGGGATTTTGTAGGTACTTAGACACTTACGTAGGTACTAGGTAGGTAGGTACCTACTTTAGATTTACTGAAGAGCAACTCCCCTTCTCTGGATTTAGTGACCACCTAAGTCATTCAGAAAATAATTATAGAAATTGAGTTCATTTCTTGCTGAATACCCTTTCATGAGTAAATCAGAAAACCACGCGAGCCATGTGGGTGGGAAGTGCCAAAAATTCATTTTTATGAGAAGATATTAATCCTATTCGTTTACACAAACTACTTTCTACCGCGGGAAAACATCTCATCATCTATACATTCTTACGAATAAAATCGATGACATGGTTCCTAAGAACAGATCTTCGTATGTCTTATAGTTTCAGATTTTCCCATACTGACCGATCTAAACGTAACACCCTGTATAAAATATATTCGTATGTCTTATTTTCGTGAGCCACTGTAAGCATTTATACACATTACCTCCACTTCTCTCAGCGTCCTTTTTACATTATATTAATTAATACCCGAGCTTAAATCCATCACGAATTTGCAAGCTGCAATCCCTAATGTAATAAAAAATAAAAACTTTACATCAAGGGTAAACAAAGAGTGCATAGTTGTCTCCTTCTCACGTACTGCATGCAGGAGTGGTTCTGACTCGCTCTCACTTCTCAGTGGTCTCACTTTTGTGACATCCCAAGGGTATAACTCTGCGGTTTAGGGTTGTGCCATAATAATTCATAATTAATTATAACAAACCGATGACAACGATTTTTCCTATAGGAATAAAAGGGTTTAGTGTAGGGTTTAGTCGGGTTTATTTGTCACTTTCCAAAAGGAGCCAATAAAAAAAAATAGATACCTAGATATTATATCCCTTTATTAATTAATTTAAAGGGAAAACAAGGCTTTTTATATCTTATATCCCCACTTTTATTAAAAAGTTTCATCATCATTCGCTTGCCCCTATCCCGACCCCATCATTTGGGGTCGGCGCAGTATGTTT